>CM035139.1:8365996-9798496 GCA_020205605.1 Panax ginseng
TAATATTATGATGAATTAAAGAATATGATATCATTTTATACTTTTTTAGCAAATTAATAATATCTCTGTAAATTTATTAAACATTAGTACTTCGTTGCATATTTTATTTTTTTTCAAAAGAAAAATATTAAAAATCCATACTTTATGTATTAAAAACGTTATTTAATTAGAATTTCTATGTCTCTCTCTATGTATAGGTATTTTTTTTTTGTTTAAAATATGGCTTATTAAAAAAAAATCACCCTCACATCATAAAATTTATGGGTCACCAGTAAACAAGTGAGACTAAAATAATAACAAAACAAAACGGAAGATATAACAATGGAAGCATGGCCCACACATGTTTTAGGGAATTTTTGTATCGACTGAAGGAACAAATAAGCGGGTTGTATTCACAAAACTTGCAATATATTAAATTAGTATATGTAAAAAATAATCTTTTTTCAAACAAGTCCTTATATATGTTTGGACCATATATACCAATTTACCAATAACTTGATTTGCTGCATCTTTCTTTATTATTTGAATGAGACTCCTGTTAGATATTTTTAAATTTGAAAAATATATATAATAAATATATTATATGTTATAATTAAAATTAAAATTAATAGATGTGTTGGTTCAATTGGTTTAATTTGAAAGATTATAACTCTTTAAACAAGAGTATGTATGTATTCGATGCAATGATTCGAGATGACTCCAATATATGTTTTCAAAATGATGTATCTCTTTAAAAAGGATACGTACGTATCATGTATCTCTTCAAAAAAGGTATTTGGAAACCTATATATATAGATTGTAAATTTACTCAAATTTGGTACTTAATTAAAATCACTTCAAATCCTTCACAAGTTCTTAGAAAAAATATCATTCTAATATTTTTTTTACTATAATTTTCTTCTCTCATTTATAATTTTATACTAGATTTGTTTTTACACAATAAATTCTAATACATAATAAAATTTAGACATATTTTATTCTAAGAGACTAATTCGTTAATAACCATGCATATGTATCAAAAAGTAAAAAGGAAATATAATTTTAATAAAAGAGTGATCAACTATTTAATTGGAATGATAATATTATTATTTTACATCAAATTAGGAAGGGAATTTAAAGTACTCCAAAACACATGTTCAGCATGCGCGCGCACACACACAAACACTCATATTTCTGTATTTACTTTTATTATATAATAATAATAATCTTTTCTCTTCTCTTCTCTTCTACAGCATTCTGTAGGGTATATACATTGTCCCTGCGCCCAGTGTACTTTGTTCTGTCACCTTGTACGCATCATAATTATTTCAAAATGACATCTATACATATACCTTAGATGATTTATGAGTATATTTATGTTCCTGCATGGAGCAAAAGAGCCAATCATGCAATCGATTCTGTATAATTTAGTAATTATATTACCTATTATCAATGTCCTTATTATGTATTTCCTCTTAATATTTGCAACCAAAACTCAATTTTATAATGTTGTTAAAAGTAGTACATATTAATTTGTTTGATCGACTACGAGCTCTTCTTAATTAATTATGTAAATAATAGTTACAAGGATATTAATTGTTTTTATTTGGGCATGTGTTTCTGGAACAAGTAATTAAAGATAATCAATGATAATTAAAATCATGGCTTCGGTTAATAAATTAAAACCATGGATTATGCTATGCCAAATATTTAAAGCAATGTAGTGCATGTGGGGCTGCCCTACAGACAATGTTAAGTAGGCATGGGGGTTATGAATTGATGGGCAGGTCAGAATGGAAGGGTTATAACTTATACACCTATATATATATATATATATATATATATATATATATATATATATATATATATATATATATAATTGTATCCAAATTAATTTATCATTAAAATGTTACATTTATTTGTGAACAACTATTTGAATTAGATAATGGTAGGAAGAGTCATTAACCATGACATGCAAATGTGGGGTGAAGTAAAATGAGACATATTTACATATCGGGCCTCTAATTATTCCTTTGATTACCAATCAAGTTATCTAATTAATTTATAAAATCAGAAGAAAAAGTAAAAGTTACTTTTATTTTTTAAATTTACCTTTAAAGAAATATATAATATCACTAATTTCTAAAACTCAAAAATTCATTTTCTCTCACCACTCCTTTATCATTAATTCCTTATTTTCTCTCTAATATTTTTGACATTCGTTTGTTCAGTAGTTATTTTTTTTCTTCCAATTACACATGTAATGTGTACCAGGAATAATTATACATATAAAATATATTTAATAAAAATTACATGCATAATTATATGTACGTACTGGCTACATTTTATATTTCGACAATCTTGTACTATGTTATATCTAGTCAAGCAATATTTCATAATATAGAGAGTGAGAGAAACAGAGGGTGAGTCATATATTTTTAACTGAATTAAAATTGTATATATAACTAAGGTATAACTCTATAGTTTGATTTGGCTTGCATTTTATTTTTCTATTGAATTAATGATAAGAATAATTATAATTACACATGCATGTATCTATATACCTTTTTGTTACAGCATGTTGGAAGTTGACTTAGAACTGACCTAACTTGACTTACAAGTCTCTGCCGTGTCAAAAGTCAACGGAATTAATATTGCTAAGTTAATTTGGTGATTATTCCATTAATCATAAAGTTGTAATTTACTCCACCTGTGAAGTTACTTGATCTCTCGCGCGTTTACTTTTCTTGAATTATATTCTCAAGCTATAGCATGCAGTAATTTACTTTTGTGTACATGAAATATTTTTTAATATTTTTTTCATTTCAAATTATAAGACAATTATTAATTTTAAAAAATTAATTTCAGATATTTTTTAAACTTAAAATTGAGATTGTGCATTTAAAATATGAAATGGGTATATGACAAAACCTACCTACCTACCTACCTATATAGTATAGTAATATTTATCCATCACTTTCTTTATTCTATTGCTTATTTATTTTAGGATAGTAATTATCCCTTATTTTAATTAGTCTACATAAATAATTAATGTAGACTCTATCCTTCATGATTAAAAAAGTAAAGATGAAGGGTCAAATGGTCCCGAAATTCCGGTTCACATTGGCATAAAAAATTTCAGCCGTTGAATTTAACAGGAAAAACGGTACAATATTCGTCCGAAAGCATGACGTATGTAGCCAGATCAACCTTCACTACCATCCCACATTCCTTTATTTTGAAGCAACAATTAGTTTAGTTTGTTGAAATAAAGCAAGTAAATTACTATTAAACTACTTATAAAGTTAGCTAGTAAGAATAAATAAATGTAATAAAATTCCATCAAAATTCCTTTAGATTTTTTTTTATTATTTAAAATAATATTTTTGATGCCCCTTGTGTTTGTCTAATCACCATCTCTTAAAATGTCAACCAAATTCCGGTAGTTTCCATATCCGTACCTCCCAACCGCTTCACACATGTATGTGCAATTGTGCATATATATTTAGACCAAAGTATAGCATTCTTTTTCATTTCCAAAACCTCAACTAGAAAAAACTAAAGGTAACAAAAAAGAAATAGCAAGAAAAAAAAAAGAGAAATAGCAAATTCTAGCCATGGCAGATGAATTTCAAGCTGCAGGGGTTTGTGGAGGAAACTGGTGGAATAATAATCCAACACGAAGCGCCTACGGATCATCACTTTGTTCTCCAATTATTACTGACATGGGAAGCTTTGGCTGGCCAGCGGACTTGATGGACATGAAGGCAAGGTCTAGTGATGAATCTGGCTCAGCTAATAATTCTGAAGGGTCTATAATCTTTCAAGATATACAAAAACCTATAAATCAAGACTCCGGCAGTGGCGATCGGAGTTTATGGATGGATTCCACATTGGAAATGATGGGTAGTGGCCTTTCTTCATCAATAACAACAGATTGGAATCAAACTTTAATGTAAGTATACATAATTTTGAGGTCACATGTGCAGTATTTTATGTAACAAATATTCAAACTTTATTTTTTCTTTTCTTTTGATCTCAATTATTGTTCTAACTTTAATCCCCACTAAACTTGTTCTTCATGGTCCAAAAACTTTACAACCAATACAAGTTGCGTACCTTAGATTTATTTCTTTGTAATTTTGTGAAAAAGGAAGCTAATATGGGCCCGTTTACGTACTTCTTGTCATTTTTCTAGCAAGGGGAACGAGAGTAATTATCAGTCTATTTTACAAGAGGACCTAAATTCATCAAGCTGCTCAAATTACCAAAAAGATGTCACAATGGATTATTCTCAAATCAAGAAAGATTGGAGTCCGAAAAACTTTTCTACCACTGATGAAGATTCTTCCGTGAACGCGTTTAAACCAGTAAATCATGATTTTCCAGCGAGTTCATACGGTTATCCAACTTCTTCCTTGCTACAAACCCTATTTGATACCCATTCTCAACCGCAAGATTCTATATTTGGTAATCGATCAGTGGACTATCCGTCTACAACAAGTAATTGTAGTGCAAAATTTTCTTTGTCGCCTAAATTCTCTTCATTGCTAAAGCCTTCACTACCAAAAGAAGAACCTCTTAGTCATTTGCACTTATCAAACAATGCAACTTTCTGGAATTCATCGGCTGCAGCCATGAACGATGTTCGCGCTAGCTTTTTTAGTCCAGTGCAATCTCAAATCTTGTCAACAACATTTGAAGATAAGCCCAATTTCCCCAACCTTACTGCAAAGGTATTTTTCCTAGTGATTCTTGATATATATTAATTAATTGTTAAATATATGCATTTTTAGGGTTTTAGCTAGGGACTGGTGTAAAATTACTATTATGATTTTTTTTTCCAGTCTAATAATGAAAGAGTTCGAGACTTGAACTCAGTGGTGAAGAGAAGCAGCAGTAGTAGTACTGAACCAGCATTCAAGAAACCGCGAATTGAAACACCATCATCATTACCAACGTTTAAGGTAGGGTAGATCGACAAAACATTATTTGGACAAAGTAGAGTTTAAGGGTTTTTCTTTTATTTTGATATTTTAAATATTAGAGTTAATTTGACGATTGGATATTGAGACTTCTAGCTATATTATCAGGTAAGGAAAGAAAAGCTAGGGGACCGGGTAACTGCCCTCCAGCAATTGGTTTCACCTTTTGGAAAGGTATCACCTTTTGGGATTTTCTTTCCCCCTACTACTTTCAAGTGAGGGAACTTATCTTTAATTTAATTATATTGCCTTAACTTCAATCATACTATATATTATATATTTTCAGACTGATACAGCATCAGTTCTCCATGAAGCTATCGAGTACATCAAGCTCCTCCATGATCAAGTCAGTGTATGTTCCATCATTTTCTTCTTGGCTCTTGCTAGCTAGATTAACATATATACCCATTAATAATATATAGGGCCTTAATATATGCACACCTTTGATGGAATATTGAAGTCAATAACATAATGAATGCACAACTTAAACAATGAATCAATGAGGCATGTACAAGTGAAACTATCAACTATCAACCTAGGATATGCTTATATCAGCACTCTAATAATAGTTTATTTAGTGATTTTTTAATCTTAAATTTCCTTTAAACAATTTCAGGTTCTAAGTACTCCATATATGAAAACTGGATCTCCAATTCAATGTGAACAGGTAACCAACTTCTTTATTCTTCATTAATTATTTCTTGTCTTTGTTTACTTTGAATCATTATTTTTTAAAAAGTTAATGATGATAATTCAGTCCAAAAATGATAATGTCAGGGCTAATACACACTTAGCAACATTTGTATAATTTTAGCGACACTTTAAATGCCATGTATTGCTCTTTTCAAAATAGTGGGTATTATATCGGTTCATATTTACATGTGTTAGCAATATTGTTGGGTGCCGCCCCACCTCTCTAACAAATTAAACTTTTATATGAGTACTTAACAGGTAACTTAACAGTTCATTAATTACATATGCAGACACTTAAAAAATCAAAAGGCATAGAATTAGGGGTGAATCAAGACTTAAGAAGGCGAGGACTTTGCCTCGTGCCAATATCGAGCACCTTCCCAGTTGCTACGGAGACTACTGCTGATTTCTGGGCACCAACATTTGGAGCAACCTTGAGGTAGATCTAGAGATGAGCGAAGTAAGGTAAAACAAGTACAAAAGGTATCATATATATGGTCCCAGCAAATTTTGGGGTTGGGCATATATGATAAATATGTTAACATGGAAGGAACATTGGTGAGGTGTACAAGTACAATTTGAAGACAAGCAACACAAAAAGACAAGGAAAAAGCATTCAAGAAAGGACAGCTAATTCTGTGACAGGTAAAGGCAGAATATATAGTACTGATCGATGGAGGCTAAGCACCATATATATATATATATATATATATATATATATATATATATATATATATAATTCGGTAGCATTGAAGGATAATATTGATTAGTTTCAAATTAATAATTACAGTGTATTATAGTTAAAGGAACAGGAACAGGTGCTAAATTCAGCTGAAACTTAGATTAGTTTTTGTTGGAATTAATTGTGAGTTGTTAATTGGTGAGCTCAATTTAGCACAAGCTAGCTAGCTGTATAGGATGTAAACTAAAAGGCTTCTGTTCCTGCTTCTGTGCTTATATAATTGTATTTTATGACTTAATTATGAGAGTTGGAAGCAAAAGGTGTAAGAACTTTGCGGAACTCATTTGATTGTTTACTAAAATTTGATTTATTTATGACTTGAAACTTGTTGGCTATGCTAGCTTGGAACTTGGAAAAAAACAATACTATATCGATAAATAATGAAATACTAAAAGGAAAATTAGAAAGTACGGAATCTTAACATTGAGAATATAGTTATACAGTACTACAACGTCTCATATCATTAATGCTTGATGAGTCGGTTAGTATAATGCATAACTCAATGTGTCTTTGACAAAAAATTATCTAGTTACTAATTAAGTCAATGCTCTTCTTATAATTATTGTCAATTAATTTTGAATTAGAGAACTTAATATTCATAAATCTAACGGCGAATATTTTTCTATGTGCTACACAATAGAAAATTACAAAAAAAAAAAAAAAAAAACTGATTGGAACATAAATCTCTTTTAATCTCCAACTTGAAGGTACATTTTTATTATAGCCACAAGAAACAAAATAGGAAGCTTTTCCAGAATTCTATAAATATATATTTTTTTGCATCAAATAAATTTAAAGAAAAAAAAGTCAAGTAATAGAAGAACTACTAGAAAAACATTAATTAATTTGTAGTAGTTATATTGATTTTCTCTTCTCCATCTTTTTTTCGTCTTTTCACAAACTTTCCATAAAGTAATTCGAGCATATATAAGAGAGGTCATCGATCGAATAGGCTACAGTAGTCCATTCTTTATGTTGCTTCACTTTTTTATTTCTTTTCTTTTCTTTTCTTTTTTAGGTAAGCACATAACTTAACTTCAACTACACCCTTGGCTTTTTTGACATCAAATTATATATAGAAAAGAAGATGTACGTAGTATGAATTATTTGACATAATTAATATATACAAGCGTGGCAAGATGAAGAAGCTTAACATTGAAGAATCTTTATGACAAGTGACTAATCATGAAAAATAGTTTAAATTAGTTAAAAAAAATTCCTTAGAATTCATGTGCCGATAAGGGGAAATTATGCCATATTTCCGAGCATCGGGATCAGTGCCTCGTGTTCTTAATTAGTTAATGGAGCTTGTTCAACTTTAATTAGTATTTTTGAGGCTGTGGTTTTAGTTTAAAGAGAAAGAAGAAGAAACATATGGTATTAAATAAAGGAATAAATACTTAAAAGAAAAAGCAAAAAAAGCATATTGGCATAATGCATGGGAAAGTATGCAGGAGTCTCTGCAGTTGCAATCAAACTTTCAGCGCAGTTTTTTTACTTTATTTGCTAATCATGGAACAACTCTATATTTGTCTTGTGATTTCTCCCATTTATCAAAAGGGTATTGTGGCAATACAGATTTTAACATTGCTATATATATATTTATATGATTCAAAGAAAGGTTATTAACATAGTAGAAGAATATCAGGAATATCCGTGCTCAAACATATATGGGCGGGCTGTCATTGATATTGGACTCTACAAGTTCAAGTCACACACCCCTCTATTTGATATTGAGCGTTTCTAAATACACTGGTTCACAGATTTAATTAGCCTATATTGACAAGCCATATATTTATAATTCCACTTTGAAAGGAAGCCATTCAAACCACATGTATTCTTGCCTGTTTGAATTGTACATTGGACTCTGCCTAATCAATATCATGTCAATTTTGAAGTTAATAAAATTACTCAATTGCCTACAGAATGTCAACTGTAAACAATTAATGTATTGTATTTAATATTATGAATGAAGACGTGAAAAGGTTAAATAGGGCAGGTAATATATATGCTGTTTAAATAATGATATGTATTAGCATTAGTAGTATATGGGAATGAACAACACTTGTAAATAATTAATGGAACTTTCTCATTAATAAAACCAGTGTATTACTTTTAATAAACTGAAACTTTGATTAAAAGGAAAATGAAATTTTGCCGAGTGAAGAATGCAATATAGTAGTATATGGAAGGTAAAAATCAAGCAGTTCCCTTGAGCTTCTTTGCAATGCCAGCAATGTATTTCCCCTGGTGGAAAGCCTGTCCGAGTTCGAGCTCAGAAGGCTGTCTTGAGCCGTCTCCAGCTAAAGTTCCTGCACCGTAGGGGCTCCCACCTTTGACCTCCTCCATTTCAAACATGCCAGCTCCAAATGTGTAGCCAATCGGCACAAATATCATGCCATGGTGAACAAGCTGAGTAATAGCCGTCAAGCTGCACAGTAAATATTAGCCTATTTTGTTAAACATGTCAGATTCTCGAACAAAACTAAAACAATTTCCTAAGAACTCACGGTGTAGTTTCCTGTCCACCGCCTTGAGATCCAGTGCTGTAGAATATGCCTGCAGGCTTTCCTGCCAGCTGCTGAGTTTTCCATAAACCCCCAGTTGAATCTAAAAATGCTTTGAATTGAGAAGCCATCATTCCAAATTTAGTTGGGAAGCCAAAGATAAATCCATCTGCCTCAGCAAGTTCATTTGCGGTAATGACGGGCACATCACTCTTTGGTGCAGCACCCATCTTTACCAGAACTTCCTCCGGCAGTATTTCTGGCACCTGTTCCATTATTGCCATCATATTCTAATTTTCTTCTTACAGGTTAGTGCATAACAATATGATTCCATTATAGTGAATCTAAGAAGCATGGATACGGGTGCGTCATAGAGGATACAATGATTTGCCAAATCTTAAAGATGGGGATTCGGGTGCGGAGGGATTCACCACCTATTTTATTATTAAATATGTATATATTTATGTAGATAATTATAATTATATATATATATATGATAAAAGATTCAACAAAATAAATATTACAAGAGAAGAACAACAACTATCCAACAAACAATATATGTTTCATGTTTCTACAAATATGAAGTCATAAACTACTCAATGTTTTAAAGGAGGAGAGAATCCCCAAATGTCCCTTAGATATCAGAGTATCCAAATACGCCAGTTCGTCGGGTTACTGAAGAATCCCTACTTCATAGTAGCCAATGCAAGGTACATTTTTTGTCTTCCTCTTTTGAGGGAAAAGAGGGGTTTGAGGGGGGGGGGGGATGGGTGGGATTTGAATAGGAATGTAAGTCTTGGATAAACGAATGTCAACGCATCTATACATTGTCTATAGGACACAGAATCTAAAGACAACATTTTCATGCTTGGTCGACAAACTTTGGTGCCTAAAATCATGTGAAAACACAGAAGTAAAGGAAACAGTGTTGAGCCAAATTGACCTTAAAGCAGAATGAATCATCCTTCTCACTTAATAACATTAATACTTTCAAAGAGAAACTACTAACACTTAAGTCGAGAAATAGCATAAATTGCACCAAAGAATCGAACACACAACAAATAAGTTACTTAAACTTTTCCTGATACATTTTACTTGAAGTGAATCGAATGCCTTTATAGATCTTAAATAAGCATTTTAGCAAAAACTAAACTATAAACTTCAATTAAACCTTAAAGCATACCTGCCATAGTTTTGCCTCCACTCCTTCAACAGATGAAGCTCCCTTCTTTATCTCTTCTGCAAGCTTCTCAACATGCCCATACATAGAGTAGTAGCTGTACAAAGATTAAAGTTCTTCATTAATCCCAAGAGGAAAAAGACTGGCTGGTGCAAAATACAACAAATCACTCTAAAGTCTAAACATGCAAAATAGTATATACTTTTATGTATATATGTTCGAGCTCAAAATCACATAATATCCCGTTGAAAATAGTTTTAAGAACAATGTGCATATGAACACTATTGCTCAAGCAGTCAAATATTGAATACTTTTGGTATTATACCAAACAAACAATATGACAGCAAGATTGTGATACCATTAAGTCTAGTCAAATATCACCTTCAGTTTAAAAACATGAAAAAAGAATCAAAACTTTGTAAAGCTTTACATTAAAGAAAAAATTATAGAAAGTAAATAGAAGACTGCTAGAAATTGACATGTAATAAAATTCCGAAAAAAACAAAAACCTATCTCCTATATTAGGAGACATTAAGACCAACTAAAAACAAAAACCAAGAAATCAGCCTGATGTACTAATGATAAAACCAAGCTATCTAATATCGGTAAAAAAAAAATCAAAATAATTTTTTTTTGGTTTGAATATGGATCTATAAGGATAAATTAAAATACATCAAGAACCTTCTAAATAGAAACACATAAATTTTATGAAAAAAGAATTAAGTAACTAGATTCAATGCTTTATGGTCAAAAATAGAATAATGGGAATTAATAAACCCCCAACTATATATAATGGTGCCTTTCCAGATTCTTTTCTAATCCAGACTGATAAATCAAATTATTATTTGAGGACTTTTAACAACAGCCAGAACCCAGAATGTTAACAGACAAACAAAATAAACAGCATGAAATTTAAAATACAGAAAAATAATCACAAGAATAATTGAAATGTAGCAAAAGTTTCAGTAATAAAACAAGGGGAAAAAAATACAAACGATATACAAAACCCAATCAATCGACCTAAATATACATTACAGTTTCAAGAAAATGCTAAGGAAAGTTAAAAAGGAAACTACCCATGATCAATTCAAGTAAATAATACATTTCTGAATAAAAATAAATAAATAAAAACAACCAAGAAATTTGAGCAGGATTAGAGTTATATATATATATATATATATATATATATAAAGAAACATAATATAGCCAAAAAAGCATATATGTACATACATGTGAAGAGAGAAACATAAAGTGAGAAAGAATAATGCATACACAATAAAGACTTTAGTTGCCATTGTTGAACTTCTTCTTCTTTAGTTCTCTCTCTAGAAGTGAGGATTTTTTGTGAGAAATAAAAATAATAACAGAGGATAGTGAAGAAGACAGGGAAGGGTGGTCATCCTTATATAGTGAAGAGACAGAGAGAGAGTTGACCGGAACTTTTTATATTCCATCCTTTACTCCTCTTTTGGGGATTTGATCCCTTTGTTACATAATTTTTTTTTTATTCTATTCAATACACTATATTTTTTTTAGTTGTAAATAGCATAATTAAAATTAATACTAATTAATTAATTTATTATAATAAATAACATAATTATTTTAAAATCAAAATAATCATATATTTTCTATTATTTGATGGATATATAAATTTTTCATCAAAATTTTAATAGATGAAAAAAAAATAGACTTTTAATGATAAAAATATTTTTATGATTTTAATTTTTATAAAATTATTTTAATATCATCAAATATCTATTAATATATTTTAATTATTACTAATAAAACTATTAAAATTAAATAATTAATGTATTAGATAAAATTAGAATAAATATATAATAGAGAGCAGCCAAATCTTTCGCTCTTACTCTTTCACACGTTAAAAATATCTTATTTTTAAAAAATTGGGGGGCTAATTTCGTCAGCAGATGGGTCATTCTATTTTTTATAAAAAAAAGGTATCGTGTTGTGTTTAGTTTGTTGATGTCACGCTCATTCTCATTACTCGTAATAATTTTTAATTTTATTTTTTATATTAAAGTCATCAGCTTAATTAATAGTAGTATAATTTAGTTTTACTTTTATTTTTTATCTTTATTTTTGTTTAGCAGTTTTTTGAGTTTATAGACTTTACACATAATTATTTTTATTTTAAAATAATTAATTATAAATTTTAGTCTTGATATTTAATTTTTAAGGAAAAATGTCATTATCATTCACAAAAAATAACATGAAAAAATAAAGAGTCTTAATACATATGTCTCACAAAATATATGTGAATAGTAAATATATTATGCATACATGAAATAAATTGTTTTTAAAAAAAATAACAGCCGCCCGCGTGATACTTTGTTTTTATTTTTATAGGGTAGTAGTATTATATTTGTACCTCTTATCGATCAACTAATTAACTAGGAGGCATATGTCATCTGCATTTTATATTCTTTTGCTGTTGTGGTCTGTATTTTCATGTCAATTAAGAAGATATATACACTAAATTAGTTTCTCTTAGCTCAATTGGTTGATGTACAATGAATTCTAAAACGCAAAATTGATATAATTTTGTTTAAGTTTTAAAAATAATAAATATGATAATTAGTAGTAATACTTTATAGTTAGTTTATAATTGTTATATCTGTAAGTTTGTATTAAAATTAAATAATTTCATATTAATTTTTTGAATTTTAAGATTTTACAAATTAGACCTAAAAGTCACAATAACTCAATCTTAACCACTAGGTTAAGACTACATAATTTAGCTACATGGAAATGTATGGGAAGGCAAAGAAAAAACAAAAAATGTGTGTTAATATATGTTTGTGGACAATAATACTACTATTACATAAAATAATCACATATCGTGACAGTATGTAATTTGTTATTAACACGACCCACTTAACTCAACAACAAATCACATAGTGTCACGTCAACGGTATCATCACTAGTATTCATTCCTATTGAGCTGCCGCCTGCCTGTCCTATTCCTAATTCCATTGACAAAAATTAAAACTGTGCATTTGGAAAAATGAATTATATGATTTTATTGACATATTTTATAAAGAAAAAGAATATATTATAAAATACGAAATAACGTAATGGGGAATGGTTAATATGAAATTTATTTTTAAGTAAGTTAGTCAATTGATTAATAGAGTGATGACAGTATGCAAGACTCTATATATATTGATCAATTGACCAACTTATTAAAATAAATAAATTAAATACTAATCCGATCCAACATAATAGTAGGATAAATGAAATAAGCTCACTCTAGGCTTATGCCATGATTCCGTATGTTGAGAGCTAGGCCTAGCTAGCTAGTTA
Organism: Panax ginseng; assembly: GCA_020205605.1. Lineage (NCBI taxonomy): Eukaryota > Viridiplantae > Streptophyta > Magnoliopsida > Apiales > Araliaceae > Panax > Panax ginseng. The sequence goes on from CM035139.1 coordinate 8,379,407, forward strand.
CACTGAAAAGAAAAAGAAAAAAAAGTCTACAGTCTCGAGTTGACGGCATATATATAAATAAAGAATAAGATTCGTTTTCCTCAAATAAGTTCATGCATCACCATTCAGATCATTAATTGTCGTCCAAAATCATAATCAAATACACTATTTTTTATTTAATTAACATAGATATATATGGACTACGGTATTTTGGAGGATATATCATTAGAAATGGAATGAAATTTTATTCTAGCCCTTTATTTTTTTATTCTATGTGACGAATGTGAAATAAAATCAATTTCAAAAAATAAATATATATAATAATTTTGTCATTATATGACAACACGCACCACCAATAACATCCAAACACACACATATATATACTTAAAATCCTTTAAAATTATTATATGTACATGATTTCTTTAATTCAAATGCAACAAGGAGGTATTAATATGTCCACCTCAATTGAAAAGGAGTTGAGACCACACAACACAATTCATATATGGTTAAGCAATATTGGACCAGCCTATCAATCTATTTATAACTAACAAACCCCCGTTTCTTGTCATTGGAAAAAAGAGTAATATATGGAGGTCCCAAATCCATCCATCAACCAGGAAGTCAATAGAATATATAGGAGGAGTATTATCATTTCATTATGCTGTCGTCAAGGATTGAAGCTTGTAAATGACGATACTACACACCAGCATCAATAATGTCTTTCTCCTGAATTAAGCATATATGTTTGTATGCCTGCTATATTTCATCCATTCCTGTCTGTATACGTATATTATTTTAGGAGCAGTGGCTTCTGCTCCACGAATGCCACCACATAAAGCATCAAATGGATAACGAGGGAGAGTCCAAAGATCACATCTCTTCTCTCTCTTCAGAAACAGAAAAATTGGAGGTGACGGTTCTTCTTAAATCAGGCTTAATCTTCTCCCCCAAAATGATTGCAATTGTGGGTGGTTGCTGGCCTTTGAGGGGATAGAATTATGTTATGGGCACAGGGCACTGCTTCCTAATTCCTGTTATTATTTCCCACTTTGCCATGCCCCCAACCATTACATTATATTTTCAGCCCCCCACCAGCTCCTTCTTTTAAAAATTAACCCAACAATTAATCCCATACAGCCACACTCAAAAAAGTTGATATTAGGGTCCACAAAAAAAAAATCCCCATTCTAATTTTCCTTTTTTCTAATAAATCACCATTAGTTTTAGAGCCTTGCTGTTCAATACACGATGCAGGACGAGGTCGGGAAAATTGCTTGGAACAATATAAGAGATTTTAGAAATTTATAGAATAAAATTTGTATTTTAATTAGTTTCTTTTATTTGCAGTTATCTTATTTAATTTGTGATTATCTTATTAGAGTTCAATTTAAGTTAGAAAAATTGTATAAGAGTATTATAAATAGTGATGTAATTCATTATTTTGATATATTGAATAATGAGAATCCATTGAGATTTGTGAAAGATTATCTATATGATATTTCTCTTTTGTCCCAAAAATTCCGTTCCCATCATTTTTGGTATCAAAACCCAACTCAAAACCACCACCTTCTACGTCCCTACCTCTATCCCAAAATTAGTGTCATCACTGACTAAATCCTTATGAGAAAATCTTAGCCGCACAAAGTCCTACAAAATAAAATCTACCCAACTTATTTTCATCATGTCAAAACAGAAAACATAAACACTAGCCATAAATCTTTAATCTGCCAAACACAACCTTATTCCAAACTTTTCATCAGACATCAACCACACAAACAGAGAAAAAAAAATCATCACCCACTCCAACCATAATATTCACCATAGCATTAACTGCAATCTGCCGACTACATCAAACAAGAATAGAAAAATAAAAAAAAAGGTAGAAAAAGAGAAAAATCGTCGTTGTTGACTTGTTGCATTCCGTCATTTCCATCACCGCTTTTTGCCGTCACCACCATCCTTATTTTTCTCGAATAAGTTTGTTACTCTCCTTATCTTTCTCCTATAAGCCTGCTAAAGAGAACAGATCTGAAGTATTAAATATTTCTTAAAAAATTACAATTAGGTACCTCATTATTTTTTAAAATTTTCTAATTTAGTCCCCCAAATTTGCTTAAATTTTGAAATACCCTTAAAAAATTTACATATCAGTCCTTGTACTTTCATCTTCTTCGATTTCACCTCCTGAAATTTAATTAGTTTCAGTTTAGTCCCTATTTTTTTTATATTTTTTACACTTAAGCCCTTAGATCAAGTCCCCAAAAAAAGTTTGTATTTTATTAATTTACATGAACCATGATAAATGCTGGAGAAATCAACGCCAAGTTTGATGCTTATATATGTTACAACAATATGAGCGTTTCAAAAGGATTGAAGATTTAATAACAACCATTACTACAAATGTTCAGACTTCTATTACAACACTTACAATAAAAGTTGATGTACTCACGAAATGCGTAGATAAGGGACAAAAAAATACTCATAAGAAATTTGAAAATCCCATCTCGGATCTTAATCATCTAAGACTACAACAGCATGACCATAATCCACGAGTTAATCCTCATGTTCCAGATCCTATGATGAATGTAGTGGATAGAGGAACAAAATTAGATGTTAAAAATTTTATTGGCGATAATGGTTCTGAAACATTCTTAGATTGGATTCATAGTTTGAAGAGTTTCATTCGTTGGTATGAATTATCCGATGAAAGGAAACTTTTCTTTGCTGAAGCAAAGCGAAGTTGAAAGGAACAACTTGTATTTGGTTGGATCAACATCAACAAAATTTATATACAGCTACGAGAAGATGGGAAATTATGAAAACTATATTGACATAACATTTTGTACCTTCGAATTATAAGTAGCAAACATATTTGCAGTTAACTGAGTTGATACAAGCAAGTAAATCTGTAGTCGAATATACTGCAATATTCTATAGTTTGGTTACACGGTCTGAATTTACTTGGGTTGAAGAAGTTTTAATCTTCATATAATGTTAATGATTAAATCTAGAGATTGCAGGTGGTGTAGCTACAGGTAAACTCTTACTTTTGGATGATCGTGTTCAAGTTGCCAATCAAGCAATGTTCTAAAAGCGCTAAAGTGAGGCGGAAGTTTTAGAAGGCCTAGCGCCTGAGGCCTTTAAAGTTGGGGGCTTATACTTGAACACAGGCAAGGGCACAGACGAAATTTTTTATTTTAAACTAATTTTAATATTTTATCTTACATTTATCTAAATAAAATAATAATATAAAGCAAAATAATTTATAATAAAGGTATTTGCTTAAAGTTCAAACACATATCCATATTGCTAATGTCAAAGTTCAAACACAAACATGCAATTGTTCAAAATTCAAACATATTTTTAACGTATTAGTTTTATTCATAAACAAGATTGCTATTAAATAATAAAATTTAAAATTTTAAGAATTTAATTCAATATTAAAACTTAAGAAACTAAACATAAATTTAAGAATTATATTGAATTAAACTAAATATTACAAATGTATCATCATTTATATAATTTGAAGTTGGTACAAGTTCAAAAAATTACAACTATAAATAAAATTATCCATTTTGACTTTATATTGTTCACTTCTTGTTGTGATTTGATATGCTACAATATGTATTATGAATATGGTAAATCATTTGAAAAATAAATATATTAAGATCTGGTTTGGGTAGTTATTAAAATAAAAAAAACCTCTCCGCCTAGACCCCACATAGGCTCCCGCCTAATTTTCTGGAGTGATTTTTTTTCCTCCTTTGGCCTAGGTGAGGCGTCAGGGGGGCCTAGCGCCTAGGTGGGGCCTAGGCGGACCTAGGCGAGAATTTTTAGAACACTGCAATCAAGTAGATGATAATTTAAAAAGGAATTTTGTTAGACCTCCAATACAAGTCCAAACTCGGAGGGAGCGTACTTTTGTGGAGCCTATTTTAAATAGGCCAATGGAAAGATCGTCAACAAGCCCTTCAACTACTAGCATGCCTAATCGTACCACAGGTTCTTCTAATACTAGCAACAGTGCTATAGTTATCGTGGTTTTGGTCACATGTCTTTTGAGTGTCCTTAGATGAATGTTGCATCTTCTTCCTATATGCAACTTGCTATTGTTGACAAAACGTGCGGGAAAGCTAACTTAAACGAAGAGGTTTGCAAGTCGATAGACGACGAATATAAGCCCGATAAGCAAGATTTAGAAGTTGATGCTCATTTGAAAGGATGTTTAGGTGTTCTTCGACCTTTACTTGTTGCCCAAAAACATAAGAATGATCCTAAAATTCATCGTGGACGAATTTTTTAGACGAGAGTCATGTGCGAGACAAGTGTGTTCTCTTATGATTGATACTTAAAGTTGTACGGATGTTATCTCTGGGGAAGCAGTAAAAAAACTTGGGTTAAAAGTTGAGCCTCACCCGGAGCCTTGCATGAGTTACTAAGACAAAGTTGCGGGTTACCTAGAGGTGTTTGGTTACATTTTTCGTTAGCAAGCTTAAGGATACCGTTATGTGTGATATTTTACCCCTTAAAGTTTGTCACATTTTCTTAGGGTGTACATGGCTCTGGGATCGTCATGCGCAACATGATGCTCGTGCTAATTGCTATTCGATTATTAAAGGCTATTCACTCTTACTTATGCTATCGACATGCCAAATTTTAAGCTTGCAAAGAATTCATTAGTGATCCAGCATGCTTATTCTTGTGTTGATGTTTTTAACTCGACGGGATCAAGTTTTTCTTAGCGGAGGAGAACTGATGTAAGACAAGAACGTGAAAGTTGGTTGGAAAGCCTATGGAATAGAAGTTGTATTTTAATTAATTTCTTTTATTTGTAATTATCTTATTTAATTTATGGTTATCTTAATTAGAGTCCAATTTAAACTAAGAAAGTTGTATAAGAGTATTATAAATAATGGTGTACTTCATTATTTTGATACATTAAATAATGAGAATCGATTGAAATTTGTGAAAGATTATTTGTATAATATTTATCTTTTGTCCCCAAAACCCCGTCCCATCAATTCAAGAATCCATCAAATGAATCATCATCATTCTTTCAATCAGGTTACTATTTCATTTCAAATTTTGTTTCTGAAATTCAAAATTTTTTTCAACTCAGGCTTCTGCTAATTTTGGTAGTCTAAACTAAGTAACCCCACAAGCCTTAGATCTACCCAGTCATTGCCTCTAAATTTCCAATAGCCACCTCCTAAAACTTTACTAAAAGAGTTCTTCAAATCATCCCATTATTTGGAGTTTCTATTTGATTCTCATAATTATATCCATCTACAAATCTCAGTATCTCACATACAAAGCATCGGGTGAATTGAGTCCACCATACACCCTTTTAAGTTCAGAAAGTTTAAAGGACTCCTGGTAAAAACATCTAAAACTTATAATCTGGGCATGCGTCAAAAATCAGTAATTCAGTATATATAGCAATGGGAAATTTTCCAAATTTATTAATAGCTAAAAATTTAGTAATCTACAGTACTATATTCCTTTTGAGAATTCAAGAAATGTGAACAAGGAAATACAACATAAAGATATTGGGAAGTTAACTATATGAAATATAAAGATGCTCCGATGTTAACTAAATGAAACAGAGAATACCCAAAAAAAAAATGAAACAGAAAGATGTCAGGGATGTTAACTATCTGAGACGTCAGCATCATGATAAGAACCAATTCATATTTCTTCCTTGAATTTACCATCAAAACCATTTTTAAGCATTAACAGATAACAATGGCGATTAATAAAATAAGAAGCACCTATTAAAATCTAATCTCATAAACCACAACATCACTTTCGTAGGCCGGGCAGCTTGAAAGGAGTAAGTTCAAAAGAGAAAGAATACCTACCTCAATATTATATGGCGAGGGCTTTCCAAATCAAAACCAAGTCCATCTTGGATACCTTAGCCGGCTTCCTCTTCTTTCTTTTTTTTTGGAACATATCATCAGTTTCCTAGCTTCTTCCAACGACACAGGAATCCAAAAAGTAGATAACTGACCAAGATTCAGCATCGGTAACAAGGCACAGCACTAACAAATCTGTCTTATTTGCAGTAGAGTATATTGATTTGTAAGCATGTCTGATATACAAAAAATTGTTTGATGTGTTGTGTTTTGAATGTTGAATAGACAGATGAACTCATTTGCATCCAAGCAGAAACATGTGAACTGAAGACTACTTAAAAAGAATGCATTATTGCTAAACCATATGAGGGCCTAATATGCTATAGCAGGTATATAACTAAGGTGAGATCAATCAAATAGAATAATAAAATTTTAACATCAAATGATCATTTTTAATTGTGTGTTGTGTATCTGAGAGAGGGAGAGAGGGAGAGAGAGAGAAATACAACACGAAGTGCTGAAGTAGTTTAAGCATGACAATCTTCTACAGGCATCCGTACACTTGGTGATGTAAATAGCAAAGCTTTAGTTCAAGAAAGAAGCTTAAAATTAACATTAAGAAGTTGCATGTGTCTATTTATCAAGAATGAAAAACCAGCAGGGCCAACAAATTAAAACATCACAGAAAGTGTTGCACCATCCATATTCCAGGGACAAAAGTTTCACTGTAATTGATTTTTCAAGAAGTGCCAAAAATAAGCCTCTTATAAACTTCTTATTTTTCACTTCAGTTTTATATTGAGAAAATGTTGCCATATACAAAATCTTGGCATACTGTCTAATCACATTTTTGTAGCAAAAACAGGACTAGGTTAGCAGCAACAAGAAAAAAACTTGGTCATTACAAGTATAGTCCAACAAAATTGTGCCAGGGTAGCATTCACACAGACAACGTCTTCCATGTTGAACAGACAGACAACTTCTTCCATGTTGAACAGGATGCCGTTGTGTACTCCGGATTATACTTTCTTGTAACGTTCTTTACAATGTAAGAAACAACAATTAACTAAAAAGTCTTAAGGCCGTTCCAGTTTCTGTTTCAGTGATTCCGTCTCATGCCAGTGCTTTCAAATACTGTAATTCTAATGCCAAGAATTTACAAGTTCCCTTTTATGGGACTCATAATGCAGTATACATGATTCTATGATGAAGTCGGTTCAATGTGATAGCATAAACTAATTTATTTCTCTATCCATCATTCAGATAATTCATGCTAAAGGTAGCATAACTCAGAGAATTAGCAATAGTAATTATACAAATGGGAAAAACAACATTGAAAGAACCAGCTTTGAATTTTCCATTAATTCACCTGAACCAGAAAGTTCAGTATGTTAAATTTATTGCACTATACAACATATGAAAATAAACAACATCCTCCATCTAAATCTTATCTTTTGTACAAAAACTATTGAACAAAATGAACACCAAAGTTACCTTCATTGATAGAAAAACAGATCATAATCAACCTTCCATAATTAACCCAATTGCACATCATCTTACTGCCCTCTTCCCCCTTAAAAGCTGAATCAAACTTGATGCATTTCGCCTCACCTTCTCATTATCATCCTCCAACAACCCCAAACAAAACTCAAAAACCCCTTCCTCTATAGCTTCAAAACACATCAATTCACTATAACAACAAAGTGAATTCATTGTAAGTAACGCATACTGAACACCTCTTGAACTTCCATCCTTCATCACATTCACCAAAATTCTTATACAATCACTAAACTTTCCCATTTCTTCTCTCCCTTCTTTACACTTTGCCAACAAACCCAAAACCTCAACTGCCCTTTCAAGCCCAAATACAGCAGCACCAAGCAAAATGGGCACTGCCCCACATTCCACTGCTCGGCGCCTATTATCCGGAAAAGAACATATTGTGAACAAAGCCGTTGCCGCTTCTTTTCTCTCTCTTCCATTTCCATCCTCTAAAAGTGAAACTAGGGCCAAAATCGCAAACGGGTATGCTCCAATTGTGGCTTTATTTACCTCCACAACTGCCAAACTGGTCAACGTAGTAGCGGCGACAGCGCGGCAATTGCCTCCGCCGCCGCGCAAGGCAGCGATAATAGTACCAATTGCCCCCTCAGCCACTAAACCCACTTTATTGTCGTCATCTAGACTCAAATTGAGTAACAAATGAAGGGCTTTCTCTCGTAGAGAGAAATCGTTTGAGGAAACACAGGTGAGCACAGCTGACACGGCGCCTGACTCAGTGAGTCGGTGGCGGAGGGCCAAATCACGCTTCGAAAGCCGACTGAGTTGGTCGAGCGAGCTGAGCTTAGACTCCAGGGGGGAAGATCGGGAGGTTAAGGTTGAGATTAGAGCTTGGGGGTCTGGATTGGGTTGTGGTTTTGGCAAGGAGACGAGGGTGTAATTGGAAATGAGGCTGCGGAGGGCGTGGTTGGGGATGAGAGAGGGAGATTCGGAGAGGGGTAGTTTGGTAATTGGACAAGTGCGGTGGCCGGCGTCTAACCACCGTTGGATGGACGACCGATCAAATGTGTGACCGGAGGAGAGTATAACTGGGTCAGACATTATCTCCAGTGAAATTGGACACTTGAAGTCGTCGGGAAACTGGGTTGCCATATTTGCTCTGTTTCTCTCTCTAGACTTTTCTTACTCTAATATATAAATTAGTGCAGATAGGAGGAGGGTTTATGAGGTTTAGTTCTAGGCGAGGCGAGCTGAGTTAAACATATGAGGTGGACAGGAGGACCTCGGCTTGTGATTAAGGATTTATTGAGTTGTTCAAATTTGATTTATAAAATTTATAGAGTATAAAATAGAAAATTGTTAAAGTTACAATAAAAAATATTATTTTTACAACAAAATTGTCGCTATAGAGCGACGATTTTTACTGTCGCTATACATCTACAGCGACACTTTTGTTGTGAAAATAATAAAAAGTATTGTGAATTTAACAATTTCCTATAAAATAAAGTTTGATTGAGATTCATTTAACTATCGAGTCGAGTATAATTTTGGATCGATCCCAAGCAATTTGGACTTTTCTTCCAACGAATATGATCCGAATATCAATAAAAAATTATAATTTGAGAAGGTTCGAGTAATTTATCGAATTTTAAAATGGGCTCATATTTGACTCATTTATATTTCGAATCGAGTTCGAATTGAACTTTTAATCTAAGCAAGCATTTAATCGTTCGGAAATCGCTTACTTATTTTACCGTCTTACTTGTGATATGGAGTAATTTATTCGCTTGCTTAATTTACAAAAATAACCTGTTAAGCAGTGTTTTGCAACTTATCTTAAAATTGAATTGAGTATTAAATTTTAATTTCATGAAATTAAAAATATACTTTTAATATTAACTACTTAATATTGAGTTGCCTAACTTTGCATTAATTGAAAATTTTATGAACTCAACTCAACTATAAACTCATTGTCAAAGTTGGCATGGAAAAGCTTCTCTCTTTTTTTAGAGTAGTAGTATTTTTTTGTGGGATTCATCATTTAAATTTTTAATAAGACTATTAGTTTCTTACATTATTTTTTAACTATTCAATATATACAGTAATTAGAATTCTTTTTTGTTAATTAATACAAAAATCATAATTTTAGGTAGGGATGATAATTAATATAATAGTTTTAAGTGTACGTGAATTTACTTTTCTTTCCTTTTTGTGTTGGCATAAATAAATATAAAATGGTTTCAACCGGCTTTTTTATCTTCTCTGTTGGGTCGTAATATCTTATATATTGGGCTGAATGGATTGGAATTACTTATTTGGTTAGTCCGTTGGGCCTCCACTATTAAGTCCTAAAGCTATTGGACCTAATCACCATCTTATTCCTGTTGAGTCCTTTTAAGATCGGGTCGGATCAGTGGGTTGACTCATTAGATATTAAATATCTCCTTCTTTGACTGGTAATGATGAAAAAGTATGACGGTTGACTATTATATCTGTCATGCATTAATGTGGATGGGATGCGGAACGGTGTCGAAGCAGAGTGAAGTAGTATGATGGCTGGGCTAGAAATTAGTATAACATAGCAAGGAAGTCTTCAAAGTAAACGTAACTGAATATTTTTTCTCTCTCAATACACTAGATATTTTATCCTCCATTGTTAACCATTGTGAACATCTCAGACCGACTCTCACGCTCGAAATTTATCCCTCGACAATTGCCGGGGTTCGCCAAGCTTTGTTGATTGTGTTTAGTTAAAGCGAGGATCGTATGCCCACGTGATTGGGACGAGGCAGAAGATCTTGGCGTTAACATTGACGCTAGAAGGAGGGCGTGTTCTAGTGTCATTGAGTTTTTCAATCACAAATTTTCATTTGTTCTACTTCAAGAAGATGGTGAGGAGTAGAGCAGACACACCGGAAGGACAGCCGAGGGTTGTGAGCTCATCTGTCCAACATATTTCTGTTAAGGATCGTCTGGGTCCTTCAAAGAGTGCTCACGAGAGTGAGAGCACTGCTTCTAAGTATGATTCCAAGGGTTCTCGTTCGAGAGCTTATGGTGGAGCCAGACGGAGGTTGGTGTTTGCTGATGATAAAGGTCGTGAGCAGAGTCGGAGACAAGTGGATGGTTCTCCACCTAAAACCCATCACCGAAGTGGTCGAGATGACAAAGCTGCCAAGTTGGCGAAAATGGCTGAAGAAGTAGATAAAGCTTTAGAAGTTCTTCTGAAGCAGAGAGAGGATATAGCCGTGCAGATGCTTCGGATGGCCGATCTGAAGGACGAGGCATCCACCTATATTCAGTCCGAAAGGCGTAGTAGGCATAAGGATGTACAGCATCGGGAGGGGAAGGAGCCGGAGCATTCCGCACATGAGTCTCGGGGTCGACCTCTGGAACGAAGGAGATCAAGGAGCAGAACTCCTGAGGTGTCGAAGAAAGCACTTGTGGTGGTCGGTTCTCACGGTCGTAACGGTGATAGACAGAGAAGTCGATCGAGGGAGCATATACCTGAGAACCGAGGAAGAGAGCTTCAACGTGAATATTCTCATCATGAGGATAGACCTGCATGTAGGAGTAGATCCAGAAGTCCGTCAAAGGCAGTGAGGTCAGATAGAGGAGGTCGATCTACTCAAAAGAGGAAAGTATCTCCAGAGAAAGAAGTCTCTTCAAAGTCAGAAGGTGTTAAGTTTCTTGTTAAAGAATTAAAGGAACTTCGGAAGCAGTTGGTTGAAGTTCAGCAAGTGAAAGACACTCCGGAGAAAAAGACGGCTCCTTTTTCTTCGGATATCCTCAAGGAGAAGGCAGATACCACAAAGAAGTTGCCCCACATAGAGAGTTATGATGGATCTGGAGACCCTTATGACTATAGCCAGGCGTTCGACCGGCTGATGGATTACTATGACTTCACCGATGCTGCCAAGTGTCACACGTTTGTTACAACATTGAGGAAGGATGCAAGGCAGTGGCTGGGGACTCTGCCCGCTGATTCAATCTCGTCGTGGTCCGAGCTGTGTGACATATTTCATGCTCGTTTTGGGAGTAACCGAAGAAGAGGAAAGCCTACAGGTTCTTTGGCACAAGTTCGACAATTTACTAATGAGTCCTTGGGTCAGTATGTGAAGCGATTCAGGGAAGCAGTTGGCCAAGTAGCAGACCTCAATAATCTTCAGGCTGTCGGGTTATTTCAGAATGGGCTAGATCTAGTGAAGTCCGAAAAATTGGTGAAGAAGCTGATGTTTCACCATCCGAAGAGCCTAGCCGAAGCTTTCGATAAAGCGGAGGGCTACATCGTGGTGGAGGAGGCTATGAATAGCTTGAAACGTCCTTCTTCGGAAAGGATGAAGGAGACAGACGCTTCTAAGACTGAGGGCGATCAGAAGAAGGTGGGAGGATATAATGATTGGCCGGAGGGCAGCTCAAAGAAGTACAACAACACATAGCGATAGGGAAGTAATCGCCCACCTGCTCCTATCCCGAAGGTGAACAAGGTTTATACCAAACTGAATACGGATAGGTCGGTGATTTTGGATCAGATCAGGAACCAGCCGTTTTTTGAACCACCTCGCGATGTTCTCAAGCCGGGACAGGGCAATGCTCAAAAATATTGTGGCTATCATCAAGCTGCAGGTCATGACACTAATGAGTGTTGCAATTTAAAGGATTTTGTGGAGAGGAAGGTTCAAAGCGATTTGTTAGTTCAGTATGTGGCCGGGAGGGACCGACAACAAGAGCAACAGAATGTTGACCGTACTATTCAGATGGTTCAAATGGTTCCACCCGTTTAACCTGCTCCAGATCAACCACCAAGGCATATCGTTGATGTAATAACTGGTAGGACGGCAGGAAAATTGGTGGGGAAGAAGAGGAGAGAATTTCTGGATTCGGTCATGTCCATGGCGGGTGCTCCCCCGAAGACCGACAGACCATTTCCGAGGACTGTTATATCCTTCACAGATGCGGATTATCCTTCGGAGCCCATCGAACCTCATAAAGGAGCATTGGTGATCACTGCACAGGTGGGTTCGGTGGATATGAGGCGGATGGTGATCGATAACGGGTCTTCTGTTGACATTCTTTATGTCCACGCTTATCAGAGGATGCATTTGGATGGGCGAAAGATGGAAGTGGGGCAGGAGGCCCCTCTGTATGGCTTTAGAAATGATCCAGTCAAAGTGGCAGGCACTATTGAATTGCCAGTAATCTTTGGCACAACACCTCAGCAAGTAGAAATAACATGTAAATTCTATGTTGTGCATGTAGATTCGGCCTACAACGCCATTTTGGGACGACCTACTTTGACTGCTCTCCAAGCAGTGACTTCCATTCCTAACTTCAAAATCAAGTTCCCAACAGCACATGGATTTGGGGAGGTGGCAGGGGATTTGGATCTAGCTCGACATTGTTATCGGAATGCAGTTATTACCTCGGGAGTAGGAGTCAGCAAGCAGAAGCAGACCATGGCAATAGAGATCGAGCCATTTACTGAAAGCAGTTCAGAACCATTGGTCATGCCAGCAGTAGAGACAGTGGAGATCGAGCTTGTCCTTGGGAAGAAGGACAAAATAGTGAAGATAGGTTCGTGTCTGCCGGAACCTCTCCGGACAAACCTTATGGAACTTCTTCGCTGTTATGCGGATATCTTTGCATGGGAACCTCAGGATATTCCTGGAGTCAGCCGAAAGATTGTGGAGCACAAACTCGATGTAGACCCATCAAAGAAGCCAGTTCGGCAGATGAGGCGAATCTTCGCACCTGAGCGTCAGAGGATCATCGATGAGGAGATTGCAAAGCTGATTGCTGCGGACTTCATCTTTGAAATAGACTATCCGAAGTGGATGGCTAATGTAGTGTTGGTGCAAAAGCAGAATGGAAAATGGCGGGTTTGCATCGACTACACAGACCTGAACAAAGCCTGTCCGAAGGACTTCTATCCTCTACCCCATATTGATCAGCTCATTGATGTCACTTCGGGGTATGCATTACTAAGCTTTATGGATGCTTTTTTAGGTTATCATCAAATCTCTATGTGCAAGGAGGACATTCCGAAGACAGCTTTCATCACACACCGTTTGGTGTACGCCTACAAGAAGATGACATTTGGCTTAATCAATGCTGGAGCCACTTATCAAAGAATGATAAACTTTGTCTTCCAGAAGCAACTCGGAAGGAATATGGAGGTATACGTGAATGATATGATTGTGAAGAGCATGCTTGTCCAAAAGCATCTGGATGATCTGGAGGAATGCTTTCAGACAGTCCGCCATAATAAATTAAGGCTCAATCCGATGAAGTGAACCTTCGGACTCGGTGCTGGTAAATTTTTGGGCTATCTAGTTAGTCAGAGGGGCATTGAGGCCAACTTAGAGAAGATCCAGGCCATTTTGAATATGAAGACTCCTCAGTCATTCAAAGATGTTCAGCGTCTGACCGGGAGGATTGCAGCTTTTAGGAGATTCATGTCCAAGTCAGCAGAGCGATGTTTGCCGTTCTTCAGGACGTTGAAGGGACCGAAGAATGCGAAGACGTTCGATGGACTTGAGTGTGAAGACGCCTTCGAGGCATAAAGACGATATTTATCTTCGGCTCTTTTATTGGTGAAACCTACTCCTGCTGAGACCTTGTACTTATATCTGGCAGCTAGTTCGTTGGCAGTGGGGGTCGTCTTGGTTCGGGAGACAGGGGGAAAACAGCATTCGGTTTATTATGTCAGCCATGTCCTAAGAGATGCTGAAACCAGGTACCCAAATATTGAAAAATTTGTCTTTGCTTTGATAATTGTTTGTTGAAAACTTCGGCAATATTTTCAAGGTCGGCTCCTGGTCGTCTACACGGACCAACCGTTGAAGAAGGTGATGAGCAAGCTAGAAGTTTCGAGGAGATTAGCAGCATGGATGATGGAGTTTTTCCAATTTTTTATTGAATATCATCCCCGAACTGTTATCAAAGGTCAAGCCTTGGCTGATTTCATGGTGGAGTATTCGTTCTCCGAAGTAGATGCCAAGTTGCCGTGGTTTAGACGTCCGTCGGCGATTCTGCAGCTTCAAGCATGGTTAGAGCTTCGTGGACGTTGTGATGCAGATGGGTCTTCTACTTGGACGTCGGTGAACAGGATTATTTCGACAAGTCCGGGAGGGATTCAAAGCAAAGTGAGACCATCGATTTGGGTTGAGCAACGAACAACGAGGCCGAATACGAAGAAAGTGTTAAGTAGGGTCCGTTTGGCGAAGAGTCTGGAGGTTCAGAAGTTGGTCATTTACAGCGACTCTCAGCTGGTCGTCAAGCAAGTATCAGGAGATTATGAAGCTCGTGGAGCGAGAATGATCAAGTATTTGGCAGAGTTAAAAGATCGGTTTCAATATTTCGTTTCCTATGAGTTTCAGGGTATAGAGCGTAACGATAATTCTATTGCCGATGCATTATCAAAGCTTGCCACTACGGATGCTGATGTTTTCAATGGGTCAGTTTATTTGGAGGTTTTGCAGCAGCCGAGTATCCAACATAAAGCAGTGATGTGCATTGAACGTTCTAACTGTTGGATGACTCCCTACATTAAATATCTGGCAGATGGCGTCCATCCTTCGGATCAGATGCTGGCAAAAAAGATCAACTACAAGAGTGCCAACTTTGTTCTTATTGATGGGGATCTTTATCGAAGGGCATTTTCGTCACCATTGTTGAAGTGTTTGGTTCCGTCTAAGGCTGAGTATGCTCTTCGAGAGGTTCACGAGGGTATTTGTGGCGACCATATGGCTGCTAAGTCATTAGTTTACAAAGTACTTCGGCAAGGGTACTACTGGCCTACGATCTTCAAGGAAGCTACAGAGTATGTGAAGAAGTGTGAAAAGTGCCAACTCAACAGTCCAATTCCACATCAGCCACTAGAAGAGCTATACTCGATATTATCTCCTATACCCTTTGTTGTCTGGGGGGTAGATATACTGGGTCCGTTGCCGAAAACTAAAGGTCATGTCAGTTTTATCATAGTTACTATTGATTATATGACCAAATGGGTAGAAGTAAAGTCACTTCGGTTGATAATGGAGCAAGAGTGCTTGAAGTTCATGAAGGAGTCTGTAGTGTTTCATTTCGGAATTCC
Organism: Panax ginseng; assembly: GCA_020205605.1. Lineage (NCBI taxonomy): Eukaryota > Viridiplantae > Streptophyta > Magnoliopsida > Apiales > Araliaceae > Panax > Panax ginseng. The sequence continues at coordinate 8,394,836 of CM035139.1, forward strand.
TAAAGTGGTGATATCGGACAACGGACGCCACTTCGTGGGATCAAAATTTGAAGGATTTCTGAAAGAGCTTAGAGTTCAAAGACAAGAAGACTTGGTGGCTCATCCACGATCGAATGAGCAAGTTGAAGTGACCAATGAATCGTCGCTTGAATGGGATCGGCGCAGATTGAGACCGGACGGCTAAAGGAAGATGGCGGAGGAGCTTCTCAAGTATTATGGGCTTATCTGACTACACCGAGAACTACCACAGGGATTCACCTTTCAGATTGCCTATGGTAATCGATGCTTAGTCCATCGAGATTGGATCTCCAAGTCTTCGAGTTTTGTCGATTCAAAGAGATCTATAATGAAGAAGGACTAAAGGTCAACTTGGATCACATTGGAAGAAGTCGAGAGGTGGCTTTGATCAAGTTAGCGACTTATCAGCGGAGAGTAGCAAGCATTACAATAAGGGGTGAAGCCTTAGATTTAAAAGGGGAGACTTCATCCTCGAGAGAAGTCAAGCATCTACACCTCGAACATGGGAAAGGCGATGTCGAATCGGAAGAAGTAGTATAAAGTAATTGAAAAGTGAAGCCGAGGAACTTATCGGTTGAAGGCATTGGGACGGATCCGAAATCAAGAATACTTGGCATCTTTGGTGAAGCGGAAATATTTTTAGTAGAGATCGAGTCGGTTTATCTAAGTGTAAATGTTGGATCATCATCAATAAAAATTCACTTTTTCACAAATTGATCTTCTTCTGTTGGTCCCAAGTTCATAATGGTGTAAGGAGGGCAGGGGGGACTCGTGACCATTCGATGGTAGTCTTTTTGGCGGTGGTCCTTATGAATTTGTCGGGCCCTTCGTGGTAGGCAAACTTCGCCGGTGTAAGGAGGCCGGGTGGACTTGCTAACCATTAGATGGTAGCCTTTTCGGCAGAGGAGTGTCCTCGTGGGTTTGATTTCTACATGAGTGGTAAACAAATTCCATAGTCCTTTTAATTTTGGTTTACCGCATGAGTTGTAAACAAAATGCAATTGAAGTAAGGAGGTTGATTAGGACTCATTTGGCCATTCGATGGCGACCTTATTGTCAGTGTGTCCTTATGAATTTATTTTACCATGAGTGGTAAACAAATTCCATGGTCCTTATATATTTGTTCTACCCCGCATGGTAGACAAATGTCCTTATATACTTGTTTCACCCCGAGTGGTAAACAAGATCCTGATGGGGCAAGAAGGATCAGCCGAATTCACCTTATGCCTAATCTATCTCACACTTCGGAAACGATAAGTATGCATTACTTTATTTTGTTCAAGTGTTGAGTTCGATTCATTCAGTTCAGTTCATTGAATTTAGTTTATATCATTTCTTAACTTAACTGTTATATGCCTTCTCTGATCCACAATTCCAGTTAAGTTCAACAGAATCTTATACAATTTTCAAGTTGATTGATACTGAATTATTGACAAGAAACGAATTAAATAGAAGTCACGATAAAGAGAGTTGAAAATTCATTAATAGTTCACTATTCATTCATCCATTCATCCATAACACTAACCGATTACATAAACACAGAAATTTTGACAAAAGTTCTTAAACAAAGTTTTTAAACAATTTCAAAAATAAAAAACAGGGACCATTATCACGCATTATCTTCTCCATCTGAAGAGTCGAGCAGGGACGGATCTACTTTAGCTGCAATCAACTTCTCCTTGTCGCGACTTCGACATAGATCATAGCCTTCAGAATATATCTTCATAATTTCCCCGTTGATCTCATCTGATCTTCGATACTCTTCGCAAATCTGCTTGCGGAGATTATCGGTTAAGGGAGGTCCCAGATCCCGAAGAGCTCGAAGTTCTCGGATTTCTTCTTTTAGCTTCTGACGCCTATTCAGATGACGAGTTTCTGCTAATTCCAGTTTCTCGACCAATTTAGCCAGACTTTTATTGCTTGCCTTCAGCTCTTTAATTTTCCCCATTCTTATTTCATTCCGTTGAACCAGGTCAACATTCATCTTGACAATCTCTTGGTGGTTGGCCTTGGTTAGCTTCAGTTCTTCATTAGATGTTTTCACCTCTTCCTTGGTCTGGGCCAGCTCCTTTCGAAGGCCCTCATTAGTATGGAGGACAACTCCATATTGGATTCTCTCTCGGGCCAACTTCGATTTTAGGATGGCATTTTCTTTTCTTACAGCCGCCTCTTCGGCCTTGGCTTCAACAGACCTTGGACGTAGACGTCCGAATACAAGATTGGCCTACACATGTTCCGCATTATTTGATCAGTTTCAAATATCTAAGTACAAAGGTAAATACGAAAATTAAAGAGAGAATCGTTTACCTTCGCCAGATAGCTCATGCCTTCCTTAGTTAGATCCCATTCGAAGCTTTCGACCGATGATCGCGTCGGTTTTCGAACGAAAGCATCAAACAGTTGAAAGGGGAAGTTGGCATTAAACCGAGGCCACATGGTTGGAGATGCCATAACATTATGTTGAAACTCGAAAGATGATTGTCTTGGAGGGGAGGGCATGGGTTGATCATGAGAAGGTGACGGATCCATGTATATGTTTTCGGGGGAAGGTGATCGAGCGGGAATAGGATTATGAACCAGGGAAGGGACAGAAGATGAGCCCGAGTGACTATCTGATGGTTGCTTCCTTTTACGAGAAGGTGTGGGGATAGGTTCGTTCGGCTCATTATCATTTGAGACTTTGGATTTCAATGGGGGAGGTTGGAGGTATGTCAGCTGAGGAGGGAGGGACTCGAAGATCATCGGCAGACAAGGGAGTGATCTTAGTCCTCAATTTCTTAACACGAAGGACTTTTTCCTGTTCGTGTATAGGTATATCGAACAGGCTTCCCCTGATTGGAATACGTTCGGAGGGTGTAGGAGTGGGAGCGGATGAAGGGTTTGCTTCTGGGCTTGCTTCTAGGTTTGTTTCTGGGTCACTTTCAGGGTTTATTTTTGGGCGAATAGATTTAGATCTCTTAGCAGATCTTTTCCTTCGTCGAGGCTTGAGGGATTTTTCAGGTGGAATAGGCTCGTCGTGTGGATCGTTGATTGAAGGGTTGGTAATTGGTATTTCAGTAGGGGGAGGACCGACTTGGGGAGATTCTTCTGTTGGGAGCTCTTCATTTGTTTCCGTAGTCCTCCCAGCCAAAAAGTCTTCAAACTCTTTTATCTTCGAAGAGTTCGGTTTAATCAAAGACACTGCAAAGATTATGTAATGATAAATCAGAGTCAATATTATCAAAGATTTCACGGAAATATGTACAAGAGTAGTTCGATGTTTACATTTATGATCATATAGCCATGCTTGTTTGGAAAGAAGTCCATGTTTCCATTCCTCATTCGGGAAATTATCCAGGAATTCGGTCATTTCGGCTATGCGTTCTTCGGGAATATCGCCAAAGTCAGCAGAAATCTTTTCATCAGTGGCCCAGTTCGGCAGAGAGGCGATTTCTGGTCCCTTGACGAAAAACCATTTCTCATGCCATCCCCTATTGCTCGAAGGAGTGTTTATCAGTGACCTCCTCTCGAACTTCTCTCCAACCTTGGGTGCGTGTTTGCCCAGGACCTTGAACCCTTTTTCTCTGGACTGGGCAATCTTGTATACAGTAAAGAAGAAGTCAAGGGTAGGTTCGACTCCTAATTCGTGACAGAATGTAATAAAAGCCAAAATATGAATGTAGGAGTTTGGAACCAGTTGGGCGAATCCCACCTCGATAAACCCTAGGAGGGTAATCAGAAAGATATGAAGAGGAATTCGGACCCCCTTTTTCAAGTAGGGTCACTAGAACAGCCGTCCAACCATCTGGACGTTGGTACATCTTCTCATCAGATTTAGGGGCTCTTATTAAGTGGTTTTCAGGGATGCGATAACGAGCCTTAATCCTTCGTAGTTCATTCTCAGAGATAAGGGAGGGGGTGTTGGCATGAGGATATTGTTCTTTGTTTTTAAAAAATTCAGAAGAATCAGGAATAGGTTTCGAAGGCAGAGATTTCTTGGGATTTGAAGCCTTAGGGTTTGAGCTCGAGGCTTCTTCAGCAGGGTTGGGGCTAGGTGGAACGGTGGCGATTGGGGTCACACGAAGGGGAGAACTCTGATTTGCATTTAGGACCACCATTGTTGAGATTTTGCTTGAGATCTTGCAGAGAAAGGAGGAAAGGTTCTGGAGAGAAGAAGAGAGCTCAAAGGTCCGAAATTCAAATTGGCACGTAAAACTGTCAAATTTGGGGAAAATTATCTTTTATCTTGACGACGGTTCTACACGAAGAAAGACGACAATGACACATTAAATCTTTGGTAATGATGGAGAATTCGAATGGGTAACGTCCGGATTAAGTCTCGAGTGTTTTCCAAATTGGGCCTTTTATGCTGGACCTCCGGTCTCTTTCTATTTTGTCTTATAGATCATACCGGTTGGGCTTTGGTTCAGTTATTCTCACTATGGGCCTTTTGTAAAATCCCAAATTTTACGAATAAAGATTTAAATTTTTCGAATTTTTTTTTTTGAATATTATGGTGTGGATTTAATATAATGTTATAGTTGTGGGTAATATTTATAAATTTTGCAAAGTATGCAAGTTGTTATATTATATTCGATTGGTCGGAGAATATTCTTTGTGTCGGAGAATATTAAATACGACCAGATAATCATTAAGTGGACCTACAACGGAATTATTCATTGGATTGAGAAAACGACAAAAATATTTTTTATGAAAATAACGGCGGAAGTTTTACCGTTAAAAGCTGTTGAACTACCCTGAGTAGTAAAAATCTGATAATACGCGTTGCATAAGAAGTAGTACGATATTGATTATTAATCTTTACGTGAGAAGTCACTCAGGTTTGATTTAATTATTATCGATATTTTATATGTTATTAAATCAATAATTGAGATGACGAAGTTGTTAATATTATTATTTGCATTATTAACGATGTCTAGAAGTTCGCCTTGAGGAGAGGTTTGGTCACCTAATTCATGGCGCCGATAGGGAGAAATCCTTACTTGGAAGGCCCCTCTTTCCTGGGTACGACCTGGTCGATTAATAGTGTGAATAATAATAATGATGATGAAATTTTGTTTTATTCTTATTATTAACGTAATAAAACAGAAAAACTTTTTATATAAAACAGAATACATTTATAAAGTTATTCGTTTTATTAGGCTAATAGTAAAATCTTTTTATATAAAGCAGAATATTTTTATAAAGTTATCTATTTTTATTAGGCAATAATTAGAATATATTATATTTTATTATGCATAGTATTTGCATAGTAAAATCTTTTTAAAAGTTATTCGTTTTATTAGATTATAAATAGAATATATTATATTTTATTTAAAAGATTTTGCTTTAAATATGGACCATCCGATTAAAGTAAATCAATTTGGACCGCTCATGGATTGGTTCTTATTCATTCCATTCTTCTTATAAATAAGCTCATTCCTTCATTATTTCTTACGAATTCATTGAAACTCTAGAGAGAAACTATAGAGAGAAAGAAGAAAAGTATTCTGCTACTTCACTACATCGATATCAAGTTTCTTTTACGGTAAGGGTATTATTTCTTTTGTATTCATGAAGAGAACTTCTATTATTCCATCTTTATTATTCTGTTGGAATAACTCAGATACGCTGGCTACCTATACTTAGTGAAATTCTTACGTATTCCATTCTTTATTATTTTGTTGGAATATCATGTTATACGCTTTCTGTAGGACCGGTTATCTTTATTATTACATTGGAATATCTTGTCTATGCTTTCTTTAGGACACGATTCCGTCTTTATTATTACATTGGAACATCATGTTGGTGTGAATTTCACCGACTGGTTAAAATCATTTAGTATTCTGTTGGAATAACTTTCTGTCATCAAATCTGCATGCATGGTAATTTCTGTTGTATTCCATTCTTTATTATTCTGTTGGAATATCATTATGGCATGACGTATTACCTGACACGGTTCGTTATTATTTATTATTCGATGGAATAACCTGCTGTCATGCAATACCGCACGCATGGTGATTTTTTTTGTTATTTCATTCTTTATTATACTCAGTTGATTAAAGTTTTGACTTCTACACTCCATGAAATTAGTGGAATATTCTTGATATTTGCGTTTTATCTAGTATTTTTTCATGGAAATATTCTTCTGAGCATTCTTGAATTTTACTTTACAAAGAAGTATCATGTTGACAATTTAGACGTTATTAGTTCCTGAATAAATTAATTCTTGAACTTGTTTTATTGAATTCTTATATCATTGTCATCATCCTCATGTTTATATTATTTTTGAAAGTCATCTCTGGCCTGTAGTGCATAGATGGACTTGGTATGATTATGACCAGAGATTATTCGGTGTAATCATGACCGTAATGTTACAAATGATGTGGTAAAAGTTCTCATTGTCCGAAGTGCATTGATGGACGATTGTTGGCATGATCATGACATTATTGATGAATACCACAAATATCCTTGCTGTGAGTGCATGGATAATTTGTGGTCGTGACCCTAATGAATATCCTTGGTAGTAGTCGAGGATGATCTAGATTATTTATTGTTTGAGTCTCGTGATAAAAGTGATGAAAACCCCTTTTAAATCATAAAAGATAGTAAATTTTATTCTCTACTTGACTCTTTTAATGGATTGCATGTTCATTGAAGTTAAACTTGATGTCTATTGTATTTTATCGGTTTAATTAATTGTTGAGGACTAATGATAATTTATTCTCGCATTATCTTAGTCATAATATTTTTCTTTGGGCTAGTTGAGCTCACACCTTTTCTTTATTATTTCTTCGGAAAATGAGAACGTGGCATGGACTAGTCGGGGAATGGAGTGATGGTCCGAGATGGTGTCTTAGTAGTCCTCACTATTACATTAAATAGTGTGATAATAAATGTAATGAGGACTAAATTGAGTGTGAATATTGTCTAGATGACTATATTTGTATTAAAACTCACAAAGATGTATTTTGTCGTATTTTTTACATTGTTGTATAATCAAGTTGTATTTGAATTTAGTACCATGTATTTGACGACTCAAGATGGGTGATGTATACCTATTTTAGGGGCGTCACACCTTTAGTAAGTCCTATCGTATCATGCACCACTTATAGTTTCTTATTAAACATTCTGTTTAATAAAAAATTAGTGGGCAATGTTGGGTCGTAATATCTCATATATTGGGCCGAATGGATTGGGCCTACTTATTTGGTTAGTCCGTTGGGCCTCCACTATTAGGTCCTAGAGCTATTGGGTCTAATCACCATCTTATTCCTGTTAAGTCCTTATAAGACCGGGTCGGATCAGTGGGCTGACCCATTAGATATTAAATATCTCCTTCTTTGACTGCTAATGATGAAATAGTATGACGGTTGACCATTATACCTGCCATGCATTAATGTGGATGGGATCGCGGAGACGGTACGTAGAAAAATGATGGACGGGTAGTGGGTGAAATTTGTGTAATGCGATCGGCAAAAAATCATCGAGGATCGGGGGTTGTGTCGGGAAATGATGGGTGACACGGTAAACCAGGCTAGAAATCAGTATAACATAGCAAGGAAGTCTTCAAAGTAAAGGTAACTGAATATTTTCTCTCTCTCAATACACTAGATATTTTATCCTCCATTGTTAACCTTTGTGAACACTGTGATAGACTCTCGCGTCGATTTATCTCCCGACGATCGAAGCTAATCAAGCTTTCGGTGTTATTTGTGTTTAGTGTCGTGAGAATCGTAAGCGTCTTACGTGATTAGGACGTCTTATATGATTGGGACGAGGCAGAAGATATTGGCGTTAACATTTCCCATTAGCATTCGTCACTTAATTTACTTAATATTATAGTAGAGTATCTGATTTATGATTAATAATGGTAAAATTAAATTTAAATAAACAAGATTATCGCACAAGTATAAATTAATATAGTTTTGGGGAACCACAAAATATCCGGAATTATATACACCTCTAATTATATAAGTTAAATTAATATTCTATAAAAATAATCCCATTTATCAAAAATATTTATTTCATAAAAACGTTATTTATTTATTATTAATAATAGTATAAATAGTGCCAATATCATTAAATTAGTCATCAAAATTTTATCATGCACAATACTAAACTAATAGCTTAATATTTTGCGATAAACATAGGAAAAAATATTATATCCTTAATACTCCGAAAATTTGTAAATAAAAATGATCAATTTATATATCGAGTAATTTCATGTAGGCTGTATATTATTACTAACATGGAATTAAAAGTATTACTCACACATTAATGGGAGTAATACTTTTAATTCCATGTTAGTAAATAATAACATGTGAGACCTTTTTTACTATTACTTTTTCTTATATATATATATATATATATATATATATATATATATATATATATATATATATATATCGGTCCAGGATCTGTAAGGGTTCCTCATTTTAATGAGGAATTTTTTTTTTTGCTTTTTTAAAACAACTAAAAAAAAAAGTTTAATATTTTATGGAACTGAAATTTTATATAATCTGATTGTTTTGGATGTGATTTGGACACGTATAACAAAATAGGTATGCACGATGCATGCGCATGTATATACATTTTTTAAGTATAGGTATCCAAATTACGCCCAAAACATTATATTACTGAAAAATTTCAGTTCCATAAATATTAAATATTTTTTTAGTTGTTTTAAAAAAAAAAAAAAAAAAATCTCTCATTTTAAGAAAGTAAGAGAGCCCTTTATTTGATCCTTCTTATATATATATATATATATATATATATATATATATATATATATATATATATATATAAACACCCGTTTAAATTTATGGTCATATATAAAAACACTTAGAAGTGGTTAGATTAAATTTATTTTGAATAAAGTGATCAATTGAATAATAAAATATTAACACACATATAAAATTTTATGTGCGTCAACATAATTATTAAAAAATAAATTTCATAATAAGCTGATCCAAAAACACTCAATCTCAGTTTGAGGGAGCATAAAGTCGGTGTCCCAACATACCAAACAGAACCATTATTTTGAAATTATGATTATGTGACGAGTGTCTTTCCTTGTTTGTTGAAGTGCTTAGAAACTTCTTGGGAGGTGATTTGGTTGTGGTTGGTATTTGCCAACTTTACCCCCAAAAGTCCAATTTAAGCTGCTTCAAGTCAAATTAATGGAGTTGAATTTACAAATGTTTGAAAAAAGAGCAATCCTTTAGCTCTTGTAAAATAATGTCTTAGTAGTGCAATACAATTTATGCCACATAAAAATTAACTTAGCTATTCTTCGTTAAATGGGTTAGGTTGATCGTATTACATTTCACAATATTAACTTGTACTTAATTATGCTCGATTACATTTGATTTGACTAGTTAGAATTATAAATTTATAATACACGATTAGCTTAATATTATTTGTTTTTAAAATATTTTATACACACTATTAGAAAATCAGCCTATAGCGCGATTTACGGCACGACCGTCGGCTATATAAACAAAAAGACCGTCATTAAAAGTTTTAGCGACGATTGTGCACGACTCGTCGCCATAGAACCGTCAAGTAAAACCTATAGCGACGATGTCACCCACCCTAGCTATAGGTCATGCCAAAATCGTGTATTTGCTCTTTCTTAACGGTCTCGAGAGTTATTGCTACGGTCAGTGGCCAGTAGCTATAGATATCTATATGACGCTCGGTGGCCAAATCATTTATAGGATGTGTTTTATAGAACACTATAGCTCGATACGTCGATAAAATCTATAGCCTTTTATATTTAAAAAAATATTTAATAATGCACATTAATTCAACAAACACAAATACAATATAAAATAAAATATAAAAAATATTATATTCATCATTTAAAATCATTCACACTCTGACATTACAATATAAGAAGATATTTTACAACATTACAATCATTCACAATACAATCTTTCACAATACAAATGTTCCATCAACCTCCTTCATATTTCTTCTCAATTATGACCCTCTTAGTACTTTCAAATTGCCACGTCCATACATAAAAGGAATTTTAACAGTTTCTTAACCATATCATCCGATTCTGCAACCTTCCTTTTGTAAATTGGTCTTGTCAACCTGTAGAGAAACATAAAAGGAATTTTAACATAAGACCTTGACGATGGAAAATTAAGGAAACATTTGACTCACTAGAAGATGAAATAAAATCAAAAAATAAAATAAAATAAAATAAAATTTAAAGAGGATATAACAAATTCAAAACCTTATTATGAGAGGCAGGAGAGAAAAAAAATTAATTTTCATGGCTTATTCTATATAATCTGAAAATCATGAGAATACTCGAAAAAGCTTGGCACTCTGTTTCCAAAATACTCTGAAAAAAAAAATGTAGCTTTAATTAAGTTTTGCAATTGCAGAAGCATTGAAGAAACACTCACCCATAATGGCGATCTGCAAGAAATATATGTACAGCAAAATTCATAAAAGTAAACATCAGCAAGCCTAAAAAAATTTCTGAAAAATAATCTGTAATTACATAATTCTTACCGATTGATTGTCAATCTAAAAGTATGAAACAAGTTACAAAAGATGAGTTTACCATGATGTAAACATTGCGGTTTACATGTCCGATGGTCCAACCAATAGATGTAAGAACATATTGACACGTATAATACGCCACTTTCCCAAACCAATTCTACGGCCTCACATCGACTACTTTCGGTCTCTAAGTGAATTGACTTGAGTATAGACCTATATTGACCCAATGAACGAAACTATGAGGGACCCAAGAGCTCTGAGATCCAAGATTATCTGCATGAGTCGCTTCATCAAGAAAATACTGAGAAAGAAAGAGAATTTCTTCTTTGCATGCAAATTTAATTTCTTCAATCAACACATCATGAAATGTCCGTAATATAAATGAAAGATAAAAAGAGAGCCGGTGCAAATTAAAGTAGTAAACTAAGAGCAAGTAAAGGTTATAAGGAAGTGTTGTGTGGAAGCAATCATTAAGCATCTTGGATATGTTAACGGTGAAATCTAAACACCTTGTAGGCGGCACTTAATGGAATTTACAAAGAAGTGCAAAATGAGACACAATAGTTACTGAGTTGCAAAGTAAGCAATGATGAAGGGACATGTTAATCTTGGTAGAATTGGAAATAATTACTGAAAGCATTATTATTCTTACTTGCCTTTAGAACAGATGTTGCAAAAGATCCAGTAAAACTGAATGAACCAACATCATTTAGATGAAAGAGCTCATGTATTGTAGAGGCACCTACCCTTCCAGATAAATGATAGTAAGGGTCATGTTTGCCAATGATTGGGGAGACAACATCCTTTCCAATCCATCCAGCTGAAGGCACGGAAAAATATTACATTCAGCTTCAAAATTCAACACAAGAAATAAAGCATGTTTCTGCAATGTTTAACCAATGTTACACGTGGAGATATAACACGGTTGTCATAGTATAATAGTAAGGATAAGACAAATTTGTTCATCAGTGCTAGTACAAATAATACAGATGGATATAAATCTGAGATGTAATTCTAGTCTTTTATCGGGTTTTGGTTTAACGCTTCATATATATACAAAATGTACGAGATAGAAAAATATACAACGAGATATTACGGTTTGTTTTTCTTTCAATATAATTTTGGATTCTGAGATCTTATCAATTTGTTAAGCGTCAACAATTTCCATCACTCTATCTCGGGAGACCCATCTTAACATATCTATGAAGATTAAAATTTCCCGTAAACAAGTTCTTTGGTAGGTCTTTTACCACTAAACATTTCTAGTAATGATGATTCCATAACTATACATATCCGCGTGTTGATACTCGCTACCCATTCCATATTCTCGCGATTCAATAAAATCAATAAATATGTAAGATAAGGTAGCGGCTTTCGTGAAAACTTCCTTATACATTCGGTTTTTTGGGACATATATCTTTCTTTTGCTAGAGGAACCTAACCTTTACGAGCTCAACGCGTGCATTTAGTAATGTAAATGTCACACCCAAAAATACTGATATATCTAAGTTGATAAATTGGTAATTACGGTGCCACGTACCCAACCTGTTCCTCTAATTCCACTCAAACTTGATTGATTATCTTTGAATTCACCTTTGGTAGTTGGAAGGAACCTTGACATGCCAAAATCACCCACGTGGGCACATGGGTCATTGTCAAAGAAGCGTTCTTTGGGCTTTAAATCACAATGAATGATTCCGCTTCAATTTGATTATGAAGATAATCTAGTGATTAAAATAACATAAGGTTAAATACTTGCTCAAGTGCGACACAACATAATAATTTAACAAGAAAAAATTGCCAAATTACAAAAAAATAAACAAAATCCGAGAACAAAGATTACTAATTTCTTATTAAAATTTAACAAAAAATGGATTAATTTAGATATAAAGTAACACCTACTGATTCAAATCATCAACCCACCATTCAATTCAAATTGGTGGGAAAAAAAGACAAACTAAATTTAGGCATTATATACATACATAAAGATACTCACTTACTCGTCGAGCTTTGGGCTCATAAATCGATATTATGACATCGAATCGAGAATCTTTTGATCTAATTTCAAAGACAGAACTCGAGGCTAGGGTTTCGTATAATGGGGCCATATCTGCAACCAAAATTGCAATTTCAAAATCACGAATTCAAAAGCAGTGCAAATCAATAAATCGTAATGCATAATTGTGAAAATAATACGCGTCATTTCTGAAGGCGCTAAGACTTCATCACGAGCCCAACTTTCTCGATATAAATCAACATCAATTTGAGTTAGCAGGAATAGCTTGTGGGCTAACACTAGATGTGCTTGTTGTTTGCCATCTTCCCCGTCCATGGCTGCTTTCTCTCTTAAAGTAGTTTTTCAAGTTTGGCTCTGGATTTGTTAGCTTGCAAGAAGGAGAAACAGAGCTAAACCTTGGTCTGGGTGGAGGAGATGTTGCAAGAGCACCATCTCGGCGTGGTGTGGAGAGGAGGAAAATGATTTGGGCGAAAAGTGAAATAATTCGGGGAAAAATGGGTTTTTTTATTAAAAAACCATCTATACCGACGGGCATACGTGACCGTCGCTATATAATACCCTATAAGCGAGGTTAGTCCCATCCAACTGTCAGCTATATATACTACTATAGCGAGGTTCCGTCTCGAAATCACCAAATCACTATAGGTCGTTGCTATAGGTCAAATTTCTAGTAGTGACATTTATCCGTATCTATATCTATATCTATATCTATATGATAATAAAAAAGTGACATGTCGTACCATAGACCTTGGGTAAAGTTGCATATATCCAAATACCCACCACAAAATTTGCACAATCATATTTATTATTTGGCTCATAATTAATGTGTTATATAAGTATTTCTCTATGTTAAAAAATTATTTAGGCTCATTGGATACCGGAGGGGGGCGGCCATGCTCATAATAATAATATATATGCATCGTTGGAGAGGAAAGCTGTGAAGAAAGGAACTTGGCAATAGATTTTGATGGGTAGATTAGACCGACGGGAGAATTCCATCCTCTCAACGCGTCTTTATATGATTTGATATGTCATATTAAAGAGAGAAAAAAGTGGGGATTGACATGGCATGCATGCATCAGGATTGTGGAGCTTTTTCTTTCATAACGTGAGCCATTGAGGATCGATCATGAAGAAGATAGATTGTCGGTCTGGTGGTTGGAGCTTACCACAAAAAATTATAATTTTTATTCAAATTTATTATTATTATTGTGTGTTATTGTATTTGATAGGTACAAAAATTATAATATTTTGTCATAATATATATTGGAGAGAGAGTTCCTTTTTTTTCTTCAAAATATAAGATTTGGTAATGCTTACAGAAGGTAGAATCATGGGTGACAAAATTTCAAAGCTCACCATCCAACAATAAAAATCCGAGGAATATAATAATTATATGATTTCTGCTCATGTTTGTTTCCGACATTGATTGAAGCATGACATGATTTCTTGCGAAGTTAGTGGCGGGCGGCACAATTGCTTCCCATTTTGGGTTCTTTTGCAAGTTGCAAATAAGGTGTTTGTCAAAAACCTTTGTGGAAAAGAAACAAGCTTGCAGTACCAAGGTGTATTTAATGTTTTTAGTATTGTTCCAATTTCAATGGAAAAATATATAGAAACTTTAAAATCATAATATATATATATATATATATATATATTTGATTATTATAACCATAAATTTCATGGGACAAATTATTTTTTTTCACAGCTACACACCATATCATTATTTCTATAATTTAGCTTTCCTCCCTTTGGAAAAACCCCTTTTATAAGAGATGTGGAACTATCTTTCACAATTTAATTTGAAGTTTGCATCAATACACCACTTAATATTTATGTTTAGTTTGAAGTTCATTTCAATACACCCACCTTGTAAACCAACAACCTCCTTAAATTGAACCTCTTTGACCCACCTAAAAAACTATCTATCCAATAGGAGAGTTCAAGACCTACATCTACACACGACAAGTTATCAGAAGGGCAAATACATCATCTCTCTTTCTTGAACACCCCTACTGCAAGTTAGAGCCCCATTCACTACATTAAAATAGATAATGACCATGTTTGTTTATGAAAAATATGTTTGTGATTATACTATTTGTTTTAATTTAACACTACTTTGAACTATTTAATTCATGTGGACCATAAAATCATTTGATAACTTAAAATAGAAGGATTATTAATCCTACATTCATCATGAGATTATACCGTCCATTATAAATAACCTTAGAAATGACAAAAAAAATAAAAAAATAGTCCATATGACTATTTAAAAGGCTATTAATTAATCACCCATTATGAGATAAAATAATGTTAAATTAAGACAAATAATCGAATACCAAACATATTTTTTACAAACAAATATAGCCTTAGAGTCTACATTAGAGAATGGCTGTTGCAGAAGGCTCTAGATTCAGATATGCTCAACAGGTACCTACCTATCAAAGAAATTTAGAAGTCTTCACAAGAATATTCTCAAATCGAATCCATTAATTAGCGATAATTGTTGTTTCCCGTCGCCAGTCCATGGCTGAATCATCCTACCAAATCGACAATATGTTTGGGAAAGAAGTTGTACCACATATAGACTCGTATTATAATTAGTTTGTTAAACCAGGTCTAAACATACCGGCTGATAGAATTGTATATATAGATATATGATTTCAAGAACTGCAACATATAATAGACAATATAGGTATATGATGTTGTTTCTGTAGATTTCAACTGAAAAACCAGGATGCTTATCGCGCAGTAAGTTCAGTAATTGTTACCCTGTTTATTGAACACGACTTTGTCCCTGTGGTCTCTGTATCCATATCATCATGACTACTATAAACAGCAACCATTGGCTGCTTTGGTGAAGGGAGAGTTGCTACTTCATTGCTTAACATGAAAATAACAGCTGACATGGTTGGTCTGTCTGTTGTATTGTCCTGAACGCATAAAAGCCCGACATGAATGCATCGTAAAACCTCATTACCTGGAAATGAATCCCCCATTGATGTGTCTGCTATCTCCAAGGCTCTACCATTACTCCATTGCTCCCACACCTGTGAAGTTTCCATTTTTCCTCTTGTAAGAACAGTGAAATAAATTGATATTTGCTTTTCTCCCACACAAAGAGTCCCATTTGTGAAATAAATTGATATTGGCAGTAGTATAAGATGACTGTCATCATAATTTCATTATCATACCTGGCTCCAAACCAACAACTTATTTTTTAGGCTAAAAACATAGAACAAAAAAACATCCTTAATATCCTACAAATTTTGGAAATGAGACTCTCTTTGTGAAACCTAGTAAATTAGTATGTAGATGTAGTTGATCATTGACAAAAAGAAATGTTGAACCCTACATGTTTGATCAAACTTGAGTTGGGAATGTCATGAAAAACTCTGTTATTCTTCTTTCCACTGATGATTTCGAGTAGTAGGACTCCAAAACTGAAGATATCTGATTTTACTGAGAAGAGGCCACTAAGAACATACTCTGGTGACATATAGCCACTGTAATGCCACATAGCCAGATAGTACAATTATTAGATGAAGATGATGTATATTTACGGTAGTAATTTAGGTATGCACAATACATATATACATATATTTTTCGGTTGGTGTGCAACTTACAAGGTTCCAACTACTCTACTAGTATTTGCTTCCATTTGATTCCTTCCAAATATTTTTGCTGTTCCAAAATCAGATATTTTGGGATTCAGTTCTTCATCTAGAAGAATGTTGCTGACTTTCAAATCTCTGTGAATAATTTTTAACCTAGAGTCTTGATGAAGATACAGGATCCCTCGAGCAATCCCCACAATTATTTCGTGGCGTTTTCTCCAATTCAACAATGATTTCTTACTTTCATCTACAATCAAAAGTAGCACAGGTATTAGGAATTCACACACTAATTATTAAGAAGGAAAATAAAGAACTTCAGTGATTTATTGAATATTCCATACCGAAAATAAAATAGTCTAAGCTTTTATTAGGCATATATTCATAGATGAGCAATTTTTCCTCATCTTCTATGCAACAACCCAGAAGTCTCACAAGATTCATGTGCTGAAGTTTTGCAATAAGTATAGCCTCATTTTTTAACTCAGAAATCCCTTGTCCTGAGGTTTTCAATAGCCTCTTCACAGCTATTTCTTGTCCATTTGATAGTTCACCCTGCAATTTACATTCAAATTTTTGTTTATCATTCTGTTTTGTTTAGAGTCATTGAATCCAAATACAAATTACCTTATAAACTGGGCCGAAACTGCCTTGTCCGAGTTTTCTAGCAAGGGAGAAATTATCAGTTGCCCTTTTGATGGTATCTAAATCAAAGAATGTTAAATCTATGTTTCTGTTGTCTCCTACGTTGTTGGAAATGGAGGAGTCATTTGTTAGATCTGTGTGTGACTTTGCAAGTATCATTTCTCTGTATCTTTGTTTCTGCATCTGGCCTAAATTGTGTCAAATTTGCACACATCATTCACATTCTCCAGTATTCTGTAATAAAAAGCCTATTAATCAAATAATTTTTTTTTTTCATATAGTGTTCAGTTTACCTTTCCTCAAAACATGCTTTCTCCAAGCATAAAGGGAACAACAAAACAACATAAGCACTCCTGGAACAACAGTCAAGATGATGATTATAGCTTGCATCCTCTTCCTCCCACTACTGCTGTTAAAGTTATTCCTCTTGTAATTCTCTGCTCAATAATTATATTTCATTTGGGTAAGAAAAGAATAATTTGGGAATTGTTATTTCCACAAGGAATAATTGATATTTCCATAAGTTCTCACTTACATGAATGTATGTGAGTATCATTTACTATTCATGCGAGGGGAACCTTGCGGAATTATCAATTCCCTTGTGGAAGAAATATCAGTTCTCATCTGAAGTGGACCCACATACTGTGTTCTTTGTTAGTGCAAAACTATTAGTTCACAGTGCATATAGAAGTAAGCACAAATTGATGTGCTGAAATAAATACGATGATAAAGGGTAATGAGGATCGAGCTAATTACTTACCAAGCTCTAGTGCATCCACTCGAATGTAAAAATCCTGTCCATCTACATATGTTCTTATATCATTTAATTCACCATACCATGCATAACAACCTCGCCCTCCCGCGTTAATATTGGCACTAGCATATCCAGTACAGTTGCAGCTCTTCAAGCACTCCAATTCACAATCATGTAAGCTCAGATTTGCAAAATGTCTAGCAACTGTAGCATCCGGAAGTTTTATGTCAGGTAACTTAATAAATCCTTCCCCATTACCCTTGCCACAGATGTGCGGTTCTTTCATTTTGTCCCTGCAGTTTATATCCCAGTTATCAGTGTAATTAGATTCATATCCAGGCAGACAAGCACACTCTATCTCATTGGTGGAGTTGCATAGAGTTGAGCGGCCACATCTCATGTATCTGTCACACAAATCTTGTGGAGCAAACCAAAATCGAACCCATTCTTTGGTTTTAATGTCACGATCTGTACGCCAGAGACTTCCTTGCAAAGTTCCCTTGGGTTCCACCAGGTATTTTCTGAAAATTTGGGGGTAAGGGGCTTCATATATGGTGTATACCTGCCATTGCCATGGTGGAACAATGTTACAAGCATGATGCAAAATGTTGTGCCTTCATTTGGGTTCTGTTATTTCAAACTAAAAGGTATAATGTTATGTGAATCTATCCATTCTTAAATACGAAATCAACATTATTAGTTAGAACAAAGTTCTCTATGTATGACAAAGATATGGCTGAATATTGATTGTTACTGCTGGAGGAAGCATTAACAAATGTTGACATTGAATTATAGTGTGCTCAAGTTAAAATATGTTTCAATAGCATTTTTCAGTTTACCCTCGCATTCTATCAAGGCTTGGAGTCAGCACACTCGTTTGATTGTTTAGAGAGCTAAACTGATAATGCAACTTCGTATTAGATCACTTGCAACTAAGTTTATATTATATTTAGCAACACAATAAAATTCGTTGTAAATAATTGTGTTGCTAGTATCAGTGCTATAAATAATATTTGTGTTGTTAAATGTTTATGGAGCAATATTAGGTGAAATGTATAATGGAAGGTATCTTAATCCCTAATTTTTCACTTGTTGCAATTTAAGGGTTGTTTGTTTACTTTTGAATTAGTTATCGAATATGTCATTCAGACCGTTTATTTTGCAATTTTTTAACTCTGAATATGTTCATCTTCCACAAAATTTTGGTTGAATGGGTATAAGTGAATGATATTTGAATACATTATTGATATTACGTTTTTATTGTTTTACTATTATAAATAAATTATATTACTAATAATATACTCTATTAAAAAATTATTCAATAAAATTTATGTTGTTAAGTTTTTTTTGGGAAAATAAAATAGTTTATCTATAATTACATAATAAATTTATTTACAAGTCTAGAAAGTTAAAATAAGAAAGTACACGCGTATTTAGATGTTTTAGATCAAACAAATCATTTCATTACGTATTAAGAATTTCTACTCCATTCAACTCATTAAAGAGAACATTTTATCAAACAGTGATTTAGTTAATTAAGTCTTAACTTAGGCAGCTTAACAAAGAAAAAAGAAAATTGGTAAAGATTTCAAATTTATAATCTTCTCCAAATCGTAGTTGTCCATCTAGTTCACTTGCACTTGATAGAAGAAAAATGCTTTCAATGTCGGGTCATAATATATTGAGTCGGGCCGTTACAAACCCATATATAAAATTGACATGAAATTATCTGTCTGTATCTACTCGGTTCTGTTGTATATATGCTTAGTTGGTTCAAAACATAAAATTTTTAGAAAATATATGTATTGTATGGTACGGTACCTCATCATCATTGTCAATGTAGGTATAATTGAAGACTGGGGCAGCGTTAGAGTAATCCACCTCGCCGGCCTTTAGTCTTTTAGCCAATATGGGCACACCACTCAGGGTCAATCCATTCCACGGACCTGCCCGCCATAATGGAACCGAGTTCTTGTACACATAGTACTGAGGCAGCCCATTTGCTTTCCACCCAACTGAGTACTCCCCACCAGCCGGGTCATCCTCTGTCTTCCAAGAAGTTATGACCCGATTCAAACCCCTCCTCCGGTCCATCCCAAATTTCATCCCCGCCAGAATCGTATCCGTCGGGTAATCAAAGCTTTGCCATATGATCCTTTTGCCACGGTCTGAAGATCCTTTTGCCACGGTTAAAACCAAATTGCCTGTAGGCAAAAGTGTGGCAATTGAGTTTGTAATATTTTTAGCGACGGATACATTGCTAGACCAGAGAGGCTCTGTTTCGTTATTGTTTGAAAAGACCGCTATATTTCCGTCTTTTGTAATCTTGAAAACGCCATCTTTGTTCAGTAAAGGGGTGTCCCTATTTGCGACCCAAACGATATTTTGTACAGCAACTTTGTCGAACCATATACCTACATATCTGTTGAGAGAAATATTGCTGGGCCTGAAAAAACCCAGCCTGAAGGTTCCATTGAAGGAGAGAAGGGTTTCATTTTTAGCATCAGAAATGAATTGGGTTGAAGTTATTGTGTCAATTGAGTTGCAGATTTGGAGGAGAAGGAATATGGCGAATAGTGAAGCACATAAAGTTGAGTCCATGGAAGGTGTAATAAGGTGTTAAATTTTCTTAATAGCTGATATACATGTATATTCAGCCTATGGGTAGAAAGGAAAAGTCTTGGGCGACCGGTTTCTAGCGACCGGTCCCAATTTTTTTTTTTTTTTTTAAATATCTCCTAAATAATTTATAAGATTTATTGTAATTGAAATTTTTACAGAAAAAAGTATTTTGAATGTCATTTGGATACATGTAAAAAATATGTCTGTACAAATACAGATATATTTTTTACATATATTCAAATGACATCCAAAACACTTTTTTCTGTAAAAATTTCAGTTATAATAAATCTTATAAATTATTTAAGAGATATTTAAAAAAAAAAATGGGACGATTGCCAGCCTGGGTCATTAGAAACCCGTCAGCGTGAGAAGGACTGGGGTAGAAATTATAGCAGAACAAGATGGGTACAATTAGAAAAATTTAGCGATCGATCAGGCGTTTCGAAGTAGTAGACGGATTCGTTTTTTTTTTTTTTTTTTTTGCTTTTGACTATAAAATAATTAATGTGATTTATTGAATCTGAAATTTTACAAAATGCAATGATTTAGGTGTCATTTGGATACACGTAAAAAACAACGTTATATAGATCGTATAACCTGCGTTTTGTTACGTGTAAAAAGACACCTAAATCATCGTATTTTGTAAAAATTTCGATTCTAATAAATTAGATTAATTATTTTGTAGGCAAAAAAGCAAAAAAAAAAAAAAAAAAATCCTACCATTGGCCACTATCCCGATTTTAAAACTTCGATGGCCATAGAAGGACTAAATACAATTATATTTTTGGAGAGTGTGCATTAATGATATAACAACTAAATGTCTAATTTTCACTTTTGAACGACACTTTTTGCGATGCAATTATTTGCAATGAAATTTATTGTGTCGTTAATTATTTATAATAAATTATATCAGTCTAGATCGTCTAGATCTTAAGTTCACTCTTTATCTAATTCATCCGAGCTCACCCTCTTTTTAACGACGGACCCGGTGACGGTTCGGTCATACAACCATCGTCTATAATTTTAGCGACGGACAACATATAGCGTCACTAAAAGTATAGATGACAGTTGTATGATCGTCGCCGGGTCCGTCGCTAAAGAAGGGTGAGCTCGGGTGAGTTGGATAAGGGGTGAACTTAAGATCCGGACTCTAAATTATATTTTGTTACTAGATATAATATTTATGTTCTTAAATATATATTAAGAAAAATAAAAAAATATGTGTAACAGAGAGAATTCTAAACCTAGTTATAGATCAATTCACATAAACTAGTATAAAATGTGTGCACGGCACGGGATTGTTAGGGATGTATATATAAAAAAATTAGACAACTATATATTATAAAATGATTAATTTAAACTAAAATATTATTTGTAATTTTATTACAAATAATTTTGTTTACTAAAATGCAATATATAATTACTTGTAGACTCAAAATAATTTAATAACGATGTAAATATTTTTTTATTAATAACTAATTAATAAGCTGCTTTATATTAATAAACTTATGTATAGAATTTAATGTCGACCTTCAATAATTATTTAATTTCTTTATTAGTTTCATATTTTTCGGATTGCTATATTTTGAATAGTATTTTTGCACCTGTGTAAACATATAAACTTGAGTGGTTTTTTCCGTTGCAAGCTATTTGGAGCTCATGGAAATTAACATTTTGAAATTACCACTGCAAAATAACTTATGCAATTAGCCAATATTTACATACCAGACAGCTTATCGAACCGAAAAGTTATCAGATGGATACAAGGTCGGTCTAAAATTTTAAATGGCTTAACATATGGGTCGATCCAGGGTGAATGGATTACTGGTTCAACAAGTAGTTGAAGCGTTATTAAACTTGTGACGTCATAAACATATATAAATATATGTTTTAGTAATTAATAAAATTTAAAAAAATCTCGTTTTTTATGAACTAAAACATAGTAAAGTTGAATTACAATATTACTAAAGGTAATTGATTTTAATATTAAAAAAAATTACTATAAAAAAATATTAAAAAATAATTAAACACCGGTTCACTAGGTCAACTAAACCGGTTTTACTGGTTGAACCACCGGTTCTATCGGTGGTTAACCGTTCAATCCGGGTTTTGACAAAACTGGTTCAAACCGATCTTAGAATCGATTTTTAGTTCAACTGATTGAACCGGCCAGCCCGATCCAAGTTTCAAAAGAGTGCAATTAGCTATCTTTAATGAACTTTTGGTGATTTTTTTTTATGACTTGTTATTATGTTCAATACTCTCTCCTTCTAAAAAATACTATCAATTATAAACATAGACATAGAGATGATTTATATTTGAAAAATCCTATTGTTTAGAACAGAGGGAGTATATAAATATTGTTTACTGATGTTATAATTGTTAAGATAGTTTTTGATATCTAGCGTTTTTTTATGTATTTTTTTCATTGGAAATTGCCAATGGTATCCGAAAAGTTAACATTGAAAATTTTATTATGACTTTATTATCATTAATTGTGTACAAACCCTTTCTCTCTAATTTATTCACTCATAGTTAATATGCACCCATAGGCAAATTTGCAATAAATACCCCATAGGCCATGTACTACTAGTATATAGCTACATCTTTTCCCATTGTTTTCAAGCATGTATCCCTGTGGAGCAGGCAAGCAATTAACTTCATCAATTATGTTGACAAAGCTAGAAGACTTGTTCCATCTTGGCTAATCCATGCGATAAATTAGTACTCCCAAATTCAATAGTTCTACAAAAATAAATAAACCTCATAAATTTTAATTAAACTCCAACAACAATAGTTATAGACGTATGTATAATTACTTAAACCTCTATGTATATATTAGATATACCCGTGCATAATAGCCATCAACTTCATGAAATTATTCTCAAAACTCATCTAGCCTTTGCTAATTAATTATTCAAATATGGTACCACAAGGGCTGCATTTTTTTTAAAAAACAACAACAAATATGAGTATAAATACGCATTCGTAGTTTAGTTGCGAGTGATGGAGAAAAAAATGGAGTAGAAAACTTTGAACGATGATAAATAGAAAATAAAAAAAAAAGATTAATTCATAGAGAAAATCTTAAGATACTACTTAATATTTGATAAATAAGAAGTTATTTATTATTTATTTTACAAATTGTATGTATAAATTTTACAATTTTAATCTTGCAAATTATAAATTATATCATAAATTATAAATTTTACGTCTTAAATTTATCAAAATTGTATGTATAAATTTTACAACTTAAATCTTGCAAATTATAAATTATATCATAAATTATAAATTTGATGTCTTAAATTTTACAAATTATATCACAACTTGAATTTTACAAATTGTATTTATAATTTTATAATTTTATTTATAAATATTTATAATTTTAAATTGTAATTATAATTATAATTTTTATACCGTATTTCTACGGTATTAGTTACTTTTTTAAAGGGCTTAAAATTATTATATTTATAATTTTTTTATAATTTTTATTTTTTTTCTTTGGGGACCGAACCATTAATATGATGTTATTTGATGTAACGAAGCTGTAAATAGCCCTTTTTAAACTAAGTCAAAACGTATATTTATACGGTTAACTAGTATTAAATACACAAAATCCGATCGAATTCTTGAGCAGGTCGGGTATTCCGGCTAATTTTGGTCGGAATCGGAAATTGGGGGCTAAATTGTATCAAATTAAGTACTTAATATAGTAAATTGTAAGTCCAAATTCTTTGGGGACCAAATTATGAATTTGATGGTACTTCATGTAACAAAAGTGTAATTAGCCCTATTTTATATTATTATTTTTTATTAGTTGAAGTTTTTTTTAAAAAAAACATTGGTGGAAGAAGTTTAAATATAGGAAATTGTTAAATTCATAATAATTTTTGTTATTTCCACAATAAAAATATTGATGTATATGTATAGCGACGTTGAAAACCGTCGCTATACGATCTATAGCGATACATTTGTTGTGAAAATAACGTTGTGAATTTAATAATTTTCAAAATATATCGGAATTTATGAAAATACTTTATTGTGTGAGAACTTCTCTCTTACTATAGTATATTATATTGATGATATAGTTGTCTAGGAAAGAAATAATATATTAGTAACGCTTACAATGTTCGTACTTTCTAGATTTACTTAACTTTACGTTTTATCCTGAAATTTGTGAGGCACCTTCTTCTAATGTAAAAAATAATAATAAAAAATAGTTAAATTAAAAAGTAATCATGTCGGACTCTTTAAAGTGTAAAATTCTTGTGTTCGACCGGGCACTACATCCAAGTTCAAGTAACTTAGCTAAAACTTTTTACTTTCTAACCCTACTGAGCTTATAGCTTATGCCAATGCATCTAAAGAAAGCGGCCAAGCTCTTCAGTTGCAAAAAGTTTTAAGAGATTATTATATATAAATCTTGCATTAACTATTGTTTAAAATCATTACATATTAATATGAACAGATCAATTTCAAAAAGTACATTTATAAAACTGAAGTTATATATATTAACAAAAATAAATAAATATACATAAAGACACAAATAGAGACAAGAGGGTTAGGAGGAGAGTAAAAGATTGTGAAAGAATTTAGCAAAAAAAAAATTGTGAAAGTCACTAACGACCCCTAAAAAATCACTTGATGCCAGTAAGTAAACATGATCATTTAAATATACAGTTGTTAACTTCAGCATGACTTTGCTGAAGTATATATATATCTCAATGATTTATGAAAAACTTAAGATCATGCTAAGTTTGGATGGAACGAATGAAATGAAAAGTGAACTGATTCATTCCGTTTTAGTTGGAATGAGTTATTCCACTCTTCTTCTCCTAAAAAATATAATTTTTAAATTTAGGAGGAATAAGAATGGTTCAATTCATTTCAATCGCAACCAAATACGATTTTTTTCATTCCATAAGAATTAATTATTTTATTTTCACATTCATTACTTCAATCCAAACGTAACATAAAAGTAAAGTCAACTTTGGTACGGAGTCACAATCCATGCAACTGTGCAGTCGCAATGCCCGATTCCTTTAAAGTGTTCAATTGTAGCTATATGTAGTTTTCCTTCAAGTCCCACTTGTGTGCCAGAAGGAGAATCAAATTAATTACGTACCACTAGTTAAGAATGAGTCAATGAGATGAACACATTGTGATCGAGAACATCTTCCATAGAGGAATGATATTCTCATCCATTACGCATATCAAAAACTAGATTTTTTTTGTGATAAATAAATTACTTAAGAATAAAAGACGGTTGATATTGTTGAAACAAAAATATATTTAGCGAAATTTTTATAATTGTTACAGTGAGACTTTAAGAACTGGATATATATATATATATATATATATATATATATATATATATATATATATATATATATATATATATATATATATATATATATCATCCCTTCTGCCTCATTTATGCCACTGAGATTCATTCATGTCGGTCTCTTGTGCGTTCAAGAAAGTCCAGTTGACAGACCCAACATATCTGATATTGCATGTCTTAGCTATGTTTAGCAATGAAATTAAGCATGCAAGTACTGGTTTTGCCCAAACAGACCATGCCCAACATTGTTCAGTAAATGATTTATCAGCTTCTGTGATGAAGGGCCGCTGAGGTTTGATATATTGCAAGAATTAATGTTATTGGCATACCCACTTTAAGTGGATGATTTGTCATTATTTGCATACTAAATAGATAAAGGAATGAAATTCTCATCCCCACTTTTTTTTTTTAATTTGTTCTCAGCTTCCCTACGCAAATCATATATGAGAAACAAGGGCAGATACATCATCTCTCTTTCTTTAAAATAACCTACTACAAGATAAAGCACAATATATTCACTGCGTTAAAATTGGTATTTTGCAACAAGTTCTGGTCCATATCCGCAGCTATATCACCTAGCTAGACCCTTCTGTCCGAAGGCTCTAGATACAGATATGCACAATTCTATCATAACAGATGTAACTATCAAAGAAATTTAGAAATCTTCACAAGAATATTATTCTCACTTTGAATCCATTAATTAGTGACACTTGTTGTTTCCTGTCGCCAGTCCATGGCTGAATCATCCTACCAAATTAACACTATGTTTGGGAAAAAAGTTGTACCACTTAATCGACTCATATTATAACTATTTATAGGACTCCTGAAACATTTTAGAGACTCTAATAGTTACTACATGACCAAATATATGTACATAAATTTAGTTATACATATTTCAAGACTCTTCTATATATATTTATGTACATACATGTATTATGTACTTAGACACTGACCCATAATTCATGTACTAATATAAATACTAATTAAGACAATTCATAAACATTCTGGAAGACATTTATTAATTTGGTTTAGTTTGCTAACAAGGCTTTCCGTAAACCAAATTTATTCTAAACAATATCGTAAAACCTTTTGATCTTCTGATTCCTTCAAACGCAATAAACTCTTTTGTCATCTCCATTGATGTATATGACACAAATAATTGTCTTGGTATAATGGAGTCTTTAATTAACACGTTGGAATACTTTCATCATTTTTGCAATTTCCTTGGACGTGAGATTTCTCTCTTTTTCCTTCACTTTTGTTCCTTCTTCACATATACTTGAAGTTTCCTATTGTTCTTCTTGATCCTACTTATTAGTTTCTCATATTTTACATTCATGTATTTCTTCTCCATTTCACTATTTTTGAACTCCTTTTGATAAAAATATTCTCCATATTAACCCATTCAATGTCTTCCACAAAGTTTACCATTATAAATTCCAAATCAATTTTGACACACAATAGTTTTCTATTTCTCCTCTAAATTTCCGAATATATAGTCTTGATCAACAATTTTTTCTTCTATTTTCATAATTTTAATCCACCATTAACAATTTTGTCAATTAATTCAATTTCTATAATTTACCTCTCCTAAACACCATCAATATAATGACCTTTGTGATTGTTACGTGCTTCAACTCACAAACTTCTTTTCCAAATTTCTCATCAACTAGCACCTTCGTTAGATTGTATTATGGAGCTCTAACGCGCACACTCTACATTCGCCTGACAGAACACTTCCATATCACCAAGTCACTTCTCTTGGGTCGTCTACCGTTACTTAACCTTGGCTTAACATCCTCTAAATTTTGAAATTAAGCTCTGATATCACTTTGTTGGAAATTTTAGAAAATGATATAGTTTAGTGAAGTGAAAAATAACTTTGGTGAATATTCAATAACACTTTTATTTCACTTGCTTAAAATGACTCATATGCAAAGACTATTTATAAGACTCCTTGAACATTTCTAGAGACACTCAAATAATTACCACATGACCAAATACATGTACATGAATCTAGTCATACATATTTCAAGACTCTTCTTGATACATTCATGTACATACTTGCATCATGTACTTAGACACTTACCCATTCATGTACTAATATAAATGCTAATTAAGATAATTCATCAACATTCTCCAAGACATCTATTAATTTGGTTTAGTTCGCTAAGGTCTAAACATATCAGCTGAGAGAATATGGGTATATGCTGTTGTTGTTTCTGTAGATTTCATCTCAAAAACTGGGAAATTCTTAATTATCGCCCATTAAGTTCAGTAATTGTCACCCTGTTCATTGAAGACGACCTTGTCCCTGTGGTCGTTGTATCTGTATCATCATGACTTCTATAAACAGCAACCATTGGCTGCTTTGGTGAAGGAAGAGTTGCTTCATTGCTTAACATGAAAATAACAGTTGACATGGTTGGTCTGTCTGTTGTATTGTCCTGCACGCATAAAAGCCCGACTTGAATGCATCGTAGAACCTCATGAGCTGGAAATGAATCCCCCATTGATGTGTCTGCTATCTCCAAGGCTCTACCATTACTCCATTTCTCCCACACCTGAAATGTTTCCATTCTTCCTGTTGTAAGAACAGTAAAATAAATGAACTGATATTGCCTCTGTCCCACAAAAAGAATCCCACCTGTCAAAGCTTTTATTCCACATAAAGAGTCCTCTCTTTATTGGCAATAATATAAAATGACAATGTCCTGAAATTTGTCTATCATAATTACCTTATCATGCTAGACTAACAACTTATATCCTACAAATTTTGCAAAAGAGACTCTTTTTGTGAAATGTAGTAAATTAGTATGTAGTTGATCATTGACAAAAAGAAATGTTGAACCCTACATGTTTGATCAAACTTGAGTTGGGAATGTCATGAAAAACTCTGTTATTCTTTTTTCCACTGATGATCTCAAGTAGTAGGACTCCAAAACTGAAGACGTCTGATTTTACTGAGAAAAAGCCGCCAAGAGCATACTCCGGTGACATATAACCACTGTAATGCCAAATAGCCAGATAGCATAATTATTAGATGAAGATGATACGGAATGCACAATACATATATACATATTTAATGTGTAACTTACAAGGTTCCAACTACTCTACTAGTATTTGCTTCTATTTGATTCCCTCCAAATATTTTTGCTGTTCCAAAATCAGATATTTTGGGATTCAGTTCTTCATCTAGAAGAATGTTGCTGGCTTTCAAATCTCTGTGAATAATTTTTAACCTAGAGTCTTGATGAAGATACAGGATCCCTCGAGCAATCCCCACAATTATTTTGTGGCGTTTTCTCCAATTCAACAATGATTTCTTACTTTCATCTACAAGAAAAAGTAGCACAGGTATTAGGAATTCACACACTAATTATTAAGAAGGAAAATAAAAAACTTCATAGTGATTTATTGAATGTTCCATACCGAAAATAAAATAGTCTAAGCTTTTATTCGGCATATATTCATAGATGAGCAATTTTTCCTCATCTTCTATGCAACAACCCAGAAGTCTTACAAGATTCCTGTGCTGAAGTTTTGCAATTAGCACAACCTCATTTTTTAACTCAGAAATCCCTTGACCCGAGGTATTCAGTAGCCTCTTCACAGCTATTTCCTGTCCATTTGATAGTCCACCCTGCAAGTTACATTCATATTTCTGTTTATCAGTCTGTTTTGTTTAGGGCCATAGTTATAAAGCATATGTATTTGATACACATTACCTTATAAACTGGGCCAAAACTGCCTTGTCCGAGCTTTTTAGAAGGGGAGAAATTATCAGTTGCCGTTTTGATGGCATCTAAATTAAGAATGTTAAATCTATGTTGCTGTGGTCTCCCAAGTTTTTGGAAATGGTGTCATTTATTATATCTGTATCTGAATCCGCAAGTATCATTTCTCTGTATCTTTGTTTTTGCAGCTGGCCTGAGAAATTATGTCAAATTTGCGCACGTCATTCACATTCTCCAATTTTCTGTAATAAAAAGCCTATTAATCGAATCATAAATTTATTTACCTTTCCTCAAAACATGCTTTCTCCGCGCGTAAAGGGAACAACAAAATAACAGAAACACTCCTGGAACAACAGTCAAGATGATGATTATAGCCTGCATCCTCTTCCTCCCACTAGTGCTGTTAGAGTTATTCCTCTTGTAATTCTCTGCTCAATAATCACAGTTCATTTAGTAAGATAAGAATAATTCTATGTGTACCAACCGTTGTAAACAAACAGAGAGAAAAGAGCACGTGGGTCTTGTTATATAAATTAGAGATAGGAGATAAGGTTTTTGAATTAGACCCACGTAATTTGTCCTCTGTTAGTGCATATAGAAGTACTCTTCGAGTAATTAAACAATGATAAAGGGTAATGGGGATTGAGTTAATTACTTACCAAGCTCTAGTGCATCCACTCTAATGTAAAAATCCTGTCCATCTACATATGTTCTTATATCATTTAACTCACCATACCATGCATAACAACCTCGGCCTCCCACATTAATACTGGCACTAGCATATCCAGTACAGTTGCAGCTCTTCAAGCACTCCAATTTACAATCTTCTAAGCTCAGATTAGCAAAATGCCTAGCAATTCTGGCATCCGGAAGTTTTATGTCAGGTAACTTTATAAATCCTTCCCCATTACCCTTCCCACAAATGCGTTGTTCTTTCATTTTGTCCCTGCAGTTAATATACCAATCATTGGTTGAATCAGGTTCATATCCCGGTAGGCAGGCACATTCTATTGCATTGTTGGAGTTGCATATGGTTGAGCGGCCACATCTCATGTATCTGTCACACAAATCTGCTGGAGCAAACCAAAATCAAACCCATTCTTTGGTTTTAATGTCACGATCGGTACGCCAGAGACTTTGTTGAGCAGTTCCCTTGGATTCCACCAGGTATTTTCTGAAAATATCGGGGAAAGGGGCTTCATATGTCATGTATACCTGCCATTCCATGGTGGAGCAATGTTACTAGTAATGTCGCATGTTGACAATGAATTATCGATCATACTTTTTTCACTTTTACCTTTGCATTCTGTCAAGTTTCGTAATTAGCACATTTGTTTGGTTGCCAGAGAGCAAAACTGATGATGCAACAACTTTGTTTTAGATGTCACTTGCTCCAAACTTGGTTAATCCTTCTTCACTAGGACTATTTAACACGTATTTTAAGAAGAAAAACAAACTGGCAAAAATTCAAACTTATAATCTTAAAATAATGAATAGATTTATGAAATGTGAAAATTTTAAGTAATAAATAGATACGCGAGTTTAATTAGGGTACATGGTGAAGTTGAAATTCAACTTCACGATAGTGAGTTGTATAGTTTTCTACTACAATTTTAATGTATTGATAACACATTACTACAAAACATCTCAAAAAGTAAAAGGGCGCCATTAATTTTGAATGAGGGAGTATTTACCATAAAAATTTAAGAAAATACTTGATATGTCAGTTGACATATTCTAGATAGTTGATATACCAAACACAAATTCATAAACTAATTATTATCTCAAAGAACAAAATGTCTCTGTTATGCTTAATATCTGTATTTATGTCAAGTCTGACCGTAGGCTAATCAAGTTGTTCAGTTTCCAGTTAGTTAGCAAATAGAGGCTTAGCCATAAGCTGGCACACCCTTCGGACTTTTAAAAGATAGTGTAGAGTGTACCTCATCATCATTGTCAACGTAGCTATAATTGAAGAGTGGGGCATCTTTAGAGTAATCCACCTTGTCGGTCTTGAGTCTTTTAGCCACTATGGGCACACCACTCAGGGTCAGTCCATTCCACGGACCTGCCCGCCATAATGGAACCCAGTTTTTGTACACATAGAACTGAGGCAACCCATATGGTTCCTATGGTTCCAACCCAGCTGAGTACTCCCCACGGGCCGGGTCATCTTCTTCCTTCCAAGAAGTTAAGACCCGATTCAAACCCGTCCTCCGATCCACCCCAAATTTCATCCCAGCCAGAAACGTGTCCGTCGGGTAATCAAAGCTTTGCCATATGACGCTATTGCCACCGTCTGAAGACCCGTTTGCGACGGTTAAAACTAAATTGCCTGTAGACAAAAGCGTCGCAATTGAATTGGTAGTACTTTTAGCAACGGATACATTGCTAGACCAGAGAGGCTCTGTTTCGTCTTTGTTTGAAAAGACGGCTATATTTCCATCATTTGTAATCTTGAAAACGCCGTCTTTGTTCCGTAAAGGGGTATCTCTATTTGCGACCCAGACGATATTTTGTACAGGAACTTTGTCGAACCATATACCCACATATCTGTTGAGAGAAATATTGTTGGTCCTGAAAAAGCCCAGTCTGAAGGCTCCATTAGAGGAGAGAAGGGTTTCATTTTTAGCATCAGAAATGAATTGGGTTGAAGTTATTGTGTCAATTGAGTTGCAGATTTGGAGGAGAAGGAATATGGTGATTAGTGAAGCACAGAAAGTTGAGTCCATCGAAGGTGTAATAAGGTTTGAAATCATAGCAGACAAGTAGTAGCCCAAGTATATTTGTGGACAGTAGGTGCATTTATGATGTAGCAACCAAAATCAACTTATTTAAATGGTACAGTTATCTATTATATTCAAACTAAGGGCTTGTTTGATCAAATTGAAACAGCTTTTAATGTTTAAGTATGAGATAAATAAAATAAAATTTTGAATAATAATTGATATGTACAGCCATATGAACGAATAATTTTTTATTATTTTATTCTTCTGATTTACGTTGAACAAGAGCATATTAAAAAAATAAGTTTAATACAACATTTATTATGCAATATTTTAATAATTCAAACAAATTAAATTAAATATTTTATTTTCTAATTAAACTATGGCTTATTCATTCAGATTTTATTACAATGCAAATTCCAAAACCCAAAATTTCTCTCGTGCGGCTACGGTACTTCTTTCTCCGCTAACGTTATCATTTCTCCCCCGCTCAATCAACAAATTCCAAAAATAAAAATCCAAAAGTCAAAGCAATTTGAATTAGCGGAGTCAAAACAAGCAAATTGGGGAGGATTATGGTGACCATTTTGTGGGTTGTTAAGAATTTCCGATGTCAATTGATAACGATTGAATGCATTATTTTACAATTTATTGATATGGCATATTTCACCTAATTTTTATGTGGGTTAAAGATTTCATTGAAATAATTTATTCATCAATATACTGAAATAGAGTATATTACATCAACAAATTATAAAATAATTATAAAATAAGTTGTGTCTCTAACCTTACTAGTAATGAATTGAGGGATGATGATTCCGAAAAAGGTAGTGAAGAGAGAAGAAATACCTTTTCATTAGTGCTCTGACTTTTTAGAATCCTACCTGGCAATATATCCAAATCCATGTAATTTAGCTTTTAAATTTCTTTTTGAACCTAGAGAACTCATAACATATTCCAATACTTCTAAATTATGGAAGCAGCCAAGCTCTTCAGTTACAGAAAGTTTTAAAGATTATATAAATCTTGCATGAACTACTGTTTAAAATCATTGTATATCAATAATGAAACAGCCTGCTAAAAACTAAATCTAATCTTATAAATTAAGTTATGTATATTTGCAACTATAAATATACATAACCAGACACAGAGACAAGAGGCTAGGTAAAGAGTGAATGAGTCACTAATGACCTCTAAAAGAGAATTCCCTTGATGCCAGTTAACATTTCTAATACTAGTAAATAATTTACTGTAAATCAATTTTGATAATTTATAAGTTTTGGGATAAATAAACATGATAATATAAATGTACAGTGATTAACTTGAGCATGATTTTACTGAAGTATTTTAAGATTTATCAAAAACTTGGGTTATGTTTACTATTAATTCCAAATGTTTTTAAATTTAGATTTGAGACTATTAATCTAGGATAATAAAATAACTTAATAGTTTTTAGATTATAATTATAATCAGCCTTAGGACCTAAAACTATCCATGTAACTGTTCAATCGCAACCGTTTCTTTTAAAGTGTACATTTGTAGCACCTATATGTAGTTTTCCTTCAAGTCCCACTTGTGTGCTCATGAGATTAATTAGCACCTCTGGTTAAAAATGAGATGAAAAAATGGATTTTCTATCATTCTCATCAATTATGCATATCAAATACTCTAGATTTTTTTAATAAATTAATTAATTAAGAATAAAGACGATTGGTATTGTTGAAACAAAAATATGTTAAGCAAAATTTTTATAACTGTCATCTCGTATCATCATTTTTACTTTGACAAAATCTATATGAGCGGCCAAAAAAGGTAGTAGTACTTAGTTTGTTTGACTTTCGAGATGATTAATCTGACCAGTATTAATTTGTTTGTGTGCTGAGTGAGATCCCATGGATCAATCAATTATTAAGACCATTCCAATAACAACAAAAGACAGGAGAAACCCTTTCGTTATTTGGTGGTCTTAAATGCTCCAGCTATACTAGTAGTCCTCACAGAGTTGGCTACCCAGATGATTTCTTTGACATATGTCGGCTACCCATTTGATAGTTTCTCGAGGAACTTTGTTGAACCACACAGACACACACACACACACATATGTATATATAGAAGAAGGATCAAGTCAGATATCCCTTATCTTACTCACCTCCTTTACTGACGGACCCGTGCGGAGTTTTGATCGGTCATACAACCGTCGTTTATACTTTTAGCGACGGACAACATATAGCGTCGCTAAAAGTATAGACGACGGTTATATCGATCGAACCGTCGTCGTCGTCCAATAAAGTGTGAAGACGCGAAGAAGATAAGATAAGAGGTGACTGATCCGGATCGATGATATATATATATATATATATATATATGTATATGTATATGGGGTGCATAATTCAAACTCTGTTTTATGAACAAGTCTTATTTTTCTTCTTCCGAATATAAAGGTTTGTTTGACATATGTTTGTAAATAATTCAGAAGAATAATGCTAGAGACACAAATATTTTATAAACTACTGATATGTCATACTCCACCTCAACATATTGTGTGGGGCCGAAGACTATATTGAAACAATTTGTTCATCAATATGTTGAGGTGGAAATGTCACATCAGCAGTTTGTAAAATGTTTATAAAATAATTTGTGCCTGTAGCATAACTCTTTTCTGAATATGAAGTTCAAAAAAATGAGTTGTCCCAAAAAAGTATGTCGTAGTGCCCGGATATGCATCGAGGTGTTGTACAGTACAACACCTTAATGCATGTCGGCGCAATTTGTACAATACCTCCATGCATGTCCTCACAATTTGGGCATAATTTTTTAGGCATTATACCATTTTGCCGTTTATTTATTTATATGAGAGGGATCTCCTTGGTGGAAGCCCAAAATAAGCATTTTCTTTCTTTGTCCGGAAATGAGGGGGAGGGAGGCATAATTGCAACTGTAAAAAAAAAAATAGAGAGGCATCATTGCAACTGTTATCGGGTAATCTTGTAGTTCAAATATTGTAAAGAACCAGAAAATGAAAAATGAAACTACAAAAAATTAAATAAATTCACAACGTATACAAGCTATCAGTCTTCAGCAATCTTCATGGTCACATCATTCACATATTTTTTTTTCACTCTTACTCTTTTGTTAAGAAGACTCGAAATCTACCTTCCGGCAACTGCAGGCTGTTTCGCAACTTGTAGGATGAGTTGGCCTGTCGATGGAGCATTGTTGATGAAACAAATATTTACATGTATGCATCTCAGACTTTTCTATGGACATGTGATGTGAGCACTGGATAACCTTTAATTTGTTCATTTTTCTCATGTCTTTTCTTTTCATAAGCTATCGCGTCTTTTCTCTCAAACTGCTGCTGATCTATATTTGATGAATATCATGGCTTTATGAAAATTGGAATCAACATTTTTTCATACTAGTGATACCAACACTATATAAACACCCTGCACTCCTATAAATATGACAGATAATTTTTTACCTTCCAGCCACTTCCGTGACTGTTACTTCAGTTGAGGATATGATATCATGCTCTAGCATGATTATATCCATTTCTGCCGAGCTCAATGAAGTAATATCCGGCTGTCTTGGCAGTGGAAGACTAGTGCTTTCACTCTCCAACATCAGTAACACTGATGACATTGTTGGTCTATGACCTGCAGAGATCTGCACACACAACATCCCTACATGTATGCATTGCAATACAATGTCACGAGGACAAGAAGTAGCAATGATAGGATCAATCAGCTCCTCAACTTTTCCATCTTTCCATAAACTCCATGCCTGAAATAGCATAATAAATATTGCATCATTCGCATTGTAACCGACAAAACTTGTGAATCTGAAGAAGAAGAAAAAAAGACTTACATATCGAATAAGGTTAGTACATTCAGTTGAGCGAAAAGTAGTGTTCCTCTGGCCGCTGACAATTTCTAGTAGTAATACTCCAAAGCTATATACATCTGATTTCACAGAAAATAGGCCTTCCATTGCATACTCTGGTGACATATAGCCACTGAATTGTAACAAAAATGGAATTCAAATTATTGGGTGTTGAGTAATATGGGTAAGAACACAGGTTCATTGGAGAAATACATTGTCCCACTTACTACGTCCCAACAACTCTTACTGTATTTGCTTCATTTTGGTTCCCTCCAAATATTCGTGCCATGCCGAAGTCTGAAATTTTTGGGTTCATCTCTTCATCCAGCAAAATATTGCTAGCTTTGAGATCTCGATGAATTATTCTTAGTCTTGAATCTCGATGAAGATAGAGTAGTCCTCGTGCAACCCCTTCGATTATTGTATAGCGTTTACTCCAGTCGAGTTGTGCTTTTTGGGTTGGATCTGTCATTGCATACATCAGAATATGTCAATATGGAATTGCAATAATAAGCAGCAGTAAATGTACATAAGCTATACTATAAGGCTGAAAGAACAAACCAAAAAGAAATGAATCCAAGCTTTTGTTAGGCATGTATTCATAAACCAGTAACTTCTCTTCCCCTTCAATGCAACAGCCAAGCAGTCTAACCAGATTACGATGTTGTAATTTTGCTATTAGTATCATCTCAGTCTTGAATTCCTCCAACCCTTGTCCAGACCATTTTGAGAGTCTTTTAACAGCTACTTCTTGTCCCCCAGGTAGGATTCCCTGAAAACAGAACAATAGATAAGAAGTCATTCCATATGTAGACATTTTGCCGCAGCTTAATTTGTTTGCAATTAATGTGATTTGCAGAAGAAAAAAAATTACCTTGTATACAGGACCAAATCCCCCTTGACCAAGCTTGTTTTTGTTAGCAAAATTGTCCGTAGCTTGCACTACAAAATGGAAGCTAAATAAGGGCAACTGTGGTCCATTTATTTGTTTCCCTTCGATGGCAAGCTCATCAGCTCCTGAAAAGCCTGTTGAAGTTTCTTGACTTCTGCTCACATCAGCTAACAATGATTTATTCTTTTTCTCCCATTGATTTTTGACTGCTGTTCACGTAAAAGTGAAATTAAATTAGTATATGCATACAAAAGTGAAATTAAGTTGGTAGATGGTTAAAAACAATAAACTGAACTGCAGACATTACCTTTCAACTTTCCTCGGAACCTCCATAGAGCCCAGAAAATGACCCCAAGAATAATTGTTCCGGCTACTGTAACTATTATAATTGCTATGGTGGACATTTTTCTCTTGCTTCCTGAAAAGAAACACAAAGGTTGAATAACTGTGATCAAATTCTTGAATGAAGTTTAGAACTATAAATCCTTGCCTATATGAATTAAATTCAAGCTTTACTAAGATGGCACCAAGAGTAAGAGATATATCTTTTAGATGAATATTCCTCTACACTTCAACATTAAAAAAAATTGAAATTACACAGACGAAAACCAGAAGGTTAGTCTTGAATAGGATTCAAGCGAAAGACAGGGCTAGATAACCTTACCTAATTCAGAATTAGCAACACGTAGATACAGTGTATTCCCACCATCTCCAAGATGCTCAATATCAACCAAATCACCACTCCATACCATGCACCCAATTCCAATTACATATCCATAGGCGCTACAAGAACAATTATTTATGCATTTGTCTTGGCATTCCCTTGCATTTCCTGCCCCCAACACATCTGCAAAATCAGGTAACTTGACCCCCTCCACTTCCAAAAATCCATCATTTGTATCATTCCTGTCACACTTCAAAGGAGTCCTCCTAATGCACCCACCAGACCAATTTCCCCTATGCCACTGATCTTCAAACCTGGGAACAAACCCTTCAACACAACTACATGTACTAGAGAGTCTAGAATCCTGCATAGTACAAACTCCAAAATTCCCACACTTGTTATAATTTCCACAATCATCAGAGGGCTGTGACAGTACCGAAGTCCACCTCTGCCTACCTTCATCCCAAATTAATTGTTCTGTAACTCCATTCCACATAATACTAAACCTTACGAATTGTGAACGGTTTGATGCAGTAAACGTGAAATACATATCTCCATTCATTTCATTAGTAAGCTTAAAACCAGACAAGTAGCGAGCTCTCGCATTAGGAACACCAAGAAATATTAGACCGTTCCAGTGCCCACTTCTCCAAAGTCGACGATTCAACCCCTCCCATACAACTATTTGTGGTGACCCTCGAGGATCAAATGCCATAGAGTAGTTTCCAGGTGAAGGATCATTTGGACTTTTCCAAGAAGTAAAAACAGCCCTCTCAACAGTTTGAGAATATGTGTAAACTCTCATGTCAGGTAAAAAAGTATCTGTGGGGTGGCTAAAGCTCTGCCACAAGGCCTTACTATTATCATCAATCTCATCACTTCTGCAGAGAGCAAGATTTCCAGCATCCATAAGAATTACAGATGAGTTGGTTGATACAGATGAAGAATTAGTAGACCAAAGTACGCTAGAATTCCCATCTGAAAGTATAAGATTTCCATCATCCCCAAAACTTAAAATACCAGATTTACCAGAGATTGGATTCCCTCTATTTGCAACCCATATGACTGACTGTACTTGAACTCTGTAGTACCATATGCCAACATATCGCGATGATGAATTTATGGGGCTGAAAAACCCAAACGCATAATTCTGGCTTTGTGAGATTATGATTTGACCATCTCTAAGCACCTGGCCTTGTGTAATTGTGTTGTTGGTTGATTGTGAAAATACAGCAAGAAGAGTATTGAAGATCAAAAAGAATAAGCAAAGGTAAACAATTCCTGGGTTTCTGCAAATTTTGGCCATTTCTTCACATCAAAAGCAGAGCGCAGATAATCATCTAAAGAACATTTACAATCATGCTGTAGAAAGCAGAAACCAAAGATTGAAACTTTGAAGTGATGACTCATTAATCTTGCATAATATGCTTATGAACTTAATGGTAAAAAAAATAAAAAAAATGTAGGGAGAGAGCAACATAATGATTTAAATTTAAATTTAGGTGAGTAAACTTTGACCCGAAGAAGGTTGAATGTACAGTAATAGCTTATGTATGTCAAGAAGAGTAGTTCATATGGTTAAACTAATCCACTTGGAAAGCACGAGTGTAAAGAAGATCCAAAAACATGTTCTGTATAATGATCAACTTGACATAATTAATTGAAGAAAGTAGGACAAGATAGTCTTGATTATTGACCAGTTGGTCGCACCTGCCTACCTAACCTAGATAAAGTATAACAAAATTTATCGAATTTCGATTTATAAAATATTTAAATATTTCACATGAATTTTACGTTTGATAAATTTAAAAATATAAATAAATTATTAAATATAATACAAAGTTAATCTTTTAGAGAAAAAAGTGATCCATCATTATATGAATTGATGCGAGGGATGTACGTTTTATCATTTGTAAATTTTTAGACCCCATCTCACTTGATTTTCATTTTCAAAAGCAACTATTCTTGTGATGATTATACTAGGAGTAGTACAAAACCTGATGCTACCTCTTTGTCAGCACACGTGGTCAAGATTATTCTACGTTAATAAGGCGGCTGCACTGCACGGCCGAAGCCGATAGGTAAAGCTTGACCAAAGTTTGGCCTGGATTTGAATTTTAATACTTGCCTACATGGCATCGCATTGACATTAAATCAGAATATTACTTCCTCTGTCTTTATATTGAATATACATTTTTAAAAATCACAATTGTTTTTTTTTTAAATTACTCTATCTGTTATTATATTATTTGATCATTATTAAATTTTTATAAAATTTTAAAATTAAAATTAACACAAATTCTTTTAATTTTAATCAATGCAATAATAAATATTATAAATTATTTAAAAATATTATTCATTACAAACTTTATTGTTTCATAAAAATTATCTTAATTTTAAATTTTAAAATATTTCAGATTAATTTTTAAAAATCAATAATAATCATGTAATTTAAAATAGATGGAATAACTTTTAACACCGGTAACATTAACAAGAAATGTAATGTAAATGATGATATGATGTTACACAATTTACAAAATAATAATAATATATTAGAAATTTATTTTCCATTTTAAAACGAAATATAAAAAAAAATTACATTAATAAAAAAAGAAAGGAAACATGCATGTAGGCCGTAGGGACGTAATTCGTGACATACTAGTAGTGGTTAGGGAAAGTTTTACTACTTTTCAACGTACATGGAGTCAGGGGTGTGTATTTATTTCGGGTTTTTTAATTTTTGGACGAATTGAATCTGTCTGAACCGACTCGGCCTCTAAGATAAATATATCTTGGTTTTGGTAATTTGACAAAAATTCCATATATACCGATTAAATCTAAGAGGTTTGCTTTCAGCTTGTTTTCTTGGTTCTAAGATAAATCGGACTTAGGATCGATCCGCATAGGTTTTTAATTTTTTATTATTATTAATAAATAATTAATAATAATAATAATGATTATAATAATAAAAATAATAAAATAATAATTATATTAATTTTCGATAAAAAATCTAGATCTTAATCGGTATCACGGCTTGATATCTTCAGCCCAACCAATGCACTGCAGATCAGATTAAGATTTTGGGCGATTTTGGTACCCCATTCGATTCTATCTCGATAAAAATCTGTTAAACACCCCTATATGGAGATGTTTTTTTTCAATCAATGTAGATGGCATGTGTTTGGACAAATTGTGGGACCTTCTTTCCAGGACTTGTGATAAACAAATGACCGCATCTTCTTTGTAAGACCCCAACTTTTATGAATAAAGATAAATTTTTATAAATATCATTTTTAAATATTAAGGTGTGAATTTGAAATAATGTTATAGTTGTGGGTAATATTTATAAATTTTTACAAAGTACGCAAGTTGTTATATAATATTCGATTGTTTGGGGAATATTCGCTTTAACTGGGAATATTCGACGATTTAATCAATCATCAGTGGACCCCTACAACGAAATTATTCACGATTGAGAAAACGATAAAAATATTTTTTATGAAAATAACTACTAAGTTTTACTGTTAATGTTGAAACACCCAGGTGTTAAAAGTACACGAAGAATGGCGTGGTTGCGACAAAGAAGACACTGAGATTGATTATCGATGCTTACGTGAGAAGTCACCAATTTGTTCAATTATTGCACAAGAATTGCCGCGACAAGATCTCACATTATTTGATTCAATTATTGTTGATATTTTATATATTATTAAATTAATAATTGAGACGACAAAGTTATTAATATTATTATTCGTAATATTAACGATGTTCTAAGTTACACAAGGAGAGGTTTGGTCACCTAATCAAGGCTACTATCAGGGAGAAATCCTTATTGGAAAGCCCTCTTTCCACGAAACTAATTCGGTCGATTAATATTGTGAATTATAATAATGATGGTAAATATTGTTAAAAATATTGGGGAGATTTTTGGACCCTCATTTACCCATTTTTCAAAATAATCGATAAAAAATTATAATAAGAGGTGGGGGCCCAGAGTGGAACCCACCTTTGAAAGAAAAGTCAAGGTGGGGAAAGGGAAATGGAATGGTTGGGAGGAGTCAGATATAATATACATATATATAGATACGCATGTGTTAATATATATATATATATATATATATATATATATATATATATATATATGATGATTAAGGAGGATGTATTTTTATATATATATAAATGATGATAATGGACTTTGGTGGAGGAAAAAAGAAGTTTATGAAAATGTATGGCACGGGTCGAGTGCTATTATTATATATATATATATATATATATATATATATATATATATGAAAGTTTGAAAAGTGGATGGAAGGGAAGATGAATTCACCTGGATTTTCACCGTGAATTTTTTCTCTCTGCACATGTTATATATATATATATATATATATATATATATATATATATATATATATATATATATATAATATTATATTATATTTAAAAGTTTTTATTTTATTAGAATATTTTATCAGATAGTATCATTTCCATTCTCCTATAAATAAAAGTTCATTCATTTATTATTTCTAACGAATTCACTGAAACTCTGAAGATAGAAAATTATAGAGAGAAAGAAGAAGAAGAATCTGCTACCTCTCTTTTTCTATATCCAGTTTCTTCTAAGGTAAGGGGTATTATTTCTTTCATATTCATGAAGAGAACTTCTGTTATTTCATTTTTTTTATTCTGTTGGAATAACTTGTATACGCGGTCTACCCTATACTTGTTGAAATTCTTTTGTTATTTTATTCTTTATCATTACGTTGAATAACTCGTCATGCCAAGTATCGCATACACGGTAAAAATTCTTCGTTATTTCATTCTTTATTATTCATTGGAACATCATGTCTGCGTGCGCCACGCATGACGACTCGGTTCGTTATTTATTATTCGTTTGAACATCTGGCTTGCATGTAATTTACTCGACCTAGTTCCGATTATTTATTATTCTCGTTGAATATCCTCGTCTGTGCGCTTACGCATCAGAAGACCCAAACTTTTTATAAATAAAATTAAATTTTCTATTTATTATCTTGAAATAATAAGGAGTTAATTTAATATAATGTTTTGTTATGAGTGAAAATGTAACTTTTATAAAATAAGTTAAGTGGTTGTAAAATATTCATTTCGCTTGAGAATATTCGTTTGGTCGTGGAATATTCTTTTG
Organism: Panax ginseng; assembly: GCA_020205605.1. NCBI lineage: Eukaryota > Viridiplantae > Streptophyta > Magnoliopsida > Apiales > Araliaceae > Panax > Panax ginseng. The sequence continues at coordinate 8,437,421 of CM035139.1, forward strand.
TTTCCGAATATCCGTATTTACTTGCAGTGATCAATCAGGGGCACATAATTTTAATAATCATCGGATGAATAAAACGATAAAGTTTGAATTTTAATAAATAACAGGCGAGAGTTATTACTGTTAACATCGTTGGAATACCGGTGGTTAAAATACGATGAATACGCGTGGTTGCACAAAGAAGACACCAGATTGCAGACAAGATTGTTGAATTATTGATTCATACGTAAAAGGCACTACTCAATAATTGTTACGAAGAGTTATCGCTCAATATTTTATCGATTCAATAATTATCTGCGTTTGTAAGATCCCAAATAATTAATAAATGAAATTAATTTCCTCTAATTATTATTTTGAAATAGTAAGGGTTGATGTGATTAATGTGGATAACATTTACGGGTAAAATACGCAAATATTTCAAAATACGCAAGTGGTTATAAAATATTCATCATTGCTTGTGAATATTCGTTGGTCGTGGAATATTCGATCGCTTGGGAATATTCGCACGACCACATGCAAATGACAACCATGTGTGGGCCCCATAACGAAAAAGCTTTATCGAGGAAGAAAATGACAAATATAAGTTGTTTAAAAATAATTACAGAAGTTGTTACCGCTTACATCATTGAATACCCGGTGGTTAAAACACAAGAATACGCATTGCCGAATCCAGAAGACACCAGATTGCACCAATTATCGACTTTTACGTAAGAAGGCACTACTCAATAATGGTTACAAAGAATTATCGCTCGTTGTTTTATTTTATCGATTCAATAATTGTCGTTGATATTTTATATATTCGTTGTTTTAATAATTGTCATTACACAAGATTTTTCATCGTCAAACAATAATTCATATTATCTCAATAATATTATTAGATAACATTATTGGCAATGTCTAGAAAGTTCTCGCTTCAAGGAGAGGTTTGGTCACCTAATTCGCAAGGCCAGTAAGGAGAAATTTTATCGAAAGCCCCCTCTTCCTGAACCGCCTCGTTGTCAATATCAGATTTCGTAATATTATTTGTGAATAATTAATTATTGATTCATATGATGAGGAAAATATTGATTTTATGTGGATATAGATGGAGAAAAATTTTAATGTGACAATTGTTAAAAATTGAAATTTTATCTTTTTCTCGATAAAATAATTCATTTAAATATATATTATTATATTTTAATAATATAATAATGGTGATATTTTTACAACGAATGTGGGATATATGAGTATACGAGGAGGAAGAGTATTTTTGTTGCAATAAATGTTTAAAACATGTTAAACATGCTCATTGGACCCCATTTATCGACCTAAATTTGATTATACTCTAAAATCACCCGCTTATGGATTTCTTTTGGCCAATTTTGTTGGGAATTTAGAAAAATTTTCTTCTCGCAAAGTTGTAGAGAATTGAATTTCCTATAAAAACTCGCTAGATTTGAATTTTCTCGATAAAAGGGCTATTTATTATGAATTATTGAAGTTCTTGAGTTCAAATAATTGATTTTTGGAAGTTTTAAATATTTATATTAACAAAAAACGTTTTTTTTCATTTGCAAGCCTCATTAATCACATGTTAAGTTGTGAAATCGAAGTCTAGTATGATGGAAAATTTTAATATATATTAATATTATATTAAATTTTCTCGCTTTGGTGTTCTAAGCAATTTCCTATAAATAAGTGCTTAGGTTAGAATTGAAAATCACACCGTAAACTCAAGTTTTCTCTCTATATTATCGAGTTTATTCTTGTGAGTATTTTGAGTATACTTTGAGTATTGCTATACTATGAAAGTTCAAGATATAGTCTATATCCAAAGATTCCAGCTTTAAGTAATCGATCTTTCGAGGTAAGTGGATGTTATTTTCTTCTCAAATGATATTATTTCTTCAATATCATTATGCCAAAATATTGGTTGGAAATTTTTATCAAATTTGGAACTTTTTCACGCTTGGGGTTACTATTCATGAGTTACTATTCACGAAGTTACTATTCATGAGTTACTATTCACGAGTTACTATTCACGTAAGCGTGAAGATGTTTTTTTTGGGAAATTTCTATCTTTTGGTGTTTGAGTTACTTATTATTCACGATACTAAGACTATTCACGATACTAAGACTATTATTCTTAATACGCAAGACTATTCAATTTAAAAATGAAATTCTTCTTTTGTCCAAAATATCTATTATGGATACTAGCTTTGATCAGATCCATGTTTTGATCATTCTCAATTTTACACCACTATGATTATTTTTGAGGTATTTTGACGTGGATAAAACAAAGTACTAATCCTTAATCCTTAATCCTTGTCATTTTGTTTCACCGGATTCATTTCTTTAAAAAAATATATTTTCATCATCCCTCGCCTTAAATGATGATATTATTGAATATCTTTTGGCCCAGTAGGTGCAAAAGATGAATGATTTATGATGAATATCTTTGGCCCGTAGCAAAGATTGAATGATTTTCGATGAATATCTTTGGCCCGTAGTGCAAAAGATGAATGATTGATGAATATCTTTGGCCCGTAGTGCAAAAGATGAATGTGTGTTTAGATGAACATTAATTAATCGGGTGAATGTCCCTCGCTCAGTAGTGCAAGGATGAATTTTTGATCTCAGATATATATCGATTGATGTTACAGGATAAAATAGACGATGAACTTTAAAATTCATACATGTAAGATAGTAGTTTGCATTATCTACTTAACTCTTCTAATGAATTATTATTTCACATGTAATATTGATTTAAAACTTGTTGCCTATTGTATTCTATTATATTTTTTCCTCGTCAAGACTAACGATAATTTTGTTGTATATTATCTTAGTCATAATATTCTTTATCGGTTAATGTCAAGCTCACCCTTTTCCTTGTTGTTCCATTTTTCTTCTCGTGGAGGCGTAGAATATAAACGTAGTGACGTAGCGGGGTATGGAATGAAAGTTCTAGGAGAGTTGTTTAGTAGTCCTCACCATTGTTGTAAAATAATGTACCAATAATTATGATGAGGATTTATTTGTATGTGGATATTGTCAGATGGCAATATCTCGATTTAAACTCACAGCTTTTACTATCAGTAATAATAAAGTTGTAGTTGCTTCGCACTGTATTGACAACTTTCGAATGGGGGATGTAGACCTATTTTTGGGGTGTCACGGTTGGTATCGAGCTTAGGATATGATCTCTGCAGCGGAGATCGGGGAATAGAACTAGGAGGGAGAGACGTAAATCCTTCGCTAAGTGTGTCCTACCTAAGCTTATTTGATAGTTGGTCGTGGATATTATGTGATATATTGATTTCCTTAATTAACCCTTGTTTTATGACAAAGATTTGAGAATGTCGATCGAGAATATTAACAATGGAAATGAGACCGTGGAGACGCTCAGACTCACCAACGGAGAGGAGAACGCAACAGTGGCAATGTTCCTCCCATGAACAACACCACCGAAGCAGATGATGAACGAGGGGATATTTAGAAGCTTTTTGCGATTCATGCAAAAATCGCACGAGGAGACTCGTGTTCAAAACATAGGAGGAAATGATAGCAATTCACGGGTTGTCACAAATGCAAGCAGTTCAAAAGAGTTGGGACCACCAGATTTAAGGAAAGCCGATCCGATCACGGCAGAAACATGGGTCAAGCAAATTACCAAGATATTCGATGTCTTGGGATGCACAGAAGAACAGAAGGTTCCATTCGCCACCTTTATGTTCCACATGGCGGCGGACCATCGGTGGGAGTCTCGTGAAGCTGCACTCCATCCATGCCCAGACTTTCAAGATGTCTCTTGGGAGACATTTCAGAACTATTTAATGACAAATACTTTCCGAAAGTGTTCGCTATATGAAGGAAGTGGAGTTTATTAGATCGAGCAGTAACAACATGACGGTGTCTCAAAGACGAGGCGAAGTTTGCAGAGTTATCCGTGTTTGCACCTCATTTGGTGGAGAATGAGGAACGATGACGCTGGATGTTTCGAGAGGTTCAAAACCCAAGATACGCCAAGATCTCATCTCTCATAAATTTTCTCTCTATTCAGATGTTGTTAACATGGCTCAATTGTTAGAGCGAGATAACGAGTACGGTCAACCGAGGTACCACAATCAGGATCATACCGGAGATAGCAGTCAACAAAACAACAATAATCAGTGGAGAAAGAAAAAGGCGGACAAAAATGGTAACCACTCTGGTGGTAATCATGGCCATGAAAAAAGAAGAAACGAAAGTCAGGGAGGAGATTTTAAAAGAGTAAATTCAACAACAACCATGTGAAGACGACAGCTACAAGAAGAATCGGTTCCAAGGGAGGAGAAACGACCACCACGGTCATATGCTATAAATGCGGAAAGAGGGACATATCATTCAAACCGCCCACAACAGATTCGTGTATGCTATAATTGTGGAAAGGAAGGACATATCATCGAGATTGCATTTCAGAGCGAAAACCTAGTTCAATGGGGACGGTGACTCAAAAGATCGTCTCCCCGTAAAAGTCAAAGTCAAGCGGTTCTGGAAGAAGCGTTTGTTGTGGATCGTCAAAATGCGAGAACCCAAACGAGGTGATCACGGGTAAGCTATTTATAAATTCTTGTGAAGTTTATACTTTACTGAATCTACGGCATACCCATTCATTTATCTCTCTCCGCTTGTGCTCAACGTTTAAACTCGACTCCGAGAAATTAGACTTTGACCTATCTCGTGGAAACTCAGTTAGAGAAACTTTCATCACATCCAATCGTTTATAAATCTTGTCTAATCCATGTTGGCACCCTTATCTTATTCGTTGACCTTATCTCTTTAAAGATACTTACTTTTGATGTGATTTTTAGGATTGATTGGTTAACTACTCATCATGCCAAAATTGATTGTTTTCGTAAGGTTGTTAGCTTTCATATTCCTAAACAACTTTGTTGTTCGAATTCAAGCAACTAAACCATTAAAATCAATCACCATCATATCTAATCATAAAGCTATTCGCTTATTAAAAAACGGATGTCAAGCTTTCTTAGCCCATGTTATGGATTTGAATAAAGACACGTCAAAATTGAATAATATTCCGTTGTTATTAACTTTCTCGACGATTTCTCAAGAACTTCCCTGGCCTACCCTTAAGGCGTGAAGTTGAATTCTTTATCGACCTTGAACTCAGGTACAAAGCCCATTTCTAAAACCCCATATCGAATGGCTCCTATTGAACTTCAGAGTTAAAGGTCCAACTACGTGGAGTTGTTGGACATTGGTTTCATTAATCCTAAGACATCTCCTTGGGGTGCTCTGCTTTATTTGTAAAGAAGAAAGACGGGGAGTATGCGACTTTATATTGACTATCGGGAATTGAACCATGTCACTATCAAGAATAGAGTATCCTCACCTCGTGATTGATGACTTGTTTGACCAATTGCAAGGAGCACAATTCTTTTCAAAAATCGATCTTCGATTCGGATATCATCAAACCAAGATTAGAATCGAGGATATTCCAAAGACCGCCTTTTAGAACTCGATGCGGGCATTATGAATTCTTAGTTATGTCTTTCGGATTGATTAATGCTCCCATGCGGCTTTCATGGATATGATGAACCGAGTATTCAAAGAGTATTTGGATCGATTCGTTGTTGTCTTTATTGATGACATCCTCATATATTCCAAAAGTCAGTGAAGATCATGAGCACCATTCGTTTTGGTACTCCAAAGGCTTCGTGAAAACAAGCTTTATGCAAGTTAAAGAAATGCGAGTTCGCTTGAGGAAGTAGCATTTCTTGGGCATATGGTGTCAAAACATGGAGTATCTGTTGACCTTGCCAAGATTGAAGCAATACAAAGTTGGGGAGCAACCAAGTGGGTGGATCAAGACGTAGCTTTTTGGGCTTAATGGTTATTATTATCTGAGATTCGTGGAAGGGTTTTCTCGAATCGCTACTCAGCTAACTCATCTAACTCGGAAGGATACAAAATTCGCTTGGAGCGAAGAATGCGAGAAGAGTTTCAAGAGCTTAAAAGGAGACTTATTTCTAAGACCTGTTCTAATAATACCATCCGGTTCGGATGGATTTGTTATCTCACAAACGATGCTTCTAGCAAAGGGTTAGGATGTGTTTCTCGCAACGTGGGAAAGTCATAGCTTTATGCCTCGCGACAACTTAAAGAATATGAGAGGAATTATCCTACCATGATCTAGAGTTAGCAGCAATCGTTTGCCGCTAAAGATCCGGAGGCACTATCTATATGGAGAGAAAGTGGAGATATATTCGCACTATAAAAGCCTTAAATATTTCTTCACTCAAAAAGAACTTAACACGCGGCAAATGACGTTGGCTCGAGCTATTGAAAGACTACGACCACACTATTCAATACCATCCCGAAAAGCTTAACGTGGTAAATTGATGCGTTGAGTAGAAGATCATATGCAGGAATGAGTGCGATGATGTCAAATATACGCACAGAGCCAACTTTAATAGAAAAAGTTAAGTTTGCTTTCAAGCCACCCAACCCGGAGCCGATGCATATGAAGAAGAAAGTACAAGAAGGAGCTATTCCTAAGCGAGAATTGATGAAGAAGGAATACTTGAGTCCACTCTGCACTTTGTGTTCCTAACGATTCGATTTGAAGTACAAGATTATGATGGAGGCACACAATACACCATTTGCAATCCATCCGGAAGCACTAAAATGTATCGTGATCTTGACATACATTTTGGTGGAACAATATGAAAGAGAGATTGCAAAGTTTATCTCAACATGTTTAACTTGTCAACGTAAAGGCGAGCATCAAGTGCCTAAGGGACCATCAGCAACCACTTGAGATTCAAAATGGAAGTGGGAACACATTACCATGGATTTCGTTACGGGACTTCCCACGGTTTCTCAAGGCATAAATGCTATTTGGGTTATTGTTGATAGATTAACCAAGTCCGCTTCATTTTTGCCGATACGAGAGACTTATTCCCTTGAACGCCTTGCTTTCAAATGTACGTAAATGAGATTGTGAGATTGCATGGCATGCCAAGATCCATAGTTTGGATCGTGACCCAAGATTCACTTCAAGATTTTGGGGTTAGCTTGCAAAAAGCTATGGGTACGGATTTAAGATTCGATTCAGCATACCATCCTCAAACGATGGACAATCGAGAGGACTATTCAAACTCTTGAAGATTTATTAAGACACGTGTCTCAGACTTCAAGCGGCGATTGGGATAAGTATTTACCATTGGGGAATTCTCCTACAACAATGATTATCGAGCAAGTATAGGTGTGGCCCCATTCAAGCATTATATGGACGAAAGTCGCATTCTCCAATATGTTGGGATGAGGTGGGTGAAGCAACATTGTTGGGACCCGAAGTTAAGACGTATATGACTCTGAAAAGATCTAAATGATTCGACAACGATATAAACCAGCACACAAGATCGACAAAAGAGTTATGCGGATCTTCATCGAAAGGATGTGGAATTTAGTATAGGGGATCATGTATTGTTGCGTGTTGCCCTATGGAAGGAGTTACAAGATTAGGAAAAAGAGGAAAGCTCAATCCACGATTTATTGGTCCATTTCAAATTCTTCGACCGAGTAGAAATGTAGCCTATAGACTCGCGTTACCTCCAAGTATGTCTCGTGTTCATAATGTGTTTCACATATCCGTACTTTCGTAAATATGTGAAAGACCCGAATCACGTTATTGAGTTAGAACCAGGACGAGATAGCCAAGACTTAACGTATGAGGAAGTACACAAGATCTTGGATAGGAAGGAGCATGTCCTACGACGAAGGTCATACCACAAGTTAAAGTCTTGTGGAGAAACCATGCTATAGAGGAAATGACACGGGAGTTGGAAACGAAATGAAAGCGAGGTATCCTCATCTTTTGAAACACCAGTACGTGACGCCAATTTCGAGGACGAAATTTCATAAGGAGGGAGGTTGTAAGATCCCAAATAATTAATAAATGAAATTAATTTCCTCTAATTATTATTTTGAAATAGTAAGGGTTGATGTGATTAATGTGGATATTTACGGGTAAAATACGCAAATATTTCAAAATATGCAGTGGTTATAAAATATTCATTGTTGTCGGGGAATATTCGTTTGGTCGTGGAATATTCAGATCGCTTCTGGGAATATTCGCGACGGCACAGCCCATGTGTGGCCCCATAACTAAAAAGCGATTGGAGGAAGAAAATGACAAATATAAGTTGTTTAAAAATAACTACAGTAGTTATCACTGCTTATTTACACTTTGTTGGAATACCCTATGGTTAAAACACGAGAATGTCTGCGTTGTTGAGAAGTACATTTGCAGATTGCACCAATTATTGACTCTTACGTAAGAAGGCACTACTCAATAATGGTTACGATAATTATCGCTCAAAGTGTTTTATTTTATTGATTCAATAATTCTGCGTTGATATTTTATATTGTCGTTGTTTTAATAATTGTCATTACACAAGATTTTTTCATCGTCAAAACAATAATTCATATTATCTGAATAATATTATTAGATAACATTATTGGCAATGTCTAGAAAGTTCTGTCTAAGGAGAGGTTTGGTCACCTAATTGCTTGCCACAAGATAAGGAGAAATTCTTATTGGAAAGCCCCTGCTTCCGGGAACCTGCTGATTTGTCAATATTGTGATTACGTAATATTATTTGTGAATAATTAATTATTGATTCATATGATGAGAAAATATTGATTTTATGTGGATATAGATGGAGAAAATTTTTAATGTGACAATTGTTAAAAATTGAAATTTTATCTTTTTCTGATAAAATAATTCATTTAAATATATATTATTATATTTTAATAATATAATAATGGTGATATTTTACAACGAATGTGGGATATATGAGTATACGAGGAGGAAGAGTATTTTTGTTGCAATAAATGTTTAAAACATGTTAAACATGTCGGTGGACCCCATTTATTGATCGAAATTTGATTATAGCCTCTAAAATCACCTGCTTATGGATTTTTGGTCAATTTTGTTGGGAATTTAGAAAAATTTTCTTCCGCAAAGTTGTAGAGAATTGAATTTCCTATAAAAACTCGCTAGATTTGAATTTTCTGATAAAAGGCTATTTATTATGAATTATTGAAGTTAGGAGTTCAAATAATTGATTTTTGGAAGTTTTAAATATTTATATTAACAAAAAACGTTTTTTTCATTTGCAAGCCTCATTAATCACATGTTAAGTTCTTTGAAATCGAAGTCTAGTGGGCGTATGGAAAATTTTAATATATATTAATATTATATTAAATTTTCGCTTTTGGTGTTCTAAGCAATTTCTATAAATAGGTCTTTAGGTTAGAATTGAAAATCACACCGAAGCTCAAGTTTTCTCTCTATATTATCGAGCGTATTCTTGTGAGTATTTTGAGTATACTTTGAGTATTGCTATACGGTGAAAGTTCAAGATATAGTCTATATCCAGTATTCCAGTTAGAAGTACTGATCTTTCGAGGTAAGGGATGTTATTTTCTTCTCAAATGATATTATTTCTTCAATATCATTATGCCAAAATATTGGTTGGAAATTTTTATCAAATTTGGAACTTTTTCATGTAAGGGTTCTTATTCATGAGTTCTTATTCACGAAAGTTACTATTCATGAGTTACTATTCACGAGTTCTTATTCACGGGCGTGAAGATGTTTTTTTTTGAAATTTCTATCTTTTGGTGGTCTGAAGTTACTATTCACGATACGTATATGACTATTCACTTAATACGGCACTATTCAATAGAAAAATGAAATTCTTCTTTTGTCCAAAATATCTATTATGGATACTAGCTTTGATTGTATCCATGTTTTGATCATTCTTGAATTTTACACCACTATGATTATTTTTGAGGTATTTTGGACGTGGATAAAACAAAGTACGAATCCTTAATCCTTAATCCTTGTCATTTTGTTTTCCTTTGGATTCATTTCTTTAAAAAAAAAATATTTTTCATCATCCTCAGTCTTAAATGATGATATTATTGAATATCTTTGGCCTGTAGTGCAAAGATGAATGATTTATGATGAATATCTTTGGCCGTAGTGCAAAGATGAATGATTTCGATGAATATCTTTGGCACGTAGTGCAAAGATGAATGATTTCGATGAATATCTTTGGCCCGTGATGCAAGAAAGATGAGCAGTGTTTAGATGAACATGACTAATCGGGTGAATGTCCTTGGCCCGTAGTGCTGAGGATGAATTTTGATCTCGAGATATATATTGATTGATGTTACTGAGGATAAAAATAGGCGATGAACTTTAAAATTCATACATGAAGATAGTAGTTTGCATTATCTACTTAACTCTTCTAATGAATTATTATTTCACTGCGAATATTGATTTAAAACTTGTTGTCTATTGTATTCTATTATATTTTCCTGTTGAAGACTAACGATAATTTTGTTGTATATTATATCTTAGTCATAATATTCTTTTCTTGGCTAGTCGAGCTCACCTTTTCCTTTTTGTTCCATTTTTCTTCTCGTGGAGCGAGATATATGCGAAGATGCAAGGTCTGGGGTATGGAATGAAAGTTCTAGGGAGAGTTGTTTAGTAGTCCTCACCATTGTTGTAAAATAATGTACCAATAATTATGATGAGGATTTATTTGTATGTGGATATTATGCAGATGGCAATATCTCGTATTTAAACTCACAGTTTTACTATTGTAATAATAAAGTTGTAGTTGTTTCTGTACCGTGTATTGACAACTCAGAATGGGGGATGTAGACCTATTTTGGGGGTGTCACAGCGTTGATATTTTATATTATTGTTGTTTCAATAATTGTCACTGCTCAGTATTTTCCATTATCAGATCAATAATTCATATTATTTGAATAATATTATTAGATAGCATTATTAGCAATGTCTAGAAAGTTCTGTCAAGAAGAGGTTTGGTCACCTAATTGCGCGCCAGTAAGGAGAAATCCTTATCCGAAAGCCCCCTCTTTCCTCTTCCTCGGGAACTACCGGTTGTCATTCATAATTGTGATTCTGTAATATTATTTATGAATAATTAATTATTGATTTATATGATAAGGAAATATTTATTTGATGTGGATATAAATGATGGATTTATTTATGTGGTTATAAATGAAGGGATTAATGTTGAGGTATTTTATCAGTATTTTATCGGATTAGAGGTATTAAAAACTCAAATCGGTGTTCTTAAAGCTTTATTGTGTGAGTTGTAATTTTAATCCGACCGTTGGATCGTTGTGATTTTTGGATATGTTATACATATATAAGTTAAGTATATGTCCACAAATTTTGAACCGTTGAAAATTAACGCTTGATTTGTTATGAAATTTAAAAGGTGTTGAAAATAGTCCGTTTATGGATTTCGGATATTTTCTGTTTGGAATTTGAAAAAACTCAAAGCTACAAAGTTGTAGAGAATTCAATTTCGTGTGGAATGGACATAAATTCGTATTTTTCTGATAAACGAGCTATTTTCTATGAATTACTGAAGTTTCAGAAAAATAAAATAATTTTTATTAAATTATGGGTGGGACCCACTTTTTGGTTGGTGTTGAATGCATGTAAATTTCTTTGAAATTTTCGTAATTGAAATTTGAAGTTGTCAACAAAGCATGCGTAGAAGTTTGGTGTAAATAATATTATTATTTTATTATTTAGTCTCCTTTGGCGTTCTAACATTTTCCTATAAATAGACGCTTAGGTTAGAATTGAAAATCACACCAGAAACAAGTTTTCTTTTCTACAGATTATCGAAGCGTATTTTTTGTGAGTATTTTAATACTTGGAGAGTTCTTTATTCAAAGGTCAAGATTCTCGTAAGCATTATATCAAAATTTAGTCAGAAGTACGGTTATTTTGAGGTAAGGGATGTTATTTTCTTCTTAAATGATTTATTTTCTTCAATATCATTATGTCGAAATATTGGTGAACTTTTTAATCAAATTTGGAACTTTTTGTGTCTGGAGTTATTATTCACGATGTCTGACTTTATTCACGAATCTGAAGACTATTCACCTAAAAAATAAAAAATTTTCTTTTTGTCTAAGATGTCTATTTTGGCTACTATCTTTGATTGTATCCATGTTTTGATCGTTATTTTTGAATTCTGCTTCACAATTGGTTATTATGAAGTATTATTGATTTTGGATAAACTGTTATACGAATCCCTAATATTTGTCCTTACGTCTCTTCACTGGATTCATTTTTCTTTAACATATTTTTCATCATCCTCGGTCTTAAATGATGATATTATTGAATATCTTTGGCTTGTAATGCAAAGATGAATGATTCTATCGATGAATATCTTTGCCCGTAGTGCTGAAGATGAGCAGTGTTGAGATGAACACGATGGTGGTGATATAAATAAATATCTTTGGCCTGGTAGACAAAGATGAATATTTGATTAAAGATGTATATTGATTGTTGTTACTGAGAGGATAAAATATTGATGATGAACTTTTAAATCTTAGAAGATAGTAGAATTCATTCTCTACGTGACTCTTCTAATGGATTGTTGTTTCATCAAGAATATTGATCTAAAACTTGTTATTCATTATATTCTATCAGATTTTTCCCTGTTGAAGACTAATGATAATTTGTTGTATATTATCTTAGTCATAATATTCTTTACTGGGCTAGTTGAGCTCATCCTTTTCCTTTTGTTCTATTTTTCTTATCAGGAGGTGAGAACATAGCAGGATCGAGTCGGGGTATGGAGTAATGGTTCTAGAAAGATGTTTTTGCAGTCCTCACTATTTCTGTAAAATAGTGTATGAATAATTGTAATGAGGACTTATTTGAGTGTTGATATTGTCTAGAAGACAATATTTGTATTTAAACTCACAATATGTGTTATCGTATTTTACACGACATTTGTATTATTGAAGTTATAATTTGCTTTCTGTACCATGTATTTGGCGACTTAGAATGGGTGTTGTATACCTATTTTGGGGGCGTCACACGCATGACCTGGTTCTGTTATTTATTATTCTGTTGGAATAACCTGTCTGTGCGGTCTATCGCATGACTGGTGTTTTCTTTTGTTATTCCATTCTTTATTATACTCAGTTGGTTAAAGTTTTGACTTCTATACTCCATGAAATTAGTGGAATATCCTTGATATTTGCGCTTTATCTAGTATCTTTTCATGGAAATATTCTTCCGAGCATTCTTGAATTTTACTCTCTGAAAAGTATCATGTTGACAATTTGGACGTTATTAGTTCTTGGATAAATTAATTCTTGAACTTGTTTTATTGAATTCTTATATCATTGTCATCATTCTCATGTTTATATTATGTTGAAAGTCATCTTTTGGCTGTAGTGCATAGATGAACTTCGGTATGATTACGATGAGGATTAATCAGTATAATCATAACCGTAATGTTACAAATGATGTGGTAAAAGTCCTCTCATTGTCCGTAGTGCATTGATGGATGGATGATTGTTGGCATGATCATGACCATTGATGAATACACGAATATCCTTGGCCCGTAGTGTATGAATAATTTATGGTTGTGATCTTAATGAATATCATTCGTCGTAGAGTGCGAGGATGATGTGGATTATTTATTAAGTTGAGTCCCAATGATAAAAGTGATGAAAAACTTTTTAAATCATAAAAGATAGTAGATTTTATTCTCTACTTGACTCTTTTAATGGATTGTTTGTTACCGCAGATTAAACTTGATGTTTGTTATATTGTATCGGTTTTAACATTGAAGGCTAACGATAATTTATTTTGTATTATCTTAGTCATAATATTTCTTATGGGCTAGTTGAGCTCACCGTTTTACTTTCATTGTTCTTCTTGAAATGAGAGCGTAGCGAGGACTAATCGGAGAATCGGGAGTTTGACGGTCAGATAATATTAGTAGTCCTCATTCTCTATACATTAAATAGTGTGATAATAAATGTAATGAGGACTCAATTGAGTGTGGATATCGCTCAGATGACAATATTTGTATTAAAACTCACAAAGATATGTTTTGTCGTATTTTACACATTGTATATAATTAAGTTGTATTTGAATTTTGTACCATGTATTTGGCGACTCAAGATGGGTGATGTATACCTATTTTGGGGTCGTCACATTCTTTTTTATTTTTTGGTTCAACAGTTTAAGTATTAATCGAGATTTATTTTTAACTTGAGTCAGCAATAAATTCGGAATTCTTGAGTTCGACTTCCACTTAAAGTAAACATAGGGGTCACAGATCGCAGGCGTAAGTTTATTATTGAAAGTTTTATTTGATCGAAGAGGAAAGACATAGTCTAGTCGCAAGTGAAAAAATTAAAACGAATACAGATTTAAAAGAAACAAGGATTTGACACGGGTATTTCCTGTCCTTAAGGTGTTTATTGCCCTTTACCACTAAGGTTTGCTAAAGGCTACTAGTAATTCACCTCGAGGATATATGTCAAGTCTTTTCTAATTTTCTGTGATAGCAATTCACTAAAAATCTCAATATTTATGCTACTTTGTAAAGGTTTGATTTGTAGGAAGAAGATAGCAAGACTGTTCAGTTTTTAAAATCCTTAAAACTAAATTGTTAATTAAACATCAGTTTACAAAGTAAATAATGTATTAATCACAAATCAGTTTATAACAGTTGCATAACTCTTTGTATCCATAATAATTAAAGGTTCAATGAATCTGGTTCAAGATAAAAAATTGGATCTTGGCTCGAGCGAGGCTCCTAGCGACGATGCACACATGCAAAGTGACTTTGCGATCAGAACCCATATCCCGGCCCCCGGGTCCCGGGACGCAGGTGGGTGCACCATGTCATTGTGACCAACTCCAAGTTTTTCCTTTAGTACCACTAGTGAATTAAACTATTCTACATATATTTATAAAGTATTAAATAGTTTTATTCCTACTCAATGTAGGACTTAAAGAAAACAATTTTCTTAAACAATAATGAACCTTTTCATATTCTCCATTTTGGATACAATTAAAACACAATATATAATTTCTACTTGAATCATATATTACTCTCTATTAATCTCCTTGTAATAGGACTATCAATCGCACTTTTAATTTAATATAAATTTAATTAATTAATGGATCTAAATTAATCTTCAAATTGATCAAAACTCATGTAAAAAAAGGTGCATTAACAGCAAGGGTGGAAAACTACTCTCTTATCATAAAAAAAGAAGGAAAAAAAAGTTACTGCAAAGTCCAAACAATACAAAGAGCAGAGATTCCTTTAGAATCATACAATTAAAGTATGTCACAGAATAAAGGCATCCCAAAATTGGAACGAAAAAGAGAAGAAATAGAAAAAGAAAGAGAAATGTAGGCATCACACTTATTTAAGAAATAAATATTCAGGCCGCAAATATATGGGCTGTTAAGGTTCAGCAAAGAGCAGAATGGGCTCCATTTTAAATTTCTTGATATGACAATTTTTGTGAACTCCATACATAACTATCTTGATTCTTGACGAGACTACTAGTCTACAATCCATGGAGCCAACTATTTTCATTTTTTCAATGAAATAACCAAGAAACAGAACTTGGTACTGCTATAATAATAAATACACCCTCCCTTCTAAATATAAAATTAATATTGAGTTTCAAATTAATTTAAAACTAATAAAAATTTATTTAGTTGTAATTGAAATATTTAAAAATTTATTTTTAAAAAATCAATAATAATGTAATATTTTTCAACGGATGGAGTAGAAACAAAGCCATGCACAGAGCATAGTCTGATAATGTCACAAGTAATTCAATCTGATCGTCAATTAATTTACTTGAATAATTGAGCTAGCTATAATTATCAATTCCAAGAATCTTATTATTAGGTTGCATGAGAATGTAGCACAGACCACTGTATTTGTCCAAATCCTCAGCCCCCATGGACCATATATGGTACATCTATTGTTTTGTCATTATTATACCTCCTCTAGTACATGGCAAGGGAATGGTATGGGACATACATCAATTATTTGTTTATTGATGAAGTTGTTGTAGAAAGGCATGGGCTTAAACATTTCAGTATTTCACAACCACAAACTACATGTGTACATCAGCATCACATTGCGCTCTCTCTCTCTCTCTCTCTCTCTCTCTCTCTATATATATATATATATATATATATATATATAGTAAGGATCGAAGATTCTCCTTAAATAACATTCCGCTTTAAAATAGCGTTTTTTATTAAAACTACGTGCTTTTTGGAGGGAATAGCGGTGGCGTTTTTATAAATACGCGGTGACATTATATTTACAAAATGTCACCGCGTCCCTCCAAAACGACGTAATTTTAATAAAAGAATGTTATTTAAGGCGGAATCCTATTTAAGGAGAATGCTCTTTATCCTTACCGTATATATATATACTTGTTCAAAATATGTCCCCATTTGTTTTGGTGCGTGCTTCTTAATTGTCAAGGAAAAATTAAGTACCTCGTGATATATCTAATTAATCCACTTAATCTAAACTTATTCACATGACCTTTACATTCTTATCAATCTAACAAATTTAGATTATCATGTTTTAATTATGATAACAAGTTTTAGTACGTGGAGTATTTGCATGACTATATTAATTAGGTACACGTATTAAAGTTAATTATGATCATGATTCATGATGTGTATATAGAAAAAAAAAATGTTTAGGTTGGGTTGATAAATATGAATATTGTTGGATATATACAAACTTTATTTTTATAATTTCAATCAAAGTGTGACGTACGATTGTTATAGTTTTGTTCTACTCGCTCCATTTTCGTTTGTGAGTTTTCTTCTCTTTTTATAAGCGGTGGGAACTTTATTTTAGCACAGTATTTAGTTAAAAAGACAAATAATAAAAGGGTCATGCATGTTATGTATTGTAAATTTTTTTAATCAAATTATAATTATAATTGAGAATGATATCGTCTTAATTTATTCTATATTCTTATCGTATAAAATTTTACAGTTGATCATAATTTAATTTTATCATATATTTATCGATATGTTTATTATTTTTTATAACAAAATAAAACAGTTTTTGTTTTTTCATTTGAACTACTCGACTTTCATCATATATTAATATCGAGTAATTTTATGTTTTAAAAAAGGAGTGCGTAATATTATTTCGTATCCTTCCAAGCATAGTGTACATGCATGGACCATGTGTCAACATTGTGGCCTCACAGAGACCAGGTGGGATCCGGCTCACTTGAATTAGACAGCAGACAACTTGCCACCTGGTTTATATCATTAAAATCAGGCGCAGTGACACGTGGAAGACACGTAGAATGAGACAGACTAAATGAGATGGATTGCAATGGTAGTACAACAGCATAATATGAGTGTGAGAGAAGAAATTGTCATTAGTATTTTCACACTTGTTATTACATATACATACTTTAGCCGGCTAAGGTTGAAAATAAAACAATAATGTTACTCTCACAAACAAAATATTGAGTAATGTTACAGATATAAATTATTTTACAGATATTTTATAAATTGTTGATATGGTATAGTCCACCTCAGCATATTGACCAACAAATTATTTTAATATAGTCTTCGGTCCAACATAATATGTTGATATGGAATATGACACATCAGTAAAATATTTATAGAATAGTTTGTGTCTCCATCATTATTCAAAAATATTATAGAATACTCATACACACACACACACACACACACACACACACACACATATATATATATATATATATATATATATATATATATATTGTGCAATCAATAATTTTTAACATACTTGATTTCATTACAATTATACATTTAGAGACATCAAGATCAGCATTTAAATATCCCCAAAAGGTCAACCCAGATTTTTATGTTTTCTTTACAAAGGGGGACAATATATTGTCTACATAATAGGCTTTTATATAACACTTCTTTCCACCATTTATACAAAGAGTCAGAAACATTATAGGCTACTTTATCAACATGGTGCGGTTTCGATTTTATGTAGGGGTGAGCATGGTGTGATTTGGTGCGTTTTGAAGCCTAAACCGCACTCAACACCGTAAATTTGGTTTTTGAACCCACTTAAAATCGTCACATACGCCGAAACTATTGATATAATTTTAATTGATACGATTTATACGATTTTAATTTTAATTTAGTTCATTACTCAATCCTAATTAGAACTCCTCATTTTCTTTATTTTCGTATGTAGATAAAAAGTAGAAATTTAACATAAGATATATGTATATCGATGGGGTTTGGTGATCATTATCAAGTTAGTGTCACCATATAATTAGATAGTTATAGATCAGTGAATCCTTGCTACTCCAAAATTGCTTACCTTTAAATATTCTATCTTACTCCATTAGAAAATGGCCCTCACAAAAATTATAAAACAAATTTTTTATTGGTACAGACTGGCGACTGCATAAATAATGTTAAGCCAAACCATTTTTGTCAACATGCTTGAGTCAAATATGTGACCATAACATCCTCTGTTCCTCATGGATATATACATATGTAAGTAGACCATAACATCCTCTGTTCCTCATGGATATATACATATGTAAGTAGGGGTGTTTAAATTTATCAGTTTTTTCGATTTTTTGATTTTTGGATCGGACCGAATCGGTCGATTAGGTATAAAAAAGAACCGATCTGATTTGATAAAAAAAATTGATATATATCAGTTTTTTGGTATCAACTTCGGTCCGGCATTTTTATGGTTCGGTTTTACCGAACCATACCGATATATATTGGTTTTCTAATTTTTATTATTATTAATAATTTATTATTATTATTAATAATAAAATAATGATTATAATAATAAAATTAATAATAATAAAAATAATAAAATAATAATAAAAATAATAATTATATTAATTTTTGATAAAAACCGGTACCGAACCGGTATCGGTACATGAAATTAACTACTATTGGTATTCGGTATGGTACGGTTCGGGCAGGTCCGATCCGACTTTTTACCGATGAACACCCCTACATGTAAGAGTATTTTTGGACAATAATTCATTAAATATAATATAATTTTTTAATATTATAGTTAAGAATGTAAATGAATCGAATCGATCCGAGTATTGAGTTGCTCAGATTTGGTTCACACAATTTATCGAGCAAAATAAAATTTGACTGAAACTCATTTAACTATCGAGTCGAGCACGATTTTGAATCGAACTCGAACAATTTAAACTTTTCCAAAGATTATGATCCGAGTATCAATAGAAAATTATAATTTGAAGAGGTTCGAGTGATTTATCAAACTTTAAAATATATTTATATTTGTCTCATTTATATTTCGAATTAAATTCGAATCGAACTTTTAATCGAAGGAGTACGAATCAACTCCGAACTATTTATATATTTTATAGCCTTAATTATAAGTGAAAGAATCTCTCATGAATACATAGACACCTTGCTGGAGATTTAGAACTTTGAAGAAAGACCCTTTTCACAAAACTATTTTCAATTCTTTTTTCCTCTTTCTCAGTCGGAATATCAGGAGTATATTTATATATAGACACAACACCAACAAGTATTTGATAAATCAAACATATTTATAGGATTTGAAAAGTAGAAAAAAATTGAGAGGAAAAAAGAAAAAAAAACGGGAGAAAATGAAGAAATGTGAGCTATGCAACTCCATTGCAACAATGTTTTGTGAATCAGATCAAGCAAGCCTGTGTTGGGACTGTGATGCAAGGGTTCACTCTGCTAATTTCCTAGTGGCCAAGCACTCGAGAACTCTTCTGTGCAAATCCTGTCAATCTGTCACTCCATGGACTGGCTCTGGGCCCAAGCTTGGACCCACTGTTTCAGTCTGTGAATCTTGCGTTCATAAGAGTTCTAATAATATTAATGATCAGGATCCTGATCATGATCATGGTCATGGTCATGTTGATGATGATGATGATGATGATGATGAGGAAGATGAAGATGAAGACGATGAAGAGGACGAAGATGAACAGGACGAAGACGAAGATGAAGATGAAGATGATGGGGAGAATCAAGTTGTTCCTCTATCTTCTTCATCTCTGGCTCCGCCTCAAGTTTCGAGTTCTTCTAGCAGTGAAGAATCATCTGGTAGGATTTTTAATGGTGGAGAAAATAACAAACAATCAAGATTTTCATTTTCATGGAGACGAACTCATTAACTTTGACAAAAGGTGTGCTTCTTTTTTTTCTTTTTTTTTTAATTTATGTCTCTTTTTCCTATACACTGTATCTATATACTCTGTTCTCTGTATGTATTTCTCTTCCTTCAATGATTTAAACATGAGTATTGATAAAGATAAAACATAACAGGCATTAGATAACACTTATCTTATCTCTTTAGAGTTGTTTAGTTTGTTACAAAGTCTATCTTGTAAATATTTCAAATGATCCATGTTCATGTATAACACTATAAATACAATAGAAAGCAGCAGTAAGAAGAATGCTTTGAAAGCATCTTTTTTATTTAGCCTTTTTATGGTATCAAAGCTTTCGATCAACATCCCAATGACTACTTCCTCATCCCTTTCAACCCCTTCCTCACTCCCTTTTTCTGTCAACCTCAACAAACCACCGTCTCTTTTCACTAATTCAATTCCTATAAAATTGGAACGCGGAAATTACTTACTATGGCGATCCCAACTTCTTCCATTGCTTCGTGGTTATGATCTTGAAGAATTCATCACCGGAAAATCCACTTGCCCTCCTGAGTGGATTCTAGCACCTCCTCCAACCACCGAGCAAACTACGGATCCAAACTCCTCAACTCCTAAGAAACAATTTTAGACCCGGAATTTTTTCAATGGCGTAGACAAGATCAACTTCTTCTTAGCTGGATTTTATCCTCCCTCAGCGAATCTGTTCTCGTTAATATCATTAACTGTACCACCGCTCATGAAGCCTGGTCCACTCTTGAGCGCATGTATGCATCTCAATCTCGTGCAAGAATCATGCAGCTCCGTTATCAACTACAAACACAAAAAAAAAGTTCACTTTATATCACTGATTATTTTCAGAAAATGAAATCTATTGCCGACAATTTAGCCGCTGCAGCCCATGGTGTCAATGATCAAGATTTTATTCTCTACATCCTTGCTGGCCTTGGTACTGAATATGACTCATTTGTAGTCTCTGCCACTACACGTACAGATCCACTTAGCCTTGATGATTTGCATGGTTTTTCTTCTTACTCATGAATCACACATTGAACAGATAAGTACCATGGATGTATTGTTATCTCAAGTTAATCTTACTTCTCAGAATCACCGAGGTTCCTTCTCCAGGTCGAATACTCAACAGCCCACAGGATATGATAACAATACTCATTCATACTCCTCATCAACCACTTTGAGGAGGATCCACTTCACGTAATAGAGGCGGTAAGAAGAATCCTCGTGTTTTTCGTAATCCCAACATAAGTCCTCGTTTTAGTTCAAATTTCGGATTCAATGTCGGTTGTGGAAAAAATGGTCAACAGTGTTCTTTAAATGTTATTCACGTTTGACCATAACTACACAAGTGATGCATCCCACCTCAGACCGTTATCAAATTCATCATCTACCACGACCCAACATGGTACCCGAACTTACCGCGAACCACTCATGTTACCAATGATTTGGAAAATCATCGATTCACCTGACTATCTCGCAATGATCAAGTTCGCATGGGTAATGGTCAAGGTTTGAATATCTTGCATATTGGTTCCTCTCATCTTAAAACTAATACACATCCATTATTTATGCAAAATATTCTCCATGTTCTTTCTATCTCAAAAAATTTAATTAGTGTATCTCAATTATGTTATGATAATAATGTCTCCGTTGAATTTCACCTCTTGTTTGTCTTGTTAAGGATCATCGCTTCGGGAAAGGTCCTACTCATGGGAGACTCACTAATCTGCCTCACGTTTTTCCTCATAATCTGCTTCTTCCCAATTCTTCTACAAATAAAATCAACCAAGTATTCCTCGCGAGCGAGTCTCTCTCGACATTTGGCACGCACGACTTGGACACCCCTCTTCAAAGGTTCTAAATAAGGTGGTCTCCTCCCATTCACTCCCCCACATGTGGCTCAAAGTCTTCATCCTGTGTTCTCCTTGTCACTGGGTAAAAGTCATCGGCTCCACCTTCCATCTACTCATTCTAGGACTAGATTTCCTCCGAATTAATTCATTCAGATGTATGGGGTTGTTCCCCAATTTTATCAAATAATGGTTATAAATATTATGTCTTATTTGTTGATGACTATTCAAAGTACACATGGATTTTTTCTGTTTAGTTCTAAATCGGATGTACTACAAATCTTTCAAAATTTTCAAGCTCGTGTTGAGCGTCTTTTTAATACAAAAATAAAAATCTCCAAACCGATCAGGAGGTGAATATCGTTCATTCCTTCACCGCTTTCAAAACAAAGGAATTTATCATCGTGTTTCTTGTCCACATACACCGGAACAAAAATGGTTCTAATTTGAACGCAAACATCGGCCACATAATTGAGACCGGTCTCACACTTTTAGCCAATGCTTCAATGCCTCAAAAGTTTTGGGATGAGGCATTCACCATCGCAGCTTCTTTTCTAATCAACCAAGTTGCCACCTCTGCTTTTACAAAATAAGTCTCCGTGGAAATGCTTTTTCACACACAACCAAATTACTCGCCTTTAAAAGTTTTTGGTTGTGCTTGTTATCCGTGCATTTACGACCTTACAACTCTCACAAACTTATGTTCCGTTCATCTCGATGTGTTTTTGCATCAAGAAAATCAAAAGGTTACAAGTGTTTTAATCCCTCCACTGGAAAAAATTATTGCTGTCTCGTCATGTTCAATTTGATGAGTTCTTTGTTTCCTTTTGTCACCTTACAATCATCGGTTGTGTCCCCTTTATCAAATGTCTGCGTTGCATCCTCCTCCACCATCTATATTTTCATCTATCCATTCCATGCCCATAACTCCCGAGTAGTTCCCGACCACTCCTTTTAAGTCCTTACTCATTCCATCAAATAATTCTCGCTTCAACCTTCTTCATCACCCTCAAGATACTAATTAAATCTTCTCCACAAACACCAATCACCATTCCCCATTACACCAAGCGGCAAAGCAACCAAACTCTTCCTCTCCATCTTCTAGCAGCTCCTCACATCAGCCCACCTTATCTTACTCCCTTAATGTCCATCCTTTGCAAACTCGTTCTAAAACAAAACATAACACCATTCTACAAAATGTAATTGTCCTCGTCCGCCCATCGAACCTACTTGTTATTCTCAAGCCAAAATGTCTTCAAATGGCGAAATGCTATGACTGATGAGTACAATGCTCTCCTCCGCAATGGAACTTGGTCCCTAGTCCCACCTTCCCAACATCAAAATGTTGTCGGTTGCAAATGGGTATACCGAGTGAAACAAAACGCAGATGGTTCTTTAGCTAGGTTTAAAGCACATTTTGGTTGCGAAGGGGTATCATCAACAACCGGGTATCGATTATGGAGAAACTTTCGGTCCGTCGTCAAAGTCACCACAATTCGTGACCGCTTCGCTCTTCTTGTTTCTTATTCTTGGTCACTTCGCCAACTAGATGTCAATAATGCCTTCTTAAATGGGACATCGCATGAGGATGTTTACATGGTTCAACCACAAGGCTTTATTGATCCCGAACGACCACAATATGTAATAAAGCTACACAAGGCACTCTACTGGCCTTAAGCAATCACCTCGAGCATGGTTCTATGAGTTACACTTTGCACTAATAGCCATGGATTTTGTCCCTTCTACTGCGGATCCATCACTATTTATTCGAAGTTCTTCAATTCAATCATCATATTATTGGTCTACGTTGATGATATAATAATTATCGGAAATTTCGCACCTTGTTAATACCATTATTCATGGCTTAAGTTCGAGGTTTAGTCTCAAAGATCTTGGTCCATTACATTATTTTCTTGGTATTGAAGTTACGCATGTATGTAATGGTTTGTTACTTACCCGCACCAAGTATATCCAGGATCTTCTTTCTCGCACCACTACGGTTTGGTGCCAATCAAATAGGATCTCCAATGGCTACCACTCCTCCTTTATCTCTGGCAAAGATGGGGATCTCTTCCGGATACAACACTTTATCGTAGCATTGTTGGGGCGTTACAATATCGCAATTCATAAGACCCGACATCGCTGCACTCTGCTGTTAACAAAGTAGCTCAATTCATGCACACTCCAACTTCTTTACATTGGAAAGTTGTGAAACGAATACTACAGATCTTTGTGGCACTTACGCCCCATGGCCTTCTTATTCAACCCTCCAAGTCATTCCGATTAATCGCTTTCTCCGATGCCGATGGGTTGGATGCCCCGATGATCGACGATCCACTAGTGGTTTTTGTATATTTTTGGGACCAAACTTACTTTCTTGGCAATCCAAAAAACAACATGTGGTTGCACGTAGTAGCACTGAAGCGGAATTACGTAGCCTAGCCCATGCAATGGCTGAACTAACATGGCTCCAACGGCTACTTCGACAACTTAATGTTCCATCTCTTCGACCTCCAACTCTTTGGTGCGATAATTTAAGTACAACATATCTTACCATTAATCCGGTTTTTCATGCACGCACCAAGCATATTGAAATTGATTTCCATTACATCCGGGAAAAAGTATGTCAAGGAGCATTACATGTTCGTCATATTTATACAGTAGATCAACTTGCAGATGTTCTCACAAAAGTTTTGGGAATTTGTCGTTTTTGGTTGTTACGTGACATACTCATGGTGATTCCTTCCCCCCTTCGTTTGCGGGGGCATGATAAAGATAAAACATAACAGACATTAGATAACACTTATCTTATCTTTTTAGAGTTGTTTAGTTTGTTACAAAGCCTATCTTGGAAATATTTTAAATGATTCATGTTCATGTATAACACTATAAATACAATAGAAAGCAGCAGTAAGAAGAATGCTTTGAAAGCATCTTTTTTGTTTAGCCTTTTTAAGTATTGTTTAACTCGCAATAACTTATTTTGGGTGTTACAAAGTCTTGGTAACTTAGATGGGTTATTAATAGAATTCGATTTACATATAGTATATTGTGTTCATTTTATGTTCAATCCTTCTTGAGTTTCATGTTCTTACTCGGCTTGAAAAAGAAATCTTCATGTCAATTTTAATAATTTCTTTTCCTTTGGGTGTGGGGTGTGGGGTGTGGGGTGTGGGGGGTGGTGTTGGGTGTGGGGTGTGGGGTGCAGGGTAGGGGTGCGAGGGGTAAAATTTCAAGTTTCGCTCTCTGATATATGATGATTTAAGCTAATTTATTTACTGAAGAAACGCATAATGAAATTGAAATGGTTTTCTTGGGCTTAATTTAGGGATTTGAATTGAAAGATGTCAAGGCAAACTGGCAAAAGTGACCACAAGGCAAGGCAAATATGGTGCGTAATAAAAATGGTGTTAGAGTTGTGCATAAATATTAAAAAAAATTATATAATATTAGTTGTCTATATTATATTTCTATTGAAAAGAGAATGTTATTTATTAGACAAAAAAAATAGTGATAGAATTAAAATTATATTTAATATTTAGAATAATATTAAAAATTAAGCAATTAATACTGATTTAAAATTTTCAAACGATTTATATTAAAAGATAAAATATTTTTTAAAACTACTTATATTAAGATTAAGATACGGAGTGAGTACTCACTAATCACCATCTTGTACCGACAGAGATTCATTATTAATTGCTTTTTGTATCTTCGTATTTTCCCATATATTGTGCTTGGATTTAATAGGGTAGTAGATTTGTAAATTGAAATCTGCCGACCTCTAAATTTTCTGCAACAGGGCAAAGGAAAATGATGTTTACATACAATAAAGATTAGGCAAATCTTGACTAGACAACACAATACTGAAGAATCTCATTTACAATAAATAAATAATATATCTATATATGTTTCTATATCACAAAATAAAAATTGTTTTTGGGAGTAATGATGGTATAAAATGACGTAATTTTTTAAAATTTATTATCACAATTTCATTAGTATGTCAATACTATTAAACTAACAACGCTACATACTTATAAAAGATATATTTTTAATATTTATAATTTCACCATGAATAAACTAGATCTACAATTCTACCCTGAATAATTTTTTTTTAAAAAAAATCAACCAAGCACAAATTCATATCTCTAATAGACCAAAAGAAAATATCTAAAAAAAATGACAAGATCTAAAAAAATTGTACCGACGAGAAGGGAATCGGCAAGTCCGACAAGCCATTACAATACAAAGTATCGAGCTTCCACCGTGTTATCCCCCAATTCATGTGCCAATGAGGTGATTTCACTATCAGAAACGGGAAACAACAACGGTGGCGAGTCGATTTATGACGCGAAGTTCGCAGACAAGAATTTCATCAAGAAGCATACTGGACCGAGAATTTTGTCTATGGCGAATGCCAGACCCCAGAACTATGGATCACAATTCTTCATATGTATTGCGAAGACAAAGTGGTTGAACGGAAGTACGTGGTGTTTGGGCAAGTTGTGGAGGTTTTACTTAAGGGTTAAAATAGTTAAATAATATTATTCAGATATTCTGAAAAAATTAATTATCAAATAATATTTCTTAATTCAAATACAATTCTAGATATATACTTTATATTATTCAGATATCTAAACTGTTTAAATTTTAACATTCAATTTTATGAAGTACAACCTTAGCTTCCTTGTGGCCATTATCAATTGACCTTTGAGCAAATAGGATCAGCAAGTGTAGTTGAGTGTATGAACCTTATCCAATTAATCGTACAAGCGTTAATCAAAACAGGGCACCATATACCGCATTTTACGTATTTGTGATCATTCATAGTCTTATTATATATTATATATGACGATAAATTTATATTAATATTAAATATTAATTTATGTATATATATGTGATAAAAAAGAGAAGAAGAAATAACTCCCATAAAATCCAACTTCATTATTATATTTATAGACAAATATATTATTTTTCTTGTAATAATATTTTTAGGGTTTAGGGTCAGTGGTATAAGTGTGTGTGATTAATATCACTAAAACACTATATTTTGTAAAAAAATTTGTTACAATAAATACTATATATTTTTTAAGAATCACAAGTAAAAAAAAAAAAAAAAAGAAAAGGAAAATGTCCAATTTTCGGTCTAAAAAACCGGTCAACCAAGACTTTTCCTATAATATAACTAATGTCTTTGATTAAGAGCTCACGATGGACACCTGAAAATTGGTTAATACGGTACAGGTTAAGTTTAGCTATACTAGAGAAAATGTTGTTAAGGGTCTATGGCCATAGTTTATTACTATCAAATTAAGGTTTTGGATTATTATCTTAATAAAAAATAATATTACTTCCATTCTATAATAATTGATTTTTTAGAAGAAAAATTATTTTAAATTATTTATCATTTATAACTTTCTAGGAGAATAAACTATTTAATTTTTTATATCACCCCTAACTTCTCTCATTCTCCCAAAAAAAATTCTTTCTTGAATTAGTAGTTTATAACTTTCCATAAAGTGTTAATAATAAAATTTCATACAAATTTTAATTATTAAATAATAATATTAAATGACTTTCTTAATTCATGTGCATGAAGTTAAAATGATTATTATTATAGAATGAAATTAATAAAATTTTAGATTAGCTTGCAATTATCCATGTTTTGCTGTCTAAATCAGTCAACAAAAATCAATTAATAAAATATGGTAAATCAACAAAAATCTTAGATTAACACTGTAATGTTTTTTCAATAAAAAATATATTTTTTTTATAATTTTTTGTTCAAATTTACTCTATTATTTTTTATTTATTATTCTTATAATTATGATTAAAAAAAAAAAGAGGTACCACCGGACGGCCCCTCAACCCATGTTATACTCGCTCTGTACCATAATATAACATTTTTAGAATTGTGCATAAAAATTAAAAAATAATTATATATATAATATTAAATATAATATCAGTCAAATTCTAATAATTATTATACTTATTATCATACTTATTATCTCATGCTTTTTTTTTTATCAGTAGTATTTTTTCATCAAGGATAATTTTGAAAAAATTATAATTAATTAAATTAAATTATATAAAATAATAAATAATTTAGGAAAAATGAATTATACTCATAAATTATAAATATTGCCATAAAACATTAGTATTAAATATGTAAGGTTTATACAGAATCCAAAGAGAATTGAAAGATGAGAGAATAAAGAAAAGGGAGAAGAGCACTAGGCAAGGCCAGGCCAGGCCAGGACAGGACAGGACATGTAATTTGTGGTAGATATTAAATGCGTAAGTAGGCGGTGGACATACATACATAGTCGTGGCTATGGGCTATGGCGTTTCAGTAAAAAGTCATTTCTTCTACTGTGCATCTTTAATCTCTTTCTGTCGAGTCATAACTGCATCTTTAATCTCTGTCAGAGGATTTTTGTTTTACTTCAGATTCTCCAATCTATTAGGATGATGATACTACATGAGAGAACATGCCAAATATATATATATATATATATATATATAATTGTTTATGGCGAATTTTTTTTTTGAATTATAAAACATATTATTTCTGATTTATAACTATGGTCGTAAATTGTCGTTATAATTTAAAAAATTATCGTCATAATACAATAATTATATATATATATATATATATATATATATATATATATATAATATCACAATAATTACCATCTCAACTCAATCATGTTATCCTTCTACTAAATTAACCGCCCACTCACTAAACATAGGAGTAACATTGAGAATTTTTCATTTAAAAAAAATATATATTGAAATAGGGGTAAAACTTCTTTTCTTGGATTCATTCGATAAATATTAACCAACATACTAAGCCATGTTTGTTTATTAAGATAATGTTTTTATTAATCCCAAGTAACTTGTTTGTTTTTAAAATTATATTTGAGATTATTAGTTCCGTAATAATAAAATAATTTGAAATAAGAGATTATTTAATACTATGTCTAACCAAGTACTATAATCCCACCATGAGGAATTAATTTTTTTTGGACAAAATTAACTTATTTTTTCTAATATTAACATTTAACCATCTATCAAATAAAAATGCCCGCTTAATAATCATATTACTCTCTTAAAATTTCTGATTTCACTAATTTTACCAACTTATTTCAAAAAATTATGTAACGTAACATATTTAAAAACAAGAACAGTAATATTTTTACTTTAGTCCAACTCAAAATTAAAAATTTTAAAATAAGAACCGAGCTTGCTAATTTTTAAAAAAAATTCCGATTTCACTAATTTTACCAACTTATTTAAAAATTAAGAAATGATAAAACAATGTGAACTCACCAACTTATTTCAACAATATTTAAAAGTTTATAATTAATTATTCACCATTTTTTAATGTATAAACAAGTTTAAAATATGTTATTATTGGTAAGGGTATAATAGTCTAAACTATATTTTTTTATCTAATCTTTTAATTAATCCTAAAAAACAAACATAAATAAAATTATTTTAAGTTATCTCATGAATAATTCTATAAAAAAACAAACATGTACGTGGATTATTTAATCCTAGTTTTGAGATTATAATACCATGAATTATAATCCCAAAATTATAATCTTTGCAAACAAACATCAACTTAGAGAAAATATTAATAGTATAATCTTTTAACATTCCCTGAATGAAAACAATTAATTTCCAAGTAAATAAAACTCTTTCTATAAGGGAGGAGTAATATCAATAGTAGCTTAGGTAGACAATAGTTTTCTTGTTATGTATCTTCCTTCTCTGCCTGAACAAGTGAGCATCAATTATCACAGCAGTTGTGGCCCTCAACCAATGGGCAGGGGTAATTTGGAGGCCACAATTATTTGATGGCTTTAAATGGACACCTTTACCCTCCTCCTCCTCCTCCTCCTCCTCCTCCTCCTCCTCCTATTATCAGTGAGTCTGCGGCCTATCAAGCTTTAAACATTGTGTTTTAACCTTTTGAAATGAGCCACAAGGGTATATATATACAAACAACAAAAATATAACTATGAAACAAGACACCACTACCATAACGAGCACAAAAAGAAAGCAACTACTTCACTCAACTCAGTTTTCATAGATGTTAAACATAAAGTATGATGCTGCCAGGCAGTTCCTAATAACAACTTGTAGCACAAGGGAAAACAGTGCAACATGTAAGAAGACCTAGTATGGACTAAAGAAGGTGATCAACAATATCTTTCATTCCAAACCTTGTTAATTTGAAACACAGCCGTCAAGTACAAGGCAGAAGAGAAAGACCTCAACACTACCACACTTCATTTTATCAAATGGCACAAAGTCACGCGACAAACTCTTTACACATACTTGTAGACATCGCAGCATATGGATCTTTCATTTGCTCATGAAGCCTTCTCCAAATCTGCAAAAAAAATTTAAATTAGTCGGTGTGCAATAGAAACACATGGGCTTAGGATATTTTATACTAAACTTCGGGTGGGTGGGTAAACTGGGGAGGGAGAGAGGAGGAGGGGAGAGAGAACATATGTGATAAAAAGAAGTAAATGGTGTCAAAAGTACAAAGATAATACGATGCTGGGAGAGCCCCACTTTCTGGCTACACACACACTATCATTCATAGGAACAAACATCCTCTATAATTGTGATTCGATTACTAGAATTGGGGGTGGAGGGTTGAAGGGCGATGTAAATGACCACTTGCCATCTACCATTCCCTGCCAAACAGAGCCTCAAGGAAAACCATAGTCGCTATCTCTTCAACCTTCTTCTGTTAATTAACCATGACCAGCCATATCTAGTATTTGACCTTGTGGCCAGGTGCAGTAACGTAGACCTTTCCCCCTCTGGTGATCCTCCAGCCGTCATCCATTGTGATGTTGAGTGCTCAAAGCTCTCTCTCTATTTCTTCGTATCTCTCCTCTCTCTCACATACTAGCATTTTCTCAGATCATTTTTTTCGTTTGTCAACTCCGGAAATACTAAAATGAATTTTTGTAGTGTTCTTGGTTAGTCTTGCTGCAGTTAACCATTTTCACTTATATTTGTATATATTAAAATTCTTCATATATCTACCATTTCTGCTAATAAGCAGTCCCTATGCAACTTAAATGTCACCATCAAATTTCATCTTCATCTAATCAACATCTTAATCTATTCTCTGCACTTGCTCACTTAACAATTTGTACACTCATCCCCACCTATCTTCTTTCTCTCTCTATATATATATATATATATATATAGTATATATATATATATATATAAGATCAGGGATAAAAAGATGGGATCATCGTAGCCAGTCAAGCACCCTAGGTTTTTATAATTCGTCTGGTGAAGAAGAAACTTATGCGAAACACCCTTTTTATACACCCTACTTATTAAAGCACGATTGCCTTCTAAAGCACATATGCCATAGGTACGAGCCAAAACAAACCATCATCAAATGCCACAGACAAGCTTGAGCACTAATTTCAAAAATCTAGCCTTTTGGGAGAGTACTTTGTGGGTTTAAGCATTCCTTGAAGGTTTCTGGGTACTTCGTTCATTTAGTATGAGTCAACGTCTTTCATCATAGTTAACTTTGTTAACGGGTAATTGTTACAAGGGAGGCTTATGCATATTAAAAGGGTGAACAGGACTTTAAAATGCCCAATTGCCAAGCAATTTAAGTGGACAATTCTCCCTAGAATGTCCCTCATGATGTTAAACAGGTTTCAGTAAGATTTTCATATACAAGATACCAAAAAAATGATCCTTCTAATTGAGTGATGATTAAAACATCTAGTGCATCAATTCTAAGGCAATGACAAAAAGATAATCCTTACACATGAACAAATTGTTTGAACAGAGGCTTAATAGTTCATCTAGCTCGAAAGATCTCTAAGCTAGGACTATCCACTGATTCCAAGCAATCACTATATATGCCTAATTCAGTTATATAGTCAGGCATGCTGCAATTAAGGTTTGTTTATGATGAAGGTCAAATGCATCCATCATAGTCCCTCAGTCCTAAAAAAGAGAACTACTCCTTTCCTTTCGTTTTAACTATTTTTTCGAAAACTAAGGTCTACGTGGGACATACTTAAAAATAATTTTTTCAATGATCTTTTTGAATACTAATATTTAAGGACTTAAAAATTTTGTTTTTAGAAAAAATTATGCAGAGGTACCAATGAAGAACATTCAGGGGGAAGTACCCACGTAATATATCAGGGGGTCTAGAAGCAATAAGAACGCAGTTACAAATAGTACAAGATCTGTATATCACATGCTAAGGGATCTTAAGAGAATTAGGTTCCTTGTTAACCTGAAAGAAATAAAATAAACAGAAAACCAAAATATTGAACAGCATAACTTATAGAAGCGATTTCATTCGAATGCTACATAAACCAAAATTCTTACTTTAAAAAAACAAAGGTATCAGTAGCCACAAAATTTTCTGCTGATAAATCAAACCATTTCTAGCGACTATAAGATATGACCCCAGTTGTTTCACAGATTGTTAGAGTAACCAAGCATAGAATCAGTTATCTTTGTTATGAAATCACCCCATCATCAAAGAGATACTAACATATTTAAAGCCAAATATCTTCTTTAGCTAGAAGAAGGTCGTGCTTGGCATGATAGGTAAGTGCTGACTTGTTAAATACTAGGACATGGGTTCAACTTCTGGAAATAACCTCTAAATAGAGGAAAGACGTAAGCTGACCGTAAACCCTGTGGGATTCTTGTGCACTACGACCTTTTGAGTTTCATTAGCTAGAAGAAGATTTATTATACAACAGGTTTTCTCAAAATTTCCTGAATATCCTAAAAATGTTTAAAAATTATGTACACACACACACACACACACACATATATATATACACACACACACTGAGAAATAACTTGAAAAGAGTTGGAGCCTTGTGTACGACCATTTTAGCTTCATTGGTTAGAAGAAGATTCATTATATAAATTTTTTTCTCTGAAGTTGAATATCCTAAAAGGGCAAAGGCTAAAACTATAAAAACAGATGTCATAATAAGGAATCACTTGACAAATATTGGATTTTGCTATATATCCACTGCAATGAGTTCACAATCAACATAAAAAGATGCAAAAAAGAAATATAATGCAAGTAAAATACAAATACTGTGGAAATTATGTTGATATGGCCAAAACTTTTATATCACAGTAATAGTAACCCCTCACAAAAATCTTTTGACGATTAAACAGACAAGTAGTACCTTTTCTTTTTTTAAAATCTAAAATGGAGGTCAGATTAGTATTTGTTTATATGCAAGCATGTACATATCATTTGCCACAAAAAATTGCATATCTTTGAACCTAAATTAAAGGAAAACCTGATTATACTATGTAGTTCCAGTCTAGTTAAATTTCTGTCTTTCCAAACTATCTTCTTTTTCTATATATCAGCCATGCCAAATGTACTAAACGTGTCTGTCAAGCAAGGGCATATTGGGTAGTTACTATCTAATAGAATATTCTGGTGACAACCACGTTATAAGTGAGTGAGTGAGTGAGTTAGTAATGGGTGAAGGATAAGAGAATATGGTGTAGGTTTAGACTTTACTTTTCCAGCAAGTTTATGTAGTCTATAAATACAAGTGTCTTGTAACTTTATTTTCAAGTATTGAATGATATGAAAATCTGAGAAGCAAGTTTGCTCTCACACCTATATCCCTCCTTCCGCCTCCCTCCTATATTCCCCAAATTGATTGTATCTGTCTAATCTATCTCTTTCCTCCCTAAAATTCTTTTATCTATTCCTCTATTTATTGTTCTATCTCTGAAGATTCAAGTCAGGGCCAAGGTGGGCCTGATAATTTGGTATCAAAGCTGTTCCTTCACTGGAAAATTCATCTTCTTCATCAATTCGCTACTGTTCATCACTAAAAATTCAGACCAACAAAAAACACTTCATTCAGCTACAAAATCTATTGAAACACATCACAAACCATCACCTAAACTCAATCCAAACTAGCCCAGAAGTAAACAAGCAAGGAGCTAAGGACAGTAGCAAGAAAACTCCATAAACAATGCTCTATTTCCAGGATACCTGCAACTGAGTATAATATTCATCTTCTACAGTTAAGTTTGGTAAATTCTCTTTTCAATCCATTCATTTCAGTTCATATTAGCTTCCCAATCATCAGTTTAAGTTTCTATAACATCTGCATCATAGATTAATTCCATAGAATCATTTCAGTTCATACCGAGAAAAAATTCAAAAATATTTCAATCCAGTGCTTATATCATATTAGTTGTGATTATTTTGTGTTAGATTAATCCTATAATATCATTTCGCACTACACTTACTCATCTAGCATCAAACCCATTCACTCTCACTTAGATTTGTTCATCATTCTATTTTATATACATTGTTTCTGCTATTTTCAGCTTATACACAAACTTAATTCCTTGTTAAGCTTGTGTCTAAACTGAGTTATGAACATTTTGGTGCTCTAACTTTGATCATTAGCTCTACTACTCTCATAGATCTCGTTAAGCTTGTGCAAAGATTTGTGCATAGTTTGGAACTCGGATCCTTATTTGTTCATAAGAGATCCATTTCACCTCTTATAGTGCTACTCAAGCTTACTTCCTCTCAACTAGATTGACTTGTGTTGGTCTAGTTAACAATTTTCAATTCTTAAGCTTATTTGTTCAAAGTTTATTTTCAATTCCTTAATATCACAAGCATGCAAAAAAGAATCCATTGGCAATGGCTATGACTTTACATATCCTTTTGGCCAAGGAGATGGTGAGAAAAGGAAAAGGCAAGAAGAAGATGAGATGCCTAAGAGGAGAGGGCGTGAATTTAACTTTGAAAAGTGGGGAAGATATAAACATGTGGGAGCTGAGCTTAAGTATCTGAAACTATCTTTTAGGAAGATTCAACGTATGAAGGAGCTCCTATATATGATGAGGAGCCACAACCAGAGGGAGCCCCTATATTATGTTGGGAATGAGGAGGCTCCACTTTATGATTGTCCAGCCACATTTGATGCGGCACCACAATATGAAAGGAATCATTTGTTCAATGAAAATGCTGAATTCAATGGAAATAATAAACAACCTAAATGCAATGAAAACTTCTGGCATGATGAGGAACCCATATTTGATGAGGATCCTGAAGCGGAACAAGGATTCATGAAGAAGAAGAAGGTAATGTTAGCTCTTCCTGAACTGCAACAGGAAGTTTCCTTGGTAAGAAAACTGTCAAAACAGCCTCATATACTACAAACTAGGTCAGGAAATGATGAAATTCCAGCTCCACAGGGTCCTAAGCTTTGCATAGTGTTTATTGAGAAAATGGAATTCATTCTTGATTGCCATCCAAAGCAGTCCAAGAAGGAATGGTCTGCAACTCCAGATCCTTGGAAAGATAAAGTGGTAACTTTCATGCAAAACTTACACTCAGAAACTAGTAAATCAAACTCCTCCCCATATATCTGTTCTAGGTATGTTGATGAGGCCATTGGCCTACTCCTTCCTTCCTTTAACCCTGCTAAGGCCATTGGAGATCTTGTCAACCAGCCCAACTTTCATTCTTATACAAATCAACGCCACTTCTTTACGAGATCTATCCAAAAACCCACACCAAACTGCCCACAAATCCTATTTGTTAACACCCAAAGCTACTACCAAAGACCAAAGACGTGGAAGAATAGACCAAGAGTTGTGTTATAAGGAGTTGTGGAAAAAACAAAATGTCCCAATACCAAACTGCAGAATATTCACTAGTTCGGATAGCGAGACCAACCCCTTTAATGATTTAAAGTGGTCATTGGTCAAATGGAAAATGAGGAGAGAGAAGTTTGTAATTGATACGAATTTGTGGCCTTTAAAGGATATTGAGGCGGTCCTAGTAAAACCAATTGCATTAATGTTAATGGGTGACCAAGATTGGGGCTGACTTTCTAAGAGGAGGGTTAGTAAACTCACAAATAACAAGGAGCTACACCAAGCAGATTTTCATTGGAGAATCGTTACTAAAGAGCAGTCTGCTATATTCTCAAGACATCATGGCACTTATTCGCCCCCTCGGTCACTCTTCCCTGCTACTATGGCAAAAACAACCAGTAAGAGGATGAAACTTATAATTCATCTTTTGATTCTCAAGTCCCTCCTAAACATTATGGGAACCCTTGTTGGACATGCTGAACAAAATACAATCAGGATTAGTAAATGGATGCTACAAGTTCCTAGAGCAATCATTTACATTGGATGCATTGGAAAGGAAATGTTTGGCAAGGAGATGAAAGTAAATATGTGAATGTTCACCACTATAGAGATGAATCTGCACTAAAGGGTACATGTGTTGTTTGTGTAGGACAGTGAAGGGACTCTTGTTGCCAAATCATTGGCTGCAAATTGCTACAAACCTGAACACTTGAAGCCACTAGAAAATAAGTCATTCATGAAGAAGGCCAAGTATTTCTACATAGCAAAACTCTTATTCACTGTATCATTTGAGCTCTTTCTTCTTGTTGCTAAGTATACAGCTCCAAAGGAATTTGGATGTCTCCTAGTCCAATTTATGCAGAAAAATGATCTCCATTGGAAGGAATGATATGATGAGGCCTTCGAAGAGCTCCAAAAAAGCTCTTGGGTTATGCTTAAACCTTTTACAATCTATGGAATGCTCCCTCCATTCCTGACTCTCCACATTTGGTGAAAAAGACTAGGATGGAAGCAAGTGATCAAAGAAGCGAAGAAAGAAGTTTAAAGAAACGAAAGCCTTTTTCTGCTAGGTGTTTAGGGGGTTCTCTAGTGATGGGAAGGTGTTGCAAGCAGTTCATTAAAGAATATGGCATCTTTACAAGAGCTTTTAATTTCCCTAGTGCAGAAAAATACCTCTCTAAAGACAAAGAAGGCTGCAGAATACTATGACAAGTTCAAGAGAACCATGAAGAACATTCAAGAACAAGTCACTAAGCCACTGAATATTCAGAACAATGAGAAACACAAGTGCCCAAGACATGCTAAACTAATATTGAGGAAAGCTTTTGCTATAGAAAGGTTCAACTAAACAAGTTCCTGAGTTTTGTTCTTGATACTGAAAAGGTGTTGAGAGCTACAAAAATTAAAAGTAGAGAACCAACATTATATATGAGGACATGGATGTTTTTAAGGGTGAGGGAATGTCAGGCAAGGGCATATTGGGTAGTTACTATCTAATAGAATATTCTAGTGACAACTATGTTATAAGTGAGTGAGTTAGTAAAAGGGAAAAAATAAGAGAATATGGTGTAGGTTTAGACTTTACTTTTTCAACAAGTTTATGTAGTCTATAAATTAAGTATTTTGTAACTTTTATTTTCAAGTAAAGAATAATATGAAAATCTGAGAAGCAAGTTTGCTCTCACACCTATCTCCCTCCTTCTACCTCCCTCATATCTGGGAGTGGATAGCATGAAGTTAACTTTGGTCAATTGACCAATACATACGCAAACCGAGAGTTAATCTCTCTTTGCGTGTTAATACTATAATGGCCAATTGACCAACTTACCATGAAGTTAACATCACCGGATCCCTCCTATCTTCCTCAAATTGATTCTATCCGTCTAATTTATCTCTTTTCTCCCTAAAATTCTTCTATCTATCCCTCTATTTGTTGTTCTATCTATGCAAATTCAAGTTAAGGCCAAGGTGGGCCTGCCAGTGTCCTCCAAAAGGATTTAACGAACCACAAACCATCCTCTAAAGGCAATC
The DNA here is from genome assembly GCA_020205605.1 of Panax ginseng. Taxonomy (NCBI): domain Eukaryota; kingdom Viridiplantae; phylum Streptophyta; class Magnoliopsida; order Apiales; family Araliaceae; genus Panax; species Panax ginseng. The sequence goes on from CM035139.1 coordinate 8,475,079, forward strand.
ACAATATCACACTATTTCTGCTCTTAATCTCAACAAACCCGATCTTTGCATGATTATGATTCAGTACAGTAAACCAAGGTCCCTTACAAACAACGTACCAGTAGACATCCAACTAAGCTTAAAGAGATGATGCCTACCATGTTAAAGAGATTGGTAGGACAGCTCATGGGTCAAAGATTATGCTAAATATTGTGCACTTCTTATATAATTCTGCATACCCATTTCAGATAATAAGCTTTATACAATCAGCCATCACACTGAACTAAAGATTTTCATTTTTTTTCCAGCACTCACGGTGTACTATAATGCTAAGTACAAAGTAACATATTCAGAATCTTAATTAAACACAAAGTCACAAATTTTAGAACACTCAATGCAATATTCATACAAATTATCAAATTTTGATACCTGTTTGTTTATCCGAAGCATCGTGATACACTTGTTCCTCCTCCGGTACAGGATCCACCTTATTATCCGGCCCATTTTTATCATCAGGATATCTAACAACAACCACAGGACACACACAGTGCTGCACACAGTAATCACTCACACTTCCCAGCCTTCCCTTGGCATTGCGCCGCGAAGCCCCAAGTCCTCGGCTCCCCATAATCACCGCACTCAGCCCTAATCGCTCCACCTCCAAACACAGCCTTTCCTTCATATCGTGATCTTTCACTATATGGATCTTAAACGGGATCTGAGCCTCCACAAGCGGCTGAGCCAAGTGATTTGATTTTGTTGTTGTGAAACTATCAAAATCGTCTTCGAGTTTCTGCTGAGATTCTTCGGAGTCGTCGTCGACGGTGAGGTGGATGGCGCCCCAATCGGCGCCGTAGAGGACGGAGGTGGGTCGAACGTGGACGAGGATCACGGAGTCTCCGGGCCGGAGGTAGTTCTGGACCGCCCATTTCACAGCGTAGGCGCTCTCATCGCTTAAATCGACGGCAATCCCGATCTTGCGGTGGGCACCGGCTGTGGGGGTGGGTTGTTGGATATTAGGGAATCGAGGGGATGCCGGTGGGATGGTGATTACCTCCGGTGGGTGATCGGATTCCGGTGGTTTCTTGGGTGACGTCATGCTCATATTGTATTGATGTTTTCCTGAGTAGTGAAGAGAACAGTGGGGAGTGGTGACAGTGATAAACGCGGGAATGATTTCAACAGAGCTGAGTATTGGTTTGTATGGTCTAGATGTTCACTTTAGAACAATCAGTCATCTCTACACTGTTCCTACTTTGAATGTCACTCCTAAATAAGACGGTTAGATTTATGGGAGTGGTTAAGACGTAATTTTAACAATATTGCGTGACCAACTTACCGATGAACTTTTTTTGTGAAAACTTAAAATAAAAGAATTAATAAAAACAATAAAAAAATATAATAAATTCCTCCTCGAATTAAGTAATACATTTTTATTTTGAATCTTTTTAAAATAATAATAACTGATTCAATCGACACCCTCTTTTTAATTTAAATATTATTTAGAAATAGTATTTATAATTTGAAATTTTGTTTCTTAATAGGTCCTCTCATTTTTTTCTCATATTTCAGGAAATTAATTTAAGTGAAATAAAGAAGAATAAGTATCAAATTTCTAATTTTGTAAAAATGATTTAAAAATGAAAAAACATTATAATATTGGAAAAAGAGCATTAAAAGTCATTTTTTGATTAGAGATGTTTTCTAAGTGTTCATAATTTTGTAAAGAAAAAAAATATTTTTATTATTTGACGAAGTGAAAGAGAGAAATATTTAATTTATAATTAAATTGCATTTGAAATAATCAAATTACTTTTTTTTCCATTTTCTTCAATTGTTTTTATCATCCATTGAAAATGTAGTATATATTTTTCGAAAAGCTAAATAAAATAAATAAATAATTTAGATTTGATGTAAAAATAGTCTCCTATTCGGAAAATTTTGGTTCCAAACAAAGCCTACTTCACATATACTGTTAGGCCGCCCTTCTTTGCGGGGTGTTTGGGAGAAAACATGTAATCAAATCGTAGCACTCGCAATTTCTATGGCTTTTCTCAGCGTTCTCGATCTGTTCATCCTCTCCATCCTATTTAGGTTTGTTTAAAATCGTGAGGAGGAATGCGTCAGAGACACTCGAAGAATAACAATGATCTCGCATTCTTCACATACGATGAGAAGCCAAAGCTCGGGTATGGAACTCAGAAGGAAAGGCTGGGAAAAGACTCAATTAAACCCTTCGATGCTTGTTCCCTCTGCTTGATGCCCGTAATCGATCCTATGTGTTGCCAGAAAGGTCATATCTTCTGTAAGGAGTGCATTCTTGAGTGCTTGTTATCTCAAAAGAAAGATATTCAAAGGTCCGAGTTCTACGCTTCCATATTTTTCTATGTTTATGTTGCTTGGTTTGCTTGTTATTGCCTAATTATTTGGATTATGCAGCGGGTACGAATTTATATATTGACTAATTTGTTTAACAATGATATGTATTATGCGTGTTGTCAAGGTGAATGTTAGGATTTTTTAGCTGAGGTTTAAGAAAAAAAATGATTTTTAAGTTGGGGTTGGGGTGTTGCCTAATCATTTGCCGGAGGATTGTGAGTCGTGTACAAGCTTTGATCTTTAGCGTTCGCTAGTATTTTGAGTTACATTGCTGATGCCCAGTTTAGTAGGAGAGTCCCTTGGGGTGCTTGGGTCCCAAAGTAGTACAGGAAAGTGAGATTTGATGTCTGACTTCTTTTGGTGGAGTCTAACAAGGAGGACTCTAAGGAGAGGAAATACTACATGCTTCGAAAGTAAAATGATGCCTATTGGTAAAATTGGGGTTTTTATTTAGGAGACTATTGTTCTTTTGGATGGAGTTGTATTGGGTCTATTTTCTCTTTTGTGGATTTCATAGTAGAGTTGCATTGGGTGTAGAAGTATGCTCCTTGCTTTTATAATGGTGGTATAGTGAAAATACCTCCTACCTAATGCAATGAACGCTTCCTACCAACCTCTCATTTAATCCATTGTGCTAGACTTGAAATCAACTGTCATTCCGTGCTAGTTAAGGAATTCTCTTAACAAGGCTTGCCTCACCCACTCAAGCATCCTCTTAAAAAATCGAATCCTCAAAACCATTTGCCAACACAAAGTAATTGTTTTTTGCAAAGTTCCCTCAATCTTGAGCAATGGCCTTCACAACCTAACCCAAAAAAGGAGACCTTTCCTATGTTCTAATCCAATTATGCTTGTCCTCTCCAAATCTACTTACATCCACCCGCTGTCATACACTCCCTTCCTGCTTTGTAGAGACGCCACCCAATTCCAGGCTTCAAATGAAATTTGCTTCCCTCGTTTCTTTCCCATGTAATTTGTCCCTCCCTCCCTCCCTCCCTCTGCTCAATTAATTAGATACATTATTGTAAAATAATTAAAATGAAATAAGCATGAATTGGAAGAAAACTTAGGTGTTATGAATAGAAAACTCACAGGACACCAAGTAATTGATACATTAATTGATTAGAGACCTGCCGTGGCCCATGTACAAGTAGCAGGACCTGATCTTTTTTCTTAATATATTCTTATCTTAAAGTTTTAACAACAAATACTTATTGATATGGGACTTTATTATGTGATCTTGCGCTATTATGGGACTAAATTTGATAACAGTTACTGAGTATATGCTATGGTGTAGATTTGTACTTTTACCATCTAATTCTTGTAACTTGATTGCTACTAGTGATAATTGATATGCTTATATTTCATTAGGGTGATCGTGGAGTTTATTCTATATCTAGGATCAATTTTGTTTAGCAAATTTTCAAAGAAAAACGGGAAAGCTAATAATGTGGGGTTTGTCTGGACTCGTGAAGGAAGAATAGTTTATTTCCCATGTCAAATGTCTAACGGTTCCCCCCACCCATGGGCCCCGGTCCCCTTTTTTTCCTTCTTTCATTAAATTTCACTTTTCAAAAAGGTTTTTTGCTCACATGAGCACTTATACTTTAAAAAAGCTACACTTAACACCTGAAGTTTTGAGGTGAAGTGAAAAACTGTTTTCCGTGTTAACACCGTGACTTTAATGGCTAAAGACATATTTGCCCTAAGATTAAGACATTTATGTCATTTATATATATAATTAACAACGTAACCAAAAGTATGTTTCTTTTTTTTTGTTCTTCACGTTTCCCAAACCCAAACCTAAAATTAAAATTCAAATCCAAAGCTCCCAATCTGTTGCTCAATCCTTAACAAATTGACGATATAATTTGTAATATTACACTAAATCGAAGCTTGTAAAATGCATGAATACCTCAAATGGTTGTGAATTTGTCAAAAAATCACAGTTTTAATGTTGCAAAAATAGAGTTCGCGAAGTAGGGTTATTTAGCACCGATTTCACCCCTTTTTGGTGTTGTTTGAGCGCGAATATCAACATATATTGCTCAGAATTTCCTAAGGAGCAAAGCCCATTAATTCTCAATCTCCAATGGATGAATTAAGATGAATCCTTAGGTTGATTTTTCTTCCTCTAGTCATTTTTGCAAACACGGGTGTTTTTGATGAATTTTTTGATTGTTTAGGGTTGTTTAGAGTTATTATGCTTGAATTTTGGTTAAAAGATAATACCCATAGAATTTTATTACCTAATTGAAGAAGACACAGGTGGGAGGAGGAGAGATGTGTTGATGCTAAAATGATGAGTACAAATGTTCAGTTGAGTATTATAAGGGTTAGGTTTTGGAAAATATAAAGTCCAAAAAGGGTATTTTGGAGATATTTTTTTAGTGTTTGATAATTATTTTGTTTCTTCATGCGTTTGTTTGTAGTGAGTGGCGCGCAAACACGGTTAAATTGGATGGAAAATATAACTTTTTCACTTCACCTCAAAACTTCAGGTGTGTAAGTGTAGCTTTTTAAACGATAGGTGGTCATGTGAGAAAATGGTCAAACATCGGGTGTTGAAGTGAAATTACCCAAATATTTACTTAGAAATTCTCATATGCTTAACTTATCTCCTTCATCAATCTTCCCACGTGGAAAGTAAACTTCACAGGGAGTAGATATGTTTGCAGTTGCATTATGTATCTTGTAGTTATAGCCTTACTGGGGGAATCCCCAAGTCTTAGTATAGGAGGACATTTGAAAGTTGTAGTCTTTGTCAGCCAAAATTATATGAAGCAAATTATGTTTTCTATCCATCTTTCTTTTAAGTCTTAGTTTCAGTATGTTGGTGTGATGAGTCCTATGTGTAGTTTTTCTGTTCATTTTGTCAATGCATGCTGAAGGTTTTGTTGAATATTGCCCGGCAGGAAGATAGCTGCCCACGCTGTTCAGCAGAAGCAAGAAAAAGAAGAGGAAGAGGAGAAGTTAATGCTGCAGAAGGCCAGAGCGCTTGATGCATTTGATCAACAGAACCATGGCGCATTGCCCCAATACAGCGATAAGAATTATAGCAGAGACAAGAATGGTTCCATGGGGCAAATAGAGTGAAGGCCACATCATATGAAGAGGAAGCACTGAGAACAATGAAAGCATTCTGGCTACCATCTGCTACACCAGAAGCTCCTGTAAAGGTAGAGGCACCGTCCACCAGCACCACTTGTCCAGAAGGCAATGAAAAACTCAAGATGAAGACCCTCTTCCCCATCCACTTCACAGAGGACACCAATGAGCAGAAGCAATCCATGTGTCTTTACATCTGCCCTAGCTGCAAGGTCACAATGACCTTGAGCTCTTGTGGACACGTCTTCTGTAAGAAGAAGTGTGGTGATAAGTTTATGGCTGTGGACAAGGTCTGTCTAGTTTGCAACAAGGGATGTAATCTGTGTGTGCCTTGAAAAAGGTGGGAAGGTTTCTCTGCTCATGGGGATAATCTTGAAGCATTTGGGAAGTAGTTCTGGACTAGGGCTGGTTAGGCCTGCAATGAAGACTTGATTTTAGCTCTATTGGTGATTTCCATGCTCTAGCTCGAATCTTGAAGTGGATGTTGAGTGGGATGGGCACTTGGGGTAGTTGAGGGATTAGTATAGGTGGTAGCTTTTGTCTGGAAAACATTATCTATATGGGGATTACAAACTTATCCATCCGTCCGAACAGCAACAAAATAATACAGGCGTCACCATCACAATTGACCCCATCTACAACTCAACTAGCTGCTTTTAGTCTTTTCTTTTGGACCGCTAAATTATTAATTCAAGCATCAATCAATACTCTAATTTATAATCCACTGATTATTTTTTATTCAATTATTATCCCAATAAAGAATGAGATGAGATGAGATGAGATGAGATGAGATGAGATGGGAGGTCGGCTGTTTTGTCTTTCGTTTGGCATTTGACACCACGCAATTCCGCCTTAACCCCCACCCCTTCCCTCTACCCCTACCCCTACCCCTACCCCTACCCCTCATCTCCGCAGTTTATTTTGTTTGCTTCTCTCCATAACAATTACTCTATATATACTTCTTGTTTATTAGTTAATCAATTCTTTTAATATAATTATTATAAATTCCGTGTCATTCAAAATAAATTTAAAGGATTATACTCCCTCCGTCCTATTATTATTATTATTTTTAGTATTCATGTTAAATGCTTAAATAAATTTTTAAACATTATATTACATTAAATTAAAGATTATTTGGGTAAAATTTTCAAGAAAAAGTAGAATTATCTTCCTTTTTTTATTTCCAAAACATTTAATCTAAATTACTAAAGTCCATTCGTTATTTTAAATTTAAACACTTTTTACAAAATTAAAGAAAATTTGCAGGAAAAGTAGAAAAAATAATCCATGAAATGTTGTTTCTTTAAATGTCCTCATTAAATTCATCATGAGGAATTTTTTATATATTAATAACCATTAAAAGTTACTATCATTCTTGTCTTGTCTTGTACTTGATCGTTTTCAAAAAAAAAATATTCGCAAATAAAATTTGTTTCAAAATAATTATAGTATAAAATAATAATTTAATGAATTTGTCATCATACTTTTATTATTATGTTATCTCTATCAAACTAATAATTTGTAATACTAAGAATATGAGATTAAAAATATCTAAAAAGGGAGATAAGTATGAGAGTACAACTATGTAATTATGATATTTTTAAAATAAAAATTAGAAAAAAAAAAGAATAATGTTAAAAGAAACCGATTTTGACCGTTTAATGTTGTTCTAATAAATAGTAAATCACGGGGTTAGCTATATCCACGTTCTGACATGGCAACAGCTGGAACGCCGTTAACGTTAGGCCCAAATATCATTATTACGCGCGCCAACCTCACCAGCCATCATTTTTCTGCCACAGAACAGAATTACATTTCGCCAGCCACCGTCCTCTCTGTTTCTCATTTACCGAAAAAAAAAGAGAGAGAAAGGGATTGAAACCCTAATGGCAGAGGATATGTTTGTTGTTAACGGCTGCGCCGACGGAAAGGAAGAGGAGGAGAAACTGTTGATGGGCGGAGTTGCCGTGTTGGATTTTGATATGCTCTGCTCTGCGGTGGCTGCTATGCAAAGTCAGGGCAAGTGCAAATGGAACGAATTGGATAATCCAGAGGACCATGAAGATTCTGAATTTGGAGGTGGAGGACGAGGAGGTGGTGTTCTTAGGATGTGGGAAGGAGACCTCCTCAATTGCTTAGATGATCGTAGCATTGCTCTCGAATCCGCTTGGTAATTTTTTCAACTAATTTCTACTCTTTTTTATTTTCTGTGTATCTTCTCCGTTGGTTTTCTTTAATCATTTTGGCTTTAAGAGTTTGTATTTTTGATTGTGCCCTTTTAATTTTTTGGGTTATGGGGGATTCTGTTATTATTTAATCATAATTTTCTTTTCCATCTAGTTTAAATGATGACTGAAGTCTCTTTTGTTTTAAATGGTACAAATGGGTTTTCATAATGTGAGGAGTTTTAGTTTTTTTTCAATTCTAAAATTGACAGGTGTGAGTTTACACATACACAGATAAATATTACAGATTTCGTGCATATATCATTAGTATTATCAATGTGTTGAGATGTTTATGGGGGATACTGGTTTTTGTTGGTTTAATTTACACTTTATGATTGTGTGTAAATAGTGTATGTTGTGTTGCAGTTGCCCATGCTATAGATTTGGGAAGAACATGAGAAGAGCTGGATTTGGTTTTTGCTTTATTCAGGTAAATTTACATTCTTGGTGAAGAAACCTTTGCATTTATTTTTCTGTTGGTTTATGATGTCAGTTTGTATTAGCTTGTCTTTGTAGGATTAATTGCATCTACCATATTAATATGAACCTGATGTCACCATCTTTACCTTTTCAAAAACCCCAAATGGATCTTAATTGGCTATAATATCTAATTTTCTAAAATATGATGTGTTGATTTGTTTGTGCAAACAGTTTTTTATATTTTAAAAGCCTTGATGAAGTAATCCAGTTGAACCTTTGTGTTAATTATGTGAATCACAAACTGGAAATTTGTAGAATTAATCATTCCGAGACCCAGCAGCGGTCACTTGGTTGTGTGTTGTTCATCAGCATTTGTGAGATAGACTCAACTTATGTTATATACAGTCATGTTGCGCTGGAAACTTGAACTTAATTGTGTATTGTTTAGCCTTGAAAATCTGTTTGAGATACTCTTGGACTAGACTCCTATAACCCTTCCTGATAAGTATTTTCAATTTCCTTTGCAAAATTAACAATGTATAGTTTTTTTAGGCTACAGGACACTCCAATACAATGGATTTTAAATTTATGTCTCCAAATTCAACCTCAGTGTTCATTCGCAAAAGTTATGAATAATTAGTGCACTTATTCGTGAAAAGGTAAAGCTGAACTAAGTTTGCTTAAAACAAAGTATTTAACTGCTTTCTTGCGTGACGAGGAAATTGAGCTTAATTTCAATACATTGTCATTTACCTAACTGTATCTTTCTCAATGTTTCAGCCTTCAAATTTCTATATGAAGTCAAACTTTTCCTTTCATGTTTTGATTCCATATTATAATATTTCAGGGAATTGTTTATATGATTCTTGCTGTCGCTGCCCTCGTCAACATGGCGGCATTTATTGTCACCAGGAGACATTGCTTTCTGTATCTGGGTGTTGCTTTTACCATCTCTGTTGGAGCATATCTGGGATTTTACCGTACACAAATCACTAAGAAGTTTAACATCAGGGTAAGAAATATTTCTTTCTATGTTTTTCATCCTCTAGTGTGCCTGCTGCTATTAAATCATTTTTATTTATATTCTTTCCATACGTAATAATTATGGGCGAGAGATAGTGCCTAAGTCAGGAAATGATGGTGGTAAATTTATTCCAATTAGGAAATTAGGTGAGGAAATTAGGTGACTGCTCAGCCAGCAGATTGTCTAGGCTGCTATCAGGCGTCATGGGCCCAGACTTTTATATTATTTTTAAATGTCACAAAATCTGGGTGCACCGCTAAGGTGTCTAGGCGGCTGCCTGGGCAATCTGAGGAATCCAGCACCTGGCACACACCTAAGCAGCTAATTACAACTGTGATTAAATATGTATTTATCTTACATCATTTTGTTTTCATGTTTCTATTCATGTTCATCTTGATAATCACTTAATATTCAAACTTTGGTATGGATCTACTTATTTTTTTGGAGTTAAAAGATTTAATTTTGCTCAGGGTAAATGTAGCGCATTCTTGTATTTGATCACGAGCAACACTAGAACAGACTGTTGATGCCTTCCTTTCGCCCCCCTTCTCCGAGTTCGTGTAACAATTTTACGGCTTCTCTAGGTTTTCCTAATTTAAAAGAGGTTTTCCTGTTACGATTCTATTTCTCTTTTTTGTCGATGTTTGTGAACACATTGGATTATCTGTCAGGGGTTTGACATCCTTTAGGAACTAATTCAACCGATAGTTGTGTTACCCTTAGCATTTAATTGAGTACAAAGGTGTTCCGTATATAAATATAGTTATATATTTGTATTATCCTATTTCTTAGAAGTTCTAGCTGCTTACTATTGTTGGTGAGACAATATTTCTTAGAAGTTCTAGCCGCTTACTCTTTCCCTTTTCATAGTTTTGCATTTTCATCTTTGGAAGATATCCACACTTTTGGTTTGATTGACCATGAAGATTCACACCTATTATTTTAACTTATTTATGTATTTGCTTACTGACTTGTCTTATTTGGTTACGTTGAGAGTTGAAAATTTTGATGAATTTGGACCAACTTTTGTGACATCTTATCTTATGCTGATGTAGTTAATTGTTTGGCATAATCTCACTTGATCGTACTGATACTTCTCTCTAATTCTGCTTACATGCAGGGAAATGGTAGTTTATTGGATGATTGTCTCTACCATCTGGTTTGTCCATGCTGCACACTCAGTCAGGTCTATTTTCTTGCATAACCTATGGGTAAAATGTAAACTAGAATTATAATAAAAAGCAGCAAGAAGAGCTTTTTGTTGTTCGCCTCCTGCTCTACCTCTCCCTCCCCTCTTGCTTTATCTTTAGGTTAATTATCCTTTTATGGTGAATAGTCACTTCAAATGATCTAGTGACCTAGTCACTGTTGTATTATGAGGGGATCAGCTTTTTATGCACTAGTAATTTTACAGGAATCTAGAACATTGGAGATGAACAATGTCCAAGATGGCACTTGGCACGGCCGGGGTGACACAATATGTGTAGGAGCCTATAACGAAGGTAGCAAGGGAAATTTTGAGCTAAGTGCACCTCACGTTATCTCAATAACATCACCTGAACGTTCTCTGTCGGGGGTTACTCAAACTGCCGAAGTTGGTCATTCTGCATCCCTGGCTCCACCATTCAGATAAAACAGCTAAAATCTCCGAATTCTGCATGGACTATCAACACTTTCTCTTGAAAGTGTCCTTTTGCAGGATGTGGATAAACTAAACAATTCAGGATTTCAAGGGCAACCAGTATAAGCATTGGTGCATATGCTGCTTGACGAAGAGCATGTTATAGACGGCTACAAGTTTCGAAAGATGTAACAGCGAAAGCCGATTGCAGTTTGCAATCCGTGTACATAAAGGAAAAGGAAATTGTGTATATGTAAATGTAGGAATGAGTAGACAACCCTTGTTCTCGACGCATTTAATGGCTGTAGGCCGTAGGGTATCCGATTACCATCTGTTGTGTTATTATGTTCTTTACTGGTCTTAGTCTTCTAATCTTGTTGGTTAGGATTCAAATAATCAGAAAAATTAACAGAAAAGATCATGCAGCTGTTATAAAATCCTTTTACCATGAAAACGTACTCTCCTAAAAGTCTTGTTACAAAATTGCAGTTTTTTTTTGTATGTCTTGGTGATAAAGTTTTTGTCATTGGTTATTATACTATATATGTGGCTTGATTTTATTTCAGAGTACAGCTTTTTTTGGTACCGAAAATGGTAACCGTCATGTAAGCTCTAGATAGTTTGAATATTTGATCAATTGATTATGGATTCCTCAACGTGGAAGGGGTTGGGTGAACAAGTGAATCACCCTTTTATAGGTATAATGAATTTCTACGAGGAAAGACTAAGTAAATGAATTGGGGCTAAGGGATAATGAACATATATGATTGGGTAACTGATATTTTTATATAAAAATTTGATATTTTTATATGATTTTTTTTCTCACATGAATAGTGAGTGAGTCTTACTTTTACATAAAAGAAATTTATATAAAAATATTATTTTAAAATATGAAAATATCAGTTTCTTATAAAATATGTTAAATTCTATCCCCTTAGAGGATAATACACGGGCATACTCCCCAATACACGGGCATACGGAGGCAATGGAATAATTGGTCTTGAACTCAAGACACGAATCTATGGGTTGAAAGTGTTGCTCTTCAACATGTTGGAACGAGGCATGAGAAGCAAGATTGTTAGGATTAGAGTTGGCACGCATGATTATAGAGAATATTTAAATAATCCGACAACGAATACAAGAAGCATAAGAACGACAATATAGTTATGTTGATTTTCATCGAAAGGATAAGGGATTCAATAATGTCGGAAACTATGTATTTTTATGTGTTGCTATATGAAAATGAGTTGCGAGATTCGGAAAGATAAAAAATCTCAACACTCAATTTATTGGCCCATTTAAAATCTTCAATCGAGTGGAAACTGTGATTTTACTGCCATAACGTTTTTTACATATTCATATTACGTAAATATATAGGAGAAAAATTAAATTTAGTCCTACGGATAATTATTTTACTACTATATATAATTCTTTGACATTTCGTGAAGATCTCAATCTTACATGTACACGCAGTCACGCATATATATATGCTATAGGTAGCTACATATTATTATTGACTGTCGTCTATCTGGTTCCTTGTCAAAAGACAAAAAAAGAAGATAATTTCATGCATGCATCACTGAATAGTGAATACCCTGTGTGATAAGCTTCTCAGCTGGTGGAGGGTACCTTTGCTCTTATTTATTTGTTCGAATAATCTGCGTATAGCCTCTCTTTTCTTTTTCTTTTTTTATCTGCAAAAAAACAATTTTATTAAAACTCTAAATAATACATATGTGATAAATTCATAAAGAATTACATTACAATAAGAGAATATATATAAAAACCTAACAATTTAAAGCGTACATCAAAACAAGAACCACAATGATATATACCATGAAATTTGTTCATCCGTAAAGGAACTCCTACATCACCTCTTTGTTTGCTTCCTTACGTCATCGGAATCTCCTATCAAGCACCACATCAATTGAGCACAACACCAGACACACTTGGAGAGGTTGTATAGCCTCTCTTTTTTCTCTATATAGTATACTAGTTTTGGGGAGCAATTTTTTTTTAATATATTTTTACATGCATGGTTACTTCTTACATGAAGATGAAAGAAGGATGAGAGAAAATTATGTAAAAATATTTGAAATATATATGAAAATATTAGTTTCCATTAATTTTTCTCTGTCTGAGTTTCTATACTCAAAGCTCAGAAAAAAAAGAAGAAAAAGAACCATGTTTAATATTATCCACTCCTTTGTAAAAAAACAAATTTATTTGTCAATCTTTATTTTAAATATATAAGATTCAAATTTATATTAATGATAATATAAAATGACAAGATCGATCTCTCCAAGTATATATATATATATATATATATATATCACAATTCATATTAATTAGTGTGATAAAAAATGTAACAAACAAATATTATTATAATTTATAAATTTTGTAATGAAATTGACTTTGTTTTTATTTTGTGAATTGGAGGGAGTACAATGTTATATGCATGCTGGAATTAACTACCTGCAGGTCATGCACACGCTTATTCGGAAAATTGAGCTTATTTTCTACTATTAAAATGAAACCCCTTATTTTGAATTGACTTAAATTGACTTCCTTTCAACACGCTGGAATACTGGTTGGACCTTTCATATCCGCGTATATCCAGATTAATATTGTCATGCATCTGTTTCTAAAATAATGCATGCATACTTGCTGTCTCCATTCAGCCACACACACATCAACAATTAAAAAAAAAAAGGAAAATGAAAATGAAAATGAAAATGAAAATATAAAGAGTTTAAAATGTTTTTGGTTTCAGACTGATAGTAAATAATTGCAAATCTTAAGCATGTGGAGAGGCTCCCCCCTTCTGATCATGAAACTTCTATACCATTTGACACTAGTTATAGTATTATTTAGTCAATCATCTGCTAGCTAGCTCTCTTGTGGCTTACTCATGCAACTACAATAATTATTTTTACTTCGATAATATATATATATATATATATATATATATATATATATATTCCATCTTCTCTTTGTCCAATTTTTGGCTACGTACTACGTACGTCAGGGGTGACCCTAGAACATTATGTCATATGCTCTAAAAATTACATACTACTTTATATTATGGGCCACTTTAATCAAGAAAATTGAAGGTTAAACATTTTATTAATCAAATTTCAATATTACACTTGGTAGATTAGTGGTTGTATTTGTATTTGTAGCGAGCCCACAAAAAGATAGTGATTGATTTGTTAATTTCTCAGACTTTTTTCCTTTTGTTTATAATTTTATTATTTACTTTATACTTTATTATGCCAAGGCACCAACAGCTAAATTCTCTCTCTCTCTCTCAAAAGTGTCAATATATCTGCGTGTTAATCGCAGGTGAGGACCCTACCCTTCAATAATTAATTAATTGTTGTTCATAAATATAGAAAACTTGATAGTGCATGTAGTAGTAAGTATACATGGTGATATATAGCATCTCCATCGTCGACTTATAGTATAAAATAAGGTAATCTTGACTAATTACCACGTATGAACTCAAAGATATTTAATATTATTTAGAATTTATCAAATAAGACTATTGAATTGAATTTTAATTTTACCATAATATATTTCATAACATTGTTCTTTTGGTATTTTTTTCTGTAATAAACCCTTATTATTTATTGTAAAATTTTGTTAATTAACTTGAAGCAAACATGGTTGGCAACTTATTAAAATCACCCAAAAGGAGCGGTAACTTGGTATACCACAATAAAGGCTTTTTTATACCACAATCACGGTCAGATGAGCAAGGAAAATCATACCACAATATGGGCTTTTTTTACCAATGAAGACGAACCAAATTACTTGTACCGAGAGTTATTCATCATTGATTTAGTCCTAGAGTTTTCACCCAAAACAAAATTTCAACCAAAACACAAAAGGGTTTTGAATTTAGGCGTATAAAGGAGTAACGGTGGGAGGAAGGAGGAATGAAATGGGGAAGAAGATACCTTGGAAAGCCGGATGATTTTGATTATCACTCTGTTGTAGGAGTATTGTAGCAATGAGAAGCGTGAAAGTGATAGAAGGCGTGAAAGGGAGAGAGACGGATTTTTTGTTTGAGTTTGGGTAATTTGTTTTTTTATTTCTCTTTCTCTCATAGTGTGATAGCCACATACTCGATCACAAAAATGTCATTAAACCATCGTCTGTTTCAATATTATACGAGTCCACAAAAGATAGTGATTGATTTGTTAATTTCTCTTTTTTCCTTTTGTTTATAATTTTATTATTTACTTTATACTTTATTATGCCAAGGCACCAACAGCTAAATTCTCTATTTTCTTTGGTCCTCTCTCTCTCTCTCTAGTGTCAATATATCTGCGTGTTAATCGCAGGTGAGGACCCTACCCTTCAATAATTAATTAATTGTTGTTCCCATGTAGTGTAGTAGTAAGTATACATGGTGATATATAGCATCTCCATCGTCGACTTATAGTATAAAATAAGGGTAATCTTGACTAATTACCACGTATGAACTGAAGAATATGAGCGTCAAACAACGTTGTTTGACAATATTTAGGCAAGCTCTTAATTTTTCATGCTATTCCCATTGATATATGTATTGAAATTCAGTATAATTTCAATGCTACAAATTTACTATTTCTTTGAATTTTAAATAAAAAGGTCTTAGTTATAAAGTTCCTAGAAAATGAAAATATCTCCTTTTTTCTTTTCTTTTATTTTTTATTTTCAATATGATTGGATTAAAAAATACCCATTCCGACCTTAAAAGGACTAAATGTACAATTGTTTTTCCCTCAAAAGGATAAGTAAAGATACAAAAAGTGAAGGGATTTATGCATGTCATTTAGTGAGATCCGTTAGCATCTTCACTTTGTATAAACTTGAAAGGTCATTAATTAATGATAAATTTTAAAAAAAAAATTAATCTCTTTCATCTATCTTTACTTTTCTTAATTTGCGTAAAAAATTATACTTTACTCATCCTTTTTATGACGGTGCGTATAAATTCTAAAGTGCACGTGCAGTAGCCAAACATGATTAAGACATGATTTAGATTTTTATTTTTCTTAATTTAAAATAAATATGAATTCACCTAATTTTTATCTAAAAGATACTGCTACTATTACTACTACTACGTAACTTCATCTCAAAATATAAAATTATTTTCCTATATAAGAGAATACTTAACTTTTTTCTTTTTTTTGGATAAGTTGAGAAATCTAAGCTTAATTTACACTTACAATGCATTCTATGGAATATCTTAATTATGTTAATTAAGCTGTCGAGCAATAATCAGCTCTTTAGTCTACAAGCTGTCCCACTCTCCCTACACTGGCATGCACATTGACTTTTGTTCTTGGTTAATTTCCCCTCCTTTAATTTATAGTATTACGTACTATATAGGCTGTAAATTCAATCTTTCTTTGTTTTTTTATCTCAGAAATCTTCAAATTTTTATTTGAAACTATCTTGTACCAACTTACCAATATTATAATATTGTGTATGTTAGTGTATTTTTTTCCTTCTCTCCGGGTCAACCAAACAATTTTTATTTCTTGTTCGTCGTGGATATTACAATTAAGTATTCGGTAACTAAATTCTTTCCATTTCAAATGAAATGAAAACTCTTTATTTTTTATAAATTTTGTATTATTATCTCTCTCATCATTATAATATCACATTCTAACATATTTTAAACATGTACCATGAACAAGAGACTCTGATTTATTTGAAATGAAGATAATCCTAATTCTCGAGAACTAATGCATTTACTGTTCGTGAATATTACAAGTATTCGGTAACTAATGCATTTATGTCTTTTGTGATTTATGTAAGCAGAACGTACCCAAGAATATTGGAGTTTCCTTCACTAACCAAAAACAAAAGAAGAAGAAAAGATCATAATTAGATTAACAATGATAAATATTAATTTTTTAAAAAAAATTGATAATTATGTGACTTTGTCCTTATTTATTTATAATATCTTAAAAGTTTTTTTACTACACCACCAGTATCGGGTTAACAAGTAATAAGTTGCCACCCCCTCCCAAGGGACTTGAACTTGCAACCTCAAGGTTTTTCTCAAAGACCTATACTGGTTGAGGTTTAAAATTTTAATTAATATTTTATATATATATTGAACTAGTCTTTGGCCGGAAGGCCATAAATATTTTCCAAATTAATTAGGGTTTGAGAAATGCTGGGTAGTATTAGAGAACACTCTAGAACCAGAATATTCTGTGATAGGTAGTTATACATACATATATATATAATCCTTTTCTCTTTACTCTTCTCGGTTGCTGAAATAAATATATACAACTAAAACACATTAACTTAAAATTGCTTTTACTGGTGCGGTACCTACATATGTTATATATATAGTATGTCACTATTTTTGTGGGTGGACTTAAGAATTTAAAATTGTAATTGTAAATGGATGACTATTTATGTAGTGACTATTTATGTAGTTAATTTTTTTTTGAAATCCCAATTTGAGATAAAATACGAGTATAATGAATTCTTGTGATTAAGTACACAACTAAAATTATTATATAATCAAATAGATCAATATAAGTAAACAAATAAACTCCATGCAAACGAATAAATAAATTCACAAAAAAGTGAGTTACAAACCCGAATTATGAACTTCACATCTCCTTGATCTAATAGTATTATTTTTCTGCATGTGATCTTAAGATAGTAAAACAGTCCGCCACCGTACTTATTTGATCAGTCTATGTACAAACGAGTGAACTGCATTCTACTGCCCAAAATTGAAGTAAAAATAAAATAAATAAATAAAACGAGTAAACAGCTAGTACTACAAAATTTATGATATCACTCATTATTTGCACGTTGCTAACAATTATTAAAACAAATTAACAAGTATTAAGTGAATGCTCTTGGAGGGGGGCCCTGTCTATAGATTTGACTGATTTAATTAAGTTCGGTAATCTGGAGTATTTATTCTGAGGCCATTTCATTTGAAGGATCATGAAACTAATCACCCCCTTAATTAGTCGAAAATTTTCTAAGTTAGTAAGAGAAAATGAGTGAACAACACCTGGTAAGCAAGGGGGCTTTCAAGAAAAGTGCATGGACTCCTGAGGAAGATATGCAGTTGGTGAATTATATCAACAGATATGGCATTTGGAACTGGTGTCAGATGCCTAAATTTGCTGGTGGGTTGCAATTATTATTATTATTATCTAATTTTCCGATCTGGTTTAACTATTCCACCTTCATCTGATAAATGCATTCCTTTATTCTGAAAAGGGGAAAAAACTTCATCTTTCTTGATATTCTTGTTTTCTAGCTTAAACACATGCTAGTGAAAACTATATGATGTATATAATAATCTTACTTCATGCAGCATGCTTTTCAGTTGTGCATAATTTGATATTGGTTTGAAGTGTAGAAAACTGTGCTTGCACATGAATTCTCTCTTCTTCTAATTAATTTTATCATGTATAGCTAGTATGTATGTGGTAATTAATGGTATTATTGTTTTCCAGGTTTGTCAAGGAGTGGGAAGAGTTGCAGACTTAGGTGGGTGAATTATTTGAATCCGGATATTAAGCGTGGAAACTATTCTCAGGAGGAAGATGAAATCATAATCAACATGCGCCAAATGATGGGAGTTGGGTACGTACGTGTAATCTATTCATTTAAACTCAACTCAACTCAACTAAGTCTTAATCCCAAACTAGTTAGGCTCAACACTGTGAAATTAACTTTTAGATTGATAAGTTGTGTTCCACTATAGGTAATAATTCAATAAGTTTCAATACTTTTAAGGCTAGCTACTTTAGCAGAACCTTAGATATTCTGTTGGTTTCAATCCTTCAAATCATCTAATTTGAGCTGAACTTTGCTATAACATTAAACTTCAAATATTTTTTTTGTTTTTCTTGAAAATTCAGATTAGTTTTCACTTTGTTTTGTGTATAATCAAGGGCAATATCTAAGTTTCTACCATATCAAAAGGAGCCGATCGAGCTCCTTGAATTTTTGAAGAAAGTAACCAATTGGAAAATCCCTAGCAGATTACTCATATTAATTTCTCTTATTTCTTTCTTCTTCTTTTTTTTCCCCCCCAACAAAGAATTTGTGAAGAGAAGTTTAATCTTATTTATAAACAAATTTATGTAATTTTGTCAACCTTTATGATTCTCATTTCAAATTGCCACTAACATAGAAAATTCCTAGAATTGATTTAGCTATGACCTATATTACAAATAATTCTTACAACAAGATCGGTTTACAAAGTTTACATGTTTTTGTTGTGTATATATATATATATATATATATGGTACATATATTTCAGATGGTCTGCAATTGCAGAAAAGCTTCCCGGAAGAACTGATAATGAAATTAAAAATCGGTGGCACTCCCACCTCAAGAAACGATTGCACAACAATCCGATTGGAAGCATGGAATCACAAATAGGTACAATATTGAATTGTGATTGTTCCAACTTTGTTAGTAATGCTCCAAAAGCTTCAAAGCCAGAATTAGCCTATGAAAAAATCCCAATTTCATCATACACGTTAAATATTATTGGTTCTGATACCTTGAGCAATCCTCCTACTCTTGGAGATTATGAAAGTCAGAAGACAGACGTACTGAGTATCGATCCGTTCGGAACAATTGAAGATCCCCACGTAAATTTTTGGAGAAAACCGTTTTCATTGGAAAACGCTTACATGGAAGATGATCACCATGCAGCAAACTATGTTGAATATCCCGGGTTACTTTCAATGCCTCAAGATTGGTACGAAGAGCCTATTAATCCTTATAATTATTTCCCCGACAGCTGCGACTATTGGTTCAAACTCCTAACCATTACCGGAGATTTGGATGAAATGATGGATGTCTATTATTAACTCATAACTGATGAGTAATGTTAGGTAATTAGATAAAAACTAAATCACTTTATTTAGACAAAATATTGATGAGTTGTTCATTATAATTCATCAATACTTAATTTGTTTAGATACACTAAACGTTTTTATCTAGTTACTTAGCATTTTTCTTCAAGTGACAAAAGATCGAGTATTATTCCTGATGTCACCATAACATATAGTTTTCCTTATGTTAGAATACATGTACATGCATATGTTGCGATACCATGAGAACAAAATAAATAAATAAATAAAGGAAAAAGATTTTGAATATGATCTGGTGTACCGATTTAGTTTTGGTCATAAGTTATGAATCCAGTTCCTTATTAATCTTGTTACATTATTAATTATTCTTGTTTTCTTGTCTTAATTCCGATGTGGAGGCATATGATCAGGAATACCATTTCTATCTTTTGTGCAAAATGTAATGCTTAGAAGCATATAACACAGAAAGCAAGCTATATAATATATATCATACGAAATTAATGTTTAAAGAAGTTTATGATGATGTAGGTTCAATCATTAATTACATATGGAACCTTAATCTAATTAACCATATATACAGATGTTATTCATACAAAGTGGGGTCGGGATGAATATGAAAAGCTAATTGATAGTAGAACATAGGATTATGAGTATATCTACCGGCCCACTACTCCATTTTTACCTAGCTTAGCATAAATTTTTTGTGCATGCATGTGATTAATTAGTTTTAAGTACGGACTGACTGTTGTCAAAAAACTTGCAAGCTTGTTTTGAGTACATTAATTGTTAATGGATTGGAATCTCTCAGATAGCCGCCTTTAATTTGGCATTATATATCAGGCTTAGTAAAGTATATTTTAATTTTTTTGTTTCTTAATATATGACGTTTTAAAATTTTAAATAAGCATCAATTTAGACGATATGTATATATAGTTTCCTTAATTATCAAT
Organism: Panax ginseng; assembly: GCA_020205605.1. Lineage (NCBI taxonomy): Eukaryota > Viridiplantae > Streptophyta > Magnoliopsida > Apiales > Araliaceae > Panax > Panax ginseng. The sequence goes on from CM035139.1 coordinate 8,495,652, forward strand.
GATGGAGTTCATAAATAAGTTGTGTGTAGTTCCAATAATTGAGTATAAATTAATTTGTTTCAAACTTGGTTCCACCGTATTCATATATTTTTGCAAAAGCTACTCAATGTAGTAAAATATAGGTTTCTTTAGATAATGACCTTATATTTATTTGTTGATTATGTCACAATGAGCTTAGCCGCCAAAACCATCACATGCATGCTCACGTGCCATACAGGTCAGTAATCCTCCCATTCTTGGAAGCTAATTTTGGGATATAATCATGCAACATGCGTCAAATGATGTTTTCGATAATCAACATGTGTTATGATTACATGAAAATAGTCGCAACACTAGTCCGATGTACGTTGTTCCTTGTTACATTCTCAATGTTTGTTAATTCCCTTGTTTTAATTTCTCTCTATGTAAAGTGAAGTGTACTTAATTGTAACGTCACAATTAATGAAACTTAAAATTTTTAGATCCTAAGGTTATTCAATTTTAAAATGACAATTTATATATATCTTATTTATAAAAGCACATTAAACAAGTTAATTCATTAGTTAGAAAGAGTTAACTGGTGTGGTCATGAGTCAGCTCGAATGGTCAATATACATTTAATATAGTAACTAATAATTGTAATTAATTTTTATTTTAATTATGAAGAAAGAATATGGAAATACCAACAGTTACATGCTAATTCAAATTATTTTCAGCATTATATATATAATATGCTAATAAAAAATGATAAATATATGTCAATAGAACATTATCAAATATTTATTAAAAGAAAAAAGATACAAATTAATCGTCACACGGGGTATCAAACTAGTTTTTAATGAAAATTTTGAGTTTCTAATTAAATTCTTTGTACTAGAAGATTGGTCGCCTTTCTAGGAATGATTATGAATTCATCTCTGTTTTAAAACTAAAAATATATTTTAAAAATAACAATTTTTATAAATAATTTTCCACTTCTAGTTTTATCCTTAAAAAAATATTCACATTAGGCAAATTATATGATTACATGTCGGATAGAAATCGGTTCCAAACTCGAGGTATAAGTCATTTAGAACAGAATACCATATGTTGTTCAACTTTGTACCTATTCTATTCTCTGACTCTGAATAAGAAATCGGTTTACAAACATAAAACATGTAGGCTCAACAAGCTCCTCCCAGCCTTTAGATATGTCCAACCAGAGGCCCTCTCCAAATGAAATTATCAAAATCATTTAGCTTGTAATCAGTATATTATGGGCAAACAGGGTATTATTATTATTATTATTATTATTATATTATATTATTTGATGACGACTTAGCCTTTGAATAGTTTTCAGCTACGGGTTCATGTTCGTCCAAACTGTACAAACGCTCTCACGATATGAAACGGCTCGGACTGTCATAAAAGGTGTGGGGATTAGCAAATATGACGAAGAGATAAGTAGTCAATTTGAATTTAGGTTTCAAATGTAAAAAGTATCTACCTCTCTTATTTTCTTTTGATATCTATTTATAATTTCACATATTTTGTCCTACTTGAGATGTCCTATCAGATACCAGGTATTAAGCTTTAGGCATGACAAGTTCTGCAAAAAACGTCTTATCACCTAACTTTTACATCACTCCAGATGCGACTATGTGGACCCTTCAAATTGGACAGACCAAACATATTTCACCCGTACTATCAAACAGATCGGACTAAATAATTTTTGGACCTGGGCTGACATAATATGGGTTGGGTTTCTCGGACAATATCTTAAGAGTATTTTATGTCTCAATGGTGTATTTTTGGGTGGAGACCAATATTGAAGTAACAATATCTTGGAAAGAGTCTACTTGAGAGGAGTCCGTCACTTGTTCAAATACTAGATAATAATCCATAAGTATTCATAATCCAGAGAAACTAACTCATCACGTCTTTAAATCAAGCCAACCAAGAGCTTCTCGCTGAATGAATCATATTGTTGTTACTAGATGTTGGAAATAGATGTAATACAAAATGATGTTGATATTTTTGAAGCAAAATTTGAATATTATACGTATTCCCTCTGGCCAGATTATAAAATTATTATTAATTTTTAAAAGTTAATTTGAGACATTTTAAAATTATTAATTGAGATAATTTATTAAAAATTATGAAACAATAAAACTTATAATAAATAAAACATTGCACACAAATTACAATAATATTCATTATTGTATTGCTTAAAATTATATTTCATTCAATTTTAAATTTAAAAATATTTTAATTAACTTCAAAAAATCAATAATAATGTTATAATACGTCAAAGATGGAGTATATACTTGTTACGACTTTGAATTTGCGTATTTATTATTTGTTGCTAGATAATTGAAGTACCTTAAATTATTTGATGAGAATTTAGGAATGTAAGTATTCAATTAAGGAGGTGTTTGATAAAAATTGAATGAATCTGAATATGAATGAGGTGAATCTGAATATGAATGAGTTGAATTTTAATCTGAATGAAAAAAAATTATTTGATAATTGATATATCTGAAACATCTGAATGACAAAACTTTATTATTTTACCCTTTTGAAAAAAAATCAAAATTGTTGTAAATTTATTTAATATTACTTAATATAATAATTAATATTTTTTAATTTTTTTTACTTAATTCAGCTGCTCATTCAGTCATTAAGCTAAAAAATCGACTTAGCCATTCATTTCATACCATCTTACCGAATTCAAATTTAGACCAAAAAACAAACGTGACTCTTAGATTCAACCATTCGATCCTTCACTCATTCAAATTTCCATTCAACTATAAACAAATACCTCCTAAGCTCAAAAAATGCAATAATACAAAATATACTTGAAGTGAAACTTTTATTACTCCCTCCGTCCCATGATAAAAGTCCTTATTACTATTTTGGGTAGTCTCATGTTAAATGTCCACTTACCTTTAATAATCAAACTTTTACACATTTTTTTCTATTATGCCCGTAGCATTAAATATCTCATACATTTCTTATTCTAATTCTCTCTAATCTCTCCATATTTAATAAGTACGAAGAGAGAATATTTTGAATTGAATAGCTAAAAAGTCACTCTCTCACCTACATTAAAAATAATTAATCACATATTATTATGGGTAATTTTGTCATTTTATTCCTCTTCTTAATATGCGTGAAAAATCCACCAAAATTTTTATCCTGAGACGGAGGGAGTAGTATAAAAAATAGGGATAAGGTCCAAAAAAAACCCCTGAACTATACACGGATGTCCCACTTGCACCCTAAACTAATTTTTTTTCCAAAAGTGTCCTTAACGTTACAGATTTTAGCTCAATTGTGCCCCTGTCCTAAACTGACATGCCACTCAAACAAATATAATTGACACCTAAATAAATTTTGCTGACGTGAATTTTTCTTTCATTAAAATTTCTATCTTAAAATAATCTCTCTCTTTCTTTCTCTTTTCATTATCATTTGCTCCCTTTTCCGGCCATAAACGTGCCCGTGGACTTGTGTTTCATTGTCATCATCTCCTTTTGCTGTAACAAGAAGAACTGCAAAAGGGTGTATATATTTTGGTTAAAGTACTTGACTTTGAAGCTAGAGGAAACCCATAAATGAAGAAAGAATCAAATTTTCGACCCACTTATTTGTCGAGCGGAAAAAGCAGAAGCATACAAATCTTTGAAATTTAATTAATAAACACCAAACTAGTTTTATTCAGAAGTCATCACAATTGATGACGATGATGAAATATATTTAGAGAGAGAGAAAAAAAAATATGAATGGCTAGCAGCAAAATTTATTTTTGCTAATTGACATGGCGGGGCAGAACTCCTTCTATTGGAGTAGAATTCAACTTCAGGAACAACAACTTCAGCAGGATTTGTCAATTAATCACTTGACCCATTTATATCTCTCGAGTTATCTACTTACCCAGTGTAGCAGTTCAAAGATTTGGGTTGCAGTTCTTCATCTCTCGATTTTTCGATTCTTGAAGAGATCAATTGAAGACTTCGAATTGCAACCAATATACGCTATATAACCAAACTACGAAAAAATTCATAAAGAACTAATAACAAAAGCTTTCTCGAGAATAGAAAGAATTTGTTCAAATTCATATAACACCAAACAAGAAGAAAGCAAAACTTTAATTTCAAACCCTAAACCCAAAAAGAAAAAAGGAATGGGGTAAAATCATACTCAAATCACTTTTAAAATCAAAATCTTGGATAAAAGTCCCATAAGTCTTTTTCTTTAAGAGGAAATTCAACACATGACCAAAGACTAGGTCATCTCAAAGCCACGGTTGTGGGGAATGAAATCGATGGGAATTTTCATTTCACCGATGGCGGAGCTAATTTTTGGACTTTAGTTGCTAAATTGCTTCCTTGAGGGCCTTCTTGGCCACGGTTGATTCTTGAGTTGTTTGTTTGATTCTTCCATTGCGCAGAGAGAGAGAATGAGTTTTGGAGAGGAAAAAAGTTTTTGGTGATGAAGGAAGAGAAAGGAATGTGTTGTAAAATGAGTAGTCATGCCTTGTCACCAAAATTTTGGTTTGTCATCAAAAAATGTCCGGTGTAAGCGGAATTAGTCTACGTGGTATGTCCATTAGTGGTAGAGAATGCAGTTGAGCTAAAATCTGTAACGTTAAGGACACTTTTAGAAAAAAAATTAGTTTAGAGTACAAGTGGGACATCCGTGTATAGTTCAGTAGTTTTTTTTGGACCTTATCCCATAAAAAATATCATTTGTCAAGATTTAATTTAACCCATTTTCCGGTAGGTAGAAATTAATAGGTTGAAGGAGATCACTTCAAAATGTGTACTTATATCATGAAATGACATTTGAGACTGGTGAAACTTTTTAGTTTATTTAAATATTTCCTTCTTTTTATTATATTCTACCCATTATTATTATTATTATTATTATTATTATTATTATTATTATTTGGAACAAATGGGCAGTCAGGCAGATCATCTAAAATTGTGAGTACAAGTGAAAACATACGGATCTGCTGATTATGTCCATTGTCTCACATTATCCTTAATACTATAAACAGTCTCAGTTACAAAATTATTAACGGTAAGAATAATATATTTTTAATGTTTATTTTTAAATTTTAATTTAATAATGATAAACTATTCAAAAAATTATGATAATGAATTTTAAAATATTATTTCATTTTATTATTAATTAATAAATAAATATTTGTTATAATAAAAAGTATTGACACATAAAAAGCTCTTTTAAGTGTATACCTTTAGTTTAGGTAGCTAATATTGTTTTAACAAAAAATATGATGTGGACCGAGCAAATACAAATTAAGACATTTATGCAATTATTATAACCATACTTCATACTTTAAATTACACTTATTGTTCGGATAATAACATTTTGTTTTCACAATATCAGTAGTTCTATTTAATATCGTTGATATTGTATAATAAAAATAATATTGTCGGAATAATTAATTTTATTAGAATTTACAATTGTAAAAATAGGATTAATATTTTAATATGTATTTTTGATATTTTTACATAATTATATATATAATAAATTTTAATTTTATATAAAAATATCAAAAATATTTATGAAAATAATATTGATCAAATTCATATATGCTTCCCAACATATTTTTGCAAGGGACCTTATTTTAACGGCAAAAAAGCTACCTTTGTGGAGCCTTGTACCTTGGGCGGGCCCCTGGACCTGGAGGGTGTTGACTGCTGGAGAAGACTTGAGAGCCTGGGCAAGTCAACATTAATAATTTGGAGGAGTTGGCCTCTGATTCTCACTGGGAACAAACTGTGCCTTCATTAGATTTAGCCAGTTGAAAATCAATTGGCATAATGTTATCTTTCTGACACCATCCACTAATTCCGGCCAACAATTTAGGCAATCTTTACGGACAGCGGTCTTCTCCGGTAAGTCCCTAATTCATTTGGCACTATTTAGTGGAAGACTTTTAGACCCCTTTGGAGCTCCACTGATATCCCCAAGTTCCTTATTTTTTTCAAAAACAAAAAAAAAATATTCTTCTTTAAGCTTCTACTGAGACTATTTAATGCTTCAGGTGAATATGAACTCTGTTAACTTTTGATATCATATGCTACTCATTCAATACATTATTGAGGTTGTAAAAGGCCTTTTCCTGCGTAATTAAATTCAACCCATCTGTATCTAGAGATTGGATTGTTTGATTTTTTTAGTAATTGCTTCAATTGCACAAACTGGGACAGCAATGGAGCTAGCTTTACAAGTAAATACTGTTCATTTGACTCCGGCCTTAGATCTTGCTCTCTTTTTTGGAACAGCACGAATGGCTTCAATACAAACTTTTTTTCTGTTCTTTTATTTTTATTAATGGATTTGGCTTAAAATCAGACCAGAATGGATGATCCAAATCAGTAATAAATGAACTGGTTAGCACAAAAGAAAACCCCAAAAGATAAAAGAAGGGTACCATAATAAATTATCCATTTAAATGCAATTTTTCCTAATCTTTTTCCCATATTAAACAGATTCCACAATTTCATTATCTTCTTTCTGATTTCCTTGGAGCCTCATGGTCCTACTTGATATGCTTTTAGCTGTGAACTTGTATTCATTGATTCCATGCTTTTGCATTCTTTTACTTTAATAAAAGTTGTTGCTGCCTGGCACATATCATTCATTTTATAGAAAGGGATTTTTATAATAGTAATCCTGTGGTAATCATTTTCTTACCTTCCCAGCTTTTCTTTCCGAGTTTCTGGTATTATGACTCAGTAGCAACCAACCATCATCTTATTATGCTAGATTATTTAAAAATTTAAAGATAAAGCTCCATCGTGGGAGAATTATATAAAGTAGTCAATGTTGATTTAATCCTAAAATCAAGAAACAGCTATAATACAAAATAATAATAATAATAATAATAATAATAATGATAATTCGCAATTGCAATTATTGAGTTTTGATTTACTATATGATGCAATTCATTTGTAGATCATGTTGGAAACTTGTGACTCATAATATAGAAGCTTCTGGAAAAGGCTAGTCTGCGAGCGGAGGCGTAGCTGGCCAAGGTCCCAGCGGAGGAGCGAAGCAATGACGACTAGCCCATCGAGGTTGCTGCAGAAGGTCGCCGCAGGGTGAGGGTCTTGAAGTGCGGTACATGAGTTTTTTCTGGGTTGTTTATTAGAGGGACATTATGGGTAATTCAGACATAATGTGAAGTAGGGTTGGAATATGATTAGTAGGTATAAATACTATCTATTCTAAAGTCCTATGTAACCAAGGAATCATCAATAAACAACAAGCCGCCTGTGGAGTACCCAAATTGGGGAACCACGTAAATCTTTTGTGTTATTCTTAATTCTCTATCATTTATGTGCGTGTGTGATCTTATATTCTAACAGATCATATATTCACCGTTATAAACAAAGATTGTATCTTTTCTCATTCCTATGTTTTGATTTTGCTTATTGTACTTTGTAGCAACTTGAGCACCAATCAACCTGAGTAAAAGTGCCAGCAAAGAAATCAGGACTGCGGTATGGCCGAGATTCCCATACCTGAACATTGGAAGACTCTGTGGGATAGATGGGATCTCCGGGCTTTCATCTTCTTAAGCCTTTTCCTGCAAACCTTCCTAGTTCTGGTTGCTCCACTTAGAAAGAGAACATCTCGCAGTTGGATCATCATGCCCCTCTGGTCTGCATACTTGCTTGCCGATTGGGCGGCTAATTTTGCAGTTGGACTCATCTCCAGCAGCTTAAAAGCAACAATGGTAAGGACTCAAACACATTGCTAATAACGGAGACCTTCTAGCATTCTGGGCTCCATTTCTTTTAGTACACCTTGGGGGTCCAGACACCATAACTGCTTTCGCCCTGGAGGATAATGAGCTGTGGCTCAGGCATTTGTTCGGCTTATTTTTCCAGTGCCTTGCTGCAGTTTACGTTTTCATTCAGTCCCTCCCAAGAAACAAGCTATGGATCCCAACCATGCTCATGTTTATGACTGGGATCATCAAGTATTCTGAGCGTACACGTTCTCTATATCTTGCAAGTGCCAGTAGCTTCCGAGACTCCATGCTTACAGAACCAGATCCAGGGCCAAACTATGCCAAACTAATGGATGAGTACTTTTCAAAGAAAGAGGCTAGACTTCCAACACGGATTGAAATGCTTCCCGAGCCTGATAGAGTGGTCAAAGCTGCAAACAAAGTTAAGACAGGCAAATTGACAGATTTGCAAGTGGTGCAGTATGCTTTTCGCTACTTCGAGACATTCAAAGGACTAGTTGTTGATCTCATTTTCAGCTTCCGCGAGCGCAACCAAAGTCGAGACTTCTTCCTCGCTAGATCAGCTGAAGATGCTTTCAGAGTAATAGAGGTAGAGTTGAATTTCATCTATGAAGTTCTCTACACCAAGCTACCTGTGGTGTATGACAGAGTAGGATGCTTCTGCCGGACTTTTTCCATCATTGCAGTTATTATTTCCTTCACACTCTTCTATTATGAGGAAAAGAAGGGTTTTGAAGGGTTTGATGTTGCGGTTACCTACACTTTGCTTATCGGTGCAATGGCATTGGATATGATTGCAATTATCATGCTTATTTTTTCTGACTGGACTGTTGCGCTCAAGAAGTCGCCAGATCTAGACAGGTCAAGTAGTCAATCCAAAGCCAATAGGTTCCTTAGCTGGTTGCTGAGCTTTAAGACTAAAAGGTCTACAATTAGCTGTTTTGGAATACCCATACGAATCATGCATCGCAGGTGGGGTGAGTCTATGCAAACATACAACCTGATTAAATATTGTCTAAATAAACGTTCCAGACGAAGGGAACAAATTTATGGTTACTTGGGCATTACTGGCTTCCTGGATGAGATTTGGTATGTGGATCGCGTACGATTCACCCCTGAGTTAAGAGACTTCATTTTTGAGGAGTTGAAAGGAAAATCTGAGATGGCAGACGACTTAGAAACTGCTAAAGAGATATGTTCAGCCAAAGGTGAATGGGTACTTCGAATTGAAGGGTACAGCAGTAGTGAAATACTTCCTTTTGTTGTTGACGTTGACTATGATGAGAGCCTTCTTTTGTGGCACATCGCCACTGAACTTTGCTACAATGACAAAGGAAGTAAGGCTTTAAACGAAGACCACCGCACGTTTGCAAAGACAATTTCAGATTACATGATATATCTTCTGGTTATGCAGCCTAATATGATGTCTGCAGTGGCAGGCATTGGGCAAATAAGATTCCGAGATACATGTGCTGAGGCTACTAAATTCTTCAACAGTAGAAAATTAAAACTAAAAGAGGCCTGTGAAAGTATTCTTGATGTTAATACAGAAGTTAAACCGGTTACTGTAAAGGGAGACAGGAGTAAATCTGTGTTGTTTGATGCTTCCATATTGGCCAAAGAGCTGAAAAAGCTGCCACTGAAAAAAGAGGATCATGAAGGAAAGGATAAATGGTTCATAATGAGCAAGGTTTGGGTAGAATTGTTGTCGTATGCTGCAACTCATGTCAGGTCAGACTCTCATGCCCAACAACTTAGTAAAGGCGGAGATCTTATCACAATTGTTTGGTTATTGATGGCTCATTTTGGATTGGGAGATCAATTTCAAATAAACGAAGGTCATGCAAGGGCAAAGCTGATTGTGGGAAAGTAGGTCGAACATTAACTATCAGGTGTTGTTTTAGTAAGTTACTTGCTGTTTTATGTCTGATGTGAATAATGCTTCTTTTGTTAAAGTTTGGTTAATCAAGTTAAGTAATCTGCAGAATTTTCCTTTAGAGTTGCTATGTGTTAAAATTAATGTAGTTTTCTGTATGTTTTCAGAATGATCTATCAGTCGTATAAAATGTCTTGTGCCATTGCAGTCCAGTAAATCTGAAGAAAAAAAATCAATTTTATTTTTGCACCCATTTTCTCTTATAAACTTTTATTAAAGTAGCTCCAACATTATTCATCATGCGTTGTATAGCAAATATTTTGTATTTTATGACTTCTGTTCTATCGATTTTGCCGCTTCCGGCTTTGGAAATATGAACTCCATCACTACATAGCTCAGCTATGTCTTTTCCCTCCATTGGTTTGCCCCCATCTAGCGACTAGTTATATTTTCTAGCAATTGCACAAACTTGGGATTTCAGTGGAGGCAACTTTACCAATAGCTCGATACTGTTCATCTTTTTGTTTTCTTGGATGATTAATAAAGGGTTACAACTCTATACATCTCATACACACAATTGTTGCATTTGGAGTATTGTAAAGAAAATGAATCTTCTTCCCCGTATGCAACTTGCAAATCCATTTTGCCTCTCTTAAGGCCAAGGACCAGTCTTTTCTGCTCCTCGTACGGTTATAATAACAGGATTTGGATAGGAGACTCTCAATTTATGGGGTAAATGGAGGATCCTTTGCTCTATGCATGACGCATCATATTTTGAAAGAATGAATGACCAAGAGTCGATCTACTCCTAGATGTGATACCCAAAAAAAAACTACTCCCAAGTCCTAAATGGTGAGGTGAGCATCCTTCTTCTTTCAATGAATGCATGGAATAGTCAATTGGTGGATCCTTCATTTACTCTTCAATGAAGAGGATCCATATTGGCAATAAAATGAACGACTTGGGTATCTCCCTTTCTTGGAACTACAAGAATAGCTTAAATATCATGGCATTAAAATGGATGGATATATATATAGGGGCTGTATGTTTACGTTTCAATAGTTGAATCATTTGAATCAATTAATAATTAAGTGTTTATTTTGAAAAAAAAAATAAACGAATAGTGAATCGGTTAGTCATTTTAGGCGATTTAATTTGAATGGTTTAGTGTCATTTTTTCGGCTGAATGGGTTGAATAAAGTTTTTTTTTTTTTACAATATTAACTATTATATTAAATAATATTAAATACATTTATAACAATTTTAAATATTTTTAGAGGAATAAAATAATAAAAATTTGTTATTCAAATGTTTCAACATGTCAATTATCAAATAACTTTTTTTCATTCAAATTTAGCTCATTCAAATTTAAATTCAAATTCATTATGTTTTTATCAAATATTCTATAGTCAAGCTTATTCACAAGTGAACTGAGTAGTACAAATCCATTGATAGATGGATATCACAAGCCCAAACCCTATGTACACAAATATTTCAAGCATACAAGAGATCGATGATGATAAAACTATATATCTAACACATACTCTCTCCACATCAATTATGGACACAACATCATGAAATAACCAAATCAAGTAATTTCTTAAATGGCTAAGGTGCCCGGCCCGGATTTGACTCATTTCTTGTTCCTTGGATTTCTTCCCCACCCGGAAACAACATTCTTGGATCCATTGGTGCTCCACCCGCATTTCTCATCTCATAATACATCTGTTGGTTCACTCCTCCACTCGGAACTCTTCGGATTTCATATGGGTTGATTTGTGAAACTGTCCGGACTTCTCTAGCATACACCTGACCCATATCTGACAATGGTTGATGGAATCCACCCGGTATTTGACCTGAGAATCGTTCAACATATTGTGCCTGACTTGGAACTGCAACATTCTTGGGTGGTGGTACTGAACCTGATAAGTAATAAACGGGTGGGTTCTGTACAGCTGGACTTGAATAATGAGAGCCTGGAGCATAATGCCACATAGCGCTACCACCATATCCGGGTTGTTGTAAGACTATCGGTTCGCGGGTCTCCATAACGTGCTCGTTTATATTTTGCTTTGATTCGAAATTGGAAACTGGGTTGTCAGGTTTGATCTTGACGGGTCGAAGGTCCGGAATTGGCGGCATGTAAGATGGCCCCAACCCGGACGAAGTGGAGCAAAATGGTGAAGAAACCACCGGAGCAGGAGAACCTGGATCCGAATTGGAAACATTGTCATTCACAACGGGTCGGTTCTTCAGCTTAGACCCGCGAGGGGGCTCATCCGAGTTGTCCAGCCCAAAGAGATAATCAGGAACTTCAGAGACAATGGACGATGCCTCGGATCTTCCTCTCTCTAAACTCGAACCCGGACCCATCCCACCATTTAAAGCATCAAAAAACCAATGCTCCCGCTTAGCCGAGCCGTTGAGGAGCGAGCTGATGCTGCTAGTTCTGGAGTCAGCGTCATTAGGAAACAAAAAGAGCCGAAGCCGAGCCAACTTGGATTGAGAGGTATGATTTTGTGCTAACCGGTCATACTCTTCCATCATGTTCTCTACATCCTCATCGTTGGTTATGGTGATCAAAGCGTCAAGATCCTCATTTGGAAGCTGGTACTTCATGCTGATATTGGTTGTACCGGCGAACTTGGAAAGCTTTTCGTGGAGAGATGAAAAGGAGGGGTGGCGGTTGACGGAGACTATGCGGGTGTCGCCGCCGACGTAACGGAGTTGATCATCGTGGGGCCGGGGCAAAATCTTGCCGCCAAAACTGCACATGAAGCGGATACGTGGCTCGTCATAGTCTGAGCGTGGCGTTGAGTTGAGTGAATCGGTAGCTGCCGAGTCGAGTTGAGTTGGATAGTGAGAAGTCATTGCTTAGCCTGTTAGGAAAAATGGAAGAGGGTGAGTTCGATCGTACTAGGATAATTATAGATTTGATAATGTAAAGAGTGTCTATATATATATATATATATATATATATATATATATATGGAGAGAGAGAGAGAAGGGGTAGGTTTCTTAGATAGCAGATAATCTGTATTTTTCATGTTTTTTTTGTGTCTTCTATTTAAATTTTAATATTTAGATTTTTTATTTAAATTTAAAATTAATTAATATTAACTGAGATCAGGTGTTAAAATTTAAATAAAAGACGCAAAAAAAACATAAAAAATAAGAACAGAGTATCTGCTCTCATTTTTTTACCAATGCAAAATGAAGGTACTATTCTATAGTTTCCCAAATAAGAAAATGACAATTTTAATATGTCATGCAACTCATAATATAAATACCGGAGAAAACCCATAGTTAACTAGTAGTATAAAAATACTTATATATAATATTAATGAATTTCATCATATGATTGATTGTCATATATAGCTTTCTTTCAAAAATAATGCACTGGGTCCCACCCCACGCAAAAATAAAATAAAAATCCAAGCTTTATATATCTGGGAAGTAAAAGAGTAAAGAAAGAGAGTAAAGAAAGAGATTAGGTTTGGACAAATTATAATTAAGGCTCAAAATGTATCATTTTTAACAAAATATAATTTTTGATCAACATAGCGGATCTAAAGCATTTCTCTTAAATAATATTTTCTCTTAAATAATATTCATTTATTAAAATTATGTCGTTTTGAAGATTCTTCTAAAAAATAAAATAATATTAAAATAGAGTGGTTCCACTTACTTTCTTTTTATTTACAAAAATGTCATCCGCAGTCCCACTTATTTTTTAAAAGAATCTCTAAAATGACGTAATTTTAATAAAAGAGTGTTATTTAAGAGGTGTTATTTAAGAGGAATACTTTAGATCCGTCCTCATAAGATCAATATTGATTTTTGAAAAGTCAATTTTAAATATTTTCAAACTCAAAATTAAAAGAAATTTATTTAGTTTATGTTAATACAATTATGAATATTATAAACTACTTAAGAAGTATTAGTTCTAATAAGAAATATTATTTTTAAAACTTAAATGGATTATGTCTATGTTAAATTTAAAATATCTTAAATTAACTTTTAGAAAGCCAATATTTATTTTAGAATTCGAAACAGAAGGTGTACAAGTATTAAAACACATCACATATATAAGGAGAATGATATATATATATATATATATATATATATATATATATATATATATATATATATATATATTGTGAATATTTATTATATTAACTTTTTGATTGTGTGGATAAATATTAATGATAATTATTTTGAAGAGATGTGTAATAAATACAATCCTATTATAATTTTATGCAATCCCATTTTTAAATAAGTTTCACAATCGTAGTTGGACATAAATTAATCATAATATATATAACTGGATTGGATTCTATATATAATTATGTTTTGAATCAGTTATGTTGAAATATTGCATTTTAAACCGAAAATAGTAAGATATCAATTTTTTTTATTATTCTTTTACTACCAGTTATCCCCACACTGGCAAACTTCGACTCTACATTGGTCCTTATATGTGTCATGAAAGAATATCATAATAATTATAATTCTTGCATTAGATGAATGATTAGTTTGGAAGGTGAAGTAACTCTTTTCAAAAGCTATATTAGAAAAAAAGAACTACATATACAATCAAAATTAATGTTAAGTTTGTGAGTTTGGAGGGATGGAATGTGAAGGAAAAGAATAAGAGGGGAAGAAATAAAAAGTTTATCGTGTTTGTGAGTTATAGAAAATAATGAAATGAATGAGATTTTAATTATATTTTTTCTTATTTGTGAGTTTAGAAATAGAGAATAATAGAATGAGAATAATTTTTATTTTTAAACTACACTAATAAAATATTTAACTTTCTCATTATTTCTCATTTCTTCAAATTCTTCCATTTTTTAGAAAAAATTTTAAGCCAAAATAAAATTAATATTAACTCTAAAAGCATAACCATTCCTTCGTTCTTAAAATTTTTTTACAAAAATATAAGATTTGAAAGAATTTTAATTATATTCCTTTCCGCTACCCATCCTGATCACTTGCTTTACTCAAAGCCCAAAGGTCTATTCTATTAATAATGATGGTCGGCAATATATTACAATTAGGTTATCCATACGTGACAACAAACTGACAAGTCAAGCACTATTAATTAATAATAGCCACATATTTATTGATTAAATTAACAAACAATTATGAATGATCTGAGAGTAGAAAGCTACAGCCTACGTACTAAAGCAAGCAGTTACGTTGGCCCACATTTAAGAATAATATTCTTTTTATTTTTTAATATTTGAATAAATTATGTTTAAACCTTATATCAAATGCAAACTATGTTTAAAATGAAGTAGGAGTAGTAGATCTGATTATGATCATAAGAAGGGAGTATAAGATTATGAATCTAAAATTGTGACTACTTATCATATACTCAATTATATTATGATTATTATTGATTTTAAAATGTTAATTTAAGGTATTAATTGAGAAAACTTATTAAAAATTATAAAATAATAAAATTTAATTATACTGAGTAATACATTTTAGTTAATTTATAATATTGATTAAAATCAAAATAATAGATATATTTATGTTCGTTTAAAAATTTCTTAAATTGACTTTAAATAATATGGAAGGGAGGGAGGGAGGGAGGAGGAGTATATAATAACAAATACTGATCAGAACGTATTGATATTAATTCAGATACATTTTAAGAGAGTTAGAACTGAAGATTACAATTCATATCTAAGAAGCTAACTAGGCTTAAAAGGGGACGTACCTTGTATATATAGGATACCATGCCCTGCCCGCCAAGGAAAGCAAGCATTGAAAGGAAAATGATAATAAACATGTCAAGTACGTACTAAATGAATATGACGACAGGCAACTTAAGATTTTTAACATTTGCTGTACGTCTCATTGGTTTTATATATATATATATATATATATATATATATATATATATATATATATATATATATATATATATTCCAGACAACTAATTTAGGTTTCACAAAGAAATATGGAATTTCATCACATTAGTGTGAGTAAATATTCATGTATAGACCAAAAATAATAGTCTAGTAGTAAAATTCTATTTTTTTACTGTGCAAGATCGAACTTACGTCTGTCTTTACTATTCAGAATTCAGCAGCAGATGTTACAAGTTTTATATACACTTAATTATACACACATATACATATTATTTAATTTGTCACATATATAGATATACTTATTACTTACTTGATGTGAAGGTTGAATAGGGATGTATGTATGGTCTCCAACTTTGGCCGAAAGGAGAGAGGAATGGAGAGGTGGGAGTTGTTTTGCGGTGGTGGGACTCAAAAAGAGAGGCCTTGACACTTTGAGCGGCTGGCAAGTGCTTCTGTGGGGTTCTCTCTCTTCATCACGACGTGCCTACCAAATTTTATTTGTCCCCCAATTAATTAAAGGGTTACATGGCATAACATACTATAGCATAATGGACCTGACTTGCTTCCATGCAAAAAGGCCCAGGCCCTGATGTAGTAATTGTCTTGTTATGGTGCAATATTCTGATTTCTTAGAATATTTAATTCATACTTACAATATTTGGAGTCTAGAAAATTAAAAAAAATTGAATTTGGTTGAACGATGTCGTTTCCCAATTTATCAGTTGTACTTAGTGTTCGCAGTTTAACGAAGGATACTTATTACTGGCGGAGGATACTTATTTAAAAACAACGTCGTTTCCCAATTGACCAACTATACTTAACGGTTGCGGTTTAATACTAAGGATAAGTGACTTTTACAAGAAGGGTTTTTTTGATATTTGTCCCGGTCGCAGTAATAAATTGTGAAATACTGAAAATAATTAAAATGCGGACGAGACTCTGTTAAACCATTAGATCATCAAATGAAAAGTGACGATATATTGTAAAAATGACTCCCCTTATATATGTATATATTAAGAATGTAAGAGAAGTGCAAAAGTTATTGGTACTACTATTTTTTTTCATGAAGTTTTTTCTGCAGTATCTCTTTTTGGGTTGGGCCACTTTCATTTCCAAAGACTTGTTTTGTACAATTATATAATAGTGGTGGGTGGCTACTGGCTACTGGCTACTGGCTAGCCATTTACTCTATGAAGCGGGCGGTCTTTATTCGAGCACTAACTCATTCGTTTCTTTTCAATTTTTTTTATAACGAACTCCAACAACTCATTTCCTAAATGAACTAAAATATGTCTTTGAATTCTTGGTTTGTTAATTCTGTATAAGCACCTGATTACAAACAGCTTTCTGCTTTACTAAGTATATAAAAGCACGCGAATTAGTATTACACTATCTCCATCCAAATTCCAAAGTTAGATTCTTATTTGACTTTCAAAACTCTTTTTTTTTTTATTTATTTTTTTATATCGTATGATTGTTTGATCATTTTTTTGAAAGACTATTTTAATATTTTCACATTTTTATATGGTTCTTCATGATTACATGAAAGTGGTGACACTTTTTTTTTTTCTAAATATTTAATTAAAAAAAACATATGTGGAAGTATGAGTTTTCTTTTTTTCCATATATCTTAGTTTAAAAACTTGATATAGAAGATTTATGATAATTGAATGACTCATTCTTATAAAATAAAAAAAAAATTGTGATTGATTATTGTATTGAAATGTAAAAAATCATTTCTATTTATGTCAGATTTATGAATTTTATTTTTTAAAAAGTAATAATGAAATGAATTATTTCCACTCTTCTTTTATTATTTCATTCTTTTAAACCAAACTTTAACGTTTAAGGAAAAGATGTTTAAAAAAAAAGATGTCTTGATTTAATAATAAATAGAAAGCTAAACAAGTTAATTGAATTGGGATCAGCATATCAACCTATATTTATTGTGGATTCTTGGAAAAACAATGAGTACTATATTGATGTTAGGTCTCTCTTTTTTTTTATTTTTGGAAATGAGAAAAATTAATGGTGTTAGGTCAAACGTCCCTTCCTTGTACAGGATAGTTCACACGTGGAAGCTAGTGTTCCTACTAGCCAAACGGAGCCAAACGGACTAAATGTTATGAACCAATGCATATTTCAATTATCAATTTCATTCTAGTAGTATAACATATCCCACTGACTCCCGCCCACCCACTAGGATAGAAGTCAAATTAATTTAAATTTCATCTTGACTGTTTTTTTAAATTTTAAAAACTAAATATGCACTAGTAATTGGACGGATAAATCTTATTTATTATTTCTATTACTTACTAATTACACAATAATAAATAATAATTAATTGTATGAGTAAATTTGATTAGTCATGAGTTGACACATCTAAGTTTTTTTTAAATATTTGTTAAAAGAAAATTTTCAAAAATTTAAATATTAAAAGTTTATTTATCAAAAATTGATAGAGCTCCATTGTCATAGTATCTCCTAAATCAAGATTCCTAGAATTCTTTTACACCTTGTTTGTAAGTTTAAAAAAAATTAGTTATGAAAGCTTTAGAAGGGTAAAGAAAATTAGATCCCTTTTTTTTTTCTGGACAAAACCATAGAACAGCTGAATTAAAAAATATATATTAAGTAATTTTCTTTTTTATTCCTAAATTACCCTAACATATTTGAACTGAACATCCCCTATTTGGTTATTATATATATATATAAATATTTAAATATATAATATATGTAGGCAAGTAGGCAAGTAGCCAATAATAATAATATGTCAACTAAAGAGTCAAACTATTTGAAACCGCACTTTCACATGATTTTTTTTCCGGAACCTTTTAAGATCTTTTAAAAGGTGTACCCAGTTCTCATTATTCAAGAGATTATATATATATATATATATATATATATATATATATATATATATATATATATATATATATAGGTTGTTGTGAAAGAAGCTCACTACTTTTAGATAATTTCCCAACTCTTGATAAGGTTTCTGATTAAAAGTCAATGGTATTCATTTTTTTTCCAATGCCTCATACAACTCTTTTATATGTACATTTTTAATGGAATTAGTGATAAGGAATTAGTGATAATTAAATTTTATCATTGTTCCCAGAGTAACAGACATGACAACTGCTGATTCAAGTGAAACCCCAGTTAGGCTCGAGGTTTGTGGATTCTTCTACGTAGTTTTTTTTTAATTATTATTTGTTGTAACATTAAATTTGTTGAATATTGTTACAGTTTGTGTTTGAAATTTCAGGGAAGGTATGGTGCAGTGGTAGTATGTTGGTTTCTTGGACTTGGGTCACTAGTCGCATGGAATAGTATGCTCACAATTGGAGACTACTACTATGCATTATTCCCAGTAAGTGACTCTTAATTACCCAAAAAATGATATACTTTTATGTCTCCTGCATCTAAATCTATTCCTCCCTGTTTTAACATTTGGTTTCACTTGTTGAATTTTCAATATTGTCCTGGCTTAAGCTTATAATACTCTCCTATTTCCATTTGACGAGAAGAGTTCTGGTTTTATGGATAGCAGTATAAAAAAAATGACGCAATTATTCATATATTATAAAGTGGTTTTGCAAAATATTTTGTTTGACAAAGTATCAATTTTTACTTTGAAGGATTACCATCCTGCAAGGGTTCTCACACTCGTCTACCAACCGTTTGCACTAGGAACAATGGCACTACTTGCTTATAATGAGTCAAAGCTCGATACCAGGAAACGAAATATAGCTGGATACATCCTATTCTTTTTAACAACTTTGGCACTTGTAGTGGTAAGTACAGCCTCTTCTAAGATTTGCATAATTTCTAGCTTTTTAGATGAACATATCAATGATTTCTTTCGAATGAACCACTCTGACACAAATATTTTAATTTTACAGTTGGATTTAGCCACATCAGGGAAAGGGGGTATCGGAAATTATGTTGGTATATGCGTTTTTGTTGCTTGTTTTGGAGTAGCAGACGCTCAGGTTCAAGGCAGCATGGTAGGGGACTTTTCTTTCATGCGCCCAGAGTTTATCCAGGTTAACATGTGGTTAAAGTATTTTTAGATATTGATAAGTTTGCTTATTTTTAGCTATTCAAATAGGCAGCTATATTTATAAGGCTTTTTCGTATAAATATTGCAGTCCTTCCTAGCTGGTTTGGCTGCATCAGGGGCTCTCACCTCTGGTTTAAGGCTGATTACAAAAGCAGCCTTTGAAAATTCAGGAAATGGTCTTCGAAAGGGCACTAGTATGTAAATTCACCCACATATGTGAGACGTGTTATTAATGAGCTTTAACAAATTACAAATTACACAAATTAGTACAAGGTTATTTGACAATTATCTTTATTTTGATGGTTTGTGCAGTATTGTTTCTTGCTATCTCCACGTTCTTCGAATTTCTCTGTATATTTCTGTATGCATTCGTCTTCCCTAAACTACCCATTGTAAAATATTACCGCAAGAAAGCAGCATCAAAAGGATCAAAAACTGTTTCATCTGACCTTGCGGCTGCTGGCATCCAAACAGATGCAAGCTAAAGTGTACATAAAAAACTCATTCACTTTAATTAAATTTAGTTTCAAAAAGTTAAATGAATTTTTAAAAAATATTTCAAAAGCTTTTGGTTTTGCAGGTAGATGATGATGCTAAACCTTTGCAGAGGCTGAGCAATAAAGAATTATTCTTTCAGAACATTGATTATTTATTAGACTTGTTTCTGATATATGTTCTAACTTTGTCAATTTTCCCGGGGTTCTTATATGAAAACACCGGTACACACCACCAGTTGGGCTCATGGTAAGTGCAAATACCTCAACTTGGTAGTTCTGTTTAAATTTTTCATGCATGGTAAGTGATCACTATTTATTTGAAGCATAAATATCTTGAATTTCTTGTAATTTTTAACTAGTACTACTACTGTTTAGTGATTTCTTCACTTATTCGCCTTTTTACAATTGTTTTCATTTTCTTATTGTCAACATTCTGCAACACTTGTAAAGGAAGGAGTGGAATCACAACAAGCAAACTTATTTAATGTGGTGTTTTAAAAAATATCTGAATTTACAATTCTTATTTGTGATCTCTATACAACTTAATATAGTTAATTATTGCAGACTTGCAGTGCGTACCATTGCCCCATATTTAACATTTAAAGTCTGAAGAAAGCTTGTTTAACTTACTTTGACCGGGTTATTTCTATTTAGTTAGACTGGGTTATTTTAAATTCGTCTTTAAAATTGAAAAAACTAAGTGGCACAGCGTTTCATGATTATACATGTCAGCTCGATATAAATCATCCCCGACTGATATCTGATATTGGGGAGGGGACCAACGAAATCCTTGGAAATATAACCTGAAAGTGATAGAAACATGCCTATCTTTAATACTGAAGAAATTCATATACTTTTATGAAATACAAATTAGTTGAAAGATGATGAATGTGATTTTTCCAGGTACCCACTTGTTCTGATAGTAATGTACAATGTGTGGGATCTTATTGCAAGATACATTCCTCTGATAGAATGTATAAAGTTGGAATCTCGAAAGAGCCTTATGATTGCAATATTATCCCGTTTCTTACTCATTCCTGCATTTTATTTCACTGCAAAATACGGTGATCAGGGGTGGATGATATTGCTCGTATCTTTCTTGGGATTAACGAATGGTTACCTAACTGT
The DNA here is from genome assembly GCA_020205605.1 of Panax ginseng. Classification (NCBI taxonomy): domain Eukaryota; kingdom Viridiplantae; phylum Streptophyta; class Magnoliopsida; order Apiales; family Araliaceae; genus Panax; species Panax ginseng. The sequence continues at coordinate 8,516,851 of CM035139.1, forward strand.
ATGTGTCATGACAGTAGCTCCAAAAGGCTACAAGGTGTGTGGTGTGTTAACCTGTGAATTAATCCACATGAATTCATCTATTCATAAAAATTAATATAAAGGGTGTTCATTTTCAGGGTCCGGAGCAAAATGCATTGGGTAATTTGCTACTGTTATTTCTTTTAGGCGGCATATATGCAGGTGTATCTCTTGATTGGTTATGACTTATTGGTAAAAGTGACTTTTAAAGGAAGGGGATTCAATATCAAGTTCGAGTACTGAAGCTGGCATGGCAATGCGGATAAAACTACAACCGGAGAGAATCAGTCGGCTAACAGCAACTGTTTTATACAATCATTTCGCGGTTTGTTCTTATTTCTTTTAGTTGAAAATTGTAGATTTTTACAAGAAGGTGAGAATATATAGATGAATTAATTGTCATATCAATTTGCGTAACAGAAGTTGCTCTGTACCATTTATTATCCATTCTATCAGTATTATTTAAGAGAAATGCATATATAGCTCATTATGTGCAATATAATGAAATGTTAAAAAAAGACTAACTTCTTAACAAATTAAGAAAATGGTACTCATTATAATGGTATATATATATATATATATATATATATATATATATATATATATATATAGAGAGAGAGAGAGAGAGAGAGAGAGAGAGAGTAAAACTTGATGCAGAGGCAACTTGTCCTCCACAATCAGCCCTGGCTTATCAATTCTTTGATTAACTACCTAATTTTAGTTAATAAGAAAATTTAGGTAAAATCAACAACTAAGATTGAATTTTCTCCAGAGAAAAAATTGATGTCAAAGATTAACACAAAGCTCAGTTTAACTTTTAGTTAGGAACTGCATGAGAGGCAACCATAGGAGGTGTCCTCATGAATGACAAGGCTGATATATTTTTAACTTGGAAATGCAGAAATCCATTGGAATAACCAATTGTTCAGTTGCTGAACGTGGAGAGCTAAAATGGATGTACTGATATATGGCTTGAGGGATACTTTTAAGTGACTAATTAAAATTATCTCACAAAAAAGAGATGTTAAATGTGCAAAAGTTGGCATATAAATTCAATCATAACTGCGCTCAAAAAACAGTACTGCCGCGCATGTATGTAGGGAAGGGAAGTGAATAGAGCTGCTGATAAATTTGTTTGGTCTGTGGTGTATCAGAGTAGCATATATTGGATGACTGGCTTTTTATCCTACTCTAAAGGGTTCCACCTCCACCCCAAAAAAAAGAGTCGAAATTTTTAGAAGCAGAACACCATTTGGCTAATAAAAATAAGTTACAAATCAGAAAAGGGAGGTAAATAAAAAAACCATACAAATCTAAGGAAAAAGCTACAGTAAAGTAAACAGACCTCCGATCAAGGGCCATGTCCATCAGCTTACAGGGCCTATCGTTACAAGGATCAGTTAAACTTGCCCATATAACATGCACCAATTCTGCTCTACACCACAAGAATAAGGACTCCAAGTAGATCAAATTTTGTTGCTGCAACAATTTGAGATCAAAACTTTGCATTATTTATAATTCATTTTTGTTGGACTGGCCAATTCTGTTCCAGACCATGGACAAACTCCTGCATTAAAATGTAATGTGCAGCTCTTTTTATTTTCCTTCATCTTGCATACACTAGACTTTCTAAATGGATGCTAACGGAATAAGTAGTACTAGTAGTCAATTTTGGAACAAACAAATATTGCATATAACAACCAATAAGAAAATTTAATGATATTAATGCATGAAATGCGTGCAGGTTTTAAAGAAACTTTGAAAATGCACTTTTTAATGAGAATCAATTCTTTGGAATTGGTCAGACTGTTGAGCACTTCATGCAAATGTGTGCCCATAATTCTCAATGTAATTGGGCCGGCGGTTTTCTCTGGTGACTCACAATAACCAATTAGATGGGATAAACACCTGCATAATTTGCACCAATGCTATCCATAAAAAATAATTCTCTGTCAGCCCTAGAATTTTTATAAAAGAACCTATCTTTTATTAATCCGAGTTCAGAATATTAGAAGTTGAAATAAATACTTGAAAAATAAATCACAATCCAACAAAATACATGAAAAATATCATATGATGGATCCAATTCTAACTCTAGAAGTAGTAGACATGCATAAAATGGAGTTATCTCCGTGCCATGTTTTCCAAAACAACCATTATACCAACATTCTTGGATGTCATAACGCCCTCACTTACAATTATATATTGTTTTCAAATATTATACTAAAATGGCTGCACATTATATTTTCTGTTTCTATTATTCACATTTCACAGATAATGAATTTCTGAAACTGACTCGTAGCAATCCGCATACGAAAAACTATTACATATTCATATCAGGAAATCATTCCTCACTAATTAATCCAAATCCTAAATTTCTTTTTGTGCTGTCACAGTTTGGATCAAGAAACCATATAGCTTTTGCAGAATTCATCACCTTATTGTTTCACCAAACTATTGAGTATATATAGATATACAGTCTGTATTTTTAAAGCTATAGAATTGACATTTAACAATATTAATTGGAATTAATCTCCAAAATCCACTTGTTTCTATTTTGAAGTATCCAATACAACTATAAAAGCTTGGACTTTCTCTCTCCTCACTACTATAGATATATAGATATATACACACGCAATCTGCTATCTGCTCGACACCAGTCCCATTTTAACCGTCTCTTTTTCTCCTAAATAAATTTGCACCGCACCCACAAAAAAAACCCGACAGCAGCAGCAGCTTCTTCCCAATCCTCTGGTGCAATTTCTCATCTATTTACCCTGGAAAGTTTCAATCTTTTCCGGGAAAAAAAACCCAATGGCGAAAAAAGAGGCTTTACCGGACAATCTCCGGTGTAACAGAACCGACGGCCGACAATGGCGGTGCAATCGGCCGGTCTTGGAAGATAAAAAGCTCTGTGAGATTCACTATCTTCAGGGCCGTCACCGTCAGCACAAGCGGAAAGTACCCGATTCACTGAAACTCGAAAGAAAGCCAAATAAGATTCGAAATCAAGAAATTGGGGCAAATAAGCCTAAAAATCAAGAATTTGGGGAAAAGAAGAAAGGGAAGAAAATAGTGAAGAGGAAGAGATCAATGGGTGAGGCTTTGGACGGGACATTGAAGAAGATGAAATTGAAGAGAGGCGATTTACAGTTGGAAATGATCAGAGAGTTCTTGCAAAGACAAGTTGAGAAGAAGAAGGGAAGAGAGTTAGAAGAGAGAGAAAAGGAGAAGGAAGATTTGGTGAGAGAATTGCCAAATGGGTTAATGCCGACCCCGTCTTTATCCCCACAAAAATTAGACAATGCAGCTCCTTATAATGTTAAATTAGGGCTGAATTCTTGTTCTTTTCAGCAAAGGAGATTTCGGTCCAAAAACATCGAGCCAATTCCTATTAGTACAATGCAGGTTGTTTTTCTTTAGCCTCTTTGTTTGCTTCGGTTTAAAAATTAGATCTTTATGCTGTTTGAATTGATTTTACTGTTGGTTTGTATTAGATTTTACCTAGTGTGCAAGAAGCTGGGAAATTGAGGAGAGGGAAGAGGAACAAATGCCATTGGTGTCGGAGAAGTAGTTACAGGACACTAATTAAGTGTACAAGTTGCGGAAAACAATACTTTTGTATAGATTGTATAGAAGAAAGGTCTGTTTACTTTCATTTTACTTCTAGATTGAATAGAAGTGATATGTTAATGTGAGTTCTTTCTTTCCTGATGATGCTGTGAACTGACTGTGAATTGTAGGAGCTTAATTTGAGTTTCCAAATTCAGGTAGATAATTTGATCGGTATTTATAAACCTAGTAAACTTTTGTATGATTAGGATATTTGATTGACTAGCTAGAAATTATAAATTTCAGGCTTGTCAGCTATTGTACACAAACTGCTAAAGCTATAAGCCATGGAAAATTATGGGTGCATAGTTTATTTTGAAGTAGGATACATGGCTATTTAATAAGACATTTTAAGTGTTGCTAACTGGCTTTCTGAACAATGTTTGTGGAAAAATGTTGGAGTGAAGAAGGAACATGAAGCCATTGATTTTGAGGAAAGCCTTAAGGCCCTTAACGAATCAAGTTAAAGCCCAAGATAGAAGGCTTCACTGTAACAATTATTCAAATGGTATTTGTACATAATAGCAAATGAACTTATTTTGTTGTTTAGCTGATTAGGATTATGCAGTTTGTTAAATAAAATGTGAGTTGACATAATCTCACACCAGGTTTCGAGAAGTTGATGGCAAATAGAAGGTTGAACCCAAAACTTATAAGTTTAAGCTTTTGGGTCAAGTTGAGTTGAACAGGTGTATTAGGGCCTTTATTTCTTGGGCTCCCCATCAGAGTTTATTGTAACTAGGACAATCAAGAAGGTCACCACAGAGCCTTTCACAATTCTAGTCAAAATGTTGAACTCAATAATGAGTATTGAGTAGAGAATTTCTGGAAGATAATTAATCACTCCACTGTGGTAAAATAAAATTTTCCTTGTGCAGATTATGTGACTTAATTTTTTAGTAAATAAAAAGCTGTAGGAGTATGTAGAATTTCACGAGCACTTTTTAGTTCTACTCAGATCTTGCATGCTACTATGCCGTCTTTGAATTCCCTGGCAGTATTACTTTTACAAGTACAAAATACAAAGTGTTGGCTAATAGCTATTTGCATGCATCGCAGCTGTGCAATGCTAAGTCTTTTGGCCGCAAGTAGCCTTTTGGATTAAAACTTAGCTAAACTGTTATTTAATTCAGTTTCTGTTCTTTTAGGTGTTTTGACAATCAAGAAGTTAAGACAGCATGTCCAATTTGTCGTGGAATTTGCAGCTGCAGAGCCTGCTCAACCAATCAATCCAAAGACGTGGAACATAAGGTCTGATATCAGAGTCAACTGAATTGTGAAATAAGAGTTGCTTTTTATTATTGATGCTGACATCTAATTTATGCACAAACTATCTTTCAGGATTCTTGTAAGGACACAAAGAAGATTGACAATATTCAACAACTTCTTTATCTGATTCATAAGCTTCTTCCTGTACTGGAAGAAATGAACCGCAACCAAAGCATTGAGCTAGAAATAGAAGCTAAAATAAAAGGTATAGATGATGTTGATTTGAATTCTCAAGCGAAGAGTCCAAGCATTCAATTCTACACCTGAGGTTGAGGTTTTATTTGTACTCCCTCTGTCCAGAAAAGATGATCGCTTTATTTATGATGTTTCCAGCATGGATTTTAAGACAAGCTGAAAACATATATATAAATCAATTTTAATATGTTTTTCCTTATAAATTGTTGTGTCTTATTGTCAACAATTCAAAAGATATAAAATTATAATGTATCCAAGTGGTTGGCACATTTTAAAATCCAAGCCGAACTTCCCTCAGAAAAGCGGTCATATTGTTTTTTCTCCCTCGTATTGTTATTTTCCTCACTTTATCTTTCAAATCTGTATCTACATGACAGGAATTACACACTATGAAATTCATATTCCGCAGGTTAAATTAGGCTGCAAGAAGTTAAATAGTTGGTATGTACAATAGTAGTGCTGGATATTTCAATGTGATCAGAAAATATATATGATTTTCTTGTTTTTGCATGCACGTTTGATGGTTTGACATTCGGAACAGCAATAACTGCAAAAATACCATTGTGGATTTTCATCGAAGCTGCACGAGCTGTTCATATAATCTTTGCTTAAGTTGTTGTCGGGATTTTCGTCGAGGAGGTATTAAAGAAAACAAAGTTATGTGCCCAAACAGGAGACATTGTACATCTGATGACAAGCTATCATCGAAGATAAAACAGAATAGATCCTCAAGGAAAGATTCTTACAGTAGGTCAATTGCTTCTCCAACATTATTGCAAAACTGGAAAGTTTTTGAAGATGGAAGAATATCTTGCCCACCCAAGATTTTCGGTGATTGTGGTGTTAACACCCTTGATTTAAGATGCGTGTTCTCATTCGGCTGGACCAAAGAGTTGCAAGTAAGTATAGAAGACATAGTTGACAGCTATGATTTTCCAGAGACTTCAGATGTTGATTCATGCTGCTCTCTGTGTATTAACACAGATCACAGAGCAAACATAAACAGCCTAGTGCAAGAGACGGCTAGGAGAAGTGATTCTAGTGACAACTTTCTATACTACCCCACTGTTCAGGATCTTCATACTGAAAACCTTGAACACTTTCAGAAGCACTGGGGCAAAGGTCAGCCTGTTATAGTTCGAAATTTGATTCAGAATGCCCGAACTTGAGTTGGGATCCAGTTATCATGTTCTGTACTTATCTTGAAAGAGCAATGCTAACTCTCAAAATGACAAGGAAGCAGTTAAATCAACAAAATGCTTGGATTGGTGTGAGGTTAGTATTATACTCTTTTCCTATGTGTAAATGGGTCGACGGGCTCATGTGAATATGTCTGTATTTACTAATAGCTAGGAAACTATTGGAACTACTGGTTTTTTTAATAAAAAAAATTACTGAAGAAAATTTTAGGTATGAGGTTAAGAAGCATGCAGTATTTGAATGGTCTTGGCACTTATTTCAGGCGGACTGATTGCTGGCACTATAACTTTGATGCTTCCCTGTATATTGTCATTTGTGTACTGATCATATCATGCTCTCATGTGGCAAAGAGAATTTATTGTGGCATTATGTTGAAACATAGGATTTTTCTTATATTTTTGGTCCAATACTTGCTGCAGGTAGAAATTGGTAATAAGCAGGTTTTTATGGGGTCTTTGAAGGGGCAGACACAGGCAAATCTGTGCCCTGAAACAGTGATATTTAAAGGTTGGCTTTCTTCCCATTTATTTCAAGAACATTTTCCGGCCCATTATGCTGAGATCGTGCACGCTCTACCTCTTAAAGAGTACATAAATCCAAAATGTGGTATTCTAAACCTTGCTGTGAAGTTGCCGAAGGAAATGCCTAAGCCTGAGTTAGGTCCTTGTATCTATATTGAATATGGTGGACCAGAGGAACTTATCCAGGTCAATCTTTTGACAAAACTATGTTATGACTCTTATGATGTGGTAGGTTTTCTTTACTGCTGCAATCATTCTAAAGCTATCTCCTTCTTGAGCCATTATGAAAAGATTGTATAACTTACGTTTGATTTGTGGCCGCAGGTTAATATTCTTGCACATGCAACAGATGTACCAATCTCTACAGAAGAGCTCATTAGACTTAAAACCTTGTTAAATAAGTACAGGGCGAAAGATCATAGTAAGTCTACAGCAAGTTCTAGTGAGCAGCCTTTGGCAAATCAAGTTGAAAGAAAATCATTTTTGCATAGAGAAGACGCGGAAGACGTAAGAAGAAAATCACCATTAAATAGTGAAGATACTGAAGAATCAGTCTTGCAGGATATGATCGGAGAAGATTTGAACTTACCTGATGGAATCACTAAGGTTTCTACGTACTCTGCTGACTCTCATGGAGGTTGTGATCAAAGTATTGGACACCAAAATATGTCAAATGCAAATAATCAAGATCATGAATTTGATTCTGAGGCCACAAACTCTGTAAGCATTCATGGATCTGAAGACTCCGAAGATGAGAATTTCTTTCAGGATGATATCAAAAGCTCAAGTTGTAACAAAGAGATATCAGTGGTTAATTCTCGTGGTGCCCAGTGGGATATTTTTCGCAGACAAGATGTTCCAAAGCTTCTAGAATACCTCAGAAGGCACTCTAACGAGTTGGGTTGGTCATACTGCACTCCGAAGCAGGTAAGATTAGACGATTTCCAAGAGTTTGGGCTTTAGAGTTGATGTGTATTTACTTTGTGTCTGCTACAGGTTGTTCATCCAATTCTTGATCAGAGTTTCTTCCTTGACGCATTTCAAAAAATGCGGCTAATGGAGGAGTTCAGTAAGTTTTACTTTCCAGGAAATTTCATCTTTGTTAAAACAAAAGCTAAAGCTTGTTATAGTGGATTTACTTTTAACCACTTTCAGATATTGAACCATGGACCTTTCAGCAAAATATTGGAGAAGCTGTCATCATTCCTGCTGGATGTCCATATCAAGTTAGAAAACTTAAGGTAGATTGTTAAAACACTTGATAAGAATGGGTATGCTTACTTTTATTCCTAAGCTACTATTTTATTCTGTGGTCCATCTGTCTAGTTTTGTTGTTCCTTGCATGTACAAGTTTTAAGACAGAAAAACTTGTTTTTTAAGACCAGATAAAGTATAAAACAATCCTTGCATCACCTTGACTAGTATTTTGAACTTGTAAAAATTGAACAGAAAAGTCAAAATACAATAGGAGTCTTTCCCCTAAAATGAACATACTGAGGTGAAACCAGTAAAAAAAGCTGTTTCAACTCATTTATAGCAAGTAAAGTATATCTTTTACTGTTTTACGTCAATAAAAATGTAAGTTGGTGTCTGATTTCTATGGTCCCTAATCAAATTATCTGGGTTTTGAATCTTCACACACTCCTACTCCAATGGGCAGTCTATCTATTGAACACTTTTACTGATCAAACCTAGTGGTCTGGTCTGGTGCTAGTTACAATGGGTAGTAATTTCTGTTGTTTTTTTTCTTCTAGTTATTGTTATTTCAGTTTTGATAACTGATAGTGATTTTTTCCTTAATGCATGTGCAGTCCTGTGTTAATGTAATTCTGGAGTTCATCTCACCCGAAAATGCTTCTGAGTGCATCAGATTGGCTGACGAACTCCGTCTACTTCCTCTACATCACAAAGCAAAAGAAAAAATCCTAGAGGTAATACTAGTAGTTTACTTGCTCTTATATTTTCCTCCTCTGTATTTTTCGATACCAAATGTGTAAATAAACAAAATTTGGGCTTCTGCAGGTGGAAAAAATGACGCTCTATGGTGTCAGTGCTGCAATCGAGGAAATTAGCAAGCTTACACATCTGGAGTAAGTAGTTCATTGGAAACATGCACTTCTCTGCTAAGGTACTTGGCTTATATGGTCTTTGTCGATGCTTAATTCATGAAAATTTGACGAAGGATATGAATTTTTCTTTTATGTAACAACTTGCAATGCCATTTAGCTTTTTCCATTTTATGGTCACCTATATGTAACTGAAATGTCAGAAACAACCAAAGAGCGATAACTGTTCCATCAGGTTGCTTCCTTCAACCACTTGAAATCACATAAAAATGGTAGCTTAATTCATATAAATGCTCTCAATGGATATGTTTTGAATACCAATGTTGATCTATTACATTCCTCTGGTCTCCAGGTTAAGGATGCTCATTCATCCAATGGTTCTTAGTTCTTACAATTTGTCCTTGCTGGTTAGTTTGGCCCCCATATGATCAATCACTTATTGGTTAAAGTTTATAAGACTATGAAATGGTTAAAGAGATCAGAGAGTACCTGACCTCTGCTTTTTCGCCTTCAGTCAGTCAAAGATCATCAGTTTCATTTCGATTAAGCAAACATGCATCTCCTCAATAATGCAAGGAGATATACAATTTCAGTTTTCTGGACAGAAGAATCTTTTACGTTTATCTGCCAAAATGCGGCACTTATATTTGTATTCCATGCTTGTAATGACCCTGCCTAATTCATTATCCCCAGAGGAAGAAAAGATTGAAAGGAAAGAACACCCTACTAAGTTGTTAATTGGCATTGGATAAGCAAGTGTTATTTAATCCTTCACTCATATGGTTGGAAGTTGGAACTGTTGATGTAACTCAGAAACGAAGTAAGTGAGATTTACGGAAAAGTTGAGTAAAGGGAATCAAATAATGTCTGCTTCTTATTTATGACATTCTTAAGGTTCTGCAAGGCTTCAGTGAACAGAGATTCTCTGCGGAAAAATAAAATAATAAATACATGACAAAATTTTCCCTCATAAATAGAAAGAGCCAAATGAGGTTAAAGAACATCGTTAAATCATTCAATGTTAGTTCTGCGGACTGATATACATTTCATTTCGTAGCTTTACACTGTCAAAACTTGTGTTGTTGGTGAAGCAACAAGCATGAACCTTCTATGGAGCCATGAGCCCTTCAATAGTGTAGGTAAGTGACTTCGCCCAGTCGGCTTTAAGTAGCAGTGTCTGCAGGGTATGCATAACATCGTAATCTGGGTCAAGCTTCCTCTGCCAACCCTACAAAATCACAAGCACCAAGACAGGATAACTGAATTACATTCTTGTCCATGATCACAGCAATTTAAGCAAGGGAAGGGTGAAATGAACTTAAAAACCTATAAACCTACTGAACAATGAACAGTTGACATGCATTAAGGCAGCATCACATAAATCCATTTTCTTCCCTATTAAAATAGTAGGTTATCACATTTCAGCTAACACAATTTGGAAGAAATTACCTCAAGAACCAATGTGGTAACCATCACAGTGCAGACGTTCCCATCAATATTAACTCTATGTCGCCTAACTTTCTCAAGCAATTGGTGCATGCATTCTGCAGGATGGACCACGTCACCTTCTGGAGTTCCCCAAAAGTCGAATGACTCAGTCACCTCCTGTTAAACAAAAACTTTTAAAAAAATAACCAGAAAATCCAGTGGTACATGAATATTACCTACATATGCAGTCAACTGGAGTTCCCAATCTTTTTAACTTTTTGGTTGATTTTCCACTTTGGCGCGTAGAAGCAAGGCTGATATTTTTCTTGTATTAACACTCTAAAAGGGTAGTCCTGCAAAGTTTAGAGACCTAAAAAATATTCTCCTAATATTTGATTGTAATTCTAGTAAATTTCACTTTTCTGGTAAGTGTGAATACATAGTCTCTCCCCTATAAAGTCCAAGATTCTAAAATGGACTCCAAAAATAAATGAGAAAATAGTGAATTTTTTTGCTAAAGTACCAAGATTCAGAATAAGGATCTTCACGTCGATAACCATAACTTGCAAGTGCATTGTTTATGGAATCTTGGGGCTCAAAGTAAATAAATATAACTAGAAAAACCTTCACTTGCACATAAATTCATCATGGCCCAACCAGAAGAGGTAAACACAATAAGGCAGCCACATTCAAGTACATAACAAATAATGATCAAGTACCTAACATATTACCTTAATGAAGGCCTTTGGATTAGGGCAAGTCTGCTGCTTTGATAATCTAAGTGCGCACTCTGCCGCTGTACGACCATCTCGACGGGCAACAGCCTTAAAGAAGTCCAACAAATTTACCCGATCGCTACCAGAAAGTTCAGCAGTCATGCCTACATCAAGGAAAATAACATGAGGCTTTGATTTAAAAAGCCTCTTCCGAGAAGACTTGTTTTGAGCTACCCTGACAAGAATATTTCCTGGATGCATGTCAGCATGAATAAAGTTGTCCACCTGGAAGAAGAAAAATCACATCTCTGAACTCTGAAGCCTGAATAACTCATCATTAAATTTTTACACAACTAAGAGAGACCAAAATTTTCATGTCTCGTTCTAAATACAGGTAAAGAAAACAATCAGGAAGAAATCATACAATAAAAAAAGATAAAAAGTACACCAAAATCAAACTTGTATATTAGTTAAGCCTCTAGCCATTGTATTGAAGTAGCATCTCAAATCAGATAGATGAGCCGTGAGGTCCTACCATATGTATATGTGCCTCTAGGGCACAAAAAATGTCACACTTATTTACTTGAGTACGTTATTGGGTGAAAATATCAAGCAGTTACCACATGGTCTTTATGTTTGAAATCCCTCCCGCCACCCCACCCATGCCGTACTCTGTACCAAAAAGTGACGTTTTATGTTCCTAATTTCCTTCCACATACCACATAGAAGGGAGGGAGTAATATAAAGATACCAACTTAAATCAACAACACAACCATATCAACTCTATGCTCAAGCTAATATTTGCACATTGAAAGAAAGAGGAAACTAAAGCAAAAATAAAAACAAATTTTTTTATTTTTTTAGAGAAGTAAGCTTTAAAATGCATATTGCAAGCACAAAAAAGGTAATTTACTATAATACCACTTACCAGAAGCATCTTCAGAAGTGCATGAGTCCCAATGTGTGCAAGTGAGCTTTTAAGTCGCTCATGTCCGTCAAGTTCATCAACATAGCGAGCAACACTTTCCCCTTGCTCAAATGTTTCCACCAAAACAGCAGGATGCACAAGTGGATATACAGGCTTTGGAAAAGAAACATCCTTCCACCTGCGAAAATTATAAATGAAGCGGCTCAAATGGGCAGCTTCCCTTGCAAGGTCCACTTGAGACATCATAAAAACAGCGAACTGCTGTACACTTTAAATCAATCTCAACCAATTCAGCGTTGGAATAAACTTCGAAGTCTTTGCTACTATGTTGATTATCTGAAAATCTCTTCTAATGGAATCACCAACTCCAGGATGTCTAACTTTTACTGCAACTAAAATAGGCTTGTTCTCACGGCCACGGTATCGATACCTCAAAGATGCTCGATGCACTTGGGCGATACTTCCAGATGCTACAGGTGCCTCCTCAAAATCGTCAAAAATTTCAGAAAGCTTACGACCAAAAGCTCTCTCAATGGTCTTTTTGGTGTAGGCAAAACTATGTTCAGGGGCTTTGGCATGCAGCTTTGAAAGTTCAGTACACAGATCTATAGGGAAGAGATCAGGCCGTGTGGCTGCCCACTGACCCCACTTTATGAATGCTGGACCTGCTCTTTCCAGGGTACGATGAACAAGCTGAAGCCATGTTTTCCTATACTGATGTCCAAGAGAATCGGCAAATGGTACCATAACTATGCTGGGTGAGAACAAAATTGCCAAGTAAAGAGCTCTCAGCAATAAGACTACACCTTCTAATGCTGAAAGGAGTAATGAGACAAAAAAAGCATGTCCGTCTTGAGCACGTGTGAACAACGTATTACTTGGCTGACAGATCTCTATGTTTTCCAATGCTTGGGCCCATGCTACATTACCACATGTTAAGGCAAATACACCAGGGACAACCCCATAATAGCGACTCAAGGCCAAGCTAATTGCTTGAGCAAGCCGACTTATGGGACGAGAAGTTTGTCCATTATAAGAACCCCGGGAAAGCCTCTTCCAAGCAACCTGGGCATGATATGCTATTCTGTTACTTTCTGGGATGACATGATAATTATTGGGATAACTACTCTTGATAAAAACATCCTTCATTTTGTATGCCAAAAATGAAGACTGATTCCTACAAGGAGACATAAATTGCGAGTATAATTTGTATTGTGGTGAGAATAACCCTGCTGTACTGACTTCCCCATATCTCCTTCCTGCTGAATAGATGCTTCTCTGACTTGAGGAAATAGACTCTGCAACTCTCCTAATTTTTCCTATTTTGAAGAATCTGCAATCCCAATGAAAGGGTCAATTACAACTGATGCATTTTCTATTCATATTAAAATTAACCTTACTCCTTTTAAAACTTTCAGATGCATAATTTTTCTAGAGATGTCCTAGTTTTAGCTCAATAATGGAGATTCTCACATTAATTAACACCAACAACTCATATAAATAACACCAACCAACACACCAGGTGAAACAATTATGGTAATTAAGGTTATGTTAGAAGTAATGATCGTGTAAAGCTATCCAATAGACCATCAAATTAATTTCCTCACCTCATTACAACAATCAACCGCACTAATTCATTGTCTATCTAACCAAGGTAGAATTGGGTTTTGTTTCATTATGCCTAATCCCTGTAACACACTTGTTTCCTTAAAATATCATGAAATTGGCAGTTATAAACAAAACCCAAAAGAAAGAAAAGGTAAGCAAGCCAAATATAAATAAATAAATGAACAAACAATGTAATAAAGAAATTTAGAGAGACCTTGACATGGCGAGGATTGGTTTTTTCACTAAGGACTAATATAAGGTGTATTGCGAGCATTTTCTAGAGATTGTGGGTGAAGAAGAGGAAAAAAGGACCATATGGAATCGCTCGAGAGCCTCAGATTCTGCTGCCGGCGCGTTTGATCTGTATCTTCATCTTTTGAGCAAAACTTGAGCTTGTTTTTCGTTCGTTATAACTACGGTGGCGGCGGCGGTGCCACAAAAACTGGTAATAGGACCGACGGCGCTTGTATTCGGTTTCCAAATAATGAGGTTTGATTAGTGAGCGTAATTGTTCTTTGATTGGTTGTCTGATGGTGGCGATGGGGCTGCTAGCATTCTTTTCGCGACCTTTTCCTTGTTATGCTTGGAGGAATAAATATCTTGTGCATAAACTATAAAGGAAACTTTTCCAACTTTTAAAGATTTTAATTATGATGTATTTATTCTGTTTCAATTTTTAAAAAAAATTTAATTTATGACATTTTTAAATTTAAAATTAAGATAATTTATTAAATATTGTGAAATAATAAAAATAGTACTTAGATAATTTATAATATTTATTATTATAATTATTAAAATTAAAATAATTCATGTCAATTTTAAAATTGAATTTTTTTTAAATTTATCTCAGAAAGTTAATAATAAATCAATGATTATATATTTTGGAAAGGGAGTAGGAGTACTTAATAGTAATTAAGTATCAAGATCATAATATTATTTTTTATTTTTTTTGATGAAAATAATTTACTTTTTTTAAATTATGAGATTTAACATTCTAATTTTCAAAAGTGGATTGCTATTGAATTTTTTGCTCCTTTAAACATCAATGAACAAATATTTAATTAAAAATTTTTATTTTTATTAATTATTATAATCACTTTATTATTATAATAATAATAAAAAATTAAAAATTGATATATATCGGTAGGATTCTTATACCAATCCATGAAAACCATGTCCCGAAATTGGTATTACCAATGGTTTACATTTATTAATCCGATTGGTTAGGTCCAAAAATTGATTAGTTTTTATATATTTGAAATATTTTTTAAAATTAATATGATTCGTTTAATTTTTAAAAATCATAATATTTTGATTTGATTAACAGTATGTTTTAAATTCTTCATAAATTTTATAATTATGTCATCGAAGATTCTAAATCTCATTGTATTTATGTAGTCTAAGATTAAATAAATTAGAGTGGAATTATTGTTATGCTACTTGAAAAGACTAGATCTTGTAATAAGCAATTAATCACTAGCTAGTAGTATTATTTTATGTGTTTGGTCCATTATACTTGGAGGACCTAGCCCAGAAAAGCTTGGGACTAAGTTGTGAATATGTGCTAAGTCCTCTGGGCTACAAGGCTAGTATTGGGCTAAATATTGGTCCTATATTTCTTTACAGGCCTAAAATATGTGTCCATATAAGCTAGAACAAAATATAAAATAAAAGCATTCAAAAACAAAGGATCAACGTGTTTTATTTCCCCGTTGCTTTGTTGAAACACACGGCGGCCACCGGAGGTCCAAGGTCGTGGTCCGCTGAAAACTGACAAGTGCTAAAGTTGGTACGAGTTTCCGGTGGTGGCGGACTCACCCCTGCCAAGTTTCGTTTTGCTTGAAGAGGACAAACACGTAGCCATGAATACCGGTGGGGGGCTGAGGTCCAATATATGGCACCAACTCTTTCCCTAAAATTTAAATTTTGACAAAATATAAAATTCAGAATCTAGTTAATTGTTTAGTCCTATTATATATATATATAATTCAAGAAATAC
This sequence comes from Panax ginseng, assembly GCA_020205605.1. NCBI lineage: Eukaryota > Viridiplantae > Streptophyta > Magnoliopsida > Apiales > Araliaceae > Panax > Panax ginseng. The sequence goes on from CM035139.1 coordinate 8,532,411, forward strand.
CTTTAGTGGCATCTGATCCTCCTGCACCAAGAATCAACAAATTTTACTAGTGGCTTAAAAGTAAAAATATTTGCTACTGTATTAAGTTATAAACACTCCAAAAATAAGTTGTATGTCAATTAAAGTAAGTCTTAACCGGTAAATTTGATGGAGAACAACGTTTAATTATGTTTTTCGGAGTTTTTTTTATTTTGTGTGGTGTGGTGCCAGTGGGGCGGGCATGCATGTGCATGTGAATTGTCGAAATTATTGGAAATTAATTACCAATGGAACCACTCTCAAAATTGGTTCACCAGGACTAGCTAGGAGCACCAGGATTCAGGATCAAGATTCAACCATGACCTACATATCCAACCAAACAAAAATAAATATTCCCCTCCTATTCACAAAAAGGTCATAGCTATTCCCAAGATATACAAAATTTAAAAATATATTTTTGTTCCACATTTATTCATAAATTTATTTAGTATTCGTGATAACTGTTGAAACTTTCGCCATAGAACGTTACAGAAATTCTAAAAAAATAATAATTGTCGTCTGAATCGAATGGAAGTTTACTATCTCCTTAAAACAATATTCACACCTTATATAAACTGCACATGGTTACAATGAATCTGTCTCCCAAAATAAGACATGCTCATAAATTAATTAATCTATATTAAATATTATGTGCATGATAGTATTTAATTTAAAACTATAATTTGAGAGAGAAAAAAAATAATAAACCCAAAATTTCTTAAAAGGAATTATAGAACATTCATTTCTTGTGGAAAAATTCCATCTCCAGATGAGAGTTTTCTAATCTTATTTATAGGATTCTAAACACTCCTTTGAAAAGAATTAAAAATATATGTACCTTTTCAATTTGAAAATACATGAATCAAACACATTCTTTCTAAGGGTCGTACTAGTTCAAACTAGTGACCTAAGTCGAACCATTACACTGGTTCAATGTTACACTCGTTCAAAGTAACAATCACACCGGTTAAAACTAGTGATCCAAGTTAAACCATTGCACCGATTCAATGTTACACCCCTCCAAACTAGCAAATCACACATTTATCATTAAACCGATACATCTATTGGTTATTAAAACTACATATAATATATTTAATACATAATAATAGATTTTGAAAATATCTAACAATCTCCACCCTCCCATTTTCAAAAATTATGTAATTTTATTTTTTCAACTTTCTTCTCTCTCTTTAGGTACCCCTTATAGTTTAAAGAAACCCAACACATGTACATTTATATATGGTCTTGTGTTTATCTCTTAGATTTCGTAAGTGACTTAAAGACAGTCTTAAGTCTCGCATAAGTGTCTGCACTTTCTTCACTTACATATGTGAATCTAATCAGATACCCTTGTATGACATGCATCTTTCAAACCGGATATAGATTCATTAAAGGTTTACTTTACCCTCTTTGTTCTCCATACAAGCATACACTAACTTTGAGATGATTTTGAAGAATTTCTTCTTCATATATAATATTTGTCTAGTGTATAACTGGTTATTACTATAAGTATTTTTCCATTGAACTAATATACTTGTTGTTACTCTAGTATTTAGTTGTATTCCACTTATAAGTTTTCTCTCATTTAAAGTCTTTAAACTCATCATATCTCCATGGAATTACTCCATAACAATCCCTACCTAGGACTTTTGTAACCGAGATCTACTAAATTACTTTTGTTTTGACAAAGAGATTGACTATGTTACTTTATTACTATCGAGTGTTCAATATGTCTTATACTGATATGTCTTGATTTTCTTAATAAGTCATCGCATTATCATAACTATCAATTAACTTATGTCATAGAGATATCTCTAATATCAACAGACACTTAAGTCAATCACTTTCATTATCATAAAATGATAAATTTTAAACTTCATTATTGAATTTCATATAGTATCTCTCAAAATTAATTTAATATACACATAATTCAACCTCCTTGCCTAGGGCCCTCAGTGCAAGGACTTGATCAAACTTACATTGATTCGACATAATTAAATATCACAAATCATGTGTACAGTTGTTCATTTATATATTACTATATCTCAAACCGAGATATGTTGACAATAATATCATAAATTGACCAATCTTAACATAAAATTATATATAAACCATATTATCTTTAATACCAAGATAATGCTTAATTCATATATAAATAAGTTTATATATATATGATGTCACATATATATCTTAGATTACAACATTTTATACCATCATTCACTTTGAAGGTGAATCTTGAAACAATGCGCATTTGTTTCGTACTTAACACAATTAAAAATAATAATCTAAAACTAGACATTATCGTCTTTTCTTTTTTGAGAGAAACTTTAAATATTGCCTTTATAAATGATAGGAATCTATTATGAGATTTGATGATAAATATGATTAATGTATATTTGTATAAGTAAGTTTTGTAAAGTCCTTAATAATACGATGATTGTACAAGAACTTAAACTAGAAAGATGAAATATGTTGGGTTGATAAGTTGATCTAGTTAATTGTTTAAAATTCATTTTGATCCTGTATATTAAAAAATTTATAAAATTTCAATGAGGTCAATTTATTCATTACACTTAAATTTCTTCTAAATTTATCTTATATTATAAAATAATTTTTTTTTTCAGTAGAGTCGATCAATTGACCCCACACCTTCTAAGGTAGCTTCGCCCCTGAATATATCCGACGATATATTCCGTCGAAAATATATTAATTCCGAGGGAATATATATATTTTGTCGGAAATAATTTTGTCGAAGTTGGCTTTTTTTTCTTTCTTGTAGTGATTAATTGATTTAATATCTAATGTGAAATATTCTAAAGATAATTTGATGGGATGACACTGGAGAAGGCAGGTGAGGAAAGCTATATAATTAATTTTATTTTTTTAAAATCGTTTACTTTTAATAGCTTGACCTAGCTAGCTGTATATATGGACAGACTTTAATATTCCAAGAAGGCATTTAATAAATAATAATGTGAACCAAGATGTCTCAACTGTCACCCTGTTGAAGGCAATTCGAATTGATGGCATGCAAATTGAAAGATAAACGGCCTCTGCTAATCAAGACATGGACTAGTTTTCACCCTCACAATTCACACGCATGTGGAGAAAGAAATATGTACGTGGCAACCCTTACACTATGTTTGTGAAACAGTGAGTATAATTTTAATGTTACATATTCATTAATATTCTTGACTGTGGAGAGCTAGCCTATTAGTAATTAAGTGGCAAGTTGTCAAATGTAGGATATTGGCGATGACAGGAATTGATGGGAGTGGATGAATTTGGAGATCAACCAAACAGATGCTTCATCGTGTTTCTTTTCCGGTGTTTATTATGGATCTGGTTAGCATGAAGTTTATTTTTTGATAAGTTGATCAATTCGATAGAATCTTGTGACACACAAAAAACTCGGCGTGGCATTCTACTCTATCTACCAATTATTAACTTATCCAAAAATAAATTTCATGCTAACCGCTCCCGTTTATTATGGGACATAGCTAGCTAGGGACAAGCAGCACCAGAACTAATTAAGTACTTTGGAGATCAGTTTTAGGTTGATATATATATATATATATATATATATATATATATATATATATATATATATATATATATATAGTGCCATGATATTCCTATATATTGATTGGATGGTACTAGCTAGGCTTGAAACATGTGGATCACTGTTTAACGTTTCTAGCTTATTAATTAATGTCATTCAATTTTGGAGGACTAACTGATCATGAAGAATATAAGATCAGAAAGTGAAAGGTGTTCATTCATAATTTGTTCATCACCACCTTAAAGTTAACAAGTGCTAGTACTTAGGTAGGTTTACTCATTTGTACAGGAGCCTGGAGGGGAAAAAATGAACATACATACATACATGATATAACCTTTTCGGAAATATAAAAGACCTAGAGAAAGAGTGGAAAAATAAAGTAAAACAACTGAAAATTTAATAATTATCTTCAATTATGAACACATTTAATTATATATAATTTTTTCTCGGTTCTTAAAAGAATGACTGAAGTATATTGGTTAAAATCGTAAAGTTTTTGAAGCCATATATACTAATTTATCTAATTAATTCAAATAATTATATATATATATATATATATATATATATATATATATATATATATATATATATATACTCGTTAATTAGAGAAAGAGTATAAAACTTTTATGCTAAATTTGTACTTTAATTTTATTTTACGAGGACAGAAATGAAGGAGGAATGATACAAGTATATATACTTGCTACATCAGGCTATGAAAAAATATATCAACTTTTATTATGAGTAAATATAATAATATAATATGTAATTCAACAAATATATGAGTAGTTTATTGAAGTTCATGTCTAATTATACTAAAGATGGATTGTTGGGTTATTTCACATGAATTTCACGTTGGATAAATTTAAGAGTGTAGATAGGTTAATAAGTATCGTAGAGTCTCAACTTAATAGATTAATCTTTTAGGTTAAGAGGTGGTCCAACACGCTGTATGATGATGAATTGATGTGCGTATCAACCAAAAAGGGATTCTCCAGTTCCACCAAAAAGATGGCAACTTTAATTTCTTCTCTAATTTTTAATTAATTTCATTTCTCCGCTTTCCGAATTCCAAACATGGTGCTACTTCATTGTTCCTTTTTTCTCTAATTATTTTATCACCAAAATTGTGGGGGCCACATGTCACGTTTAATTATCTTGGTGAAAATGAATTAAATGCATTTTAAAAAATAAAACTATTATTATAATAAAAGAAGCAGCAAAATTACATTCCAAATAACCAATTCCTACAATTTTTCTATAAAAAGGTGATCGATCATCTGAGTAAGGCTAGGGATATAATAATTAATAAGAACTTAATTAATAATTAAGAACTGGAAAAACAAGACTATTTTAAGGCTCTGATCAGTCTAACCAAACTTAAGAAACTTCATATAATTAGTTTACATTCATAGTTCTTACCTACCTACTTTTACCCCTCCCTAAAGTCTGGTCTAAACCAACAAGAATTAACAAATTAAACATTTGCTTGTGTTTCAGTTACAAAGAGTTTCTAGCATTCTCACCAAATAACTATTATTCTAATACAGTACTCGTCGTATATAGTCTTCAAGTTAAATCAAATGACCAGAATTAACATAAAATAACAACAATTTCCTTTTAATTTTTGGCTTAATGTATACGTAATCTACGAACTATATATGTATGATCAGGATTCAGGAAAGAGGGAGGAAAAAACAAGTTTAATACTCTTGATCTGTCCCACAAAAAGAGTTTCATTTACAAAAATTTGTGTATTTTAATGATATATTTTAATTTTTTCCATGTATAGGCCTACAAATAATAAGTTGTTAGTTTAATTTTAGTGCAAGAAAATAACAAAATTATGATATATGTAAATTTGGAAACACTTAAATTCTGTGAAACAAGAGAGATTAATAATTAATTACGACGACGAGGTCAGTAAAAATCGAAATTAATTAAACCATGAAATATTAAAAATTAAAACAATTGCTTGGTAGGCAAAAGACATAAACCCACTTTTGGAGTTTCCTTTTATTGGGAATGGCTTTTTCTTTGGGCGGTCGAAGGTGAAAGGAAAAGAAAATGAAAGAGCGAGGATCCTTGTGGTTGTGGGTCGGCTTCAAGTCAATTAAAAACTACTTCTAGCTAGTCTTAATCTCTTGACACGTTAATCCCTTACTAATTTGATGTCAAAAAGCACAAGTGATATATACAAGAATTAAAAGCAAAAATATTTCTTGACGTAGAAGTGACGTGCGTCTTACGTAAATGTATGAGATTTACATGCAAGTGGGGTTTGACTTCCACAATAATTAAAGTGGGTATGTAAGGACCAAGATTTAACTTCGGATCGTACGAGTAAAATCAGAAAGAGAAGCTAAAGCTGGCGAGTAATATAATTTACGGAAGTGGTTAGCATGAAGTTTAATTTTAGGTAAGTTGGTGAATTATAAGATAAATTAAATATGCAAAGACTACATGCGTATAAGATTTATCGATCAATTGATCAACTTATCAAAAAATAAATTTCATGTTAACCGGATTGATAATTGACGTATAAGCTTTTGTGGCCACTGTTTAATTAGTTTTCTTGTGTATGTAAATTAAATGTTTGTGTCCACGCTCTAGTGTATATATATATATATATATATATATATATATATATATATATATATATATATATGATGGGGTCACATATTCATATACACGTAATAAATTTAAGAGCATGATATATTTGAATGATACGTGAAATTTTGATAAAAAATTAAAGAATGACCATATATATATGAGCAGGTGTGCAAATTTGGAAAACAATAATTGCATTTAAAGTACTTCAATCAATCATTTGTATTCTCTGTATATGGGAGAGTTATTTGTGTATTTCACGACTTCTTTGTCGGAAATATTTAGAGTAATTAGAAGAAAGTTTTCGTAATTGGTTGAATGATCGATGCATTTTTCTCCTTCTTACTTACTTATCACTGAAAATATATCAACACTTATTCGATTACTTGTTGCATGATATAATATATATACATATATAATGTATTTATCTAGAATATTTTATATATATAGCCTCCCTAAGCTGGGTTTTATAAAAGTGATAATTTGATTGAATTTAACTTACATTGTAGCATGCACTTGGACTTGGTTGATTAATTAGTTAACTACTTAGAATCTAATTATATATGATTATATGTATTCGAATTATTTAATTAAAGAAGATTAGAAACACATTTTTTTTACCAAACTTAATTATGACCCTTGATTTTAATTTGTTCATACAGAAAACATGAGATCAATAAGAGATTAAGCAGTATAATATTTGAATTTTTTGTTTATGGCAAACATAAAAACCTTGTTAGTTGTTATGGTTCTCCTTATCATTAATTCTACTTTCTCAATGATGAGCTTAATCCTTTATTTGCATGCAATTGCCCATGAAAATATCAAAAAAATTTCTCCAACACTAGCAAAGAATATATATATATATATATATATGATAATGAAATCATCCGCGACCATAATCACCAGCAGCACCCAATCATTTTAACGGATAAGAAAGGTCAGCTATTTCAGGGGACCCACAACTTGTATTATTAAGTACACGTGTCCCGCATGCTGACGTAAGCAATGGTTTGACAATTTCATATTAATTGCACGGAAGGACAAAACCAAATGGAGTACTAAAAAGAGAAAAAAGAGCACAAGAGCCACGCCGTGTTTTTTAATAAAGTAATGCCAGCAGTAATATTTTTAAAAGTGGTCCCGCCGTTCATTTTTCGACACGTTTGCTTCTTAGTCAACCCTCTTTATAAATTTTTTTATGAAAGCCATGCAAATATAAATCATTACTTTATTAGTACGTGAAAAGACAGTTATCATAATGAAGCATGGTTATATTTGTTTATAAAAATTATATTCAAGATAAAATTGTTAATTACAAATATTTTATTTATTTTTAAATTTAGAATTGAGACTATTAATTTAAGAATTATAAAATAATTTAATAATTTTTATATTATAATTATAATCTCAAAATTATAATATTAAAATTATAATCTTGAAATTATAATCCTAAACAGATATAGTCCAAGTGTCTGGCCTCCACTTCTCCGGCCGCACTATTGTCGAAATCTGAGTGTTGGGATCTATGAAACCATTTTGTTAGACTCCTCTTTTGGTTTAATTTTATTTAAGAAATGATTTAATTACTCTTATGAGTCGTATCTCTTTTGGAATTATCATATAATTAACTCCCAATTGGGTATAGTCCAAATTATATATAAAAGAGGTTATGTTTTACATGAGAAAGATTGCATTTAGCTGAAATTAATTAGTATTCTCTTTTGCATGAGGATTCATAAATTTTTATATTTAAGGAGGACTTGTAAGATATATATGGAAAGTGTATGATATGTTGAGGACTTGGTGTACATTTCACGGTTGTCACACTCCATTATTGTAAATGATTATTATTTTTTTATATTAATTTAATTTATCTGATGATTATTTATATTATTTTGGAGACAAAGGTGTAAAACTTTCATCACTTTCCTTTCTAGTTTCTTCTACCCATTAATTATAGTCTAACTAAAATATTAATGTTATACCAAATGATGAGCAGATCAAACTTTTGTAACAAATATATATATATATATATATATATATATATATATATATATATATTTACAATAATTGAATTAATAATTCAACTTTCACGTGAATTTATTAAAAAAAAGAAAGAAAGAAAGAAAGAAAAAGATATATAGTGTGATGCTTGATTTCTCATCAGTAATTCATGTAGTGAGCTTAATAAATGTGGCAATCTATTCTTATAAAATTAATTTTACATGTCACAACAACAATAATGCCAAAGCTCAAAGGACTAAAAAAAATAATTCAGATTATGAAAAATATTAAGTTTTACATGAAACCATTAACGTCCCATAAATCTGGGGTTTCAAACTTCAACATGCTGCTACTGTAACTTTCTCTCTCATCTTCAGTTGTAGTGGAGCTGTTGATGTACGTTGGACTTGATGCAGGTGTCGATAAATTCGACAAAACTGATGTAAAGCTGAAGTTGTTGTTGGATTGGAAAGCTGAGTTATCGGATGCAAGAGGATCCATGAAAGATTGATCCGACCCGTAATAACCAAAGTCCTGTGGGGGCACATAGTTATCATCCACATTGGTGGGCATTTCATTACATTGCCAATCATTTAATTGGCCATTTTGGGAGTTAAATTGGGTAAATTGGGGTTCCAAGATTTGGGCTTCATTAGAAAATGGGACACACGTTGGAAATTCTTGATCAACTTGGCTAGGTTGTATAAGGGGTGACAATTGATTTTGGAGTACTTGGTCACAATTAAGTTGGTTTTCTTGAACATTTTGTTGAAAAAAGTTAAGATTTTGGCGGTGGGACGTAAAGAGAGAAGTGGCTAGCCTTAGCAGCTCTGGGTTAACTTGCAAGGGTTGGACCCCCAAAAGCCTAGAGATATTCATTTGAGATGAATTGTTGTAAAAAGATGAGTTTAGAATGGTGGAGAGATCAAGAAGATCAAGTCGTGGACTGTGTGTAACCGGGTCGATTCCCATTCGGAGAAGTCGTTTCCTAATGTGAGTATTCCAGTAATTCTTGATTTCATTATCGGTTCTTCCTGGCAAACGAGCTGCAATTGCTGACCACCTATTACATGCATGTCAAACAAAACAAAAAGATGAGAACATGAATTATTCATACTATAGGACACATAACACATATTTTTTAAAGTCCAAAAAGCTCGACATATATAAAGAAATGAATGTAATATCAAATAGCTAGACTTATTACTTGTTTCCCAAAACACTGTGTAGTTGAATAATTGTTTCTTCCTCTTCAAAAGAGAATCGACCTCTTTTGATATCAGGCCTCAGATAATTAGTCCATCGAAGACGGCAACTCTTTCCACACCTTCCAAGCCCTATACATATGAACAAATTTAAGGAATAAACATTAATACAAAAAAAAAAGAAAAAAAAAGAGGAAGATCATGAAGAAGAAACATAAATAGTAGTACTATATATGGACAATTACAGCATGCATCAATCATCATGTAGATATACCAGCATTCTTAGGAAGAGTTCTCCAATTGCCATAGCCATTCTTTTGAATGTAATCAACCAGTTTCTGATCCTCTTCTGGAGTCCATGGCCCCTTCTTCAATCCATTCTTGTCACAACAAGGTGCTCTTCCCATGTTACTATATTATATATAAGAGTTATCCTTAAGTTACTTTGGTAGCTAGCTTGGTACAATTGAAATGTCACAAAGAGAGAGAGAGAGATTTAATTTGGAAGAAATGAGAAGATGAACAGAAGATGTAACTTGAAAGTCCGTATAACAAGTACTTGGGATATATATGAATGTGTATATATATATAGTGGCTAAAGACAACAAACGGGAAGTCAAAGGGATTCGGTGCCTTCCGCTTATCACTATGGCAACGTGTCCCGGCTTTACTTTCTTTCTTTGGAGAAAAAAACAGCAAATATAATTATGCGAGTTTCAAAAAACATGCACACCCCTTTTCTCTCTCTATTTTGTACTCCTTCCATTCCTTAATATATATCGTTTTAGAGTTGTGCATAAATATTAAAAAAATAATTGTATAGTATTAATTATAATATCAATTATCTATATTGTCCTTGTATTGGAAGAAGATATTATTATTTATTGGACAGAAAATAATGAGAGAACCAAAGTTATATTTAATACTTAGGATAATATTGAAAACTAAGCAATTAATATTTACTTGAAATTCTCAAACGACTTATATTAAGGAATAAAAATATTTCTCTAAAACGACTTATATTAAGGAACGGAGATAATATATTATTCGGATTTCAGTAATCATCCATCAAGTTTTGTTCTTAATTACTTATTTATATATAGGGTTCCAATTTATGACGACCTTTTGATATTAATATTGGTTAGTTAATATTTTTATTAATATTAATATTAATATTAGTTAGTAATATAAATTGGGATTAAGGACAAAAAATTGGGATTAAAGTTATGGCTACTTCGTATGTTGTAGAATGGAGAATTTTACCACAGGCAATGTATGAGAACAGCAAACCGTCTCAGGTCCAAAGTTGAAGGGGGGCCAAAAGTTTTTATAAATTTATGTATTTATATGTATAAAAAAATAAATAATAAAAAGATTAGCGATATTATGCATTGAAAATGATATGTTAAAAAACATTAAATATGATAGTATAATTTATGATTTTGCATCTAAAAGTGTAACAAGAAGACATTTTAAATGATGTTTTGTAGTTTTAATTTCATTGGGCAAAACTAAAAAAATATCCACGTTCGTAGGTTTTACTAATTAAAATTATTGAACTTTTAATTTTTTTAATTACACCGCTAAACTAATTATTATTTTAAAATTGGGTCATTCCGTTAAAAAAAATAAACGGACGTTAATTTTTTATCTACAAAACAAATGAATTATCCACTGTAGTTGGCACATTTCTTGATTACATTGAACTTTAATTTTTTAAATTACCCCATCAACTAATTAAAAATAATTATTTTAAATATTTTTAAAATAATTATTATTTTAAGTAAAAAATATTAGAAACTTTTTTACTTCATAAAATTAGTAGAGTTTCATAAAATATAGATTCAAAAAAATTAAAGTGATTTTAAATTAAATTAATGTCTACTTAATTTTTTTAAAGAATGACCCATTCTTAATATTATAATTTTTTTAAAAAAACTAAAAATAGAAATTAAATAAAAAAAAACAGTAAAAGAAAAAAAAAAAACTGATTCAATTTTTTCAAAAAAGAAATTAATAATTTTATAAATAAATATTATTTTCAAGAAAAAAATTGGAAAATTCTTCATATTTTAAAAAAATGAGTAAAATTTTATAAAATATAGATTCAAAAAAAATAAAATTTATTTTCAAAAGAAAAAGATTTTTTTTTAAAATCGATAAGGTTTCATAAAACTTTAATTTTTTAAATCTATATTTTATGAAATTTTACTCATTTTATGGAAAAAATTAAAGTTTCTAATATTTTTACTTTGAAAATAATAATTATTTTTAAAAATATTTAAAATAATCATTTTTAAATTAATTTAATAGGGTAATCTAAAAATTAAAAGTTCAATGATATAATCAAGAAACGTGCCGGTGAGTAATTTATTAGTTTTGTAGATAAAAAATTAACGTCCGTTTATTTTTTTAACGGAATAACCCAATTTCAAAATAATAATTAGTTTAGTGAAGTAATTTGAAAAATTCAAAGTTCAATTCTGTAATCAGTAAAACTTGTCAACTACAGTGTGTATTTCATTAGTTTTACCGATTTCATTGATATTTTTATTTTGTAGGTACATGTGATGAGTCTTTGCTTCGATGACATTTTAAAGTGTTATTCCTTATTTTTTTTAAATTCTTATAATTTTAATAAAATTAATTAGTTGATAATTTTTTTAATTTTTTATTTAATTTGTATAAAGGGGCACACTTAAAATTTTTTGCTCCGGACTTTAAAAAACCCAGGACCGGCTCTGTGTAGCGGCATGTATGGTCTTTATTATTATAATAATTAATAAATAATAATATTTTATTATTTGACCTTTGACTAAGAAATAAGGAAGAGTCCTTTAGTAAATATTTATGCCGCTACAACTTGTAACTGAGCCTTTATTAAATATTCATATCGCTATAATTTGTAGCAGTTGTGCTTTTATTCTTTCCAATCTCAACGATCAACGATGAAAATGATAATTGGTGAAATAATTTTCCTAACAAACGGTTGTCATGGATTAAAATCCTTACATATAAATGATTAAATATAAAACTTACAAATAAAACTTAATGTAGACCCTTTGACTGTTGTCACTTTTTACAACCAAGAATATTGGGACAAATTGTTTGTAGTCACTAACGTCAATAAGTATTATTAATAATTTTTTTAAAATAAATGTGTAATATGATAAGTCACAATAGTTGTTATAATCAATTTCATGTATTTATATATAACAAAAATAATAAAAACAAATTCACAAAACATAACACACACTTTTACAACCTCTATATATCTTTCTAAATTTTACTTTCCCACTATATAATTTTCACATCACTTTCCGGCGGGTACCTGATCTCCTTACTTTCTGGATTCATCTTAGCTGTCGCCAACATGAAAAAGCCACGTACACCCCTTTGGATGACGATCTCTATATAATCTTTCATTTTCATGATGCATGGCTCAATTCCAGACTAGATTAAACTACATGAAAAGACTATATTATCCCTCACCAGAAAAACACTCTATACAGCCCATGATTAATCCTGCATGGGCAGTTTTGCCACAAACTGATACTCCTAGCAAATTGAACTGTTGGTGATGTGGTCCTTTCTTTTCATGATAGATAGGGTTGCTCAATTTCCAGAAAATAAGTGCACTCATGAGCTTGAAGATCGATGAGCAATTAATTCCAGACAACAATAATAGAGTTTGGTGTTTGCCGAAATTTAGGAGCATTTATTGTATTTATGGGTGTCCCAAGCTTAAGGGTTCTTCTGATAACATGATTTCTTCTTCCTTTTTTTTTAAGATTCAACGACTCGTAATTTAATTTAGAACAAATATGTAGTAGTAGAACAAATGTGTAAAATATAAACCTAAATGGTAAAAATAAAAATAAAAACTCTATAAATATTATAAATCTATGAAATAAATTAAAGAAAATTATAAAAAGAAAGGAGCAACTAGCTAGCTAGATCTGATGATGCTGTACCACTATCATCTACTAATGCCACTATATATTTAGTACTGTTTGATCTCGAATTATCAATTATTGCTATATCTTCAATAATTTGAATTGCAATTAATTTGTATGAGATTTAATTAGCAAATGTACGTTTATTAATATATATATATATATATATATATATATATATATATATATATATATATATATATATTCCAGCTTGTAGTCTAGATGGAATATTCACGTCCAACAGAAATAAAAAAACAAAATCAAACTATAGCAAAGAATTAATAACATTTGATATACTAGTATATGAAGAGTAATATAAATATAATATATAGTTCTTGTATCCATCGTTCTGTCACTAAATTATTACACATATCTTACTTTATGTCATAGTCCCACCAAATTTAACTTCTCTTCTACTTCCTCTTCCTCTTCCTCTTCCTCATGAAGATTGAAGAGTAGACACTGCTCTATATATATGGCTAGAGTTAGATCACACACATATATGACAGTAAAAAATTAATAAAAAAATTTACGTTTATAATAAATAATATTTATAATTATTGTAACGCCCCCAAAATAGGTATACATTACCCATTTTGAGTCGTCAATAACATGGTACAGAAAGAACTACAACTTTATTAATACAACATAAAAACTGTGAGTTTAAATACAAATATTGTCATCTAGACAATATTCACACCCAAATAAGTTCTCATTACAATTATTGGTATATTATTTTATAAAAATGGTGAGGACTACTAAAACAACTTCTAGAACCATCATTCCACACCCGACTAGTACTCGCTACATTCTCGCCTCCTGAGAAGAAAAATGGAACAAAAAAGAAAAGGATGAGCTCAACTAAACCAGTAAAGAATATTATGACTAAGATAATATAGAACAAATTATCGTTAGTTTTCAACAGGAAAAAATCTGATAAAATACAATAGGCAACAAGTTTCAGATCAATATTCGTAGCGGAAATAATAATTCATAGAAGAGTTACGTAAAGAATGAAATCTACTTTTATCTACGAATTTAAAAGTCCATCATCAATATTTTATCCCTGTAACATCAATCAATATTCATCTTGAATCAAATATTCATCTTTGCACTATGTGCCAAAGATATTCATCGATCGATGTTCATCTCAACACCAGAAATACATCAAGACTAAGGACCAAAGATATTCATCAAAAAATTCATTCATCTTGCACTACTGTCAAAAATATTGATGTATTACCATCATTTAGATCGAAAGTATGATGACAAATATTTTAAAGAAAAACGAATCCAATTGAAACAAAAGAGCAAATATTAAGGATTCAGTACTTTTAAATGCGATCCAAGTTCAAAAATACTTCATTAATAATCATAGTGAAGTAAAATTCAAGAATGATCAAAACATGGATACAATCAAAGCTAATATCCATAATACATATTTTGGACAAAAAATGAAAATTTAATTTTTTCGTGAATAAGGTCGATATCGTGAATAAGTAACCCGGACACTAAAAGACAAGAATTTCACAAGAAAAATACTATCAATATTAAAAGATAATGATATTGAAAGAAATAATATCATTTTAAAAAAAATAATATCCCTTACCTCGAAAAGAAAGATTCTCGAATTTGGAATCTTTGGATATAGTCTTTGAATAGAACTTGCATAGTATAACAACACTAAGTATCAAAATACTCACAAGAATACGATTCGATAATATAGAGAGAAAGAGAAAACTTGAGTTTACGGTGTGATTTTCAATTCTAACCCAAGACCTTATTTATAGAAAAATGCTTAAAACACCAAAGTAAAAAAATTTAATAAAATATAAATAAACTTTTTTAAATTCCTACGCCCACTTTTTTGTCTAGATATCACCCAAACATGTGCCAAAATTACAAAAAAACATTTTTCATACTAAAATTATTTAAAACTCCAAAAAAATAAAGAATCAATTAATCTGGAACTTTAATAATTCACAATAAATAGCCCTTTTATCGGGAAAAATTTGAACCTCATATTTCTTTCCATAGGAAATTCCATTCTCTACAACTTTGCGAGAAGAAAGTTTTCCAAATTCAAAGCGAAATTGGCCAAATTTCACAAGCAGGGGAGATTTTCTGTTTATAATCAAATTTCGGTCGAGAAATGGGGTCCACAAACATGAAAAACATGTTTTAAATATTTATTGCAACAAAAAATACTCTTCCTCCTCATTTATTCATATATCCCACATTCATTGTAAAAATATCATCATTATTATATTATTAAAATATAATAATATATTTAAATGAATTATTTATCGGAAAAGATAAAATAACAATTTTTTAACAATTGTCACAATAAAATTTTCTCCATCTATTTCCACATATAATGAATATTTTTTTTATCATATAAATCAATAATTAATTATTCACAAATAATATTATAGAATCACAATATCGACATTGAGCGGGTTCCTCAGGAAAGATGGGGCTTTCCAATAAGGATTTCTCTGGCGGTAATTGATTAGGTGACCAAACCTCTCCTTATGTGAACTTTCTAGACATTGCCAATAATGTTATCTAATAATATTATTCAAATAATATGAATTATTGATCCGATAATGAAAATATCGTGTAGTGATAATTATTGAAACAACAATAATAGAAAATATCAATGTAGCGATTATTGAATCAATAAAATAAAATATTGAACGAAGAGCTATCGTAACAATTATTGAAATAACGCCTTCCTACGTAAGAATCGAGAATTGATGCAATACTGGTAATATTCTTGTGTTTTAACCACCAAGAGTATTCCAATGAAGATTAAGCGTAAGACCTCGAATTTTATGAAATAAAAGTATTCAATTTTTCTTATAATTACAATTCGGTAAATGGTTAAATTGAGAAAAAGTTAAAGTTAAGGGTGATATATGAATTTTTTTCAAAAATACGCAAAGTGGTTATAAAATATTCATTGTTTGCGGAGAATATTCATTTAGTCGTGGAATATTCGTTTTTGTCGGGGAATATTAAATCTGACGGTAGCCTTGATCTTTTGTGGGCCCCATAAACGCGAAAAGCGATTGGAGGAAAAAGCGACAAGAATAAGTTGTTTATAAATAACTTGGCGTAGTTGTTATAAATTAAATTTTATTGGAATACTAAATTGGGTAAAGTAAAATGTAATGCATTGTTGCATAAGTAGGACACGGTATTGCACCAATTATTGATTAACTACGTAAGAAGGCACTACTCGATAATTGTTACGATAATTCTTTATTCAATATTTTATTTTTGATTCAATAATTCTTTGCGTTGATATTTTATAATTCATTATTACACTTCTACGATATTTTTCATTAATTATCGGATCAATAATTTATATTATTTGAATAATATTATTAGATAGCATTATTGACAATATCTAGAAAGTTCTGTCTAAGGAGAGGTTTGGTCACCTAATTGCGCGCCAGTAAGGAAAAATTCTTATTGGAAAGCCCCCTCTTTCCTGGGAACTGCTTGGTTGTCAATAATGTGTTTCTGTAATATTATTTGTAAATAATTAATTATTGATTTATATGATGAGAAAAATATTGATTTTATGAGGATATAGATGGGAAAAATTTTTAATGTGACAATTGTTGAAAATTAATATTTTATCTTTTTCTGATAAAATAATTTAATTAAATATATTATTTAAATAATATATTAATGATGATGTTTTTACGATGAATGTGGGATATATGAGTATATGTGGAGGAGGAGTATTTTGTTACCAAAAATATTTAAAGCATGTTTTATGTGTCGGTGGACCCCATTTCTTGACTGAAATTTGATTATAGCCTGTAAAATCGTCCGTTTGTGGATTTTGGTCAATTTTTGTTTGTAATTTGGAAATATTTTCTTCTGTAAAGTTGTAGAAAATTGAATTTCCTATAAAAATTCGCGAGATTCGAATTTTCTGGTAAAAGGGCTATTTATTATGAATTATTGAAGTTCCGAAGCTCCGAAATAATTGATTTTTGGAAGTTTAAAATAATTTAAATAACAAAAACGTTTTTTACATTTTGTTTCCCTCATTTAACATGTGTTAGGGGCTGAGTTCTGATGTTGAGAGCATACATATGAAGTCTTGGAAAAAAAAAATATAATATTATTATTTTAATAAATTTTACTGCTTTTTGGTGTTAAGAATTTCTATAAATAAGGTCTTAGGTTATAATTGAAAATCACACCGTAAGGCTGAAGTTTTCTTTCTATATTATCGAGCGTATTCTTGTGAGTATTTTGAGTATACTTTGAGTATTGCTATACGGTGCAAGTTCGTTCAACGTTATTCCAGTCAGAAGTACTGCTCTTTTGAGGTAAGGAATAATAAGGGATTTTAAAGGTTATTATTTCGAAATCCTTCTGAACCTTTAAAAATTCTGGAAAAATTTAAAATGATAATTTGATGAGTTTTGTTGATTGTGTCCAAAAATGGCGATTTTTGGATTTATAGATTAAGAGTTATGAATTTTATGAGGAAAGACTATTTTAAAAGAAAACCCTTATAACTCCTTGCGGTTAATTCCAAAATTGATGATATTTTTATTGGGAGTACATCTATATAATATCAATATATCGTGTAAATTTCAGAATTTTTGGATAAAAGTACAATTTATGATAAATGTTTAAATATTCGGTAGTTTTGGCCATGTGAAAAATAGTAAATGACTTTTAAAAATTCTGAGAAAAATATATGTTCAATATAGGACTATATTCTGCTAAATTCCAGAAAAGAAATATTTTTGGAATTGATTTGTTATTTTTCATGAAAATGGACTAGTTATGAGTAAATGAATTAAATATGTTATGTGAAGTAAGAAAATTAGAAAATATGATTTTATGGCTTGAGAATCATGTATGAGGTATATGCAGATTTTTGATGAGGGTTTTGGTTATTGGTGATGAGATCTTATGAGTTTGGCATTTTAAGATGATTAAATGCATTTATTAGTAAATTGTAAACAATTAAAATAAATTGTTTATAAGTTTAAGAAATGATTAAAATATTGTGGTAGTATTAATAATATTAGATTATGAGATTATTAAGTGATTTATAATATTTTGATTAAGGTGTTATGAGATCATTGATTTATGAATCTTACTCTTAAGATTAAATCTATATGTTGATTATATTATTTTTATTATCATATTAACATTCTTATAACCCTAATGATGATATTTCTCTTTGACTTTGTAAAGTGTAAGATGGATAGATTATTGGTATGATCGTGACTATAGGTTCTCTTTGGCCATGGTGCGAAAAAGATCGATTATTGATAAATATCTTTGAATAAGTAGTGTAAAGATGAGATGACCCGTTGATGAATATCTTTGGCTTTGTAGTGCAAAGATGACTTGTTGATGAATATCTTTGGTAGTAGTGCGAAGATGAATTTATTAGTAGGATTATGAACATAAAGCGTGATTTGGTATAACCATAATCTTTGATGTTTGTGATGAAAATTATCTTTGTCTGGATGAGAAAAAGGAATTTAGAACTACAATTACGATTACGAGTTATACATGTGATTGTGGGCGAGGAATTGTTGATTGATGTCACGAGGATAAAACATTGTTGGTGGACTTTTAACATGAGAAGATAATAGACTTTATAGTCTATTTGACTCTTTAATGGAATGCTCGTTCACGCAACTATGGTTGAAAAGTTTTATCATCTACCATATGTTCTAAATCTACGATTTATTCTTTGTTGAAGGCTATTGATAATTTATTTATCTTTAGTCATGATATTCTTTTCTTGAGCTAGTTGTGCTCACCTTTTGCTTCATAATTCCTTTTAGGTAATAAAAGTGTAATTTGGGTCGAAGGGGGAACAATGAGGAATAGAGCGGTGGTCTATAGATGTTGAGGTGAGGTGAATTTAACTTGGAAGGGTGTTTTGCCACTATCATACAAGATGTCTAATGACATACAACCTCGTGTCATCATAAGACATACGGGTTGTGCTCATCCACTTCTTGAGTATATCTACCAAAGACTACCTATATGATCTTGGAGTCTATTTGAAATTTAACTCCCAATTAGAGGCGATGAGAGATAATGATATGTCAAGAGAAAACTCACCATTGGGAAGAATATGATAGTAATCTTCTCATTTTTCTTTGGAGGTCTATTAGGTGACCAAGGATAATTCGTGGCCATATGATATCTATCATAACCTGAAGCATGGCCTCCCGTATACGAAGGTTTCCTTGAGCACTTCCCAAAGATTCTAATTTCTAAAAGCAGCTTTTCTCTTACTATACCTTTATGTAAGGTGTCATTATGAGGTCTTTGTCACTGGTTGGGACATGAGTCGCGATTGATATATATTTGTATCCAAATTCACTGACATATGTGTTGTTGTATTTTGCACGACAATTGTTGTAATAAAGTTGTAGTTATTTTCTGTACCATGTATTTGGCGACTCAGAATGGGTTGGATGGAATGGACCTATTTTGGGGTCGTTACATTTGGTATCAGAGCTTAGGGATATGATCTCTGGCGGAGATCGGGATTAGAACTAAGAGGGGAGATATGAGTAAATCCTTCGCTAGTGTGTCCTACCTAAGCTTAATTGTTGGTTGGTCATAATATACTGGATATTATGTGATATGTTAATTTGCTTAATTAACCCTTGTTTTTATGGCGATGTTGAGAATGGCGGTGAGAATGCTAACAATGGAGTGAATGAGGCGTATGGGATACCTCTAATCGCCAACCGGGATAATGTGATGTCGGTGAAGAAGAATTAGAGATATCCGTGTGGTGAGTGAAGAATTGATAGATTGATTTTGAGATATGCCGAGAGGTAGTTGGTGAGAGTGAGGAAGAAGAGGAAGAAGAGGTACTGAAGAGAATTTATTAGAGGTATTTTATGATCAAAATGTAAAATTGCAAAATCGTATTCATGAGTTAGAAAAAGAAAGTCAAGAATTGAGGCGATGCGTGGGAGCAAAAGGATACAACAATTCAAGCTTGTGTTACCCGATATGTGATCTTGAGCGAGAAGCATTCTTTGGCGAGTATAAGATGATAAAGATGGAATCTGGTGAAAGAAGAAAAAAAGCTGAGCAGTGAGAATAGGTGATGCATGGGTAAAAGCCATACGACACGTGGATATTGTGGAAAGAGATGTCCGATCTAAGAAGGCTAAAATAGATGATATGAATTTGTCTTTTTGAAAGCAATTGGGAGAACTCAACATCGAGTTTTGAATTACCACATGCAGAAGCGGTCAACTGAATTTGATATGGATCGAAGATTGATGATTCGGATCATGAATCGAGAAGTCTGAAAGAAGGCGATTGAGGGAGGAATATGCCTATAGAAAAGTATGTTTCAACGGTAGTGATGACGCGCCAAATCTTGCCCAGACAAGTCAAAACCGGGTAGTTCGAGGGATAGCGGTTGTCGTGACTTCCCCAACAAGTGAGGAACCCAAATGAAGTTATCACGGATTGTAAGACCGAATTTTATGAAATAAAAGTATTCAATTTTTCTTATAATTACAATTCGGTAAATGGTTAAATTGATAAAAAGTTAAAGTTAAGGGTGATATATGAAATTTTTTTTCAAAAATACATGAGTGGTTATAAAATATTCATTGTTGTCGGAGAATATTAGTTTGGTCGTGGAATATTCTTTTTGTCGGGGAATATTAAATGCTGACAGTATGATCTTTTGTGGGCCCATGCTTGAAAGCGATTGGAAGAAAGCGACAAGAATAAGTTGTTTATAAATAGCAGTAGTAGTTATTATCAATAATCTTGTTGGAATACCGGTGGGTAAAGTAAAATGTCTGGCGTTGTTGCGATAGTAGGACGCGGTATTGCACCAATTATTGATTCTTACGTAAGAAGGCACTACTCAATAATAATTACGATGTAATTCTTATTCGATATTTTATTTTTTGATTCAATAATTCTTTGCGTTGATATTTTTATAATTATTTGATAATTATCCTTCTATATTTTTCATTAATTATCGGATCAATAATTTATATTATTTGAATAATATTATTAGATAGCATTATTGGCAATGTCTAGAAAGTTACATCTAAGGAGAGGTTTGGTCACCTAATTGCGGCGTAGGTAAGGAGAAATTCTTATTGGAAAGCCCCCTCTTTCACAGGAGGCGCACGGTTGTCGATAATGTGTTTCTGTAATATTATTTGTGAATAATTAATTATTGATTTATATGATGAGAAAAATATTGATTTTATGAGGATATAGATGGAGAAAATTTTAATGTGACAATTGTTGAAAATTAATATTTTATCTTTTTGATAAAATAATTGATTAAATATATTATTTTAATAATATATTAATGATGATATTTTTACGATGAATGTGGGATATATGAGTATATGTGGAGGAGGAGTATTTTGTTACCAAAAATATTTAAAGCATGTTTTATGTGTCGGTGGACCCCATTTCTTGATTGAAATTTGATTATAGCCTGTAAAATCGTCCGTTTATGGATTTTGGTCAATTTTTGTTTGGAATTTGGAAAAACTTTCTTCTGCAAAGTTGTAGAAAATTGAATTTCCTATAAAAATTCGCGAGATTCAAATTTTTTGGCAAAAGGGCTATTTATTATGAATTATTGAAGTTTGAAGCTCCGAAATAATTGATTTTTGGAAGTTTAAAATAATTTAAATAACAAAAACGTTTTTTACATTTTGTTTCCCTCATTTAACATGTGTTAGGGGCTGAGTTCTGATGTTGAGAGCATACGTATGAAGTCTTGGGAAAAAAAAATATAATATTATTATTTTAATAAATTTTACTGCTTTGGTGTTACAAGCGATTTCTATAAATAGGGTCTTAGGTTATAATTGAAAATCACACGAAGCTGAAGTTTTCTCTCTCTATATTATCGGCGTATTCTTGTGAGTATTTTGAGTATACTTTGAGTATTGCTATACGGTGCAAGTTAGATTCAGCGTTATTCGGTCAAATCTTTGCTCTTTTGAGGTAAGGGATAATAAGGGATTTTAAGGGTTATTATTTCGAAATTCTTCTGAACCTTCAAAAATTCTGGAAAAATTTGAAATGATAATTTGATGAGTTTTGTTGATTGTGTCCAAAAATGGCGATTTTTGGATGTATAGATTAAGAGTTATGAATTTTATGAGGAAAGACTATTTTAAAAAGAAAACCCTTATAACTCCTTGTGGTTAACTCCAAAATTGATGAAATTTTTATTGGGAGTACATCTATATAATATCAGTATACCGTGTAAATTTCAGAATTTTTGGATAAAAGTACAATTTATGATAAATGTTTAAATATTCGGTGGTTTTGGCCATGTGAAAAATAGTAAATGAATTTTAAAAATTCTGAGAAAAATATATATTCAATATGGGACTATATTCTTCTAAATCCCAGAAAAGAAATATTTTTAGAACTGATTTGGTATTTTTCATGAAAATGTTCTAGTTATGAGTAAATGAATTAAATATGTTATGTGAAGTAAGAAAATTAGAAAATATGATTTTATGGCTTGAGAATCATATATGAGGTATATGCAGATTTTTGATGAGGGTTTTGGTTATTGGTGATGAGATCTTATGAGTTTGGCATTTTAAGATGATTAAATGCATTTATTAGTAAATTGTAAACAATTAAAATAAATTGTTTATAAGTTTAAGAAATGATTAAAATATTGTTGTAGTATTAATAATATTAGATTATGAGATTATTAAGTGATTTATAACATTTTGATTAAGGTGTTATGAGATCATTGATTTATGAATCTTACTCTTAAGATTAAATCTATATGTTGATTATATTATTTTTATTATCATATTTAACATTCTTATAACCCTAATGATGATGTATTTCTCTTTGACTTGAGTGTAAAGATGGATAGATTATTGGTATGATCGTGACTATAGGTTCTCTTTGGCGATGGTGCAAAGTTGAATTGTTATTTAGTATGATCGTGACCATTGAATTTATAATTGAATATCTTTAGCTTAAGTGCAAGGTGAATTAATCAACATATATGGTTATAATTATGGTTTATATAAATTCGAAATGATTATGTATTTCTTTGAGATATGAATATCTTTGGCTTTGTAGTGCAAAAGATCAATTATTGATGAATATCTTTGGTTCAGTAGTGTAAAGATGATTGTTGATGAATATCTTTGGCATGTAGTGCAAAGATGACTTGTTGATGAATATCTTTGGCACGTAGTGCAAAGATGACTTGTTGATGAATATCTTTGGGTAGTAGTGCAAAGATGAATTTATTAGTAGGATTATGAACATAAAGCGTGATTTGGTATAACCATAATCTTTGATGTTTTAAAGGTGATGAAAATTATCTTTGTCACGGATGAGAAAAAGAATTTAGAACTACAATTACGATTCTGAGTTATACATGTGATTGTGGACGAGGAATTGTTGATTGATGTCACGAGGATAAAACATTGTTGGTGGACTTTTAACATGGAGAAGATAATAGACTTTATAGTCTATTTGACTCTTTAATGGATTGCTCGTTCATTGCAACTATGGTTGAAAAAGTTTTATCATCTACCGTATGTTCTAAATCTACGATTTATTCTTTGTTGAAGGCTATTGATAATTTATTTATCTTTAGTCATGATATTCTTTCTTGAGCTAGTTGTCTTTCACCCTTTTGCTTCACAATTCCTTTTCGGGTAATAAAAGTGTATTTGGGTCGGCGGGGAATAACAAGAGGAATAGAGCGGTGATACATAGATGTTGAGGTGAGGTGAATTTAACTTGGAAGGTGTTTTGCCTTTATCATACAAGATGTCTAATGACATCTGACCTCGTGTCATCATAAAGGCGAGGTTGTGCTTTCATCCACTTCTTTGAGTATATCTACCCGTACTACTATATGATCTTGGAGTCTATTTGAAATTTAACTCTCAATTAGAGAGCAGTAGAGATAATGATATGTCAAGAGAAAACTCACCATTGGGAAGAATATGATAGTAATCTTCTCATTTTTCTTTTGGGGTCTATTAGATTGACCGAGGATAATTACGTGGCCATATGATATCTATCATAACCTGAAGCATGGCCTCCCGTATACGAAGGTTTCTTGAGCACTTCCCAAAGATTCTAATTTTAAAAGCAGTTTTCGACTATACCTTTTATGTAAGGTGTCATTATGAGAGTCTTTGTCACGGTTGGGACATGAGTCTGATTGATATATATTTGTATCCAAACTCTGACATATGTGTTGTTGTATTTTTACGACAATTGTTGTAATAAAGTTGTAGTTGTTTTCTGTACCATGTATTTGGCAACTCAGAATGGGTCGGATGGAATGGACCTATTTTGGGGTCGTTACATTAACGGTAACAACTACGCCTTTATTAATAAACAACGTATACTTGTCATTTTTTTCATCCAATCGCTTTCCGTTATGGGGCCCACACAAGGCTGCGCCGTCGTACGAATATTCCTCGATAATAAGAATATTCCACGACCAAACGAATATTCTCCGATAAAAATGAATATTTTATAACCACTTGCATATTTAAAATATTTGCGCATTTTACCCATAACTAAGCACATTAATCAAATCAACCTTTATTATTTCAAAATAATAAATAGAGGAAATTTGATTTTATTTATAATAAGTTGGGGTCTTACAACCTCCTCTCCTTATGAAATTTCGTCCTCGAAATTGACGTACGTACCTGGTGTTTCGAAAAGGTGAGGATACCTCATTTCATTTCCGTTTTCAACTCCCAGGTCATTTCCTCAATAGCATGGTTTCTCCACAAAACTTTAACTTGTGGTATGACCTTTGTACGTAAGACATGCTCCTTCCTATCCAAGATCTTGACAGTACCTCCTCAGATGCGTTAAGTCTTGATTTATCTCATCCCGGTTCTAACTCAATAACGTGGTTCGGGTCTTTCACATATTTGAAAACGCGATATATGAAAAACATTATGAACACGAGACATACTTGGAGGTAACGCAAGTCTATAAGCTATATTTCCTACTCGGTCAAGAATCTGAAATATACCAATAAATCATGGATTGAGCTTTTCTCTCTTCCCGAATCTTGTAACTCCTTTCCATGGGGCAACACGCAACAATACATGATCCCCAATACTAAATTCCACGTCCTTTCGATGAAGATCCGCATAACTCTTTTGTCGATCTTGAGCCGTTTGTATACGTTGTCGAATAATTTGGATCTTTTCCGTAGTCATATGTACCAACTCGGTTCCAACAATGTTACTTCACCCCCCTCATCCCAAAATATTGTAGAGCGACACTTTCGTCCATACAATGCTTCGAATGGAGCCACACCTATACTTGCCTAATAACTGTTGTTGTAGGAGAATTCCACCAATGGCAAATACTTATCCCAACTTCCTTTGAAATCTAAGACACAGAGTCTTAATAGATCTTCAAGAGTTTGAATGGTCCTCTCTGATTGTCCGTCCGTTTGAGGATGATATGCCGAACTGAATCATAAATCCGTGCCCATAGCTTTTTGCAAGCTAACCCAAAATCGTGAAGTGAATCTTGGGTCACAATCCGAAACTATGGATACTGGCATGCCATGCAATCTCACAATCTCATTATATACATCTGAGCAAGACGTTCAAGGGAATAAGTCTCCCGTATCGGCAAGAAATGAGCAAACTTGGTTAATCTATCAATAATAACCCAAATAACATTTATGCCTTGAGAAACCGTGGGAAGACCCGTAACGAAATCCATGGTAATGTGTTTCCACTTTCATTTCGAAATCTCAAGTGGTTGCAATGGACCCTTAGGCACTTGATGCTCCGCCTTTACACGTTGACAAGTTAAACACCTCGAGATAAACTGTGCGATCTCTCTCTTCATATTGTTCCACCAAAATGTATGTTGAAGATCACGATACATTTTGGTACTTCCGGGATGGATTGCAAATGGTGTATTGTGTGCCTCCATCATGATCTTGTTATTTAAAATCGAATCGTTAGGAACACAAAGTGCGGAGGTGGACTCAAGTATTCCTTCTTTATCGATTCTTGCTTCGGAATAACACCTCTTGTACTTTCTTCTTCATACGCATCATTTCCGATTACGTGGCTTGAAAGCAACTTTAAATTCATCGATTAAAGTTAATTATATGCATATATCTTGACATCATCGCACTCGTTCCTCGCATATGATCTTACGCTTTCAACGCTGGCGTCATTACCACGTTTGCTTTTCCGGGATGGTATTGAATGGTGTGGTCATAATCTTTAATGTATTTCGAGCCAACGTCGTTGTCGCATGTTGAGTTCCTTTTAGGTGAAGAAATATTTGAGGCTTTTATGGTCCGAATATATCTCCACTTTCTCTCCATATAGATAGTGTCTCCGGATATTTAATGCGAAAACGATGCGGCCGCTAATTACAGATCATGAGTAGGATAATTCCTCTCATATTCTTTAAGTTGTCGCGAGGCATAGGCTATGACTTTCCCACGTTGCATGAAAACACATCCTAACCATATACACGAAGCATCATTTGAGATAACAAATCTATCCGAACCGGATGGTATTGTCAAAGCAGTCTGCGAAATGAGTCTCTCTTGAGCTCTTGGAAACTCTTCTCGCGATTCCTCGCTCCATACCCAATTTTGTATCCTTTCGAGTCAATTTGAGTTAATCGGAGTAGCGATTCGAGAAAATCCTCTCCGTTTTCTCGAAATAACCAAATTTAAGCCGTAAAGCTACGTGACTTGGTCCAACTTGATTTCGGTTGCTCTAACTTTGTATTGCTTCAATCTTCGCTGGGTCGACAGATACTCCATGCTTTGACACCACGTGCCCAAGGAATGCTACTTCCTCAAGCCAGAACTCGCATTTCTTCAACTTGGCATATAGCTTGTTTTCACGAAGCCTTTGGAGTACCAGCTTCAAATGGTGCTCATGATCTTCACGGCTTTTGGAATATATGAGAATGTCATCAATAAAGACAACAACGAACCGATCCAAATAGTCCTTGAATACTCGGTTCATCATATCCATGAAAGCCGCAGGAGCATTAGTCAATCCAAAAGACATGACTAAAAATTCATAATGCCCATATCGAGTTCTGAAGGCAGTTTTTGGAATATCCTCAGTTCTAATCTTGATTGATGATATCTAGAAGCGAAGATCGATCTTTGAAAAGAATTGTGCTCCTCAGAATGGGGTCAAACAGTCATTAATACTGAAGTAACGGATACCTATTCTTGATGGTGACATG
The DNA here is from genome assembly GCA_020205605.1 of Panax ginseng. Lineage (NCBI taxonomy): Eukaryota > Viridiplantae > Streptophyta > Magnoliopsida > Apiales > Araliaceae > Panax > Panax ginseng. Next base: position 8,560,043 of record CM035139.1, read on the forward strand.
GTTCAATTCTCGATAGTCAATACAAAGTCGCATACTCCGTCTTTCTTCTTTACAAATAAAACAAGAGCACCCCCAGGAGATGTCTTAGGATGAATGAAACCGATGTCCAACAACTCTCGTAGTTGGACCTTTAACTCGAAGTTCAATAGAGCCATTTGATATGGGGTTTTAGAAATGGGCTTTGTACCGGGTTCAAGATCAATAAAGAATTCAACTTCACGTTACTGGGGGTAGACCGGGAAGTTCTTCAGGAAACACGTCAGAAAATTTACTAACAACAGGAATATTATTCAAATCTAACATGTCTTTATTCAAATCCATAACATGGGCTAAGAAAGCTTGACATCCGTTTTTCAATAAACGAAATAGCTTTATGACTAGATATGACAGTGATTGATTTTAATGGTTTAGTTGCTTGAATTCGTTCAATAGGTTGGTTAGGAATATGAAAACTAACAACCTTACGAAAATAATCAATTTTTGCATGATGAGTAGTTAACCAATCAATCCCTAAAATCACATCAAAAGCAAGTATCTTTAAAGAGATAAATTCAACAGGTAATGTGACGGTGCCAACTTGGATCAAACAAGATTTATAAACAGTGGATGTGATGAAAGTTTCTCCTAACGGAGTCTCCACAGATAAATCAAAGTCTAATTTCTCCGGAGTTAAGTTTAAATGTTGAGCACAAGCGGAGAGATAAATGAATGGGTAAGACCGAAGTATCAAGTAAGGTATAAACTTCGTAAGAATTTATGATTAGCTTACCGTGATCACCTCGTTTGGGTTCTTCTCATTTTGACCGATCCACGACAAATGCTCTTCCAGAACCGTTGACTTTGACTTTTTTGGGATGACCTTTTGAGTCACCATTCGCTACCGTACAATCTCGAGCTATATGCCATTTCTTTCCATAATTATAACATACCTTGAACTGTTGTGGGCAGTTTGGGCTGATATGTCCCTCTTTTCCACATTTATAGCATACGATCGGTGGTCGTTCTCCTCCCTTTGAACTAGTTGCTGCTGGTGTTGACGTCTTCACATGGTCATTGTTGAATCTCCTCTTTTTAAAATCTCCTCCCGACTCGCTTCTTCTATTCTCATGGCCATGATTACCATCAGAGTGGTTACCATTCTTGTCCGTATTCTTTTTTCTCTGCTAGTTATCGTTGTTCTGATGATTGCTGTTACCAGTATGATCCTGGTTATGGTCCCTCGGTTGAACGTACTCGTTATCTCGCTCTAACAATTGAGCCATGTTGACAACATCTGAATAGAGAGAAAATTTATGAGAAATGAAATATTGGCGTATCTTGGGTTTCAAACCTCTCGAAACATCCGCGTCATCGTTCCTCATTCTCCACCAAATGAGGTGCTGAAACCGGATAACTCGCAAACTTTGCCTCGTCTTTGGGACACCGTCATGTTATTTTATTTCGCCTAATGAACTCCACTTCCTTCGTATGACGAATACTTTCGAGGAAAGTACTTGTCATTGGAAAGTTTTGAAACGTCTCCCAAGACATCTTTGAGTGTGGCTAGATGGAGTACGCTTCCTGATTCCCCCACCAATGTCTGCCTCATTACGGAACATAAAGGTGGCGAATGGAACCTTCTGTTCCTCCGTGCATCCCAATACATCGAATATCTTGGTGATTTGTTTGACTCACGTTTCTGCCTTAATCGGATCCGGCTTTTCCCAGAATTTTGGAGGTCCCAACTCTTTAAAGCGATTGGTTGGGTATGACAAGCGAATGCGTTGTTATCATTTCCTTTGTATTTTGTACACGAGTCTCCGCAAATGCGATTTTGCATGAACTACAAAAAGCTTCTAAACATCCGTCGTTTCATCATATGCTTTCGGTGGTGTTGTTCACGGGAGGAACATTGCAAACACATTGCACGCGTTCTCCTCGTTAGTGAGTAAAAGTGTCTCCACGGTCTCATTTACTCAACTGTTAACATTCTCAGTCGACATTCTCGAATACTGCGATAAAACAAGGGTTAATTAAGGAAATCAACATATCACATAATATCCTATATCTTGACCAACTAACAAATAAGCTTAGGTAGGACACACTAGCGAAGGATTTACTCGCATCTCCCTCCTAGTTCTATTCCCGATCTCCGTCAGAGATCATATCCCTAAGCTTTGATACCAACTGTGACGCCCCCAAAATAGGTATACATCACCCATTTTGAGTCATCAATAACATGGTACAGAAACAACTACAACTTTATTAATACAACATGAAAACTTTGAGTTTAAATACAAATATTGCCATCTAGACAATATTCACACCCGAATAAGTCCTCATTACAATTATTGGTACATTATTTTACAAAAATGGTGAGGACTACTAAAACGACTTCTAGAACCATCATTCCACACCCCAGAAGACTAGTACTCATTTACATTACCGCCTCACGAAAAGAAAAATGGAACAAAAAGGAAAAGGGTGAGCTCATTAGCCGAATAAAGAATATTATGACTAAGATAATATTGAACAAATTATCGTTAGTCTTCAACAGAGAAAAATCTGATAAAATACAATAGACAACAAGTTTCAGATCAATATTCGCAGCAGAAATAATAATTCATAGAAGAGTTACGTAGAGAATGAAATCTACTTTTATCTACGAATTTAAAAGTCCATCATCAATATTTTATCCCTGTAACATCAATTAATATTCATCTTGAATCAAATATTCATCTTTGCACTTCTGTGCCAAAGATATTCATCGATCGATTATGTTCATCTCAACACTGTACATCTTTTTGCTTTTCTGAGCCCAAAAGATATTCATCAAAATTCATTCATCTTTGCACTACAGGTCAAAGATATTCAATATTACCATCATTTAAGACTGAGAATGATGAAAAATATTTTAAAGAAAACGAATCTAGTGAAACAAAAGAGCAAATATTAAGGATTCGTACTTTTTAAAGCGATTCGAAGCTCAAAAATACTTCATTAATAATCATAGTGAAGTAAAATTCAAGAATGATCAAAAAATGAATACAATCAAAACTAGTATCCATAATAGATATTTTGGGCAAAAAACGAAAATTTAATTTTCCTCTGAATAGTCTTAGTATTCGTGAATGAATGAGTCTTGAGTATACGTAAATAGTGTTGTATACGTGAATAGTAATCCCGACACTAAAAAAGACAAGAATTTCACAAGAAAAATACTATCAATATTAAAGATAATGATATTGGAAGAAATAATATCATTTAAAAAAAAAAATATCCTTACCTCGAAAAAGGCAGTCTTTGATTGGAATATTTGGATATATAAGTGAATAGAACTTGCATACCGTAAAACACTCAAAGTATCAAAATAATCACAAGAATACGCTCGATAATATAGAGAGAGAAAGAGAGAGAAAACTTCAGTTTCAGGTGTGATTTTTAATTCTAACCTAAGCACCCTATTTATAGGAAAAAGCTTAAACCACCAAAGCAAAAAATTTAATAAAATATAAATAAACTTTTCTTAAATTCCTACGCCCACTTTTTTTGTCTAGATATCAGCCAAACATGTGCCAACATTACAAAAAATGTTTTTCATACTAAAATTATTTAAAACTCCAAAAAAATAAAGAATCAATTAACCTGAAACTTCAATAATTCACAATAAATAGTCCTTTTATCAGAAAAATTCGAACCTCATGTCCTTTTCATAGGAAATTTCATTCTCTACAACTTTACAGAAGAAAGTTTTTCCAAATTCCAAATAGAAATTGACCGAAATTCATAAACGGGCGATTTTATAGGCTATAATCAAATTTCAGTCAAGAAATGGGGTCCACAAACATGAAAAATATGTTTTAAATATTTATTGCAACAAAAATACTCTTCCTCCTCATTTATTCATATATCCCACATTCATTGTAAAAATATCACCATTATTATATTATTAAAATATAATAATATATTTAAATGAATTATTTATCGAAAAAGATAAAATAAAATTTTTCAACAATTGTCACATTAAAATTTTCTCCATCTATATCCACATAAAATGAATATTTTCTTATCATATAAATCAATAATTAATTATTCACAAATAATATTACTGAGAATCACAATATCAATGACAACCGAGGCGGTTTCAGGAAAGAGGGGCTTTCAATAAGAATTTCTCTTCTCGTCGCCTTGATTAGGTGACCAAACCTCTCCTTAGATGTGAACTTTCTAGACATTGACAATAATGTTATCTAATAATATTATTCAAAAAATATGAATTATTGATCTGATAATGAAAATACTATGTAGTGACAATTATTGAAACAACAATAATATAAAATATCAATGTAGCAATTATTGAATCAATAAAATAAAATATTGAACAGTAACTACTGTAACAATTATTGAGTAATGTCTTCATACGTAAGAATCAATAATTGATGCAATCTGAAGTACATACATTCTTGTGTTTTAACCATAAGGTATTCCAACAAGATACTAAGTAACAACTACGTCGTTATTTATAAAAACCTTATACTTGTCGCTTTTTTTCATCCAATCGCTTTTAGTTATGGGGCCCACGAAATTTGTCGTGTTGTCGCATTTAATATTCCCCAAGCGGTAAGAATATTTCACGACCAAACGAATATTCTCCGATAAAAATGAATATTTTATAACCACTTGCATATTTGAAATATTTGCGCATTTTATCCATAACTAACCACATTAATCAAATCAACCATTACTATTTCAAAATAATAAATAGAGGAAATTTAATTTTATTTATAATAAGTTGGGGTCTTACAACTATTATTCATATTTGAACCCTAATTCATATTATAGCCTTAATACTCCATAATGTCCTTTTTTAATCAAATCAAGAAACTGATGTTCTCCGTAAAAGTGTGACCCGTCTTGCGCTCTTGGATACGCCATCAGTAGGCCTGCTTGAGCTCCAAAACTACACTCTTCTCCTAGCGCACGCTCCAATCGCTCACTAAGCTCTGCACTAACCTTTTTCAATAATTTTTAAGTTATTAGTCACAAGTCACAAGTCACAAGTCCCAACATATATATATATATATATATATATATATATATATATATATATATATATGTATGCGCGTGTGGATGATTTCATGCGAATGGTGTATTTTTATAATTATTTTTTAAAAAAATTATCAAATATAAATTTCAATTAAAAACACATAAAAGGCAGTACAAAATCATTATTCGAGACTTTATTTTTTGAAATTATTTCGTCTCATTTTTAGTGATCAAATATATCTTTTTGTAAAGAAATATTTTCACGAGGTTATTCTTGGACTGGGACGTGACTAATTAATTAACTCTTGAGTAGGCTCGACAGAAAAATATTAGGGTCGAAAACGTTTAGTAATATTTGATCTTGAAAAGTTTCTTTTATATATCTATTCATCCTATTTCCAAATATCAAACACAAATTCACAAAAAAAAAAACAATTCTTTTATGTATATTATTTCTTTCTTTTCTATTGATTGCGGTGTGTGTCAGGCTACATTTGAATACTGATTTGGCATGAAGCAAGGTTAGAGAAATTCAAATTTATTGACTTTGGACTGCATTAAGTACTAATGAGTGATAACTAGTATCCAAGGGTTTCTTAAGCTTTGAAGTAGACTATCAATTAGTAGTTAGTATTAGTTTCATCATGCGCATGTGCTGCTACAATTTTAAAGCCCCTATTGCATTTTAATGAGTATACGTAGAGCTAAAAGGATTTTGTTTATTTTTTTGTCTCAATTCAACCTTTTTCAATTGACTAATTAATCTCCCCTAATTTCATTTGTACGTAGCTTTGACTATATGTTGGGATTGACTCACGATTAAATGTCACTGCGACATAATTTTTTAATTATTATAAAATTTTATTTGATGTATAAATTATTGTAGTGTGTAAATCATCTTATAAATATATCAGACAATCAAAATTAATCAAATTGATAATCATAAATATATCGTGTTCTTATTTTTTAATACTTCATTTTATATATATATATATATATATATATATATATATATATATATATATATATATAGGTGTGCTATTATTCATTCTTAAATTCAAACACTATATAGATCCATCATTCTTCTTCTAACTAGTTAATTGGTGGTGTGTGTATATATATATATATATATATATAATACTAGGTTCGGCTCAGATATGAGCTCATGACTGAGAGGCAGCATCAGCTAAATCTGATCAGATCGTATGTTAAGTGTTTCTTATTGCTTAATTAATTAATACGATAAATTAATTAGTACAATTATTTAATTACAGGTTATTATATACGTGTCCGCATGCAAGACGTTAGCTAGCAGACCCAGACCAAAGAAATGCATGGCGTATCACTACTACGTACTGTGTCAATCCCAACCTGGATCGTAATAATAATAATAATATATATCCGTACAGTTTTGATGTGAGAGAGAATCCCTATGAAAGTTTTTTCTTACCAAGTGGAGTAGGAGTATTATTTATTTACGTGTCTCGATGTTAGTGATGCACATTACATTTTTCGCCCCAAAAATCCTTCTATTACTATAGAGTTTGGTTTTAAGAACATGTACATTTTCCTCATCGTGACTTACATAAAACTATAAAATAGTAAACGAAGAAAAAATATATTATATATGTTGAATCTTTGTCTCCGTGACTCTCTATACATGCATGTTATTTATGCTTGCTGCTAGCTGGAAAAGCCAATTTTATCTTGGTTTACATTTTATTGCCTGTTTTTGGGCATTATGTCCTGTTGTAACTTCTTCTGCTGCCATATGATTTTACTTATTTGCCTTGGTTTACCGTTAGACATTATAGAACATGTCCTTTGATGGTCACTCTATAAGGTATGCCCTGTTAAATTTGTATATTTCTTTTAATCAAGTCTAATTTTAGTACAAAAAATTAACAATGTTATTATCACATAAAAAAAGATCATATATACACGCATGCATATTGTGGGCCCCCATAATATACATATACGTGTATATAAATATTATGTAACCCTTTTCTATACAATAGTAAATTATTTCATGCATGTATATCCAAATTTTTGTGGAATTAGTCCTTCAAACTCAGAGGTCAAAGAGTTTCATCAGGGAGCAAATCATTGGGACACTTGGAATGTCTTAGATCAAGACAAGTATTTATCCAACTAGAGATCAAGGCACTCCGATCCGTCCATTTTTTTTATGGCATGCATGTATAGATAGAAATTATATATATGAGTTTATCCACGTCCATTTTCAACGGTTTTGAAAATCATGTGTACAAAGGGCCGGGCTTGGTCAAATATTTATTTAATTAATTAGATGAATACGACCATAATCTTGGATTAATGCTCCCGTACCCGGTATCATGAAGGCATTGATCATATCATATAAATTAATTTATTCAAGTAGCTTAGAATGTAGATTACTCACCACATATTTTCGTACACCTAAATTAATGAATGCTTACATCTTATAGGTAATTACTAGCTTGTCCAAAATCTTGTCCATTTTTAAGCTTATTAAGTTGGCAACTAACTTTCTAAAGTTGACTTGTATGCATACGCCTGTGATGAGTATATATATATATATATATATATATATATTAGGTTATTTTATTCTGTATAAAGAAATATATGTTCTTAGTTTTCACATATGTTGTTAGTTTTCGTTGTAAGGTGTTCGATTGCTCCAACCAACGCTGAATTAATATTGATCACATATATATAATATTTTTAACATAGAGATCACTTAATAATTTAGAGCTATTTTTAGATACGAGATCCAAAGCTTTTATATATATATATATATATATATATATATATATATGTGTGTGTGTGTGTGTGTGTGTGTGTGTGTGTGTGTGTGTGTGTGTGGATGTTGTGCCATGTTACCTTTTTAAGCAACTCCATGCACATTGTTTAATTAAGCAATATTTGTGGACACACACACACACTAGTATTTCGTATCTACAAGCAACCCCCGTGCAAATTTGTTTAATAGAATGGAGGTCATCTCTTTAATTAGTCCAAAGTAGCAAATACTCTAATTAATATATATGGAGACTACCAAAAGTACCACAAATATTTTTCTAGGGAAGAAGAGACCTGCAAGCCATGGTACGTAGGAAGTCCAGAACCATCCAAGAAAATTGGAACCTCTAAACGAGGTTATGCATGCTAATCAAGACACGTGGTAGTCATCAATTACCTGGAAACTCGAGTAAATACCGTAATACAGTCGCATGAAGGATTCCTAATGGGGAAAAAAGGAAAAGAATTAACGTTTCATGCTGTTGGCATATACAAATACATGATACTCCTACTTTTATTGAACATTATTTATGTTTTATAATTCTAACACGTACCACTCATATATACACTGTCAATATATATATATATATATATATATATATATATATATATATATATATATATATATTAAATATTAAATTTTAAATGCCATAAAAAGGCCCAGGCCCAATGCTTCTGAAGCCCACAAAAGAATAGAAATCATCATTCCTAATTAAGATATGAACATCAGCAAAACCCTAGAATTTGGGGGAAAAGGAGAAGAATGAATCTGGTTTGGGTCAAAAAAGATTAGCTGCAAGTGAAGTGGAATTAACAACAGGGATTATTTAAAGATTGTTACTTGGTTTTATATTAACAGATGCTAACGGTCCTCTTTTACACCTCTGATAAATATTGTTGTATTTATCTTAAGAAAGTTTAAAAAGACCCGCTAAATTAAAAAATAATAATCAAATAAATAGATAAAATGATAATGCTAATAGATTTTAATAAGTCTAGACAGACAGTTTTTTTGGACAGGTTTTTTGGACCGGTCCAAAATTTAATTTATTTATTTATTTATTTTTTGCTTTGACTCCCAAAAAATATATAATATTTATTCTAACTGAAAATTTTATAAAATTCGGTGATTTATGTGTAATTTAAATACATATAAAAAATAGTGTTGTACAGACAGTCAAAAAAAAAAAACCAAATTTTGGCCGGTCCAAAAATCCTGTCCAAAAAAACTGTCTGTGTAGAACTACTGGATATATTTTGCACACTACTTTTATCCTGATTACAAATTCTATACATGTAACATCACTTCTTCTCATAATATTCCGTTCATTCTAAAATTAGATATATAATTTGATTTTTAAATTCAAATGACGGCATATTAAATTTTAAAATTAGTTTGACTTATAAAAGTTTAGAATAAAATAAATTGATTAATAATTTGTGTTATATGCTATGAAACTATAATAATTACATCAATTAAAATTAAATAAATTTATCATACCAATTTAAAGTTTAATATATATATGGTGGTTTGAGCTCAAAATTTAAATTTTATTAGTTGGCAGCGTAAAGATTAACCTTTCAACAATGAACACGCATGTACTGATGTGCACCATCTCCATAAAACAATGCCACATGATGATGTTACTCATCTTTCCATTTTTCAAGTACAAATTAGAAATAAGATTCCACTTTTCAATTAATTAGCTATATATATATATATAAAGGGGGATCTGGAGCGGACTATATTTACGGACCAAAAGACGGACTAGCTAGACACGCGGGTCAAAAAGAGCTATTCGGGTCAAAAAAAAAAGCCGTACGTGTGCGAGAGAAAAGAAAAAAGCCGATCTGGAAGAGGAAGCAACGAAGGAAGCGAGCAAGCAAAAGAAACGAACCAAAGAAAAGCAATTTCGAGAGAGAGGAAGCAAAGGGGCGATTCTCTCAATTTGGTCCATAGGAAACCCTCGAAAACTATCGCGAATTCATTAACAGGTATCGCGAATTACACAGATCTTGAAGTCTAGGTTTTTTTTCCTCTCAAAAAGGTATATCCTTTGCTTAAGTTTTCATTTATGCTTGTACCGATCAAAAAAGGCTGATGCTTATTTATATCCTCACTAATGCCACTACAAAGTTGTCTACCTGATTCATAAGAACCCGATTCAAGGTGACTTTTCTTTATTTTTGATAAGTTAAAGTTGTAGGCCTTTCATTGCGGTTATGTTTACATTTTGGGTTGATAAAAGTTCATTAATCAAATCATCAATGAAAAGAAGGAAGAACAAAACTTCCTAGTCTTTTGATTTCAGTTATAATAATGGATGGATAGTACTTGGTTTAAAATCATGGTTATGCGAGGATTTCTTTAGTATCTATTTTGGTGTAGTATGTAATGTGCTCTTATTTACATTACCCGGCATCATTTATCATTTTATTTAATATGCCCATTAGTGAGGAATCTTGTAGTAGTTAAAAATTGTTAAAACTTCATTTATTATAACAATGAAACAATTTCTTGCACAATGAAACAAGGCTGATTAACTTTCTCAACCTCTTCCACATGGTTCTCATGAATCAGGTAGACCATTTTGGAAGTAACTAAAGTCTTTAAGTTTGTTTTTTCAATTACTTTCGAGTTTGTTTTTTTATATTTGTCTGGCGATAGAAAATATGTGATCAAATTAAATCTCTTCATCGCTACATCTGTATGGCCTCCGTTCATATGTCGTTGTCGTACGGACCCTTGTATAGTAAAACTTTCAATGTCAGAAAAGAATCCAGGTTGACACTATTATTCTTTCCCAAGAATGGTATGTATTTATGTATTGCAATTTTTTTATACTTGTTCCTTTTACACAAGTGAATAAATTTTTTGTGTCCCAAAATATGCAGCAATGTGGTAACTTCATCAGCTGGTGTGACGAATATGTTCGAGTGTTGCATAATCAAGGGAGCTTGCAGATGGACACATTCGAGCATTTAAATGTAACAACGCATCCAACGAATTCTAACGACTCCAATGAATTAACGATGATGAAGATTGAAATTCGTCAATTGCAACTAACTCAACGATTTGTCATAATTGTTAATGTTATGTATGCGGTGTTGTTGTTAATTTTATTAAATCGGTTGTAATTTTGATAATGTTCATTATTTAACCAACACGTTATGTATGAGATTGGTGGATTTATGGTATGAAAAGTTAGAATCTTGACTTGATAAAATTGTTAATGTAATTTATTTTGGACTTGACAAAATGCTAATGTGTTTGTGTGAACTCATTTCATTTGTTCATTACTCGTTCTTATGAATCTTTAGAATTCCAAACATAGCCATAAAAAGAATGTATTGAAAAGTCAATACGATCTATATACGATTCGATAAAAATGCAACATGTAATTTGCAATGAGAAAAGTAGATAATGTTGATAAACAACTTATTGTTTTAGTAAACAACTTATTGTTTTATTGTTTCAGTAATATTGTTGTTATGGTTTGCTTAGCTGCTGACCTGCAACAAAGATCAAAATATATTCAATTAGACTCTGTTTATACATTTTTTCACATGTAATGGAAGATTGAAAACATGAAGGTTTTAAGTTTTCAACGAGTTACATAGAAAGTCATCTTCATTATAAATCTCTTACGAGATAATAATGTAATAGAGCAGGTTGTGCTTATTTGGCAAATTGCATGAATTAGAATTCAACAATAAACTTATTTTCTTGAAATTTCAATACCAAAGGGCTAAAATTTTCAGCAGAGTTTTTCTTGTCCAGCTTCGCAGCAGCATGACCTCTTCTTTGTTTTTACTAGTTTCAACTGAAACAAAAAATTCCCTACCAAAAGCCAGAAGCATAGGTAAATAGAACTAACATATTAACATCTTCAATCAAGTAAACTTAAATGGATCAAAGTACCAACATCATCTTAATTTATACATAAAATTAGTCATCAATCATACATGCTCAACTTAAAATGGATTGCCGAAGCTTTGTCATTCAAATGGATCAAACAACAAATTCACAGGGTCAAGTTTAACTCAATATGTCTCATAAAGTACTCTCGATGTACTCCGATGTACAACCTTATAAAATATTGCAGTTCATTCCTCAGTACATCTTCATTCCCTCAGTACAAAATATTGCAATTCACAGACCCTGCACAACCTTACAAACTTATAAAATACTCCAAAAGAAAAAAGAGACCCTTTTATAAAACCAATGTCATACAAAATGTTGGTACATAATTCCCTAAGTTCATAATTTTAGACTTGATCCCTCATAATTACAGTTCATTTCCTCAATACATCTTTCGTAATTGATTTTTACACTCATCACATACGCTCGGAGGTGTATCAGGAGCTCACATTTGCTGTAGTCGTCATACTCATCACAAAAAAGGTTGAAGCTAGAGAAGATTGCAATAGTATGGAAATCCTTGAAAAGCACAAGAATGGAAAAAAAATATAAAAAGAACCTGCAAAGATTGGAAATGAAATAATCCTACACTTGTTGTGATGGGTTGTCACTGCTAACAAAATCTCATCTCAAAACCATTTGCTTATATAACAAAATTGGAAGAGAAAGATTTTAGTAGAAATCCCTTTGTTTATTAATCAACGGGCCTATCAAAACCATTACTTCTCAAAACAATCACCATTACTTCAATAGTTCTGGAAAATCAGTGTTCAATAGTTCTGGAACAACACATAAAAGATAGAAAACACCCAAAAATCCTAACAAGCAAAAAGTACTTGATGAAATTATACATAAGAAAACACAGCAGTCCATTCCAAGGAAAATGCAGTCCATTCCAACATATCAGCAGTTCATTGCACACAAGAAGTTGCAGTCTACTGTTATCATGATCACAATTGCAGTATACTGTTATCATAATTGCACTTACATTAACATTGTAGAAAACTATGATCTTACTTACTTTTATCATAATTGCAGTCTACCATAGTCTAATAGACAAGCCCAATATGTTAATGAAAGTTATAGTGATATTCCTGAAATGCAAAACAAAATGTTAGTTGAAAAATCTACAATGAAAATATCCTTGATAATATGATTTTTACAATCACCTAGAGATGAATAACTATCATTATCTACACTTGGATTAGGAGTTGCACCGTCATGACAAGGTGAATACCTGTAACAAAAATAACATCTAATAAGCACAATTACATACAACTTCGAAACTATGAAAACAAATGCAAAATTTACAAATTTCTTACCGATTTGTAAGCATGGGACAATTTCTTTTGTCGTGTGTTTGGCCAACCAAACCACACCCATAACACCATCTAGCTTTAGATTTTTTTGGTCCCCCTAATGCTTTCTATTTCCTCCCTTGAGCCTTTTACCACAACCCTTTGCACTTGACTTGATTTCGGTTCGTTGTAGTAATTCTTTACCCCAACTCCCACAAGCAACTACACTTGGAATTTGACTTCTTTCTACACTTATCAACAAAACTTGTACCTGTTGATCATTTGATTAATTTTATCATGTGCACCACTCAAAGCATCAATATATACCTTAGTTGCTTCTTTCTTTAGTAAGGGCCTTGCAACTATATCTAAGGCTAGTTGCATTAATTGACTCCACTTGGTAGATATGACACATTATCGATTATCTCGATGCCCACTTTACCATCAACGACTACCCAGGATTTTCTGTTTTTGTCCATCTACTCAAAATGTCTTGACTTGGCAATCTTTCATAATCATGCATTTTGTGCAAATATCCCAACATGTGTCTACAAGGAATTCCTATGCTCTCAAATTTTTTGCAAGTACGTGAAGCAAAATCCTTAACCTTGTCATAATGAATTTGTCATGATGGATAATTCGCCACTTTTTCTTGCAATGTTGTACATAGTGATCTTCATCCTCATCTATAAGCTCAAATTTAAAAAGTCAAGCTCTCCCACATCTCATCCTGAAATTTTAAAAAAAATTCATGTGCATAGATATCAACCATATGCAACAAAAACTCGTGAAGCATTTTCATTTTAGGCTTCTCAATCATGTCTTTGTGATAAAATTGTAAGCCCGTCTAGAGGTTGAATCAGCCCAAAAACAATGAGTAATCATGTTCTCATCATTTGACTCAATTTTGAAATAAAATGATGGATTCTTTTCTTGTTCACCCATTAAAAACTCGTGTAACATATGTCCATCATGTCCTTTCATCTCATTGCGCTTATCTCTTTCGAGATTATACAAATCTCTTTGTGTACAACCAATATTCTCAAACCCCCCCGATTGCACTCCAAGCAAATTGAATTGTTGATGCGATGGTATATTTACCATCTGAAGCTGTTGAGTCAGGGCCTTTTGGGCAGTTGATATATTGCGGTGAGATCGCAAAAAATGTGTTTTTCGTGGAGTTGTTAATGGGTGACAATGACCCTCAACAAATATACTAACAACATATAAGTCTGAAGGTGTCATCACAATAGCAAGTTTTGCTTTACAACCCTCTGTAATTGATCCCCTGCGCCTTGTTGCCTCAATGTTCGCTACTGTTGTAGCATTCCCCTGTTTCCAACAAACAAACTCTTTCCTTATGATCTCATTATTCCCCGTCTCTTTTTTTCAGACCAATGTCGAACACTAAAGCCACTCTCTTTTGCATAAGCATTGTAGAAACTAAAAGCATCATCTATTGTTTGAAATTCTTGACCTATTTTTGGTTTCAGCTCTTGTGCTACTTGAGGATTATACAAATTATCTGAAAAATTAGGATCTAATTCAACACTAGGTTCCTCATTTAGCCCACTTTCTAATTCAAAGTCTACATTTCCCCCTTCTTCCCGTTCTAAATTTTCTCCCATCCCATACTCTACTTCCACGTTATCCATGAGAGATTAAAACCTATAATGATCAAATATGGTAATTAACTTTTCAGAATATGATAAAATAGTGAATACCCATCTTAAACAATTAGTAATACCCATCTTAAAACTAATATATTTATAAAAAAAACAGAAAAAAAATTAAAGTGAAGAAATTCGTACATCCAGATTTGGTCAAAAAAAATTGATATGTATATTAACTTTCATAGCAGACACCCAAAAAGCAAAAAAAAAAATTACAGATACTTTCAACCGATTTGTTTAAACAACTCTAATTAAAAAAATATTGAGAAAAACTCTTTTTAACACAAATGAAGTTTGGTGATAATAGAAATTAGGACAGAATCTCACTGACCTTACGATTTGCAAACCCTAGCTTCAAAGGGGTTTTATTACATTACTATGTCCAGCGACTTTAATCTACCTTACGCCTTCGCGAATGGAAGAGAGGGTTTTATTCTCTTCGATGGCTTGCAGGGATTTCACATGGGTTAAGTTCTCTAAGAATTGGAAGAGAAAGAGAGAAGGAGGGGTTTTCGATCCGTAAGGATTTGGAAGAATAAGAATACGCCCTTTGAATTCAGTGGTTGTCGTTCTATAGCAATTGGAAGAATATGAGAGACCCGGATCTGTCAAACTCTTATGACCCGCGTGTTTCAATTTTTACGACCTGGAAGGTTCAAAATGACCCGCGTGCTTTTTTTTTGATGAGTCCGTTAGTTGGTCCATCGTTTGAGTCCGTTTTAGAACCTTCTTGTATATATATATATATATATATATATATATATATATATATATATATATATATATATATATATTACCCAAACATTTGGCTGTGCTAATTTAAAGTACTAAGTTTCACTGATCTAGAAATATTTTGGAGTTGAACTTTGTACTTGATCAATTAGGATTTCAAGATCTATTACTTCCTCTTATGTGCGTAGGTGATGCTCATGCTGAGCGACTGTTTCGCAATTAAAAAAATAACATTTTGTAAATAAAAAAATAATTATTTTAAGGTAATAGGATTTAATAATATTGAAGTTTTGGATGGAAAGAAATTTTAAATTTTCTGTCCATCGTATATAAATATCTTGTTCAAACACACTAAGTTTTAGTAAAATCAATGCATATATATATATAGGAAATAGCTCTAGTTCCTCAGACCCTAAGGATGCTTTGGTTTCGAGTATGACATTATTGAAGGCTTTGATGACTTTTGGGAAGTTTTAGTATAAAAATTAGATTGTATTGCACTCGTTACTGAGTTTGCCAAATGCACTTAACGACTCAACAAAGCAGCAAATTGGGTTGCATAGACGTATCGCTGAAGGTCTAGTAGTATTAACTGGACTTCCTAGCTTCCAGATGAACTAAACTCAATCATTTTATCTGATAAAATACAACTATTAGACTAGACTAGTAGTGGAGTGTCGAGTAGTTCAGTTCAGTTAGACGTGCAATAAAAGAAGCAGGCGGAAAAGGAGAGATCGATGTCTAGTTCATCATATATAGTCCATTTTGTATTATGCTGATCGGTCCTAATTAGTTCAAAAGTTGTAGTCTAGCCCGTCTCTAAATTCAATTTTGGGGGAAGGGATTAGCCTCAAAATATAACTCACATGCAAGCAAGTAATTAAGATCTCAGTTATTACAAGTGTTGGATTAGATATATAGATATAGTATAACGAATCTTGTTGACAAATGAAGAGCATCATTGGCTGCAAAGTTGCCAAAGGATTAATTCCTACTTTAAATGATAATCATAATCTATTCAAAAAAAAGAATCTAGTAGACAGAAATGACTTAATAAAATAAAATGTAATTATACGAGTATCCAATTAAGCTCATCCAATGGAATTAAGTTACATTACACGTGCGGGATGAGCCATAAGTTAGCACAAAACAGACACCACCCCCTGCCTGCCTGCTTTATTAAATAAGGAGGAGGAGAAGACTGAGCTGCCCCCTGTTTTGTTCGGCAACTCCGCTGATAGACAGTCATAGCCGCTTGTTTCTCCATTATAGTCACTGGTTTTCCAAACCCACTAAACAATTCAATCAAACCCCTCTTCTCTCTCTCTCTATATATATATATGGTAAAAATGGAGGTACACAACCGTGTAACTTTTAAAATTACACGGTCGATCGTAGAGTAGTCCACAAATAGTAGAGTGAATTCACTCTACGATCGTAGAGTAGTCCACGATAGTAAAGTGAATTCACAAATCGTGAAGTGACTACTCTACGATCGTAGAGTGAAATCACTCTACGATCGTAGACCGTATAACTTTAAAAGTTACACAACTGTACACATCCATATTCCCTATATATATATATATATATATATATATATATATATTATCTCATTTGGCCAATCTTTCCCAAGCCTTATATATCCTGCAAACAAAAATCACTATAGTTTATAATCGTATATCCCACTACTCCTAATTAGCTAGCTACTACTATATTTCAAGCTTCAAGCATTAATTGTTTTTATAGCTATAACATTTTAGATTTGGTATAAAAAAAAAGAACATAAAAAGAGAGAGAGTAGTTTGGATTGTAATGAAAGGAGGGCAGGTGGGTTTAAAGTGTGAATCAGGTTCCACAAACTCCTCTACTTATAATGGTTCATCTTCACAGCAATCAATGAGTAGTTTCTCTGGTGATCAGCAATATTCTGTTAATGTTGGTAATTGTATCAAGGCAGCTGATAAGGTCAAGCAGGCTGAAGACTCCCTCAGGACTGTCATGTATTTGAGCTGTTGGGGTCCCAATTAAATTAAATTTATTAATTTTCACTTAAATCAATCTTCATCTCCATCTTCAAAAATTTGAAGAAAAACTGTGAGATTTGAGATTGGTTGTGTTCATGTAACTATAATTATATATATATTGTATAGTATAGCCTCTCCAAGTAATTAGAAGAGTGAAGCTAAGAATGAATAATTTATAAGAACGCTTTTTTTTAAAATCATATCATAAAAAAGCCCGGCATTCTATGCTATAGCAACGGAAAAAAGCGTCATACATTATAAATTTGGTTCGTTCTTAGCATTTCTTTCCATATATGATGAGACCGATTCATAATTAACGTTGTAAATTTAAGATTTTTTTACTATAAATCGCAGTCGTTCATCCGCAGATCTAACGGTGAAAATAATATCTCGTCTACACTTTAATACGGGGGAGTCCGCATAAATAAATTACGGATTGCAAGTGATCAAAATGCCCTCAACAAATCCATTGGCATTTTTACAATATTCTTCATCCGCACTTTAGTTATGGACGGTTAATCCACTTAAAACAAAAATTCAGGAGAGAAAAACATAAACACTGCTTCGAACACTTCACTGAATCATCACTGGCACACTAATTTTTTTTTACAAAGTGAGAGTTTAGATCTCGTAGAGAAAATTGAAGAATGAAGAGATTCAACAATGGAGGAGATCTATTAAAATCATGGATATTTATAAAAAAAACTCAGTTTTTGTATTAATTTTAGTTATTTTCTTCTACTTAGAAAAACGTTGGTCCGATAATGAAAATCAACAGCCCGTTTTCTTCAATTCACGTCAATCCTCTTTCACTTAAGTCCCTCATTCTCTACTAATCTCAACAAAACATTCGATCTCTTCTCTCTCATCGACAAATAATTGGTTTTCCCAACCCCAGATGCACAAACAATTATATATATATATATATATATATATATGGTAATGATCAAAATTGAGTCCAGCTCGTCGGCTAAAAATACTAACGGACAGGAATACAAAATTGAATGGACAGAAATGCCCCCAATTAGCCCACCAAACCTCCCTCCTCTTCGCACATCTACGAACTTGCTTGAGTTCTGTTTTTAGCCTTTTCGACGGCTACAAATATGGACTAACTCGAACATCTCATTTTCCGGCCGGACTTTGGAAGTTTGATCTTCCTTGGCAATCTGCTTAGGGTTGTATTGGGTTTGGATCTTGATGTTTTGATGGTATGTTTCGGTAATTGGAAGAGGGCCATCCTTGTTCAGTTTCGAATTTGGGTGTATGTGTCTTTATTGCTTATCAAAGTCCATAACTCTTACGTTTTTTTTCCTTTTCAGCTGATTTAGGGCTTGATGTTTCATTTCTTTTTACTAGCTTATTTGGTATTTTTTTTTCTCACTTCCTATTACCATCATCACTCTCCCACCCAGTTGCTCAGCCCACCCATTCTTTAGAGTTTGGATCTGATCGGTGGTGGCTATGGGTTTGATATGATCTGGCTTGGTAGTTTGTTTTGTTTTAATATGTTTGATTCAGCTTTATTTCGAGGGGTATATTCAATCTGTTACTTTTTCAATCTGATTCTTCTTTGCTGATTACTTTATTATTTGGCGGAATTAGTTATGGAATTATTTAGCGGAATTAGTTTAATTTCATTTGGGATGGGCTGGAATTGTCGTTTCCATTTTAGTCTGATTTGGGATGTTTTCATTTTGGTTGCGATTGATTTGGATGACCAGTCTCCGGCGGACTAGAATAAAAAATGAATTAGATTCTCTAAAACTTCCCCCGATATTCTCTAAATAGTGAGCTGTTGCAGGGCCCTTTCTCTCCAATTGGTTTCATATTTGGTTTTTCCATTGGATTAATGGGTTCATTTTTACTCTGTCATGTTGATGGCGTTGTTATGTTAAAACTCGAAAGTGGGAGGCTTTCGAGAAAATTTATTCTTTAATGGAATTGACAAAGTGAGGTTCTCGTGAAAATTTCTTCTTTACTGGAATTGGGCTAATTGGGGGCATTTATGTACATTCAATTTTGTATTATAGTCCGCTAGAATTTCTAGCGGTCGGAGGAATGATTCATAACATGTATTTATTATGTATAAAAAATAGGCATACATCATTTCTATCGTTCAATTATTTATTATGTATAAAAAATAGGCATACATCATTTCTATCGTTCAATATAAAAATCAACAACCGAGATTAATTCACGTCCACTATTATTAGTAGCGGACGATAGGTTGCGTCCACTACTAATAGTAGCGGATGACGCTGAAAATAGTACAATCATCTGCTTCTAATAATATCATCGTCCTCTATTAATTGTAGCGGACATGAATTTTTTAGTTATAATTTATGTTGTTAGTTTTTATATTGAACAATAAAGATGGTGTATGTTCATTTTTGTGTTAAGTTATTTCTCGAATCCTATCAGAAAAGAAATAATATTATAGAAAGAAATGTGTCCTACTTTTAAAAGGATATTTATTATATGTTGGAGTCCAATTATAAGAAGAAATCTTAATTTTGGTAGGAGTTTTATTTTAGAAGTGTTATATCTTGGATAGGAAGAAAGAGAATTGTGAGTACTTTATAATTATATAGAGTATTATGATGAGTTGTTGAAGTAACACAATCAAAAGTCATGTAGCATGGTAAGAATTGAGAGACAGTGTGAATGAGTTTTGTATATGTATAATTGGAGGGTTTTTATAACACAATCAAAAGTCATATAGCATGGTAAAACCAACTATGGTTGGTAGATTCAAATCTTTATCATTAGTTGAGTTTAATGATGTTTACTGGTAGCCAAAAAAACAATAGTAAAAAACATATATACTTAGATTGGAGTAAGCCCAAAGTGGTCGATTGGGATAGTAATGACACAGGGTTACGGAAAGCCCGATGGGCCTTGACTGCAGCAATATAATTATAGAAATATTGTAGGATGATATCTGAATGCAACTCTTTTCACTTCATTGTGACCACATAATTTTCAAAGTGATAATTAACCTCTGTTAGCTCCTTCTCTCCCCCTAGCATTGTGCTCTGTCTTCATCAGCTTCTTTACTTGAAAGAAGGCATAAATTATGAATTTAGTGAAACCTTGCAAGGCCAATTATCGATCACTCTTTTGGTCCAGCCATTTAAACTTCCAAACAAGAGCAGATATTGCACCAAGCAAGGTGATAAAAATTCATAAAAGAAAGCCCAAGGTCGCAGTTGTGAGAGCTTGTAACAATGGCGGAGGAGGAGGAGGAGGAGGAGAGAAAAAGACAGAAGAAGAAAGGCGCAGTTTCTTGAGCCTAGAAGAAGCTGGCATGGTCGAAATGTCCGGTCTCATCAGTCATGAGAAATTTTTATGTCGATTAACGGTATGTATGTATATATACTAACATATATACATATATATATATATAGGCGGAGTTGTAATTAATTTATGGAGGGATTTTGGATGCAGATATCTTCATTGAATCTGCTTAGAGTGATAGCAGAGCAAGAAAAGTGTTCCATTGAGGAGCTAAATGCAGGGAGGGTATGTGATTGGTTTTTGAAGGATAAGCTCAAGGGAGAGCAAAATTTGGACTCTGCTGTCCTTCAATGGGATGACTCTAATTTCCAGCTCTAGTTAATTTAATTACCCCCTTAATTTTCCTTTTCTTTTTTATTTCACAAAATTAATTATCATGTCAGTTTGGATAAGATGATGCCTGTTAGGTTAAATTTCACTCGTAATGCGCTATTGTACTGTATACTTTCTTTCTATCACCTTCAATTTTTAAGGGACTAATCCCTTTTTTCATACACAATCAGCTGTGCCACTTGAATATATTCCAATGTTCAAGAATTACAAGCTTTTTGTGACATACCTTGCTCGAAAATTATAAAAATTGACCTAAAAAATCATTAGTCGTGAGGGAGGACATTAAGACATTGATTATTTATTTAATTAACTTATTAAAACTAATTTCCCCAAAAACCGACAACAACAGGAAAACATATATATATATATATATATATATATATATATATATATATATATATATATCAAGTCATACCCCTTATCTTATTCAGATTTACTTTTTAGCGATGATACGTGACGATTGATCATCAATACGTCGCTACATACTTTTTAATGACGTTATATGTTGTCCGTCACTAAAAGTATAGATTTACGGTTATGTAGTTGAAATAAATCGTCATGGGTCCGTCGCTAAATGGGGTGAGCATGGGTAAGTAAGATAAGGGGTATGCACTTGATCTTTGCTCTCTCTCTCTATATATATATATATGGATCATCCATAATATTTATTTGTTATGAATCTTTATAAGGCATAAATCATCTATATCATTGGGAAAAAAAAGTAACAATTATGATTAGAAATTAAAAATCGATTTCCACTATTAATAGTAGCGAACGATAAAAAAGAACACATATCATCCAATATTAATAGTAACCAACAATAATCAGGATAAGAGTTTGACGTTTAGGTTTATTAACTAGGGACATTTATGATTTATTAACACCATTTTTAATTGGGTTAATAGTTTACTAACCTTATTAATTCCTTATTAATAAATCTTAAATTTTAGTTAATAAATCATATATATATATATATACCTCATCATTACAAAAAAGACAAACAAAAATGAGTTTACTCTTGTTTTTTAAGCAAACAAAACAAGCTACTCAACGCGTAGATCCAACTTGAAAGTCACATATGATAATTTTTTATAATCAAGTAATTATAAAATTAGTTTAGCAGAACTCTCATTTTAGATGAAACATAAATTTTTATATCTTAAAAAATAATAATACCTTTATGATAAAAAAGAGAATATAAAATAATGTAGATAATAATTATTGTTATAATCATTGGAACAACTCATATATGATAGAACATTCACTAATTATAATCTGATACATAATTTTTTGTCTAATTTTTTTGTAATCATCTTTTGCTTTCTAGAATTACTCCTTAAAAACAAAAGCCAATTTCAAATAGCATACACGTTCCGGTCACCCACTTGTAAAAAAATAAACATATATATCAAATATTTAATCTGGCAATTTAGCCTTATAAGTCTTATATAGTTGGAGGACTTCTTGTATTAAATAACTTATGAAAAGGTAATTAATAACTAAATTAATACTCATTGGAGAATTAGCAACAAAATTAATCATTGTCGAAGAGATTTTAGTTTGTGATTAAAAGTCTCTGTTTTAATTCTCATTTAAGTGAATTTATTTCTTCATTTATAAGACTTTTAATAGATTCTCACTTAAGTGAGATGAGTGAGTTTATTTCTTCTGTTAAATTATGTGATTAAGTATAAGCGGTCCGGATCAAGTGCATACTCCTTATCTTACTCACTCGTGTTCATTCCCTTTTAGCGACCCGACGACGGTTCGGTCATACAACCGTCGTCTATACTTTTAGCGACGCTATATGTTGTCCGTCGCTAAAAGTATAGACGACGATTGTATGACCGAAACCGTCGCCGGGTCCGTCGCTAAAGGGGGATGAGCACGGGTGAGTAAGATAAGGGGTATGCACTTGATCCTTACTCTAAGTATAAGATCTCATGTTCTATAATTTCTTCCACTATGAAAAAATTATATTACTACCTCCATTTTTAAAAATTTATCGTTTAAGGTTTTTGCACATATATTAAAAAAATACCATTTATCAAGTAAAATTTATTTAAAATTCCATCACTACCCCTTTATGGAAAGTTGAAAACTATTAATATAAGGGAGAGAATTTCTTGGGACAATAAGAGAAGGTAGGGATAATATAGGAAAGTAAATAATTTATTCTTCTCGAAAGTTGTAAACGACAAATATTTTGAAATAAATTTTATCTTCTAAAACGATAATTTTTTAGGAACGGAAGGAGTATAAAATATATAGTGTTCCTCAAAAGTGAATTTTTGGAAAAGAAAACTAGCCCTTGGATAATGATAGCTCCCCCACTAAGCAAACACAAATATCGATCGCCACCAAATGTATAAGTATATTAAATTTAGCAAATTATTAAATTTATAATAAAAAATATTATTTTTATAACAAAAATATGTTATAAATATTATAACGATGAATTTTACCGTCGTTATACATCTGCAACGATATTTTTGTTGTAAAAATAATAAAAAATGTTATGAATTTAACAATTTTCTAAATTTACTCTCCTTTACAATTCATTATAAAATAAAATAAAAATAAAAATAAGTTGTGTGGAGGCCCACCTATAACTTTGAATAACCTCACTCTAATTCTTTTTTTCCTTTTATAGGGCATTAAAAAAAAGAAGGAATAAATGTGATGTATCATATATTTACTCTTTATACCCCAGAAGTCAACCTTATCACGTCAACCACATTCCAAGATCCAACCAAGCAAACCTCGTTACGTCGTCGTTTTACCCGTTAACTCCCTTGACCTCCCGCCAATCAAGTACGAAAAACACATTTGGCGGACATGAACCCCACCAATTAAATCCACTTTAATTCTCTTCCTCACATCCGAGTTGGCTCGTCACAAGTTTTCCGTTACATTTCCAAAAGTCGACGACGAACTCAGCACACACACATATAGAGCCAGAGGAGAGAGAAGGAGAGATACAAATTGTTCAGAACGACGGCGTATTAAGTGTTTAAGTTTTCCGATGAACTAAAAATCAGTGATGATGGCAATCGATGAGGATAAACCACCGTCAGACGGTAGAGTTTGGAGATTATTCAAGCTGCCGTTTCGAAACTCCGGTAATTCAAACCCGAAGACGTCGTCTTTGTCTTCCTCTCAGCACAATCAGCAGCTACAGAGTCAAAATAATACACAAATCGAAGGCTCGAATGGCCAAAGCAGCTCGAGCAACTCTGTCTCTTCCGTTGCCAGATCTCTGATTCCCACACGGCGTCGTTTACGTCTTGATCCCTCTAATAAGCTCTATTTCCCATGTTAGTTTCTATATTTTCATTTTTCTAGTTTTGAAGTTTCGGACTTGCTTTTTGTTAGTAGATGTATGTGTCTGAATTTGTGATATGTGCGATCTAATCGTTTTGGCCTTGATCACTCTTTCATTTGCTTAATATAGTTGAATCCTATGCTTTAAATACATTTTAAAAGGAGCAGAGAGATTTGTTTTGTTAGTTCACTTAAATATGTGGAGATTAAAGTATATTTGAATTTTGGTTTATAGGATATACAATAGGCTTTAATTTTACATCTTAATAGGCTTTAATAGTATATTTTAATTTTGGTTTAATGTGGTCAGGAAACTTTTAATTGCAATTTTTGCCAAAAATAAACTTAAAAACCAGTTGCTATTATTCAGCCAGAAGAATTTAGGAGATAGAACTAAGAAGTGAATACTTAAATACATATAGCTTGATTAAGGTTGGTTGGTCATTATTTAGTTGGAATGGAATTGGAAATCTCAGATTTTTATTACACATGTTGAGTAGTTAGGATATAGTTTTGAATTAGAACAACAGGGAAACACTTTAGTTTTTTAAGTATTGTTTTGATTTAGGATATTCATATGGTAGAAGGAAAATGGAAACTGAAAAATAGGTAGCCTAGAGGTTTCAAGCTGGTGCCAACTTGGGGCATGATGAGGAAACTAGTCTATGATGACTAGCATTTTTGCTAAAAGTACTGAAATGATTATAAGGACAAACTTAATAAGTTAAAGAAGAAACTTCTGAAAAACACTTATCCACCATTTAGTTTTTCTGATCAGGAGCAAAATAGGAAGTGGCGTCTCTAAGAGAGAAATTGTGGATGCCCAAGCTCAACAAAACTATGAACTCGAATCTGTTGAATGACATTTACTTTTAGCATAACTCCTTAGGTTTTCGGACTCCTGGTTTCTAATATCTCTTCACTTTTTAGTATTGGAAATCAACTTTCAATCTCACATTACTTGTCAGATCTTCATTGTTTTTGTTCACATATAGATGCTAATGTATAAGGATATGTGGTTAGTGTATTTAATAGGTTTATAGATGTTATGCATCTTCTTTTCTTATTTTAATGTTGATCTTCTAATGTAATATCTTAGTGCCTCATAAGATGCTTGTTTTACTCTTATATCCCTTCTAGATGAACCTGGTAAGCAAGTCCGAAGTGCTATTAGGATTAAAAATACAAGCAAATCTCATGTAGCTTTCAAGGTATGCCACAACAGTTTGTAATTTGCTTTCCTCTCTTTTGCCTTGCTGCTTTTTCTGTGGATATAAATGTAGGGCCGATTACATGTAGTTCTATAATAAAAAAAAATACTTTGTCTTTCATCTTAATCATTTAATCATTATTATTTGAAGTTTTGAACCTAATTGATGTTTTGTTTGTGTTGCTTTAGTTCCAAACGACTGCACCAAAAAGCTGTTTCATGCGTCCTCCAGGGGCAATTCTTGCTCCTGGTGAGAGTCTTGTAGCTACTGGTAATTTCTTATACGAGTTTTTCTCCAGTGTTTTTTTTCATAATAGTAGAAGTGTTTAGCATGTATACTCATCAATATATGTATTTACATATATAATTACAATACATGATATGTACAATATATATCTACGTTTAAAAGTCTGCTAGTTTAGATAATTATGAGTCTTTTTATCTTTCTCCATTAAGTTGTAAGTTTGTTCCTTTTTTACTTTTGTTGAATCTTCTAGTTTTCAAGTTTGTGGAGATCCCAGAGAACAATGAAAAGCCAATGGATCAAAAGAGCAGGGTGAAGTTTAAAATCATGAGTCTGAAGGTGAAAGGACCAATGGACTATGTTCCTGAGCTGGTTCGTCTTATACCTATTCTGATGGCTGCTTCCTTTTGTTATTTTATTAGTATAGCCAGATTTGGTATCCAGTGTTGCATTTAATTTAGTCTTGGTAAACATGGTTGGGTTGTGCCGTTTTGGTTATGGCATTATGTAATGTGGAATTCCTCTGATGAAGAGGACTTTCACATTGCTATGACTTTTTTCCTTTTTATTTTGGGGTGGTGGGGGTGGGTGTGTTAGGGCTTCTTTAGTGCCGGTCTCGACTCTGATGAATCTTTTTGTTTCATTTTTTTAACTCTAATAGTTTTTATATGTTCTTTTTCAATTCAGTTTGATGAGCAGAAGGATCAAGTGGCTGTAGAGCAGATATTACGGGTTGTATTTTTAGATGTGGAACGTCCTACCCCTGTAAGAGTTTGTGGGTTAATTCATTTATATTACAATGTGTTTATCTTCGTTTCTTTAGTGGAGTATTTCCCGTTGTTTATTTTATATGGACTGCATATGTCATTTCTGATGAGAGGTAGAGAAATTTGATTTTCTTTTCTGAAGAAGTTGTGCCTTTTCCGTTGCATTGTTATTTGTTGTTATTGACGTGTAATGCTGTTAGTTTGAGGAATACTGAATTATCAGATTGTTCCCACTTTTTCCCTAGGCTTTTGAAAAATTAAAACGCCAGTTGGCTGAGGCTGAAGCTGCGGTTGAGGCTCGCAAGAAACCTCCGGAAGACACAGGTCCAAAGATTATTGGTGAAGGACTTGTCATAGATGAATGGGTGAGCTTTCAGTTAAACTTGAATTTATTCTCCTGCAGGTTTTTGTTATTCTATCGTTTTCTTCTCTTTTCTCATTCTTACTCTATCCTGAATTTATAGAAAGAAAGAAGAGAAAGATATCTGGCCCGACAGCAAGTTGAGGAAGTAGAATCGGTATAAATTGGATGTTTGTTGTTTGTTAAAGTGTGTTTTTCAGGTACCTATTGCTATGTTGTAATGTTGTTTATTGAAATGTATCATTCTCTACCTTCATTTTTTGGTTACAATGTGAAGGACACAAATTTTCTTCTGTTAAGTAAATAACTATGGCATCTTTTGATGTGAAAAGTTAAAAAAAGTTCAGTCTGTAACTTGAGGCACTACTCAACTTGTGTGCCACCATCCAAACTTGTAGATAATGTATTTTAAAATAGTTCTTCTTTGACGCCGTATCGGAATATAATGTGCAACATAGAATATAATAAGCACTACGGTTTCGTCCATGTAGATCGTTGGGCATGCAGCATTATTCTGGCTTTCAATGGTATCCTCACGAGTTGTCTGCAGTCGAGAATCAGATGACCATCCGCAGGGTATTACCAAGTGGCATCCTTTATAATAAAATATAAATAATAAAAAATTATTATTCTTTTATCTATTATACAAAAATAGTTTCATTTGTAGTATATACAATTATTAATAATGTATTTTCATTTCATTTTTGTAGTATATACACTTATTAAAATTATGATGACAAATATAAAAATATTATGTCATTTAATATTACTATTAATAATAAAAATGAATATTTTTGTATAACAAAACAATCTACAAATGAAAAACAATTTATTGTGAAAGATAAGGAATAATAAAGTCACCAAATGTATATAGATTTCAAAAGTAAATAATATAAAATACTTCTTCCGTTTCATTTTATAAGATGATTTTTTTTTTTACTTTTCAAATTCAATTTTAGATAGTCTCGTACTCAAAATTACTGAGATTTATTAAATATTATAATTGTTAGTATTTTATTGACAGTTTATAATGGCTTGAATAAAATTAAATGAATTTATGTTAATTTTGAGTTTAAAATTGTCAAATTGATTTCAAAAAACAAAAAAAAAATGATATTATATTTTGGAATGGAAGTACATAAAAATGACTGCGAAATTATTTTCAAAAACTTTATTTTGTGAAGTCACTAAATTATTATTATTTTTTTAAAAAGGTCATTTTACTTAATATATTTTTTTACAAAAATCAAGAGCGGGCCGGGCCATAGTGGATCCGCCCCCTGATCATCCGGATGGCTTCCTATCTGTCTTTGTTTGATCAACAGGCTTAGGAATAGGAAATTCAATTGAAGAACAGGAAAGAAGAAGAGAAAAATACCAATCCAATTGGACAGATGGATGTATAGAGGAAGAGAACTACTAATAAAGATTTTTTGAAAAATTGCCATTTTCAAAGGGGTTGTAGTAAATTATGAATAGTTATGGACCGTAAACTACCTTTTCACCTTACTTTTTCGGTCAGTGAATACTACTTGTATGCTTTTGACCTTTATATATAGATAGATAGATAGACTTTTGGTATCTTCATAAACACTTTAATCGTATTGGTCAAGTCGCAAGCGAAGTTAAAATTTCCCTTGTGTAGGAAGGAGACGTACGGCCGGCCGGCAAATCTCAGATAACAAGGCCTTTTGGCTCAATTGTTGGTCTCATTCTTAAAAGTTTACTATAAATAGGAACTCAGAATGAATTAGCTAGCCACCACCTTATTGAGCTTAATTAGCAGCATTTAATTTCATTTCTCAATAGGAAACTATATATACATTACTAATATGGCTAACTTAAACAACAACAAAACTGCCTTGTTAGTTCTGATACTCTCTATTCTTCTCTTCATCGCAATCGTTGAAAGCAAAGCAGTTTTTCATAGTAAGTACTTCTTCGATTAATTAATCACCTTTTGTCAAGTTAATAATTTTCTTATTCAAAACCAAAATATATACTCTATCTATCTATATATCCTTTCTAAAATTACATACATATACATGCACTAACACTATACATATAGTGGTATGATCGTACGTACGTACTAAAAGCAAACATGTTTGTTTATTATTGATTCAACATCGATCCAGTTGGGCTGGTAAAGGCGGAATCAGGTCCTACTTGTGATTCAGTGTATGGAGTGAGAAGTGGAGACACTTGCTTTGATGTAGCTCAGAGTTTCAAATTGTCAAGTGCTGAATTTGATACCATCAATCCCAATCTCAACTGCACTTCATTGTTTGTTGGTCAATGGCTTTGCGTTGTGGGCACTGCTCGATAAACTACTCTCGTCGATCGCCACTGAAGTAACTGCATGCATGCTTGAATAATATATATGAAATAAAAACCTAGCTAGCTAGCTAGACAGACAGTTCTTATCTTAATATTATACCACCTAGTTAGCTAGCCTTTCTTCTTTTCGTAAATGGATATCAAAATGATGGATCCAGTATTGTACTTCCTTCAACTTCATTATGCTAAGTTTATTCAAGTCTTCATAATCTATGTGTCAGCTGTGCGTGCAGCGTGATTTCATTGAACACTAATTATTTCAGGGAGTCAGTCTTAACGATCAAAATATATTGTAGCATTAATGAACGTACGGTACTTGAATATACATAAATATTATTGTTGTAATAAAAGAAAGCGTCGTTAACTTAACTTCAAGGCAATTGAATAAAATTTTTATCATGTAGTATTAATAATTCAACCCACATTTCAAACAAAAACTTTTCAAAATTCACTTCAAGCACTACAAGAAATATGGGTGGGATATGTGACCCCTTTTTGCCCCGCCTAATCCTTCACTTCTCCTAGTCGATGGTCCAACATTCGAATAAAAGTCAATGGTGGAACAATATTTTAATTAAAGTCACTATTGGTCTTCCATAATACTCCATTCGTTCCTTAATATAGGTCGTTTTAGGGTTGTGTACAAGTGTTAAGATAATGATTGTATAACATTAATTATAGTATCAATTGTCTATATTGCTCTTGTATTGGAATAAGATATTGTTATTTATTAGACAAAAAATAGTGAGAGAATCAAAGTTACATTTAATATTTGGGGTAATATTGAAAACTATGCAATTAATGCTTACTTGAAATTCTCAAGCGACTTATATTAAAGAACAAAAATATTTTCTAAAACGACTTATATTAAGGAATGGAGGGAGTAGTAGTTAGAGGCGGACCTATACTTAGGGTGCTTGATAAAAATTGAATCAATCTGAATCCGAATGAGTTGAATTTGAATCTGAATGAAAAAGTTGTTTGATAATTGACATCTCTGAAACATCTGGATGTCAAAATTTTATTATTTTACCCCTTTGAAAAAATTCAAAATTGTTGTAAATTTATTTAATATTACTTAATATAATAGTTAATATTTTTTTAAATTTTTAATTTTTTTAATTTTTTTACTTCATTCAATTTGATCATTCACCATTCAAATTAAAAAAAAATTCGACTTAGCCATTCAAATTTCGCCCATCTTACCGATTCACCATTCAAAGCAAAACACAAACAATGATTGATCGATTCAACAATTCAAATTTAGCTCTAAACAAACACCCCCTTAATTTATTTTTATATATAGGTATAGGGAGAGACAAATTTGTAATTTAATAAATTTAAAGGGGACAGAATAATGGAAGAGTTATACTTAGAATAAGCAAAAAAAAATTGTACTCTTAATTTTAAAATTTAAATGAATCTGTTTTGTAGTTTTCATTTGAGCTATAAATTTGTTAATCTACTTTCCGCCAGCTGATGAAGAAGTAGGTAGGAGAAAATTAAACACATATTTATATTAAAATATTTTAAGTTAACTTCAAAAAATTAAAATTGAAGAGAATATATTTTATTGTTCCAATGAGACGAAGTAGTTTTAAATTAAATGTTTTACTTCCACCGTCCCCATAAAATATGGCTAAATGTATAATTTTTTGTTTCAAAAAAGGTGAGATAAAATATATAAAGTGAATGGTACATATGTTATTTAGTGAGATCTATTAATATATAAAAAAAATAAAAGTATTCATATGACACTTTATCATGTAATGATCTTGTGGAGCCACTAAGGATAAATTTAAAACTTTTTTATTCTCTTTCCTCTACTCTTATTTTTCTTAATATGTGTGCAAATTATATTTTGTTCATCTTTTTGGGGACGAAGGGAATAATTTATAACTTTGATATATTTAGTTTAGACATTTTTCGGATTTTTTTCACTTCAATCATTGTTTTGAAGATTATTTGTGTTATTTTTGTGATTGACCTTTTTTAAAAAAAAATTATTATTAACTTGTTTAAAAGGATTAAGAAAAGAGGAAGATTGTGGCAGTGCAGAGATTCCTTTAGATTGATTAGTTTCTGACATATAACTTGGCTAGTTGGCTCTCTCGTAATAAATTGCGTGGATTAAAAGTTGTCGTCTACAAGTAACCAACTGGATATTATAGACTAGCCATAAATCGATTAACAAATTCTTGTTGAAGATTCATGGTAATAAAGTGATTTTAAATTAGTGTCACGCAAGTTGTATCTTTTAAGTTAATTAATGATGCGGTTGAAGAGCAAGCGTGTCAGTTTATGGAAAGATTTGATCAAGTGACAATTTGATAATTTTTGTCAAGTTTAGAGTATCGGATTTTGGTATTTTCAGAGTTTAATTTCATTGAAAACGGGCCAACGATCAAAAGTCACGAGCATTATGCTCGTAAACTGCATGATTTTTTGGTTAAATTCCATCGTTTATGCCTTCAAAATTATATTTTATTATTTTTGAGTTATTTTTGTAATTTTCTTTATTAATTTTCTTTTTTCGTTTTGGATTCCATTTTTAGGGTTTTGTTATTTAAGTGTTTGTTATGATGGGATCAAGCAGTTTTTGATGAATAATAGATTTCTCTTATTTTCCAAAATTCTCTGAATTAGAATTTTGTTGCATATTTCCTGGAATTCGTAGAGTCAACGGGTTGTAGAAAGTTATCGTTGACAATCGTGCGCGATTCAACAATTGATAACGATTTTTATTTATTTCCGCTACGCCAATTAAACTATCTATGCATGTTTGTTATGATTAATTTTTAAACTCATTGAGTTCTCACTTTTATAGTGTACATATTACCTCCATTTATTTAATTAACTATTATTTTTAATTCATATTAAAACATTATGACTAAATAATTTATTTTGCTATATAAATTGATATGTTACCAAGTACATGCTGCTGCAAATCAATTACAATGTTTGTTTCTATATCAAAATAAGCCACTATTTTTTTTAAAAAAATGATAAAGACTAAAAATTGTATAACCATATTTGTACATAAAACAAGCAAAACTCAAAGTGGTAATAAGATTAGTGGTAAATCTATTAAGAGGGAAGAGTAGGCAGTGCCTATATTTTAATTTTTTTTATAGGTATAGAGACAAGGGCAAAAATAAAACTTGATAAACTTAAACTTATAGAAAAAAAAAACTTAAACTACCACTACGATAAAAAATTAAACACACGAGTGTATAATGTAATTTAATTTTCGCTCTCTAATTCATTAAATTTCAACCCTTCACTTTAGTTTTAGCTTAAAAAAATCCGCCCAAAAATGAATCCTAAATCTGCTAGTCTCCACTTTTTCAAAGATACTCTTTTCCTTATGGTTATTTAAAAATTGAAGGAAACAAAAGTGTTTCTCCCTAACAAAATGAGTGATATATTTTACATGCATAACGGCCTTTAAGATGTGACTTTTACTTGCAAATGAGACTTGTTGAGGACGTGAATATTTAGACCCGGATACTATGGTGGGTTATAGTTTATGCGGAGAAATTTTATCTTGTATAAGAATTTGTTTTGACAGTTGAACATTTTAAAGAATTAAATATTTTTAATTATATTTGATTTTCAACTTCTAAGAAAAGAGTCGGAATACAATTCAATTTCCTTTTTAAAAAAAGATTGACTATAATCCATTAAGGTATCTTACCTAATGAGAAATCTTATTCCTATACGAGAAAGGGTTTAAAAAAGGTGGTGTGATCACTATAAATACACGACTACACATTATTATCGGGTACAATTTTATTTTATAGCACTAGAGCATCTCTTGGCGGCCCAAACTGTCAAACTTTTGGTATTTATCTGTTTCTATGCAGAATTGTACGCGCTTTGATGATTGAAGCGCATTAACAGATTTTGACATTATACAATATTACAACCCACAATTTTGCAGAGATCCATATTATGAAACAAGACGTACATAACTTTTGTACATAACATTTCGGTTCTGAAATAGGATAACGAAGGAGTTGTCACGGTAGATTAAAGTGATGTACTTGTGATTTGCCATGTAGTACAATAATACATTTGAAAATAGAGAAGAATCCATTTATTGAGCTTCTAAACAAAACAATGAATTTAACTACTATACCAATTATTTCTGTAAAACTAATACTCCTTCCGTCTCAAATTAATTATTCAATTTTGATTTTTTAAAATCAAATTGATCATTTTTAAATTTTTTTTTTTACTATTTTTACTAAAATATAGGCGAAGAGATTATAACCAAAAGAAGGTATATACAATTTATTACTAATCCTAATTTTTATAATTTTAGAAATATATTTATATATGCTTAATTATTAATTCTAAAAATAGTCAATTTAATTTAAAAAAATTAAAATTGAACAATTAATTTGAGACAGAGGGAGTATTAATTTTGATCCAATATATGAGCTTTATGAGTATTTTTATACGAACACGCAGAATCCAAAAGTTGCTAAGTACTAAAAACGCTTGGACAAAACACGAGATATAAATAGTTGATAATATATTAATATCAACAAATGACTTGCTGAAATTAAGTTAGTGTTAACGCCAGGATCTTTCTCCACGTCTCAATCACGTAAGACGTCCCGATCCCGCCATGATAAACACGATCAACAAAGAAAGTTTGATGGCGGTTCCGCTCGGGGATAGCTTTCAGCGTGAGAATTAGTATGTGTTCACAAAGTTAACGATGGAGGAATGTATTGTCTAGTGTTTTTAGAGATAATAATTCTCGACATGTGTGTATGGGAGAATCTGAAAAATCAATATATGTGAGAACGTACCTCTATCCGATGGCTTCCTTGCTAGGTTATACTATCTTAGCTACCGGATTCTCGTGTGTCACCCACTACTACCCCGACACCCCTTCCGACCGATGGGCTCGCTGATCGTATAAGGTTTATCTACCGCTTTTGGCCATTGCTTTTCTCACCGTACGTAAGAATGATCCCATCCACATTAATGCATGACAGAAGCCTTGGTCAACCGTCATGCTTTTTCATCATCACAAGTTAAAGTAACAGATATTAAAATATCTAATGGGTCGATCCACTGGACCGACCCGGCTTTAAAGATTAAAACGGATACAATATGGTGACTGGGCCTAGTGGCTTTAACGGATTAAAAATAAAGGTCCAATGGATTCTTTATGTGAGTAGCCCAATGTACCCTACCAAAAAAATAAAAAATATCACGACCCAACATTGCCCTCTTAGTTTTTTGTTAAATGAATGTTTAATAGAAAACTATGAATGGCCCAAGATAATTTAATAAAGGTCCATAGTGAGAGATAATTGAAGTGTACCTAATCGCTGTTCACGAAATGAAAGAAGAAGAGAATGGAGGCCCAAATCAGAAAAACCCTATTTAATAGATACATGGACCCGGAACCGGACCCTTCTCATTCAAATTCCAAATCATTAATAACATTTAATGAGCCGGCCTTGAACACCGTAGCAAATCACAAGATAAAAGGTAACTTTATCAACTTTCGGCGCTTTTACTATTCATTTGAATTTCGAGCGCCTTCTGAACTCTCTGACTTTCTGAACTTTCTCCTTTCTTTTGCAACTAATCAACAATGGCTTCCCAGGATTCTGCACAAGGCTCTCCTATATTGGTAACCCCACTCACGTACTGCTCCACCAAATCCTACCACCGCCGCTTCGTGAAGGAGCTCTCGAT
This sequence comes from Panax ginseng, assembly GCA_020205605.1. Classification (NCBI taxonomy): domain Eukaryota; kingdom Viridiplantae; phylum Streptophyta; class Magnoliopsida; order Apiales; family Araliaceae; genus Panax; species Panax ginseng. Next base: position 8,595,116 of record CM035139.1, read on the forward strand.
AATCGAACCCAAAGGGTCGAAATCGAGCAAGAACCTTCCCCAATAAATCCCCAAAACCCCTCGAATACTACAGAATCTTGAGCGATTCTCGTGACGCCAATACTCCCTCGATTGTCATAGAGGATGAACTAAAGAGGATTCGGTCTCGATACCACATCCCGGACACCACGCCGCTTGGGGTTCCTATATCCGGTGAGAAGATGTACCAATGACGGTAAGGTTGAATACCTGTTCTGTGACTCTATTGGAGAAGGGGTTCGTTTCCCTTCAGATATCTTCATAAGTAACCCCATTGGGGTTTCTCGGGGTGGGGTTATTTCAACTAGTCACCGAACTCATACATCCACATCTTGGCCTTCGTGGCCTTCTGCCATGAATGGGCGTGGAACCCTCCCCGGACTCCTTCTTCACAATATACAAAATAGTACAATCTAGGAGAAGGGGTTCAAGCCATTAGCAAGCATTCTCCAAGTCGGGAGAGAAGTTCGAGAGGCGTTCATTTGGTGAACACGCCTTGAGCAACAAGGGTGGCATGAAAAGTGGTTCTACGTCAAAGGCCCCAAATCTCTTCCTACCGAATCGGGCCACGATGAGAAGATCTCTCACGACTTTGGAGACATTTACGAAGAAAAGAAATAGAAATGATGGAACTTTTGACAATTTCCCAAGGAGGAGTGGAAGTACGGACTCCTCTCAAGCAAGCATGGTTATATGACCATAAATGTAAGTATTCGGTCTATTTTATATGTATACTAATTTTTGAAAATGCTTTTATAATGTGGATTATAACACGTAGTTGTATTGGTTATGCAAGATCTTTGATCAAACCGAGCTCTTTAGAGATAAAAGAGTTCAAGATTTTTTGTCCTGGGAAGCCTTCTAAGGTGTTGAAACTCAGCAAAGCAGAAGTTTTGCCCAAGCCGAACCAATCCTTTAAACATACAGGCAGACGAAGTTCGAATCGACGAACCGAAGTCAAGAGGTTCCAGTTTGGAAGAGACCTCCGTCTCGCCAAGAAGAGGAGGCAATCGAAAACCCGAACAACACCTATCCAAGTCCTTCCAAGTCACCTCGAAGTTGAACCAACCACCACATCCGTCCCTCGACGAGGAGGCCTACTCGATCGTCCTGATCGAAGAAGCATCCTCCGCACCAAAAAGCTGAAAAGTAAGATAACGCCTTTGACCGCCGAAGAGCTTAGGGTGCCCCAATCTTCGATCATACCCCCCTTCGTACCGCCTGTAGAAATACAGATTGCCGAAGAAGGTGATCAGGATGAAGCTGTCCAAACCTCGCCCAGAAGAGGAACGACACCGACATGTACCACCCAAGCTCTACATCACTCCTCTCCAAGAACCCAGTCCACACAAATCTCCCTCTCCCGAGACCGTGTATGTAGCGAACTCCGAACCTACTCCTCCCGACCAACCGGCTCCTTCCCCGGAGAAGGTCAAGACCACGCAACGAACGGCCGGTCCTTGGTCGGGGTTATCATGCCGAGGTCGTGGGATCTCCGACTCGTGGCCTAGATTCAATGCTAACTTTCCGTTCGACCTATTCGGCCTTCAAGAGAACGCCGACGATCATCGGTTCGATGATCACACTGAGACGGAATTTGCTCGATGAAGGGATGAGCTATCCGCTAAGGTAAATAATCATTTCTTTATTTTTTTCGTCTTTTCGTTCTTAATTGTATATCCGGTACCTGGCTTGAGTAATCGTTTGGACATATACGCAGCTAATGTTTGTCTTTAGATGTTTGCGTCCAAGACACATAAAACGGGGAAGTTCAAGAAGATTTCATGAGACAGAGATCAATATGTCGAGATCGACCTTGGCTCGAGAAAGAGCCAATCGAGAAGACGCTCTTCATGTCATCGATGGCCTCCAACGAGACTTGGATCGAGCTAAGATGGACTTGAGGACATCTGATGACGAACTAAGGGCCACAAGAGATAGGTTAGCGCCTCCAAAGCCGACCAACAAACTTTAACCGATCTCGAACGTTTATTGGTGAAGAAAACTCGCTCTTGAGGGCCAAGAATGAGGAGTTTTCTTCTTGGCCAACCAAGTCTCGGCTATTCAACTTGGCGAGGAGGCTTAATCAAAGGCCCAGGATGAAGGCGGAGACATAAGAACAAACGCCACAAAGCTTCGGATCTTAAAATAAAGGATCTTGAGGAAGGGGTCCCTTTTCGACCAAGAGCTCGTGAAAAGATCTGAAAAGAGTAATATAGGGACTCGAGGGACGAGCTTAACGTCGAGATCATGAAAGTCTACTCTAAGGCTACGAAGACTACTGAGGAGAGAGGCAAAGAAAAAACCATCTCACCGCTTTCAACTGGATCCAACTTTACTCAACTCCGAAGACGAAGGTGGTGCCTAGGTGTTCTTCCTGCTTTCATTCTGACTTATGTAAAAATTTATCTGTTTAAACTTTTTACGTTTCTATATTGGTGTATTTTTGTTCATGAATGAATAGATCGAATGAATATTTTAGTTTTCCTGATGAATCTGCAATTTCTTTAATTGTAAACTATGTTTTCGGTTAGTTTCTTGTCAATAATTCAATATCGTAAAATGAACCTAAAAGCATTGAATCGCTTAAGACATATAATAGTTAATGTATGAGACGAAAGGAATTGAATTTCATGGATGTAATTTGACTTAATCGAATGTAAAGGATCGAACTCAAACACTTCGAGGATTTAACTCAAATTGTTAATTATCAATTAAGCATGTCATATAACAGATAAAGTGATGTTAAAGAACGAGGCATTCCGAATTCAATACTTAAATAAAAAAAAGTAACACATACTACTCTGGTTTCAAGTGTGAGATCGGTCATTTGTTTACCACTCGGGTAAAACAATTATATAAAACCAAGATATAAGGATCAAGATATAAGGACCAAGACATGAGGACCAAGATATAAGGACCAATTGTGACCATTGACTTACCACCGGTAAAATCAATATAGGCTACCACTAAAGTGGTAGAAACGACAAATGGGTCGCCATCGAATGGCGGCCAAAGAAGTCCTACCATACCTCCTTACAATCAGTAGTGACCATAGGACAAAATAGGACCAGATCAAATAGTGAAAAAAGTGTCTTTTTATTGATAATGAACAATAATATACGGACTTAGATGAATTAACTTGGTCTTTATTGAAAGTATTTCCGAAGCCTGCCAACGTGCCATGTATTTTTGATTTCGGAACCATCTAATGCCCTTAACCGATAAGTGCCCAGTTTGGATACTTCGATCACTTCATATGGCCCTTTCCAGTTTGGCATTAACTTTCCCGTGTTTTGAGGTGTAAGCTTCGGCTTCTCCGAGGACTAAGTCTCCTACCAATCAATGAAACTTGACTCCTTTGTTATAATACTTAGCTACTCTTCGTTGATAAGCGTACCAATTTAAGTAAAGCAACCTCTCGACTTCTTCTAGCAGATCCAAATTGGCCTTCATCCTTCGTCATTGTATATTTCTTTGTATTGGTGACCGAAAACTTGGAGATCCGATTTGACGGGGACTAAGGCATCGCATTATAATAGCGGTCGAAAAGGTGAATCCCAGCCAGTAGTCCTTGGTGTAGTCCGATAAGCCCACAACACACGCGAAAGTTCCTCCGCCATCTTCCTTTAGCTTCATCCATGCAGGCTGATCCCGATTCAATGTTGCTCATTGGTCACCTCAACAGCCATTTGACTGTGGATGAGCCACTCAAGTCTTCTTATCTTTGAATCCCCAACTCCTTTAAAATGCTTCAATTTTGATGATCCTAATCAAGGCGTCCGTTGTCCGATATTAATACTCTAGGGATCCCGGCGAAACACTACGGACTCTTTTATGAACTTCAAACATTCTTGCTCTGTAATTAATCAAGTGGCTTCGCCTCTACCCACTTAGTCATGTAATCAATAAGAACTATGACAAAGCTAACTCCGACCTTTAACTTTAGGCAATGGACCCAAAGATATCTACCCCAGGGCGTGAAAGGGTATAGGAGATAAAATCGAGTATAGCTCTTCCGTGGTGATGTGGGATCGGACTATTGAGTTGGCACTTTTCACATTTCTTGACATACTACTCAGCTTCCTTGAAAATTGTAGGCCAATAGTAGCCTTGCCAAGTACTTTGTAAGCCAAAGACTTACATGACCATACGGTCACCACAAATTCCTCGTGAACCTCCCGGAGAAGCATATTCCGCCTCGAGATGGGACCAGTACACTTTAATAATGGTGAAGAAAAGGCTAATCGATAAAGGTCCCCATCAATAAGAACAAAGTTGGCGCTTCTTGTATTTGATCTTTTTGCCAACATCCGATCCGAAGGAAGGACGCCATCTCGCTAAATATTCGATATAGGGGTCATCCAAAGAATTAGATCGCTTCGATACACATTATTTGTTTCATGTTGAACACTCGGCTGTTGTAGAACTTCCAAGTAAACAGATCCATTAAAAACATCTGCATCCGTAGTAGCCAACTTCGACAATGCATCGGCGATGAAATTGTCATTACGCTCTATGCCCTGAAATTCGTATGAAGCGAAATACTGAAGTCGATCCTTTAACTCCGCCAGATACTTGATCATCCGATTTCCACGAGCTTCATAATCCCCTGATAGCTTCTTGACAACCAACTGAGAGTCACTGTAGATGATAAGGTTCCGGACCTCTAGACTCTTTGCCAATCAAACACCCGCTAAGATCGCTTCATACTACTGGCCGTTGTTTGTCGCTTTAAATCCGAATCTGATGGCCTGTTGAACTTTGAATCCGTCCGGACTTGTCAAAATAATTCCTGCCCCACTAACAGTTAGGGTAGAGGAACCATCTCCATATAGAGTCCAAATATTCTCGCTTCCCGTTGAAGAATCTGCAGAATCGCTCGACGGACGATTCAACTTCCGATAACTTCTCAGATTCCGCGGTGAACGAACATTCTACCATGAAATCGGCCAAAGCTTGACCTTTGATAGCGGTTCATGGATGGTATTAGATGAAAAACTGGGACAATTCCATAGTCCATGCCGCTAGTCTCCCTGAAACTTCTGGCTTGCCCATCACTTTCTTCAATGGTCGATCCCGTAGACGACGGGAGCCCGACCTTGAAAATATTGCCGAAGCTTTCTACTAGCAATTATCAAGGCGAAGGCAAATTTCTCGATATTTGGATACCGGTTTTGAAGATCTCGCATGACGTGGTCGACATAATAGATCGGATGTCGCTTTCCATCGACTCCGAACCAAGATCGCTTCGCTTGCTAATACGAACTTCTTTGCAAGAGTATGGATATAAGGTCTCTCATTGGAATGGGTTTCACCAATAAAGGAGCGAAGAAAGATACGCCTTTATGCTCGAAGGCGTCTTCACACTCAAGTCCACCGGAACGTATTCGCATTCTTTGGCCCTTTCAATGTATCAAAGAAAGGAAGGCACCTCTCTCGCAGATTGGCGATTTAACCTCCTTAATGTTGCAATCTCGCCATGACGTTGGACGCCCTTGAACGACCGAGAGTCTTCATGTCAAGAATGGCCTCGAATCTTCTCCGGATTGGCCTCGATACCCCTTTGATCGACAAGATAACCCGTAAACTTCCGCACCGAGGCCGAAAGTGCACTCTTGGCCTGGATTAAGTCTCAAGCGACGATGACGACGATCTCGAAAGCATTCCTCTAGATCGTCTAAATGACTCGAACTCGCATGCTTTTCACGATCATGTCATCGACGATACCTCCATGTTCCTTCCTACCGCTTTATCAAGATGAAGTTCATCATTCTCCGGTAAGTGGCTCCCAGATTTATAAGGCCAAAAGTCATCTTCAGAAAGGCGTATAATCGAGCGGTGTGTAATAAACGCTGGTCTTTGGGATGTCCTCTTTACGCATGGATATTTGGTGATAACTCAAAAAGCATCCATAAAGCTTAGTAATGCATACCCAAGTGGCATCGATAAGTCGATCAATATGGGATGAGGATAAAATCCTTCTGGACAAGCTTTATTGAGGTCGGTGTAGTCGATGCAAACCCGCCATTTTCCATTCTCGCTTCAAAGACCAACACCACATTAGCCATCCATTCGGGATAATCAATTTCATATATGAAGTCGCCACCAACATTTTCTTTATTTCCTCATCAATGATTTTCGTCGTTCAAAGCAAAGATCCGCTTTTTTCTGTAGGCGAACCGCTTCTTCGAGGATCTACATTCAAAGCTATGCTTTCATTTTATCTTCCGACTAACTCTGTGCATGTCCCTTGGTTCCCATGCAAAAATATCCGCATAGCAGCGTAAGAGTTCTATAAGGTTTGTCAGAAGAGATTCGGTGAGACTGAACCGATCTTCACGGTCTTGTCCGGCTTTCCAAGGATCAATTCGACCTCCTCCGCGTCCCTCCCAAGCAGAACCATCATCTGCTCTGTAACTACTTTCGGTAAAGGGATCAATCTCAATTGTCATCGCCGCTTTTTGCTTGTTGACCCTACTCCCAGGAGGAAATGACAAGATTCCTAGAAGCATCGCGGGCTAGATCCAAGTCCCCCCGCCACCTCTCCTACCCCATGGTAGCCGTGGAGAACTTGACTTTGAAATGAGGGATGGAGGTCACAACTTGAGAGCATTTAAAGTAGGTCTTCCCAAAGATAGCGTTGTAAGTCAATCAACGTGCACAACATAGAATTTACATACTATTTCGACTTCTTTGGGTGCTTGTGTCAAGATAACAGGGAGTTCAATAATGCTCGTAACTTTGATGGATCATTCTTTGCAAGCCAGTATAAAGGAGCTTCTCGCCGACCTCCATCTTTCTCCGCCCATCAAAGTGCATCCCTCGATAGGCATGGGCGCATGGATATCCATAATCAAGATCCATTATCTATCATCATGTGCTTCATGTCCACCGTGCCCACTTATTGTGATCACCAAGGCCCTCTCATGTGGCTCGATGGGTTCGAAGGATAGTCATTGTCGGTAAATGATACGGCGATCCTGGGAATGGTTCATCCACTTTCGGGGAGCATCATCTGCGGTCGTGGCCAAGAATCCGTGTAAACCCTCTTCTTCCTCCCTATCAACTTCCTTGCGACTCCATTTGGTTATCACATCGATAACATGCCTTGGCGGCAGAGATGGAGCCCTTTGAACTGCCGTCTCGAGCAAAGACGGTTAATGTTCTCAACGATCATTTACGGCTACATATCGCACCAACAAGCCATCTTTAATCTTCCCTCCACAAAGTCTTTCAAATTGCAACACTCGTTAGTGTCGTGGCGGTGACCGATGATAGCCATAATACTTACGAGAGTTACCCCGCCGGATTCCTTGTAGTTATCACGGGGTGGCTCAAAGAAAGGTTGATTTACGATTTGATCCGTAATTATCGATCTATCGATTGTTTAGTTTGGTGTAGACCTTATTCACCTTCGGGTCGGAATGGAGGGATGATCGCTTCCTCGCCGCCAGAATTATTGTATTTTTTGAATCGCCTCCGTCTCGATCATTATACCCCCGTTCTCCTCTGTTCAACTTCGGCTTAGGAGCTATGACTCTTTCCTCGACCCAAGGAGGATGCTTCAGTCGCTCATAGCTTCTTCCACAACGATGTAGCCTTTCGCTTTGTCAAAGGCTTCGGCCAAGCTTTCTTCGGATGATTGAACATCAACTTCTTCACCAACTTTTCGGACTTTACGGATCCAATCCATTTCGGAACAAACCTACGTACTGGAGATCATTAAGATCGGACACCGACCGATCGCTTTTTCGAACCTCTTTACATCATGGCCCAAAGATTCTTTTGGTAAATTGCGGATCATGCGCGGAAGAACCCGTAGGCTTTCCTCTTCTTCGGTTGCTCCCGAAACGGGCATGGAACTTATCACAAAGTTCGGTCCAATAGGATATTGAATCCAAGGCAAAGTTCAACCACTATCTCAAGATCCTTTCTCGGTCGTATCATAAAGGTGTGACATGGGCGAGATCCCGGTTCCATCGTAAGGATCCCGGTTCCATCGTAACTTTCCACGCGAGGCAATTTTTAGTGATATCCGCTTTTCCTTGAGAATATCTCGAGGAAAAAGGGATGCTTTATTCGGAGCGTCCTTCACTGCTGGACCTCGGCCGATTGCTTTCGAGCTCTCTCACCTCTTTTCTACTAGAAAATCAACGCCTTTAGGCCGTGGGGAAACCTCTTTCGTGAACAACATTATGTCTCCGGAGAGGATCGACCTCCTCGCATCGATCCTACGCCTGGAGGACTTCTTGATCCGCCGGTACACAACTCTTTCCTTATGGTGAGAATGATCACGTTGATAGTCCATTACCTCGACTTGGCACGACCTCCTTCGACCGCTCCTTTGTCGATAATCGTCTACGATCTTTGAGCTAATCTACCATTATCGCTTCTTCTTCGAGGCCACGGAGTTCTCGCTTCTTGATCTCCTCCTACTTCCCGAATGATCCTAGAAACACTCATGGAACGCTTGGCTCCTTTCCTTTCGTCGTGACTCCTCCTTATGCCCACTTACCGTCCTTGGACCGATCATGGCTAGATGCTTCGCCCGTCAGTAATTCCGCCACCAAGCATCTCGTTAAATTATATCTCTCTTTGCTTTAACGGGACTTCCATGGCTCTATCTATTTCGTCCGCCATCTTTTTGCCAACTTAGCGTAATTTCTATCCTCCACCGCTACTTTATGATAAATCTTGGTGGTGAGCCTTCCACTTTGCCCCTCGACCATGATCTCGCCTCATCCGCACCGAAAACCAATCTTCGTCTCAGCCCCGCCAGAATCTTCTGACGGAGATCCCCGAATTATGCTTAGAAGCCGTGCTCTCGTGATCACTTTGGAAGGACTCAGACGATCCTTCACCGAAACACGAGGCGATGGCGAGTTAGCCATCATCGCGACGCCCTCCCAGCGTACCATCCCTACTCCTCATCATCTTCCGAAGTAGGTTAAACGATTGTGATTGAAAATTTTAATGACACTAGAACTCAAAGCCCTCTAAAGGGCCAATGTTAATGCCAGGATCTTTCTCCACGCCCCAATCACGTAAGACGCCCCGATCGCGCACGAAGAAACACGAATAACATCGAAAAGCTTTGGCCCGGTTCCGTCGGGGGATAGCTCAGGCGTGAGAATTAGTATGTGTTCACAAAGTTAACGATGGAGGAATGTATTGTCTAGTGTTTTTAGAGAGATAATAATTCTCAGTTGTGTGTGTATGGGAGAATCTGAAAAATCAATATATGTGAGAACGTACCTCTATACGATGGCTTCCTTGCTAGGTTATACTATCTTAGCCTGGATTACTGTGCCACCCACTACTACCTGACACCCCTTCTGACCTGATGGGCTCTGCCGACTGTATAAGGTTTATCTACTGCTTTTGGCCTTTGTTTTCCTCGCCACGGCCATGATCCCATCCACATTAATGTACATGGCGAGGAGCCAGTCAAACCGTCATGCTTTTTTTCATCATCACAAGTCAAAGTAATGAGATATTAAAATATCTAATGGGTCGATCCCTTTGGACCGACCCGGCTTTAAAGATTAAAACGGATACAATATGGTGACTGGGCCTAGTAGCTTTAACGGATTAAAAATAAAGGTCCAATGAATTCTTTATGTGAGTAGACCCAATATACCCGACCCAAAAATAAGAAATATCACGAGCCAACAGTTAGCAAACTAGAAACAATAAGTTTTGTACTTCTAGAGCTAGTAGCTAGACCTAAGTTTTATTTCCATGCATGATCCTAAAACAAAAGTTATAACTAATATTAAAACTTAAACCTAAATAGAAAATGCACGCTCAATCCTCTTTAGACATCTAAGATGCACCAACTTCTCCAACTCCTTCTTCACCTCATCAATCTCTTCCTCTCCTTTTTCCCTTATGTAATCACTCAGCTCCTTTGCTTTCTCCCTCACAGGTATTCCACTTTTCAGCAAAACCACCTGTTTGATAACAGCCGCAATATTCTCTCTTTCGAGGGTTCCATTTTCGGTTCTCAAAACCTCGACGCCGGCCCCTGCCTCCTTCACAAGTCTAGCATTAATTGGCTGGTCCAAATGCATGGGCATGGCAATTATTGGAACACCAAAATTCATGCTTTCAATGACAGAATTCCATCCACAATGACTAACAAAGCCCCCAATGCTTTCATGCCCCAAAATCTTGGCCTGTGGAGCCCATCCTTCCACAACCAACCCTTTATCCCCTACCTTCTCAAGAAACCCTAACACTCTGTTTCTGAGTTTTGAACAGAAAAGAAAAGAATAGAAAACTTAAATTAGAACAGAAAAGAAAAGAATAGAAAACTTAAATTAGAACAGAAAAGAAAAGAATAGAAAACTTAAAGTTTTCCTTTTTGTGTTGCTTTCCGAGTTTTTAATGGAAAATGATAGAAAATTTAAAATTGAGGGACATGAGTTATAATTTAAAATTTATTATATTAAAAGTTGAGGATAATATGGGAATTATAAAAATATTACTTATTCAAATTTTTTTCCGTCCAAATCATACCAATTTTGGACGGAAAACTTTGGCAGGAACCATTTCTTTTCTTTTCCGTTTATTAAAAAACTCAGAAACATAAGAATTGGTAAGAAAACTTAAATTTTCCCATCCATTTTTTCTTTTTTTCGTCCATTTTAAAACTCGTAAGCAAGAGCCAGAAAAGCAGTACATTTTCAACCCTAATTTTCTCTCCAACAGGAAATCTTACTACCCATATGAAATTAACACTGCTCAACAACAACCCATGAGCTATCTCTTCAAAATCCTCCTCGGAGAGAAAATACTCGCTCCCAAAAGAAACAAATATCGTGGAACACTTTTTCTTCTTGTTAAGCCATTGGAGAATCTCCAAATCCTCCTCTTCAGTAACAGGCTCTTGAACCAAAGGACCAACATGTACTATCTTTTTCCTAGACAAACGACATAGATAATTACCATATTTTTTCTCCAACTCTTTAAAACCCTTGATGAGAACGATTCTAGTTGACTTTTCGAGACTATTCATAACTAAACGATTTTCAGCAGAATCTCTCATTAGGGTTACATGATCATCCTCATAATCGTGAAAATAAATATTAGAGAAGGGGAATGAAACACCTGGATTCTTGAAGGCATGAAGCATGTAAGAAGCCATCGTCGCACTAGTAGCAATAAACCGGACAGCCGGTATATTTTGCTCGGAAGCGGCCTCGGCTGGCCATGGCCTGAGAAAATCATATATGAGCAAGTCTGGCTTTAGCGTTTCGAGGATATCGGAAAAGTTGCTCCTTGCCGAGTCAAAAGCACTTTTGAGAGTGTCCATGAGAGCTGGTGGTAGGCCATTAGTGGTGTGGTAATGAGCAGGAAAATCTGTCGAAGTTGGAAGTTCAAGTTTTACAAGTTTGATTGAAAAATTTTCTCAAATTTTTTCTTGATTGAACCGAGATTTGCCGGTGTAGAACACAAATATACATTGAAGTTCCTTTGGCTAAGTTTTTTTCCTAGTTCTAGAAAGGGTGATATGTGACCATGAGCTAGCCATGGAAACAGTAAGACACTAATGTTGCGATTGGCACTCTCCATGAAAGCTTCACTTTCTCTCTTGTTTTCGATAATTTTTGACGTGCAAATGCTATGGAGGAGATCGGATTATAAAGTTTCATGGCTAGGGGTGACTTAAAGGAAAGTGTTTCTCAGAGAAGGAAATATTCAGAAGAATGGACATGCCTTTACTTGATTCTGAAAGAATATTCCACGGAGAGATTTTCGAAGCAATAATAATGACGGAAAGAAATTAGGATATTTTCAAAGATTTTTAGTTTCTTTTTCTTCCTTTGGTAATTAAGACCAACATCAATTACTTAAACCAATTATCCTTTAATAATTTGACTATAAGAAATAAACAAAATTCATAAACAGTGTTTAATTTTACGTGGATTATATTGTTGATTGTTTTTATTGTAATTTTAGAAAATGTTTTATTAGATAGAGTGGTTAATTTGTATTTTTGAACATAATAGTTGAATCGTTTGATGTTTGCATTTTATTCATTTATCTTAATTAATATAATAGTAGTAGATTAATATTGGATGATTTTATTGGTTTATTTTATAGGCCTAAATATGAATTAATATCTTGAATTTTTAACTTTTTTAATTTCCACTTTGAGAATTGTCTTCTCAATTTTTTCAAATATAAGATTAAACTCTTAATTTTTTTTTTTCATTTTCGGGATTGTTTTCTCAATTTTTTTAATTAGGAGATTAAAGTTTTAATTTTTTCTGCGTCTAATTGATAGTACCACAATACATATATATTTTCAAAAAATAATCAATATAATTTTAAATATTTTAAAATATATAAATGTAATACTAATTAAAATCTTGTTATTTCATAATCATCAATAATTAATATAATGACAATTTTATCCTTTTGATATAAAAAATTAGGGCCTAAATATAGTCCCTGAACTTTAAATTTATTTCATAATCATAAATAATCAATATAATTAATTTTTTATACCAAAAAGGGAAAAATTGTCCTAAAATTTACTTTAAAAATTAATAATGGACTTATATTTACCCTTTTTGGTACAAAAAATTAATTAAATAAATGTTAATATGAGACTCAATATTACACATAAATATTTTTTTAGTCATGTGTCAGTGTCATATAATCAATTTTCTGACGTGCCATTATTAATTAGGCGTAGTTAGAAAAAATTAAAAGTTTAATCTCCTAATTGAAACAAAAAATGAGAAGACAATCCCTAAAGTGGTAAAAAATTAAAAGTTGAATCCCGTAATTGATAAAACTAGCTATCTCCAAAGTGGAATTTTTTTTAAAAAATTCAGGTATTAATCCATTTTTAGTCATATTCTAAAACTATTTAATCTAAATAGTAATAGAATTTATATGTAATTAAGTAACAATAGATATATTAAAAAATTTTGCAATATTAAACCATTAAATAAAAAAACTTTATTGTAAATTAATATTACTTAATGTTATTATAAATGTACATTACGAAATATATTAAAGTATATATTATTAACTATAACATATTTTAATTAGTATTAAAAATTGAAACTGATATATGATAAGAGAATAAATTATATAAGGACTCCTAAAATTAGTGTTTTATACCATCTAATAATAACATGCCACGTAGGATATTTAGGAGAAGAACAAAGGATTTAAAATTTAGTATAATTGATTAAACAGTTTTACCATAGTAAATAGTAATTAAACAATATGATAATTCATCTTAAATTCCTTGATCTCCTCCTAGATCCAACTACATTCCATACATGACATATTATTATTGGAAGGTGTAAAATATTATGGCTATATTTGTTTGTAAGGATTATACGTGGGATATGATTAATATTAATCTCAAGTGTTGTTTGTTATCAAATTTAAATTTGGGACAATTAGTCTATAGATTATAAAATGACTTAATAGTTTTGGAATTATAATCCCCGGATTATAATCCTAAGATTATATAATAGTCATATGATTATAATCTCATGAATTATAATCACGAGATTATAATTATTGCAAACAAACATAACATATATATTTGTTTGTAAATATTACACTTAAGATTGGACTATTAATCCCAAGTTTTTGTTTATTTTTAAAAATAGACTTGAGATTAATCTTCAGATAATAAAATGACTTGAAAGAGGATAATATTTAATATCATGTCCAACTAGGTGTTATAATCCCTGCCATTTAGGACTAAAAATTTGTTGACAAAATTAACATTTAATTTTGTTTAAAAAGACTGATATATCTTATCATATTTATCTATATATACTCAAACTAATGAGAACATGATATCTTTGTTATTAGTGATAAGGGTATAATAGTCCAAACGGTCATTAAGTTTTTATCCAATCCTTTAAATAATTTTGGACAAAACAAACGAACATGTAAAAATTTTAAGGTATCACTATAATAATTCCATAAAAATTTAACAAATATGCAATTAGGACTATTTAATCATATAATTAATAATTTTAAAATTATAATTTATGAGAATATAATCTCGAAATAATTTATTTTAGTGGCCATCCTTTAATAATTTATTCTTGTATGGTAATAAGATATAGTAGGAGAGAAAACTAATATCACTTGTAATTCTTCCAAGTTCATTCAGAATTTGTGCTTTTACATATATAATATAAATATATAAATGTCCCGGTGATTTTAAATCCAAATCATTCCCATATTTTCTCCTTGATTTATTACAGTATCAAAATCGTCCATGACATTTGATATTGATCAACAAAATCTTGAGACAATCAAAACCCTAATTATTCCTGCTGATTTTAAGACAGTTTCCATCAATATAGACAACCAGACTTAAATTCAGGAATTACTTCCTCAAAGAATGGAACCATTAAAACCACAATCAATGGCCAAACAAGGCATACAGTAGGTTTTTTGCTGCGTTTTTCTTCTTCTCCTTCTTAGTCAGGTGCATGTTTTGCAGTTTACCGGTTTATATAGTTAATTGTTCCTGAAAAATATATATAAATCTCTTTGTATAAATTTCACAACTGGAATTTGAAAAGAAATACAACATATATATATATATATATATATATATATATATATATAATGTATACATGTAGAAATATTAAGTACATGATCAACTTAACATTAAATTAAGTAGATAAGTTTAAGAACATTATAATCAATTGAAAGTTACTCTTATATAGTTAATGATAATGCATTGTTCCAATTTTGTGCTTATTTAATAGCTATAATACTCAAATTCTTTTGTCAAATTAAACCTGTAATTCAATATAGTCATATTTTTCAATGAATTACTACTATATTATTCATGTATTCCCTTCATTCTAAATATAGGGTCAATTTATATTTTAAATTGAAATCAATTCGAGATATTTTAATATTTACAATTGATATAAATTGATCATTCAATTTTACACAATATGATTATGAAAAGATGTTATCTTGAAAAATATGCTTTCTTGAGTTTTCGTGTGATTTTATTTGGTTCATAATTTTAGTTTACTGATTTAAAAAAAGAGAATTGATATGATATAAACTCCATATTAGACCGTAAAAAATAGTTTCATATGAATTGAAAACGTAATTTAGTATGAGTTGATATAAACCTTAGGCTCTCTTTGTGTACGTAAATACTGAAGTACGTACTAACTTTTAATTTAAATTGGCTAATAAAAGGGGTTAAGATTTATATCATTCGTGTTTTCATAAAATACTATGATATTTTCACAAACACTATGAGAGTAAAAATATCAATTCCCTTAAAAATAATATACCGGATGCATGCTTCTTTCTGAATTTTAGATGAGTAAATTTAAACTTGTGATCTTACATAATAAAAAGAGAGAGTTCTACTATTAAATTATCACTTTTGTTATGAAAAAGAAAAAAAAAAATTGAGAACGAGCATATATGCAAATTATACATGAATAATGCTATTTATTTATTGGTATTAATTTTTCTACAAAATTTGAGACCCTAAATTAACTACTAATTCAATATGTTTTTACTATTGAATGATAAATTATTATGAGTAATACTATGTACACAAATTACACATAAAAATATGTATACAAATGGTTTAATAAAAGAGAGAAAATAAGAGATCGGGATTACCATTGCATGTTTTACACATTAATTGTTATTGGCATGCAATACAACAATTGATGTATAATTTTTTGTATAAAATTTGTATCCATAATTGTAAGACCCCAACTTTTATGAATAAAAGATAAATTTTCTATAATTATCATTTTTAAATATTATGGAATGAATTTGATATAATGTTATAGTTGTGGGTAATATTTAAAAATTTTGCAAAGTACGCAAGTTGTTTATAATATTCGATTGGTCGGGGAATATTCGTACGACGACACAATCATTGGTGGACCCCACAACAGAATTATTTTCAAATTGAGAAAACGACGAAAATATTTTTATGAAAATAACGGCGGAAGTTTTACCGTTAACTATTGAAACACACGGTGTTAAAAGAAATGCAGGAATACGCATTGGTTGCATAAGTAAGACTTGCGGTATTGATTAATGATGCTTACGTGAGAAGTCACTCAGTTTTGTTAAAGTTATTCATTTTATTAGACAATAAATAGAATATATTATATTTTATTATGCATAGTATTTGCATAAAGGCTCGCATAGTATTTGCAGATAGTAAAATCTTTTTAAAAGTTATTCATTTTATTAGATTATAAATAGAATATATTATATTTTATTGTAAACCAATCTGACCGTCTGCTTAAAGTAAATCGATCCGGTCCGTTCATGAATTAGTTCTTATTCAAATCCATTCTTCTATAAATAAGTGCTCATTCCTTCCTTATTTCTTACTTAATTCACTTTGAAACTCTAGAGAGGAAACTATAGAGAGAATTATTCTTCTATCTTGGCGTATTTCTTTAGCGTTTAAGAAAGCTTTGAAGCGTAGTGCAAGTTTCTTCAAGTATATCTCCGCTTCTACCAGTGAGTACTCTTCTTTATAAGGTAAAGGGTATTTTTTTTTTTCATATTCATGAAGAGAACTTATGTTATTCCAATCTTTATTATTACATTGGAATAACTCGATATCTGTGCTGCTACCCTATACTTGGTGAAATTCTTTTGTTATTCCATTATTTATTATTATTCTTTGGAATAACTATCTATCGCCAATCTGCATACATGGTGAAATTTCGTTGTTATTCCATTCGTTATTATTACGTTGGAACATCTTGTCATGCGTTATACCCAGGACTGGTTCCGTCTTTATTATTCATTGGAATATCCTATATATGTATGTTATACGCCAAGAACACGGTTCCGCTCTTTATTATTACATTTGAAATATCATATACTGGTAGCATTTTACGCCGGACTGGTTCCGTCTTTATTATTATTCATTGGAACATCTTGCTTGGCATGCGAATTTCGCTTTGACCTAGTTCCGATTATTTATTATTCATTGGAATATCTTGTCTGCGTAAATCACACCGCATTTATGGTGATTTCTTTTGTTATTCCATTCTTTATTATACTCAATTGGTTAAAGTTTTGACTTATACTCCATGAAATTAGTGGAATATCCTTGATATTTGCGCTTCATCCAAAGATCTTTTCATGAAAATATTCTTACGAGCATTCTTGAATTTTACTCTACAAAGAAGTATCATGTTGACAATTTGGACGTTATTAGTTCCTGAATAAATTAATTCTTGAACTTATTTTATTGAATTCTTATATCATTGTCATCATCCTTATGTTTATATTTTTTTGAAAGTCATCTGTGGCCTGTAATCATGACCGTAATGTTACAAATAATGTGGTAAAAGTCCTTATTGGCCCGTAGTGCATTGATGGACAGTTATTGGCATGATCATGATCATTAATGAATACACAAATATCCTTGGCCCGTAGTGCATGGATAAATTGTGGTTGTGATACTAATGAATATCCTTGGCCGTAGTAGTGCGGGGATGTTGTGGATTATTTATTGCTTAGTCCAATGATAAAAGTGATGAAAACCTTTTAAATCATAAAAGATAGTAGATTTTATTCTACTTGACTCTTTTAATGGATTAGATGTTTCATTGCAGCTTAAACTTGATGTCTATTGTATTTTATCGGTTTAACATTATTTGAAGACTAATGATAATTTATTCTACATTATCTTAGTCATAATATTTTTATCGGGCTAGTTGAGCTCACCCTTTCTTTCCTTTTATTTTCAAAGAAATGAGAGCGTGGCCAATGGACTAGTCGGGGGAGCGGGTGGCGGTCGAGATGATAGTATTAGTAGTCCTCACTATTACATTAAATAGTGTGACAATAAATATATTGAGGACTTATTCTCGAGAGTGGATATTGTCACAGAAGACAATATTTGTATTAAAACTCACAACTCTCTTGTTGTATATTTAAGTTTATATTTATATTTTGTACCATGTATTTGGCGACTCGTAATAGATGATGTATACCTATTTTTGGGCGCCATAGGTTTTATATCAAAGCTTAGGATATAATCCTCACGAGATGTGAGACAAGAACTAGGAGGGAGAGACGGGAATTCCTTCGTTAGTATGACCTACCTAAGTTTATTTGATATTTAATTGTCTCACGAGTATAGGGATAATATGTGATATGTTAATTAACCCTTGTTTTGTGGCGTGATTTGAAAATGGCATCCAGAAAATGTTGAGAACATTAATGGAGCATGGGAGACCATTGAGTCTCCACGGATCAATAACCGAGGATAATGTGCATCAAGAAGGCGACAATCCTAATGCAAACAACAACACTGACCAAATGATGAACGATGGAATGTTCCGAGGCTTCATACAATTCTTGCAACATTAAAGCAGAGGCGGCCCGTCCAAAATGCGGTGGAAACACCGACAACTCTCGACGGCCACCGCCAAAGCAGTTCAAGGCTGGGACCACCGAGTTTTTTGGAGAGCCAAAACCACTTAAAGGCGAGCGTGGATAAAGTGATCAACAAGATATTTGATATCTTGAGATCTTCCGAGGAGTAAAGGTTCCTTTCACACCTTCGTGTTGTCAAGTGCGAGGCATATTATCGGTGGAAATCAGAAGTGTACTCAACTGCCGCCTTGACCGAAGATGTCTTGGGAGAAGTTTCAAGAAGCTGTTCAACGACAAGTACTTTCCGAAAGTATTCGTTACATGAAAGAGGTAGAGTTCATTAAACTGGAACAAAACAACATTACCGTGTCGCAGTTTGCGTCCCATTTGGTTGGTAATGAGGAGAGAATGACGCGAATGTTTCTAAGAAGTTTGAAACCCGAGATACGTCAATATCTTATCTCTCATAAACTGTGTTTGTATTCAGATGTTGTTAATAGAGCTCAATTATTGGAGCGCGATAATGATTCAACCCAACCCAAAAGAGAAAGAAATTAAGCAAAATGATAATACCGGTGATAATTGATCATCGAAGCGGTGACAATAAGCGTGAAGGGAATCAACATGCCAGAAATGGTAACCATTTCGTTGGTAATCATGGCCAAAGCAATAAGAATGTACATTTCAAGAAGAGGAGATTCAACAATGATGGAAAGACATCAGCATCAGCACCTGTTGTTAAGGAAGGAGAACGACCACCTATCATATGTGCGATGCCGTCCAAAGCATGTTATAATTGTGGAAGAGAAGGTCATCTAGCCCGATTTTGTCGTTCATCAAGACAAGTTCACTAGGATGGAGGCACCAAAGGGCGCCAGAAAAAAGTCAAAGCCGAAGAGTGCACGGAGGAGAGGCGTTTGTCGTAACCTCCCAGAAAGCAAGGAACCCGAATGAGGTCATCACGGGTAAGCTTATCATAAACTCTAATGAGGTATATACCTTATTTGATACCGGTTCTACCCATTCCTTTATTTCTCCTACTTGCGCTTAACGTTTAAATTTGACTCCGGAGAAATTAGACTTTGACTTATCTGTTGAAACTCCGTTGGGAGAAACCTTCATTACATCCACTGTTTATAAGTCTTGTTTGGTTCAAATTGGTACCCTCACATTACCTGTCGATCTTATTTCATTGAAAATACTTGCATTTGAATTAATTCTTGGGATTGATTGGTTAACCACTCATCATGCAAAAATTGAATATTTTCGTAAGGTTATTAGCTTTCATATTCCTAACCAACCTATTATGCGAATTCAAGCAACCAAACCATTAAAATCAATCACTGTCATCTCAAACCATAAAGCTATTCGTTTATTCAAAAACGGATGTCAAGCTTTCTTAGCTCATGTCACGGATCTAAATAAAAATACGTCAGTTTTGAATGATATTTCTATTGTTAATGAATTTTACGACGTATTCCACGAAAAAACTTCTCGGCCTACCCCGAGCGTGAAATTAAATTTTGTATCGACCTTGAACCCGATACAAAACCCATTTTCAAAGCCCCATATCGAATGGCTCTATTAAACTTCCGGGAGTTAAAGACTCAATTGCAGGAATTGTTAGACATCGATTTTATTCGCCCTAAGTACTTCTCCTTGGGGTGCTCCATTCTATTCGTGAAGAAGAAAGATGGGAGTATGCGACTTTGTATTGATTATCGGGAGTTGAATCATGTCACCATCAAAAATAGGTACCCATTGCCACGTATTGATGACCTGTTTGACCAGTTGCAAGGCGCCAAATTCTTTTCAAAAATTGATCTTCGTTCTAGATATCACCAATTAAAGATTAGAACCATTGACATTCCAAAGACGGCTTAGGTACCCATTGCCACGTATTGATGACCTATTTGACCAGTTGCAAGGCGCCAAATTCTTTTCAAAAATTGATCTTCGTTCTGGATATCACCAATTGAAGATTAGAACCGTTGACATTCCAAAGATGGCTTTTAGAACTCGGTACGGGCATTATGAATTCCTAGTCATGTCTTTTGGATTGACTAATGCTCCTGCTGCCTTCATGGATATGATTAACCGAGTATTCAAGGAATATTTTGATCACTTTGTGGTCGTCTTTATTGATGACATCCTTATTTATTCCAAAAGCCGTGAAGATCATGAGCAACACTTGAGGCTGATACTCCAAAAGCTTCGTGAATATAAGCTTTATGCCAAGTTGAAGAAATGCGAGTTCTGGCTTGAGGAAGTAGCATTCCTTGGGCACGTGGTATCAAGTCATGAAATATCTGTTGACCTGGCAAAGATTAAAGCCATTCAAAGCTGGGAACAACCTAAATCAGTGACCAAAGTACATAGCTTTTTCAGCTTAGTTGGTTATTATCGGAGATTCGTAGAAGGGTTTTCTCGAATCACTACTCCATTAACTCAGCTGACTCGAAAATATACAAAATTCGGTTGGAATGAGGAATATAAGAAGAGTTTTCAAGAACTCAAGAGAAGACTCATTTCAACACCTGTTCTGACAATACCATCTGGCTCGGAGGGATTTGTCATCTACAGTGATGCTTCGGGCAAAGGGTTAGGATGTGTTCTCATGCAACATGGGAAAGTCATAATTTATGTCTCTCGACAACTCAAAGAATATGAGAGGAATTATCCTACTCATGATCTAGAGTTAGTAAATTGTTATCTTCGCACTTAAAATTTGGAGGCATTACTTGTATGGGAGAAAGTGGAGATCTTTACGGATCATAAAAGCCTCAAATATTTCTTCACTCAAAAGGAACTCAACACGCGACAAATGACCGGCTTGAATCTGTTGAAAGATTATGATCATACCATCCAATATCATCCCGGAAAAAGAAACGTGGTATTTAACGATCGAAAGTAGGAAGATCATACTTGCAGTGCGAGTGCGATATTGTCAACGCAAAGGCCCATTTTGTATGACTTGCAAAGGATGGAGATAGAGATAAAAACCCCAAGGACCCATATGATGATGGCGAATATACGAGTAGAACGACTTTAATCGATAAAGTTAAAGCTGCTGCTCAAGCTACGAGACTTGAGTTCGATGTATATGAGGAAGAAAGTACAAGAAGGTGTTATCTTAGGAAGCAAGAATCGATGAAGAAGGAATACTTGAGTCAACTCCAGACTTTGTGTTCTAACGACCCGATTTAAAGTATAAAATCATGATGGAGGTGCACAACACACTGCTTACAATCCATCTTGGGAGTACCAAAATGTATCATGATCTTGACATACATTTTGGTGGGGGCGAATGAAGAGAGAGATAATGTTGTTTATCTCAAGGTGTTTAACTCACAACGAAGTCAAGGCGGAACATCAAGTACCAAAAGGTCCATCAGCAACTATTTGAAATTCTAGAATGGAAGTGGGAGCACATTACCATAGATTTCACATTGGTCTTCCCAAGGTTTCTCAAGGCATAGATGCAATTTGGGTCATTGTTGATAGATTGACTAAGTCTCCGCTTCATTTCTTACCTATCGAGAAACTTATACACTTGAACGCCTTGCTTCGTATGTACATAAACGAAGTTGTAAGATTGCATGGTATGCCAGTATCCATAGTTTCTGATCGAGACCCAAGATTCACTTCACAATTTTGGGTTAGTTTGCAAAAAGCTATGGGCACGAATTTACGATTTAGTTCGGGATATCATCCTTAAATGGACGGACAATTAGAGAGGACTATTCCAACTCTTGAAGATTTATTAAGACTCTGTGTCCTTGACTTCAAGGGAAGTTGGGATAAGTTCTTACCATTGGTGGAGTTTTCCTACAACAACAGTTATCAAGCAAGTATTGGACAGGCTCCATTCGAAGCGTTGTATGGAAGAAAGTACCGTTCTCCAGTATGCTGGGATGAGGTGGGTGAAGCAACGTTGTTGGGACCGGAGTTAATACGTATGACTACAGAAAAGATACAAACGATCCGGCAACGTATAAAAACCTCCCAAGATTGACAAAAGAGTTATGCTGATCTTCATCGAAAGGATGTGGAATTCAATATTGGAGATCATGTGTTGTTACGTGTTGCTCCATGGAAAGGAGTTACGAGATTTGGAAAGAGAGAAAAGCTCCATCCTCGATTCATTGGCCCATTTTTAATCCTCGATCGAGCCGGATCAGAGCTTTATAGACTCGCCACCTGCTGCTAAGTATGTCTCGTGTTCATAACGTTTTTCATATATCCATGTTACGTAAATATGTGAAAGACCCGAACCACATTATTGAGTTAGAACCAGACAAAATAGCGGAAGATTTAACTTATAAAGAGGTTCCTGTTCAAATCTTGGATAAGAAGGAACATATTCTACGCTCCAAGGTTATACCTCAAGTCAAAGTTTTATGGAGGAACCACGAAGTTATTAATATTATTATTTGTAATATTAACGATGTCTAGAAGTTCTGCCAAGGAGAGGTTTGGTCACCTAATTGCGCGCCAATAGGGAGAAATCATTATTAGAAAACCCCATCTTTCCTGGGAACGACCTGGTCGATTAATAGTGTGAATAATAATAATGATGATGAAGTTTTATTTTATTAGTATTATTAATGTAATAAAATGGAAAAACTTTTTATATAAAAGCAGTAATACTTTTATAAAGTTATTCGTTTTATTAGGCTAATAGTAAAATCTTTTTATATAAAATAATACTTTTATAAAGTTATTCATTTAATTAGACAATAATTAGAATATATTATATTTTATTATACATAGTATTTGCAGACAAGGCATGATATAGTTTCAGATAAGTAAAATCTTTTTAAAAGTTATTCGTTTTATTATATTATAAATAGAATATATTATATTTTATTGTAAAACTAACTGGGCCATTCATGGATTAGTTCTTATTGGTCCATTCTTCTATAAATAGAAGCTCATTCTTTCATTATTTTTCACTTAATTCCTTTGAAACTCTAGAGAAACCGTAGAGAATTATTCTTCTATCTTGGCGTATTTCTTTAGCGTTTAAGAAAGCTTTGAGCAGTGCAAGTTTCTTTCAGTATATCTCACTCACCGCTTCTGAGTACTCTTCTTTATAAGGTAAGGGTATTTTTTTTTCATATTCATAAAGAGAACTTATGTTATTCCAAATCTTTATTATTCGTTGAATAACTCAGATACGCTGCTACCCTATCGTGGTGAAATTCTTTTGTTGTTCCATTATTTATTATTCTTTGGAATAACACGTCATCATCAAGATCTGCATACATGATAAAATTCGTTGTTATTTCATTCGTTATTATTCATTGGAACATCCTGTTTTGCGTTATACAACTGGACTGGTTAAAGTCTTTATTATTCCGTTGAAATATCATGTATACATGCATTTTACGTGGGACTGGTTCCGCTTTTTATTATTATGTTGGAACATCCCGCCCGGTCTTAATTTACCGACACGGTTCCGTTATTTATTATTCTGTTGGAATATCTCATGCGTGCGAAATACCGCACGCATGGTGATTTCTTTTGTTATTCCATTCTTTATTATACTCGATTGGTTAAAGTTTTGACTTCTATACTCCATGAAATTAGTGGAATATCCTTAATATTTGCGCTTCATCCAAAGATCTTTTTATGGAAATATTCTTCCGAGCATTCTTGAATTTTACTCTACAAAGAAGTATCATGTTGACAATTTGGACGTTATTAGTTCTGAATAAATTAATTCTTGAACTTTTTTATTGAATTCTTATATCATTGTCATCATCCTCATGTTTATATTTTTTGAAAGTCATATGTATTCTGAAAGTGTATAGATGGACTTGGTATGATTATGACCGAGGATTATTCGGTGTAATCATGACCGTAATGTTACAAATAATATGGTAAAAGTCATCATTGTCTGTGTAGTGCATTGATGGACGCTTATTGGCATGATCATGACCATTAATGAATACACAAATATCCTTGGCGCGTAGTACGTGGATAAATCAGTTGTGATACTAATGAATATCCTCGGCAGTAGTGTGAGGGGATGATGGATTATTTATTGTTCGAGTCCCAAATGATAAAAGTGATGAAAACCTTTTAAATCATAAAAGATAGTAGATTTTATTCTCTACTGACTCTTTTAATGGATCAGATGTTCCGCAGATTAAACTTGATGTCTATTGTATTTTATCGGTTTAACATTGTTGAAGACTAATGATAATTTATTTCAGATTATCTTAGTCATAATATATCTTCTTGGGCTTAGTTGAGCTCATCTTTCTTTCATTGTTCTCTTGCGAGGAAATGAGAACGTAGTCGGAGGGACTAATCGGGGAGCGGAGTGACGGTCGGATGATAGTATTAGTAGTCCTCACTATTACATTAAATAGTGTGACAATAAATATAATGAGGACTTATTCGAGAGTGGATATTATCTGAAGCACAATATTTGTATTAAAAACTCATGCCTCTCTTTGTTGTATATTTAAGATTGTATTTGTATTTCGTACCATGTATTTGACGACTCAGAATAGGTGATGTATACCTATTTTGGGGGCGTCACAATAATGCTATTCAATTATTATAATAGTGTTTAATTAACATAGTAATTTGATGGTGCCACGTCATTTGGTGTCACAATTATATGAGTACATGCTCGGAACGTTGGGCTCTATATGCAACAACGATAAAAACTATGTACGAACATATATAAATTATCTATATATAAATATAGATATAGATTAAACACATGGTAATGGTATCGAATCATCGGCTGATGGTGCACTTAAATTAGCAATTTTTAAATTTTATGAAAACTATGTACGTACGTGTTATATGTATGTAACTAAACTTGAGAAGAAAATTATAAATAGGCCAGGATCCATAGATTTAGATGAATGTATCACACATAAAACAATAATATAACATGGACAAGGTAAACAACAACAAATCTGCCATGCTTTTCATCCTATTTCTACTACTCACAACCAAAGTTGAAAGCTTACCCCCCATTTTTCAATGTAAGTATTTAGATAACACTCCTATTTCTTTCTTCTATTTTGATTGTTGGGAATTAAGGAGATTATTATTATTGTACGTGTGATTTAATTAATTTGATATATATGAGAGCTAGCTGCATGCAGCATGGGCTTTAAAGGTAAACTCAGCTTTAAATAGTGATTCAGGGTCTGGAGTGAGACGTGGAGACACTTGCTTTGGTATCGACAAGGCGTTCAACTTGTCAAATCCTTCGATCTCAAATGCGCTGCACTGTTTGTGGCTCCAAGGAGTTGTGTTTAGGGGACTTCTTGATGATTGATAATTACAAACTTATTAATTTAATTTTTAGTTACTTACACCTATCTTATATATATACTACTCTTTTTAGGGTTTCATTTCTCAATTCCATGAGTGGAATTAATTTTTTCATTTGTAGTTTCATTACGCCAAGGTTAAGACGGTGTTTGGTTCGCATCAAATCCATATGATTGTTCCGTTAAGCCCATTACGGACACAAGGCTAAGTCAAGGCCAGCAACATTATCAGAATGAACTCTCAGCCTAAAGAAGGAAGTAGCTAGAGAGTCTGGATACTACTGCTGTAATATAGTTGGTAAAACTGGAAGCTAGTTGTAAGTTAAGATCACATGTATAAAACAGTTGTCACACTCTCCTGCAGTGTAGGAGATCAGTTAGTATAGCTAGCTTAATCTTTACACATCTTGTAATAGTATAAATATGTAGATTGATTGCACTTCTCATTTTTATTCATCAACAATACTACTATCACATAAAAAAAAATCACATAATACTCGCATACACATACATGCATACTATGGGTTCCCCCCTGATATGTGAGACACACAAATATGCATGTGTGTATGTAAATATTATGTGAGTCTTTTTTTATGTGATAGTAGTTTAATTTTTTTATCAGTTCTCTCAATCATGATTATGTTTTTCAACAGTAATGCTATTACATCAATTTTTAAGTTTCACATTAGTCCTCCAATTACGTCCATAATACAATAGTTAATCAAAGATAGATCATTACTAATTACTACTGGTTCGATATTTTGACTTACAATTTACTTTATTTATTACATACAATAAATTAGCGAACCAAGTCCAGTTTTAAATATAATATAATAACATTATAATTACTACACAAATATCAAAAACCAACCAAATAAAAAAATATGTCGTAATTATGTATTAACACTATATTGTACAACTCTATTGCGTTAAGTAGAGTATTGCATTACATTAAATTTCTATTCGGTGAACCAAACTCCACCTAAGTTTCTTTTCTTCAATGTAATCTCTCCACGTGGCGCAATGACGAGCGCTTAGGTGATATGGATATATATGTTCATGAAATCCTTGAGCAATTTAATTAACCATAAATATTTAGATTTTGTTAATGGATGGCATTGAAGGGAAAGATTTTACTATTAAGATTAAATTTTCCAGCATTTAACCGCAAATTAACAAACTAATGACGATGGGTGATATGGTTAACTGCCTATATATAAATGATTTTATAACAAAAGGACAAGTATATATATATATATATATATATATATATATATATATATATATATATATATATATGATTTTATTCATAACAATCGATTGCTAAAATACTATTCCAGCAACTAAAATGTCAGTCGTTGATTAATAACATGGAAGACTTAGATTAATATTTTTTTAATGACCCAACAGCTACAACATATAGCGGCACACAAACAACATCTCCCGGCTTCTATTTTAATAATGGTCAAACTAACATACTAAACCAGACCCACTTTGTCAAATAATATTACAAAAAAAAGGAATCTTTTTTTAAATATGCAAGCTGGCACAGCTTATAGCACCTAGTCAACCACTACAAGCCGTAGCGGTCCTTTATTTTTTATTTTTGCCTCATTTTTTGTGTAAATTAATATTAATATTGTTGTTCCAATTTTTTTTATCAAAGTCGCTACAAGCTGTAACTGTGTTTTATTATTTTTTTTCTTTGCCTCATTTTCTGTGTAAATTAATATTAATATTGTTGTCCCAAATTGTTTGTCTCAGCCGCTGCTATAAGTTGTAGTGGCACTTTAGAATTTTTTTTTTCTTTGCCTCGTTTGCCGTGTAAATTAATGTTAACTTGGTGTATGTAATATGAAAGAGCAACATAAGTTTTCAATTGGAAAGGTTTGAAAATCAATGATATCCGTGAATTCTCCTTGCAAGTTTTGACCAACGAAAAAATTAAATGCCTAGCCGCTACGTACAAGCTGTGGCAGCTTGTATATTTTTTAAAATTTCCTTTTTTTATAATATTATTTGACAAAGTGGGTTAGTTTGATCATTATTAAAATAAAAGACGGAGATGTTTGTGTGTCGCTACATGTTGTAACAGCTGGGTCATTAAAAAATATTATTTTCAGCCTTCCATGTTATTGATCAACGACTAATATGTTGGTTGTAGAAATAGTTACTCTAGCAACCGGTTATATATATATATATATATATGGGCTATATGTATATATATGCCATGTACACATGAAGAAGCTATGACGATGAGATTTTTTGGGCTATATAGCGATGACCAGAACCGTCGCCATAGCCTAGAATAATATTATGACGATGGGTGAAAGCGTCGCTATAACTTAAAAAAAATCGTCACATATATTTCTACCTGTAATTATACATATATAAATCTCTCTCTCTCTCTCTCTCTCTCTCTCTATATATATATATATATATATATATATATATATATATATATATATTAATGTCTAGAATTCGTTTCAAAGCTTCAACTAAGACGTGCATTCAACTCTTTAATACTAAAAGTTTAATATGCTTTTGGCATATTATTTATAATTTTCATCAATAATTCAGTCGTTTGTGTGCTCAATGTTGATCATTTTAAGGCAAAGAGGACAACATACGAATGAGAACAAAATTCAGTAGCTAATGTGCATATATTGTCTCTTAAATTAATCACCATTATCATTGTTAAGATCGCACAAATTTTTAAGAATAATTAATTAACCTTTTTCAGCTTATTATCGTTAGTTTCGAATTAATTGACTTCTCTTCATTGTATTTCACTCAGATTAATTTTCCTCAATTGTAGAATATATTTATCATAGAATTGTTTCTACTAAAGATCCAAAAATGTCACTAAAAGATCACATCCATTTTGCAAAAAATTAGATATATTTTAACTGTTAAATATTAACACCTCTAAACTGTTCAATTTTTATTGAAAAATTAAGGTACATTCATCGGATCGGACGATAAACAAAAATGTCAGAATGCCCCAAAATGATACAACTCAATTACATATATTAAATAATAGACGTTGATTTCTTTTTTTTTTCTTTTTTGATAATGTAGAATTTTCCAACCGACTAATCCCAGCTCGGATCAACCTTTTTTCTAACCAGCTTGCACTGGCTGCATTACTCAAAGCACAACGGTTGAAATCACATTTTTCTCATCTGTTAATTTGTTTTTTTCAGAAGGACAAAGTAATTAAAGAAGTCTGTCAATTGGATTATATTGAAATCTTTTTCCATTTCTTTTTGTCTGTCTGTTCTCAATATAAAATTAATTATAATAATTAAGTATTTGAAAAGCATTTTCTTTCAACTTTTTAGATGTAGTTAATTTTTCCTTTTTTTTTTTTTTTGGTATAATGTGTGATTAATTAAGTACTCCTGTGATTGATTTCTTTTTATATGTATATTCTTGTTTGGCTAGCATGTCCTATATCCCCCAGCTTCCCTGAAGGCTAAAGCTTTAGCTAGCGGCTTAAACAATAATCCATCATGTTTTTTATATTAACATCAGGTGGAGAAGAAACCTAACAATGCGATGCCTTCTGATAAACTCATAATATATACATTTTATTATCTTTAATTTTATTTTTTTATTATATTAAAGTGACCAGATATTTATTTAATTTTTTAAGGCGACCAAAGTTTTTTTTCAATGAATGTAATAGTGTCACATAATTAATTTGCATGCGAGCACAAATATATAAATGAATACATAATACTTTTTTCGTTGTACAAAAAATAGCTTCATTTAATTATTATTTTTCTTGTTCAATTTTGCGAAATCTTAAATTTCAAATTTGAGGTGCATGAATTAAAT
The DNA here is from genome assembly GCA_020205605.1 of Panax ginseng. Lineage (NCBI taxonomy): Eukaryota > Viridiplantae > Streptophyta > Magnoliopsida > Apiales > Araliaceae > Panax > Panax ginseng. The sequence goes on from CM035139.1 coordinate 8,624,677, forward strand.
CATTTAGTTTTTACTAATAAAATAGTTAATATTAGCTACTTAAAACGTATACCAAGTATAAATTGAGAACAAAAAAAAGAGTATGAATTGGATTGTTGGACGTAGGTTGAACTAAGAGAATGGCATTGGATATATCGTTAGCATGTCGTCGACCCTGATGACCCTTCGTCTTGTTTAAACTACTGATCACGTACCTTAAAATTAGTGATTAATTAGCATGCAATGATCACCACTTACATAAATATATTTCATTGATTGTGACTTAATTGTCATATATACTAGTAATAATTAATTAGTATTAAAATTCAAATAAAACATGCATTAAAATTAAAAACATGTCCGTGCTAGGTAAGTTACACAAATAGAATATACTAGTATATATTAAAGAATAAAACACAGTCGAACATTGGATACTGACAGTGACTGATCAGCTAATCTTTTGTCCCTGTATAGATTTGAGCTTAGCAACAAATACTACTCCCTAGTCTATACATACGTACATACATATAAATAATACCACAAGATCGGAACAATTAAGAAGTAATTAGATATATAGAAACATCAGCAATGGCAAACAACAAAACACCCATGTCTTTTACTTTGGTTTCGATCTTCTCCCTTCTCGTTGTTAGTACTAGGGTGGATAGCAGAACACTCGGCGGTGAGTACAAACTCAAAATATATTATGTGTGTGTATATATATATATTGTTGTTGTTCTTTCATTCTCTCTTCCTAATTTTACATGTGTATATATAAAGGGAAACCCTACAATCAATGTCCTAAAAAATCATGCCTAATTTTTTGCTTAGATGTTCCGGAAATCACAAGATCAAGTCCAACAATTGGTGTTGAATCAACCCCAATGATTGTTGCTGAATCAATCCCGGCGATTGGTTCTGAATCGACCTCAACAATTGGTCCTGAATCAACCCTGACCATTGGTGGTAAATCATCACTTAAAATAGGTGCTAAAGTTTTTATATATAGGACGAAGGGTTAAGTATAGAAAAGTCACTAATATTCTTTTCTTTTATATATATATATATATATTATATATATATATATATATATAGGAATGGACATAGTATTACTTGTTTTATAGGCGGATAAGTTGGTTAAATACTATCATATCACTATTATTTTACTTTATTTTTATCGATATTAAAAATAAAATTTATTTTTGAAGTCGTCATTTGTTAAAAGTCGTCGTCATTTATCTTAATAGTGGTCAATATTTGAATTTAATGTTGTGTTATAGATGTCCCAAACACGATTGAATCAATCTGGAGTGGTGCGAAATCAACCCCTATTATTGAATCAGTGTCGCTGATTACTGATGGATCATGCCCTACGATTGGAGGTCAACCACCCCTGAGAATTGGTACTCAAGTTTTTATAGGAAGAAAGGTGGACGACATGAGTAGGGAGTTGGTTGAAAACGTATACGCTCAGTTCAACAGTAGCGCAGTGTTTGTGGGTGAAGTCATAACTATTGCTGATACACCACATAATCGTGCGATTTTCACAAAGGGGAACGTGCTTCCAATGGCTCCACACAGGGCTTTCCCAATGACTCAAGTGCTTAAAATTGCTGATACACCATTTAATGGCAAGGTTCTCTCTTTTGTTATCCCAAAAAGAAATATATATAATTGATCAGGAAGCATAATTAATTAATTGATTAAGAATGTATGCATATATGCATGAATTAATAATTTGTAATACGCTAGGATCGATTTATCGATCTCCAGTACTTGTATTTTTTTCATTATTACAAGTTTGATAAACCGTACATTAAAACACAAGTAAATTTATAAACAACAGTATCTTTATATACATAAAACGTTACGTATAATTTTAACATTTATACTAATTTGTTGTTCTAATTGTATGTATAAGATAAGAAATGAATAGTTTGCTATATATATAGCATGTAAGAACTAAGAACAGAAAATTTAAAAACATTCTTGGGTTGGGTTGCAGAGTTAACAAACCTTGAGTTGATGAATAAAGATGTCACTGATTGGTTGAGCTGATGGTTGGTGTTGTACCTATTAGCTACTCGGTACCCAACATATATCTTCCTGTTATATTCAAATTCAAGTTAGACTTGGTTTTGGTATTTTATTTCTACGCAGCTCTAATTGTATGTATAAGATAAGATATGACTCTCTCTTTATTGTATATTTCTTTTTTGTATATTTGGGGTAATCAGGAAAAAAATAAAATAAAATAAATCTAGGAAAGGGAAAAAATTGGACTAAAAAAATCTAGAGACGATCTTATATGTAGGTATTTGGGAGTTGGGACATGTGATTGGGTTCTGTTCTATTCCTTATGACTTAAATTGAATGTTATTTTTGGGCTGGATCTGAACATATTATTCGTAGGCTAAAAGTCGATGGATTTTATTTTCGATCGGGATATATCTATAAAAGCAAATGCTATACTATCTATAAAACTATCATCATCTCTCTCAATCAGCAAAGCTACCTTTCTTTATTGGGCCAATGGGCAAGAAACTTGTAAAACTTCTTATTTAGTGTTCAACTTGAAAAATATGTTTGTTTTGGATTTGAATACATCTGAATGGTTGAATTGGTCAGTTATTAAATATGTTTATTTTGGAAAACAATCGTTTGGATGGTGAATCGATTCAGGATGATTGATTGTTGCTAATTCAAAGATTTTTTAATTTGAATAAAGTAAAAAAAATTAAAAATTAAAAAAATATTAACTATTATATTAATTAATATTAAATAAATTTACAACAACTTTAAATTTTTTCAGAGGGGTAAAATAATAAAATTTTGTCATTCAGATGTTTCAGACATGTTAATTATCAAACAACTTTTTTCATTCAGATTCAACTCATTCAGTTTTTATCAAACAACCCTGAGTACTGAGACGTGATAATAGAATTGTGATAATAATCATAAGAACATTATTCATATTATATATATATGATCAAAACAAACGAGTCTTTTATCTCTTTTAGTACAAAAGAAAATAGCTAATGAAACTGCGGAATGGAGGGAGTACTATTAGATGCCTTTTACTAACAAACATGCACTACAAGTTTTCATAAAGTTGAAAGAAAGCAAAAAAGAGTTGGTATTCTCTATAGGCATCTAGATAGATTATACTTTTGTGTGTCCTTAATTAATGAAAAGTTGAGATGAGTAAGTGAAGGGAGAAAGGAAAAAGATGAAAAATTATCCATATTTCTATCCAAAAAGGATTTTTAGGAAAGCCGAAGGTGCTTCAAATTGGGACTGAAGTGTTAAGATTCATGTGATTCTTCTTCCTTTACATTTAATTTTTATCAAAATCCAAGGCCCCCAATTGTGGAGTTTGGTGGTGGTATTGTTCCTTCACCTTTGTTTCATTAAAATTGGCAATCAAACCCGTGAGAGATCACCCCCTCACAACTTCCTTCAGTTTGTCAAGCGCATAAACAAGTGATTCTTAATCTAAAGCATGTGAAAATTCGATTCCCACTTTATACTAAAGTTTTTGCGTTTAGGGTGGGTGGGTGGTCATCATTTTTTCATTCATTATCTCCAAAAAAGATTATTCAGAAATTAAGTCTTATCCATATGTGGAATGGGTAGTTGACAAAAAAAAATATGAAAATGGGTCAAATTTGAATACTCTATAATAATATAATTTTTCATGTTATTGATGGCGTGCCCTTCGTATAATCATACAAATCTTAGTTGTTTTGACCTATCATAAAAAGTTAATTGTTAAAATTTATATCAACTCACATATAAGTTATAAATGTAACCAATGCGAGATCCTATCTACTAATAAAATACAAGTAATGATAATAAAGGTTGTGTTATAATGTGTTCTTAATATTTGCCATATAATTCCCCCGTGTGTAATGTTTTAAAAGACATCTTTTGACATAATAATGTTCCCTTGATCTTTTTGCAACTTTGCCTAGGAAAAGAATCAAAATCAATAGCAAACTTGGGCTATTTTGCTTTGTAAGAATTCCCATGTGAGATTAATTTTTAATATGGAAGGGCATACATAATTAAGTTGAACTTCTTATTCACTTAAAAGCCTTCTGCTGCAATATGCTTATTTTTATTTCTAGCTGGTGACAGTAAATAAAATACCAAATTGCTAATAGTCTAGATCAAAGCAACAAGTAACTGCATGTATCTGAGTTCTTGCCACTTTTTGATCCATAATTGATGCATTGACCCATATGACATATCCCCCCAAGTCTTACTATTAACAATTGAGGGAAAAACCATGTGATTCAGATATTCTTAAGATTTGTTGAATCTTTAATGATAATAACCTCAAATGCACATTAACAGCTCATAGCCACTGACAACTAAATGAGAAATGAAAGCAATCATTTTACATTAAAATTTCATCTTATTTTACAAATGTTAATTCCCTCACAAATTCAACAAGTCTATTCGATCAAGTTTTAGGCTTCCTCAAATAGGGGTGGAAATGAATCGAATCAAGCCGAGTATTGAGTTGTTCAGATTTAATTCTTAAAATTTATCATAAGATTTGATTGAAACTCATTTAAACCAAACAATTTGGACTAATCGAGCGAATATAATCCAAGTATAATAGAAAATTAAAATTTAAAAAGATTTGAGTAATTTATCGAATTTTAAACGAGTACGAATCAAGGTTTGGTTCATTTTACAGCATTTATCCTCAATGAACAAATTAGGGCAGCTAAATTCTAGAATTCGTTCAAGAAGAAATACAGGCAAACAACATTCTAAGTTTCATAATTTTAGCATCTTTGAGCTATATTCATTAGTATAAATCCCAATGACATGATGTAAATTAAGAGTTACAATAAAGACAAATTTATATAACCATTGATATTGATAACAACCAGTATGTACTACTAGTACTACTCGAATAAAAACCAAGAACAGAGAATTTATATAAATATGATCAAATTTGCTTGACAGGAGCACCACCATTGCCCATTTCAATTCCTCCCGGATAATCAACATCAACCATGAAGTTAGACCAGAACCAATGCTGCTTCCATACGATCACCATCTCTTCGATCGGAATTCCCTTAGTCTCAGGCAAGAAGAAGAATATGAAAATGGTCATCACTAGCACCCAGAACGCGAAGAACAAAAAGAGCCCGAATTTGAAGTGGCAGAGCATTGTTAAGAAAACTTGAGCTATAATAAAAGTGAAAACCATGTTTACAGAAACATTGATACTCTGAGCAGCCGAACGGATTTCTAGTGGGAAAATTTCACTAGGCACCAACCAGCCTAGAGGGCCCCAAGACCAAGCAAATCCAGCAACATATAAACATATGAACAGCACCACCACAATAGCATACCACTTTGGTAAATCACCAGGCTCCCCATTTGTTCCAAATTTCACCCCTATGCAAATTGCAACAATAATCTGTACCCAAAAAAAGAAATCGAATTAATTTAACAAATAAAATTACAGTATTACCAAAACAACATCAAACATATATATATATATATATATATATATACACACACACACACACACAAGAAGCATAATTTATACCTGGCAAATAAGCATTTGAGTACCACCCTGAAGGAAAAGAAATCGACGTCCTAACTTATCAACATATATAATTGACACAACAGTTGCAGCTACATTTACACCACCAGTGATCACGGCTGACATTAGCGACGCATCGCTCCCAAACCCGATAGTTTTGAATAAAACCGGAGCGTAAAACATGATAACATTAATGCCAGTAAGTTGCTGGAAAAATGGAATAAGTATAGCCATTGTAAGTTGTGGCCTATACTTTTTTTGCAATAGGTTTCTCCAAGGGTGCTCAACTTGCCTAGAGGCTTCACTTGCGGCGACTAGATCGTTAAATTCCTGATCAACATCAGCAACACCACGGATTCGGATGAGTTGAGTCCTGGCCTTTTCTTGCTTGCCAGTTTCAATCATCGAGTTCGGGGTTTCAGGAAGGAGAATTGATCCAACAGTGATGATTAGTGCAGGGACCACGGCTCCTCCTAAGCTCAAACGCCATCCCCACCCACCTTTGATCTTTGCAAAGAAATAGTTCAAAATGTTGGCTACAAGGATACCAACCGTGATTGATAATTGAAACCCAATGTTGAGTGCTCCTCTGTACTTGTAAGGTGCCATTTCAGAAAGATAGAGTGGTACGGACTGTAAGTAGACATCAATAACATTGATGTTAGTAAATAAACCCAATGAACAAAGCCTAAAATCATGGATTTATTTGAAACAATGATTGTTGAATTATTCATCTTATCATAAACATTTAAACAATATTAAAACAATAATTAAGCGAAAAACAAGTTGTCCATGTCTTGGGACCCTATGTTCATGTCATTATTCTAAGATACAAAAGTCATATATATTTAAATTCCGAATCAAAACAAGAAAAACAGCAACTAATTGCAATTGAAGAGTAATACACAACTAGCAATTTAAGTCTTCTCAAATTGTTTAAACTGTTTCTATTCAACACCGTCGCATTCAGCAGCAAATAATGGTAGAAATTAGTAAACGAAGACGACATATCCAAAGAAAAACAGGGCTTGTATGACTTTGTACAGTGGCAGTTATTTCTCCTTTTATTTAGTTTAATAAAACTGTCTTCAGAAATAATTATTGATACCTTATTTAATTTAAGCTGGATTTATATTTAACATAGAGTAATATAATCAATAAAATAATAATGCAACAATACAACCACCTCAAACCAGATGCATTACTAAATGACAAGATAAAAAAAACAGAAACATTAATAGAGTTCAGAGAAATTCTGAATCAAATTGAAAGGTCCGTACTTTGCAGTTTTTACTTTTAAAAAAAAATAGTAACAAAAAAACAATATTAAACCAGATTCATTACTAAATGACAAGATGAAAAACAGAAACATTAATGGAGTTCAGAGAAATTCTGAATCAAATTGAAAGGTCCGTACTTTGCAGCTTTTTAGTTTAAAAAAAATAGTAACAAAAAAAAAAATTAAAGAACCGGTTTGGTTCAGACCCACCGAGTCAGTCAACCCTATGGCAAAAGTAAAGATCTCTGTTATCATCAACACTTATCTGAGAAGTAATAAATTACCAACCAGATCTGAGGGGGTAAAGTAAAAAGTTTCATACCAAAACCCACCCAATAACTTGGAACTACTTTTTTCTTTCTTGATTTCAAATAGTTCCAAAAGGCAAAACAATTTTTCGAATCCAAAACCCACCAAGCAAAGTTTTCAAATGAAAAAAAAAAATTTAGAAAATATAGAAATAACAAAACAAAAAAAGAAGAATAAAAAACGACATGGTACAACAGTTACGAGACAAAACCAGCTAAAAACATATTCTTGAAATAAACAAATCCCTATGAAAACAAAAAGATATTCCTTGTTGAGTTGTGTTGTTTCTGAAAACAACACATTTTACTATTTCAACAACTTGTTCATGATAACTCTTACACCTCTTCTAGTATTTCTATCTGATTGTCGGCTGTTGGTGTGTGATTTTGAATTGATGAGATTTTCACATGTTTGTAGGGAAGGAAATAGAGATGGCTTTAGCCTGGGTTTTTAATTTTTCTTCTTCTTCTTCTTATATTTTGGTTAGAAAATACTCATTATAACATTCTTCCGTAAAATATGGAATGGATTTTTGAAAAAAAAAAAAAAAAAGCAGTTACCTGATTGGCAAATCCAATACCAAAACCGAGCAAAATCCGACCAATAATGAGCATGCCAACGTTCTTAGCAAAGCCGTTGATTAAGGCGCCGATGCAAAACAGAACACCGCCGGCGAACATTGACAATTTTCGACCCAATCTACGTGTGACCCACGAAGCAACAAGTGAGGAGAGAAGTGCAGCCAAGTACAAGGACGACGTGAACATCGTTAGTGTCTGGCTGTCAAATTTACAGTACTGATTCGTCGAATCATCGGCCTTTTGTTTTCTGTATACAGATGGGAAGAATTTCTCCAAGAATGAATCCATAGATGTCACTCCACCTAACCAAAAATTAAACAAAACCCATCAATTAAAATCCATAACAAATTAATTCATCACTAGTAAAAAGATTACGTGGGGTGTGACATTTTTTTATACCTGAAATTCCGATATCGTAACCAAAGATGAGGCCCCCCATGGCAGCTACAATACATGTTATGGTGACATATAAGGTAAGGTTTCCCGGATATGCCTTCCCGTTGCCGGGAGCTATAGGACCACCGCCGGCCATTTCTTACCGGAAAACTTAACAACAATATGAAATGTTATACAGTAGAGACTGGGGAGTATTATATGGAGGGAGAAGGTGAGTGGAAAGAGAGAGAAAAGGATTAAGAAGATAGAGGACTGTATGGGTATGACAAGAGTATATATAGAGATTTTTTCTCTTTTGCTACCGTTGTTTTACGAGTAATCTTAAGACACAAACTGTTTATATAAACTGTTGTTTCACTTTAATATATTAATTAATAAATTATTTTAATATAATTTTCAATCTCATATAATATATTTAATATCATATCACATTAATAATTTATAAAATATTTATAAAATAATTTATATCTTTAATATTATTTTTTATTTTATTATATGCATGAAATGAAATGGAGTCAATTATACTACAATAAAATTTATTTATAATTTACTTTTTTTCTCTTTTCTTTTTTAATAATTATTTTGTTTTTCTAGTATGTATGAAAATGACATGGGGTGTTAATCGAAACTTCTATAGTATTTATTTAAGATAAATTGATCACAAAATTTGAGACGCTACAATTTTTCAGTAATTTGTTACTCCATGCAATAGGGCAAGAAATTGTAATTGTAATAATGGTTAATTTATCTTCGATAAAATTTTATAATTAATGAAAAGCATTAGCCTGGAATATTAAAGGTGTTTTGGGTATTCAAATGCACCCCTACTAGACAGTGGGAACAGGGAAGGGTAACGAAAGCGCACACTTGGAAAGTAGTTGCTGCTGCTGCCTTGCTGGTAGTCAAAATACACATAAGCATTTAGTCATAAAATTTATCTTTATCTTTTAAGAGTCAACTTACTCACTCATTGCGTTTTGGGTTAAAATTGAAATTTAAATACAATAAGGATTACAATTGAAAAACATGATACTTCGAGGTAAATATTATAAATTTGGTAGAATTTCGGAGTCACTTTTACAATTTACCTTATAAATTAGAATGATGTCGTTCGGGTTTGAGTCGAGTCCGGTTTAACCTGACCCATTCACTTATAACGTGAGTAATAGATACACGCAAAAATAAAAAACTTATATGTTTCGATATGTCTAATATTTATTGTTTTTTCTAAATCAAAATAAAACATTTTTTTTGTTGGTTACTATTTTTTTGACATGATAAATCTAGTACGCCCTCTGTCCCTTTTTAAATATCATTTTAGAATTTTAATTAAGTATTAATTGTTTAGTTTTCAATATTATCTCATGTATTAAATATAATTTTGATTCTCTCATTATTTTTACCTAATAAATAACACTCTTTTTTTTTCAATACAATGATAATATAGGCAATTAATATTATATTTAATGATGTACAATTATTTTATTAATACTTGTTCACAACTCTAAAACTATACTCCATCCATCACATAATATATGACGTTTCAGATAATTTCATTTTTTTCAAATTATTTGACGACCACAATCTTTCTAAAATTATCTCTCATGAGAAAATGTTATAGTTAAGAGAGTGAGATAAGTATATAGTAAAGATACGATAGACAATTAATATTATATTTAATTATAGCATTATTAATTTAATTTTCAATACCCATTTATTTAAATATCATTCACTAACTTTAAAGAATCGGACGGCGATGGTTATATTCGTCTTCGCTTATATCGTAACCATTGTCGAATCGTCGTTATAACATATAAACCATTTATTTTTTTTATAACGACGACCAAACCGTCTTTCTTCGATCCATCGCTAAAAATGATAAGTAAAATATGTAAAATAAAAGGGTATATATACACCTAAAACGAATTGATACAATTATTTTTTTAATTTTTATGTATAATTCTAAAACGTTAGTAAATATATATGGGATGGAGGGATGGTGGGAGTATACTATGTATTAAGGGATATACTAAGGAGTATTGAAGATTGAGGAAGGATGTTTAATGTGAACATATGGACCAGGAATCCATATTGAAATAAATTGTACCACCACCAACCTTAACTCTTCCCTACTTTTATTTGAAAGATAGTACTAGTACTAGTACTAGTACTAGTAATATGGACGGTGAGTGAATCATATTTAAAGTAGTAATATGGACAGCTAATAATTTTACCTTATCGGTGTTTGGATAATGGCATAATTATTTATGTAGGGGTATGGTCACCAAACAATTTTACCTCACAAATGGAGTAAGTAGTACAATTATGGCGGGAAGATGGATGGATAACTCAAATAATAATACTACTACTACTACATGAATTAAAAGTTTATTTTACTTTTACACTGACAACAAAACTTCTACTTGGAACGGCGATCCCGTGATTAAGCACTTGTACACCAGACCCTTCACCTACATGACAATGTTCGACTCTATCCAAATTGACTTGCAATTTTTTTAGTATATAATTATAATTATTAAAATTTAATTTTGTTTTTTTAACCCATTTTTGAGAAAGTACTAATTTTGCGTCCGTTGGATTTAAAAAAGTTGTTCATATTGTCTTTCTAGAAGGAATAGGATAATGGTTGAAATTATTTTTTGAAAATTTTAGTTGCAATAATTTGTATATTGATAATAATAATAATAATAATAATAATAATTGGAGTCCATCAAAACCTTAAAAGAGAGATTTGATTACGCTTCCCTTTATATGTAAATGTATCAAATCACAATGCTTAGACGTTATACTACCTACAATTTTAATTTCTCCTGAACTTAATTATTATTTTGTCCTTTAATATAAGTCATTTTAGAGTTGTGCACAAGTATTAAGAATATAATTGTATAGTATTAAATATAATATCAATATCAATTGTATATATTGTACTTTATTAAAAAGAGTGTTATTTATTGAACAAAAAATAGTGAAAGAACCAAAATTATATTTAATATTTAAAATATTATTAAAAACTAAACAATTAATGTTATGCTAATTAATCTTAGCAACTCAAAGGCAGGCCATACAAATTGCATTGCTTTGTCTTGCCACAATTAATTAATTAATTGAGACATTCCAAATCAAATGCATGTGCTACTCTTTTCCTTTTTTTCTTTTTCGCTGCTTTTTTTCTTATCACATTTTTTTTAAAAATAAAATAAAATAACTGGTAAGTGGTAATCGAGGTCCACAGGAGGACGACTTTTGTATTATGCATAACGGCAATATTCGAAAAAAAAATAAAAACTAAAGATCGGGTTGGATTTATTGAGGGAGTAGTTAGTATGAAGTGAATTTCATAATAAATTTATTTTATAATCAGTACATGTAAATAGAGAGATCAACTTTTCGCCTCGCCGACTAGATATATCTATATCAGACATTAAAATTCACTTTTACGTTAATTAGGATCCAATTCATCGATAAACCTCGGACATAACACTACTAATAAGCACATGCATCAATGTCATTTGACCCGGTCCAGCCAAGTTGGAGATCTTAATTTATTCTGTTTTGGATATATATATACTTATAAGACAAGCTTTAATCAATGGTTGTACACAAAATTATTTAATATTTATGCAAAGTTTTCGTCGTAAGAATGGTAAATTAATTTTATATCTATGTTTAAAAAAGACGCTGTAAGAATATTATATTTTCAAATTTTACCAATAACACCAACAAAATTTCTTGAATTCTATATTAGAATTATGATATATTATTTTAATAACGATTTATTCTGTCTATTATAAATATTATATTAATAACATGTCATGACTCTAATATCGTCCGTGTATATATATCAAACTTTTAACTCTAAAACCTATGAAGAGTTTTTATTCTAACTTATACTCTATATAAGAGTTGTACATATGTATGATGCCAATACTCCCTCTGTTTAAGAGATAATTTGATTTTTGAGGTCAAACGATGACATATTTAATTTTAAATTAATTTGAATTTATTTAATTTTAGTTGATACAATTATAATAATAGTATAGTATATAACAAAATTATTAAATCACAAAATTTATTTTATTCTAAACTTTTATGAAAGTTTAATATGTCATCATTTAACCTCAAAAGTCAAATTATATCTCTAATTTTAAAATAGAGAGAATATTTACCTTTAGAAATTAAATATAATAAACTTATGATTTTTAATGTTTTCGTCATTTTAGAATTTTGCATTAAATACAAAATTGGGCTGAATAAAAAAAAAAGAATAAATATTCCAAACAAATGCATATATTAAGTGTGCATGTTATCTGAACTTTTCAATTACTTTTAATGTGTAATAAATAAAAAGAAAATTAAGATAGTCATCAGCTTTTAGCAAGAATGCTGCTACAAGTCTAAAACAACGTCCTCAATGCAAATGAAAATTTTAATTGTTTGGGGGTGTAATTCTAATTTTATACTACTTCCATTCCTAAAAGATTGTTGTTTAAGATTTTTGTACATGGATTAAGAAAATATCATTTACCAAATAAAATTTATTTAAAATTCCATCACTACCCCTTTATGAGAAATTGAAAATTATTAATATAAGAAAGAGAATTTCTTGGACAATGAGAGAATGTAGGGGTAATATAGAAAAATAAATAATTTATTCTATTCGAAAGTTATAAACTACAAACATTTTAAAATAAATTTTTTTTTAAAACAATAATCTTTTAGGAACGGAGGTAGCAATATATATGTACGTGAGTATGAATTCTTTTGAAGTTTTCTGAATAAAGTGGGCTCTTATTCAAACGTGGAGGGCTTGACTGTTGACCCTCAAAAGTCAACTAGTCCTGAAATGAGGTGAGCCAGTAGGGCTAGTTCGTTCATATTGCGAATTGAGTATTTTTGATTGCCAGTTTTCCAACTTCCCCCATACGCATGTGTGAATTTGAATTGGGATTTTCTTGGTTGTGTTAATGACTTGGGAATGATTTAAATATACGTCACAACTCTTAATTACGTCTGTCTTTATGCTTCTAAAAGAGTTGGTTTTTTTTTCTTCTTCTAAGTCCCACTTTTTAAGAATATATACTACTACTATAATTTTATAATCAATTAAATTGTCACTATTATCAATATATATTAGAGTAACTCAATCTTAACTACTAGACTAAGTCACCGTCGGCTTGGAGTGAACAAAAAATAGATAAAATCGAATTATCGAACCAAACTGAATTTTTTTAACCGAATTATTTCGATTTTTCGGTTTTTTTTCTTATTTCGATTATATCCGATTTATTGCTCATTATTCGATTTCGATTTTGATTTTAAAAAATAAATAATTCGGGTATCCGATTAACCGAATATTAATATTTAAAAAAAATAATTTTATAATATTATCTAATACTATCTAGTATCTACGAGTATTCAGTAAATCAGTAGCAGTCGATCTCCCAAATCGGCAAATCGGAAACTCCTTTATGGCAATCAGTAGCAGCCATCATCTTCGGCCTTTCCGATGGACACCCGCCGCCTTTTCCCGCCGAAAACTGCTTTATGGCCTTCATCTCCGATCACCGTATTGGCGGCATTCCTCAGGCCTCGTTGATCGATTAAAGCCTGAACCCTAGCTTTCTTTTTGGACTTAGAGAGGCTGCGTGGAAGCCGGAATTCCGCCGAGAACATTAGAGTTTCTTCAACGGTTAACATTGGAAACAGTAAATCATCTTGCATGACGTAAGCCGAGATGATTTTGAGAAGCTTAGACTCCAAAATCTCGCCGTTTGGTGTCGCCGTTCCTTTCAAGCTTCCTTTTGCAATACGATCGGCAAGAGCGTCGATCAATGTGGACTTGCCGGAGCCCCTGGCTCCAAGAATGGCCATAATTTCGCCTTCTCTGGCTTCGCCGAATATGCTATTTAACAGTACTTTGGTGTTAGGTAATATGTCTTGGGCGGTATCTGGAGGTGATAATAGTAACCTATTTAACAGTTAATTTGTTGGAGTTAACAGGTAATTTATGTTGGATTCTGGTTCGGTTTTTACACGTATACCCGAAATTATTATTCAGTAATTCTAGATTCTAGATTTTGTTATTTTCAAATTTGGTTAAGAATTCTGGATAATAGTAAATATCAATAATTCAATTTCAGCTTATAATCAATAAATTTTATTCGGCTTTTGGTTATAATCGAACGATTACCCTACCATACCATCGGCTAAAAGAATTAGTTAAATTATGAGAATTATTATTTTTTGATATTTTACAAGTCTTTACTCACATAAATTTGAAATTTAGTTATTATTTATATAAATAAATTATCAAATATATTCGTGGAAATATTAATTTCTTAAATTTTCCCCATGGAGTAAATGATTTTCAACTCCTAAGCGATTCACTTTAAACAAAGAAAGTGGTAATGCAAACATATTTTCCCCATGGGTGTAAATGAACTTTGTTCAATTGAGCAATGAGATTTAATTTATAAAATTTATCGAGTTTGAAATAAAATTTGATCGATTCTTGTACGTTCGCCTAAGAATATGATTTGAGTATCAATAATAAATTATAATTTAAAAAAGTTCGAATAATTTATTGAATTTTAAAATTTATTCATATTTAAATCGTTTATATTTTGAATCAAATTTAAATCAATTTTTTAATCGAAAGAGTAATGATCGAATGTGAATTGTTTGATTCATTTTAAAACCTTATATATATATAATTGTTAAACATAGACTAAAGTTGCTAAAATAGTCAGAACTACTTGTATTTGAATTATACATTTATAAAAATTTAGATGTACTTTAAACAATTAAATGTACACAGATAATAGACTTTAGTTATGTTGAATAAACTACGTCATCATTGTCCATAAGTTCTTACCCAAGTGATTATGTTAAGACTTGAGTACCAGATCTACATGTCTCAGTTCAATATTCACCTATATCTATAAAAGTAAGACGTTTACTCATAATTTTTTTCATAATACAATAATATAGACTATTAAAAATAGTAAATTTTATTTATTTATTTAAAGAAAGAACTGTAGATTCAAATAATCAAAATTATATCCTTAAGATCTTTATCACCCTCAAAATGATCGATTTACTATGAGTTGCAAACGATATACGTCAGTATATATGTCAAATCTCAAAACTGAACAAACAACAATTCGCATTTGTTCCAACTGAACACTTATTTTGTGATAGTTTGATGTTTGTAGAAGATAAAAATAGGATAAAGAGAGATTATTTCAAGTGACAAGTATTTCTTATGTATGTACATACATCATTTATATTGTTCAATATACGAACCAACAACAAAGATTAATTCACGTCGACATGTGTCATCCGCTACTATTCCGCTACTAATTGTAGCAGATGATGCTGAAAATAAAATAATATTAAAAGAGAGTGATCCTACTTGCTTTCAATATTTTATTTACAAAAATGTCACTCGCGACTCCACTTGTTTTTCAAAAGAATCTCTAAAACGGCCTAGTTTTAAGAGAGATATTATTTAAGAGGTATGTTTTAGATTCGTCCTCGTAGTTAAGAATCTTCAAAACGACGTAATTTTAATAAAGGTATGTTATTTAATAGAGGTATGCCATTTAAGAGGTATGTTTTAGATTTGTCCTCTTATAACTATTCAGTTATATGTTTAACTAGTACTAATTATGTAATTTACATATTAGTATTAATTAGTAGTTAAATTGATTTTAATAGTTCTCACTATTTTTTTTAATTTTTTCTAAAATAAAATCAGAGTACACCACTTTGTACTTATAAAATAATTAGTAGTCTTTTTTCTATTAAACGGGACAAGGAAAAATTAGTACCTTATTAAATGTTTTATTATAAACACAAATCAAATAATTTTTACACAAATTGTTTTTTTTTGCTACATAATTTCTACACAAATTAAATAAAATGTTCTCTTATTTCTCACAATTAGAAAAATAAATTATACATTTATATTTACTTAAATTATATTCACCAGTGAATTTTATTCAAATTTAAATTTGATAATAAGTCTCCAAAATATAAAATAAAATGTAATTTTCAACAAAAAGAAAAATAAGAGTGGGTGATCCATTGCTTCGAATTGCAGAGTAGATTGCTCGTCGGTCCATTATTGATTTTGAATAAACATGCTGTATGGGCATGGGAGCAGTGAACGTATTTACTAACTGTTATAAAGTTGATTCAGCTTGCTAATAGCCATGCAAATTGAAATTGCTGCACATCTTGTTTTTTTCCTACCTTCCCATCTATCTTAATTAATTCATTTAAGATAATTACTCCACTAAATTAATTCATGAGAGATTCTGCAATCTTCTTCTGTTCAGGCGCGAATATTGATAATAAAGATAACGACGAAATGCCTAATTAAATTAAATTAAAACTATGGACAAGTCAACCAAATGCATAGCCGTTGCCGCCATTAATGGAAGCAAATTCAACGAGGGACGTACGTCCATTATGATGTTGCCAGACTCAAAACATATGGGCAGATCTAGAATTTTTTGTGGCATATTTTAATTAATTTTTTTTTGAAATTAAATAAAAAAATTTGAATTAATTATAATAATATTTATAAATTCTAATAAATATTTATAATCTAAATTAAAAAAGAAATTTTAAATAAAAAATATTTAGATACAATTAAAAAATTTACTCCGATTACTTGTCATAGTTCAATTTAAATAATTTTAAATAAGTCTAAAGTCTCAATGTATATATTTTTTTATTATTCCATCTTGTGAGGTTTGTTTATAATAACTATTTTATTTGTCCTAAAAAAGTTGAGAGTTGTAGTAAATCAGTAATATAATGATTTACTGTTGCTTCTTTTGGGCTTATTATTGTGTTGCTTGTGCTCGTTTAACCACCTAATTCTAATACTAGCAGTCAAATTTGAAAAATCATAAAATTATTAGTATTGGTAGAAATCTTAAAAAATAGCAATGATCCAATTTTTTCTGTATAACTATAAAAAAAAATATATACAACTCTGATTTTTTATTCAAGTGTCATATCTTTATCTTTATCTTTATATAGAACACAATTCTCATTGAAACTCACATAAAAGAGAGACAAAACTGCAAATAAAAATAATTTGACACAAATTCAATTCTCGACAGAGTTGTATCATTTCATTTGAACATTAAAACTACATGTTCATCCAATATTAACAACAACAGTTGCATTCACCAGAAGTCCACAACCCACAAGGCCACAACAAATTCTAATTCACTATCTGTTAATGCTAAGATTCGTTCAGGCGCCTTAATCATCAAAGTGCATCACCCCAAATTCCAAACCAATAACAAATTCAAACAAACTACGTACAAATTTAAAATTATCAAATAAAAAAAATCCTAATTTAGTTATCTTCTAAGTTTGATTACTTTGATATGTGCAAGAGATAGTGTCGTAATAAAGATATAGAAGAAGTAGCGAGTCTAGTGGCGAAGCCGCGAAGATATAGAAGTAGTGACAGAGAATAGAGATGTTGAAGAAGTAGTGGGAAAGCCACGAAGGCAGAGATATAGAAGGCAGAAGAAAAATAAATCTACGTTTGTCTATATATAATTGTATTCAGAATATGAATAATTTTTTTTACCCCCTCTAAATTTAACTAGATCTTTCATTAATATATTCCATTGAATTTATTCATCTATTAAAAAAATCCAATAAGGGCATCTGCCTATGATATATGTCCCCTTAATAAATCCACCTCTGTGAACACGATTTATAAAGAAATTATCGTTATAAATGGAGTTCATGTCATAAATATCATCTTATAAACAAGTTATTATCATAAATGGAGTATGTATTAATTTTTGACGGGATTTATAAACGGACTCATATTATAAATATGCGTACATATGAATTTTGATACTATACGAATTCATTTATCACAACACGCGTTGTCACTCTTAAAAATAAGTATGCTGCTCTTTTTTTAAAAATGTCCGCAACGTACAACAAAGTTTATTAGTTGCTGGCATGGTTTTTTAATTATAAAAGAGTTTTTGATTTATTCATAAATTAAATTTTACAATTTTTCTAACATTAAATATGGACATATATTACATATTTATCCATAACTTCACGAAATCTCACCATGGCCATTGGCCAACCAGGCATGTACGTACCTTTATAGTAATATTTTTATTATTATTAGCTAATACCCAATATTTTTATTATTTCTATTCATTTTGTGACAACGCAAGATTATTATATAAATGTTTGGACACCTTAACTTTCAATACTCAAACGTTAACTTAATTATTAAACAATTATTTTCAGTTAATTAATTTTAAGACGAGTATGATCAGTATGATATCATAACAGGTGAATTTTGTTAATGTGTAATATAACATGTCACTCAACTAACTATAAATAATCCCTGCGTTTAAAAAAATGGACATGGGAACGTGTGTTGTTCAAGTTCAACCTACTGGAGGTTTTGTGAGTGAGAACTGAGAAGAACGTAATGTCACTTGATCCCCTATTCCCCTCAACTTGTTTGAATATAATCCTCGCAATTTTCGTTTTTCTTTTTTGGGACATGAAAACAAATGGTTTAGCTAGCAAGAAGTTGCACGGCAGGAGATTATATATAGTCTCCTTCAGTTGAGGGATCCCTCAAATAATGTTATTTGAGAGATAGGGCGCTCAATCGTTAGATCTGTTTTAATGACTTTATGTGGCTGAGATTATTTTACATCTTTTAATCCGTTTTTTCCAAATAACGCAACACAATCATTAGAAATTATATCATGAATTCATCATTAGAACCCAAATCAAGAATTTAACAAAAATTAAAAACAATCCATTAGAACTTAAACCAAGAATTTATCAATGGAATCCAAATTAAGAACTACCCATTAGAACCTATATCAAGAATTCATCATTATAACTGAAATAAAAAATTACCCATTAGATGTTTGATTATCTTGCTTCGTGTCTCTTGACTTTTTTTTTCTTTCAACAATAATAAGTCACACGAATTTTTATAAATCCATATTAAATCTGGAGATGTAATCTCAATTTAGATTAAAAAAACCCAATTCAAAAAACTCTCGTACATCTCCAAATCAACGCCCACAACCTAGATTTTGTTAGGAAAAAAAAACTACATGGATACCTTGTAGAAATAGAAATCTTGCAAGTTGATTTGAAAATTGTGAAAATGGTGAGTCATCTCTTCATCTCGAAAGGGTTGGTTTTCTCTTAGGCTTGCACGAGACTCTTTCTCTTTGCCCTTTTGCGTGCCTTAGATTTTCTCCAAAGATTGGATGTGTCAGTTATTTGCGTAAAACGGGTTAAAAGACGTAAAACAATCTCACCACATAAAGTCATTAAAACAGATCCAATGATTGAAATACTCTATCTCTCAAATAACACTATTTGAGGATCCTCAACTGAAGTGGACTATATATATATATATATATATATATATATATATATATGTGTGTGTGTGTGTGTGTGTGTGTGTGTGTGTACGTACGTATTAAATGTGAGAGACGACCGTTCGAAAAAACAAATAATCAACGTCTTTAATTTTTTTTATCACCCTCAAGACTTGATTGTTTGATTCTTTGATGCGAATCAGATTCAATCATATTCAATCATATACTCCTCTAGTTGATTTGGAAAGTGCATGGGACAACATTAATAACAAGACTTTGAAATTGTTTGGCAATAGAGTATTCGTTCCACAAGTTATTCTCGGACAAGAATTAGAAAGTTTGTGTCTTGTGCATAAATATGACATTAATATACATGTTTGAAACTTAATTTAACTTAAAATTAAAATATTTAGGACTTGATCAGTTATATTAGTCACTTACTATTCTATTATTTTTTCGATGTAAAACTCTATATAATTTGTAAAATCCAAACAATTACATAGGTACATATATATACGTAGTCATAAATTTAATTATACATAGAATAAATAGGCCATGAGAAAATAATTTGATGTGATTAGAAGTTTAAAAGGCTACTAATTACTAAACCTCTCAACGTAAAGAATTAAAGAATAATCAATTAACTAGCTAGGCTTTAATCAAGAAAACAAACTTGTTCTTAATTCAACTATACACAAACCAATTGAATATGACTGCAAAAATGTTGGCTATACACACGTAGTAGTTCTCTGCTTTACTTAAATTTCCTCTACATCACTTTCACCTTATCTAATCGATCTAACCTGGAAATTAAGAAGTTGATATACAGTATTTATATTTGGCTAATTTCCACTAAACATGTTCGTTCATTCGAGCCGTCTTGTGAGGTGTATAATATATAGCCATGCAGTTGGCTTTCTATTAGTTAAAACATTCAAATCTCTGTCAAAGTCTTCTACAATTATAATTAATTAAAAATGGTCAACTGTACACATTTTGTATCAAATCCAAACATGTTAGATGAATATATATTATAAAACCTCTATTTGAATATTATTTGAATATTGTAATTGTTTTAAGTACTTACTACATATCTTTTGGTTATTTTTTTTAAAAGAAAACTGTGTTTAAGTGTATTTAATGCATAAATATTTGGGTGTGGGAAATTAAATAAGAATTCTTTTCCGTGGAAAGAAGTAGTAGTTTAATGTAATTTCAATTAATTAATAAAAATATACACACGTATGCTGTCTGACGTCTGGGAATATTCCTCGTTACTAAAATTTTATTTAAAAAAATGGTGGTAGATTCAAGAAGTAATATGGACAAAGTTTAATTGCCTGGATTCATTTTACAGTTCTGAACCTGCAATAAATAATGAATTAGAGATATTCTTTTGGGTGCGAGTGGCCAGTGGGACTGGACAACTGTTTTTGTCTCTTCATCGAGGATACAAGAACATGACCGATACCATCATAACTTACCGGCCGGGAAAAAATTAAACACATGCATGCATGGCCATCGATCATATATATATATATATATATATATATTCCAACTTTGCGTTGCATTAACAAGTTTTTTCATAAAATAATTATTTGGAGGAGCGTTTCTTGTTGCCAGATTTAGCTAGATAGGTTTGAGAAAACTAAATTTTATGAACAGATTTAGCTTGTTTGTTAGGTCTTGTAGTTATGCCAGGTACAAATTTTGTACGTACTAAGAAACATAACTTTTTAAAAGAACTTAAAAAATATTCAAATTAAACCAACACATAAACATATACTTAATAGTGTAGTACTTAAAACAAAGGGTTAATTTAACGGTAATAGTTTCTATTCAAGTCGTTCAGCCGTAAGTTTGACAAATGACTAGTTCCAGCTCAAATGTTTCTAGTTGTCATGCTTAAATTTATTTTTATAATAATAATTTTTTTACACCGAAACAAACGGTTTTTGTAATGTTAGATATTTTTTTTTAATTCAAAGACAAAACTAACAATGCCTTTAAATCCCCTAAAAAAATTAATTGTTGTGGAATACTCTATAAAAATTAAAGATACAATCGATCATCTATTGTCAATTAAGGAGAATACTGCCGAAGCCATTTATTGGATGGGCCATCTCATTAATTAATCGACCAATTTGTAGGGACGTTCAGAACCTGTTGTGTAGATGACTAGTACTCCTTCCGTTCTTAATTATTTAATGTTTTAGAGATGGATATAAGAATTAAAATAATAATTAAAAAGTATTAAATATAGTATTTAATTATCTATAATACTCTTAAATCTTTTGTTGGGATAATGAGAGTTTTATTAGGATAAAGAGAGAAAGAGTTTAAAGTATCAAAAAAATAGGTAGAATAATGAAGGGTAATTTTAAAAAAATTGTCATTAATTCTCCTAGATTTGAATAAACGTCAAATAATTAGGAACAAATGAAAAACTCTAAACGTCAAATAATTAGGGATGGAGAGAGTATTAAATAGGACTTCTTGAAATTATGTTAGGAGTATTTGATAAAATCGAATGAAATAATTCTGAATGAGCTGAATAAAGTAGAATTCTGAATACTGAATGAAAAAAGTTGTTTGATAATTGATATGTCTGAAACACCTGAATAATATTATTATTTTTCCCCTCTGAAAAAATTTAAAAATATTATAAATTTATGTAATATTACTTAATATAATATAATAGTTAATATTCTAAAAAAAATCATTCAGTCAAAAAATGGGACTTAGTCATTCAACCTAAATCGTCTGAATAGCTGACTGATTCAGCCATTCAAATAATTTTTTCCGAAATAAATACACTGAATAATTGAATCGATTAATCATTAAGTGCTAATCAAATAATCCCAAGTCTAATTAACAAGTTTTCGTCAAGAGTCAATTGGACCACTTTTACACAGTATAACTGAGCTAGATAATTTTATTGAATCATAATTAAAAAAGTTAATGTAATTATAAGTTTTAATGGGATTAATTACAAGTGTCTCATATTTGTACAACTAGAGTTGTATAGTTTTGTACTTTCAGTTACAATTTAAATAAAAGAGTTAATATCAAATAAATAATTATTAGTACACTTGTTGAAAATCTTCATATTTATTATTTACAAGATATTTCCTCACGCTTTAGAGTTTCAAGTTTATAATTTAATTTATTCCATGATTTTTATTTATGTTGAGAGAAAAACAATTAGAGATAAGAAGTGATAAAATTTTAGAGAGAAGATTTATAAAATTCTAGAGAGAGAAACTAAAAAATAAATCTTTGTTATAGAGAATATGAGGAATTCATATATACATTAATCTATATTTATGTTTAAGTTTGATATATGAGCTGGTCCATATCTATTTATGGTCGTCCAATTATAATTTCTTAAATTTTCAACTCATTTAAAGTTAACCAATATATACTCAAACTCATATTTCCAAACCCGCTCATACCCGTTCATTTGTCAGATTTAATTATAATAATATTTTTGATTTAAAAAATATTTGAATATTAGTTAATAAAATAAAATTAAGAGGTTTTAAAAAATATTTTAATAATAGTTAAATTCTAATTCCATACTTTTTTGATAAAAAAACTTAATTTTGTCTCATTATATATGTATGTATATAGATATAAAGATATGAAGATATGTAGTTAGTTGGTTTCTCAATGCATTGCTATAAAAAATAAAAAAATAAAAAAATTATTAGCAATGAATACATCAAAGCCATGGGCCATGAATATAAAAAGGAGTGATGTTAACAATAACAATGACCCTCACCAAGTAGACAGAAAAGGAAGGGTCATCTTCTTCATAAGACATCACATATGTAATGTGACAATTCATAAAAAAAAGGTTACCTAGTATAAAATATAAATGTTTGGAAATCTTAGCGCTGATAGTAAGGTTTGATTATCAATATTATGCAATCTGTATATTCTCCTCCTCCTTTTCCTTGTATATTTATAGCACAGTTGCAATCATCATAAAGACCCCTATATTTATTTCTTCTCTCTCTCCCCACTCAATTCCCCCCCCTTCCTACTCACTCCCCCTACCCTACCTTGACCCTTGCATTTAAATTTCATGATGTGTTCTTCCATGTGGCTAGCACATTAAATTTCCATTACCTTAAAGTAATACTCTCTCGATTTTTTAATGCAAGTCGTTTTATAGTTGTAGTAAGTATTAAAGAAATGATTGTAAAATATTAAACATAATTTTAATTATTTATATTGTCTTATATTAAAAAAAAGTGTTATTTATTGGACAGAGAATAGTGAGAGAACCAAAGTTATATTTAATACTTGAGTTAATATTGAAAACTA
This sequence comes from Panax ginseng, assembly GCA_020205605.1. Classification (NCBI taxonomy): domain Eukaryota; kingdom Viridiplantae; phylum Streptophyta; class Magnoliopsida; order Apiales; family Araliaceae; genus Panax; species Panax ginseng. The sequence continues at coordinate 8,648,560 of CM035139.1, forward strand.
AATAATTAACGCTTACTTGAAATTCTCAAATGACTTATATAGATAAAAATATTTTTTCTAAAATAAATTATATTAAAAAACGGAGGGAGTATAATTTTATAAAATGCTTTTTTGTAGTGATAAAGAAATGGCTCAAATGATTGAGGAATTTTATACACCTCTCACATTTTAATAAGTCTACTATCACATAAAAACCACTCATATACTGTTCACATACACTCATATGCGTATTGTATGGTCCACGTGTGCAGAGCAAGTCATGTGAGTCATACCAATATATATGAGTATATATAAACAATATGAACGATTTCATGTGATAGTAGCATTACTCCTCACATTTTGCTTGCATTTATATGTCGGTATATGTGAAGTTCTTTATTTATAATGTGAGACCACCCAGTTTTAGATAAATGACCTCACATGAATTATGTATAAGAGTTGAAATAAAATCCTGATATATATTTTCGATAATTTAATATTAGAGATATATTTTTTTTATAGTCTGTTTTAAAAGTAAAGATGCATTTTTAATTTAACTATAAAATGTTATTAAGTTCTTAACATGTCATTATTATTTTTTAACTGATTAAATACTATTGTGTCATCACTACACATTTTTAGCAAATATTAGGAATAAGTTTGTAAAAATAATATTTTATTTAAAAGTCATCATTTAATAAATATATTTTAATTTTAAAACAGATGGAGTATATTTTTTAACATAAATCCTAGAACTAAAATGTCAAAAAAGAAATTAAAAAACTTTGATTATGCAAGTTTGTGTTATAAATGTATAAAATTTTCTTTTATTTTCTTTTTCTTTTTGAGGTTAGGTTAGGTTAGGGGGGTGGGGGGGGTTGTAGATATTATTCTAGGTTTGGCAAGGGATAAGAATATTCTCACATTATCCCAGTCAAGTATTGTTTTCGGTTGGTCTTTTAATATATGTCATTTTAGAGTTGTGCATAAATATTAAATAAATAATTATATAATATTAAATATAATATTAATTACTTATATTGTCCGTGTATTAAAAAAGAGTGTTTTTTAATAGACAGAAAATAGTAAGAGAATAAAATTTATATTTAATATTTAGGATAATATTAAAAACTACACAATTAATGTTCAATTAAAATTCTCAAATGACAAATATTAAAAGATAAAAATATATTTTTAAAATGACGTTTAAAAGGGGACGAGAAAATAAGAGACAAGAATTAAGAGTCCATTTAATTTGTGAATGAATTAATTTAAAATTTATAAAGATACAGATATTTAATGCAGCTCCTATTGAAAAACTTTCAAAAGTTAGTGAATCTATTACGTACACACTTGATATCTAATCTAGCTCCTAATTTCCTTCCTTACTAAATTCCCATTTCCTAGAGACAAAGAAAGAGAGTTATAAAGGATGTTGTATGATTTCTTTATATCTTGATTTTCGTTCAACTATAAATCTTATTCTGTTGTGAATTGGTGTGGGACGATGATGATGATGTTGGTGAGATCTGATCTGTGACGGTGACTTGGAAGTTTTTGATCGGAAACTATGGATGTTCCGATCGAGTTCCGATGAAATGTAGGTTAATCAACAACCATTTTTGAAAATATGTATGATTTCTTTTTTTCACATTTGCTCTATGTTTTCATACTACTATCACTTGTATATTAATAATTTTCTTTTACTTCTAAAATATTGGGCAAAAATAAAATAAAAATTAATAGTAAGATTTACCAATCATTTAAACTACTACCTTCAAGGATAGAAGTAAATACCAATTGTTGTTCTATATTAATCTTCTCACTAAACATTCCTGTATATCTTTTCTTTCTAATGAGGAGGGTTCAGAGAATGTTGAAACTCAAGCCTGTTAAAACTCGACCCATTCGGCTAGAAAATTGGGCTGGTGAAGACTATTCTAACCTGATCAAGCCCAGCCGAAACCTTATAATAATAAGATCAAATTTTATGGGTTCAAGTTTTCTTGGATGTTAGGCAAGAGGGAAAGGAAATCTGTGCGTCAAATTTTAATATTTTTTTTAAAAAAAATTATTGTTTCTCTCCCCAATCCTAATTTCTCTCTAATATATTTTTAACTACACACATAGTGTGTGTCAGAAACACTAGTATAAATCAAGATAAAGTAGAAAAAATTTATTTAAATTTTATATAGGTTACAAAAGAAAGTTCATTTTTGTATAATGAATATGTCACGTAAATTACAAGCTAGCTCAAAGACTCCATGAAAAGAAGATTTTGTAGCAATGCAATTGAATAAATTTGTCCACTTGCATGAACTTGAAAGACATAGTCAAAAGGGAAAGCCTTAATAGAATTGCAGCATTGCCATTCAATGTAAAATTTGTAGACCAGTGTATGTAGGTCATCGAAGCCCATGCATAACAAGATGTAGCAAGTAGCAACCATTAATTGTGGTCCAAACTGACTTTTCAATTGACAAATATAATAATATCTTCCCCGTACCCCTCTTAACCCTATTTGCCTGCAATTTGATTAGAAAATCCGTGAAACATATATATGATGGGATATATGTTGGGCTCCCTCCCTAGTCCCTCCCTCCTACGTATGTTGATGTTCTTCTCATGCCACAAACAAAGCAAAGCAAGATAACTTTTCAGTTGTCAATAGAAATCAAGATTACATAATCTCTCTCTCTCCATCTTTTCTCTTTCCTATATATTTTTATGCTTAAAAATCACAATCAAAGAAGTTAGAATGCAGCTGTCAATAGTCCAAATACAAGTATTAGTTCAATAAAGATCACTACTAAGAATTGGTTAACGTTTGTCTCTACCCTTATGGTACGTTTGGAGTTTGGAAATGGAATGGAAAAAATTGTATTTGGTTGCGATTGGAATAGATTGAATCATTTTCATTCTTTTCAAATTTATGAATTTTATTCTTAATAATTCATTCCAATTCCAGGATATCCAAAGTATAGAATATGCATTCATTTCAAATTTTTGCTTTAATAAAAATAAAAAATAGATTTAACATTTGTATATACTGGTCATATTATTACACACAACACAACAACTTAATTAGTACCAGATTTGAGACAGCATAAGAAGGGATAGAAGAAAGGCAAAAGCCAGGATTATATATATATATATATATATATATATATATATATATATATATATATATATATATATATATATAATTTTTGGAGTATTGAGTGTACACAACTGCAAGGTAAACAAGCATTGATGGCTATTCTTCACATGCCCATCCAACCAGCCATCCATCTCTTTCCCATGTGCACCTCCACATAAACATCCAAAACAATCCTTCATTATTCCCCTTTCATTCCAGCTAACTCTATGAATAATAACAACATTTCCATTAATGAATACTATATATATTATCAAAAAAAAATCATTTATTGGAATCTCTATTTCTATAAACAAACTGTAATACTAAATTATATTGATGGGGAAGAAGCTAAAAAAGTACTTATAGAGTATAAACAAGGAACGGAACAAAAAAAACACAGAATCATTATTACATTCAAGAATGCCAGATACCATTAAATATACTACGGAATCTATTAGTGGATAATTTCCTAACAATCTTTTTCGCATCGGATACTTCGGCTGCTGCAAGTTTTTCTATGTTTTTGAGGTACCCTGAATTTGCAATTTTCTTTCTTCCACTAGTGGAGTTTATTAGTGACATTAAAATTGAAAGCAACAACTTTCTGTCACCTGAATTTGCAGCCTCCTCCCCAGGATCAAGTAATTGTAGAACCAAACCAACATTTTGCTCGTTTTGCACGAATTTCTTCCGATTCCTGGGGACTAATACCATGCTAGATAGTGCCTCGGCTGCAATTTCTCGAACTTCAAATGACTTTGCATCAAGAAATTTAACAAACTCGGGCATAAACCCTGCATCACCCATTGCCTTTTTAGCCTCCTCTGAGGTTCCACATAGCCAAAATGCTGCCTTTAAAGCCAATTCTTGGACTGAAACCTCTCCGTTGCGAAGAAAATAAAGGATATGATGCATAAATCCAGAATTCATCAAAATATTTAAAGAACTCACTGAATTCATGCATAAATTCACTATTGCCCTTGAGGCCATTTCTCGAGCCTTAGATGAGAACAAAGTTTTCGGATCCAAAATGCAAACTAGCACACTAATCCCACCTTCCCTAGTAATCAAATTTCGAATTGATTCATCCCCGGATGCCATAGTTTGAAGAAAATCAATTGAAGTTATTTGTACAACTTCATCTTTAGACCTTGCTAGCTTGATGAAAACCTCAATTGCGCCTTCTTCAACCATAAACTTCTTTATTTCCTCAACCCCGATAAGATTTTTTAAAACCCCACAAGCCAAACCAACCAATTCATTACCACATGTATCAGAATTTGTGCATATCTTCAACAGAGCAGGCACTCCACCATGAGCTGAAACCGACCACGCATTATCCGAATTCTCAGTGAAATTCATCAAACACCTTGCTGAATTTTTTTTCCCATCTTCATTTCCAGACTCCAAAACCCCAACCAATGGCGCAATTATCCCTGCCTCAGCTAAAACATTTCTGTAGGCCTCAAACCCAGAAACCAAGCACACCCCTTTTGCAGCTTCTTGTTGAATTTCCATTTCATCTGAATCAAGAAAATTCACCAAGATTGAAATCAACCCATCAGTCTCCACAGAAATCTTTACATACCTTTCATCATCTTGAATCACTTCATTGAAAGCAATTAAAGCTTGTTTCTTCATATTGTTGTCACCAATCTTTAGCCTTGATAACAAGTCATTGACATAGAATTTCATGTCATCGCGAGAAGCCGAAACCCCAGGCTTTTGTACCACAAGGGCATAATTGTGGGTAAGCAATCCAACAGTGTAAATTTCAGATAGACTTTTTGTGTGGTTGTCTATTTTAGAAAAAAGTATAGCAAGGTCGCTTTGCATTAGTAATTTGCCACTAAATGATAAGTTTATGCACCTCCTTGCAAACTCATTACATTCATCGAGTGTGGCTGCGATTGCCTGAATAACTTCGCCGGAGAGTGATGGGTTTTCGCCGGAATCACGGTTTTCGATGGCGTTGAGGCCAGAGAGAAGCTCCTCGAGCTTGTTTCGTATCTGCTGCCATCTGACAGTGAATACTTTGATCGAATAAGATAGAGAAATGATTGAAGCTGTGAGGTTAATGGGTAGCCGGAGTCTTGATTTCCCGGCGGATGATGATTCCGGAGACGTTTGGTCTTGATTTTGGGAATTGTCTTCTTCACCCATCTTGTTTATGGATGGAAACCCGTTTTCAGTGGAGGTGGGTTTGAAGATTCCGGAGAATGGTCGGAGAATTGGTGATGAGGCATGACTCATGAGAGGAAACAAATTGATGATCTTATCATGAATGAAGAAGAGGAGACTTAGGACTGGGACTGTCTCTCTTTGCTTATCTTCTGCGTATGTAAAACAGAATTCAGTTTTGTATAAATTGACAAAACTAACCTTTTTGGTACTGTGCGAGCCTGTGACAGACAGACAGGGTGTATAATATAACAGGGGAGGGGAGGGGAGGAGAGGGGAGGGGAATAATTAAAATAAAATTGGTGGATTGACATTTTGGCTTCTTATAGGAGAGTTTGTGACAAAATCATTAATCACTAGTACTACTACATTTAACTTTTTCCTGCCATTTTACGTAACTAAAAGTTGTAATTCTGGCATTTGTCAAGTTTCAATACTCGACAACGATTTCTTTTACGTAATTTATTATGAATTTATTTTTAAAAAAAAATTATGAATTTATTTTTAACAATTTCTTTGTGCTTGTAGCGTTAAAGTATGACCACAATTAATTGCATGAGTTTTTAGTGGTAATTTTCATTTCAAAATAAAAAAATATTTTTACGGTTAACATAAGGCGGAACCGGGGGCATATGACCCGGTAGATCTATTGCCCAGACGGAATTAGGCGGGGAGGGGAGGCGGGGGGAGGGGGCCATGGCCCACCCAGAGAGTGAGAGTGAGTATCTTGGCAGCATTGAAAGATTATTCAGTATACATGTGGAGTAAAAGTCTTATTTTTCGTCAAGTCGAGATCGCCATTCTAACTGTAGTAAAAGAACGGCGGACATGGAGTCTAGGAGATCGAGACGACGACGACGATAAACAAGATCTCTCCGTTAGCTTCGCCGCCCACGACCTCTCCAACCTAAACCTTGATACTGCTTGGTATTCCCATTTTTTCTCTCTAAAATCTAAACAAATACAACAGATTTGACACGAAAAACAGGGTCGTATTTCTTTCTTTACATATTTCCTTTCTCTGTTTTCCAATTAATGTAGTATTTCTGTTTTAAAATATAAGAATATTATACATTTTTTAAACTCAACTTAAGACATTTTTAAATTTAAAATTGATATATTTTTTTCTTTAACTTTAGTCAATTACTTATTGTAAGATTTATTATTGAAAATTATTATTTTCACAAATAAAAATTAATATTTTCATAATGTCTCACATAAGTATGAGATCATTTACTATTCATGTGAAAAGGATTTTATGTAATTATTATTTTTACTTATAAAAATATCAATTCTCTTACTATCTTGTGACTTTTAATAAATCTTAGTTGTGCAAAATTGTCCCTCAAAGATATATTAGTTGTGCAAAATTGTTCCTCCAACCCTTTTGTCAACAAAAAGCTGAATTTTTTCAAATTAAATTTGACAGAAAGTAATAACATATTATTCATGTATAAAGTAAGGTTATTATAGTTATTATAGTAGTTAGACCTATTTGAGATACATTTGAGAGCAACAAAATTCGTATTTACGATTGAGATATTTTTCATTTTTTTCAATCTGGATCAAAATCAAATCTAAGGACCTTAACTCTGCTCCCTCGTCGCTACAACCTACCCGTCGCTGGTCCGAACCTCCAGTAATCGTCTTTAAATTTTAACTTCTTAAAATTTTGTTCTAATTTCGCCACTGTTAACATTTAGAGGTGGTGATATTTTTAACGCCCTCGGATTATTTTTGATAATAACGTGAGTTTGTATTGTGCTACAAAATCTCAGCCCTATTTTAATAAGTTATGTTTTGCTCATTTATTATGTCAAATCAAACTTTATACTACTCATTATTAACCAAAAATATACTAATTGATGCCTAGTCAAGCAGGCTAATCTACTAACTAAACAAAGCTAGCTAGGGGCTAGGGCTGTGATTTGTCAAAGGAGGAAATTGCTAAGAAATTTATCTCAAATACCATAGGTATATAAAGGAGAGTACTTTGGACACTTTTCTAACATAATCAAATTTTAGATTAGAGTAATGTTAGAGAAATAATTTATTTTATAATTATTTTATAATTTATTGATGTGATATATTCTACCTCGGTACATTGATAAATAAATTATTTTAATGTAGTCTTCGATCCCACATAAAAGTTGAGATAGAGTATGTCACGTTAATAAATTATAAAATAGTTATAGAATAAGTTATGTATCTAGCATTATCCTTTACGTTAATAGGCCACCCCTAAATAAAGGAGGGACTAGGGAGTGAGATTTAACACATTTGGAGATGGAATTAATATAGGCCCCGTTTGGACCAAAAAAAAGGGGTTCGATCACTTCAATGGAGTAGGGTTGGGGATATTGGCATGGAGATGAAGCATGCTCTCCCCACCATGTGAACCCTTTTCTTATTTTGTTTTATTTTATTTTGGTGTGCTTGTAGGAAGGTGGGGAGAGAATCCTCATGCAAAGAAAGGTCTGGTGTGTTGATAATGAAAGGAGCAGCAGCTAAAGTGAAGCCAAGAGTTGCTCACTGTCAAAAACAATGCTTGCTAAAGGAAAACATAAAGGCATGTAGTAAATGTGTTGTATGAAATAGTGAGTGATGTCGTAGAATTAATAGAAGATGTTAGGTAGAAAGAAAGAAAGGGCATTGGCATTGTTAAATGTTACAGACGGGGACGGGGACGACTTTGAGTAAGGAAGAAGGGAAATCCAACAGCTTCAAAAATCAAAATACCTTCCTTCGGTTTTAAGAGAAAGATGTTATGATATGGTTTGTTTTTGGCTTGGCGGGGCGTGGGAATGCAAGCAATCGCCATCCATTTCATCATTATGTCAATCACTATTAACTATCAACATATATATATATATATATATATATATATATATAGGTATACATCCTTGATACAAATGCATCAAATTACAAGCAAGACAAAACTATAACCAAAATGCTTAAAACTGTGCATGCAAAATGCATAAAAACAACAAGTCTACTAGCTAGACTACATGCTCAAACTCTCTACAGTTCCAAAAGATGACATCACCCTTGGGCAAAGTAAAAGTTAGAGAACATGCATGCTGTAATTTACTACACCATCCAAGAGTGATTAATTATGAGGGAATCTGATACAAGAATTTAAATCATATTAAAAATAAATCATCTAAGAAAAACTACTCAATGAGGGATATATGAATGATAGCTATAAATTAGAAAGAAATTACCTATAATCAAATTTCCAATAACAGCTTAATCAATGCGCAATCCCCAAAACCAATTTCCTATAACAAGTGAAATTTGAAAAAGAAGAAACTCAAGTGTACTTGTTGATTCAAAAGTGCAGATCCAAACTTGGAACTATTAAACCAAATTATAACCCACTTATATTATGAAATCAATCTTCATAATTTAGTGGATTCTGCCAATCATAATGCATACCAACTATATCTATCCAACTACTACATAGATCATCCATAAAAAAAATGTGTCATGATATCATTCTCCATTCAAAGAGCATCTAATCAGTACCTCATTCACACATCAAATAAGGTTAAGCTAGGAAATATCAAGATTATATTAACAGGCTAGGGATCTTTCATGGTATATATGAGGAAATTTGGAAATCTTGGGGGCTGAAAATTATGACTTTGAGAGTTTTCAATAGAGATTTGAAATGCTTAAAAGTGAATGTGCTAGGGGAGATTTAAAAAAAATAACAAAGTAAAATAAAACCGAAGGGTATGCTGCATAAACAGGACCAGCCCCATCTTAAAATACAATCTGGCATGAATTAAGACCCCGTGCAAAACAATCATATGAAAATTCTAAACAAACAATTAGAAAATATATATTACACATGCAGAAATAAAGATGTCACAACTTAAATTGTCAAATATCCTACATAAGGTTTAGAGAGTAAGAACAAAAGGAGGTGCATCCCTTCTAGGACCTGCTACAGACCGATAAACATAAAGTTTATCAGCACCACTGTCATCATTCCCATTATCCTTCATCACCTCAACATTCAATCTTGGCCTATACTTGGCTAATAGTCTGCAACCGTTCATTGTCACGTTGCAAGCTGACATCCAGAGAGACCGCATTGATTCATACTTCTCCAACCCTGAAAGTAATGCCGCATTCCCAAATGGGCAGTCCCTAATTTCAAGCTTCCTTAGCTTTGGGCAACCCTCCATCACAGCCTGCATTCCCAAATCACTGCTGCCAGCAAAAGCCACGGAAAGGGTTTCCAGGTTTTTGGCATACTCTCCAATATACTCAAAAGTCAGGTCCGTCAATAGGCCTGAAACTGCAAGTCTCTGGAGCTTAGTGCAAGTCTTTACCACCGAACCAAAGGCCTCATCCATTGGCTCATTTGTTAGGTAATCTGGCTGGCATGGATTCATTATGCAGAGGCGGAAGTGGGTAAAATTAGGACAGTTATGCACTATAGTTGCAACGGCAGCATTAGTCATCTGCCGACAGAAGTAGAGGACATAGTGGAGTTTGCGACATCCATAAGATACAGCCACAAAACCTGACTCGGTCACTCCATGAAATATATCCTGGTCAAAGGGATCTGAAGGAAAAACTCGTAGTTCCTCAAGCAAGGGACAGTTAGATCCAACAGCTTCTAGCCCATTATCTCCCACTGTGTCCAGGACCTGCACCAGGAAGTTTACTTATCAGAAACTCGAAATTGTAATTATGTAATTACTTAGAAAGGCCATTGATAAATCATATAAGATTTTTCTCTTAATTTTTTTTAAAGGTTTCTATGTTATATGTCAGCTAAAACAGCATGTGTGAAAGCTCACAAACATTTTGGACTTTTAAAAGGTTTGGTATAGTAGTTTGGTTGTGAAAATAAAATAATAAGAGAATATGGGTTTGGTTTAACAAGGGAAGTTTCTTACCCAAAGGCGCCGTAGATTTGAGCATTGAGCAAGAACCTTTTCAAGTTCGCCACTTTGCAGAGTTGCATAGCTCAGATTCAAGAAAGTCAGATTGGCACAGGCCGGGAAAAGAACTGGGAGATGGAGGGAAGTAGCTTCCCATAAACCTGAGAGGGTGCGCAGATTTTTGCATCTGCTGAATGCACTTTCAAGCTCTTCACACTGGCGGGGAGCAAGCTCTTGTTGGAAAGAGCCAGTACCAAGCTTAAATCAATTGGGGTGCCCTTATCAGTAGCTTTTGTAATTGTTCCAAGCTGATATTTTTATTAACCTTCAAAACCCTTAATGATCTGCACCTGTTTACTAACCTCTCAAGGGCATCAAAACTGACTTCACTGTTCAGGCTGGCAAAGTTCAGCACTTCCAGCGACACAAAGTTCTCAGCAAAGCAATTTAACCAACCCCCACCAACATCATCCATGCCATTTTCCTGTATGTCAAGCTCAGTCAAGTTCCTGCAAGAGACATTGGACTTTAGAAGTCTTGTTCTTTGTACAAGCCAAATCAAACACAAGTGACAGACCACAACAGCAAAAAAGGTATTTGTTCTTTGTAAGGTAATTGGTTATTGAACTCAAAAAGTAAGAAGTGGAGACCAACATTTGTAATAGGAAATAAAATAAACGCCAGATTTAAGATGTAAGATAGTCAGATGGTTGCTCCACTTACGAGACCTCAATTCATATAGCACATTTTATTAGTTTAACCTATTCTAAAGTAAAAAGATATCAAGTCTTTCTGTCTATAAGGGAGCCTTGATGATCTGAAAACCTCCAAAAATGAGATGTATTGTTCTTTTGTTGCTCTCTTTCTACATTATGTCAACCAAGAAAGAGATAGGGATATGGAGCTGGAGCTGGAGCTTGACAAATGATTTGATTTGATATTGATCAATCATTCAGACATCACTAACATTGAAAAATCTGATTCAGACATGATATAACATTGATCAATCAGGATTACTGGTCACCATTGGTAGATCACTTACAACTGGCAAGCAATCAGTAATTTATTGCAAGTGTTCATTGAAAGTCTCCTTGCCAAAGGAATGAGGAGGTTTACCCAAATTAAACACATCAACAATAAACAAAAGGAATAAAGCCTATTTAAAATGGGGGAGTTTGTAACACCTCAGGTCCACATCGAAAGATGGTCAAGATATAAGGAAGTTTTAAATGCATAACAAAACTGGTAACCCAAGAAGATACTAAAGATGGTTTGAGGCCTTATTTGGATGGATTGCGATTCGGATGGGCCTGACCCAAGATTTAGCTGGATTTGACCGACCGGTTGTTTGAAGGAGGAGGTTTACCCAAATTAAACACATCAACAATAAACAAAAGGAATAAAGCCTAGCATGGTCAGAAATTTAAATGCATAACAAAACTGTTATTGACCAAAGTATATTGAATGCCTACAAAACGATTAGAATATGAAGAATGTGCGTTTGCCAAAAGATACATATGAAACATGGGGATACATTAAACATATACATATTTACATATTCCATAAAATTAATATTATTTAATTCATAACAAGATAAAACTGCAACAATTCATCATATTTCATAACTGATGTAAAACTCAAAGTTAACAATCCAATCATAAATTATACTCATCATTCAGCCAGTACAAGTTACATCCCTATAGTGAGCCGGTAGATTTCACTGAAGTTTCCAATGGAATAATCTATATAAAATTGGAAACTCGTATTTATTTCTCGGAATCGGTTCTTAGAATTTCGATTTCGAAAGACAATTCCTGAGCTGCACAATGAACAGAGTCGAAGAATTGCAATTTCAATCCAGCACACATGCTAAACTGACAGATGTCAGATAGTGGCCAAGGTTTGGACACCAAACAAGAGAAAAGACCACTAGTTTCACTCTTATGATTCCCTAGATGCAAACCATATAAAAGGAATAAAGTTCATTGGTGAAAAGACAAGAATGACAAATGAAGAGGATCAGACAATATTTTCAAATATAGGTTCTTGTATGGAATGAGAATGTCAACAATAATTTATAGCAATGACCTAAAAGTCCATTTCAAGCTAATGCCATCCAGGTACAGTAATATTCAGATAAACAAAATTTGAGCCCTTCCGAAAGCTATTTGCTCATAAAATTCAATATTTACCACCAAATTGTTAATTCTAAAGAGCTATCACACAGGCTTACTTTACCCCTCACTTTCTTCTCAAACAAGGAGAAAGCAGCATTGGCCACAGCATCTAACAAGAGACTCGCAACAAGAAACTAGAAATTGCAAACCATTTTGGGACAATATATCTTAATTCTTAACTTCATGTCACCGTGAGTATATAATTATACATCAATAATGTGTCATGGTTACTAATTATGCAGTTGTTCCTAATCATTTGGAGTTAACTTACTTGTCTCTGTTCTAATTAAGCTAATCGTAACAAACCAATAATAAAACCTCCCTTCTTCTGATCAATAAAAGATGAATACTTGACATCTCCAAGAAAGTAGACAACAAGTTCCAGAAAAGGAGAATAAATGAATAGTATCAAAGAACTGACCAAATGAGAAGTACTCAAAATTTCCCAGATAAATATGGAGATATTTTGAAAGAATAATGACATAAAGATTCAAGAACATGCAATCCATTAAATGCTCATTAACAGGTCAAACATCACATCAAGAAAGCAGCAGAAAAAAGAGAGAAAATAGATTACTACAAAGTAGTGAAACCAAGAAGACAAGGCCATCACTTCCCCATCCCCAAAATCACATCATTCATTTTTCAACCACACATCAAACGGACATAACTTTATCACAGACAAACTCTATCAACTCTTCCATCAACGTACATGCATAAAACATAGATATAGTAAACGAAAATAAAACAGTGAATGGTGACTTACTTTTAACCAAGTGCGTTTCAAGTAGAACATTTTGTTATATTTATCATATTAAACAAACCCAAGTTCAACAAATTCAGCAGTAGAAGCTATTAACACCATAAAAGGAGAATTAATTCCACAACTTAACATACATATAGGAATTTAATTTAATGAACGATAGAGAGGATTTCAAAATTCTTACTTGCAATGAGTTGCAATAGCTTTGAGACCATCAGTACTAAAACCATCACAGCTCAAGAGGGATAAAGCTTTAAAATTTGAAAACGAATTTGCCAGAAACTCCAAACTTTCATCTCTCACAGCCATTCTCTTCAGCCTTAACTCCTCCAAGAATGGGTAAGCTTTTGCAAACACTGCAAGCCATGAATGAATATCAGCTCCCCAATTTTGTGGCACCAAATTGAAGTCTGAAAATCTTGGTTTCCCCTTTAAAGTGACGCTCCGGATATTCGGAAATCGCCTCGCCACAATCTCCGGCGAGACCGAGTAACAGTTTCCAATGAACACCCTGGTCCGGCTCCACCTCTCAGCGTTGAACCAGTCTTTGCAGACCAGTGAAATTGAGCTTCGATCTTTGTGGGATCTCACCAGAGAGAGAACTCGTTCCAGTACCTCGTCTGGGAATGGCGGAGTCGAATTGGGAGAGTTGGCCGAGTTTGCCGAGCCCGCCGAGTCCTTGTTCCTCTTTGGAGGATCCATATTGATTCAAAGCTCAATTCCCAGCTCCAGAGCTACATTCAATAATTTATAAATTCAAAATCAAAACCCCTTTTCAAACTCAAAAGCATTTATATACAGATATACACCAAATATCTATACATATGCTATCTAATGATTTGAGATATAGATATAGACATGTTTACAACCAAAAAAAAAAACCTCCATAAACGAATTTCAATACTAAATTATGTTAGATGAAAAAAATTAAGTTCTACTGTTGTATTATATACATACATTCACATGCAACTACGCATATAGATTCAAATATGTTTACATGCATAGATACATATGCATCTAAAATTCTGGAGTCAATTCAGTTACAAAACTCCGCTAAAAACAGATTCAAGAAATGTTTAAAGCAGCCGAAATTAATTTAAAACAATGCAACAGATTTTCCCATTATGGCACGAATAAATAACAGCTCAAAACCCTTAAAATACTGAAACAAGAAATGGATCCACCATTAAAATTTTAAAACAGCTCTACATAACAGGTTTAATACAGAAAAATTCACACACAAATAAACACAACTGTGTGCGAGAGATTTCTCTCTCTTTCTAATTAACCTGAGGGAGATTGAAGCTAGCAGCAAAAGAGAGGAAGAATTAAGATGGACTAATCGATAAGCCAATTTGGGTTTCATAGGGGAAAAATGAGCTGAAAATAAATTTTCTATATATATATATAAAAGAGAAATTTTTGTTTTTATTTATGTGGAAAAATTAATAATAAGTATAAGTCCACCTTAGATGAATCAGATTATGGCAGGGACAGCACCTAACCTGCTCCGTGGTGTGATTTTCGCACACCACCCTCTTATAATCTGCCACGTATAAAACTCAAATGGATTGCAGCGCCTAAGGAGAAACTGAGGTGCGCACTGCGCATATGGCTGATGTTAGTGAAAGATACGGATTTCTGTTATTGAGTAAAAGAGTTGGTAAAAAAAGTTTTTGAAAGGACTGAAAAGATTTTTATTTATTTATTTTATTTTATTTGTAATTTGTTTGACTTGGACAGATCAAACCGATAAGTTCTTTCCAAATTTCACTCCACCATGAACTGTTGTAGGACCCCGCCTTTAATTTCTGTGTCTCGTTATTTATTATTTTACCTATCTATATTTATTTATTTGCATTTAATTTTATATCAAATAAAGTAATATGATAAAAGTTTTGGTTGTCTTTTTATAAATATTAAGAAAAAAAATAAAATCATAAAATTGTTTATATTTAAATTTTCATTTAATTGTATAATTTTCTGCTATTAATGATAGTCCATAAATATGCATAAAAAATAGAAATATGACAATTAATATTAAGGGTATTATAGATAAATTATTATAAAAAAAATTTATAATATTAAAGGTAAATAGATATTTAATTTAAAATTACTTAAAATAATAATTAACGTTAACTTTTATCCTTTTCGACGGAAGGAGTACTTTATCTTATTTGTTATCTCATGCACCTATATATATTTAATTTAATGTCATCTTATCCTTATTTATTTATTTGTAATTAAATTTATTTCTAAATAAAGTTACAGAAAAATATACTTGCTATATTCTAAAATACAAAATTATTATTGATTTTATGTAATTAATTTAAAATACTTTTAAATGAAAAATTAATTTGATTTTTTAAAAATTTTAGTTATTATAATGATCAATTTTACAAATTATCTAAAAGTAATATTTGTTAAAAAATTATTATTTATAATTTTAAAAATATTAATAATTTTTAAGTTTGAAAATAATTTAAAAGAATGAACAATATTTTTGTTCCTCTAACGACCGCTGGTTGTCAGTCTATTTTGTATTTTGAAATCCTCTTTAATCAAAATCTTATATCTACACTTGGTAGGATAAAAAGAACTAGTGTTTACGTACTTTTAAAAATACGTATAAATTTATTTCAATTAAACACCAAAAATAGATTATTATTATTATTCTAATTATTATTATTAATATTATTTCATTATGAATAAATTTTGATTTCAAATTCGAATAAATTTGGGAGTTTTCATTGTAAGAGCACATAAATCAAGAAAGGTTCTTCTAGTGTATTACTAGTGTCTAGTAGCATTATTTTATTCTGATATTACACTTTTTTTCTCTCATTAATATATTATTGAATAATAATAATTACAATAATTGAAGATCCAAACACCACCCATCAGATCATCAGACATTTTCAGATTCTCTCAGACTTGACGTTCAGATTTCGGATACATACTTTTTATTTAATTTTCCCAATTAGATGTCAAAATTAAGTAAGAACAAACCGCCATCTACTGTCGACATTTTTCTATTATGTCTATTTAGGTTTGTGATAGGAGGGAAAATTGGGAAGAAAAGGGATAAAATAATTATAATTTTTTTATTATGTTTGTTTATGAGTTTTAAAAAGAAAATAAAATGATGAGATTTTAATTATATTTTTTTTATTTGTGAAAGGATAAAAGGAAGATAAAATATTTTTATTTTTAAACTATACTATTATTATATTATCCTTACATATTAATATAATAAATGATATGATTTATTTTGAAATATTAATTTAGGTAATATAAAATATCTTTCTCACCCTTTTCAATATCTCTTCCCACTTTTGGGTGCAAAGTTTTGAGTCAAAAATAAAATTAACTTTATCTTCAAATTCCTTTCGTTCATTCTTAAAAAAACTCACAAACATAAAATTTGAAAATAATTTTAATTATTTTTATTCTCTCCCCCTAAAAAAACTTACAAACATATTATTAAAGACAACTTGCTTTTTCATGGAAAGGAAGACAATATATATATATATATATATATATATATATATATATATATATATATATATATATATATAATGTCCTGGCTCATTAAACTTTTATTTAGAAATGTAGAAATTGTCATAATAAAAACTAGCACCTACCATACACCGGTACACCGTTACGTATGCGAGTAAAATTAAATTTTTATAAAATTTGGTGAATTAAATAAAAAAAATTAAAAAACATTAAAAAGGACAATAGTAAAATATTTAAAATTACAAGGGTAAAAAAGTTATTAAAAAAACATCAAGAGAAAAACTTCCACACAAACTTTATGTTTATGATATAGATAATCAGTCGGGATCTTAATCTTACTCTTTATCCAATATACTTTGTGTACCCTCTTTAGCGATGGATCGGACGACGGTTCAATTTCGATTTATCTTTATTATCTGTCATTATATATAGAATCGTGCCTTAGCTTTTTAGTGATACATAAATATATAATGATTTAAACAAACCTATAATGATAAAAACCGATTATTTTGGTTTAAAGGAGAATATACAAAATATGTTGGATAAATGGTATGTTCTTGATCCTTTTTAATAGATAATATTAACAAAATAATACTCTCTCTGTCCCATGATAAAAGTTCTTATTACTATTTTGGGTAGTCCCATGTTAAATGCACACTTTCCTTTAATAACCAAATTTTTACACATTTTTTTCTAGGGAATTGTTAAATCTACAATACTTTTTTGTTATTTTCACAACAAAAGTGTCGCTGTAGATGTATAGCGACGGTGAAAATTGTAGCTATAGGATCTATAGCGACACTTTTGTTGTGAAAATAATATTTTCTATTATGGATTTAACAGTTTCCTTTTTTCTTATTATACCCATAACATTAAATATCTCATACTTTTCTTATTCCAATTCTCTCTCCATATTTAATAAGTATAATTAGTTATGTGCTAAAAATATTTTGAATTGAAAAGCTAAAAAGTCACTCTCTCACCTATATTGAAAATAATTAATGACATATTATTATGAATAATTTTGTCATTTCATTCCTCTTCTTAATAAGCGTTAAAAATTTACCGAAATTTTTATCCTGGAACGGAGGAAGGATTTAATATATATATATATATATATAAAAATAATATTTTTATAATAATTCTCTTTTTATAGAACATAAAAATATTTCTTTTACTTGTTTCATACTGTTAATATATATTATATTCTTCCAAATCTATTATATATACTAAAACACAGTACATGATATCATAGCTTGACACATGTCATTTCCACAATTCAACACGTGTCCTGTCTAATTAATGTTCCTTAAGACCCTTAACAAAATTGTCCAACTAACCTAACAAATGAGGATGAAAACAAATCCTAATTCATTCCCTTAAATTTTAGATTTATAATCCCCTAAATCACTACAAATCTAAACTGTTTTGATAATATCAACTGTTTTGATATTATCCTTTGTAATTTAATTATTATTTAATAAAATCACTACTTTATGCTATTAATTAATTTTTTGAATTTATAATCTTCTAAATCACTACAAATCTAAACAGTTAATAGCATAATGTCATTCTCTTAATTGTTTAGATTTATAATCCCTTAAATCATTAAAAATTTAAACTGTTTTGATATTATCCTTTGATTATCGCACAATAATTTACAATATTTTTATTATATTTTAATTTATTAATTATATACATACATTTATTATTAAAAATTTGAATAATTCCGCGTTCGTATTTAGTAAAACACTAAACCAAGCACAAATGCCATGGCACTGCCACTAGTTTGCGTCATGTTTGGGCTTATGCTACTGCAAAAGCGCAAATTTTGTAAGAGAATAAAATTAGGCAGGTAATAGATTAGAGCAGCTTTTGTCAGTAAAGCGAATCCATCTTTTTGCCTGCAACTTCATCAGATACCTTTGCTAATAAATTTATTTTACTTTACACCTAATATTAATAATTATTATTTTCCTCTAATAACTTGAAGGTAAGCCTTGAAATTAATCTTTTATCAATAGGTCAAACGTCCATTTGGCTAGAGCCAATATAATTGACCACATTGTGACATTATTTTCATGGGGAATAATAATACATAAAAAGGGCTGGTGTCTCCAGCAAATACAGTAGTAACAAATTGGTTGATATCTTAGCTGTTCCACAAGTTATTTGCCAATTATTATATGGTTATTAGTAATTTTATGTTCCTTATCTGCAGGCCTGCAAACGAATTAAATCGTTCGTGAATAGGTTCGGTTCGCTTTGAGTTTGATCGGATTGTATAGTCGAGTCTAGCTCACACATGATATTGCATTTGATTGCTCAATCAAACATGTTCGCGAATCATGTAATTCGGTTCAACTTATTCGGAAACAATTTGAGTTCATTTTGGTTCGAACTTGGTTTAAGTTCGATTTGAGTGATTCGGTAGCTTGTGAGATGCTCGAGAATTTACAATATTTGCACTAATTTTTACTTCAGTACATTGATATGTCCGTGAACTGTTCACAAACTCGAACATATTCACGAACAATTTGCGAACAATTAATAATCCGAACTCGCACACGTGTGTTGGTTCAATCGTGTTATTCGAACATATTCAAGTTCGACTTATTGTATTCTAATTCGATTCGAAATCGACAAACTTCGAATCGAATTGTATCGTTTGCAGCCCTACAATCATCTCAATCGAAAATGTTACTAGTAATTAATTTTAAGGTGAATTGTGTTTTAATTATATGGTGCTTTCAAGACAATTAGCCGTGTACAAGAGAGAATTAGATTCTTCTAATAGTAATGGAACCCAGTTGAGATTATGGATGAAGTCACGTGATTTGCAAAATTAAATTAAATTAATCTAGTCCATATGGATAGTAAATAAATACTCTCTCCGTCCCATAGTCATAGGCTGATTCTTTTGGCACATACTTTAAGAAAATTAGTTTAAGTGACAATTTTTAACAGCAATTTTTCACATATACCCCTTAATATGAAATTAATGAATAAGTTAATTACTCTTTACTTATCACACTGAAACTCTCAATTTAATTGATCAACCATTAAAATAGAATTTTAACCAAAGATAAAATTTTAATCTACATAAACTTTCAACCAATCACAAAACGTTTATGTTATTCCAAATTCATTTATTGAGCCTAAAAAGTTGAATTTTTTTATTGAGAATACAACAACATTAAATGTGGTTATAAAAATAATGACATTGAATGTTGTTTCTTCAAAAAAAAAAGTAATGGTTGAATATTTATTATAAGGGCATAAAAATAAAATAATGAACCAACTAAATTTTATAAATAGTAAGTAGCTTATATATTGGGATATCTTAAAATAGAAAATCAGCATATAACTATGGGACGGAAGGAGTATATAAGTTATAAAACATATAGTCCTAGTTTAGAGCAACTTGTTACTAATTGTATTGATTAAGTCCTAGTTCAGTGCTATTGCATTGTACCTTAATTATCTTTTGCGTTTTACATATGTATTCTTTTACATTTTTATATAATTGTATATACAAAGAATATAATTTTGTTTCTATTTTTTTAAAAAAATGTTGAGTATCGTTTCTCTAAACTTTAATATAATTAATGACCCAATAATTCCCCAAATAGAGACACTAACGCTTACATTTACGAAGTTTTAAAATGGATGAAAAAGAAAAGTAATGGACGTTAAGTTTTCTTTTCAATTCTTATGTTTACGAGTTTTTTAATAAACGGAAAAAAAAATGAAATGGATAAAAAATTTGGCCACTTTTTCTGCCAAAGTTTTCTGTCCAAAATTGGCCTGATTTGGACGAAAAAGAAATTGAAATAAATAATATTTTTATAATTCTCATATTATCCGCAACTTTTAAAATAATAAATTTTAAATTACAACTCATGTCCTCAATTTTAAATTTTCTATTCTTTTCTATTAAAAACTCAGAAACAACACAAAGAAAACTTCGAGTTTTCTATTCTTTTCTTTTCTGTTCTAATTTAAGTTTTCTATTCTTTTCTTTTCTGTTCAAAACTCAGAAACAGAGTGTAAGGCTAGAGGTTTTGATAATATAATCAAAATTAAGGTTTTTTTAAAATATTATTATTAACACATTCTAAGAAATTATATTCTCATTTTGACGCCTAAAAATATGAAATAAAATAGGACCTATTTATGTGAGAAGTGCCAAATCATTCAAATATACATACAATGAAATGAATTATATCGGTTAGATTTCTAAATTTTATTGCACATTTTTTTAAATAAAAAATGCATATGTGGGCCTTGTAAATAAGGTTATAACTTTAACTTATACGTGGATGTAACTTAAAATAAAATCCTCTTGTATAACATTGAACTGAAAAAGTTATTACTTCAATAGGTTACTGGTTCAAGTAGTAATTGAACCGTTATTGAATTAGAGAAGTCATAAATATATATAAAATATATATTATTAAAAATTAATAAAATTATAAAAACTAAAACTTTTATAAAGTTAAAATATAATAAAATTGAGTTACAAAATGAAAACTAAAAGTGATTAATTTTAATATTAAAAGTTTTTGGTCGACTGAAATATAAATAGTCAAAAAACACATTTTTAAGTTAGATCAATTACTCGAACCTCCTCAAATTATAATTTTAATTGATACTCGGATCATATTTTGGAAAAGTCCAAATTGATTCGATTCGATAAATCGTTTCTCACTTCTTAGAAGCCTAAATGAGCCTCAATCAAATCTTATTTTATACTTGATAAATTTTGTGAACCAAATTAGCAACTGGTTCGAGGATCGTTTCGGTTCGTTTTAACTAAAAGTGATTAATTTTAATATTACCAATTTTTTTGGTACAAAGGAATAATTAAATACATTCACGAAAACTTTTTCAATTTAATTTGATTATAAATTGGTCAAGATATGTGATACATGGAATATGTATGAATTAAGAATGATCCCATTATAAATAATTCTATATTACGAAAATTTTCGATGAAATTATCGTAAAGGATTTTTGCATTATATATGAATTAAGAATGATCATTTTAATTTTTATATCTATCATATTTATATTATTCATGATTCAATTTTATCAAATATTTATCGACATGTATATTATTTGTCTTAAAAATATTAGTGCATAGTGTTAAAATTTTAATTGTAGGCGCTAGTGGCATAGACACTTTGTTTTCTTGTGTGGAGTAGGATGGTGGGCCTGGTTATGGGCCCATACACAAGGAAGTGTATACGTCTAAATTGTACCCGACAATAGGGTAAGTAAGGTTAAAGAGACCTCATGTTTTATATTTGGATAAATGAGAAAAAAATAAAATGAAAAAAACCATCTCACTCTTCAACACCAACTACAAATGAAAAAATAATTCATAACAATTAATAAATTTTGTAATTAGCACCACCTCTTAAATTGTGTAACCATGTTCATAATTATTGTATTAAATAATTTATACATAAAGTATATAAATATTAATTTATCCCTAAATGTTTATACCAATAAAACCTAACCTAAAAGTCTAACTTGTAAAATATAAAAATGTGTCAACTATCGAACTTGATATGAAGATGAATTCATACATATTTTAGAATTAGGATCCTCTCCATTTCAAATAAATTTAAGAGACTGTACCTACATAATTGAATGAACAAGAATGAAGTACAAGTTAGTAGGAAAAATGCATTTTGAAAATTTCTATGATAGTTAGTGTATTATGAAATAATAAAGAAAAGTTAGATTTGTTTTTTTTAAGAAAAAGATTAGGGATTGCAGATTGGTTTTATATATAATTCTTATGCAACCCTCTTTAAAATAAAAGTCCTACTATATATTGTAAAGTTTTTTTGCCAAAGTTTAATTAAAACGTAGAAATTAAGAATGACTCAACCCTAATTTATTATATCTTATCATATAAATTTTTACATTGATCGCAATTCAACTTCATCACATATTTGACCATATATATATATATATATATGTCATTTCCCTTAAAATAATTTCATTAAAGTAATTTAATTAGTGATTAGTTTGTTTTTATTTCATTAAATTGTAATTGGAATGAAATTAAAATTTGTGTGAATATGATATGTGAATTGAATTGATATGATGTTTGAGATAGAAAGAGTCCTGCATGTTTCTCCCAAATTGAGTGTTTATATATAGACTAAGAACATAATAGACCTCCATAAAACTCTTGTTCCCTATACTTTTAACAACCCCATGTTCAACCAACCAACCATCTTTTCCCTTTCAATGTCTATATCAATTATACAACCAACCTAATTAGATCTTTCCCATTGGAGACCTAGTGTGTGGGGGGGGTCTGACACGTGGCAGCTAATCAGCTTGCATTAATTGGCCCCACCAAGTTTTTTTTAGTTTCATCGGTTGATAAAACTTGCCTTGCGTATCCTATTGTGGACCTTTCCAATATCTGAGAAAGGCCCATGTTTTTTAATTCAAATGGTTGAGTTTAGAGGTCCTGGGCACAACAACTGAAGTGCAGTTTGAAGAAGTTCAATTCGGATTTTCTATCGAAGCTGTGCATCTTGTTCGTTTGTATAAAGATTCGAAGTACAATTTGACTTATTTTGATTTAATTATTGTTAACTCAATCAAATCTCTTTAATTTTACCTCAAAATTTGGTATACCAGCTCTTGTTGGGATCAGATCATTTTCTTTAAAGACGAATTGTTATGCGCACAAGTTATTAATGAAAATTGGATAAACATCTGGACTTATCCAAATTTTCTCTTGGAGGCATTCTATAATTTGATTTGGCATGACGGGCTATTAGCCTAGTATTTTACCACTTTTTGTACTTAGTAAAAAGTTTAATGCAGTAACAGAGTAATTAATTACCTATATCTCTAAGCACTGCAAAGCAAGCCATTTAGAGATAGATATTTACTTATAAAATGTACAATACAACCAAACAAACAGATCAGTGAATTAACTAACTTCAAGCACCATGAAAAACAAGTGTATATAACTTATTATGCAGCAGTTTTAATTTTAACACAGCTGAAATTTTTAATTTAGAAGATGAATAAGAAAACAGAATCAGTAGAAAAATCCAAGTGATAAAATTCCGAAATAGGCTCAAGGCTTGTCCATCTACACCGCCTTTCCTTCTCCTTCCGACTATATAACGAAAACAGAAGTTGTATAAGCTCATATTGTATGTTCACAATTGAACAACAAATGCATATAGTTATGAACCAAAATGTATAAAAAGATCATAGATTTATACCAGTGGAATTACAGGTTTTGATTCTTGAAAACCGACTTGATACATGAACTCTTTCATCTAGCCCCATTCGGCTGGCGTTCCAATCAGATCCTCTAATTCCATCACAATCTTGGACTGCTGCTTTTCTAGCTCTCCTTGTTGTTCATTTTCATCAACTGCCATTAAATTCTCCAACAATAAACAGTTTTCGGAATTTGTAGACGGATCATAAGTTTCCAAGGCTGCATTGCCAGTCTGGTTTTGAACAAGATTGCCCGAGTCATCACAAGAAAACGCGGCTAATTTCTCTGGTTGAACTTGGTAATTTTCTGTAATGCTCTGGCTAGAATTATCAGGTCCATCAATAAGTTCCATGGGATTTTCTGATGAAACATTCCTTTTCTCCGCGATCTCACCCTCATCAATAAGCTCCCCTTCCTGCCCCATCAGTTGCTTAAATTGTTGAGCATGTTTTGGGAAAAATGCACTAGCCATGAACATGACCATTTTCTGTTGCTTAAACAAGCTATGTATCTGCTCTTTGATGGTGACCAAATCATTCTCCATATACTCTTGTTTCTTTACAAGCCCCTGAACTTCCACTTTCAGTTGGTTCTGATCAGCCCTTAGATTTTCTAGGTGTGCCTCATTAACAAGATTTTCCTGAGTTAATACAAGGCTTTATTCCCTGTTTCTCTTCATGACATGTGAATTTTGGTTTTCCTCTTGATGTTCATAAGCAGATGGTCCTTTCCTTGTTGAAACCACTTATTTTCATACTCCCATTGACCCCAATTGATCTTATTGAAACCCTTTGATCCACATTATAAGAAACATTCATTTTACATGTAAATAGCAACACAATACACAAGGACAACAGACCCCAACAAAAACAAACAAATTCATTGACCAGATAATATTAAGAACTATGAGACAATAATGTTAACATACACAAGGAGAAATTAAAGAGCAAGGATTAAAAAGTGATGCACTCACATAGTTGTTCAGTTGATAAACGAAAGATGAGAAATTATCATGCCGGAAATATTTGGGAAGAATTTCTCTACTAAAGATGTGGTGATCCCAAACAGTGAAGCTAGTGCCACTAGAACTCCAAGATATGATGGTATTAGATTTTGGGTCATTCACCATTTCATAAACCTTTGTCAAGAAGGGTGGTACCCCTTTTCCTCTTGGAAATGATGAGGACGACCTACCACCACCAGCAGCAATCCATCCACTATATGACTCATTCAATTGCAGTTGTTCACTCGTTACGTCTTCCATTGATGAGTTGGCGCCACCTCCGAAACCTTCCTTGCATCCAATATCCTCCTCCTGGGGTGTTCCTGTTATCATGGTGGAAGAAAGTCTCTTTGTTTTTGTTATGGATATCTCACTAAGCTAACAAATTATTACACTCAATTTTAGATGAAATTGTAGGCTTGTAAAAAAATTGCCCCAAAACAGAACTATATATACATGTATATGTAGGCATACTGATCAACGTGCCCATGCAAAACCGCATGCACCATGGATAGATAATCCTCCCCATTCGTTCAAGTCTCAGGTGATGATTCTTTTCTATTTCTTCAAATTTGATACATGTAAAGAATATATTCTTCTTTGTACATTCACACACCAAGGCATACACGTCCTATAAGTCATTTAATCATAAAAGATCAGAGTTCATCTATTTTCAGCCGTCTGATGAATTTGTAAGAGAATATTATTAAGAGCAAAGTCCTTATCATCCTTGGTTGTACATCCCATTGCAGCTCATTTCTCAAAAAGAGGAAGAGGGAGAGGGAGAGGAGGGGAGGGGAGGGGGGTTCAAAAAAGCGCTTCTAGGTTCTCATCATACTAGTCGTGAAGATGTTTTTCTTGATCCACCAGTTCACTGTCTATGACAAGAATATAAAGTTACTTGTGTGACTGAATAACATACTCCAAAAAATTAAGGACCGGATGGCAGGTTGGATAATCAAAGCATTTTAAAACAAGCAGCAATGCGTAACATGCCTTTATTTTTACAAATTTTTTTCTACACATTTCCTCCTTCGAGAAGAGAAGAAAAGAAAAGGTAAAGGTAAAAGCAAAAGGACAACACGTATAAATCTAGAGGCTCAAGTTGCATGTAGCCACAAAATATGGGACATTCATAAACTGACCCATACTTCTGGTAACAATTCCAAGAGTATTCATAAGTATACACTCGAGAACTAATGACAATTGGATGTGAAGGCAGGATGAAGACACAATTTGCCAAATGGCAATTTGCAGAAGGAAGTTCTGCACCCACACTGTGCTTGTTGGAAAACGTCAGAACTGTTGACCGTCTCAGATTTTACTGGAGTCTCTACCAAAGATGAATCGCCTGGTCCAGTCAGTTAATCACCAGTGTCCTTGTGCGCCAACTGACTAATTTGCTGAATGCCATCGAACAAAATTAAAGTTAATTATAAAATGTTACCAAACTGTTGTTCAATGCCGAGATAAGTGTTTTTTTGGGGCGGAAGGGGGAGGGGGGGAGGGTGGGGTACTGTTTACCTTGCATACACAGAATACCATAGCCACTGAGTACTATGGCCAATTGAAACCCAATCTCCAGGAAGTTGAGCTGCTGTTTGCTCACCCCCTAAGGGAGCAAATTGTCCCAAATGCTTGTACCTTGAAAAGGATTATAGCCTCAGTGAAAAAGCAAGCTAGATAATTCATTAAGGGGTTAGATATTGAGCTCACATCCAGTATGCTATTATATAGATATAAATGTTTGCCATAATGTTGAACTAGATTATATTGACATAAATGTTTTTCATAAAATCAAAATTGTGCACATGAACACAGAAGCAGGAGAATCCTGTCAAAAGTCCAAACCCGTGGTCAGCTAGCAAAGATGATTCCTCTCCCCCTTCCCCCTCCCCCTCACCCAACCATAAACTAACTTCAGACCCTCAAAAGTGGCTCATTATATACACAAAAGTCAACAAAAGACGAGAACAGAAAAAAATGTTTATATGTTGGTTACTGTTGACATTCAGGCCACCGCTGTGTGCCATGGTAACAGCTCGGCCAATGAAAAAAATTCGTTGAGGTGTGCTTAAAAAGGTGAATACTCTAGTATGATACTTGTGATGGGTATTCAAGTGAAAGGTGGAGATTGTTGGGATATTTCACATGAATCCCACGTTGGATAAATTTGAGAGTGTAGATGGGTTAATAAGTATGGTAGAGCCTCAACCTAATAGGTTAACCTTAGGTTAATCTTTTAGGTAAGGAGTGGTCAACATGCTTATCGGGCCGATCTACACAGTGTTATCTTGTTGCATTGGTGATGAATTGATGTGGGATGAATAAATGCTGATTCCGGCTACAAAATGGTATCGAGCTCATGGTTGATAGCCCCGAATAACAACTCCAAGGTGCGAGGGGAAATTCACAGGCCTCGTGGGTGGAGTAAATAAAGTCCAAGTATCAACTTCACGATGCGAGGGGAGTGCGAGGGTAAATTCGCAGGCCTCGTGGGTAGAATAAATAGAGTTGAATCCGTTTGGAGACGTGATGATTCGAAAGTCGGGTGGAGCGCGGGGTGCTAAGAAATTATCCCATTGGTGGGAGAGTATAGAGCCAACCTCTTGTTTTGCATAATGTAAAAAGGTTAGAGCAGAGCCCCAACCACTTGTTTGCAGTATGTCAAAGGTGGTCATCCCCCAAAATGTCAACATTGGATAGAGGGGGCAAACACTGAAATGTGACCTTCTCTTTCTTTTATGTTTCTCTTGAAGGTTCCCCCATTTGCCACATGACCTACTGCTGTTCTTGTTTTCCTAAATTATGGGCTACTACAATATTTATCAAAAAAAAATTAAATGACTGAAGTTTCACAACTCTGTATATAATCAATAATGACTTCAATGACTATTACATCGGGAAAAAGGGGGGGTGGAGAGGGGGAAAAGAAGTTTGAAATGTACCTGAAGGGACGAAATCGGTGGCGTCCTGCTCCTCTGAAACGAAGAGGACCTTCTGGATTTTTCTCACACTCCTCCATGCGGTTAAAACAATTAGCAAGATAGGCACCTTGTTGAGCCGCAACCTGCCAAGTATCAGAGCGAAGAAACAGGCACATAAAGAGAAATGCAAAGATTATCAGAGGACATAACCTTTTTTTTTTAAAAAAAGACTCAAAACTGAAAATGAATAATCCAATTGGCATTAACCTGGGCCGTTGCAGGAAGATTCTTCATCTGAGAATCAACATTGGAGAGAGCTAATTTGAATTCTTCAATATTCAACTCGATGGATTCTTTTGCAACATCCCCTTTAGAATCCTTCAAAAGATCAACAAGACTGCTCATCTGTTTATTCTTCAAATAAAGCTCCAATTGAGGGTATCTTTCACAGATGTCATCAAGGGCTTCTTGAAATTCCTTCACTGTTAGTGTTCCAGAGTTGTCCTTGTCTGCTTTACTAAATATTGCTGCAATGTCTTCCTATTAAAAATTAGCGCGTAGGAATAAAGATTAGTGAGAGTTAATAACAGAATACCAGATATTTGATAGACTCATTAATATATATATATATATATATATATATATATTAAATTCAAATAATGTATTGCTATGTATTTAATAACTTCATCAAAAGCTACTGAAAAAGGAAATCATGAACATATATTTAGCTCAAATATTTATGACTTTGTATGTTTCCAAGAACAGTGTGCATTTATTTATCAATAACCCACAAATTTATTTATCCTCTCCCCTCCCCCCTCACATTCTTAGATCTTTGTTCCACTAATTTTTTTGGGAATAACAAGTCAACTAAATTTAACCCCAAATTGGACACTATTGGCTCAATCAGTAAATGCTCAGGTTTTCCACTTTCAACTTATTTATTATTATTTTTACTGTTATTACAACTATTTTTCGGTAAGTTGCGAATTTCAACTTGCCTTGAATGTGATGGAGGAAGTTCAAAGGCACTCTTCGGAGATGTTAAGTTCCTTGCTTTTAACATGAGAAAATGAAACTCCTAGTCATTGCAGAAAGAGTTCCCCCAAGCTTTCTGAGTCTTTCTAGTTAGGCTATCAAAATATTAAAAATTAGGCCTCTAAAGGGTGACGAGAAACTGGCTGGGGATCTCTATGTGGTAGTACACAGTGTTGAAAAAAGCTAACATGCTATCTAGATAACAATGCAACAATCCATTCAGAAACATTCATGTATTTTCATGTAATCATGTCTGCATTTCTATCTGGCTGCAAATGAAAAATATGTAAGTATAGTAATACCATTATCAACAGTAGTCAAACAGTTGTCTTTTGACAACCAAAAAGAAACAAAAACCAATTTTCAAACATAGGTAGGAATTCAATTGTTTATTCCACTGTTATTGTAAGTAACTGAAGTTTTACAACTCCCAGACTGAATCTTATACACATGCATCTGATTGTTGCATTGGAAATTGCTGATGAATGAATAAATTTCACAGTTAAAAATATGCCGAGAAGTTAGATGCAGTACCATGACTTTACGCTGATTAATTGTCGCACAATCTCCAAGTGCATATACGCTATCAGTCCCTTCAACTCGCAACCATTCATCAGTTGCTAATACACGTCTATTAGCCTACATCAAGAAACAGATCTTTGTCATGAAAGATCATACTTATTTGTAGAAGACTAACACCATCAGGAAAGAATAGGTTAAAAATATAAAGATCAAAATCAAAGCTCAACCATCAGATTTTTGTAAGTACAAAGTAAAATACCTGACCGATTTGCTTCATAAAATCCATTACGACAGGACGAGTCCCAATACCAGTTGACCATACGACCATTCCGTAAGGAACAGAAGAGATTTCTCCATTCTTTATTTCTTTAGTAGAAATTTCTTTGTCTGATACTTTTACAACCATTGAGCCGGTTTTTAGATCAATGCCATCTCTCTTGAATTTTTCTTCTGCAAACACAGTGATTCTTTTGTCAAACCTGCAAACAAAGAGATCCTAACTGCATGATAGCATATAGATGGAGTAGAAAAGACAACCACCGGAAACAGATATTTGAACCTTGTTCAACTGAAAAATATTTCATTTCTGGAAATGTTTTATTTAAGAAAGCATATATGTTTAAGATCAGAAAGTCAGAAATTATCCAATGTGCATGTCCTTAAATTAAATTAATTCACAAACATTATATTGATTACCAAATGGATGACCAAGCAGAATAATTTCCAGAAATTATCCAAGCAAGTGAGAAAATTTTAGGATTCTCCTAATTTTCTAATGTTAACCAAATTTCTTGATTTTTGGGGTCTCTCTCTATATATATTTGTAAAACTTATTGTTTTCATAGTTTCATGCTTGCTTGGTCTCTAGGTAGTACCTAGAAAAATGAAGATCCCTGTAGGACTGGTGTATAAAGCATATCTTAAAATATATTAAATCATGTGAACTGAAGGAGACTATGCATCAATCGACATAAAAGTAAAAAAACAGTAACAATTGACCTACAGTAACAGATTCTTACATGTTTAAAATATGATGATCTCCTGCCTCGAGAAGCGTTATCTTAACCAAATCTTTCACCGTAGGATATAACTTGACTAAATCTTCAGATACAAAATCATGAAGTTCAGCTGCAAACTCCACACCAGTTGGGCCACCACCAACAACAACAAATTGAAGAACTCTTTTCCTCTCCTCATCAGTTAGGTTGGGGAGGCTGGCCCTTTCAAAGCAATCAATAACTGTCCTACGGATCTTTTGAGCATCTTCTACTTCCTGCATGAAGAATGTGTTCCTGAAACTTAGAGATAAACTTTCATACTGCATGGAACTATTGGTCATGCTCAACATTAACACATTCAATGAGGATTTATTTTGTAGCAGAATTATACTACACAGAATGTCTGTGGTGCAAATGAAATAAACATAGACATTTTAAGTGGTCTCTTCTTAACCAATTCCTAAGTTAGAGAGATTACCTTTGCAAAAGCAAAAACCGAAGTTACATATAAACATGAGATATGTTTTAGAAAGTTACCTTCAAGAAATGACAATTTTCCACTACGCCAGGAGTATTAAATGTGTTTCTTGTGAGCTCCCATGGCAACTACAAGGTAGTCAAAGTCTACAACAAATTCTTCAATCTCATTCAAATTAGTCTCCTGAGTGAATCGACAATACACTTTCTTATTTTCTGCATCAATTTGAAACATTCAGCTTCCCAGTAATGAATATCTATTTTTTTCTGCCATAGGAGATGAAGAAAGCATTCAGTCAATAACGTAATCCTTTGATTGACATAATTTATGGAAGAAAGTGACCATTCAGCTAGACAATAAACTTTGCAATAAGCAACCAGAAAAAATATATATGAAAAAATAGGTAATCAGTGAAGCTCCATGCTGGACCTATATACCCCTCTACCAAATCTCACACTTTCTAAGGAGGCCAATAGAAGTAGAATTATAGAAAACATGATGGCAACACCAACCTTAGACTTTAATAACATGAGATGAACTTGACTCTTATATATTTAACCACCCAATTAAAAAAAGAGAAGAAAACAAAATGTGTCTGCTACTACACTATGAGGTACATGTTGCCCTATATCTCCTTCAGTTACCTTTCGGACAATGTTGCGGATCGGTTCAACAATGCTGCGAGCCTCCACTGTGCCACATGTAACACTTGGTAGCAAAGGGGTGAATGCAAAGTAATTACGAGGTGATATCACCTGGACATCATATGAGGAATCCTTCAGATTTTTCATGAAACTTGTTCCAGCCCAACCAGTGCCAAGTACCACCACTCTCTTTTTCCTGTCACCAGCCTCAGAAGAAGCAACAATGTTTGCACCATTACTTGAGCTTGGCTCAGAATAAGCCACAAGGCCTCCACCACTGGAATATTAAATATAGAAAAATTAGAATACAGGGAAAAACTTACACATGAAATTGAAAATTGTCTTTGCTATAAGCATACAAAAAGATTAATATCTTCTGGAATGAGATACAGAGATAGTCGAGAAAAGATGAATTCTATTTGGAACTACATAAAACAAATATGATTAGGAAGAAAACCTACTTTGAAAATTCAAACTCAATCAAGACGCTTTAAATTCTATAGCAAACAAGAGGATGCTTTGCAACCAACAATTACAATTCCATTAAATTCTGTTAACGAAACATGCTTTGAATAAGTTTTGCCCGATGGCTGAAGTCATAAATAACTTTTGTGTGTGCCTATTATTTAACATGCACCATCTTCTGATCAAGCAAGAAAGGAACAATTTTTGGATATCGCAAGAGAGATTCACACGAAAGACCATAATGTTAAGTTACTAGATCATGAAGCTGCATAGCCCATTGCATGTAGAAGTCAACAAGTACTAATGTTTTTCGCCATAGGTATAAATTCCCATTCTATTGTTGATATCTCCCAACGAAACAGGTTAAACAAAAATAACTCAACTGATCAAGGTCATAAACTCCAAATTACTTTAGCACCCTTAATTAGTCTAAAACAAATATCCACATCCTTCGATCCCATCAGACTCAAGCTATAGCAGTGTCCACTAAGCTCAGAGATCAGACCATATTTACACACTGCAACTTCAAATAGTTGCTTGCTTACATTTACTAATGCTATCAAGTATAGCCAATCATCATCTCATAGATCCGGAATTCTAAATCTAATCAGTTTTTGAACTATTAAATCACGAGGAACTTCATAAGTTCATATAAACACACGAATTTTGGCCATAACCTAAATCATAAGCTCAATATCCATAATCCACCAATACTAATAAGAACCATTACGAAAAAAATCTTAGCAACAAAAATAAGTCTTAAAAGCAGGATAAAGGGAATAAATTTTTTACCTGACGGTTAACACAACCAGCAACCTAGACAGAGAAGGATTGTCACGGAAAGTTTTGGAAAACCTCTCGTAAATAGTCAAACTCCTCATTTTCGCTTCCAATTCCTGAGTCTAGATACAACCACAAGTTTGGAGAATCTGTAAAATGAAACTAATTGAATCCAGCTCTTAGTTAAATGTGTTTGTGTAGAGATATATAGAGAGAGAGAGGCGTGTTTTATTCTCCAGGAACAGAGGATCAAAACCCAAAGTAGGTGGAAGAGGAGGAAAGCGGTGGGGTGCTGTGCTGTAGTTGTTGTACGGTACAACAACTGTGCGTGACGGAAATCCTTCTTCTTCCTTGCTCCAAGCTACGGCTACTACGAGACTCGCGGAGTCCAAAGACAGCGATACGTGTTCGAGTCGCCACTTGTCGTTGTAACTCGACACGTGTTACTTGGCGGACCCACTACCAACCTTTAATTGGAAAAAAATATCTTGGGAAAATGGTTTAACAATAAGAGTTTAATAAAATGCTCATATAAAATGCTTATAATTAAATTTATATTAACAATAAGCAATTATAGTTAACAAGATTTAATAGTTTCTAAAAATTATCGATATATCAACCGTCAGTACTTTCTGTCTTAAGAATATACTAGTAGTAACTACTCCAAGTTCCAAAATCAAATATGTCCATTGAAAACATATACTACTACTTAAATTGAGAAAGAAAATGTGAACATTCAGATGGTGGGTGAGTTGTACTTATACCATTTCTCTATGCTCAATCCTTTTCATTTCAATGTTGATGAACTTCATATAGCTACATCACATATTCACATTCCCATAGCAAGCAGGACCAGACCACTATGCGCACCATGTAATGAGGACTGTGGAGTATATTCATTTTCCCCTCACCCCACAACTGACACATTAAAAAAAAAAAAAAAAAAAAAGCAAATAAAATAACTTTAATAAAATTCAAGTGGGGGTATACAGGTCATTTCAGACCCAACCCAAATACCAAAATCTCTTTTTTGTTACTCCCTATCTTATACTACTACTAAGTATTTTCATTAATCAAGGTTAACTGTACCTAACTCTCCTCGGAAACCACATCACTTCTCGCCTGAGAAATGTCGATTTCAATCAGACTATCTTCTTCGATACTAAAAAACTGGCTTCTTCCCTTCCCATCCAAAACAATCTCAATTAGCCCTTCCCTATCCTCATCTTCCCACCTCAACCCCATCCTCTCCGGCGAATCCCAGTCTCCGATCATTGCGAAATCACAGTCCGACGAGCTATCAGTGTCAGATTCCGGATAATACAGCGACAAAGAAGGATATCTCTCAATACGCAGACCGCATTCGTTATTTGAATCGTCCGCGTTCCCATCATCATCATCTTCTTCTTCACCTTCGTAAGTTTCGTATATGATCTCCAATGGCGCTCTCACATCCCAGTACTCAACAAACGAGTCGGCGTAAAACGGATTCGGATCATACCCAATTCCCGAATCAATCACTGAATTTGTATCGCATGAATCCCAAATGTTATTTTCATCATTAGAATCACGGGTTTGTTGTTGTGGTGGTGGGGTGGAATTCAATTCGTTCTGGGTTTTCTGAATTGCGCCTAATCTGAGAAGGGATAGTAACAGAATTCCAGTGGAAATTAAAACTGGGGAGGAAATGA
Organism: Panax ginseng; assembly: GCA_020205605.1. NCBI lineage: Eukaryota > Viridiplantae > Streptophyta > Magnoliopsida > Apiales > Araliaceae > Panax > Panax ginseng. The sequence continues at coordinate 8,683,035 of CM035139.1, forward strand.
TTTTCAGGAAAAGGGTGGGGAAGTAGAGGAGGATTAGAATGTAGAGAGTTATAATGCTGGAAAATAGAGGGTGTGAAGGAACTGTTTGATTGGTTTGGAATTCATTTGCCTTTAGCTCCATGAAGAATGAAGAAATGGGGATTACTCAGAAAACAAAGATGAGAATTAATTTAAGAGAGATAGCAATGGAAGTCCATTTGAGTGAAAAGGAAAGATTCTTTGAAGAAGTTCCATATATGGGGAAACACCAGAGGGAAGAGGGAGGGTTTTATGTGGTAATTGGTATAGCTTGCGGGTTTGGGTGTCGTGGTGGGGTAAGAGTAAAGTTTCCATTTGCTTTTTCCAAAAATAAAATTATTTAGGTAAACTAATGAAAATGAGTTTAAATGTGATGCATTAAGGTATATATATGAATTCCGTTATTATGAAATTAATTTTATACTAATAAGTTAGTCAATAAGTTAGTCAATAGATTAATATAATATTGATATCATAGTTAACGAAAATATCGTCATAAATCTTATAGTAACGATTTTCATTGTCGCTATATATTTACAGTGTAACGCCCTAGAAATTTTGGATTTTTGAGAATTAAATTTTTATTTTTATTATGTAGATTAAATAAATTTAATAATTATTTATGGGAGTAAGCTAATTGAAGGTCATTCTATGACCTAGACATAGCGGAATGTTGTAGTATTTTGGCTACGTAATAGAATTAAAGTGTTTGAATTTTCAAGAGCGAAAATAAAAATTTTCAGAAATTTTGAAAAAACACTATTCACGCATTTACGCAACGGAATTATTTTTGAACTTTAGAAATATGTAATGATAGAATCCGAGGTGAGATAGAATATCCAAAATATTTTGGTTATGGTGAAACGCAGATTTTTACGCTCATGGACTTAAAATCTAACGATTAGGAAAATGAATTGAGAAAGAAATGGAATGTGTATAATGAATTAAAGCAATGATTGTATAATACGTAAGTATTATGCGAGGTAATAAATCTGAGTATAATACGAGGTATTATCTGAACAAGTATGAATGATGAAATGTCGTATAATAAGTATCTACAAGTTAGAATACTGAGATTAATACATAAATTATACGTTATAAGGCTTTAAGCCATATGTAATGGACTTGTAGGATTATGTAGAACATTGTAAAGTCCAATGAGAATTGATAAAGCCCAAAAGTAAGAATGGATGAGTCCAATTGGAATTAAAGTTAAGGTCCAAGGTTATTTAATTGCAAGCCCAATGTATAAGTTAGGTTAATTAAACCTTAAGCCCAAAATAAGATCCAATGGGTAAACTTTGATCTATGGGGCAACCCATGGGTGAATTGGTGACCAAGTATTAAGTGTGTTGAGCAAGTAGATTTAAGTGTTAAGCAAAGGATAAGTTAAGTAATTTAAAGGCTAAGTAAAGTGCTTATGTGTGATGAATAAGCAAATGCTTATAAGTGATGATTAAGTAAACTTAATGGCTAAGTGATGTGATGCCCAAGTACTTTATGTGATGATCAAGTGTTGTGGTGAACAAGAAATTAATGTGGCTATAAGTTTACTTAGAGCCAAAGTATTGAATAAGTAAGGAGGTTAATAAGGAGGTGGGATTAAGGAGGTAGAGGGCCTAAATGACTATTCTACCCACACTTTGTCAAGCTTTATAAATAGAGAGCTCATAATTTATTTGTTGCTTGATCAAATTTCTTCAACTTTCTTTACAAAGTAACTTAAGTGTTAGAGAGAATAAGCACTTTTAAGTCAAAGCTTCCCTTGTTAGATTTTTCGAGAAGAAGAAGTTAAACATCAAAGGTATTGATCTTGTGTCCAATATTCTTCCATCTCATCATAATAGGATGATAAGAGAAGTGTAATTAATGAACATGTATCTTTAAGAACATATAAAATTGAGTTATATGAATGGACTTAAAAGTAGAATAAGTTATGAAGAAGTAACTTGAACCTAAATAAGTTGATAACTTATGATGAACTTGTAATATGTTTGTCATATGAAGTTAGTATGTTGGATATGATATGAGAACATTGAGTAAAGGATTTAAATCAATAATAAGTCATAAGTAAATGAAATCATGAAAATTATAAGTTGATAAGCCATGAACTTAGGAAGAATAAGTCAAAACCTAATTTGAAAATAAGTTAATGTAATAAGTAGTTTGAAATGTTTATATGATGGTTAGAATCCATTTATTACAATGATCAAATCGTTAGTAACGAAGTTATGCTGGAATTCACACGATTGGACGTTAAACGTCGAATTCGTGAAATTCTCGGAATGGAAGTCGTATTTTGTGTTTGAACTCAGAAACGTTGGTTTTCGAGGGAGACAAGTCATATTTGGCATTATAGAGTTGCGGACTCGAAAATGACCAGGATTCGACTTAGAACGAAGAGAAAAGCGAAGCGTTGAAGCGTTCACTGAACGTTTATCGTCTTCGTTAAAAATGAACTAATAGGTGAAATTTTAGCAAACTAAGTCAAATAGATAAAATTCTTGCATGAAGCATGCCAGAGTATGGAATTTATGAACCGTAGGCTTTTGAGCGAGCCAATTGGACTTATACTTGAAGAAGTTATCGTCAGGAAGTTCACAAAATTAAAAATCAAGTAAAATTTTTCTAAAAAGCGCAGAGTTAGTTCTGGCTATGGCCAACCAAATAAATGGTGGCGGCTATTACAAACATGATCAATCAAAGGTCTGCTAATCTTCATGAATTTGCGTACTGAAGAATGATGAAGAAAGTGTAAAGGCGTGCGCGCGACACCAGTCCAAGAGTTTTTGTGCTGCATAAGAATGTTTACAAGTATAGAAGGAAAGATAACTCATTAGTTGTAAGATCCCAAATAATTAATAAATGAAATTTAATTTCCTCTAATTATTATTTTGAAATAGTAAGGTTGATGTGATTAATGTGGATGAATTTACGGTTTAAAATACTTAAATATTTCAAAATAAGCAAGTGGTTATAAAATATTCATTGTTTGTCGGGAATATTCGTTTGGTCGTGGAATATTAGTATTTGTCGGGGAATATTAAATGACGACGGCGCAGACCATGTGTGGGCCCCATAACTAAAAGCGATTGGAGGAAGAAAATGACAAATATAAGTTGTTTAAAAATAACTTGGCGTAGTTATTCTGAATTTACTACGTTGGAATACCGGTTGGTTAAAACACGATGTAATACACGCTGTTGTTGAGCAGTAGACAGCAGTATTGCACCAATTATTGACTCTTACGTGAGAAGGCACTACTCAATAATGGTTACGATAATTCTTAGTGTTTTATTTTATTGATTCAATAATTATTATTCGAATTCAAGCAACTAAACCATTAAAATCAATCAATTGTCATATCTAATCATAAAGCTTATTCGCTTATTAAAAAGCGGATGTCAAGCTTTCTTAGCCCATGTTATGGATTTGAATAAAGACACGTCAAAATTGAATAATATTCTGTTGTTATTAACTTTCCGACGATTTCTGAAGAACTTCCCAAATTACACCCCGTAAGGCGTGAAGTTGAATTCTTTATTGACCTTGAACCCGGTATAAAGCCCATTTCTAAAACCACATATCGAATGGCTCCTATTGAACTTCAGGAGTTAAAGGTCTAACTCTGTGGAGTTGTTGGACATTGGTTTCATTAAATCTAGTACATCTCCCTGGGGTGCTCCCTTTTATTTGTAAAGAAGAAAGAGCGGGGAGTATGCGACTTTGTATTGACTATCGGGGAATTGAACCATGTCACTATCAAGAATAGGTATCCTCTACCTCGTATTGATGACTTGTTTGACCCGATTGCAAAGGAGCACAATTCTTTTCAAAATCGATCTTCGCTCGATATCATCACCAAGATTAGAACCGAGGATATTCCAAAGACGCGCTTTAGAACTCGAGACGGGCATTATGAATTCTTAGTTATGTCTTTCGGATTGACTAATGCTCCTGCCAAGCTTTCATGGATATGATGAACCGAGTATTCAAAGAGTATTTGGATCGATTCGTTGTTGTCTTTATTGATGACATCCTCATATATTCCAAAAGTAGTGAAGATCATGAGCACCCATGAAATTTGGTACTCCAAAGGCTTCGTGAAAACAAGCTTTATGCCAAGTTAAAGAAAATGCGAGTTCGCTCGAGGGAAGTAGCATTTCTTGGGCATCAGTGTCAAAACATGGAGTATCTGTTGACCCGGCCAAGATTGAAGCAATACAAAGTTAGAAGCAACCGAAGTGGTTCGGTGATGAAGTGCGTAGCTTTTTGGGCTTAGTGGTTATTATCGGAGATTCGTGGAAGGGTTTTCGAATCGCCATCTCGTTAACTCATCTAACTCCGGAAGGATACAAAATTCGTTTGGAGCGAAGAGTGCGAGAAGAGTTTCAAAGAGCTTAAAAGGAGACTTATTTCTAAGACTGTTTCTAACAATACCATCCGGTTCGGATGGATTTGTTATCTACAAGCTGATGCTTCTAGCAAAAGGGTTGGATGTGTTCTCATGCAACGTGGGAAAGTCATAGCCTATGCTCGCGACAACTTAAAGAATATGAGAGGAATTATCCTACTCATGATCTCAGAGTTAGCGCAATCGTTTTCGCTTAAAGATCTGGAGGCACTATCTATATGGAGAGAAAGTGGAGATATATTCAGACTATAAAAGCCTTAAATATTTCTTCACTCAAAAAGAACTTAACATGCGGCAGCGACGTTGGCTCGAGCTATTGAAAGACTACGCACCACACTATTCAATACCATCCCGGAAAAGCGAACGTGGTGGGCGGTCGTGAGTAGAAGATCATATGCAGAATGAGTGCGATGATGTCAAATATACGACAGAGCCAACTTTAATAGAAAAAGTTAAGGTTGCCAAGCCACCGAACCTTGAACGATGCATATGAAGAAGAAAGTACAAGAAGGAGCTATTCCTAAGCGAGAATTGATGAAGAAGGAATACTTGAGTCCACTCTGGACTTTGTGTTCCTAACGATTCCGATTTGAAGTACAAGATTATGATGGAGGCACACAATACACCATTTGCAATCCATCCAGGAAGTACTAAAATGTATCGTGATCTTCGACATACATTTTGGTGGAACAATATGAAGAGATATTGCAAAGTTTATCTCAACATGTTTAACTTGTCAACGTGTAAAGGCGGAGCATCAAGTGCCTAAGGGACCATTGCAACCACTTGAGATTCCGAAATGGAAGTGGGAACACATTACCATGGATTTCATTACGGGACTTCCACGGTTTCTCAAGGCATAAATGCTATTTGGGTTATTGTTGATAGATTAACCAAGTCGCTTTCATTTCTTGCTAACACGGAGACTTATTCCTTGAACGTCTTGCTCAAATGTCACGTAAATGAGATTGTGAGATTGCATGGCATGCCAAGATCCATAGTTTGGATCGTGACCCAAGATTCACTTCAAGATTTTGGGTTAGCTTTGCAAAAAGCTATGGGTACGGATTTAAGATTCGATTGACATACCATCCTCAAAGCAGATGGACAATCGAGAGAGGACTATTCAAACTCTTGAAGATCTATTAAGACTGTGGTCCTAGATTTCAAAGGGAGTTGGGATAAGTATTTACCATTGGTGGAATTCTCCTACAACAACAGTTATCGAGCAAGTATAGGTGTGGCTCCATTTGAAGCATTATATGGGACGAAAGTGTCGCTCTCCAATATGTTGGGATGAGGTGGGTGAAGCAACATTGTTGGGACCCGAAAGTTAAGACGTATGACTCAAAGAAAAGATCCAAATGATTCGATTAACGATACAAAGCGACACAAGATCGACACAAAAGAGTTACGCGGATCTTCATCGAAAAGGACGTGGAATTTAGTATAGGGGATCATGTATTGTCATGCGAAGTTGCTCCATGGAAAGGAGTTACAAGATTTGGGAAGAGAGGAAAGCTCAATCCACGATTTATTGGTCCATTTCAAATTCTTGACCGAGTAGTGAAATGTAGCTTTATAGACTCGCGTTACCTCCAAGTATGTCTCGTGTTCATAATGTGTTTCACATATCCGTACTTCGTAAATATGTGAAAGACCCGAACCATGTTATTGAGTTAGAGGCCGGGACGAGATAGTGAAGACTTAACGATGAGGAGGTACTGTCAAGATCTTGGATAGGAAGGAAAGTATGTCCTACGACGAAGGTCATACCACAAGTTAAAGTCTTGTGGAGAAACCATCTTATAGAGGAAATGACCAGGAGTTGGAAACGAAAATGAAAGCGAGGTATCCTCATCTTTTGAAACACCAGTATCGTACGTCAATTTCGAGGACGAAATTTCATAAGGAGGGAGGTTGTAAGATCCTAAATAATTAATAAATAAAATTTAATTTCCTAATTATTATTTTGAAATAGTAAGGGTTGATGTGATTAATGTGGATATTTACGGGTAAAATACGCAAATATTTCAAAATAAGCAAGTGGTTATAAAATATTCATTGTTGTCGAGGAATATTCGTTTGGTCGTGGAATATTCAGATTGCTTGGGGAATATTAAATATTTATGACGTACAGACCATGTGGGCCCCATAACTAAAAGCGATTGGAGGAAGAAAATGACAAATATAAGTTGTTTAAAAATAACGGCTTAGTTGTTACTGCTATTTACATCGTTGGAATACCCTAGGTGGTTAAAACACGATGTCTGGCGTTGTTGAGCAGAAGCACACGGTATTGCACCAATTATTGACTCTTTACGTAAGAAGGCACTACTCAATAATGGTTACTGATAATTATCGCTCAGGTGTTTTATTTTATTGATTCAATAATTCTTTGCGTTGATATTTTATATTCTTCATTGTTTTAATAATTGTCATTACACAAAGTATTTTTCATTGTCGAAACAATAATTCATATTATCCGAATAATATTATTAGATAACATTATTGGCAATGTCTAGAAAGTTCTGTCTAAGGAGAGGTTTGGTCACCTAATCTTGGCGCCAAGAAGAAGGAGAAATTCTTATTGAAAGCCCCTCCTCGAACCGCGCTGGTTATCAATATTGTGATTCGTAATATTATTTGTGAATAATTAATTATTGATTCATATGATGAGGAAAATATTGATTTTGTGTGGATATAGATGGAGAAATTTTTAATGTGACAATTGTTAAAAATTGAAATTTTATCTTTTCTCGATAAAATAATTCATTTAAATATATATTATTATATTTTAATAATATAATAATGGTGATATTTTACAAACTAATGTGGGATATATGAGTATCGAGGAGGAAGAGTATTTTTGTTGCAATAAATGTTTAAAACATGTTAAACATGTCGGTGGACCCCATTTATTCGTCAAATTTGATTATAGCCTCTAAAATTACCCGTTTATGGATTTTGGTCAATTTCTGTTGAGAATTTAGAAAAACTTTCTTCTCGTAAAGTTGTAGAGAATTGGATTTCCTATAAAAACTCATGAGATTTGAATTTTCTGATAAAGGGCTATTTATTGTGAATTATTGAAGTTCAAGCTCAAAATAATTAATTTTGGAAGTTTAAATTATTTTAAATTAGAAAAACGTTTTTTTATTTTCTTCTAGAAGCTTGGCATGTGTGAATTGCTGAGATTCAGATTTCAAAGAATACGATAATATTTTATAAATATTAATATTTTATTAAATTTTCTGCTTTTGGTGTTTAAGAATTTCCTATAAATAGTCTTGGGTTAGAATTGAAAATCACACCGAACTCAAGTTTTCTCTCTATATTATCGAGCGTATTCTTGTGAGTATTTTGAGTATACTTTGAGTATTGCTATACTACGGTGAAAGTTCAAGATATAGTCTATATCCAAAGATTCCATTAAGATCTTGATCTTTCGAGGTAGGTGGATTTTTTTTTTCGTAATGATATTATTTCTTCAATATCATTATGTGAAATATTGATCTGAAGTTTTTATCAAATTTGGAACGTTTGGTGCCTGAGTTACTTATTCACGATACTGCCTTTATTCACGTAAGATATCTGACCTTTATTCACGAATACGGTGACTTTATTCATCGAAAAATGAAAATTTTTCTTTTAGTCTCAAAATATCTATTGTGGATACTAGCTTTGATTGTATCCATGTTTTGATCATTCTTGAATTTTACACCACTATGATTATTTTTTGAGGTATTTTTGGACGTGGATAAAACAAAGTACTAACTTAATCCTTAATCCTTGTCATTTTGTTTCACCGGATTCGTTTCTTTAAAAAATATTTTCATCATCCTCGGTCTTAAATGATGATATTATTGAATATCTTTGGCAGTAGTGCAAAGATGAATGATTTATGATGAATATCTTTGGCCCGTAGTGCAAAGATGAATGATTTCGATGAATATCTTTTGGCCCGTAGTGCAAAAGATGAATGATTTTCGATGAATATCTTTGGCCCAGTAGTCACGCAAAGATGAGCAGTGTTTAGATGAATATGATAACCAAGTGGTGAATGTCCTTGGCCTCGTAGCTGCAAGGATGAATATTTGATCTCAGATATATATTGATTGATGTTACAGGATAAAAATAGGCGATGAACTTTAAAATTCATATATGTAAGATAGTAGTTTGCATTCTCTACTTTGCTCTTCTAATGAATTATTATTTCATTTGCTAATATTGATTTAAAACTTGTTGTCTATTGTATTCTATTATATTTTTCCCTGTTGAAGACTAACGATAATTTTGTTGTATATTATCTTAGTCATAATATTCTTCTTCTTTGGGCTAGTCGAGCTCACCCTTTTCCTTTTTGTTCCATTTTTTCTTCTCGTGAGGCGAGAATATAAATGAGAGTACGAAGTGGGGTATGGAATGAAAGTTCTAGGAGAGTTGTTTAGTAGTCCTCACCATTGTTGTAAAATAATGTACCAATAATTATGATGAGGATTTATTTGTATGTGGATATATGTCAGATGGCAATATCTCGTATTTAAACTCACAGTTTTACTATTGTAATAATAAAGTTGTAGTTGTTTTGCATCGTGTATTGACAACTCGAGAATGGGGGATGTAGACTATTTTTGGGGTGTCATGGTTGGTATCAAAGCTTAGGATATGATCTCCCATGAGATCGAGGAATTGAACTAGGAGGGAGAGACGAAAATCCCTTGCCAAGGTGTCCTACCTAAGCTTATTTGATAATTGGTCAAGATATAGGGATATTATGTGATATATTGATTTCCTTAATTAACCCTTGTTTTATGACAAGATTTGAGAATGTCAATCGAGAATATTAACAATGGAAATGAGACCGTGGAGACGCTGTCTTTCACCAACGAGGGAGAACGTGCAACAGTCTGGCAATGTTCCTCATGTGAACAAACAACACCACCGGCGAGATGATGAACGAGGGATATTTAGAAGCTTTTTGCGATTCATGCAAAATCGATTTAGGAGACTCGTGTTCAAAACATAGGAGGAAATGATAGCAATTCACGGGTTGTCACAATGGCGATTCAAAGAGTTGGGACCACTGCATTTAAGGGAAAGCCAGATCCGATCATCGGCGTAAACATGGGTCAAGGAAATTACCAAGATATTCGATGTCTTGGGATGCACAGGAAGAACAGAGGTTCCATTCGCCACCTTTATGTTTCCGTGGCGGCGCATCATCGGTGTGGAGTCGAAGTTGCACTCCATCCACCAAGACTTTCAAGATGTCTTGGGAGACATTTCAGAAACTATTTAATGACAAATACTTTCCGAAAGTGTTCATCATATGAAGGAAGTGGAGTTTATTAGATTTGAAGCGAGTAACAACATGGCGGTGTCTCAAAGACGAGGCGAAGTTTGCAGAAAGTTATCCGGTTCGCGACCTCATTTGGTGTAGAATGAGGAACGATGATGCGGATGTTTCGAGAGGTTTGAAACCCCAAGATACGCCAAGATCTCATCTCTCATAAATTTTTCTCTATTCGAGGATGTTGTTTATTATGTGGCTCAATTGTTAGAAGCGAGATAACGAGTACTACCAACCGAGGTACCACAATCAGGATCATCTAGGAGATAGTAGTCAACAAAACAACAATAATCGGTGGAGAAAGAAAAAGGCGGACAAAAATGGTAACCACTCTGGTGGTAATCATGGCCATGAAAAATAAGAAAGCGAGTCGGGAGGAGATTTTAAAAAGAGGAGATTCAACAACAACCATGTGAAGACGACTGCTGCCAACAAAGAATCGGTTCAAGGAGGAGAACGACCACCCGGCCATATGCTATAAATGCGGAAAAGAGGACATATCGGTCAAATTGCCCACAAAGTTAGTTCAGGTATGCTATAATTGTGGAAAGGAAGGACATATCGCCGAGATCGCACGTAGAGAAACCTAGTTCAATGGGGACGGTGACTCAAAAGATCGTCCCAGTAAAAGTCAAAGTCAACGATTCTCGGAAGAGCGCTTTGTTGTGGATCGGTCAAAATGTGAGAACCCAAACGAGGTGATCACGGGTAAAGCTATTTATAAATTCTTGTGAAGTTTATACTTTACTAGATAATCTGGTCTTACCCATTCATTTATCTCTCCTGCTTGTGCTCAACGCTTAAACTCGACTCCGAGAAATTAGACTTTGACCTATCTCATGGAAACTCCGTTAGAGAAACTTTCATCACATCCATTGCTTATAAATCTTGTCTAATCCATGTTGGCACCACTTATCTTTAATTGACCTTATCTCTTTAAAGATACTTGCTTTTGATGTGATTTTAGGGATTGATTGGTTAACTACTCATCATGCCAAAATTGATTATTTTCGTAAGGTTGTTAGCTTTTCATATTCCTAAACAACTTTGTTGTTCAATTCAAGCAACTAAACCATTAAAATCAATCATCATATATCTAATCATAAAGCTATTCGCTTATTAAAAAACGGATGTCAAGCTTTCTTAGCCCATGTTATGGATTTGAATAAAGACACGCCAAAATTGAATAATATTCCTGTTGTTATTAACTTTCCGACGATTTCTGAAGAACTTCCTGCTTACACCCCGTAACGCGTGAAGTTCAATTTTTATTGACCTTGAACCCGTACAAAGCCCATTTCTAAAACCCCATATCGAATGGCTCTATTGAACTTCGGAGTTAAAGGTCCAACTACAGTGAGTTGTTGGACATTGGTTTCATTCGTCCCTAGTACATCTCCTCGGGGTGCTCCTGCTTTTATTCAGAAAGAAGAAAGACGCGGGAGTATGCGACTTTCAGTATTGACTATCTGGAATCGAACCATGTCACTATCAAGAATAGTATCCTCACCTCGTATTGATGACTTGTTTGACGATTCAAGGAGCACAATTCTTTTCAAAATCGATCTTCGCTCCGGATATCATCACCAAGATTAGAAACCGAGGATATTCCAAAGACCGCTTTAACTCAAAGACGGGCATTATGAATTTTAGTTATGTCTTTCGGATTGACTAATGCTCCCCGCGCTTTCATGGATATGATGAACCGAGTATTCAAAGAGTATTGGATCGGTTCATTTGTTGTCTTTATTGATGACATCCTCATATATTCCAAAAGTCGTAGAAGATCATGAGCACCATTTCGTTCGGTACTCCAAAGGCTTCGTGAAAACAAGCTTTATGCCAAGTTAAAGAAATGCGAAGTTCGCTTGAGGAAGTAGCATTTCTTGGGCACGTGGTGTCAAAACATGGAGTATCTCGCTGAATCTTGAAGATTCAAGCAATACAAAGTTGGGAGCAACCAAGTTTGGATCAAGACGAGCTTTTTGGGCTTAATTTGGTTATTATCTGGAGATTCGTGGAAGGTTTTCTCGAATCGCCACTCCGTTAACTCATCTAACTCTAAGGATACAAAATTCGTTTGGGCGAAGAGTGCGAGAAGAGTTTCCAAGAGCTTAAAAGGAGACTTATTTTAAGACTGTTTCTAACAATACCATCCGTCTTGGATGGATTTGTTATCTACAAATGATGCTTCTAGGCAAAGGTTAGGATGTGTTCTCATGCAACGTGGGAAAGTCATATATTTATGCCTCGCGACAACTTAAAGAATATGAGAGAGAATTATCCTACTCATGATCTAGAGTCAGCAGCAATGCGTTGCTGCTTAAAGATCTGGAGGCACTATCTATATGGAGAGAAAGTGGAGATATATTCGCACCATAAAAGCCTTAAATATTTCTTCACTCAAAAGAACTTAACATGCGGCATCGACGCTGGCTCGAGCTATTGAAAGACTACGACCACACTATTCAATACCATCCCGAAAAGCTGAACGTGGTAAAATGACGCGTTGAGTAGAAGATCATACGCAGGAATGAGTGCGATGATGTCAAATATACGACAGAGCCAACTTTAATAGAAAAGTTAAGGTTGCTTTCAAGCCACCCAATCGAGAGTCGATGCATATGAAGAAGAAAGTACAAGAAGGAGCTATTCCTAAGCGAGAATCAATGAAGAAGGAATACTTGAGTCCACTCCGCACTTTGTGTTCCTAACGATTCTCGATTTGAAGTACAAGATTATGATGGAGGCAACACAATACACCATTTGCAATCCATCCCAGGAAGTACTAAAATGTATCGTGATCTTCGACATACATTTTGGTGGAGCAATATGAAGAGAGATATTGCAAAGTTTATCTCAACATGTTTAACTTGTCAACGGTAAAGGCAGAGCATCAAGTGCCTAAGGGACCATTGCAACCACTGAGATTCCAAATGGAAGTGGGAACACATTACCATGGATTTCATTATGGACTTCCCACGGTTTCTCAAGGCATAAATGTTATTTGGGTTATTGTTGATAGATTAACCAAGTTCTCATTTTTGCCAATACGGAGACTTATTCCCTCGAACGTCTTCGCTCAAATGTACGTAAATGAGATTGTGAGATTGCATGGCATGCCAAGATCCATAGTTTTGGATCGTGACCCAAGATTCACTTCAAGATTTTGGGTTAGCTTGCAAAAAGCTATGGGTACGGATTTAAGATTCGGCCGCATACCATCCTCAAACCAGACGGACAATCGTAGAGAGGACTATTCAAACTCGTGAAGATCTATTAAGACTCTGGTCCTAGATTTCAAAGGGAGTTGGGATAAGTATTTACCATTGGTGGAATTCTCCTACAACAACAGCTTATCGCAAGTATAAAGTGTGGCTCCATTTGAAGCATTATATGGACTAAAGTGTCGCTCTCCAATATGTTGGGATGAGGTGGGTGAAGCAACATTGTTGGGACCCGAAAGTTAAGACGTATGACTCACCGAAAAGATCCAAATGATTCGACAACGTATACAAACGAGACAAGATCGACAAAAGAGTTACGCGGATCTTCATCGAAAGGACGGAAATTTAGTATGGGGGATCATGTATTGTCGCGAGTTTCTCCATGGAAGGGAGTTACAAGATTTGGGAAGAGAGGAAAGCTCAATCCACGCATTTATTGGTCCATTTCAAATTCTCGACCGAGTAGGAAATGTAGCCTATAGACTCGCTGCTACCTCCAAGTATGTCTCGTGTTCATAATGTGTTTCATATATCCGCATTTCGTAAATATGTGAAAGACCCAACCATGTTATTGAAGTTAGAACCGGACGAGATAGTCAAGACTTAACGTATGAGGAGTGCACTGCCAAGATCTTGGATAGAAGGAAGATGTCCCACGACGAAGGTCATACCACAAGTTAAAGTCTTGTGGAGAAACCATGCTATATAGAGGAAATGATGACGGGAGTTGGAAACGGAAATGAAAGCGAGGTATCCTCATCTTTTCAAACACACAGTACGCACGCCAATTTCGGGACTTAAATTTCATAAGGAGGGAGGTCAGAAGATCCCAAATAATTAATAAATGAAATTTAATTTTCTAATTATTATTTTGAAATAGTAAGGGTTGATGTGATTAATGTGGATAGTTACGGGTAAAATACGCAAATATTTCAAAATAAGCAAGTGGTTATAAAATATTCATTGTTGTTTGGGAATATTCGTTTGGTCGTGGAATATTCAGATCATTTGGGAATATTCGTACGACGACATTTGCTACAGCCCACGTGTGGGCCCCATAACTAAAAAGTTTATCGAGGAAGAAAATGACAAATATAAGTTGTTTAAAATAACTACAGAAGTTGTTACCGCTATAATCGTTGAATACTCTTGGTTAAAACACAAGAATACGTCATTGCCGAATCCAGAAGATACCAGATTGCACCAATTATCGATTTTTTACGTGAAGGCACTACTCAATAATGGTTACAAGAATTATCGCTCGTTGTTTTATTTTATTGATTCAATAATTGTCATATTGATATTTTATATTGTCGTTGTTTTAATAATTGTCATTACACAAGATTTTTCATCATCGAAACAATAATTCATATTATCTCAATAATATTATTAGATAACATTATTGGCAATGTCTAGAAAGTTCGTCTAAGGAGAGGTTTGGTCACCTAATCATGCGCGCCAAGAAGAAGAGAAATTTTATCGAAAGCCCTCTTCCCGGAACCGCTCGGTTGTCAATATTGTGATTCTCGTAATATTATTTGTGAATAATTAATTATTGATTCATATGATGAGGAAAATATTGATTTTATGTGGATATAGATGGAGAAAATTTTTAATGTGACAATTGTTAAAAATTGAAATTTTATATTTTTTCTCGATAAAATAATTCATTTAAATATATATTATTATATTTTAATAATATAATAATGGTGATATTTTTACAACTAATGTGGGATATATGAGTATACGAGGAGGAAGAGTATTTTGTTGCAATAAATGTTTAAAACATGTTAAACATGCTCATGGACCCCATTTATCGATCAAATTTGATTATAAATTTCTAAAATCACCCGCTTATGGATTTTGGTCAATTTCTGTTGGGAATTTAGAAAACTTTCTTCCGCAAAGTTGTAGAGAATTGGATTTCCTATAAAAACTCATGAGATTCGAATTTTCTGATAAAAGGGCTATTTATTGTGAATTATTGAAGTTCAAGTTCAAATAATTAATTTTTGAAGTTTAAATTATTTTAAATTAGAAAACGTTTTTTTTTATTTTCTTCTAGAAGCTTGGCATGTGTGAATTGGTTGAGATTCAGATTTCAAAGAATACGATAATATTTTTATAAATATTAATATTTTATTAAATTTTTCGCTTTGGTGTTCTAAAGAATTTCCTATAAATAAAAGTGCTTAAGTTAGAATTGAAAATCACACCGTAAATCAAGTTTTCTCTCTATATTATCGAGTTTATTCTTGTGAGTATTTTGAGTATACTTTGAGTATTGCTATACTGTGAAAGTTCAAGATATAGTCTATATCCAAAGATTCCAGCTAATAAGATCGATCTTTCGAGGTAAGTGGATATTTTTTTTTTTCAGAATGATATTATTTCTTCAATATCATTATGTCAAATATTGATCCAAGTTTTTATCAAATTTGGAACTTTTGGTGTCTGAGTTACTATTCACGATATACCAAGACTATTCACGATACTAAGACTATTCACTTAATCATTTAAGACTATTCATCTAAAAATGAAAATTTTTCTTTTCGTCCAAAATATCTATCAGGATACTAGCTTGATGATTGTATCCATGTTTTGATCATTCTTGAATTTTACACCACTATGATTATTTTTGAGGTATTTTTGGACGTGGATAAAACAAAGTACTTAATCCTTAATCCTTAATCCTCGTCATTTTGTTTCACCGGATTCGTTTTTTAAAAAATATTTTCATCATCCTCGCCTTTAAATGATGATATTATTGAATATCTTTGGCCTCGTAGAAGCAAAGATGAATGATTTATGATGAATATCTTTGGCCGAAGGCAAAAAGATGAATGATTTTCGATGAATATCTTTGGCCCGTAGCAAAGATGAATGATTTCGATGAATATCTTTCGCCCAGAAAGGCAAAGATGAACAGTGTTTAGATGAACATGATTAATCGGGTGAATGTCCTCGCCTCGTAGCAAGGATGAATATTTGATCTCGGATATATATTGATTGATGTTTGTGGATAAAATAGACGATGAACTTTAAAATTCATACATGTAAGATAGTAGTTTGCATTCTCTACTTAACTCTTCTAATGAATTATTATTTCACATAATATTGATTTAAACTTGTTGTCTATTGTATTCTATTATATTTTTCCTCGTCAAGACTAACGATAATTTTGTTGTATATTATCTTAGTCATAATATTCTTTATCTGGCTAATGAGCTCACCCTTTTCCTTTTTGTTCCATTTTTCTTCTCGTGAGGCGAGAATATAAAGCAAGTACGTAGCTCTGGGAATGGAATGAAAGTTCTAGGAGAGTTGTTTAGTAGTCCTCACCATTGTTGTAAAATAATGTACCAATAATTATGATGAGGATTTATTTGTATGTGGATATTGTCTAGATGGCAATATCTCTTATTTAAACTCACGCTTTTACTATTGTAATAATAAAGTCACTGTATCGACAACTCGTAATGGGGGATGTAGACCTATTTTGGGGGTGTCACATTAGTAATGAAATAAGGTGTTAATATAACATTGCTAAGCATTGTTAGATACTTAATGGGCGATGATTAAAGGTTAATAATCGATTGAAGATGAACGTAATGAGAACAACGAATGATGTGCTTAGAAATTGAGTTGATTATGAATCCAATGGTTTCGTAATACTAGTATGGGTTAGTGTAATTACTTTGTAATGAACATGATAAGACTTTCCTAAATCAACGTTATAGTGATGACTTTAGGAATTTAATGTTGTTTAATGAGTAGTTAAATACCAGACATATAAAGTAAAAGAATGTGAACCGTATTCAATAATGATAAAGACTATAACGTTAAGAGAAAAAGTTATAAGTAATACGTGAACGTAAAAAGATGCAATAAAGTGTACTTAACTACCAAGGCGATCGAGTTTCGATTAACATTAAAAATGTTAGTAAGATAAGATGGGAAGGATGTTTAGCTCAAAACGAAGTTCTATTAATGAAGTAAATCCACGTAAGACATGTAAGAGAAAGAACTTGGTAAGAATGATGTAAAGATAATGGCAAGTTTAACCAATTAACTAATAGTAACAAATCTAATTTATGATTAGATTGAGAAGAAGGGTAAGATTCATTAGGAACGTGTATGTTAATTCATGACCTAATGTGGTATGTTATGTGGTTATGTATCGACCGTAAAGCGAAAAGAAAAGTTATTTTTACTATAAGCAGAATACCGAAGGTAAGTTTTTCTTAAATCATCTAACTTTCGTGTTAGCTAAGTTTTCGTGATTCATGATGAGACGCATGAAGCTATTTTACTAAAGGGTCGATGCCGCTTTTACCTTCTACCGACTAATCTTGAAGAGTTGATTGATTTATTTACAAGTCTTTCAAATATAGAATTGTTAACATTTATCCTATGCCAATTGTTTGTAATGGATTGAGGTAAGCCCGAGTATGAATAAACAAATATATTTTTCATCGATTATTCGATGGGCACGCGAGGTTGCTAAAACTTAAACGCATCATCGTTTAACAAGATGTAGTATTGATCAACATAGAAATCTTATGGGGGTCGATCTCCCGGAAGTGCTCGTAAGATATACGCGGCATTTACGGACTTAAATGTCAGTTGTCCTTTTCAAAGAAATTATGAAATGCTCATAGTCTTGAAACCGAATTGATGTTTTCTTGATATTGTTATTGTAAAACGTTTTGAAGGAAAAGAAATACTATTTTGAATTATTGATAGTACTTATAACTATTATCCGTTATCAAGATATACAATTCCTATGTTTTAAGCATGTTGTTTAAAAGAAATTGTTGTACTTTCTTAAGCTTGTTATGCTCACTCTTGCTTGAACCATATGAACGCAATTTAGGACCTAAATCGAACCGAGGGATCTAACAAGGATAGAGGCAAGACTTAAGTCGAACGATTAGTTACCTTATAATAAACTAGTAAGTCAGTATATATTATAGAATGATGAACAAAGAATGTAATGGTTTTAGAACACCAGGAACAAGATGTAATATTATTAATGTAATAAGAATGTCGTTGATACACACATTTTGATGTCGTTTCAATAGAATGAATGTCTAAAGCATGAAAGTAGTGTAGTAAAGACCATCTGTCGAGTTGGAAGATACCCGAATTTGGGGGCGTCACATACAGCGACACTTTTATTGTAGAAATAACATTTTTAATTATAAATTTAATAATTTCCTTTATAATATTAACCTCACTCTCGTATCTACATTGCTAGTGTATATGAAACTTTAACTTATAAAATATTAAAAATTTAAAGTTTTGAATAGCTAAAAAGTCTTTCAAACTAAATAATCAAATACACTATTAACAACATTTTAGGCATATGACGAATTTATGTACTATTATGGACTTTAAAAGAAATATGGAGCGGCAATTAATTAAAGAGAAAATTTTTTTTATGGACGCCTTGTAATCCCTATAATTTACCCTTTCATTTTTAATTATTTGTCGTTTTAAGGTAATGCTGAAATTAAGAAATTTAATTAACTCTCTAATTAATGGGCTACAATTGACCCAAAATACCAATAACACCCTCTTATATATATATATATATATATATATATATATATATATATATATATATATATATTCTAGTTTATCAGGTCTTGAAAATAGGAGGGAAATTGAATGTGATTTATTTTAGAATACTTTGAAAGAAGAATAAGTTGTATCGAACTCTACAAATGTTAGGGGGACCGGTTTCTAGCGACGGCCAAATTTTTATTTTATTTTTTTTTTATAACCCCTAAATAATTTATAAGATTTTAAATCACTGAACTTTGTAGTTCTGTGCAGTTCTGTTTTTTATATGTATCAAAATGACATCCAAATCACTGAATTCTGTAAAAATTTTAATTCCAATAAATCTTATAAATTATTTGGGAGTTATAAAATAAAAAAAAAAAAATTGGCCGGTCGCCCCAGAAACACTCATCGAACTCGGTCTTAAAAATATGAAAAAGAATGTGTGGATTATTTTATTGGGATAATTTGGGTAAGTAATCATTAATTTCTTCTAAAAATCTACAAACTTGAAATAAAAATGAACAAAAAAATAGCTCTATTATTAAGAACAGATGGAGTACAACATTTGGTAGCAGCGTGTCAATTTATATATTCAGCAGAAAATAAGGTTTTAATTTGTATAAAAAGATTCACCCCTTAAATTCAATCAAATTCCTTAATTCTCTTTTAAAACATTGAATGGTAGGCAGATATTAGAGGTAATAAACTAATAATTTTAGAAAGAATTTGGAGTATTTTCTTAAAAATATTAATGTAAAGAAGGATAAACTTGTCTTATAAATGGTGGTTATTTGTCTTTCTCAATGACCAAAAGAAACAGATTCCAATTGTCGAACCATATTAGTTTTCGTACCAAAATAGAGCCATCAATCAACTCTTATGTCCTAATATGGTTTTTGGCTGTATTTAGAATTTACAGAATTTATGGAACTGGTTTAACATTTATTAATATTAGCGTTATCCTTGATATTATGTTTTCTTAATAGTATAGCTAATTATATAAATTAATCTTCATTAATATCATATTTCTTATATTTATTTTAATCATTCTATTTGCTTGGTGCAGCTTATATAAGTTGATAATGTAACGTTGGAACATACATATTTTAAAGAAAATTTAGCCAAATATATGGTAAAATTTGCTAGAAGTAGCGGTGGTGTCGTACATAAATAATATTTTTAGAATATATAATAAAAAAAGAAAAAATGTATTACTTATTTTTTAACACAAAAATGTATTGTTAGTTTTTATATATGTTATTTTTAAAAATTTAAATAAATTTATATTAATTTAATTTAAATTTTTTTTTATATTTCTAATTTTCTAATTTTGAAATCAGACCCACACTATTAATTAAATTATATTGTGAGCCTGCGACGAGATAGGATTGGATTGGATTGGATTGGTCATAATGCATTTTTTCCTCAAATCTTTTCATTGGCCCTCTTCTTTTTTCTGGTCACAAATTAACTTTCTTTTGTGATGTCAAAAGTGTTCTCAGATTACACATAATTGCGAGATAATGAACTCATAGCCGGCCTATGTCATAATTGCTTGTAAGTTGTAAGATGAGGGGAATAGAGACTATACGTGTTAGTTTGTAAAGATAAGTCGATCTAGAGAGTGATTACTACAAGTTTATTTTTGAATAAATAAATTAATTAATTAATAAATTGTTGACACGCAGATAAAATTTTATGTGTGTTAATAATATTTTATTGATTAATTAACTAATTTACCCAAAAATAAAATTCATGCTAACCGAATCCGTCAATCTAATGCTCAAATTTTCAGTACAACATGTCAACATATATAGATAACGAAATAAATAAATAAAAAGTCAAAAATTGTTAAAATAGGTATAAAATATCAACAACCTAGACAACTAACTTTCTCGCTCATTTTATTAGAAAAAAGTATATTCTGTAAATACAAAGAGAATATTTCTTAATTAATTCTCATGCATGCACCCATGCACGTGGTGTGCTTAAACAAAGAGGTGATTAATTAATTAATTAAGGCGTTCGCCATAAAAAAGAAGACAACTTGAAAAGAATTAATAATACTTGCAAAGTACTCCTCCATGCATATAGCATATCTTTTTGTTAAACCAACTTCTAGTTTGGGGTTGTTAGTTAATTAGTTAAGATCATGATCACCATCTTTTCTCTCTCCTCTCTCTCAATAATAAAGTAGGAGAAGCACTAGCTTTGGGTCTACCACTAAATCCGTAGCTTGACTTTTAAGAAAAATAATGGAGATAAAAACTAGTAGTAAATGTCAACCGAGTTAATTTCAGTCATAAGCTTCTATGCAGGAGCTTTTATGTGTGTATGGGTTAAAGCAGCTGAACAGGATGTTTCATCTTGATTAAGATACACCACTATATACAAATTAATTACTGTAAAATATTCTATCGAGTTTCTTTTTTTGTATATATATATATATATATATATATATATATATAAAGTTGAAGTTCACTAATATTAAAAATCTCATTCAATATTCTTTCATAAATATATAATTATATTGGTTTTAAATCACTTTCAGTTCTAATAGATAAACAATTTAATCCAATTCAATCATCTTAATTTTGTTTAAAACTACATATAGAATCACCCAATATTACGTTATGTTTGGATTTTAGTAATGGAATGATTCATTCCATCCTAATTGCAATGAATTATTCCATGTTCTCTCTCCCACTAAAGAATCAAACATAATTTTTTTCATTCCATTCGCAATCAGACACAATTTTTTCCATTCCATTAGAATTAATCATTCTATTCCCACCTTCATTACTCCAATTCAAACGTAGCATTAATGCTTCCAATATTGGAGCCGCTATTGATCTCAATAGCTTCTATAATTAAGGGTCAGCAATAAGTCCAGGAGAACAAATGGAGAAATGTGCATTTTAACTCCTTCCCCTCTCATTAGTTATTTCCCCTGTAATTTAGGCTTTAGCTGTCTTCCAGCACAAAAGCAGCAGTTTTAAGAGATGAAAGTTAATATTTGGAGTTACACATAACCTTCCTAAATATAAGAAGCCACACATCAACATTCAATTATTTTTCTGGGGTTTCAAAACTATGATAATGGGACAGTCTCTGATTGGTGGTAGATTCTATCTTCAAGTTCTTCCCATGTACCATTTCCTCCCTGTCACTCTCTTAAGAGAAAGAAAACACTTGCCTTGATCAAAATCGATGTGCCAAGCAATTCAACTAATCTGTCATTAAAAAACCAAAAATGCAGAGAGTGGTCCCCCAGCTGTAGCCTGATAAACATCAGGCTGTTGCTGCTAGAAGAACCTGAAAATCCCTTTTGGAAAAAACCTAGGAATCCTTGAAAAAACAGCTATAAAACAAAATATAGCGCCAAAAAATAATCCAGGAATCATCTGATAATTGCATTGGACCCTTGAAATATTTGATTGTTGCACCATAACTCATAAAGAAGCGCATACACAACAAAGTGAAGCAACAGAGCGAGTAAAACCATTCCCAAAACAACCAACACTTGCTCAAATAAAGAACGAGAAAAGAACCAAATATGTTTTTATTGAGATTGAAAATAAATTTGCACAAAGTGCACATTTTAATGAAAGGGCCAGAGTAAAGCCCTTCAAAAAATACCCTCTCTGTTTCCACTACATGTACAAACAAATACAAACAAGCTAACCCATCTTATCTTCAATGAAAGGGTTGAAGAACACAGGCAACTCGCGAAGATTGTTGCCATGTACAAGCACAATGACAAACCTCAATCCCTAACTAACCAACTTTTTTACTTAATAATACAACAATGCCTATACAAAAACGTGTTTAGGTACAAACTGCACATTATATCTCTGTTTCCATTTCCATAAATAACACTCTCCTTGGCCAAGCTTCGTCTTGCTTCTTCCCAGTCAAACGAGACTTAGGAACCCTCGACTGCTTAGGAGCATTTGGAGCTTCAACCTCATCAAGCTCGCCCCAATCCTCAAACTCAACAGGATTCCGAAGAGCCAGTTTCTTTGTAGGCGTACTGTATGCAAAATGCCATTGCTTTGCTATCACAGCCTGTTTGTTCATTAACAAAACAAAAATCAGAATCAGTACCCATTAATCAAAACAAACAAAAACTAAATCTAAACTACGAATCACACAATCAAAACATTCTAAGAACATACCGCTTCTCTAATCGATTTTGATACATGGAACAGCCTCTTCAAATCATCATGTTCTACACCACATAATATTCTAACCTGCAATATAAAAACCCCCAAATTGTCAATACAGCTCAATTAAAACTAGAAATGAACATCATTATATATGCAAGAAATGAACTTTACCACTTACCAGAATGTCCTGAGGCAGGGCTTCAATTACAGATTTCTCAGAACTAAAAACCCAGTTCTCATTACATTGCTTCTTCGTGGGAGTTGTAAGAGAAGAATCAACCTCCATATCATTCGAAATCACAACCCTCTTCCTACCAAATGACCGCGAAAACCTAACATACCCTAACCCTAACCCCTTATTTGAGCCGCAATTCGTTCCTAAAGCCATTTCTCTTACAATACCAATCCAAAACGCTGGCAAAACTCAAAAAGACCTGCTTTTTTATCAAACAAACAACAAAAATTATCAGAATCATCCAAAACCTAAGCCCCAAACTCAAACTTTAACTAAAATAGCAAGGCATATTAACAGAAAACTAACACCAATCACTCTAACCATTGTATCCATCAATCAAACTCAACTGGATCTATATATAAACACAAAAATTAAGAGAGAGAAAATGAAAAATGATGATTAGCACTAACCTTGCAGTGGGACAGAAAAAAACCCTAATTTGCAGCAGCAGGAGTAAATTGAAATTGATGGAATTAGCTGTTCTAGAGAAGGAAACGAGAACCGTTTTCAACTATATCACTTGTTGTTTATATAAGTCAAGATTTTTAATATCTTTCTCTATCTAATCTCCCTATGTATGTATATATTTGAATTTAAGTGGATAAATAGAGGTGTTTTGGGTAATTACTGGAAAGGACTCGAAGTTTTCGATAGGAAAGACCAAGGGTGTGTACGAATCCATATATAGAATCAGGAAAAACTAGCCGTTGGAAGGAACACGTGTGATTAGAATAGTGGTTCTCACGAAGCAACGTGGGAAAGTTCGATGACGTGGCGGTTTTGGCCGGTCTAAGTCGGCTGTCTCCTCGGTAGTCTAACCTATCTAACACGTTTTGTGTTTTTAGGCCTTTTGTTTCGCTATTTGCTAGAGTGGACTGACATTTGGCTGTTGACGTAGGAGTGGCCGTTGAGATTGTGACGCGTGTGTTCAGTGTGGGGCTGATAGATGAATGGACGGTTGGGATTAGGTGTAAAAAGAAACGAAGTAGAGTACAGATGAGTAGGTAATGGTGGGTGGAGTGCAGAATAAAAATCAAACACGTCAACACGGTCATTCCTTTTCTTTTTAGCTTAAAGACAGGAAGAGAGTGCTTGTTTAGAGCTAAATCACTGAATCGGTCAGTGCTTGATCTGAATGACTGAATCGATAAGATGGACGAGTTGAATAGTTAAGTCAAATTTTTTTAACTGAATGATCAGCTAAATGAAGTAAAAAAAAATTAAAAAAATTAACAAAAATATTAACTATTATATTAAGTAATATTAAATAAATTTACAATAATTTTAAATTTTTTCAGTGGAGTAAAATAATAAAATTTTGTCATTAAGATGTTTCAGACATGTCAATTATCAAACAGTTTTTTTCATTCAGATTTAAATTCATTCAGTTTTTATCAAATACTCCCAAAGTAGATGCGGTGCACCACCCAAAAAATAAAAAAGATAGAAAGGAGGAATTTGGGATTTATTTATCAAACCATTTTTTTTCCATCTCTGATGATTGTATTGTATTGTATGTATGTCTACTAATTTGTAAAATTTATAAATATAATAAAATGTAATTTTATTTTATATATGTTGTTTACTAATCAAAGGGAATCCTTTTTATGAAAAAATAGGAGACTTATTTGTGAGAAATAAATGGAGTATACAACTAAGGGGAGCACTGTGTTTTTACGTGATTATGAAGATGAGACATGTTGTATATTATATAGATAGATTGTAGAAAAAAATTGTGTAAAAATACATTCTAAAATATCAATTCCTTATAACTAAACTAATTAGTATTTTTGAGTCATGACAAGGACAAAAGCAGCCTCATGAGTTGATCCTACAATTGAGTGATCCTCTAAGCAAGCTTGCTTTCCACCAAAGCTGCTGCATAATTAATTGTCCTTTTCTTAAATGCAGCTGGGCAAGGGCTTCACAGTACCCCAATGCAATTATCACACACAATAATTGGCCACTCAAGCTCTCATGCATATTCATGAATGAAGAATGCTACTTCCCTCTAAAATAATAATAATAATAAAATCTTAAAATTTAAATTTAAATTTAATATAATATTATTTAATTTTAATACAAACAAATTAATAATTAAAAATTAACAAAATTATATCAATTTTGAGTTTTATAATTTAACTTTAAAAAGTTCATTTATTTTTAATTTTAAAATGAATGGAGTATCTCACTTCTTTTTTGTTGGAAAACATGCTTCATAGTAGAGGTGGATTGTCTTACTAAGGAATATAACCTGAATCAAGAAAGAAATTTGTTTTCCATGTCGAGAATGACGTGTTATATCATATTTTAAAAATATGAATGCACTAATTGTTTTAAGTTAATCTATCACCCTTGAGTTTAAAAGGAATTCAATGACTTTAGGAACCATTGGACCCATCCATGATGTATGTATATAGATAGGTCTTTCCCAGTTGGATGTAAGTAATATTTTATAATAACAAGACAGGAAGAAATTGAAGCTTCTAATTGAACAATTAGTAATTGTGATCATTTACTTAATTAAAGAGGAGGATACGCATACCACAGACAGAAAGGGTAAAACTCGTAGGAAAGTAGTTTACATACATACTATCATCGCCCCGCCCGTATACAAACTCAATGATTCTCACACAAGTCTTTATTGCCAGTTTCTCTGTTAATATCTCCAGCGTCAGCATTTTCTTCAGCTGAATAAAACGAGAAACTCCACACTGAAGCACAATTTTCATCACCTACCAAAGATGGACAAACTCATTCATTAATTTTCACAACATGCATAGTTTAGAATGATTAATTCAAAGTTCTATGGATCTATATAATAATAATAATGCCAACTCCCTCGAGACTCATAACACTATCCTTCACTAGGCTACACAAATAATATCCAGTACTGACTTCTGTTAACTGATTATTGGGAGGTGGGAACTTCAATATACATATCTTGACAAGGTTATGTTTATTCGAATTCACTTATTTGCATCAAATCCAATGACGTACACATTAACACATGTGAGGACTGAGGAGCACCTATCAGCATCATTCATTTACTGCTAAAGCAGTGTAGTCATGGGATTGTCATCAAAGAAATTACCTAACCGCATCAAATAAACTACAAACTCACAATGTCGTTGTAGTCCAGCCGCCAACTTAAAAATCATTACAATAGGCTATCGCCTTACCCTAGTTCTTAAATATCAATATTGAAGTAGCATTAGTGATGCAGAATAATATAAGCAGAGCTACGAAGCAGTATATAATAGTAAATGAAGAAGAGCATTAGCACATACGTTAACAGCTGAAGAAAGGATTTTACATAGTAAGATTTGAAAAAATACCAGATAGGCTTAAATCCTCATGAGAATCATCAAGAACCCCAAATCTACGGTGGCCTGATGAAGAAGCTGCCATTGGAAGATATGGATGGAAAGAAAAACCACTGACAGTGTCTGTATGAATGCAAACAAACACACAAGATGTTATATTGGAAACAAATTAAAAGTTTCTGTCAACAAATCTATAAACCAGCAGTACCTAATGCTGCTTGGAAGCTCGACACCCATTGCCCCGTTTGCAGATCATATATATGAACTAAACCATCCTAGAAGCATGTTGCAAGAAAATCAAAGACACTTTGAATAATGCTTTCATGACGTCCAAATATAAAGCAAGAATTTAAGTTATACCTGACCACCAGTACCAAGATGTCGACCAGAGGGCTCAATGTCAAACTGTATTCGCTGATTGGTACTTTCTGAAGATCTGTATAGCCTAGTACATGGACATGAAGAAACACCGGTACTTAAAGATATTGTCATCCAATCAAATAATTAACATACGGCTCATTTTATAGGATCATAGCAGCTTCTTTAGATCAAGAAATGGTACTTACTTGTAAACAATATCAACAGTTTTGCGAATATCCCAACATAGGATATAAGGATCCTATAAAAAGTTAAAGATTATAATATGTCAATCAATGATAATTTAGATAATTCATGTTACTTGTAAAGCTACTATGACATTATGGATAAAATGACAAGGTCCGTCTCCATCAAGAGATAAAATGGAGGCTAAACAAATCTTAAAATCCTCTACCCCTACCTATCCTCAAAAAGAAAACACTAGTGTTTTTATAATCCCCTATTTCCCCCTCCCCTGCCCATTAAAACACACAGCAATCTTAATATATGGTTATATGCAAGATACATTATAGTTTACCTTTCGACCTCCAGTATATAAGTAATCACCATCTCTTGAGAATTGGACCTGAAAAAAACAAAACAAATAAGAGGAGCTTGAGTTATTTTGACAAATTAAAATCAAAGGCAAAATGCATGATCGTATATTCCCACTTACATGTGTAACCCCACCTTCTTGGCCATGTAAGACATACAAGAGTTCCATATTATCTTCTCTATATATTGCTGTTGTTTGGTTATATGATCCCGTAGCAAGCATCCCTGCATGACTTGGTGAAAATGCTATTGCAGATATGATACCTAAACACAAGGAAATAGTTACTCTTTAAACTACAATACACCAACACAAGACTAATCAGAAAAAGAAGGAAGAAAAAAAAGTGTGGTGATGGTGGAGGGTTTTTCTGCAGGGGTGGAGAGAGATGGGGAGGACATGCAGGAGTTGGGTTATGGCAAGTTCACACACAGCTTTATCATGTAGCTCTGTTTTAAATTGGTAAAATATTATGTAAACAACAGAGGGAATGAGCTTCTTGCAAAAAAACCATTACAGAAGTGAACATATTCACATGACATTATAAATTCCTAAAACTATAAAGAATCCGTCCTAACTACAACAACATAGCTATACAACAACACAGTCATTAAGTGAGATTCAGTTTGTACAAAACTACAGCTGAAATCTTATTTCAATTTTTTTAGTTATTACGATGGGTAAGTGTTTGTTGTATCTTCAAATGTTATCAATGGGCCGTAAGAAGTGAGCAAGAACTTTTGTCCTAACAGACAGTTGTCAATTCTCACGAGAGCATTTAAAGAATATTTTCTATAACTATTTAATGATCATGGACGGTTGAAAGAGGAGATATGCTCTAACCTTTAGGTAATGCCACTTCATAGTCGCATATTTGAATGTCCAAGAAACCAACTTGTATTGTGCATCCAAACTGATAATAGTATATAGAAGCTTTAGGCAGTAAATCTTTGAGGAATTTAAAGGCTTGAAAAGCATATGGTGAGTGTGGTGATAAAGGATAAAGTAAGAGCTAAGATACAAGCTCACAGCCTAAAGATTGGTTTTGTATGTCAGAATACTTAAAGTTTGAATGGTACTCCTCACATGAGAGTGGACATTAATTTGAGACTCAATGGAGATATACTTTGTTAGCCTCAATGGAAGCATTATTGTAAAGCCTTTATGGCCTTATTTAAATAGTCTCGATAGATGCACTATTATATGGCCGTTATGGCCTTCTTTTCTTATAAGGTTTGAGGTTAGATTTCATGTCCTCTACCCCACTACGATAATAGTAATAACAAAAAACAAAAACTTTAAGAAAAAATTGAAGTATTGAACACTAAAAAAGATTGAAGTATTGAACACTAAGTAACCAGTACCTGATTGTCCTTCCTTATTTCCTTGAAAAGTTGAATGGTGTTCAAAATCTCTACCAGGCCGATGAATATCAAATATCCTAACAGTTTTGTTATATCCAGCAAATATCCTACAAGAGGAAAAACATTATTCACTTCTATCACGAACTACATACATGTTAGACTAAAATCCCAGCGAACAAAGTGAGAAGCACTGGGAAAGTATAGATGATAGGTCATTAAGATCAACAGTAATATCATAAAGTGATTTGAACAACAGACAATTTTCATATATAGACATTTCAATAATCATACAAGTGCTTTTTGCAGCAATTAGATAATCTTGCAAAAATGGTTGAGGTATTATACAAGAAAATTTAAATAGTGATTCTATAATTCACAAGCACATATAAATCACTAGGCAAAAGAGCAACATTAAGTTTTCAATCAAGACCGTCACAACCTGTACCAGCAGTGATTGTGTAGAACTTTACTCAGAGCAGCATATGTCATAGTTCATAATTTAATTAAAGTTAACAGGAAAGGTTTTTATCAAATGTATATTTGAACTATACCACAATTAAATTAAGGATACGGATATCAATAGTTCAAGTAATAGAAAACAAGCACCCATTCAACACCTACGAAATAATTACTGTGTTGACTTTGAGTACCATTAGATTGTACCTATTCTCCTAATATGTAATATTTGAAAATCTTCGAAGAAGTTGATTCTTACTTGGTCCCTGCGGGGCTGAAACCGATTGAAAACGCAGCTGTGATCTCATCCATAGCATCATAAGCCCGATAAGTGCAACGCAACTGCATTTCAAAATTGTTACCAACCAATGCAATAATCAAGGACCCAAAACGGAGGAGTAAATCTGTTTATCATATCGATATGAAAATTCAGGAAAAGTTTTAAGAGGTGCATGTTAACAGATGATAAGCACCAAAAAATCACAACACTGTTCAGGGTTAATTTCATGAGATGGCATCACAACAACTTTCAGCATAGTGCAAAAAGTTATTAGGTCTCTCTGTCAAAGTTAACAATGTCACTAGTCTATTCTATAAGAAAGTTAGGAATAATGATTAAGCACCTGGCCTTTGAGGATTTGAGAAGTAGCATCCCAAAGATGAATAGGATGGTTCTTTTTAACGCTTTAGTAGTGCTTGGATTTAAACAATTAAAAATACGTTATTACCTTAACAAGGTAACTGGATCTGAAATCTCAACCAGAAACACAGTCAGACTTGTATTCTGGACCACTACGGCAAAAAATCACAACATCGTTCAGGGTTTTTTCATTTGGCATTTTTTGATAAGATATACTAGAGGAATAACTATATGCATACACCTGTTAGTAGCATCCCAAAAAATAGGAAAAAAATCCCTCACCAAAGAAGACTCACCTGAAGCAGACATGTACGGATACCAACAATAATCATATATAGACTCTCCCTCACTCAAAACAAGGTTTGCAGGATATGCATCTGCAGCTAAACATTATGACAACAATGAGAATTATAATTATATCATAGGATAAGAACCAAAGCAGTTTACATCAACACAACGGTTATCCATGACAACTGTGAGCCTGTAAATATTAACAGAAGTCCCTCTAAATATAAATATTTATATGTAAAATGGTACTTCTATATAAGAAATTAATATCGTTAAAAATCAAAACACTCTTCACTCCAACTCCAAAACCAATAATCCAGAAACTTACCTCCATCAGCAGCCAAAGCACAACCATTCACATAACCGCTACTCTCAGTTTCTGGTCTAAAGAATAATAAAGCACAAAAATTTAGTCCAGTACAGCTTAAATATCAGAAATGCAAACAGACCACAAGAAATACTACTAATATTTTTTTTTATAAAGTTACCGCATCTATAAGTGTCACTGCCAGTGCCAGAAAAAGCAATTAGATACATTATTTCAGTAGCTTGATAATCTAAACCAAAGTCAAGCTACTAGACCATGCTGCCTTTAGAATGTTTTCTAGCACTAACCTACAACTTGAAAAAAGAACACAAAACACAACATATCATAAATGCAAGATATCAAATTATCATTACACAAACAATAACGTTATTAATGGTTTGTAACAATGTTTATTGCACTAGTACCCTTAACTTCATCTAGACTAAAAAAGTCAAGCTTTTATACGAAGGATATATAATAGAAATACATCTTCCGAACCAACAACAATTCGTCCAGTTCTTTTTTGTATTACCATCCAATGAATTACACAATATGCAAATTGTCCAAATGTTAGTATAGCATAATTTCAGTAATTCGTAACAAAATAAATCCTAAAACATCAAACTTACAGTGTGAATGCATGAAAAGTATTATCATCGGAGCTGGTAAGGAAGCAAGAACCATCTGGCGACCTACAAAAACAGTCAGATTTACACGCAGTTTTTGGGAAGTAATGGAGGTTTTTTTTTGGTAATAGATAGGAAAAAGAAGGGCAATAAATCGTTACTACTACCATTTGAGGCCTTTGAGAAAGTTGTTAGGGTTTGAAGGGTTGGTCCTGAACTGGTGGTAGAAGTGGTAGGCTCTGAGCGGTGGAACGTCGAATCGAATCGCCGGCCAAGTGTAGGCTTGTCCGGTTGCTTCTTCTTCTGTAATTTCCCCGATTTCAATGTCCGGATTTGATTGCTGCTCTGCTTCCTCTCCCATTTGGTTCTGATTGCAGAGAGAGGAGCCAAACAATTTTTGGCTAGGAGTATTTGAGAAATGCTATTACCGCCAAAATAGAAGAATTTATGTCAAAAGGGTTTAAAGACCAGTTCGTGGTTTATGTTCTTCATCACTATTCAAAGAACTTCTTAAATGTAATTCACTCTTAAATCCTCTTTTTATTTTTATTTTTTTTTCATTTTTTTTATAAATTCTGCCCATTTTCATTAGGTCATGTCCAAATTTTTGCAAAATTAAAGTTCGCAGACCTATTTTTTTATCCCAATAAAATTTAACCATTAAAAAGATAAACTAAAGAAGTGGCAAAGTAAGTCATATATGAGATTTACAAATATATGTTCAATACTAAAGAAAATGAAGTAACCATAAAATAATAGCTCAAGTGCTTGTTTAACAAGACTTATGCTACATTTGTAATAAAGGTGGAAATGGAATTATTTATTTTTGTTGAATTAAAAAAATTGTATTTAATTGTGATTAAAACGAATTGAATTATTTTTATTCTTCCTAAATTTTCTAAATTTATGAATTTTATTACTTGGAGAAGAGAGAGTATTGAATAACTAATTCCAATTAGAATGGAATGAATCATTCCACTTTTCATTCTATTTTTTCAATCCAAACATAACATTAAAGTATCTCCTAGTTATAAAACATTTGTGCATGGCAGTAAAGTTAGCATAGAAGCGAGATGACAAAGGATTTAATTGTTTGCCTTCCTCCAGGCCTCTGATCACTTTTTAGACATTATTTAAAATTTCGAGTGAATTAGAAATTTCACACGACTTTTTAATATTTTCACATAAAAATTATTGCTATAAATATTACAGCGACAATTTTTACCATAGCTATAAATCTATAGCCCAAGAATCCTCCTTGGTAAGTAAAACTTATTGAGACAATAAGAGGAATTATAACCCAGGGTCACTTGAGCCCTTACATCTAAAGAGGGCTTAAAGCCTTAAAAAAAGTACTTTTCCAACACATTGTAACTCACAACACGCATACTTTGCTCCACTTCCACAGTTAGTAGCTGCATATCATACGTGCTTGTTAAAATTGAATAATTGGTAGACATTAGTGGCACAACTATTTCCCTTTTCCACGAGGAAATGTAACATTTTGAATTACAAATGAGGCCCAAAATCAATTTCATGAAATTTATAAATGACTATTCTCCCCATGCAAGGAGCTTTTCAGATATTTGTCATCCCTATAATTTGAATACAAAGGAAGTTCAAGGGCCGTTTCTGCGACTTTCCTGTCTTCATGAATTTTTGCTACCAGGCTCTCAAGGGATGGGAAATTAGCCTGTCATAATGCAACAGACTGTCAGCAAGTGAATACAAGGATAAGAAGGGAAATGAATCTTTGGGAAAAAAATACACTTTGTAATGGTTTTGTTATACCTCAGGCCGTATGTATCCAACAATAGCAAGACGTAATTCTTCACCATAGAAATCCTCGTCAAAGTCGTGTAGTAACCATGGCTCCTAAAACCATAAACAACTTTTTGAAATTAAATGGAGACTTGCTTAAATTTAACCTTAATACAAAGTCCACAACACACTCACAATCGTCTTCTTGGTGTTGTCAAAATAAGGATTCCAACCAATGCTCATGACCATCTTGTAAACACCTCTCATTGATAATCCAGCCCAACCAAAATATACACCTGAGGGGTGTTCTGAAAGGATGTTTGAGTAGCTTTCTGCGGATAGATTAGCTGAAATAGTAAATACAACTAGTTAAAACTTAACTTTGTGAGAATGAGCATAAGAGGAAGAAAATGAAATATGAGGTCCAAACCATTGCCAGACAAATGTTAAGACCTCATGATCTGTCAAAAACAACCATTTAACTATCTTTGTGCAACACTGAAATGGAAGGATTCATAAAGCAACTACTTGTCAAAAAAAACAAAGTAGATTTTGAAATGTGGAAATCAGCTTAAGCGAGAAGCAATTGATGAAAAATTGTGATCTCACACGAATAGCATTTAGATAATTATATGTCAAAAATGCCAATCCAACTGGCAGCTTGGTAAAACAATAAAAAATTGCAGCTTGGAAGACAAAAGGTAATGAATACTTTGTAAAATTCAGGCACCTGTAGGTATTCCAAGCACCTTTGAGCCACGTCCAAATCCTTTGATAACAGGACCACCAATATACCAAGGTTCTATTGGTAATGTACTATATATCCCTGCAATTCAGAATAATAACTTTGATGAAAATGTTGACACAGAAACAACATTATCAGAATATGGTCAAAAAGGTGACAGATGTTTACAATCTTGAAATGGAGGTAAGCCCCACTTTTCAGGCCGTAGATCAAGAAGAGAATTGATCACCTCATCTGCTGAAGTGTAAAGATGGGACTGTTTTGGAAGAGATGGTACGGCAACAACATTCATTCCAGCAGCCTTACCAGCCATAACACCTGGTCTGACATGACATAAAGCATTGCCCTTATACAAATTAAAACTTTCTCATCACATAAAGTACAGAACATCATGCTAATTCCAGGCACAACGGAATCAAAGATACAGTCATCTTGATTAAGATGTCAAATGAACGAATACATAAAATCTCAAGAATTAGATGAAGTAAAAGCTGCAATCAAGAAATGATATACCACTTGAGATTTCGCACTCTAGAGTCTCAGGATAAAACATGGGGGAGCTATCAATATAAAAAAAATATGGAGGTACTATTTCCACAAGCAAAAATTTAGTTTCACAAGGTCCGCCCTCATGAGTGTGGAACCCATATACTGTTCCTAGTACTCTCTTTGTCAGGTTTAGTTGTCCTCTGTTCCCTTTCCAGATGTTCAAACATGTCCTCTTAGTTATTAACTTAAATATTTTCATTTTATCATTATTTTGAGAGAAAATTACCACAAGTAGAATCCACTACGGTCTTTATATCAGGATCAGATAATAATCTAGGCAGGAAGAAACGTGTCCGGCAATCTTCATAAATAGAGCAGGAACTGCAAGGAATACATGATTTATTTGTGATATGTTCTCCATATATGTACAACTTGGTTAATTAATCAAACAAATTTGTTGGTCAGAAACAATTTCAATATTCTGTTTATGCAAAGGTTGACCCAAGTACCAAACTGCACTTAATTTTAATACAAACGAGAACATTAAAAGCCAAAATTTAGCTTTTCTACATCTTAAAACGAAACCTGACATTCAAATAAGCATAAGATTTTAAGATGCAGGCAACTTATTATCCAACATAATTTCACAAGACAAGAAGGTTTTTCAACTTTGAAGAACCAACAAAACTAAAAGAGTATATATCAGCAGAATATACTTTTCCAAGAGCTTTCCCTATGCTGCTTAAATTGAAGGACACTTCACTTTTGTAATGAAATAAAAGTAAATAAATAAATAAACTCACAGTGAATCTTCAATGACGAGACAGTTGGAAGGGTCAATTTAAAGCTTTTTAGCTGCTTCAAGAAATCTTACAAGAGAAAAATGTTCATGGTTAAGCATAATCCATGTCATAATTGGACAAGAAACTATCAATAATGATGAATAAAAGTTTTGATATGTTCTATCTCACATTTCAGGAGATGGCTTCCCTGCTGAAACTTCATCACCCCCAATTATGACATAGAAGGATTCTTTCCAGCCTGTATAATAAAAATATAAGCAAATGTGTTCAGAAACAACAAAGAAAAAGCAAACCTTTTCTCATGGCATGTTGTACTGCCATTAGCTTATTTCTAAGTTTAGGTGAACAAAATGATTCAATGTACACTACCCTATTTGATTTTTATTGTAACATGATTTAAGGTTCCTAAACAAAACTACCTGGTTGATAAGAGATTTTAGTTTCAATGTTTTCCCTGGGAGAGTTTGAAGCCAATGCCATACGGACACCTTTGGCCATAAAATGTTTAATCAACCGATTGGCACCTGGAAGAGCTTTGATAGTGAACCACCTACCACATCAGTTGTAAATAAACAAATTCAGAAAAAGTTTCACTTTTTAAATTAAGATTGAATATTAAAAAATACCTACAAGCAGATATATAAAATGATATATAGAAATACTTTCACATGATCAAACAATGAACATTCAAATTTAGTACCATTCAAATTTAGTATTCCCGGTTGTTTATTAGAGGGACATTATGGGTAATTGAGACATAATGTGAAGTAGGGTAGGTTGGACTAGGATTAGTAGGTATAAATACTAATGTAACCAAGGAATCATAATAAACAACAAGCCGCCTGTGAAGTACCCAAATTGGGGAACCACGTAAATCTCTTGTGTTATTCTTAATTCTCTATCGTTTGTGTGCGTGTGTGTGATACTATATTCTAACAAAGTCCCATTTGCAAAATTTTCGAATATTATAAGAATGTATTTTTGTTCCATATTTACCCTTAAATTAATAACTTGTTAGTTTAGTAATGGTGGCATGATAATGAAATCATGATGGTAAACTCGAGGACTTTGTCATTTATACTACTATCAATAAAAGAGGATTTTTTGTGGAGATAAAGAAATTGCAAATGAGACTCTTTTTATGGAACAGAGTAACAAACATCTCAAGCAAGTCCATTTTCTGAGAAATACAATTTCTATTCTAGACTGGTTGAAACAAAGATTATAACACAATTACATAACTGACGTTCAAAGAGTCACTAAGAAGAGGTGGATAACAAAACACAAAGAATTGAACAACACTAATAAGATAACTTTGAGACTTTCTTATTTGACTTGAAGTTCCCCTAGGATAAGGCTCACTAAACTGAATTTAGAGAACTACAACTTTGAGAAACCAAAACAGCACTAAATGACATTAAGCATCCCTACCATAAAGTCCTAATTTTTTTCTTTTTAAACAGACATTTGACACAATAGCTATGTTACAGATGGGATGCCTATGGAGTTGGCTAATCTTTGTTCAGGTGAATCCTCCAAGTTCTGCTGCAAATAATATATTTGTGCTTGGAAGGGGGAGATAAAGTAAACTTGGATGAAAATTCATTCTTTGTATTTAGAAATGAAGATTCTTACATTGATAACTACCTCACATTCTGTCGCTCAACAGTTATAATTAATTAAAAAAAATCTGAAACTTTTTATTCAATTTGCTAGTAGAAATACGATATCTATGTAGAAAATGAAAAAATGATAGTTAGTGTGTGTTAATTACTGATCGGAGAACATTGGGGTGATCTCTGAAAGTAATTCTTCCACAGATATGGAAAGCCCATAATCTTCCACAATTGCAGCTGCAGCTTCTGCCGGTGTTTTTCCTACTATTCTATGAGCTCCTCTCCCATCCCATTGCTTCCCATGCTTCACCAAGTAAACTTTTAAAACGTCACTTACAATGCCATCTGTTACAAAATTTAGATAAATAATACTAACAATTAACGAAGAAAAACAATCAAATCATCATGAAGGAATGAACAGCAGAAGCCCCACCTGTGTTAAGAAGAGTACCATCCAAGTCAAGTATAACACAAGAAACTAACTTATCCAAAGGATTTGCCATTGACACTGAAAAAAAAAAACGCCCAAAACAATCCTCTTGATTGTAAACAATAGCCGCCACTAAAAAATTATAAGAAATGGAAATGAGCTAATTCCAATCAATACCATAAACTGTAATTTGTAAACTAACTTCCTGAAGTAATTGTTGAAAATATCGTCCTACCCATATTATGCAACCAACAAAAACCCAGAAAAGAAAAACAATTGCTAATTTATGTCTTTACCCAGAAGCAGAAAATTCCCAATTTTCCCAAACTACTCAAATGGGCAATAAAATCGTAAACAAAGCTAAAGAACAAGATGAATGGATAAGCAAATCGAATACGATAAGTTATCATACCGTGAATTTGAGCTCTGTTTGGGATTGGGTGCATGAAAATTAATTTCCTGAAACAAGTTTGTTTAGCTTGAATAAACTGAGTAACCAAAGCATCCTCTCTCGTTGTATCCGTCGGAAAGGAGAAAGAATTGTACGGGTTTTGTTTTTGTGTGGACAAGATAATTTAGCTGAAATTTTCCTTTTCTTCCGCCTATTTTTTTAAAAAAATATTTACGCTGTTTGTGAGTTTTTGGATGTCCAATAATAATTTGCAACGGAAGCTCAAATTTCAGTCTAAAATTGTCCCAAAAAAGAAATTAAATTTATATTTTTCCTTTTTCATATTATCAACTTTTAATATAATTTTTAAAATTTTTTTTTTTAGCGTTTTTGGATAAAACATGATTCTTTTCTTTTCGTTCTAATTTAAACTTCTGCTCTGCTCGGAAAGAGTGCTTTTTGAGTTTCAAAGTAATACATGTTTTTCTAATAGATTTATAAATATTTTTACAGTTAACATTATTAAATTATAAATTATTTATAAAAAATAATTTTACTGTTTCTGTCTTTTAATCATTTAACAGAAAAAGAACATAATAATACTGACAAATTTATGTGTCATGACAAAGAGAGAGAAGCAAAGTTGGACACTAATTAAATTAAATTATTTCAATTTTATAATAAATAATTAAATAAAATATAAATCAAATTAATATACATAAAAAATAATTAAATTAAATAATTAATTAATAATAAAATAAATTAATGAATTCATATTTTTTTAATTTTTAAATATTTTAATTTCACTTTAAAAAATAAAATTATTTAATATTTTAAAATGAAGGAATTATTATTATTATTATTTTATTATTATTATTTATTGGAGATTTTTATTAGTATAACATTATTCTTTTAAAAAGGTACAATACCCACTAATAAGAGGAAGGGGTACGAGAATTTGTAAAACCAGCAAAACAAACTGGTTGATGAGCTAATCAAGACGACAAAAACTTGTGCAATAATAATCTTAAAGTTTGAATTGTATAATGGCTAATAAACGTGTAAATATATATATATATATATATAGAGAGAGAGAGAGAGGGAGAGAGGGAGAGAGGGAGAGGGGGAGAGAGGAAAAAAGGAAATCCTAAAAGATAATTGATATTTCTAATTTTCTATAACTAAATTTTATAATTTTACAAGTTTCTCTTTTTAAATGGGATTTATCTCGTGTGATTAAATTTATTTGTGAAAATATTGATTCTTAACTTGAAATATCAATTGATAATAGCTTTCTATATCTATTGATGTATTAGAACCCAAGTATAGTTCATTGCCATTTGTAAAAATCCTTGGACGTATGTAATTTAGTTGCAGCCTTAATTTTTCTATTGAAGAAGGTATGCAAACTATATGACTAGGGACAAATACAGCTAAAAACTTGCAATTAAGCTGATCAAAAATTATGTGGAACTTCAATAATTAAATCAAATTAATTTGGTCAGAAAGTTTGCAATTCACTGCATCCATTGGTGAAAAATGATGCTATTTCTATATGCAAATGATAGACGAGGGAGGGGGAACAACATGCTAAACAGAGCATGAAACCCACACACTTATGGAGTTCTTCAGGCAGAGTAAGTGATTCACATTTTTTATGTTGCTTCATACACATTTGCTTTTTTAGAACGCTCTGAGTAGCATTTACACGAGCACTGCTATATTTGTTATGCCCTTGTACTAAATTATCAAGATTCAAGAAGACCCAATTGTCAATTTTCATGCCTCTGAATCCTTGCATATATTTCTGGGCTAAGTCACCATTTTGGAGAAGCTCATGCAGATTCTTATCAGCTGTGCTTTTTTTTTTTTTTTTTATTTGAGATCTGCATAGTGTTCAGAAGATATTAAACTAGAGAGTTGATAATTGAAACATTCAAACTAATCCAATTATAATTTAAAAGACATTTTTAAACTCAAATTTGACATCAAATAAGTGGAACTAAAAATGAGTTAATTTATTTTATTTTACATGTTTGATTGCAACTCGTCACAATTACTCCTAGTAACAACAAAAATGGTGTAAAAAAATGTGACCTTTTCTGGAAGAGGAATTAGGAGGGGCATGACTGGTACATTTATGGGGGGATGTACAGAAAAATCGATTGACACTTCAGCCTGGTTTTCAAAATGTGTCTTCTGTTGTTGCTGAAGAAGCTCAACTTCTGGTAGGGCAAAACGCCGTTCCAATGCATCCAAAGCTCGTTTCTTTTGATCTTGATTATTCATATCACTCGTCATCTTCAGCTTCGAATGTTTAATTTGGAAGAATTTAAGGGATTTATCTTGGCTCTTCTGCATTTGTGAATTTGGATTCCGTACCTAGTAGTCTAGTACCTACCATATTTTGGTGGCATATATGTCATTTGCCAGTCAATATTAAACAAAACTCCCGCCCTAATTTTCATACAGACACCATTACTTTCCCAAAATCACAGGTAGAGAGAGAAAAGGGATGGAAACAGATGAAGCTCAGAGAGTGGTTCCATTTCAGCTTCAATTCGACAAACCAATCTCCTCTCAGGTATTATATATTGTATGTATAGACATTTTTATACTTAAATTTCTTCTTTTTTCCCATATTTATCATCATATTCTGCGATTTTGGCAGATTAAAATAGCTGAATGGAACCCAGAGAAAGATTTGCTGGCCATGGTTACAGAGGACTCCAAGATTCTCCTTCATCGCTTCAATTGGCAGCGACTATGGACTATCTCTCCAGGTCTCTCTCTCTCTCTCTTTATATATATATATATATATATATATATATATATATATATATATATATATATTGCTTATTTCATTTGAGCACGATAAATGAACTGGCAGTGAATGTGTTAAATTTAATGTTACGCCACTACACTGAATTTGATGGGTGGAACTCATATAATTCTGTTTTTGTTTTGCTGGATTTGTGTTTGAAGATAACTGAACTGAACTGAACTGAACTTCATGTTAATACTGAAGCATCTGGGAAGTTGTGTTCAAGATGTTTGATGAATTTACTGTTTGAGAAGTTGGTTCTAACCCAACCAAGATAATAAGTAAAAAGGGAATCTTAAGTATTGATAAATTAGTCTGTATCTTTCTTGCAAGTCAATTTTTGAGAATGGTTATGGCCATAAAGTACTAAATCACTGGATTTCTACCACTTTTTAGTGTTTACTCTGAGGTCATTGAAAATGAGGGTGATAATTGTTGGTACTGTTGTTGTGTTCTTTCTTTCATTTGACAAAGGCATCTAAGGGGTTGTTGCTTACTTGCTTTTTCCTCAGCTTTATTCTATATCTACTATCGTACCTGTCAGACAGCCAGAATTTTCTTGGTTGTATTGAGGGTTTTCATTATATTTTGCAGTTTAACTCATTGGCAATGAGACTTGTGCAAAGTGCTTGAACCCTACCTTAAATTTTGTGAAAATTGAAGGAAATTCTTGCTGCCTTAAAATTGTGGGGATCTGTGAGATTCAGATACAGTTTCTCTCAATCTCTTATTTAAACTTCCTTTCAGGTCCTTTACAATGCTAGACAGTAAATATGATAACAGTCTGCCGTGTTAAAGTGCACAAAAATCATTGATATGCTAATCCTAACTTAAATGGGGAGCTAAACTGATTAAAATTGATCATATTCTTGTTTAAAAAGCTAAATACTTAAATGTCATTTATCTATTCTTAAATATACAACTGCAAAAGTGCAACAAGTGAAGTAATTAGTGATTATGGATTGATGGGTTATCCTGAATGCTGTCTAGGAAAGTGCATAACATCTTTATGTTGGCGTCCTGATGGTAAAGCAATAGCTGTTGGGCTTGAAGATGGGACAATTTCATTGCACGACGTTGAAGTGAGTTGGTTTGAAGAGTTTCCGCATGCTTTTTGATTAATATGTATGGTTTCTAATGTATTATTGATCTGGAACTCATTCAGGAACCCAATTTAAGTCGATGTAAACAAAATAGCACCAAACTACCTTTTACTTTTTTCAGCAATTGATAGCTCTCTACACGTATCATCGTATCCAAATAAAGAAGATGGAATCAGAATATTATGTCGATAAATCATAAAACATTATGATCATCAGATCATGTACATGATTAATTGGATGCAAGTGCAATTATGTCAATAGCATAGCACGAAAATCATGATCTGTACAGTATATTGATTACATAATGTTGTAACTGAACTCAATTCAACGAAGTTGTCGCAACTACTTGGAATCAACTACATAATCCTTTTCCTCCATCCTACTGCATCTAGGACTTATCCGCAATTTATGACTCCAAATAGCTTTACCAATTTCCCGCCTTCAGACATGACTTAGCTGTTTAGATGACATGCAAATCAGCCATCACAGTCTAATAGACACAGCGGAGCAAACCTTTTAAAGTTATTGCTTACATCTCAGATTCTTTTTCCTTTTATCTTTGTTGTACTTTATCTATTGATATGAAATATATGGCAAACTTATCGCCCTGCACGGGTTCTTATTTCGTAATCTTTTTTCCTACTCTTTTAAATGTATGATTATGGAAAGCAGAATGGAAAGCTGTTACAAAGCATGAAGTCCCACGCTGCTGCTGTTGTGTGTCTCAACTGGGAGGAAGACGGACAAGAAATTGCAGTATGGATTTCTGTAACCACTTTTATTTCATTTGTTTCTCACAGGCCATGTGTGATGTGACATTGTGAAATTGATGAATTGAATATTTATGCCAAAGTTTTG
The DNA here is from genome assembly GCA_020205605.1 of Panax ginseng. Lineage (NCBI taxonomy): Eukaryota > Viridiplantae > Streptophyta > Magnoliopsida > Apiales > Araliaceae > Panax > Panax ginseng. The sequence continues at coordinate 8,724,959 of CM035139.1, forward strand.
TTGGCACTTAGTCAACTACTCCTAGTACTCTTGGTTAAGTGAGAACTTACTAGGTAATGGGATTCAAATGAATTGTGAATTTGTAGGTCTTTTTAATTGTTTCCACGCTCATTTGACCTTTTAAAAAGTGGCATGTTTAATATACTTCTGCCTACGAGGATCTGACCTTATAAGATTTCCAACACTTGAGCTTACATGTTTAGAGGACTAACTTGAGTTAGACAGTTTCTATGCACGAAGTTGTTGCTTGAAAAGTTCCATATATTTAACATTTGTGTAGAGATGTTTTTAGATCTCGACTCCTCTTTTTTTATCAGATGCTAAACATATGCTTGTTTAGTAATTAGTATACATCTTCCTGGTAATTGGAAGAGCTATATTCTTTTCTTTGTTCTCTCTTGTTATTTGGTAATTCTCTATCCCTATGAATTCAGGATGGCTGTGGTAGCATTTCGACTTATGAAGATCGCACTTCACGTTTCTTTCCTCCTCCTCCAAGAGTGCCTAGGATGCCTGGGCTGGTGCCTGGGGATACTGGATTTATGGATGATGGTGAAGATTCATTGCGAGAGCTATCAAATTCTTCACATCAACGATTTAACATCCTATGCAGTGGGGACAAAGATGGCATCATCTTCTTTAGTATATTTGGCATATTTCCAATAGGAAAAATAGTAAGTTAATTATCATGAACTGGGAACTAATTACATATACATATTAAAATTTTCTTTATATATATTTGTGTGTATATATATATATACATATGTATGTATATATATATATTCTATTTGACTTTTTTGTTCAAAATCGTCTCATATGTTTCTTTTTGTATGTGGATTACTTCTATGACATTGTGCGCCAGAATATTCACAATGTATCTGTTTGCTGTCCACTTACGGACAACCATGTTGCTTACCGACTTTTTGATGCTTCTATTTGTAAGGTACGTTCACCTTTATGTTGATGATTCTATGTATGTATAGCTTTGTATAACCATATGATGCTAACTATTGAACGGCCAATTACAGAGCCATTAATGATTTAATTTTCTGTTATATCTTTTGTATATATTCATAAACTATATGCTAGTATAAATTTATACAATTTATATATACGACAATCCTCTAAAGGAGTGTAACGATGCTGAAGTAGTTGCAAAACTTGAATGAGCATGCATCACTAACAAGAGTTATATTAGATGCTATGAAACATTGTAGTTGCAAGAAATTCATTTTGAGGCTCCAAACACTAATATGTTTTACTCTATTCAAATCTAGATGACAACAAAATTACTTTCTTTTTAATAATATATCTTCTATAAATTTTGGAATTGTTTTGCATAGTTCTCTTTTACTCTTTTCTTTCTCAAGATAATTCCAAAATGAGATGAAAATTCTTCAGATAATATGTACCTCAAGTCCTCAACAGCGTGGTAATTTCTATGAAGGATCTAAAGGTCTATTATATTGTTCTAGGGAAAGAAATTCGCAAAAATGAGAAGTACATATGGATTTTTTCAGAGAAGGTTCTTAGGTGTGCAGATTTTCTCTTTGATTGTGGAATATGGGTTTTTGGAAATTTGGAACTTTCTAAGAAACTGATACCTTGTCTTTTTGGATATACCAGTCTCGAGAAGATGATGAATTATTATTGTGAATAATTGATTTGGTTCCAAACTGTTAATATGTTCCTCTTACTCATTTTCATGTATATTAGTGATCTTCCTCTTTTTGGTTTTTTTAAATGAAATTTATACCCAGACTTTTTTTCACCCGAAATAAAGTTACTGGCAGAATAAAGCTTTGGTCATTTCATCTTTTAACTTCTATTTTGCCTAACATTATCCTCAACAAAATTAGAAGAGATGGCGCCGTGTAATTTATCCATTATATGGATAAAGACATAATCTAGCAGTTGAAAGACAGACATGAAAGAAGTTGTATAATATTACAATGATAAGAAATTTGATTTCTCCTGCATTATTTTATAGTTCTCGCTGCATTATTCAAGAGTAATCTGATGTCAGTAATGTGTGGGTGGCACTTGTCCCTAGGTGGCTTTATCAACAGATCTTTGTCATTTGATAGTCATGTGCTCAGGGAAACTCTTTCACGATATGGTTGGACCAAGCGACGGAAGAATGCCTGAACATGATTTACTTGGTTTGCATTGCTTAATGCTTGACACTTCAATATTTTGGAAGAGGTAATACAAACTGCAGATATTTGAATTTCTGATAGATCCTTCTGTTCTTATGGCTTGTTTAACTTTTTAGTAAACTGATGAAGTTATCATGACTAAATTTATTGTTGTTTTTAAGACGCTGTGATTGAAAACATCTATTATTCAAGTGGGAACATATAATTTCATACACTTATTCTAGTTAAGGTCAAACTACAATCAAGGAGACACGAAATCAAAAATATTAAGTGACATTTTTCAGTTGGTATTATATTGAAAAAATAATGACAATTGATAATGACCTTATGAGGAGAATGGAGGGAGCATTAATGATTGTCATGCAAGAGTCTCTAAAAAAATAGAACAAGAGATTGTAACCATGTAAAAAGTTTCATTCTCCTACACTGAAGTTAATTCCTTTGTGACACAGCTGTCACACACTGGTGAGATCCGTGAATAGGTGTGACCTCGGTTTGATGATCAACCTGTGTGTGTTCCCTTTCTAGTAAAAATTTCTTTTTAGTTTGTTAGAGGGTTCTTTTAAAAAGGTGTTATGCTCTGTCTCTGAATATGGGCGTGTTCTCTTAGATGACTTTATGTTGGTTTCATCAAAAGCGAAAATTGTTCTCATAATCATTACTCATCAAAAGTTCGTTTTTTCAAAAGTTCTCTGCCTTTTTTAATCATGACATGCAGAATGTTTCATTCCAATATGTCCTTTTTTAATAATATAGTTCTAGCCAGCTTTCCTTTTTTTTCATCAAATTTCATTCTTCAATTTTTTCTTATATGATGTTCCTTATATTGATTCCTTAAAATGATTGTGCTACTAAACTTGTTTGATATTAGTTTATAGTGTTATGTTGTTTTTTTAAAAGCAATTATTTTAATGTATTTAAGAACTATAGTTGACATTTTGCATATCATAATAAAATTTATAATTAGTTTACTGGCATGAAACAAGCACACTAATGATAATGATAAGACTCAAGAATTAAGTGAGATGTGATTAAATTTATTTTGTCTTATAGTACCATCAAATCAAATTTTGAGGCTTCTAGTTAATATAATCACCAATTGTTAGCTGGAAAGCTCTAATGATAATGATAAGACTTCTTGATGTGATTAAAATTTTTTTTTATAGTACCATCCAAATTTTGAGGCCTCACCAATTGCAGCTGGCTGTAATTTGTTTAAAATGCAGCTGTAGGAAAATGAGGGCTTCACTAGGTAGCCCAACAAGCTTCTAACATTGAGGATTTAACTGAAGTCATCAGGTCATCACTATCCGTCATGTGTAAGCAATGGTCTGACGCCATGCGTACATTTCATGAGAAATTTGATTCTCTATCTACACTGATTGTTGACCATGGTAAATGCTAAACAGATCACAATAATATACTTGCTTTAATTAGCTTTCTTATCTGTTCATATTTGCAAACCATTTGTGTATAGGACTCGATTCAACTCCCCAAGAGGAGTTTCTAAGCCTTCTTTGTGGTGCTCGGACAAGTCCACCAGTTCATCAATTTCTAGTTAATTCTCTTGGTGAAGCGGTATATTATCCTTTTTGTGAGTCATTCAAATTATTGAATGAAAGCGAGATAATAAGTATGACTCTATCAGTTTAATTTTGATTAGGGTCTCAAGCGGGTGGCAAAGGTGGTTTGTAGTACTGGAAAAGAGCTTCAGCTTATTGTTCTCGATCATTTACAGGTGCACTAGCACATTCTATCTGCAGTTACATGTAATATGTTTTGAATACACTTTCTTGGGCATTTCTTATACAACTATCAGATTAATTAGTAGATCCATCACATGACTACATCAGTATGCTCAAGGCTTCCCTAAACTCGATATGAAACTGTGACAAATGACCACTAGTTCATCTGCATTTCCTCACTAATGGTGTTTATTATGTACTTTAAGGAGAATTTATTTTCCTCAATCTTAATTCTTAATCTTTGTGTGTGCTTCATTTTGACATAACCTGGTATCAGTTGTTTTATGTTTGTGGCTCGTTCATTAGGAACAAGAAGAATGGTTCACAGATTGGAAAAAATAAATAAAACCTCAAGTTAATGTGCAGACCCAACAAATGAAGAACAATGGGAACCTAGTATTGTGTCAGATAATACTCTTACATTATCTGGTATAAGTGAATGGAATTATCACACAAAGCATGCCATTCAATGCAACATGCAACAATCATTAGTTTTATGGAACTATATGTTGTTTTCAGTTGTAAAGTTTGATTGTATCCAATCAACTAGGGATCATTGGAACTATACGCTTGAAATGCCTATATTTGTTGAGCTTTACATCATTGCATATATATTTCAGTATCGATGGACAATTATTATTGTGACATGATATGTAGTTGGGTCCAAGTCTTTATTATATTTTATTTGAGAAGATTTAAATGTTATTGTTAAAATATTGATTGAGTAAGTAAATAACTTTGAATCGGATGAGATCTTGTATTAACAAAATATAGTGTTCAAATCATCATCTTTATTCACAACATTAATGGAATATAAGATTTGTTACGTCATTTCAGTACAGGCTTATTCACTTTTCAGTACTGTTTGTTATTTTTCACCTCTCTAATAGTTATTGGTGTATTCCTCCTACTGAAACTTGCAACTTATATCTTTTTGTGTTCCCATGAGTTTATTGTTTTTGTTTTTAGTAACACCATCAGAAGTTTAATATCTCTGAATTCCAGCCTGCTGCTGAAATTATTGCATTTAGAATGGGAGAATTGAGAGGCCTCTCAACATGGCGTGCACGTTATCAAGGTATTGGCTTGGATAAGGCGTTAATTGATAATGCAACAGAAAAAGCTGGTACCTTTCTCGTACAAGTTGAACGGTTTATGAGTGTTCTTTCCTCTGCGGTGCAGCAGGTATGCTCTTTTGCTGTATATTTTTCCTATTATTCCCTTCTTTTGGGTAGGAGCTGTAACCCTCTTAGAGTAAACCCCCCCACCCAAAAAAAAAAAAACAAAAAAATATAAATAACAACTACGGTTTTCCATTTCTTGTGAAAATCATTGTTCACTTTATCCATTGTCCTCTATTTATACATGTTTAGTCTTCTTATTGTAGCCCTGTTGGTATAAAAAGTATTGTCAAGATTGTGTTGTTGCTTTTCTGTCAGTATTTGCTGTTAATATTTTGTTGTGCTCTGAGGGTTGAAACTAGTTGCAGTTGTGAAGTGGAAATGTAGTTATTTTGTCGTTCGACATTTTGCGAATGCCATTTGATGGTTCAATGTTAATAAATCCATGTGCATACCAGAAATTCATTTGAACACAATTTGTTTATCATGGAGTCAATTAAATATTGTTTCAAAAACTCTACTCTCATTGTTTGAATGACTAGACTGACAGGTGAAACTGGGAAATGTTCCAAAATCCGCAACACCTGTACTGTTTTCATTCTTTCCAGAAACATAATTCCCCTTTTTATTTAATTCCTTCTTGTGTATTTTTTTTTCTGGGCTTCTGTTAGAAATTTAACTAATCAAAAGCATGTAGCTGAAATTTTTGTTCAGCCACTGTATATCTGAATGCAGTTGTAAGACCCCAACTTTTTAATAAAGATGATTTTTCTATAAATATTATGGAATGAATTTGATATAATGTTATAATTGTGGGTAATATTTATAAATTTTGCAAAGTACGCAAGTTGTTATAAAATATTCGTTTGGTCGGGGAATATTCTTTTTGTCGGGGAATATTCGTACGACGACACAATCATTGGTGGACCCCACAACGGAATTATTGTCGGAGTTAGAAAACGACAAAAATATTTTTATAAAAATAACGGCGGAAGTGTTACCGTTAACACTGTTGGAATACCTGGTGGTTAAAATACAGTAACACGCGTTGTTGCACAGTAGCACACGGTATTGCACAGTATTTTTTGAATTATTGATTCTTACGTAAGAAGGCACTACTCAATAATTGTTACAGTAATTACTGTTTAATATTTTATTGATTCAATAATTGCTACGTTGATATTTTTGATTCAATAATTGTCATTACACAGTATTTCAAATTATCAAATCAATAATTCATTTAAATATATTATTATAATATTATATTATAGTAGTATGATGTGATTATATGATAGTATGTTTTTTTTTTATAATTTGAATGGTAATATTATTATAGTAAATTCGTGGTATAAAAGTAAAATGAGGTGGAAGAGAACAATTTGAATTTGAATTCTGATGATGTAAACGGTGATGTCATCGGAACGATGAGGTAAGCAATGATGTCATCGGAAGGATAATGTGTGAATGATGTCATTTTGATCGATGATGTAAGCAATGATGTCATATGATCGATGATGTAGCGATGATGTCATAAATTATGGCGAAAAGACTATTTTACCCTTACTCTACCAAACTTATAAATAGAAGCTCATTCCTTCATTATTTTTCACGAATTCACTAAAGCTATAGAGCTAGAAAGAATAAAGAGAACAAGAGAGAAAGAAGAAGAATTTTACATTATTACAATATTATGGTATCCAATTTCCTACTAAGGTAAGTGGGTATTATTTATTTCTTATTCATGAAGAGAACTTACATTATTCCATTTTTATTATTACATTGGAATAACTCAGATACGCTGCTATCCTATATATTTGGGTGAAATTCTTACGTTATTCCATTCTTTATTATTATGTTGGAATAACTTATCTACGCCAATACCGCATTCATGGTGAAATTCTTACATTATTCCATTCTTTATTATTATGTTGGAACGTCTTGTCGTGTGTTTACACATGACACCGTTCCGTTATTTATTATTCGTTGGAACATCCGCTTGCGCGAATTTCACCGACTTGGTTCCGTTATTTATTATTCTGTTGGAATATCCCATGCATGCGTTACGCATGACCTGGTTCCGTTATTTATTATTCATTGGAATAACTTCATTCATGCGGCTTCATCGCGCCCGGTAATTTCTTTTGTTTTTCCATTCTTTATTATACTCGGTTGGTTAAAGTTTTGACTTATACTCCATGAAATTAGTGGAATATCCTCGATATTTGCGCTTCATCCAAGATCTTTTCATGGAAATATTCTTCCGAGCATTCTTGAATTTTACTCTACAAAGAAGTATCATGTTGACAATTTGGACGTTATTAGTTCCTGGATAAAGTAATTCTTGAACTTGTTTTATTGAATTCTTATATCATTGTCATCATCCTCATGTTTATATTATGTTGATATTATATTATGTTGAAAGTCATCTGTGGCCTGTAGTGCATAGATGGACTTGGTATGATTATGACCAGGGATTATTCGATTGTAATCATGACCGTAATGTTACAAATGATGTGGAAAAAGTCCTCATCGCCCGTAGTGCATTGATGGACAGCTTGTTGGCATGATCATGACCATCGATGAATACACGAATATCCTCTTGATCAGTAGTGTATGGATAATTTGTGGTTGTGATACTAATGAATATCTTTGGCCGTAGTGCAGGGATGATGTGGATTATTTATTAAGCTAAGTCTCAGCGATAAAAGTGATGAAAAACTTTTTAAATCATAAAAGATAGTAGATTTTATTCTCTACTTGACTCTTTTAATGGATTGCTTGTTCCGCTGCAGTTAAACTTGATATTTGTTATATTTTATCAGTTTAACATTGTTGAAGGCTAATGATAATTTATTCTGCATTATCTTAGTCATAATATTTCTTACTGAGCTAGTTGAGCTCACCCTTTCTTTCACTGTTCTCTTCAGGAAATGAGAACGTAGTCGGGACTAGTCGGGGAACGGAGTGACGGTCCAGATGATAGTATTAGTAGTCCTCACTATTCTGTTAAATAGTGTGAAAATAAATGTAAAGAGGACTCTTTTGAGTGTGGATATTGTCTAGATGACAATATTCTTATTAAACTCTCAGTTTACGTTTTGTCGTATTTTACACGACAGTTGTATTATTAAGTTGTATTTGAATTTTGTACCATGTATTTGGCGACTCAAGATGGGTGATGTATACCTATTTTGGGGGCGTCACAGCAGTTCTAGTATACCTAAGAATGGTTTGGAATGAAGTTTTGGTCAAATATATATAAATGGTTATGTATGCCTTTGGATATAACTCCGTCCTCCTAGGTTTGTCTTTAATTTCTCTATCTTTCTTGCAGTTCTCAAATTTCTTTAGCTGGCTCTTGAAGTCTGTGAAGATATTGATGTCTGAACCAAGTGATCAACTTCTACCGTTCAGCAGGTTTGGCATTTGTAAATCTTTCATAAAAAATTTCTGTGATTGCAAGCTTTTGAAATTGTTAATGTTCATTTACATCTTGGTTTTTGCAGTGAACTTGTTATTATATTCTTGAAATTTCTGTATGATCAAGATCCCGTTAAGCAGTTGCTGGACTTCTCTGATGTAGATCGCAACATTGAAGTTGACCTGTAAGTAGTTTTCTGCTACAGGGAACTTGTGTCAGATGATGGAATCATCATTGACATGCTTGCATAATATTTCTATTTTTTTTTGCTAAATAAAAGTAAAACATGCATAATATTTCACTAACACAATATTCACTTCATCTTTGTTTTCCTTTTCAATCCTTATACACCAATTAACAGAACCTGAAATCCCATTGAGATAGATTAAATCCCATTTGGTTTGTCAGTGGGACCCCTCAATAAATGCATGCACACCTTAGTCTTGGAATAAGTAACTTCATCGTCCACATTGTCAAAGGAAATCTTCTTGTTTGAAATTGGCTCCATGAAACGGCACCCATCCTCAAAAGCTATAAGATGCACCCCTCAAAAGCTTAGATGCAGTTAGAAAAGCTTAGTGAGAGCAAATAAGAGTGTGAGGGTGTAGAGAGAAAATAAATAGTTAGTATATTTCTCGGTTGAGAGTTTGTATTATTCATATTATTTTCATAGTGAATTTATGATATCTCTACTCGTGGTTTTTTCCCAGTTGGTCTTCTATGTAAAATTCTTGTGTTATTATTTTATTTTATACAGAAAGTGTGTGTGTTGATCTTAGTGTCTCGTGTGCTTTATTACTCGACAATTGGTTTAATAGCTTTTGGTTCACGTCGTTGATGTTTAGGAAAGTGGTTCAAAAGGCAGTGCCTTTAAGAAAGGTGGTTATTTAATTAGTCACCGCAAAACCACGGAAAGACTCCACCTGACTTGCACTTACCTGGCTAACTGATACGATAATAAACCTTGCAGGTCACAAATACAAAGATTGACAAACACAAGTATGAGATACGATGTTGAATCATTTGATGAAAAATTAAATTTCAATATTTGGCAGTATGGTTAAAGATTTATCGGTTCAACAGGGATTGGCAAAGGTACTTGAAGGGAATGGGAAGAAACCAACGAATATGACATAAGAAAAATTGGCAGAACTTGAAGCAAAGGTCGTGGCAATAATCAGATTGAGTATGACGCCAGAAATCAAATATCTAAGTTTTGACAGAAACCTTTTTGAAGGACATGTGGGAGAAACTTGAGAAAGTTTACAAGTCGAAGTCTGTCAAATCGATTATATTTGAAGAAGGAATTTTAACGGCTTCAGATGGAAGAAGGTTCAGATTTAACCAATCATATTAATAAGTTTAATAGATTTAAGATTGGTGACCCAACTAACCAGTATAGATGTGAAGTTGGACGAAGAAGATACAACCTTATTATTTCTTGTCTCTTTACTAGATTCATACTCAATTCTCCAGACTACTCTCCTTGTACGGAAAAACTTGTAGTTGACGATGTGACGTCAATATTCTGGACCATGATAAGTTCAGGGACACTACTTCCAAAGATTAAGGAGACAATTTTCTTATATTTTTAGATGGGCGTGACATGGGTTCTAATCGGAAGAAGAATTCGACAAAGAACGAGGAAGGTCTCAAGTCGAGACCAGACAAGAAGGATAAATCTAAGGTTGAGTGTTATCATTGTCACAAGAAGGGCCACTGCAAAAATCAGTATCCATTGTTGAAGAAGGAGAACAAGAAGAAAAGTAAGCAGATTGAAAATACTGCTAATATTGTTGAGCAAACGGATGTCTGCAACAACGGAGAGCTGTACACAATGACAGAAAATGAAGCATCGCAGGGTGATCTCTTATCTATTAGAGACAATAATAGCCTTACAAATTGGTACTTGGATTCCAGTTGTTCTTTTCATATGTCCCCTTACAGGTATTGGTTTGATACTTTTAAATTCTGTAATAGTGGTTCTGTGATATTGGGTAACAATGCAGTCTGCAAAGTTACTGGGATAGGCACCATCAAAGTTAAAATGTTTGATGGGGTTGTCAGAACATTGGGAGATGTAAAGTATTGTGAAACCCCAAAAACCCTAATAACACTCGGCTCTGTAAATTCTGTGTTAATAAATAAAATCTCTTCGTTCTGAATGTGTATTGTGTTATTATATACAAGGTTATGGTAATATGAAGTCAAATAAAAGGGCAAACAACGGAGAGTCGACAGGCAAGGAGACACATACACGGTAAAATGTACTTGATTATGTACATTCAGATGTTTGGGGCTTGATCAAGCATACATCAATGGGTGGAGCCCATTATTTTGGATGATTACTTTAGAAAGGTGTGGGTGTATTTTATGAAGCAGAAGTCCGAGGTTTTTAGAATCTTTAAGCAGTGGAAAGCTAAAGTAGAAAATCAGACCAGAAAGAAGATGAAATATTTCAGATCATGAAATTTTGAACAGTTATTTCAATCTTTTTCTTCCAATTCTAAGAAAGATAATGGCACGGAATATAAGGACAAATCATTTCTACAGTTTCGTCAGCATGAAGGTATCACCAGACACTTCTCAGTTGAAAGAACTCCAGAGCAAAATGAGGTTGCAGAGAGGATGAATAGAACTCTATTGGAACGCATCAGATGTATGAGGTTGAATGCAGGTTTGCCCAAGACTTTTTGGGTTGAGGCACTCAACACAGCTTGTTATTTGATAAATCGATCTCTTTCAGTTGAAATTGATTATAAAATCCCCAAGGAGGTATGGATTGGGAAACCAGTTGATTTATTTGTGATGAAAATCTTTGGTTATCCAACTTATGTCATCTGTCGGTCGAGGAGTGACAATCCAAACTTGATTTAAGGTTAAAAGAGTATTTTTCTTGGATATGAAGATGGAGTCGAGGGATACAGGTTATGGGATCCAATATCCAAAAAGAAGATTGTCAGCAGAGATGTGGTGTTCAATGTGAAACACATGTTGAAGAAGTCAGAGAATAAAGAATTTGTAGCAAGTGAGTTGCATAAACACCTAGTTGAGGTGGAACTTCCTGAAGAGAAAAGAATCTGAAAAGATTGAAGATGTATTTTTCTGATCCCCAGGAGAGGTCCTATAATCTTGTTAGATCAGGCAAGTCGGCAAACCAGTGCAGAGATATGGGTTTGAAAGCATGGTTGCTTTTGACTTGATTGCTGGTAGTAGAGATCTAACTAGCTATCAGGATGTTATTCAGTTTGAAGATAATGATAAATGGGTGATAGCAATGGTAAAAGAGATGGAGTTTTTACAAAAGAACCAGACTTGGGAGTTAGTTCAATTTCCTAAAGGATCGAAGGCTATAGGATGTAAGTGGGTGTTAAGGAAAAAGGCAGCTCAGTCTGATAAAGAAGGTGAAAGATTCAAGGCAAGGTTAGTGGCAAAGGGATTCTCTTAGAGAGAGAGAATCGACTACAATAAGATCTTCTCACCAGTTGTGAAACAAATGTCGATTCGGTTAATCTTATCTATCGTAGCATCACAGTATCACAGGATATGGAGTTAGAGCATCTTGATGTGAAAACAACTTTTCTACATGGTGATTTAGAAGGAAAGATCTACATTTAAAGCAATCGAAGGGGTTTATTTAACCAGGAAAAGAGGCCTAAGTTTGTAATTTGAAAAAGTCTCTTTATGGTTTGAAGCAGTCATGAGACAGAGTGGTACATGCGGTTTGACAGCTTCATGTTGGCTTATATTACTCTCAGAAGTTCTGAGTATGATCCATGTGTATATTTTAGATCGCTTGATGATGGTTCTCTAGTATTGTTTACTTTATATGTTGATGACATGTTGATAGCAACAAAGAGAAAGTCGGTCATGTTTCGGTTGAAGAATTTGTTGAGCAGTGAATTTGACATGAAGGATCTTGGATCAACCAAGAAGATACTAGGTATGGAAATTCTGGGATCGTCAGGAAGGAAAACTGTGGCTAACTCAGAAAGGATATGTACAGAAAGTCTTGGAGAGGTTTAACTGCACAATGTTAAACCAGTTAGCACTACTCCGTTAGCAGCACATTTCATGATATTTTCACAATTGGGCCCACAGACAGAAGATGAGGTGGAGTATATGTCCCAAGTATCGTATGCAAATGTAGTGGATTGTCTCATGTACACCATGGTATGTACAAGGCCATATATCTCACATGCAGTCAATGTGGTTAGCAGGTATATGACAAATCAAGGGAAAAAGCATTGGAATGCTTGGAGTTTTCGTTATTTAGCAGGTACAACTAATTACGGTATCGTGATACCACAAGAAGAGGTTACAGGTTTTGTTGGATTATGCTGAAGACTTAGATTCAAGGAGATCTATGACAGGGTTTGCAGTCTACAATAGCATTATCAAGAAACAGAGGCTGAGTATATGGTGTTGACAGAGGCAAGGAAGGAGGCTTTGTAGGTAAAGGGATTAGTTGAAGAACTAGGTTTCAAGCATGGCAGTTTTCAGATACAATGTGATATTCAAAGTGTTATTCATTTAGCGAAGAACTAGGTGTTCCACGCCAGGACCAAACATATAGATGTTCGGTATCACAAGATTCGTGAGTCGCTGAATAGTGGTGACATTGCAGTTCGCAAAGTTCACACAAAGAAGAATGTTGCAGATATGCTCACAAAATCGCTTACAGCAGAAAAGTTCAAGCATTGCTTGGACTTAATTCACTTTGTCGAATGCTGAGTTCGTGGTGGAGTATCCAAGGAGAGGGTTACATTCACATGTACGAAGAAATTCACAATACGTAGTATTTGAAGAATATGAGCCAAGGTGGAGATTATTTAATATTGGCTCCCTTTTGGTTTGTCATTGGGACCCTCAATAAATGCATGCACACCATAGTCTTGGAATAAGGAACTTCATTTCCCACATTATCAAAGCAAATCTTCTTGTTTGAAATTGGCTCCATGAAATGTGGAATTTTGTCTCCTCCCATGCACTATAAAAGGCACCCATCCTCTCAAGCTTAGATGCACCAAAGAAACGAGTTAGAAAAGCTCAGTGAGAGCAAATAGATTGCGAGGATGTAGAGAGAAAATAAACAGTTAATTTATTTCTCAGTTGAGAGTTTGTATTCTTTATATTATTTTCATAGTGGATTTCTGAGATTCCTTTTCGTGGTTTTTTACCCACGTAAAATTCTTGTCATTATTTTTTCTCATACAGAAAGTGTGTTTAACTTAGTGTTTTGTGCCTGATTACTCAACACTTATAAAGCTTCATATTATTGAAGCATGTTACTGATGCGACATTATACAGTGATAAATGTTTTAAGGTTACTGGAGAGGATGATTAACATTATTAATAGGGACCAAGATAGGTAAAGTTAATGTCAGCATGACGGTTCATAGGTTACAGTAAGTTGTCTGGAATATTTTGAGGCACATGTTTGTGTTGTCATAATTAGTGTATCTAGTGTCACAGTATGTCGCTAAGCCTTAAGAGATAATATGAAAGTAATGGATGATTATAGAATTTCTAGCCCCAAGTGATTGGAAACACTGGGTTGAGTCTTCTTAGTATATTATTACTCTTTATCTCACCTTTAGTTCAGCATACTTGCATTGGCATTGCAGAAACAAATTTTGGAAAATGCATTTCATTGTGCTGGGGAATCTTTGATGTCACAGAATTAATTGTTCATCTGTATCATGAATATCTTTCAGAACTTTTACTTTCATTCTACTTGAGATATTCATGCTAGTAGTCAATTACAAAAATCTAAAGTAACTTTATGATGCTTATTTCTTCAGGGAAACATTGGAAAGGGTTAAAGGATTGACATGGTTTGGGGGGTTTTCAGATTGCGAATACTTGCAAAGAACATTAGCAAAAGAATTTCAGCAAATGGAATCTTGGTACTGCTTCTTTCCTCATTCCCATTTTTGTATCTACTTACACAGCTGATTGTCTCATGATCAATGAAACATCAGAATGAAGGATGGAAGGTTATTTCTAAATTTCCAACTAAGGGGGATTCATTTATCTAAAAGAATATTTTTTTAAAAAAATATTTAAAAAAAGAAAGAAAGAAAGGAAGGAGGAGGAAGAGGAGGACATAACTTCTATCTCTTCTTATAAGTGAGATGTTAATGGGGTCTGAACAACACGGTTACTAGTAATTTATCAACACGTTGCAGTGATATTTGCCATATATTGTTAATTCGTCAACTTAGCATGGTAGAGCAATTTTAATCTGAATTTTCCTAGAAAAGGAATCAGTAAACTTAACTTATTGGAATCTCAATTGTATTACTGTTGATTGGCTTTAAAGTAGTAAGTCCTCGTGACTTCTCTGTTGCAGTTTCAAGGAGGCTTTTCAGATGCCATTCACTACAATATCCAAAACGATACTCTGTAAGGATATTTTGCCACTGTTTCCGCATGCATCTTTGGCAACGTTGGTGTCCTCTAACATGCCAACGTCAATATCATACTACAAGGTACCTGTCATTCATCACATGACTTTTCCATTCAAACTTTTCTCCTAGCCATATCACATTTTAATTATTCTAAGGGAGAAATTTTAATTCTGATATTTTTCTTTTTCATTGTTAATTACATTAGTTAATTGTGTTATTTTCCCTCTCTCTATATCCTTCCTTGTTTGGGATTTAGTTGACATGGTTTAATATATACTAGGTGTAAACTATGTGGGGATAAAATAGAAAGTTTATAAAATTTGAATGATTCAATAGAAAGATAAAAAAAATTAATTTAAAAAGAACAAAATAGTACTATAACTAAAATCATAGGGGTAAAAGAGGGGAAAAAAGTTGTGACAAAGTTGCACCAAGTGGCCCATGGCCGCTTTATAATATAGATTAGAATAAAACTCAGTTTAAATGGATGGAGGTTGTCATTTATCAAGTTATTTGTCCATACTTGACTCTTTTGGCTATGTTACTGGAAGGGTTTTGAATATATGATGAATTGTTGAGATAGTTAACACAGGCTTGGCCTGCAAGGGTGGACTATAAGGAGTAAGCCAGGTCCAGGGCCTGATGGAAGCTTAGTTTGGTGCACCTTCCTTTTAGGTGCTTTAGAGTTCAGACTAGATTATGGTGTGCTCCACAACTAGATTACATTTTATTTGCTATTTCCCTCTGTAGGATGCAATATCTACATATCAAACACGTGAACGGGTCATCGATTACATCTCTTTCAGAATACCCGATGAGTCATTCTCAGCTTTCCCAAATTGCGTAGGCATAGTAAGGGGGTTTATGCATGACCATGACCGGGACTCTGTAGAGAAGGGATATAATTCCCTGGAAGCTGTGTTATTATGTGTTCCTGATGACTATCACTGTGTGGATCTGTCTCTTTATAAGGTAAATTTTAAGTCTGTAAAAATCCTTTATAGTTGCTACTTTTGAAGGATCATGTAACAGACTGTTGTTTGAAACAGGAAACTCAAATAGTTCTGTTATTAAATGAAACGTCAACCACTTCTGAAAGCTCGGCAAATGCTTGTATGATGATTGTTCAAGCAAATTATCTTCCATTTGTATCTATTGCAAGCTCCTCTACTCTGAATTGTTGGAAATTGAATGACTTAAAGGTATAAACTTGTTGACTTTAACGATATACTTGGTAAGCTTTTTTCCATTTTTGTACCAATAGAGTAAATTCTCCATGGACTCTCTAGCTTTGGCATGCTCGAATTCTTCTCAGGTTAATGATGTCTTTAGAGGTGTTTTCGTTTATAATTGTAAATATTGTATCTCTGAAAATATTTAAGTATATAAAATAACAACTTTAATGTGAAAAGGTCTAAACTTGGGAGAAAATATATTTGTACTTTAAAACACACTCCGCTGTCAAATGCTAGTCTATCTCGTCTCCGTCTGACGGTTGGCACATTTGTTATCAATTTAAACTGGCTCCTGGAAAGTAATTCCTTACTGCAGCTCCTTTTGTGTACATTATCATAGAAGGTAATTACCTCACAGAGATTTTATCTTCAGGACTCTATGGTACACCTGCAAGTGGAGAATGAAAAGGTTCGGGGTATTCCTCACTCCATTGTTGCTCCCCTGGCAGTTAGTGGTAAGCTCTTTCTTTAAGATATACTCCCGTTGTTTCAAAATTTTTAATACATTTTTCTTTTTAGTTCATTTCAAAATTAGAGATACATTATATTTTAAGATTATAAAGTGACATGATGTTCCTAATTTGCCATTACTTTTTCACTATCATTTTCAATCACGCCATCACAACCGAATTCATAACCAATACTAAGGTTATATTTGAGAGCATAAAATTATCCTTAAAAGTCATCATTTTACAAATGTATCTCTAATTTTGGAACGGAGGGAGTAAGAATGATATGCTTGCATGGGATTAATATCATATGCAAATTACTGCCATTCCTTCTATCTTAGGATTTACCTTAAAGATTGTTTATAATCAAATTTATCTCACTGAACTTCAAAGAAGTTGGATAACTATAGCCCAGAGGTGCCTATTTAATGTTGATGTTTTATCATTTATCAAGAGATTCTGAGTGACTGATATTTATTTCCAACACTTTCCTAGAAATTTACATTTCACACTTATTAAAGGTACTAGGATTCCTTAACCCACTTTCACATAAGATTTTCAGAAATTCATCTGTGCTATGATGGGTTTCACTATTTCACGGATCTGATAATGATCTATTTAGTTCACCTGCAGAGTCATTCTAATAGCATATAACTTAGGCCCACACAACTCAAGTCTTGTAGAGGTTTTTGTAAATATGAATGCCCGAGTATTTAATTTATGTCATGACAGAGATAGTAGAACATCAAAAAAACTCAACAGTGATTGTTCTGTTTATGTAAATGAAGCCCTATGACACTGATTTATGCAATACAAATAAATCAGAAGTAATATTAAGTGTTTCTTGGTGATTCGACTATTATTGAAGTTGATGAGTAGGGATCACGACCTTGATGAAATAATAGTCTACTAATCATCTTTCGTAAATTGGTATGGTTTGTGGTATCACACACTTGCCCTTGTTCCTCACAAGGGTTCTTGAACTTTACTGTATCAGCATCCAGAGGTGTGGCTTGCGTTTTTGCAGCAAGAAAGCGTGCCTTGGTCTACATTTTGGAGGAAGATGAAGATGAAATCTCAGATGCTGAATAACTGACTTCTTCTCTACAAGTCTGTCCTGCTTTTTCGTTTTTGAGCTTGCGTGTATATTTATTTTATGCCATCAGTGAAACAAATTAAGAATAACCTTCCTTCTTTCCTTCCTGGTTTAGTTACATGTGAATTCAAGCATGTTTAATGATTAAAGGATCAAAATAATGAAGGGATGATAAATTTAAAATTATTTCTTTTCCATTGTTTTCTTCATCATGATTCATGCCTTTGTTGATCCAATAATGTTAGTTTCAAAAGAAAAAATTGCAAAGGCTCCCAAATGGCATATTTAAATTTTGATGAGTCATATTTTTACATTAAAGATGAATCCTATGGTTACGTTCCAAATGGTTGAATAAACATTTATATTTTTATCATATAGATAGATGATATGAAGCAATTAATATAATTCGACCATTATATTAAGCAATTAGTCTACCAAAGTTTTATTATTATAATTTTTGTCTTTGTTCTGTTTGTGCTCGTGGAGGATTAAGCCACTCATACATACAAGCTTCTGAACTACACATCTCTTTGGACTAATTCTCATGGCCTAATCAAATAAGCATGGGTAATCTACAAAATCATTCATACCCTCTTTTCACAAATAAATGAGATTGTAATGTGATATTTTCCATTGGCAAAAAAAAATTACCTTCTTTTTATGCTCGCATGCTATTATCCCTAAAAGATGGACTTTGATCAAGCAATCAAATCAGGAATTTCAAAGCAGCAAGATCAAAGGCTTAAAGCAAAATGTGATCTATTAATTATTATTCTCCTTGTCACACAACAAATATATCACGTACAACACATGAACTATCATGTAAAATTTCAACTGACATTCTACGGGACGATCACAATGTTCAAAAATAAATAAATGACCTTTGAAGAGAACTATTCCTGCTTCTAGGGTGCTAAGTTCAGCCAAAGAGACTTCACGATTATCTAGGTTTTCATCATAAAGTATCCTCCACTAACGAGCTTCAGTTGTAAGAACCAAGAACGCAGATCATCCAAAATTACACGCAGCTATGCTGAGAAATTCACCATAATACAGCACAGCTGTAGTTATGTTGCCAGGAAAAAAAGAAACATCTTACTGTACAATCGAGGAGAGCTCTACATGTTGGTCAAGTCCAATTAATAGCAGATACTAAACAACCCAACAAGTATAGGCCATATCTATGAATCATCCAATTCAACAATTTGAGCCCTTCTCTCAGCAGCTTGCTTCCTGATGAAAATACCCCATCTCAGGGCAGCCTTGAGTTTGAGCCACCCAACAACAGCTTTGCCTGAAGAACGTGTTCGATCCTCATCAAAAGCATAGTTTGAAGACTGGTTAGGCGTGTAAGATGAATAGGGGTAACCATCATCTGCCACATTACCATGCCCACCCATGTTGATAATACGAAGCAGATGCTGCATGTCTTCGTTTTCAAGCATTTCATGACTTCTCAGCCGAATATCTTCCTCAGAGAAGTCCTCAAAGCCGCGATAAGGAGGAGTAAGATTTGATGTTCCAGCAGCAGTGAAGTCTGATATGGATGATTGTGGAGGACCAAGGGACAGTACATTCTCACTACTTGGAAGCTGATCTTGTTGGGCAGAATAGTTCAACTGATTATGAAGAGAAAACGAAGCGCCATCAAACAGAGGAGGAGAATTGAGGTTGACGTTTTGTTGCTGTATTGGATATCGGGTGACATTATCATAACCTAGTGAGGAAAAAAACACATCAGAAGTCAAAAACTATGTCAATCGGTGCCAAAACAATCTATATGACTTGCACAAACTGACTTCACCAGAAATAAGACTTGGAGTCCTGCATTTCATTTCTTGCCTCAAAGCATTTCACATACAGTTAAAACATTTTCTACAATTGATTGAAGAAACATTTCATTCATCTTGTTGCATTAAAAATTAATACATAGATGCTACATGAACTTGAATATATTATCAATACTTTGACTTCATTCTTACTAGTTGCACGTCTAAAGTTGCCTTTTGCATAGAACCAAGCAAAAAAGAGATGTTCTCTAATCACAACGTCAGCAATTCATCATGAAAATAAATAGTCAAATCCATAAGGTTCATGACTTCTCACACATTTAAGCTCCAATGTTTTCACACTTGCACTTTAAATACATCATGGTACAAAAAAGGGGAGGGACAGGTTTACCAAAAAATATTATTATAATAATAATAATAATAATTAAAAAAAAATGTTCTATCAGACCTTTACCTCCAACTGTTAGTCCTTGATTCATAGAAGGCTGCTCAGGGGGAAGAACTGCAACTGGCGGCAGACCGAGTTGATGGTCAAATGAATTGGAATAAATAGGTGGCCCCATGACATCACCTCCCAAAGCACCTGAAACTTTGTGCACCTTGGAGCTTAAAAGAGAATTTCCATCATATTCTATGACATGCATCCAATTGTCATATGCCTTCTTCACCAAGGTATCCACATAAACCTGCAAGAAGCAACCATTCGGTAATATGTGAATTGATTTTCCATTGGAAATTCAGTCCAAATTTAGTTATACTCTATTCGCAGCACATTGGCGAAATGCTTTTTAATTTGTTGAATTACTTGCTCGTATAGATTTCTCAAGTGCAAGTAAGATAAATAAAATAAATAAGTTATAGCCAATCAGAACTTCAATGTAAAATTTTGTTGCTTTATTACAACAAAATATAAGTATTTGTTCTATATAAGTTATAGTATTTACTTTTGGTAAAAGTACAGAATAAAAAAAACAGTGGATGATATTTGTTCATAACTTACTATTATTGTAATGAAAGCTCCAGAAGGACTAAATACTAATTTGAGGTTCAATTTCTCAAGCCTGGAATAAGCTATATGTACAATCAAGCCATGTCACAGGTGAGGAGGAAAAAGGATTCAAAAGGAAAAGGAAAATCCGTAGTAGTGTAGATATATTTAATACGTAAGTAAGAAGTTCAATAATGTGATAGTAGTTGACTATAATTGACTTGGACCTGCATTTAAAAAACAAACCATCATTGTTTTCAGAAAAATATAGAACCTAGCCAAATAGGCAAGAGTAGAAAAAGAAAGAAGCTAAAGAAGAGAATGCCGAATTACCTTCTGACTGTCGGAAAGAGAATCTGCTGAGTGAAATTGTTCCCCAGCAATCAAGCCACTTAATTCATAGATGTTGTTAAAAACAACACCAACGTTCCTCACATCATCAGGATAGTAAACATAAAGTTTCCCACTCAGAATACAAGTCTTCGAATGCTCCAAAAGAACATCCCACATCTTATTGGACATTCCACTTCCCAGTATCTAAAATATAAAGGAGGAAAATATAATCATAAATTGGAATAAATAAATTCAAAGTTCTAATTTAGCAAGCAAATCTGATATTCTTACAGTCCGAAGCTTCTGTGAGTCTCTCACTACAAGGCGAGAAAGTCTTCAACCGTATAAATTCCAGATTTAGTAAGCCTCTTGTGGAATGATCCATCTTTGCCAATCTTCTCCAATCTCCAAACCTCGTCATTTAGTGCAGGTGGATAGTGCTTCTTGTACACTGTAATACAACCAAGTTGTGAATTATAATGCCACACTAGATAACAAAAAAGAAATAAAATGACAAAATGAAACATAGACAAAACAGAAGTGCAGCAAGTATGCTTTAGACCGAGATGGACTTACATTCTCCTCTGTGATCTTTCACAGTGAAGGCATCTGTTTTAGCCTCACGAATACGAATACCCTCACAAAAACCTAAGGCAACCTTTAGACCCAATCTGAATTTTCTGCTCCTTATCCAGCTCGAGTTGTCTGTAAATGTTAGCTCGCCAATTGTTCCTACACCTTCCTTCAGAATAACTTGCAAGTCTCCAGTCAAAAGTGGCCTCTTTCCTTCACGCTCTTTCACCACATGTGACTCAAATTCTTCCTGAGTCCAGCCATCATCATCCTCATTGTTAAAATCCCCTTCAAGCACCACAACATCTAGTTTCGCTGAGGACTCTGAACCAGATGTCACAACATGACCTGTGTTGGCATCAAGCAAGAGAACATGTATTGCAGCACCCTGCTCCCCTTCTACTTTTCCTCCTGTAAATAGAGGAAGGGACAACTTGGACCTGAACTGCAGTTGTAAATTTCTTCCATCAGGCCCTTCTATTCGTTTTGGCGAAACCCTGCAATATTACCTTCAATTTTCAGTTTACAATAGAAAGGCCCCAAGCGAAGTTACCATTTCAGAAAAAGAAGAATGATAGCAATTAGAAAGATTGAGGTCAAATCTCAAAACACATCTTGGTATATAACTCCACAGTATTAGCATATGCTAAAGAAAAGAAAAGCAAATTCCACATATTGATGAGACAACTCATAAAAAGTTTCACCCCTATTCCTCTCGCTTCTCTTAACATCCACACTCGACTTAAATTAAAGGAAAGGCATATTGAGAAAATGCATCTAATGAAAATTAGTGACATTCATGAATAATGAAAATTGGAGCATATCAGCTATATTAAAAATGTATGAGCATGTATAGAGGCGTCAAAAGAGAAACCTAATTTCAAACAGAAATTTCTCAACAAAGTGATGGACGGGTAAACCAAAATGACCTCCTGATAGAGCACTTACTGTACTGAGAGATTATATAACATATACAAACAGTAGCTTGCAAATTATGCAATTTATAATTGATGAAGGGTCTTAAGATACTCGTTTTGTCAAAAGCTATGAATCTTGATCATACAACTGCAATGAACATATAGCGAAGAGAACATATAATGGACATAACATTAATCCAGTGACTAGGTAGCACGACCATATAGTTCAAGCCCAACACCGGCTCAAATCATGTCCTTGTTGGACCCCAGATGCCCAGCCCCATCGTGACTTTATTTCAGCTAAATTTTAAATTTTACTAATTGAACTTTGAGAATGAAACCATATAGAACTCGCTAAAGATAATGATCTTTTATTGATTGACAAGTTGAACAGAAGTATTCATAGACTCGCACCTCCCATTAAATTTGGAAGGGCCAAGCTTCGCCAATGCACGTTCCACTTCTTCACTGACCTGCCAGTAGATAGAAAATATTCTGAGAACCATTCAAAGCCATTGATATACCAAATATATAGATATATGAATTAAAAGTTAAATTAAACATTTATGGGGGGAATTTTCCCTGTATAGCATTCAGAAGAAAGCAGTAACTAACACATTTCTGCCAAAGACAGAGAATCACAAAATTAACTGACTTGACTGATTAAGTTTTACTAATATCTACACAATTTTCTTCAATATAATTGCATAAATGAAACTTGAAACGACATTTCTTAAAAACCTTTAATAGAGAGGAAAAGAATACAACATAGGACTAATCATCTTACAACTCTCCGAAGAATAGGCTCCAGCGAAGAGCAAAGTCTCTGCAAACTATCCACCTTGAGAGCTTCGACAATGACACTGCAAAAAATATGTACTTTTCAATAAAATGATGCAATATACAACCCAAAACTCGAAATTAAAGGTCTTTGCAATTAGCAATCCTGCATTAATGTTTGTAAAAAACGCTAAGCTATACAACACACCCAACAAATTATACTAACTCACTTGTCTCCATGAAGTCCAAATAAACCAAGAAAGTAAAATAGACATAAATGAAGTACAAATGATTGCATGAAACAATAAGACACCCATCAGCACCCTATAATCAACTGTTTCTTAATGATGCATTCAAAACACAAAACATGAAAGAAGAAGTCAAATAACATAATAATGTGACAAGGATTATTTGAGAAACATGACACACATAATGGGGATGATATTTGACCATAATCAAGTGATAAAAGCTGCGTTTGTGTGCATGTCTATGTTTTTCTGAGATGCACAAAAAACAAAGAGAACCCTCAACACCACCCTCAAACCAGGCAGTGATGTGAGGGACAATATATAGGCGGGCACTGGGCAGTGATGTGAAGACCACCTAGGTATCTCTCAAATCAATCAGAGACTACAGATTTGGAGGACCCAAAACATGCTGCTATGATAAGATGCGTGTTGGGGTCATACCGACTCATTCATCATGTCCCACTCTCCCAAGTTCACCCTGACATGATAATTTGATCAGTAAAAGGTGGGAAACCATATCTGCTAACCCCAGTCTAATAGTTAAACCAAATCCTATCCCCACCCAATCAGGCATGAACTCCTCACACCACAATTACATTGAGCTCATGGAGCTCCTGAGCAATACTGCATAACTTAGCAGGCAATAATTGTTTAAGGCTTATGACCAATGAGCTTGTTCACGAGTGTCCCACTGTCTCACACACTCTAATACTTGCAGAGTTGTAGGCAAATGCCAGAGTCAAGAAGCTTTGGTATATAGCAGAACAGGGATGGATTATGACACAATGGGCGTGAATGCCTACTCTGGACACACACGACAAAGCTGGAAATGTTAACCACAGCATGTACTGCTGTAACAAGGAGCCAATGATCACAATAAGTAAATAAAACTGTCCAAATCCTTCAATCTGCATTTGACAATTAACCAGGCACTTAAGAAACAAATTTTCTATAAAAAAAGACAACATGACTTATCAAAGTTGCGAAATGTAGTACCTTATGCGGTTAATTTTTTCACCACTTTATCACAACAAGGCATTTAGTGTCCCGCTTTCATGTTTTTGGAGTTCTAATTTCCCACACCCAAGTCCCAGACCCATATCTGGATGCAAGTGGCCCTCAAACAAAAAAAAACCATAAAATTTGCAGAAAGCATCTTGCTTTCATTCAAAAATAATTTGGGTCTTGCCTACTCAACAAAATTAGCTATCATCTAGGTTTCAAAATTAATTTACAGCATCAACAATAAAAATTCCAAAAAAAAAAAAGTATTAACTGTTATATCAAATACAAGAACCTCGCAAAGTACAAATATAAAGCTTTCCCCTTCAATCAACAAAGTAAATTAATGATATACATATTCAATGCAAATGTATAGTCTCAAGAATCTTGAAAACCCAATACTTACTTTTTTGTTCTTGTTCAATTAAATTAACAATATCTATACATATGCATACAGAAACACATATCAGCTGATTTACTAAAATTTCCCCAATTAAACAACAAAGACAAACTAGCTCCTCGGCAAAAAAAAAAAGCAATAAAATTTTAAAGGAAAATAAAGAAATTAAAAACCCATAAAAATACCTTGCAAGAGCAGGTCGTTTTTTGTCTGGTTGGTCTTCCTCACTGCCATTGGGATCCTTCCGTTTTTCCCTCGCCATACTATTTGATCTCTCCATATACCTCGTCTGCATTTTCTTGAAACTCCCAACCAACCCCTCTTATCTATATCTCTCTTTCAGATCTGATCGAAACTAACTTTCAGTTATTCCCACAATAATTTTTTGCTCCCAGATTCCAAAAGCGGGAAAATTGAAATGAAAGGAAAAAGAGGAAAAGAAAGGCAAAAACTTTAGCTTTTTTGCGGGGAAGTGAATTTCCAAGAAAGTTCAGCGAAACATCTAATCTCAATTTTCACTTCCCTCCAACCCACTGAAAGTTACAAGTAATCCCAAAAAAAACAAAAAATCTAATTTCAATTCAGAGGGCTAAATACAGTGAATACATATATACTACTACTACATTACTGCTAGTTGTAATAATATACTCCCTACATATATATTTCTGCAATGGACGGCGACTCAGATGATGATGGGTTGATCGGGACCGTTGATTGGGGTGGAGAAAACAATACGAACTGATTAGTTATAATAATTGCGTTTGGCTTAGGTGTTTTAGCTGACGTCAGTTAGTTTGTAGAGATAAGTATCGTAGTAGTATACTACCTACTATATTCCGTAATTTAATAGTTCATCGGATAAAAGTTATTCTTTATTTTTTGCGGAAACAAAATAAAATGATTAAATTATTTTTATTTAATTATATAAATATAATTAATAATACTTTATAAATATGTATAGAAAATAAAAATATAATAATTTATATTAAAATATTTGTTTGCAAAAGATGATATTTGGAATAGTTCCTAATATCTTGTTTGTTTTTAAATTTAGACTAAAATAACTTAATAGTTAGTATAATATAGGGATTATAATTTTAAAATTAATAGCGTTAAGATTATAATTTGAGATTATAATTTTACAAATAAATATAGCATAAGGATATTATAAATAAATTATTTAAAATAAATAAATAATTAACTTGAGATTATTTAAAATAATAAAAAAATATTTTGGAACAGAAAAAATAATTATTTTTTTATTTAGTATTTTAATTTTCATTTGATTATTGAGTGAATGAGTGTTGTGTGTGTAAAAATTAAAAAAAAAAAGAAAAAAGAAAAGAAAGACAAAGTTGACCAAACACTATGGATAAAGACATCCAAGTGTGCGCGCCTTTTGCTTTATTTATTCTCTCTTTACGCCTTTGATTCTTGTTATAATTTTTTTGCTTAATCTTTCGTTAGTCCTCCATTCCTTAATATAAATTATTTTAAAATTATATATAAATATTAAAAAAATAATTATATAATATTAAATATAATATCAATTATTTATATTCTCTTTGTATTGGAAAAAAAATTATTTATTAGATAAAAAATAATGAGAGAACAAAAGTTATATTTATTATTTGAGGTAATATTCAAAACTAATCGATTAATACTTACTTGAAATTCTCAATCAACTTATATTGAGGAACAAAAACAATTCTCTTAAATGACTTATATTAAAGAACATATGAAGTACTAATTAATTAAAGAATAGCTTTTGAATATCAATATTGTTTGATTAGTTTCATTTGTCCAAAATTTAGAGACCTAATTCGTTTGGGGTGGGGTGGGGTGGGGTGGGGTGGGGTGTCTTACAAAGTTTTAACGAGAAATGAGTTTTAATTAATTATTAGATACAAAGATATGAACATTGTTCTGATGACGAAGGAATACTAAAAAAAATAGATTACAAAATAATGTAACAAAGTATAATAAATCGATGATCCTACCATGTATTATAATTTTATATTTATCTTTAATAATTAATTTTTAGTCATCAAAATATTATTACATACTTTCATAACAAAAGATTCACTCTTTTTCCAATCCAACTTTAGTGGAACAGTATTTGGGCCAGGAGGGGAGGGAAACAAAATTGTATATTTTGTATGGAGTACAAAGAAAAGAAAATTACACTTCATTTACCCAGAGTAAAAGAATGAATAGGGTTATAATTGTGTTAGAAAAAAGAAAGGTAAGAAAAATGAATGATCATGAATCAAATTATAAGTACAACCTTGTAATTTTTAAGATAAGAAAGTTAAAGATTATGAATCAAATAATTAAAGATAAGATAAGAAAGTTAAAAGATTATGAATCAAATAATTAAGATAAGATAAGAAAGTTAAAAGATTATGAATCAAATAATTAAGATACCCTTTTAATAATTTGTAATGTATTTTAATAGGGTAATACATCTCTTACTGTTGATTATGTTATAAAATATATTTTGTCTTATTTATACCACAACATTTGAGACAAAAATAAAATACATAAAGAATGATATCTATATTAATAATTACTAGAGCTTATCGGTTATCCCAATTTTCAAATACCCATTTGAATATTAGTAATTTAGGCACAGATCTGGAAAATTGTATTACTTCCATTTCATAATAATTGACTTTTTAAGGGAAAAAATTATTTCAATTTATTTATCGTTTACTATTTTGTAATAGAATAAATTATTTATTTTTCTATATCACCCTTAACTTCTCTCATTATTCTAATAAATTTTTTTTCTTATATTAATAATTTTCAACTTCCCATAAAGGGGTATTGATGAAATTTCATACAAATTTTAATTCTTAAATAATAGTATTAAATAATTTTCTTAATTCATATAAAAGATGCAGTACTGATAACTTCCCTAGAATTGTTGGGCTACACTTAAAAGACCCATAAGACTATCCGAACCTTGCCTTACAGACCAGTTGAGAAGCAACCAAGGAGCTCCAGCGTCAACTGAGATCCTATATAAGCATCTATTCCAGAAGTTATATTGTAACAGTGCTGGGCAAATCTTGATGCTATGGAGAAAATACCCATCAGCTATGTAAAGGCAAAAGACTGAACAATATGAGAAGAAAAATATTATGACGGAAACAAACTGGAAAGGAGCAGCATCACAGCAGCTGATTGTAAAAGAAAAATTCAGGACACAAATAACACTGAATAAAAATGCTGAAGCAATTGAATAACGACAAGTTAGTTACAAAATGCTATAACTAAGGCACCAACACTGGTATTAGAAATGGCTAACGTTTCAAAGTTTTCTTCTTTCCCTTCCTTTTCTCTCTTTTACTTTGCGGCTTTGGCCGAGATCTTCTTTTTTCAACTCTTTTGAAAGCTTTTTTCTTAATCACGGCTATGTTGCGTTGCTTATCTTTGGAACCTCCAATGAGCCTGGGTGCAACAGCCTCAGGCTTCTCACTTGGAAGCTCTTCTTCATGAGAGATCTCACTCGTTGTCACCGTGACTTTTACATCACCATTGTCATACATCATTGTCCCTGCTCATTGATTGATAATGTCAATCAAACATTAGATTGAGCGACAAGCCTATTAACACTTGACGTATGCATATATGTGTATGATTTATTGGGAGAAAAGTGATGAAAGGCAATTTAAAATTCAAATCATGTCTAACTAAGATATTGGTAGAAAATATCTGTTAATTTCAGAGACTAAATAGTCCTTTATCCTATTATCTGCAAGTTCCATTTGGAACAATGTGATTAATCAACCTCTATTGTTTTAGCAGCCAGTGTACTGAAACCAGTAAAATAACTGAAAAAAATATAGGGCATTATAAACAGAAATGCTATAGGAGCTATGAGCAAATGTTACATCACCCCAATCAAATTTAGCTGGACTCCACTAGTTTTGTCATAAATACGAATGTTAACTAAGTTACTTATGTTTCAATTATCTAGCAATTTGATTGTCAGTTTGAGATAATACCAGACACTGATTGTATTGCCTCACTTTCTTCCTGCTCATCTTCCTCAGCACCTTCATCAGGTCCTTCATCAGTGGCTGGTGGAGCTCTTCCATTCTGCACAAATTCTCTTTCCAGTTTCCTCTGCAATAGAAGTTAGAGAGTTCTGTCGTACATGAGAGAGTGAGACTAGTACAACATGGCTATCGAAGATGATCAGGATGTTAGTTGCAAGGTAGACTGCATTAGGTGCAGTTTCATAAAATAGTGATTGTTATGGGTGAGGGTTCAGCAAGAAAATGACACAGGAGTTTCTGTAAGGTTGGCTAAACACCCTTCAAATTATTCTCAAAGAAGACACAAACACCCTCCCCCCCCCCTCTTGCGGAAGCAAAAAGATTACATATATGCACTACCCAAGGATGGAAGTTATAGAACTAGTCAGACAACATTTGTTATACCTTTTAATATGCCTTCACCTTTTACTATTTTACAGTGCTTGTAAATCTTTACAAAACCACAAACATTTTCTTTTTTGACTAGTAAAACCAAAAATTGACCCTTCATTTTTAAACGATATTATCATCGTTGATTGAAAATCAGAGACCAACAGCAGCAAGTCTATAAAAAATTTGCATTGTTAATTGCCTTGGATTTTGATCCTCAGTATTTATATGCTCTTCCTTTTGTCTTTGTAGTAAAGATTCAATCTTTCAATTGAGTTTTATCTGAATTTTCTCAACCTCCCTTGTTTTATTGATTTTTAGCACATTAGTGGATTCTTAATCATTTCTTCTGAATGAAAAAAATAAGACCTACACATTTGGGTTGGTTTCATATGTGAATCCAGCTACTGGGTTTGTTGAGTTTCGTAATTTGATAGATAACAAAAAGTGAAGTGATGGAAGTGAATTTCAGACAGCAAAGTAATAGACCATGCAAATAAACCTCTTCATACACTACTTTTACTCTATTTGATGATGTAATTGGTTTTTAAATTCAGCTCATATATACACAAGTATAGATTTTCTGCACTCACTAGATTTTGAGAATCCCACAACCCCTTTCCCTAAACTATTTAGGAGTAATATTAAACGCAATATAATCATATCAGTACTGATAAAACAACAATGACTCACTAAAAGTAACTGCCATCGCATAAATTATAAGCTAGCAAACTACTTATAAATTAAACCTGTTTGCGTTTCTCGATACGCTTGCGCCGTTCTGCTTCCTGTTGTTGATGTTGAGCTTCTTTTCTCCTCTTCTTCTTCCTCTTATGGAAACCAGTCACATAATCCCTAAATATAAACACCGTAAATCAATTTCAAATGACCCAAAATGTAGACTTACCGATACAATTTCAGATTACAATATACAAATCAAAAACAATTCTAGGGCTATATAAGCACGAATATATGTGAATTTATACTTAAGATCTTTTTCACTGAAAGATACAGATAGAGCTTTGTTCTTAAGGGCTCTCTTCTTGATATGGCGAGCTCTTATGTGGGGGTTTTCTCCACCTTCCCCATTCCCTGCCTCTTCTTCCATGGCAGCAGCCACAATCTTCTGCTTCTAAACCCTTGTTTGGTTTTCCCTGTAAAATAACGCAGGCTTTGTAATTTTTTTATTTTTTTTGCAAAAATTGGCTTTGTAAATTTGATGCTAGGTCAAACTATAAAATCATCCCCCATATATTATTACTTGGTTTAATTTTTAGTTTTGATGTGATTTTATTTAAGGTTATAAAATGAACCAAACAATCTGGGCTCTATTTATATTTGTTCGATTAAAAGTTTGATTTGAGATTTACTCTAAATATAAATATTTAAATATAAATATATTTTAAAGTTCAATAAATTGCTCGAACATATTTAAATTATAATTTCTTATTGATACCCACATTATATTTGATCAAATTATTCAGGCTCGATTCGATATTATGGTTAATTAGATAGCTAAACAAATCTTAATTAAACCTTATTTTATACTTAATATATTTTATGAATCAATATACGAGAAACTCAATACCCTAATTGATTTAGTTCATTTACAAAATAGGAAGTACTTAGTATGAAGTTTATCTTTGGGTAAGTTGGTCAATTGACCAATAGAGTGCTGACATGCAAGTGAGGCATTATGTGTGTCATTATTCTAATGGCC
Organism: Panax ginseng; assembly: GCA_020205605.1. Taxonomy (NCBI): domain Eukaryota; kingdom Viridiplantae; phylum Streptophyta; class Magnoliopsida; order Apiales; family Araliaceae; genus Panax; species Panax ginseng. The sequence continues at coordinate 8,755,785 of CM035139.1, forward strand.
AATTGACCAACTTACTCAAAAATAAATTTTATGCTAACCGGATGACTACATACCTTTTGAAGTTTTGTAACATCCAGCCATCCAACATAATAATTTCATTATTTTTCTCATTATGTTTGATTTTCAAAATAAAAGGTATTAATTTGTTGTAGGTGGATATTTCAAAGAGTTGTTCGAACTAGACATGGAAATTTGATATGAAAATTAGATATGAGTGTATTTAAATTTTACTTATTTATATTTTTACCCACTATTGGGGTCAAAATATAATTAAGTGAAATTTAAATACATTCATGTCCAATTTTCATGTCCACGTAGAGTTTTTATGTGACGCCCCCAAAATAAGTATACATCACCTATTATGAAGGTAAATCGAATACATGGCATGAATACAAATACGATCTTTAATATACAACAAGAAAGGCATGAGTTTTAATACAAATATTATCTTCAGACAATATCCACTCTCGAATAAGTCCTCATTATATTTATTGTCACACTATTTAACGGAATAGTGAAGACTACTAATCTATCATCCGGATAGTCACTCCAGTTCCCCGATTAGTCTCGCCACGTTCTCATTTCTCAAGAAAGCAGGTGAAAGAAAAGGTAAGCTCAACTAACCCGAAAGAAGAAATATTATGACTAAGATAATGCGAGAATAAATTATCATTAGCCTTCAACAATGATAAACCGATAAAATACAATAGACATCAAGTTTAAGCTACTTGATGGAACATGCAATCTATTAAAAGAGTCAAGTAGAGAATAAAATCTACTATCTTTTATGATTTAAAAGTTTTTCATCACTTTTATCATTGGGGACTCGACAATAAATAATCCACATCATCCCGCACTACTGACCAATGATATTCATTAAGTATCCAACCATAAATTATCCATTACCACTACGGGCCAAGGATATTGTTATGTATTCATCAATGGTCATGATTATGTCAACAATTTGTTCATTAATGCACTACGGGCCAATGAGGACTTTTACCACATCATTTGTAACATTACGGTCATGATTATACCGAATAATCCCTCGTCATAATCATACCAAGTCCATCTATGCACTATAGGCCATAGATGACTTTCAATAAAATATAAACATGAGGATGATGACAATGATATAAGAATTCAATAAAACAAGTTCAAGAATTAATTATCCAGGAACTAATAACGTCCAAATTGTCAACATGATACTTCTTTGTAGAGTAAAATTCAAGAATGCTCGGAAGAATATTTCCATGAAAAATCTTTGGATGAAGCCTTGAAATATCAAGGATATTCCACTAATTTCATGGAGTATAGTGTAAGACCCCAACTTATTATAAATAAAATTGAATTTTCTCTATTCATTATTCTAAATTAAATCGATATAATGCTTTGGTTATAGGTGAAATGTGCAAATTTTATAAAATAAGCAAGTGGTTATAAAATATTCATTTTTATCGGGGAATATTCTTTTGGTCGTGGAATATTCTTTTTGTCGGGGAATATTAAATGCGATGACGCAGCTTGACCATTTGTGGGGCTCATAATGAATAACTATCGGATGAAGAAAAGCGATAAAGTATGAGTTTTTATAAATAATTAATAGTAGTTATTACAATTAACACTATTGGAATACACGGTGGTTAAAATACGATGTCTGGCGTTGTTGCGATAAGTAGACACAAGATGTTACATGAAGATTATTGAATTATTGATTAGATGCGTAAGAAGACACTACTCAATAATTGTTACGGTAGTTCTTATTCAATATTTTATTGATTCAATAATTGTTGCGTTGATATTTAATATTATTGTTTTTGATAATTGTCGGCACCTTGATGTTGTTTTCTATTATCAGATCAATAATTCATATTATTTGAGTAATATTATTAGATAAACATTATTGGCAATGTCTAGAAATTTCTGTCAAGGAGAGGTTTGGTCACCTAATTGCGCTCCAGTAAGGAGAAATCCTTATTGAAAAACCCCCTCTTTCTTGGGAACGACATGGTTGTCATAATTGTGATTCTGTAATATTATTTGTAAATAATTAATTATTGATTTATATGATAAGAAAATATTTATTTGATGTGGATATAAATGATGAATTTATTTATGTGGTTATAAATGAAGGAATTAATACTGAGGTGTTTTATCAGTATTTTATCAGAATGGAGGAATTAAAAATCATCCGTTTGTGGATTTCGGATATTTTCGGTTTGGAATTTAAAAAAACTCAAAGCTACAAAGTTGTAGAGAATTTGATTTCGTGTGGAATGGACATAAAATTCGTATTTTTCTGATAAACGGGCTATTTTCTATGAATTGTTGAAGTTTCGAAAAATAAAATATTTTTTATTAAAATTATGGGTGGGACCCACTTTTGTTTTACAACATGTGGGCTGCCAATTTGGTTCAAAGATGGTTGGCCTTGATTTTCAATAAAGTGTGCGTAGAATGAAAGAAATGAAATAATAATATTTTATTATTTTAGTCTCCTTTAGCGTTCTAGAATTTTTCTATAAATAGACGCTTAGGTTAGAATTGAAAATCACACAAGAAATAAGTTTCTTTCTCTCCAGATTATCGAGCGTATTTTTATGAGTATTTTGATACTTTGAGAGTTGTTGTTCGGTACAAGTTTTCTTTAATTTTCTATCCGATATTCTGATCATAAGTGTCGTTATTTTGAGATAAGGGATGTTATTTTTTTTTTAAATGATATTATTTTTTTCAATATCATTATGCCAAAATATTGGTGAACTTTTTAATCAAATTTAAAACTTTTTGTGTCGGGGGTTCTTATTCACGATATCGACCTTTATTCACGAATATGGCACTATTCGCCGAAAAATTAAAAAAAAAATTGTCCAAGATGTCTATTTTAGCTACTATCTTTGATTGTATCCATGTTTTGATCGTTATTTTTGAATTCTGCTTCAAAATTTGTTATTATGAAGTATTAGTGATATTGGATAAACTGTAACACGAATCCCTAATATTTGTCTTTCTGTCTCACTGGATTCGCTCTCTAAAATATTTTTCATCATCCTCAGTCCTTAATGATGATATTATTGAATATATTTGGCCTGTAGTACAAAGATGAATGATATATTAACTAATGAATATCTTTGGCCCGTAGTGCAAAGATGAACAGGTGTTGAGATGAACATAACCAACTGGTGATACAAATGAATATCTTTGGTGTGCCGCCCCCAAAATAGGTATACATCACCTATCTTGAGTCGCCAAATACATGGTACAGAATATAAATACAATCTTTAATATACAATAAAATAGCTGTGAGTTTTAATACAAATATTGTCTTCTAGACAATATCCACTTTCGAATAAGTGCTTTCATTACATTTATTGTCACACTATTTAGCAGAATAGTGAGGACTACTAATCTTATCTCTGCAGGCACCAACTCCGTTCCCGACTAGTCCCCATTACGTTCTCATTTCTCAAGAGAACAATGAAAGCAAAAGGGTGAGCTCAACTAGCCCGAAGAAATATTATGACTAAGATAATGCGAGAATAAATTATCATTAGTCTTCAACAATGTTAAACTGATAAAATATAATAGACATCAAGTTTAACTGCAGCGGAATAAACAATCCATTAAAAGAGTCAAGTAGAGAATAAAATCTACTATCTTTTATGATTTAAAAGGTTTTTCATCACTTTTGTCACTGAGACTTAGCTTAATAAATAATTCACATCATCGAATCACCCCTGCACTACGGCCAAGGATATTCTTTAGTATCACGACCACAAATTTCATGCACTATGGGCCAAAGACATTCATGTATGCATCAATGGTCATGATCATGTCAACACTTGTCCATCAATGCACTACGGGCCAATGAGGACTTTTATCACATTATTTGTAATATTACGGTCATGATTACACCGAATAATCCCTGGTCATAATCATACCAAGTCCATCTATGCACTACAGGCCACATATGACTTTCAAAAAATATAAACATGAAGATGATGACAATGATATAAGAATTCGATAAAACAAGTTCACGAATTAATTTGTCTAGGAACTAATAACGTCCAAATTGTCAACATGATACTTCTTTGTAGAGTAAAATTTAAGAATGCTCAGAAGAATATTTTCATGAAAAGATAATGGATGAAGCGCAAATATCAAGGATATTCCACTAATTTCATGGAGTATAGAAGTCAAAACTTTAACCAAGTGAGTATAATAAAAAATGGAATAACAAAAGAAATCACCATGCATGCGTGCTTGTGTAGACGAGTTATTCAATAGAATAATAAATAACGGAACCGGTCGGTGAAATTATGCACAAGCGAGGATGCTCCAATGAGAATAATAAAGGCGGAACCGGTCAGGCGAAAAAGCCTTGTGAACATGATATTCCAATGAATAATAAAGAATGGAATAATGAAGAATTTCACCAAGTATAGGGTAGTCCGCGATATCTGAGTTATTCCAATAGAATAATAAAGAATGGAATAATGAAGTTCTCTTCATGAATACAAAAGAAATAATACCCCTTACCTTTGAAAGAAACTGGATATAGGAGTAGTGAGGTAGCAGGTTTCTCTTCTTCTACAGATTTTCTCTTTACAATTTCTCTCTATAATAATTGCTCTATAGCTTTAGTTAATTGGTGAGAAATGAAGGAAGAATGAGCTTCTATTTATAGAAAAATATAGTTTCAATAATTGCACGTTTTGGGCATCGAAAAATTACAGTACAATACCTCCAACTTTTTTTTTATTATTTTTAATTTAGTCATGCAAGTATTATCAAACTTGTACCACCTCCCCTAATAGTAAATAATGTGATTCAATAGTAAATCATGTGAATCAATAGTTCTAGACATGTGAAAATACGAATTACAGTATAGTACCTCCATCTATACCTTCATTTTTAACTTAGTCATGCAAGTATTATCAATCTTGCACCAACTCCCCTAATAGTAACAAGAATGTGAAACAATGGTATACACATGTGAACAAATAGTTATAATTATATGAAATAATAGCAATCAATTACTCATTTATCCGGTTAAATACCCGATTGGTCAATATAACCTCCATACATCAATTATTATCGAAATAAATGTCGATTTTCACTAACACAAATAATTCCAACACAATGAAACTATTTTTATCAAAAATATAACTTTTGAAATTTCGAAGTTTGACTTTTCCCGAAAAAATCAACAGTTGACTTTTTGACCAAATAGTAAAATTCGAAAATTTTTATGTTTATAGTCTATTTTTACTAATTTCATCGTTCCGGACTCAAATATCACGTCCGCGTCTCCTAATTCAACTCCGAACACAACTTTAATTTTAATAACATTCATCATTAATATTATAACTCACAATATTTATTAACCAGGTCGTTCTCAGGAAAGAGGAGGCTTTCCAATTAGAATTTCTCCCTATTGGCGCACAATTAGGTGACCAAACCTCTCCTTGACAGAACTTCTAGACATTGTAAATATTGCAATTTAATAATATGAATAACTTTGTCGTCTTAATTATTGATTTAATAATATAACATATTATGCAGATGATACAGTAGCAATAATTGAATCAATAATATGAGAGATATGATGCACGCAATTCTTTGTAGCAATAATTGAGTATAAGCGAAAGTGACTTCTTACGTAAGCATCAATAATCAATCTTGTGTCTTCTTATGCAACCACAGCCAGACATTGTACTTTTACTAATGAGTAGTTCAACAGTTTTAAACTGTAAAAACTTTCGCCGTTATTTTCATAAAAATATTTTTGTCATTTTCTCAATCCGACAATAATTTTGTTGTGGGGTCCACCAATGATTATGCTGTCGTACGAATATTTTCTGTTAAAACGAATATTTCCCTATCAATCGAATATTATATAACAACTTGCATACTTTACAAAATTTATAAATACTACCCATAACTATAACATTATATCAAATTCACTCCATAATATTAAAAAAATTATTTCGAGAAAATTAAATATTTATTCATAAAATCTGGGGTCTCACATTTGGCCTGTAGTGTAAAGATGAATATTCGATTAAAGATGTATATTGATTATTGTTACAGGGATAAAATATTGATGATGGACTTTTAAATCTTAGAAGATAGTAGAACTCATTATCTACTCGACTCTTCTAATGGATTCTTTGTTTTTCATTTGCAGAATATTGATCTAAAACTTGTTGTCATTATATTATATCGATTTTTCCCTGTTGAGGACTAACGATAATTTGTTGTATATTATCTTAGTCATAATATTCTTTCTTGGGCTAGTTGAGCTCACCATTTTCCTTTTTGTTCCATTTTTCTTCTCAGGAGGTGAAACATAGCAGGATCTAGTCGGGGTATGGAGTGATGGTTCTAGAAAGATGTTTTAGCAATCCTCATTTATTTACGTAAAATAGTGTTTGAATAATTATAATGAGGACTTATTTGAGTGTGGATATTGTCTGAAGACAATATTTGTATTTAAACTCATGATAAGTGTTGTCGTATTTTACGCACGACAATTGTATTATTGAAGTTGTAGTTTGCTTTCTGTACCATGTATTTGGCGACTCAGAATGGGTGTTGTATACCTATTTTGGGGGTGTCACATATAGAAGTCAAAACTTTAACCAACTGTGTATAATAAAGAATGGAATAACAAAAGAAATTACCATGCATGCGGTACTTGTGATGGCAAAGTTATTCCAATGAGAATAATAAATAATCGGAACCAAATAAAGCGTAATACGCACCAAGCTGAGGATATTTCAACGAGAATAATAAATAATGGAATAACAATGAGAAATCACCATGCATGTGGTACTCAGATGTAGACAAAGTTATTCCAATGAGAATAATAAAAGACGGAACAGTCCGCCGTAGAAACGCATGAAGAGATAGGATATTTCAACAGAATAATAAAAAGGCGGAACCGGTCCGGCGTAGAAACGCATGTGCATGGATGTTCCAACAAAATAATAAAGAATGATATAACAATGAAATCACCAAGTATAGGGTAGGCACAGCGTATCTGAGTTATTCCAATGAGAATAATAAAGAATGGAATAACAAAAGTTCTCTTCATGAATATAAAAAAAATAATACCCCGTACCTTATAAAGAAGAGTATCAGACGGTAGAGGCGGGGATATACTTGAAAAAACTTGCACTACGCTCAAAGCTTTCTTAAACGCTAAAGAAATACTCAAGATTATAGAAGAATAATTTCTCTACGTTTTCTCTACAGAGTTCAAAGTGAATTCGTAAGAAATAATGAAGGAATGAGCTTCTATTTATAGAAGAATGGGTGAATAAGAATTCAATCCATGAGCGGTCCAGATCGATTTACTTTAAGCAGACGATCCAGATTGGTTTCTGATAAAATATAATATATTCTATTTATAATCTAATAAAACGAATAACTTTTAAAAAGATTTTACTATGCAAACACTATGCATAATAAAATATAATATAATCTAATTATTGTCTAATAAAAGCAGTATAACTTTATAAAAGTATTACATTTTATATAAAAAGATTTTACTATTGCTTTAATAAAGCGAATAACTTTATAAAAGTATTACATTTTATATAAAAAAAATTCATTTTATTACATTGATAATACTAATAAAACATAACTTCATCATTATTATTATTATTCACACTATTAATCGACCAGGTCATTCCCAGGAAAGAGGGGGCTTTCCAATAAGGATTTCTTCTTATTGGCGCACAATTAGGTGACCAAACCTCTCATTGACAGAACTTTTAGACATTGTTAATATTGTAAATAATAATATTAATAACTCTGTCATCTAATAATATATAAAATATCGACAATAATTGAATAAAACTGAATGATTTCTCACGTAAGCATCAATAATCAATATGTGTGCTACTTATACAACCACGCCGTATTCATGTACTTTTAACTTTGGGTGTTTCAACGATTAAGCGGTAAAACTTCCATAGTTATTTTCATAAAATATTTTTGTCATTTTCTTAATCGACAATAATTCCGTTGTAGGGGTCCACTAATGATTGTCTTAAATCGCATTTAATATTCCATGTTAAAAGCGAATATTAAAACCAATCGAATATTATATAACAACTTGCGTACTTTGTAAAATTTATAAATATTACCCACAACTATAACATTACATCAAATTTATTCAAAAATGATAATTATAAAAAATTCATTTTTATTCATAAAAGTTGGGGTCTTACATTTTATATATCAAAATATTAATTGCAAAGCTAAAGGGCAGTGTATACCTTTGTACTAATTCTTTACATATATTTTTATAATTACTCGAGTAAATATCCTAAATAATTAAATTTGGACTGTATGTATATACACAATTGTATAGTATACAGTTTTCTATGACAACAGTTTTTTTGGGCTTTATAAGCGACAAAGATAAAAAAATTGTAAATCATAAACGATTATTTACAACTCAGTATATATATATATATATATATATATTTTTTCCCATTAAATTTTCTTATTAGATAATAAAATTAATATAAGTAAATGGAAAACATCAAATATTTATGTTTTGTTATCCCTATTAATAAAGCGTTCACATAATATATAAAATCGTTTTTTGTCATTCTCCCTCCCTCCCTCCCTCCCTCCCTCCCTTTATTTTATTTTGCACGCGATTTTTATTTATATTTTTTTAAAAATAACTTTTATATTATAATTAAAAAAAATAAAATATACACATCGTGTGTACGAGATTGACTAGTCTTAACAATGGTTTGTGATAATACCATAAGAATAAGTATACTGCAGAGCAATAAAGTGTTGTTAAAATAATTTTGCTCTATTTAAAGAAAGTGCAAGAAAAATTGTAATTGAAGAAATTCAATGAAAATGGACGAGTTTTACTTTACTGGACTCTGGAGCCTGGACATAGTACTAGTAGTAGGTCATATTATTATAAAGCCCAGTAAGTTCACATGTTACTAAGCCCATTAAATTCATTTGTGAAATTAAGATTATCTAGAATATAAGAAGATATAGTCAAAAGAGCTGGTAGGTTATATAGTTACTAAACTAATTTATTCAAAGAAAAAAACATTCTTAACAAGTTTTTAATAACAACATCAAGTAGATCTCGCACTTTATTGATGAGAATATATAAGTCTCGGATACTATTTCACAATAAAATTAAAAAAACACTTTGTAGTGTTGTTCTTCTACTTGTTTTCTTATAAAAAAAATTAAAATTAAAATTAAAAATCAAGTTGGGAATGTAATACAAGTGTGATAAATTTTCATGATTAACTACACATTCATAATATCAATAATTAATCAAGTTTCGACTTAATAAGAATAAAAAATGAACTCAAACACACAAATTGGATTGGTCTAACCCTCGATATTTTAAAAGTCCACTTTAATTTAATTTCAGAGTGATCAATTAAGTCGAGTTTGGACAAAAATTTCAGTCCGAAATTAAATTCGAGCTGAGCTTTAGTCAATAATTTGTTCGGCCCAAAATAGGGCCGATTGAATTTTAGTTTTAACAATGTATAAAATATATAGACTATTTATATTAATTATTACATATTTACACTCTTAATTTATATTTATATATAAACTTCACAAGGAAAAATTATTAGAGTACGAAAAAAAAGATACAAGGAAAAGGCACTTTAAAATAAGGAGAGCCATCTCTACATCTAAGATGGTTTTTTGTAATGAGAGAGAGAGATAAATTAAGAGAGAAAGGGTTTGGATGATTGATGTCGATTTTCGACCTTTTGTGATTGAGTCCTTCTACGGGTATATTTTTTTAGTGATATTTTAGTGATTTTTTTTTTTTATAGTACCTCCTAAAAAATGTATAGTATTTATTTCAATTGAAATTTTTATAAAAAATAGTGTTTTGTAATTTGGATACATACAAAAAATAAGGTATGTACAGTGTTGTACATACCCTGTTTCTTATATATATCTAAATTAGTTGAAATAAATATTATACATTTTTCAATAAGTACTACAACAAAAAAACCAAAAAAAAAAGATCACTAGAAAAATATTCCCCTAAATTTATTGTTTGTGATTTGAGTTGATAAATATTTAAAAAACTATTACTAGTCTCCTAGAAATGATGAAAAATGATGCAAATTTGACTCTATGGCCCATATACAATCATCACTACTATACGTACCTATGCATGTCTTCTGTCAGAAAGTTTCTAGTATGGAACAAATCTTTTTTCAGCTTTCGGATCGGTTAATATTAAATTTATTTTTGAGTAAATTAATTGATTAGTCAATAAAATATTAACACGTTATTGAAATTTTTTTGTTGAAGTACTCTGGTAGTCTAAACAAATTTTAATACATATATATTAGATTAAGGGTCAAATTAAATATTTTATTTTCGTAGATTATATATAATTATTAATAAAACTTAATTAGCTAGCTAGTTGATATTTTCAATGCATTTTTTTTAATAATTTCGATCTACACGAATGATGCATTACACAATATTTAATAATGTATCTTAATTAAAAATTGTACATGCATGTGGCATTACGTCAATGTTTGGAACATCGTTTTTTCCTTGTAAACTACTACTACTTAATTATCACTGCCTAGCTTCAATAGGAACAAGAGATCGAACATTGTTAGACTTGTTTAGATGTGACCCATTTTTCTTCTTCGTTTTGGTTTTTATTGAGCTCGATGTGACATTTATCTATCTTACAAACTGAGGGGTCAAAATATTTATGAAAAATTATATAATTAATTATGTTTATGTTTGTAAGTATACAAAAATATAGACAATTTTGTTTTTAAGAGAAGTATATATATATATATATACACATACACACACACACAAAATATTGATGGTTGAAAATTCCATCTATTTTAAACCATATGTATTTTTAAATTTAAAATTGATATAAATTGAATTAATTTTAAACAAATAATTACAAAATTATAAACTAACTAAAAATATTAATAATTATAATATTTATTGTTATTAGAAATGTAAAAATATCTCAAATTTAATAAAAATAAATCAAAATTAATTTTATATTTTAAAAATGCCACCTTTGTCGTATTAATGAACTCTAACTCGACTCTCATGCATGTATAGAACTTATCAACACATTTCAACTATCTTAACCCAAAATTAATTATAACTACGTACTGCAATTTTGTATTATTTCCTCAGCAAGTATTTGTGTACATGATCTATATTCTATAGCATGCATGTCCACTCAGCTGACATATTTTATTATTTTAAATTATAAAATAATTGTTAATTTTAGAAAATTAATTTGATATATTTTGCACTTAAAATTGAGATAATTCATTAATAATTATTTGATCTTACTTTGAGTAGTATTTTTATATATTTTATAATATTTATCATTGATAAAAATTTAAAAAATCTATGTCAATTTTGAGTTTACAAATGTCTTGAGTTGACATCAAAAAATTAATAATTTATCTAACAAAATTCAACTGATTTTGATTTTTTCACTCACCCTAATAAATCATTTGGGCCGTCCAAAATTTTGGATAAATCTCACCGTCCATATAATGCCGGAGGTACGAAACACAGTTACTAAAATTTTTGAAAATTTGAAAATTATTAGTTTGAAAATTAAAATAAATTCACTCTGCACGTACTCTTGAATAAAATTTTAAGATTTTATAAATTAATTAGGTCCAAAATCAAACGTGAACGAAGGAACATCAATTACTCTATTATTTTATTTTCAAAATTTACGCAAAATTCATATATAATGTTTTAGAATTTTATAAAATAACACTTTAAAAGTTAGAATATGTATTCAATTACATATATATAAAGGAATAATTTACCTATTCTCCCTGGATGCGCATGGTTGGAGTATACATATATATATATATATATATATATATATATATATATATATATATATATATATATATATATATATATATATATATATATAGTTGGAATTGAGGCTTGATTTATCGTATAAATTAAAATAAAACAAAAAGGACAACAGAACTAAATATGGTCATCTAATGAAAAGTGTTTTCATGCAAAAATAAAGAAAACCATGCACGACTCCATGGTACGTAGTTAAAGAGATTAATCAGGTTGGTAGAGATATTCTTTGGCAGCATGCATGCATGCATGCATTATTAAAAAAAAGCCAAGCCATGTATGGTTACAAAAATTTAACAAAAAAATATTGTAGTCATTGAAGCCTTAGCTTTCCCCCATATATATATATATATATATAGAGAGAGAGAGAGTTAGTTTTATACATTGACTGTTAGTGTATAAACAAGCGGTATTAAAATTATAATATTTTATTAGTGAAATATTTATATTATATATTATTATTTTATTTTAATGACGTATTATGATCTTAACATCACTCGTGATAATATTTTAATTCATATTACATATGTATTATAATTTGGAATAATATTTTATCACAAACATATGAACTTTAAGATGTGTTAAAAATAATATTGTTTTTAATTTATTAAAGATCCAAACTGCCCAACCCTTTTGATTTCATAGTTAAAATGTTCACTTCAGCACTAAAACTGTAAATCGAACTAAATAGTTTTGGATCGATTAAAAAAAAAATATTAACGAGACTCGGATTCATTAATAATATGATCTAAATATAAATACTCGATTGATACACATATTCAAATAGATACTCGATACATTCTCTTATAATATATGAACAATTTAATAAAATGAGAAAAATAGTTATTTTTTTTTATAAAAAGTTTCATTGAATTTTTAATATGTAAAGCGTAATTGTAAATATATTTTATAATTTCTAAGTAAAATAATAAGTTTAATCGGTAATTATATGTATTATAAAACTATTTACTATGTAGGGACTCGAATTTGAACTTGAAATCGAAGTAGATTGAATATAATTCGATCGGAGTCGGATATAATCTAAGGACTAAATATTTTAGTCGAGTCGAATTTGAGTAGAATTTTTCAAATACAATGTAAATTCGAATCGAAATTAAATAAATAATTTACTTTTTAACTTAATTTAAATAACTCTGTTTTCTTTTCGATTCGACTTCTTTACGCTCTATCCAGCACACATCAAAAAATTGTAGCATAATCTCTTTTTCGGATATACCTACTTTATTGAGAGAAAAAAAGAAAGAGAGGAGCCATTCTCGAATCAAGAAAAAAGAAAAAGAGTAAAACTTAAGCAGATTATGATTTATGACAGAGATATGCGTTTTATGATAATTTCCATCTGACACTATCGATACATTTTGAATTTTAACTTTTAAATTAATTTATATAATTTTATTATTTTTAAAACCTCTCGTTTTAGTGATAGAGTTATAAGAAACTAGTTACCTGAATTGTGTGTAAATTGAAAAAATAAAAATTAGTGGGGAGTAAAATTAGGAAGATGAATAATCACGGTGAAAATCAAGACTAAAAAAATAACCCTTTATAATAAAGTGATATTAAAGTTTTTAAATTTTTTGTCTTAAAAAGTCTATGAAATGATGTGTAATTATAATATTAATTGTGTAGTGAGTATGCTATAAATTATCATTAAAATATTTAATATCATTATATTTGAGACTCATTTAAGATCAAAAATTTAATACCCTTAGCATTACTTTTAATAATATTGTTAACAATAAAATCTAAAAATAAATAATATGGGAGGTCCATGAAAACTGAATTATTATGGTCAAATATTTATAATTGATTACACCTCTTTAATTTGATGTCACCTTTCCCGAGTAAAAATATGAGTTTTATGTAAAGTATAAAGTCAAATTAGGTATGATAATTACGGAAGTAGTTAGTATGAAGTTTATTTTGAGATAAGTTGGTCAATTGACCAATAGAATACTGACATGCAAGCGAGGTTGTATGTGTGTCAATATTCTATTGATCAATTGACCAATTTATCAACAAAATAACTTCATGCTAACCGGATCCGATAATTACAAGTCAATTAAAATTGTGAGTCCCTCAAAAATTAAGTCTTTTAACTGAAATATTCTGCTATGTGACGTGAACCACCAAATTATTTGGACCACAAAATCAGGCCCCAACAATATTTTCAGTCATTTAACACACTTGTGTAAATAAAAAGTAGAAATAATGTGTCATTTGTATGCATTTGAAATAATATAAATAATAATAAGTAATTTAACTCTTGAAAGTACTTAACAAGTAAAGTACTTTCTCCACCTTACAAATGAACCCCATTTAATTTTGATCATTATTAATGTATAAAATCTTAAAATTCAAACAATAGTGTAAAATTAACACTCCTTTCGGTTCCAAAATAATATATATATATATATATATATATATATATATATATATATATATATATATATATATTTATAAAACGACAATATTTAAGAATAATTTATATTATTTAATATAGTCTTAATAATTAGTAATTTGGTTGTGATGGTGTGATTTAAAAATAATAGTGAAAAAATAACGATAAATTAATAATAATATGTCACTTTATAATTTTAAAATAATAAAAAAAAAATTTAATTTTGAAACAGACTAAAAATAAATATAAAACATAGATAGAAACACTTTAAATTTACAATATTAATTTTTTTCATTATATGAATTTTGAATTTTGAGCAATGTAAATTGAGTATGAAATTCAAATAAATTATTATATTTGGAGTACTAACAAATATATTTTGAATAAATATTTATCTTAGAATTAAATAATTTATGAATAAATTAGCTTAATTTTTAAAAGGTGTATCGCTAAATTTATAATGACTAATAAGGATGACTGATGAGTGAGAGGAGAGAGAAAGACGACGACGCCAAAAATGAGGCACGAGCCGCACGACTCAAATCTAGTACGTGGCTTTGAAGACTTATATTATCTTTACGTACATAACACACACACACATATATATTACTAGTATGTATATATAGTACTTCACTTGGTACTAAAAAGAAAAGCTATTGCTACTATAGAATATATATAAAATGCACATTTTTATTAGTCTACTCTCACTTAGCCCTCCTCAAGCAAACGTCAAACCCCAACCCCCTCTCTCATGAGTACAGGATCAGCCAACGCCGGCCACCTCCGCCATTCTCTCCGATTCTCTCTCCTAGGGTTTACGTCCTTC
Source organism: Panax ginseng (assembly GCA_020205605.1). NCBI lineage: Eukaryota > Viridiplantae > Streptophyta > Magnoliopsida > Apiales > Araliaceae > Panax > Panax ginseng. Next base: position 8,770,952 of record CM035139.1, read on the forward strand.
CATCCTCATTCTTTTTCAACTCCGAATAAGAGCAGTTGCTTCAATTAGGAAAAACTTACAGACATGAGAAATTGCTGGTCGGTTACTTGATACGCTCCTTTCTGCTTTCTCTCTCTAGGTTGTTTAGTCATCTTCGATGGCGTCGCCGTCTTCGCCCAAGCTCTGCTTCAATTCCAATTGCAGAGAGGTGTTGGAGCGATCGAGGAGAGGCTGGCGCCGCCGTACCGGCGGGTACGCTGACTTATGCGATCGATGCGCGTAAGCATAATCAATTTCTCACTGTTCCGTATTTATTTTTTACTACTGCTCTGGACTAATTCGGTGTTTTCCCGTTGCGCCTGTTCGGCGATGACTTATTTTAAAATGACTTATAAGTTACAATTTAAATAACTTATAAGTCATATTAAGTGCTATTTTATAAATAAAAGTTGCCACCTTTTGACTTATAAGTGAAGGTGTTGGGCTAAAATAATTTAGAAGTTAAAATAAGATGTAAACATTAGCGTAAAATAATCTTTATATTTGGTCAAGTTTCTTTATTTTAAAATGATTTATAAGTCATTTTTTAATAAGTCAGAATTCGTTACTTATGGAAAATAACTTACAAGTCAAAAGAGTAAGTCAACTCAAACATTTCAACAGTAAAAATCAACTTATAAGTTAGTTGGTTTGATCAACTTATAAGTTGTTGCGGAACAGGCTATTTCTTGGTTTTATAATTTAGTTGCTATGTAAACTTGTATTTATTGTGTATACTCTGGTTTGAAGTGCAAGATTAAATTTTGAAGAGTTTGAAAGGTATATGCATTTAGTTGTTAAAAGTTTGAAGTTTGAGAATATATGTGCTTGTCTCAATACCTTACATTTGACTTTGATAGTAGTTAATTTGTAAAATCCTACAATTTAATCATATTTTGATATGAAATTTTATAATTTTTGAAATAATAAGTTTGTATTTAGTCATATTTTTTAAGTAGTTTTCAATACGATTGCATTAATAAAAATCAAATAAATTTACAATTTTAGGATTTCGTAAAATGACTAAGAAAAAAATCAATTGGGAACGCAGGGAGTAATAAATTCATTAAAGTAGTAATTTCTTGAACAGCTGCGGGGAAAAGATAAACTTACTTTTTTGATAAGTAAGAAATGTGATAAACTTTTGCTATGTTTTCAACTATTTTGTGGGAACATTAATGTTGATTGTCTAAATAGAATTGGAGAAAATATCTCGGGAATTATTTTCCAGACTTCTTTTTAATATAAAAAAATAAATTTTAATAAAAATGCATGGTAAAGTCTACCAGAAATCTCTAATAGATATTTTTTAATATCTTTTTTCAATATTAAAATTTAAGATTGATATTTGTGATGGAGAATTTTATGGGAAAAAAGTATGTTTAAGGATGTAGCTTCACAAATCTTCTTTTGTGTTAAAAAGTCATATGGTACTCTTCCTAACTTCTGCATTAGCCTGGAATTTGTTGCTGTAGATTTTATTTATGTCTTGGCATGGCATGCTCCTCTTCCTATTTACCCCATTCTACCCCTATTCACCACAGAGGAGAAGAAAACACAAGCACGAGCTTGCACTCGTACACAAACTGAAAGAGAGAGAGAGAGAGCGGGGAAGGGAGAGATTTATCCTGTTGGAATATATGCCACCCCTGAATGCTGTACTACTATATTCAATGACATCTTGAAATATCACTGTTGTATTTCTAATGTGTCAGCTAAAGATGTTGACCCGTGTTCTATTTGACTCTAGTTCTGTTTTTGAGGAGGGGAACTTCTGCGAATCTTTCCATTTGAATGCTTCTGGGTGGAGGTGTTGTGAGTCCTGTGGGAAGGTCAGCAGAAAATTTTAATTATTTTCATACTAATTTGGCAATTTTTTTTTCTGTAGTAGATATTAAATTGTAGAGATTGGATGTGAAGACTTTGTCCTCTTTTCTTTTCTTCTAATGATAAAATTTTCTTTCGCAGCAAATACATTGCGGATGTATTGTTTCATTTCATATGTTTGTACTATTGGATGCCGGAGGGATTGAGTGCATAACCTGTGCAAGGAAAAGTTTCATTTTGGTATGGATTATCTTATATTTATTGAACATGATAATTTTGGGCAACTATCATGCCACAATTTCAGCCTTTCCACTTCAAATTCTACTTGTTGATGTAATTCCTTACCGAGGATTGTTTGGTATATTAAAACAAGGAGCTTAGGCTCAACTGGTATTTGACCCTCCCTTGGATGAGAGCAGTCAGGGTTTTGAGGCTCAGTGAAGGCCTTAGTTATAGTCGATATGACTTGGTTTCCCCTTGTGTAGGGTTCTAGGTTAATTTCTATGCCCCCTCTACCAACAATAATAATTTAAAGAAAATTAAAAAATTTAAATGGTGGTTTGGTCAATTTTACATTAGTAAAAATGTTCATAGAGTCGAGGGTTTGAGTTTATTATTCTGTTAGGCATTGGTAGGGTTAAAATATAAATAAAAGAGCTATATGTGATATATACCAATTCAGTGTCGTATGTAATTGGAATTTCTAAAATTCTACTGGGGCCGTGTTCCACGCCAGCCCCAGTGTACTACAGGCACTATTATATCCTAATACAATTTTAGCTAGTTGGAGGTGTTGGATAAGAAAACCTGGGAGTGGACAAGAGGCTCCCGATAAATATTTTGTAAGTAAAAAATTTGTAGAAGACGCAATGAACTTATATTATAAAGAACAAAAATATTATAATATACTCTGTTGATTGCCAGTTTCCAGTTACATATTTATGTTCTTTGTTTCAGACTCCAAATCCTGCATGGCCGCCACCTTCGCGTATCCTTCCTGAACTGCCTGATAGAATCAAAGATCTTTCGGTAAAAAATTGGAGTTCAATAGCTGGATCAGGACCTGTACATTGTCGACAAGCACCTAGTTTGTTCAATAATTCTACTGCACAGTCAGAATTGAATCAAAAGATGCCCTTTGAAGTTGACATACCCGGTGGCATTGATAGACTACTTTCCAGCGAAAGATTTTATGCCTCTTCCCTGGATAAACAGAAAACTGGGGACTCTTTAGAAAGATTAATGAATGGAAGCCTGAAGAATGGGGCATTACAGATATTTGAGAATGGGACTTCTGGTATATGTTGTATAGATACAAAAATATGCTTAATAGTTACTGTGTGGCATATTTGTGGTGCACCATGCAGTTGAAACACTTTATTGATCAAAACTTAGTTGTTGGCTAACTTGTTGAGATCATGTTGTCACAGGTAGCAAGTGTGAGGAGAAACTTAATACATATGTGAATGCCTCCCAGCAGTCATCCTTTTCAAATAATGAACCTTCTATACCTCATTTTAGTTCGACTCTAAATCCTGCATCAAAAACTGAAACAACCGAGCAAACCAAGGCTGGAACTCATGCCCAACGACTGATCCCTCCACCTGCAGCAGTTAAGCAATTCTCTAGTCCTAATGGAGTTGACTCATCTGGTGAAGCTCAAACTGCAGATGGAAGGCCTAGAGGAGACTCTCGAGGTCGAAACCAGTTACTTCCACGGTACTGGCCCAGGATAACGGACCAGGAGCTGCAACAAATCTCTGGAGAGTATCCTAATTTTAAAATGGTCGTCTTAATTTCATGAAATATGGTTGATGGGTAATGTTTCATGATAAAAGCAGTTCTTATTTGGATCACCTTCTTCCTTGTCATATATGTACAACTTAACGAATTCTGATTTGCACAAAATCTAACAATATAAAGTTTGGGTGGTGACATATTTACTATTAAGAATTGCAGTCTATCATTGTGTTAACCTTGACCAGATCTTAGTTCTAATTATGTAATTACTCCTTTATTTGAGAAGATGTTAAGTGCTAGCGATGCTGGGAGGATAGGGCGTTTAGTACTTCCCAAAAAATGTGCAGAGGTGAATCTTTAGTTTATATTAATTCATCTTTTGTTTCGCAGGACACCAATCTTCAAGTTCAACTTGGAATGTTGACACACTGTTAATTGTAGATATCATGCATCCATATTATATATGTTAAGCACGTAATATTCTGAAGATACATTCGTAATTCTAGTAGTTTCTGTAAGCATAGACACTTCTATCTATTGAAATAATGTGAAACCAATTGCAATGATAATCTTTCCAATGAATTATCATGCAACTACGTAAGCAACTAAATGTAGTAGTAGCTTTTCCTGCCAATTACAATTTTCTTATAACAATATTGAAGTCGCTGGATAAACAGAACAGAAAATCGTCTTTACATGGGATGGTTTGGTGTTTGATATTGACCGCAACTTCTGTATTTATTATGACCTTCATTGCTGCTCCTCCAGTAGGTATTGATGGTATTTGTTAACCAACCATTATATATTTGTAACCACTTTACTAAACTCATACAAACAAACAGCTAAACAAAACTTTTATATACTATTTAGCAAGGATATGACAAAGTATTGATATAATGACACGGTGATCTTAATAAAGTAGACCTATATCAGAGAAGTCTCAATATAGAAATATATCTTCTATATACAAACTTAAAAGTGTATTGAGAAGTATTTTTAATTAAAATGATATGATTGTTATTTAAATTCGTAATATTATGAATAAATATCTATTTGTCATGTTTTCATGGTCCTAATATAAATGTGATGTTCAACTTATCAATAAAAATAAAGAAATAAGGATGTTATGGTCATGTTTAGTCCTAATATGTTCTTTGTAGGCCTACTTTCCAACAATTTCTAATCCTGAAGGAATACCTCTCATGGTGCAAGATTTGAAAGGGAAAGAGTGGGTATTTCAGTTTCGATTTTGGCCCAACAATAACAGCAGAATGTATGTTTTAGAGGGGGTCACTCCTTGTATACAGTCTATGCAATTGCAAGCAGGTGACACAGGTAAGAAATCTATGCCACCTGAAAGTAATGTTAGGGTAGTTCTTTACATTTTTATTTTTACTTACTTTCTTGGGCTAAGTTGTTTATTGTATTAAGTTAAATGGGTCCTCTTCCATTATCTAGCTCAGGGTTGCCTTAGGATTCATGTGGAAGGGAAAACAACTTTGTGACTCTTATTTTGTCTTTTCAATGACATCGCATGGAGTTGCTCCTTGCCCACCAGGCCACCACTATCCTTTTTAAAAAACTTTCGTACTACAGCTTTATTTGATGCGTGTCTTGTTTCATCGTACTATTGTTTTTCCCCCTTCTTTCTTTTATGCGAGTGCTGTGCTGAGTCAGTCTCATAAAACATTCATACTTATTCCTTTTGTTGTTTTCCAATTTCTATTTCATGCGATTTTGCCTCCATAAAGCAAGTTCTATGGTGTCTAATGTTGACTTTCTGATGAATGAGCTTGCTGTGGCTTGAAATGGAACTGAGAGATGTTCTTCTTTCTTCAGTAACATTTAGTAGGTTAGAGCCAGAAGGAAAGTTGGTCCTGGGATGCAGAAAGGCTTCCGCTCTTCCATCAGATCAGGTTGATTTAGTATTTCTCTGTTAAAAGTTAATGTTTTGCTGAGGATTCGAATAAGTTAGTATATTTGGTATATACATGTAACAGATTTTATGTTCAATTCAATTGAAAAAAACGTGAAATGCAATATGTATAATGGTAACTGTAACAGATGTGCTGACTGTTTATATTATGTAATTACAATAATTCTTATAATTAACTCAAGATAATATTTGCCAAACAATAATCTTTCTACCTGCAAAGGCTTTGAAAACTTGGGCCTTTACTTTTATTCAGTGTTTAAGTTAACAATTTAATAAGTTGAATCAAATGTCATATTGCGATGATGAAGCTTGTATGTGCAATTATTGGCAGGACTATCTTTTATTTCAATATGGATTAGACTCGGCAGTCTTCCTAAAATTCAGTAGTATATCTGTATATGCTTATTATTTTTTAATAAGTAATTAAGGGCGTACCATGGAATGTAACTATGTAAGCTATTCCTCCTCCACCACCACACCTTTTTTTCCCTTTCAATTGCATTGTTGGATCTTCTATCAATAACTTAATGCTACATATAGTCTCATTCAAATGCTAGGTGTAGTGATTCTACAATCGGTTATGGTTGTGTTCGATTTGTGCCCATCCTAGTCGGACTAAAACCCTATTAGAACTTAAAGCATATGTCATTTAATTGTATGCAATTTTAGTTATCACCAAATTCGATAATGCTTTAACTATCTTATGAATTATTAACTGTTGACAGCAATCAGGCCGGTAAGGTGGTTGTTTTTAAGAAAGTGTAAATTCTTTATATAGGATCTACATTTTCATTGCAAGTATGAGAAGTTGCCAATAGTTAAGTCCCAAATAAGGGAAATTTTGCAACCTGTCTTCATTTTATTTGCTGGAATGTTGCAGCAATTTTTTGAGTTGCTGACTAGATTATTCGGATTTAAATGAACATCAAGTGTGCTTATGTTCTTTATCCACAGAACAAAGAATCAATTAACATTGGTAATGGAGTTTCTACACATGGAGATGCTAGTATTAAGGCTACTAAACCTGGTGAAGTTGTTTCAGTTCGTCATCATTCCAAAGGTAATTCAGTATCTAGCCTTTTGGCAATCAACCAGGCAAACTTGGCGGATCCAGAAAGTACATGGTCTGAGGTTGATAAATCCAAGTACATTGCAAGGGAAGTACCTGGAGCTAAACCTGTTTTCCATAGTAAGAGGAAGAACAGCACCTTAGGTTCAAAGAGTAAGCATCACTGAATTGAAAACGAGGATATGATAGAGCTGAAGCTCACGTGGGAAGAAGCTCAAGGATTGTTCCGCCCACCTCCTAACCACGTCCCCAGGATTGTGGTTATTGAAGGCTACGAATTTGAGGAATTTGAGGTACTAAGTGATGATTTGTGATTATATACATACTCCATATTTTTTTACATTCAAGTCTTGATGAACTTTGTAAGTCAATATGTTAATATTGTTCGGCATATTGAATACTTATTTTTGAAACTATTCAATTGATGTTAAAGCCTGGTAAGACACTTTGGGATTTCTGACATGATTTGCTTTGGCAGGAGCCACCGATTATAGGAAGGCCTACTATTTTAGCAATAGATCATGTAGGGTAAGGCACTCATATGCTCTTATTTTTTAATTTAACTAGTTTATTATGTTATCCATTTATGTACATCTTTAAGGCGAACTTCTGTATTTCCACAACTGATGATCCCAATTCTATTGAACATTTGAACTATTCATTAATAATTAAAAATTCCGGCATTGGAATATAATATTTTTAACATGAAAAGAGTCTTGCGTTTTTTGTAATTTCCATTGTGAATGAAACTTTTTTCAAGAATAGAGTATTAATTAGATGACTTATCAAAAAGGAAAAAAGAAAGAAAAGAAAAGTATTCTTTTAAACAGTCACTGCTGCATAATTTTTTTGATTAGTAGACTTCTGCATATAATGCCGAAAGAAGATTGTGGCTATGAATTATTGGGAAATTAGTATGCTATTAACCACCGACATTTTCAACTTTCAAAATAGTCAACAGCTCCCAAGTTTCATTAAGTAAATGTTCAATGCGGTGTGTATCTGTGTAAGTTTCTAAAGGGGCTCACCAACGTTTGATAGTTGATTCATTCTCTCATGCATTCATAATTTCTTTGGAAGTTGAATCATATTCATTCTGCATTTTTCCACTTCAATTTTTCTAAAGCTGAAGCTTTCACATTGATGGACTTTGTCATAAGCTAGTCAGTTCATGATCTGGACTATTCAACTGACAGAAATAAAGGAAATAGGGAGAAATTAGAGAATAGAGATAGATATAGACAGAGAGAAGTATTAAATGAACAAATTGCCATTCATTTAGAGAGAGAAACATATTATAGAATGTAGAGAGAAGACAGACTTCTTACTCGTTCATTTACATCGTTCTGCATGCTTATCACATACTAGTTACTCGTTATTTTTAAGCCAACTACTTACCAACTAAAAACAGATGAGTCCTCAGGCATTAATGTAACTACTAATTATTCTAGATAGCTACAATTTATTTTAGATGACTATTATTTATTCAAATCCCTAGATATCCTCTACTGACATGTGATTTACTTGTTTAGTTTAATTTACGCCATATTGCCACCTGGAAGCTAATTCTATTTTCTCCTGCTTCAGTGGAAAGATCCAATGGGCTCAGTGCGAGGACTGTTTTAAATGGCGCAAAGTGCCTAGCGATGTTCTTTTACCTTCAAGATGGACCTGCTCCAAAAACTTGTGGGATCCAGAAAGGTACAGAATTCACCTAACTTCTTTAGAACTTGCACTTTCAGAACCCACATATAATCCTTTATTTGTGTGGAGGGCTTGGCTGGTTGTGTAACTGAAAATTATTATGAATATTTGTGCATAGTGTTCTTTAGAAGAGTACTGAAGTTGCAATTGGCTGATTGTTGTTTTAGGCCTCTGGTCTTGATGCTGTGTTTTGATGGTAATTGTGGATCTCTGCAGACCTGTTTCGGTTCTTGAATATTTGTTTCCTAGAGTTTTTTTGTGTAGCTTGCTTAAATGTAGCTGAGCTTAGAACTGTGGATAAATTTGATTCCAGTATTTTGCCATGTATGGGGTGGATGTTGTTGAACATCCCCTACTTTTGAAAAACTGTGGCTGTGGTCATCACAGTTAGCTTGGTTTTAAAGACCGCCCCAAAATGACTTTGTTTTGATTAGTAAAATGACAAAAATACCATTAATTAAATTAATGAATTGACAAAACTACCCTTCAATTAAAAGAAACGACATGGAGATTGTCTTTCCTTTAGTTAAAAAAATGATTCTCTTATTACCTTCATGCATTCAGTATGTCCTTTTGCCCCCTTCAAAGTGGACTGGGGGTAAGGCCTGCATGCAGTCCAGATTGGTGAACCAACATTGCCATGTAAAGCATGGGCCTATAAGGGCTGTTAGATCTGAGAAAACTGCACAGCACCAGTTTCATATTGTCCTATAAATTTATTTTAATTTCAATTTTTTCGTGGGATACCTCTCTCTCTCGTGGAAAATTCAAACATCATGATGCCCTTATCCCCACTTCCTCCCAAAATTTGACAATTACAGTTTGATCTAGTCCATGGAGCAATTCAGAAGTTGGTTAATATGTTTGTTTCCTGTTGGCTTCCAGATCTCTTTGCTCTGCAGCTCAAGAATTAACACAGGAAGAGCTAGATCTGCTATCCACTGGTAATCAGGGTATGAATTGCTTGAACATGATATTATTCTTATCAGTAGTTTTACTTGGTGACTGTGTGCTACTTGAGGAGTTTAAAGGCATTAAGGGATGCACTTAGTAGAGTACCACATCTGGGGTCTTTTATTTTATCCCTCTCTATGCTATTGTAATCTTGGTGATGATTAGTACTTCTTTAGAGATGTGCACATTCCAAACCTGGTTTATCATATTGCAACTGGTACATGATTGTCATGCAGCTGGAGCTAAGAAAATAAAAGTTGATAAAGAGGAGTTTGATTCACTCGAGGCTTTAGAGGGGCTGGATGCACTTGCCAACCTAGCTTTACTGGACGAGGGAGATGCTCTCCCATCACACTCCCAGGCGACAACTAAACACCCTCGGCATAGGCCTGGTTGTACATGCATAGTTTGCATTCAACCCCCAAGTGGGAAGGGTCCTAAGCACAAGCAAACATGTACTTGTAATGTCTGCTTAACAGTGAAGCGCCGTTTCCGGACCCTAATGTTACGCCGTGAGCAGAAACAATCAGAGAAAGATGCCGAAACTGCACGCCAAAAGCTGCAGCAGCCTGTGCAATTGGCTAATGAGGACATCCTGCTCTGTAGTGACACTGGAAATTGTAGTCCGAGCCATAAAATGGTGATCAATGAGGTTTCTGATGATGACCCAAATAAGAGAGAATCGTCCACTTCTCCTTTTAAAGTTCAAATTGACCTGAACATACAACCGGAACGAGAGGAAGATTTATCACCTATTTCAGATTCCGGTGGCATGATGAGGTTGCTCGAAGATGCTACTGAGAGGTATCTCAAGCAGCAAAAAATTTCAAGCTCTGTTGGGACAGAAACTCAGTAGCAAGTCAAACTCATCCGGCTGGAGTTCAAGTAGGGAATTTAAGCAATGTTGTTATACCTCTTGATAGCAGTCACCAGAATGGCGACTCAGACCATCGTCCGACTTTATCAGCAACTAAGAGTCAAAAGTAGTGCTTTGCTGTAATAAAGTAAAAAGATTTGTCGGAGCAGGTCAAACTTGTTTTAAGATAAAAATAGCTGATGTACATTTATCCACATCAGGATCGTGCTGCTCTGCTTTAGATGTGTACATAAAGAGAGTTAGGTTGTGGTTGTGCTGATTACTGTGCTATGTTGTCATCCTCGCTCCTACAGGGTTGTGCAAGTGAGGTACCGAAGAGCAGATAGAAAAAGAAAATGATTTTAATGCAACTACAGTGGGTGGTGGGTAGTAGCTACTTCATTTTGCTTTTACAAGCTCACCTTGCTGCCCCGGAATAGAATCATTTAGGATGCATCTATACATATTATGATTCCACCCCTTCATTACAATATAAATCACTTGCTGCTGAATTTTTAGATAACATGTTGATTGCTTGGGATAATATATATATATATATATATAATTTTAAATTTGTTACCTTGAGTGAATTTATTGTTGTTGCAATTATTGCATATTTTTCTTTCCATAATTCGATTGCTGTTATGACTTGTGATGTTTAAATCAATCGTTCGCTCAGGAAGTGAAGCATATATTTGTCATTTCTAATGGAAGGACTTACAAATCAGTATATATAAACATTCTTAGGATTAATTATTACAAAGCTAAAATTGTACAACTAATACAAAAATGTTATGGGGTTAATTATGGGATTAACTAAAAGAATATTGAACCAATTTAAGGCCTAAAAGCCAAAGCCAAGAAGTTTGTGGTGTGTGTGCATTTGGTGATCTAAACAACAAAGGAAAAAATAGAATTAATTGTAAACCAAAAAGATCAGAAGGTTTAAATTTAACCAATAATAATAATAATAATAAACTAAATAAAAAGGCTGCCTAATTTTCCTTTTCTTTTCAATGTCAATGATGGTGCCTAATTTTCAGAGGAAATTAACAATTACCTAATGAGAACTATGTTACCAAATTTAGTTGAAGGATAACTATTTTAAAATGTGGAGTCACCTGCATCTTCATCTTCCACGTTAGAGTAAATGTTACGTATTATTAATCACGTGAACACTTATTAATATGATTATATTATTACATCAGTTTCAATATTAGACATGTATTTTTTATTTTTTAAAGTTAATTTATAAAATTTAAAATTAATATGATTTCATCCAAGTTTTATAAAAAATCTGGTCAAAATAAATTTTGTTGATGATGAATAATCAGTTTATTTAATAGAAATTAATATTTTCACAAACAAACAACGATATTTTCACAAAGTCACATTAATAGTAAATAAATTTCATGTGAGAAAGAATTTATAAAAATATCAAATTTTATTTGTTTACTAGTTTTTAATTAAAGATTTCATATCCTTTTAAACCTGTTTGGTCAATATAAACGGTCAGCCAGCGTATCACCGACTTCTCTTGGGCGACGTTACAAAATGCTCTACTTGTTTGACTTCAATATGGTCTGACTAAATTGGGGGCTAAGCTTGGTTTATCCTAATCAATCTAAATCATAACAAAATATTGTGCACAAAATAAGTTAAAAGTTGATATAATTGACTATCAACTCGTTAGGCCTTTGGCATCTCCTCCTTGCGGCTTCGGGCATGGCCAATTGTGATGGGTGGTGTGTACCAGGTTCGATAATGAATTCAAACAAAAATCAGGATGAAAAAGATTGAAGGAAGATAAAAGTGTTAAGAGTTTTGTTATGTATTACGATAAATTTATTATAAATTATAATTGCGAAATTTATCAATATATAAGATTGATAAAAATTTTATCTTTCACTTATTATATACCTATTTAAAAAAATTATTAATAATACTTATTCACGCAACTGTCGATCAAAAAATCAACGTAAAAATTGGCAATATGTATCATTTTTCAAATTGCTAATTGAAGTTATATAAGTCCATTAACTAACAACCTATTATTTTTGTAAATTTTATTTTATGCTTATTTTGTTTTATAACGTTATTCTTATGTTGTATAACTGAATGATCCAAACAATGTAACTGTTGTTAGTAAAGCTCTCCAACTTTATTTTTTTTTATTCGCTTCTATTATAGAAAATTAATATTCTTACAAGAAAATTTAATAATTTTCACATAAATAAGTAAATAGAATCCACAGTCGTTTAAGTAAAGTACTGTGGAAATACCACATTTTGCTTCTGAAAATAACAATGTTCTTATTATAATATATCCTGTTATACTACTTCATTTCATAATAAGTTTTTTTAATATGAATCCTATCATTTAAAATTAAAATTTATATGAAATCTTTATGTGAAGTTATATAATCTGAGGAAAAAATTTCTTGGGACAATGAGAGAAGTTAGGGGTGATATAGGAAAATAAATAATTTATTCTCTTAGAAAGTTATAAACGATAAATAAATTAGAACAAATTTTTTCTTCTAAAAAGACAGTTATTATGGAATGGAGATAGTATCTTATATCTTGTGTTTTGATATAATAAATGAAGTTGATAACATTTACTCCCTCTATTTTTAAATAAGCCTCGTTTAAGGTTTTTGCACATAGATTAAGAAAGTCATTTAATACTACCATTTTATATTTAAAATCTGTGTAAAATTTCATCACTACCCTTTTATAGGAAGTTGAAAACTATTAATACTAATGATAAATTTCTTTGGACAATAAGAGAAGATAAGGGTTATATAAAAAAATAAATAATTTATTCTCCTAAAAAATTATAAACGATAAATAAATTAAAATAAATTTTTTTTTTTAAAACGTTACTTATTTAGTCACGGAGGAAGTACTAAGAAAAAAGAAAACCAATGAATGGTCCAAAATTGTAAAAAGTAAAGATTCCTCCTAGCACACAGTGGAATATGATAAAAATCATTTTTCCATTCCATTTCAAATAAGACCGACCCATCATATTTACATACAGTTTCCATATAGTAAATTCCATGATTACATTGAAATAAAATTTGAATACCAAATTACCAACTTTCTATCCCAAAAAAAAAACCCTTCTAAAGGGAAAAAAAAATTATGAAAACACAAGAGAACCGTAAGTATAATAAAACTTTCTGTTCCATTGACCAATAATAAACCCCACAATGAATATCTATCTATAGAATAAATAGTAATGAATTTATATTTGGAACCCATAATTTGAATTGAATTTTAATGGGTCCCACGGTTTACCATCTCCATATACTGGTTCAACGATTCCTGCCTTTGCAGTCTCATTTCCTCGTTAAACTTCTTTATGAACGCTTCCACTCGCCGATTCAACTCGTCCTGACTCAGCGACGCCTCTTTTCTCAGCTTCCCTCCTCCCCCTGATCCCGGAGACGAGCTCACTGCCGCCGCCGGCTCGTAGTTCGTGCGGTCCCTGAACGTCTCCGATTTCATCACATTCCGGTGAGAAGGAGAATCCTGGGCGGAGGCGGCGGGGCGGCCGTGATTCTCAAACGTGTCAGACTTCTTCAGGTGCCTCGTGAGCGGCACGTGACGACCGTCCGTTATCGTCTTCCACGTGCTCTCCAACGTCTCCTGCCTCTTCGGCTTCGTCACCCGCAGTGCCTTTCCTCCTGTAAAAATTTCGATCAATTTCTAAACGACATAATTAATCTTCGAAACTACAATTAATTATCTCTAAATAACATAATTACCCTTCGAAACTACAATTAGTTACTGCTTTTTATAAAGCGTGCAAAAGACGCAGGCAAAACTAACACTAAAACGACGGCGTTGCTTGTGTGCCTAGCTCATAGCCTTGAAAGAATCAGAAGCGTCGAGATCCCGGCGACACGTGTACCGCATAATCGCCGGGAATCTCTCAACTACGTCGACTGAATTGCTTTAATATTTTAAAATACTATGGGGAAAGGTCAAACTCAAATCTAGCCGTTACGATATCAAACATTAATAAAATTAATATCAATAAAAATATATACATAAAAATTACATACCTTCAGGACTAGCTTTTGTAGGTTTCCGGTGACTGAACCTCGAAGAAACAAGAGGTTTCTCCGATACTGGAAACTGATATTCCTCAGGCGAATTAATCCTCTGCGGTGGTGTCCACGTAGATCTGGATATCACGAACTCATTTTCATCTTCGTGTCCGACTTTTTCTATGCTATTCACCTCCACAGGCGAGATCACATCCAATGCCGGAGCTTCAATTCTTTCAATTACCTGCACCGGAGCAAACTCCAACGGCAGATCTGATGGCGGCGGAGGTTTGGCCTGAATTAATGGCTCAGAGTTACTGAATTCGCCGTCGAGCTTTGGGTGGAAGCGAGACGAGGCTACGATGGTGATGATGATGGCGTTAATTACGAAATAGAGATATGGAGGTTTGAGCCACGAGAGAAGTGTGGACCAAATGAGGGGGATTTCATAAATTGCGAATTCCATGAGGTATGGAATGGATAATTTCAAAAACACAGCTATGGATACAACCCCAGTTGAAATCAATAGAGCTTTTAGAGAGAGAATCAAAGTACTTGAAGACCCCATTTTCTAACCTTTACTCTGTGTTGTGTTTGTGTGTGAGAGGGAGGGAGAAATTAGGGGGAGAGTTTAGGAGTGAGACTAAAAGTTGATTATGCCAAGAGAAATTGAGAAAAATATGTGTATAATATATATATATAGGTGGAGTTGGGGGACGAGGTTTGTGGAAGTGTGAACCGTTGGTTATGGGGGAAATAGTACTTTGAAAGGGAAAGAGCGCAAGGGTTGCTTACTTGTTTAGCAGCTGATTATGCCACTTGTATACGCTACTTGCCGACTTTAATATAAGTGGTTTTAAAGAAGTATGTTTATCTCTTAATATAAATAATTTAAATTTTTTAAATAAATATTAATTAGTTAATTTTTTATATTATTTTATGTATTAAATATAATTTTAATTTTATCAATATTTTTATTAAATAAATAACATTTTTTTTAATATAAAGACAACCGAAAATATAAATAAATTTTATTAAAGATGATAAATAAATAAATTTTAAAAATAATCAATTGAACTAAAAAAAATATAATTGAACATTTAATTTAAAACGGAGGAGCCTTTAAATTAAGTTCCACAGGGCAGGAGTGGTATTATGGTGGTAGTATTGTATTTTACTCCTATGCAATTGTAAGTGTATTAACTTAACATTTTAATAAGGAGAAGTACTACTACTACTACTATATTTGAAAGAGCCAGCCACTCATAACACACACAACGGTTATATTAATGACCGTTAAGGAAGGGGCTTGTTGTGCAGTATGGTTGGGACCAATCACGTGCCATTCAACTTGGTCGGTGCACCTTTCTGACCGACCTTTTAGAAATAAATCAATGAAATTTAAGAATTTTTATTTATTTATTTATTTATTTTACAGTTTAAACAAAAAATATATTTTAAAAAAATGTTAATATTGTCTGGAATCAATCACTAAAAGTGGTTTCAGTTTTTATTTAATTTTAAAGAATTGTAAAGATGGAACAAAAACTAAAAAGTGGAACGATTTACATTACACCAAAGGAGTAGAGGAGTAGGTCTCACAATCAATATTCAAGAAAATCTCAGTCCCAAAATGGACCAGTCCTACATACTCTGTAACGCTCTCAAAATAGGTCAATTTCATCTAACTTATTTTGAGTCGTCAAAATACATGATGCAGAAAATAACTACAACTTTATTACAATAATTATCGTGAAAAATACAACAACACATATGTTGTGAGTTTGGATACAAATATATACCAACTGTAGCACGTCACAATGACACCTTACATGAAGGTATAGTCGAAAACTGTTTTAGAAATTAGAATCTTTGGGAAGTCTTTCGAGAAACCTTCAGACATGGGGAGGCCATGCTTACAGGTTATGATAGATATCATATGGTCATGTAATTATCCTTGGTTGACCTAATAGATCCCAAAGAAAATGAGAAAATTACTATCATATTCTTCCCAATGGTGAGTTTTCTCGACATATCATTATCTCTACTGCCTCTAATTGAGAGTTAAATTTCAAATAGACTCCAAGATCATATAGGTAGTATTTGGTAGATATACTCAAGAAGTGGATGAAAGACAACCGCGTCTTATGATGACACGAGGTTGTATCGTCATTAGACATCTTGTATGATAAAGGCAAAACACCCTTCCAAGTTAAATTCACCTCACCCTCAACATCTATAGACCACCGATTCTATTCCTTTGTTATTCCCCCATTTCGATCCAAATTCTACACTTTTATTACCAGAAAGGAATTGTGAAGAAAAGAGTGAAAGACACAACTAAATTTCAAGAAAAAAATATCATGACTAAAGATAATTAAATTATCAATAGTTTTCATCAATAATAAATCGTAGATTTAGAACATATGGTAGATGATAAAAAATTTCAACCATAGTTCAGCAGTGAGCGAAAGCACTCCATTAGAAGAGTCAAATAGACCATAAAGTCTATTATCTTCTCCATGTTAAAAGTCCACCAACAATGTTTTATCACCGTAATATCAATCAATAATTCACCATCACAATCACATGTATAACTCATAATCGTAATTGTTGTTCTAAATTCCTTTTTCTCATTCAGACAAAGATAATTTTAATCAACGTCTTTACGAAACATCAAAGATCATGGTTATACCAAATCACGATTCATGTTCATAATCATACTAATAAATTTATCTTTTGCACTACGGGCCAAAGATATTCATCAACGATTCATCTTTGCACTCTGAGCCAAAGATATTCAACAACAAGTCATCTTCAGACTACGCACCCAAAGATATTCATCCACAATTCATCTTCGCACTATGTGCCAAAGATATTCCTCAACAGATTCATATTTGCATTCTGAGGCCAAATATATTAATATCTCAAAGAAATATATAATTATTTGAATTTATATAAACAATAATTATAACCATGTTGATCAATTCACCTTTGCTGACTTAAGCTAAAGATATTCAATTATAAATTCAAAATGGTCATGATCATACCAACCACAATTCAACTTTTCACTCTTTGGCCAAAGAGAACCCTAGTCATGATCATACCAATAATCTACCCATCTTTACACTCCAAGGTGAAAGAGAATTTCAACATCGGGGTTATAAAAATGTTATATATGATAATAAAATCAATATAATCAATATATAGTTTTAATCTCCGAGTAATATTCATAAATCAACTATAATTTGGTTAGAATTTTTTTTTTTGTCATGAATAGTAACTCATGAATAAATATAACCGTGAATAGTAACTTCATGAATAATAACTCGTGAATAAGATCTCATGAATAGTAAACCCGACTCAAAAAAGGTAGAAATTCCACAATAAAATCCATACCAATATTTGGTATAATAATATTGAAAGAATAATATTTTTTAAGCTTATAAACAATTTATTTTAATTGTTTACATTTTACTAAATAATGCATTTAATCATTCTAAAATGCCAAATTCATAAGATTTCATCACCAATAACCAAAATCCTCATCAAAAATCTGCATATACCTCATGTAGGATTCTCAAGCCATAAAATCCTATTTTCTAATTTTCTTACTTCACATAACATATTTAATTCATTTACTTATAACTAGTCCATTTTCATGAAAAATAACAAATCAGTTCCAAAAATATTTCTTTTCTGGGATTTAGCAGAATATAGTCCTATATTGAACATATATTTTTCTCAGAATTTTTAAAAGTCATTTACTATTTTTCACATGGCCAAAACCACCGAATATTAAAACATTGATCATAAATTGTACTTTTATCCAAAAATTCCGAAATTCACAGGGTATACTGATATTATATAGATGTATTCCCAATAAAAATTTCATCAATTTTGGAGTTAACCACAAGGAGTTATAAGGGTTTTCTTTTAAAATAGTCTTTCCTCATAAAATTCATAACTCTTAATTTATAAGTCCAAAAATCGTCATTTTTGGACACAATCAACAAAACTCATCAAATTATCATTTTAAATTTTTTCAGAATTTTTGAAGGTTCAGAAGAATTTCGAAATAATAACCCTTAAAATCCCTTATTATCCCTTACCTCAAAAGAGCAGTGCTTCTGACTGGAATAACGTTGAACGAACTTGCACCGTATAACAATACTCAAAGTATACTCAAAATACTCACAAAAATACGCTCAATAATATAGAGAGAGAAAATTTCAGTTTCTGGTGTGATTTTTAATTATAACATAAGCACCCTATTTATAAGAAATTGCTTAGAACACCAAAGCAGAAAATTTATTAAAATAATAATATTATATTTTTTTCCCAAGACTTCATACGTATGCTCTCAACATCAGAACTTAGCCCCTAACACATGTTAAATGAGGGAAACAAAATGTAAAAAACGTTTTTGTTATTTAAATTATTTTAAACTTCCAAAATTAATTATTTTTTGAGCTTAGGAACTTCAATAATTCATAATAAATAGTCTTTTTGCGGAAAATTGAATCTCATGAGTTTTTATAGGAAATTCAATTTTCTACAACTTTGCGAGGAAGAAAGTTTTTTCCAAATTCCAAACAAAAATTGACCAAGAAATCCACAAGCAGACGATTTTACTGTGCTATAATCAAATTTCGGTCAAGAAATGGGGTCCACAAACACATAAAACATGTTTTAAATATTTTTGGTAACAAAATACTCCTCCTCTACATATACTCATATATCTCACATTTATCGTAAAAATATCATCATTAATATATTATTAAAATAATATATTTAATTAAATTATTTTATCAGAAAAAGATAAAATATTAATTTTCAACAATTGTCACATTAAAAATTTTCTCCATCTATATCCTCATAAAATCAATATTTTCCTCATCATATAAATCAATAATTAATTATTCACAAATAATATTACGTAAACACATTATCGACAAACGCATAGCTTCCTGTGAGAAGGGGCTTTCCAATAAGAATTTCTCCTTCTTGGCGCACAATTAGGTGACCAAACCTCTCCTTAGATGTAACTTTCTAGACATTGCCAATAATGTTATCTAATAATATTATTCAAATAATATAAATTATTGATCCGATAATAAAAAAAATCTTTGTGTAGTGACAATTATAAAATATCAACGCGTGAATCATTGAATCAAAAATAAAATATTGAGCAAAGAATTATTCGTAACAATTATTAAGTAGTGCTTCTTCACGTAA
The DNA here is from genome assembly GCA_020205605.1 of Panax ginseng. NCBI lineage: Eukaryota > Viridiplantae > Streptophyta > Magnoliopsida > Apiales > Araliaceae > Panax > Panax ginseng. The sequence continues at coordinate 8,790,351 of CM035139.1, forward strand.
GAATCAATAATTGATGCAATATTGCGGTCCTCTTTGTGCAACAACGCGTATTACTTTATTTTACCCACCGGGTATTCCAATGATGTTAATTCAGTAACCACTCTGTAGATTATTTATAAAAATTTTAATTTGTCTTTTTTCTTCATTTCGACAGTTTATTACATTATAGGGTCCACAAATGGCTACGCTCATTGCATTTAATATTCCCCGTCAACAACAATGAATATTTTATAACCACTTGCGTATTTTTGAAAAAAATTCATATATCACCCTTAACTTTAACTTTCTATCAATTTAACCATTTACTGAATTGTAATTATAAAAAAAATTAAATATTTTTATTTCATAAAATTCGAAGTCTTACATACTCTAAACAATAATCATACTTTAATGCCTTTTCATGTCTAATTCCATTTTTAAGGAGACAGCTTAATTCTCATATACTACTCCATAAATTAGTTAGTTATATTTGTCCACCTAATTACTAATTAATTGACCAAGATATATACTCTCTGGTAGAGACAAACTATTTTATAAATTATTGATGTAACATAGTATATTATGTGGGATCGAAAACTACATTAAAATAATTTATTAATTAATATATTGAGGTGAAGTCAAGTATATAACATGAATAATTTATAAAATAATTTGTGTATTTTGGATCATGGTAGCTTGATCATCACATGTTACTTCGTCCTTAGTAATACTATGACTATTCATGTCGATTTTGCCATTAGAGGGAGAGAAATTAATGAAGAGTTGATATATGATTTGGTTGAATAAAGTGAAGAAATGAATGGTCATGATATTTATTACTAATGACCACTAAGTACGTAACAGGTGGTGGCGATGATCTAGTCAAGACCCAACAGCACAGCAAGTAAAATTATAGAATAAAATAAATTTTGGGACTCATAGTTTTTGTTATATACCATACATATAATTATATTAATTAAAATTAAATAAATTTATATGTATCAATTTGAAAGTTAATATGTCGTCATTTGAATTCAAAAGTCAAATTATATCTTTAATTTGAAACAGAGAGAGTATTTAATTTAACTTGATAAATTGATGAAAGAATTATTAAATAGATAATTTCCCTAATTAATGGAGTATATAGTAGCTAGGAACGGGATCATTTATATAAAATTTTAGCTCAAGTATGTGACTCGTTAGATATTATTGATGGTCAACTTTTGTTAATCACAGTGGCTTGGTCAAATGGTAATAAGAGTATATACTAATCAACAATTAATTTAGGTCATGCTGCCGGCTATACACATGTACCATCGTAATGCGGATACCGTACGTATTGTAAACACATAGTAGTAGTAGTAGTATATTCTGATTATAAAAGTCAATTTAAAATCGTATTATAGATTTAGCATAGCATACTTTCTGACCAAATAGTATCCTATGTTTGATAAAAATTGAATTAATTTAAATTTAAAAGAGCTGAATATAAATTTGAATGAAAAAAATTATTTGATAATTAATGTCTGAAATATCTAAATGACATAATTTTATTATTTTACCCATCTGAAAAAATTTAAAATTATTGTAAATTTATTTAATATAATAGTTAATATTTTTTTATTTTTTTAACGTTATGCAAATTGCTTATTCAAATTTATTCATCAAAAATATATACGACTTAGCCATTCAAATTATATTCATCCTGATTGATTCAAACCATTCGCATAATTTTTTTTCAAAATAAACGTATTTAATGACTAATCGATTCAACCATTCAAATATATTAAGTACTAAACAAACAACCTCATAGTATGAGTTTATAATTAATGTAATAGTAGCACATAAATTAACTAAATGTTTTTGATATAGGTTAAGTACATAGCTATTGGTCGTTGGAAGTATACGTGGGTGTCGAGTGGACTATTTAATTTCCCTCGTTTGGTGCAGAATTAGTTGGTCGGATGAGTTCATGGGGGGGATGGTGTCTGTTAGACTATTTAATGAGTATTTGATGTTCTTATACATAAATCAAAAGCATGACTATGAGGATGCTCAATTCTTATTGCAACTAACTTTTACTTTTCTACAAGAGTCCGGAGGATATGTACTCCATTCAGAACTTACATGTTAAAATTGTTAAGAATTCAACTTCGTTATATATATATATATATATATATATATATATATATATATATATATATAAAGAGGATCAGTCAGACATCCCTTTATCTTACTCATTCGTGTTTATTCCTTTAATGCGGACCGTGACAATTTCGATCATACAATATCGCTCATACTTTTATGATTTAACAACATATAGCGTCACTAAAAGTATAGATTTATATTGTCGATCGAATCCGTCACCTTAAGTCCGTCTGCTAAAAGGGGGGTGAGCACTGTGAATAAAATAAGGGTATGCACTGATCCGGATCATGCATATATATATATATATATATATATATATATATATATATATATATATTATATATATAGCTTGGTTCTCTCCAATAAACTGGAAGAAATATAAGCGATTATAAGCGACGATTTTTTCCACGCTATAACATAAAAATCGGCTTTTATCTTTATAATGACGGAAAAAACCTCCGTCGCTATATAAATGGATTCGATTCTTAGTTCGCTTCCCTTCAGTTTGTTGGAGAAGCGGGCTATATATATATATATATATATATATATATATATATATATATACACACACACATATATACTACATGATATAAAAAATATATATATATTTATAGTTGTGTGTGACGCCCCAAAATAGGTATACAACACCCATTCCGAAGTCGCCAAAATACATGGTATAGAAAGCAAACTACAACTTTGACAATACAGATGTCGTGTAGAATACGACAATACAAATTGTGAGTTTGAATACAAATATTGTCTTCTGTACAATATACACACCCAAATAAGTCCTCATTAATTATTCATACACTATTTTACGTAAGAAGTGAGTGAGGATGCCTAAAACATCTTCCTAGAACCATCACTCCATACCCCGACTCGATCCTGCTATGTATTCACCTCCCGAGAAGAAAAATGGAACAAAAAGGAAAAGGGTGAGCTCAACTAGCCCAATAAAGAATATTATGACTAAGATAATATACAATAAATTATCGTTAGTCTTCAACAGGAAAAATCTAATAGAATACAATAGACAACAAGTTTTAGATCAACAAATGCAATTGAAGCAAAGAATCCATTAGAAGAGTCACGTAGAGAAAGAATTCTACCGTCTTCTAAGGTTTAAAAGTCCATCATCAATAGTTTATCCTCGTAATAACAATCAATATACATCTTTAATCATCTTTGCACTACAGCCAAAGATATTCATTTCATATCACAGGTTGGTCATGTTCATCTCAACACTGCTCATGCTGCACTACTGTGCCAAAGATATTCATCGATTAATCGCTCATCTTTGCACTACAGCCAAAGATATTCATTTATATCACCATTTAGGGTGAGGATGATGAAAAACATTTTAAAAAAGCGAATCCAAAGTGAAACAAAATGACAAGGATTAAGGATTAAGGATTCGTGATTTGTTTTACCCATGTCCAAAAATACTTGAAAATAATCATATTGGTGTAAAATTCAAGAATGATCAAAACATGGATACAATCAAATCTAGTATCCGGAATAGATATTTTGGACAAAAAGAAATTTTTTTATTTTAAATTGAATAGTCTCAGATTCGTGAATAAGGTCAGTACACGTGAATAAGTCGTATACGTGAATAGTAACTCCAGACACAACAAGTTCCAAATTTGATAAAAAGTTCACCAATACTTGGCATAATGATATGAAGAAAAAAATATCATTTAAGAAGAAAATAATACCCCTTACCTCAAAATAATAATCTTATTTCCGATGAATTTCAGATATAGTCTTTGTGAACCCCAGACCGTATATAGCAACACTCAAAGTATACTCACAAGAATACGCTCGATAATTTAGAGAGAAAGAGAAAACTTAGTTTCGGTGTGATTTTCAATTCTAACTTAGCCTCTATTTATAGGAAAATGTTTAACGCAAAAAGGAGACTTAAATTAATAAATTATTATTATTAAAATCAAATTTCTACGCATGCTAGCCATCAAAGACCAGCATGCCACTCTTGAAAATAATTTTCCAGCAGCCCACATGTTGTCAAACAAGAGTGGGTCCCACCCATTATTTAATAAAAATTATTTTATCTTCCAAAACTTCAATAATTCGTAGAAAATAGCTCGTTTATCAGAAAAATTCGAAACTCGCGACTTTCCATGGGAAATTCCATCCTCTACAACTTTGCAGAAGAAAATTTTTCCAAATTCCAAACAGAAATTGACCGAAATCCATAAACGGACGATTTTACAGTCTATAATCAATTTTCGGTCAAGAATTGTGTCCACCGACACACAAAACATATGTTAAACATTTAATGCCACAAAATACTCTACCTCCTCATATACTCATATATCCCACAATCATTATAAAAATATCACCAAGTTAATATATTATTAAAATAATATATTTAAATGTATTATTTTATCGAAAAAGATAAAATATTAATTTTCAACAATTGTCACATTAAAATTTTCTCCATCTATATCCACATAAAATAAATATTTTCTTTATCATAATAATCAATAATTAATTATTCAAAAATAATATTACGAGAATCACGAAGATCACAACCAGCCGCTCCTCAGGAAGAGGGCTTTCCAATAAGGATTTCTCCTTACTTGGCAAGCAATTAGGTGACCAAACCTCTCCTTAGATGTAACTTTCTAGACATTGCCAATAATGTTATCTCGATAATATTATTCAAATAATATGAATTATTGATTTGATAATGGAAAATCTTGTGTAATGACAATTATTGAAACAATAATAATATAAATGTCAATGCAAAGAATTATTGAATCAATAAGATAAAATAATGAACAAGAATTCATCGTAACAATTATTGAGTAGTGCTTCTTACGTAAGGATCAATAATTCAACAATATCGCATGTAATACCGTGTGCTCCATCGCGGCAACCACGCCAGACATCGTATTTTAACCACTAGTAACCCAACAGATTGTTAATCGGTAATAATTTACGCCGTTATTTATAAAACTCAATCTTTATCGCTTTCCTTCATCCAATAGTTTTCCGTTATGGGGCCCATTAATGTATTTGCTGGCCGTCATGCGGAGATTCCCGACAAAAAGAATATTCCACCACCAAACGAATATTCCCCTGATAATAATAATGAATATTTTATAACCACTGCTTATTTTGTAAACTTTGCACATTTCACCCATAACCAAAAAATTATATCAAATTAACCTTATTAATTTAGAATAATGAATAAAGAAAATTCAATTTTATTTATAATAAGTTGGGGTCTTACAACCTCCCTCCTTATGAAATTTCGATCGTCCTCGAAATTGACATACATACTGGTATATCGAAAAGGTGAGTAGAGGTACTGCTTTCATCTCCGATTCAACTCCCATGTCATTTCCTCAATTGCATGGTTTCTCCACAAAACCTTAACTTGTGGTATAACATTCGATGCGTAAGACATGCTCTTTCCTATCCAAAATCTCAACAGTATCTCCTCGTGGGTTAAATCTTCTCGCTATCTCGCAAATGCGGGTTCTAATGCAATAATGTGGTTCGGGTCTTTCACATATTTACGAAGCATAGATATGTGGAATACATTGTGAACACGAGACATACTTGGAGGTAACGCGAGTCTATAAGCTACGTTTCCTATTGGTCGAGAATCTCAAATGGACCAACAAACCTTGGATTGAGCTTTTCTCTTTTCCCAAATCTTGTAACTCCCTTCCATGGAGTTAATACGTAATAAATACATGAACTCGATATTAAACTCCACGTCCTTTCTATGAAGATCAAGATAACTCTTTTTGTCGATCTTGTGAAGTTTGAATACGTTGTCGAATCATTTGGATCTTTTACGTAGTCATGCGTGCATTTAATTACGGTCCCAACAATATTGCTTCTCCCACTCGCCCCAACATCTTTGGAGAACGACATTTTTCGGCCCATACAACGCCTCAAATGGAGCCATGCCTATACTTGCTAACGATAAGCTGTTGTTGTAGGAGAATTCCACGAGTGGTAGAGTACTTATCCCAACTTCCTTTGAAATCTAGGACACGAGTCTTAATAGATCTTCAAGGATTTGAATAGTCCTCTCGATTGTCCGTCTGGTTTGAGGATGGTATCTTTGAATCAATCAGAAATCCGTGCCCATAGCTTTCTTGGTAAGCTAACCCAAAATCTTGAAGTGAATCTCGGTCACGATCCGAAACTATGGATATCTTGGCATGCCATGCAATCGCATAATCTCATTCACGCGTACATACTGAGCAAGGCGTTCGAGGAATAAGTCTCGGCGTGATCGGTAAGAAATGGGCAGACTTGGTTAATCTATCAACAATAACCCAAATTGCATCTACGCCTTGAGAAACTTTGGGAAGACCTGTAACAAAATCCATAGTAATGTGTTCCCATTTCCATTCCGGAATCTCAAGTGGTTGCAATGGACCTTTTGGCACTTGATGCTTCGCCTTTACACGTTGACAGGTTAAACATCTTGAGATAAACTCCGCAATCTCTCTCTTCATATTGTTCCACCAAAATGTATGTCGAATATCATGATACATTTTGGTACTCCCAGGATGGATTGCAAACGGGGTGTTGTGTGCCTCCATCATGATTTTATGCTTCAGTCGAATCGTTAGAACATAAAGTCTAGAATTGACTCAAGTATTCCTTCCTCATTAATTCTTGCTTAGGAATAGCTCCTTCTCTTACTTTCTTCTTCATACGCATCACCCCTGTGTCCAAGTAGCTTGAAATGGCTTTAACTTTATCGATTAAAGTCGGTTCTACTCAGATATTCGCCATCATCATGTGGGACCACAGAGTCTTTAATTCTATCTTCATCCTTTGTAAAGTCGTATAAAATGGGCCTTTGCGTTGACAATCTGCGACTCGTGATTTGCATATGATCTTCTACTCAACGCGTCACCTACCACATTCGCTTTTCAGATGATATTGAATAGTGTGATCATAATCTTTTAATGACTCCACCAACGTCATTTTGCCGCGTGTTGAGTTCTTTTGGGTGAAGAAATATTTGAGGATTTTATGGTCCGTATAAATCTCCACTTTCTCTCCATACAAGTAGTGTGTTCCATATCTTCAACGAATCATTGCTCGCCGCTAATTCGAGATCATGAAGTAGGATAATTCCTCTCATATTCTTTGAGTTGTCGTGAGGCATGAAGGCTATGACTTTCCCATGTTGCATGAGAACACATCCTAACCCCTTTCCGGAATCGTCAGAGATAACAAATCCATCCGAACCGGATGGTATTGTCGAAACAGTCTTAGAAATGAGTCTCCTTGAGCTCTTGGAAGCTCTTCTCGCATTCCTCGCTTCCATAAGAATTTTGCATCCTTCCGAGTCACCGAGTTAAGGAGATAGCGATTCGAGAAAATCATTCCACAAATCTCCGATAATAACCAAATTTAAGCCCGAAAGTCGCAGACTTGATCCACCGACTTCCCCGTTTGCTTCTAACTTTGTATTGCTTCAATCTTCGTCACGGGTCAACAGATACTCCTTGTTTTTGACACCACGCGTGCCAAGGAATGCTACTTCCTCAAGCCGAACTCGCGATTTCTTGACATTTTGGCATAAAGCTTGTGTTAACGTGAAGTCTTTGTAGTACCGAAACGAATGGTGCTCGTGATCTTCACGGATTTTGGAATAGATGAGGATGTCATCAATAAAGACAACAACGAATCGATCCAAATATTCCTTAAATACATGGTTCATCATATCCATGAAAGCGGCAGGAGCATTAGTCAATCCAAAAGACATGACCAAGAATTCATAATGCCCGTGTCGAGTCCTCGAATGCCGTCTTTGGAATATCCTCGCTTTTAATCTTCAAATTTGATGATATCCGGAAGCTAAGATCGATCTTTGAAAAGAATTCGCTCCTTGTAATCGGGTCGAACAGTCATCAATGCGAGGGCGGATACCTATTCTTGATGGTGACATGGTTCAATTCTCGATAGTCAATACAAAAGTCGCATACTCCCCGTCTTCTTTCTTCTTTACGAATAAAACAGGGAGCACCCCAAGGAGACGTCTTAAGGCGAATGAAACCGATGTCTAATAACTCACGTAGTTGGACTTTTAACTCACGAAGTTCAATAGAGCCATTCGATATGGGGTTTTAGAAATGGGCTTTGTGCGGTTGCTCAAGGTCAATAAAGAATTCAACATCACGTTCGGGGTAGACCGGGAAGCTCTTCAGAAATACATCGGGAATTCTTTAACCACGTAAATATTATTCAAATCGACTTTGTCTTTATTCAAATCCATAACATGGGCTAAGAAAAGCTTGACATCCGCTTTTTCAATAAACGAATAGCTTTGTGGCTTGATATGACAGTGACTGATTTTAGTGGTTTAGTGGTTTGAATTCGTATGACAGGTTGGTTAGGAATATGAAAACTAACAACCTTACGAAAACAATCAATTTTGGCATGATGAGTGGTTAACCAATCAATTCCTAAAATCACATCAAAAGCAAGTATCTTTAAAGAGATAAGATCAACAGGTAATGTGATAGTGCTAACTTGGATCATGCAAGATTTATAAACTGTAGATGTAACGAAGGTTTCACCCAACGGAGTTTCAACAGATAAATCAAAATCTAATTTCTCCGAGTCAAGTTTAAACGTTGAGCACAAGCAGGAGAGATAAAAGAATGGGTAGAATCCCAGATCTAGTAAGGTATAAACTTCGCAAGAATTCAAGATTAGCTTTACCGTGATCACCTCGTTTGGGTTCCTCACGCGTTTTGTCCAAACACGATAAACGCTTCTTCCAGAGGCCGCCGATTTCGACTTATCCGGATAGCCCTTGGAATCACCACTCCGGCTTTGAACTTGGTTTCGCGATAAGACAATCTCGAGCGATGTGGCCTTCCTTTCCACGGTTGTAACATACCTTGGATTGTTGTGGATAGTTCAATGATATGTCCCTCCTTCCCGCATTTGTAACATCTAACTGGCGGTCGTTCTCCTCCCCTAGCATTTGTTGTTGGTGGTCTTGCTGCCGTTGATATCTTCCCGTCATTGTTGAATCTTCTCTTTCTGAAATTTCCACTTGAGTCACCTCTCCTATTATCATGTCCACGATTACCACCGAGTGGTTACCGCTTTTGTCTGTATTCTTTCCTCCTCATTTGGTTATCATCGTTCGATGACTACCCGATTGTGGGTCCTCGGTTGAGTATACTCACTATCTCGCTCTAATAATCGAGCCCTGCTGACAACATCCGAATACAGAGAAAATTTATGAGAGATAAGGTATTGATTTAATCTACGGTTTTAGACCTCTCGAGAAACATACGCGTCATTCGTTCCTCATTCTCCACCAAATGAGGTGCAAACCTGGATAACTCTGCGAACTTTGCCTCGTACTGAGACACCGTCATGTTGTTCTGCTCGAGTCTAATAAACTCTACCTCCTTCATATGACGAATAATTTTCGGAAAGTACTTGTCATTGAGCAGGTTCAAATCTTTCCCAAGATATGTTAAGTGCATCACCGGTTTGGTACGCTTCATGATTCCCACCAAATGTCTCGCTTCACCACGAAACATAAAGGTGGCGAATGGAACCTTCTGTTCCTCCGTGCACCCCAAGACATCGAATATCTTGGTAATTTGCTTGACCCACGTTTCTGCCTTGATCGGATCCGGCTTTCCATGGAAATCTGGTGGTCCCAACTCCTTAAACCGCTTGGTTTGTGATGCATCGCGCATCGCCATCATTTCCACCGATATTTTGTACACGAGTCTCCCTTGTTCGATTTTGCATGAATCGCAAAAGCTTCTAAACATCCCGTCCTTCATCATTTGCTCGGTGGCGTTGTTCACGGGAGGAACATTGCCACTGTTGCGCGTTCGCCTCGTTGGTGAAAGAAACTGGCGTCTCCACAGCCTCATAAACTCCATTGTTAACGTTCTCAGTGACCATTCTTAAATATCGCCATAAAACAAGGGTTAATTAAACAAATTAACATATCACATAATATCCTATATTATGATCGACCAACAAATAAGCTTAGGTAGGACACACTAGCGAAGGATTTACTCTGCTCTCCCTCCTAGTTCTATTCCCCGATCTCCGCCGGAGATCATATCCCTAAGCTCGATATTAACCGTGACGCCCCCAAAATAGGTATACAACACCCATTTCGAAGTCGCCAAAATACATGGTATAGAAAGCAAACTACAACTTTGACAATACAGATGTCGTGGTGTAGAATACGACAATACAACCTGTGAGTTTGAATACAAATATTGTCTTTCTGTATAATATACACACCCAAATAAGTCCTCATTAATTATTCATACACTATTTTACGTAAGTAGTGAGGACAATTTAAAACATCTTCCTAGAACCATCACTCCATACCCCGACTCGATCCTCGTATGTTCTCACCTCCCGAGAAGAAAAATGGAACAAAAAGGAAAAGGTGAGCTCAACTAGCCCCAAAGAAAAGAATATTATGACTAAGATAATATACAATAAATTATCGTTAGTCTTCAACAGGAAAAATCTAATAGAATACAATGAGACAACAAGTTTTAGATCAACAAATGCAATGAAATAAAGAATCCATTGAAGAGTCACGTAGAGAAAGAATTCTACCGCCTTCTAAGGTTTAAAAGTCCATCATCAATAGTTTATCCTCAGTAATAACAATCAATATACATCTTTAATCATCTTTGCACTCATGTGCCAAAGATATTCATTTCATATCACCATTGGGTCATGTTCATCTCAACACTGCGCTCATCTTCGCACTACAGCCAAAGATATTCATCGATTAATCGCTCATCTTTGCACCACAGCCAAAGATATTCATTTATATCACCATTTAGGGATGAGGATGATGAAAAAACATTTTTAAAGAAACGAATCCAAGTGAAACAAAATGACAAGGATTAAGGATTAAGGATTCGTATTTTTGTTTTACCCACGTCCAAAAAATACTTGAAAATAATCATATTGGTGTAAAATTCAAGAATGATCAAAACATGGATACAATCAAATCTAGTATCCGAATAGATATTTTGGACAAAAGAAATTTTTTTATTTTCGGTGAATAAGTCAGATTCGTGAATAAGGTCAGATACGTGAATAAAGGTCAGATAACGTGAATAAGTAACCCAGACACAACAAGTTCCAAATTTGATAAAAAGTTCACCAATACTTGGCATAATGATATTGAAGAAAAAATATCATTTAAGAAGAAAATAATACCCCTACCTCAAAATAATCGTATACTTCGATTGAATTTGGTAGATAGTCTTGTAAAACCAAGACAGATAAGCAACACTCAAAGTATACTCACAAGAATACGCTCGATAATTTAGAGAGAGAAAGAGAGAAAACTTAGTTTTCGGTGTGATTTTCAATTCTAACTTAGCCCTCTATTTATAGGAAAATGTTAACGCCAAAGCGAGACTAAATTAATAAATTATTATTATTAAAATCAAATTTCTACGCATGCTAGCCATCAAAGACCAGCATGCCACTCTTGAAAATAATTTTCAGCAGCCCACATGTTGTCAAACAAGAGTGGGTCCCACCCATTATTTAATAAAATTATTTTATCTTCCAAAACTTCAATAATTCGTAGAAAATAGCTCGTTTATCAGAAAATTCGAAACTCGCGACTTTCCATGGGAAATTCCATCCTCTACAACTTTGCGTAAGAAAATTTTTCCAAATTCCAAACAGAAATTGACCGAAATCCATAAACAGACGATTTTATGTACTATAATCAATTTTCTATCAAGAATTGTGTCCACCGACACACAAAAACATATGTTAAACATTTAATGCCACAAAATACTCTACCTCCTCATATACTCATATATCCCACAATCATTATAAAATATCATTAATTAATATATTATTAAAATAATATATTTAAATGTATTATTTTATCGTAAAAAGATAAAATATTAATTTTCAACAATTGTCACATTAAAATTTTCTCCATCTATATCCACATAAAATAAATATTTTCTTTATCATAATAATCAATAATTAATTATTCAAAATAATATTACTGTAATCACAAGATCGACAACTGTGCCGCTAGTTGTGAGAAGAGGGCTTTCAATAAGGATTTCTCTCATTGGTATGCCAAGTAATTAGGTGACCAAACCTCTCCTTAGATGTAACTTTCTAGACATTGCCAATAATGTTATCTCGATAATATTATTCAAATAATATGAATTATTGATTTGATAATGGAAAATATTGTGTAATGACAATTATTGAAACAATAATAATATAAATGTCAATGCAAAGAATTATTGAATCAATAAGATAAAATAATGAACAAGAATTATCTGTAATAATTATTGAAGTAAAGGCCTTCTTACGTAAGGATCAATAATTCAATAATCACATGGTAATACCGTAGGTGTGCATGCAACTAACGCCAGACATCGTATTTTAACCACTAGTAACCCAACAAGTTGTTAGCGGTAATAATTTACGTCGTTATTTATAAAACTCAATCTTTGTCGCTTTCCTTCATCCAACCGTTTTCACGTTATGGGCCCAATTAACGATCGCTACAGTGCAGATGAGATTCCCGACAAAAAAAAGAATATTCCACCACCAAACGAATATTCCCTAATAATAATGAATATTTTATAACCACTTTGCTTATTTTGTAAACTTTGCACATTTCACCCATAACCAAAAAAATTATATCAAATTAACCCTTATTAATTTAGAATAATGAATAAAGAAAAATTCAATTTTATTTATAATAAGTTGGGGTCTTACAGTTGGGGGTCGTGACAATTCTAATTACAATTTTGATGAAAAATTAAGAAAAGAAAGGATGATGTGTATCCTCAAGTCTATTTGTTGCTAAAGTTGTCTCTACTTTTGCTCGTTGCTAGTGCAACTGTTGAAAGGACATTTTTAATCATGAATATCGTGAACAATAACCAAATGGGAGATGAATGAATGAATGAGTACTGTTTATTAACTTATATTGAGTGTTGCAACTATTAAAAATGTTATTGTAAATAATATTTGAAAATTATTTAGTTGTGTTTCATGTTATTAAATTTTGTAAGTTTTTTTTTTGATTTTGACCCCACTATATTCTATGGTACGTAGTACGTTGGCGTCGGTTAGAAGTATTGAAGTGATCTTTTTCCGTCACTGCATGTGTGTTCTACTGCATGCCGAGTATTGACGATGCCATACGAATATGGAAATTGTTAGGTAGTTTCGTTTCTAACTTGTATGACCTCAAAGTCAAAAGTCTCTCTCTACTAGCCGTCCAACGTAACTATCGGATGATTTGAGTTTTTAACCTTTTTGCATGCATGCATGCCATCTTTAATTAATAACTAGCTAGGCTCCATATTAATTCCATCATATCTATCTATGCACACAAACGTACGTGACATTAATTAATAACTAGCTAGGCTATATACACAATTGTGTATTATATAGTAAAATTATGACGATGATTTTTTGAAATTTATAGCGATTGTTATACCGGGATAAATTTATGATTGAAATCGTCATTATAGCCCAAAAACCGTATAACTTAATACGTAATACACAAAGCAGACATACATTTTTTTCATATATATATATATATGTTTAATATTTAACCTATTTAATTATTTTACAAAAAAGAGTTTTATTTGTCAACTTAATTTTCCTTCAATGACTACTTATAGCATGTGTATTATAAAAGATTACATAGGACCACGTAGCAAAAGAAATGAACATAAAAATAAATTCTCATCCAAGTAAAAATAAAAAATATTTTTCTTGTTCTTATTTTCTGTGACACATACAAGTACAACAGGTCTGAATCTATTGAAAAGGAATAATAGCAGTAATCAATGAAGCCTCTCGGTGCTGCCACTGTTAAATTGAGTGATCTCACCGAGAAAAAACTCAAGGCAGGCCTTCATCACTCATTCTTTTTCCGTAGTTTGAATTTTGCTTCAATATCACCAGAATAAGGAGCAACATGGTATGCATATTGCTGGAGAACAGAGAACACAACCATCTCAAGGCAAACCAACATATTCTGAATGCCTTCTTCAATGTGCTCCACATCCAGCCAGAAATGATGAGATCGGATTACACCCATTGAAACTAGGATGTCAAGCACCACTCCCTGCACGTGCCATAAACAAAAAAGAATAAGAAAAAAACTACTTATCCCCCCTCCCCAAAAAAAGAGGAGATAATAATAATAATAATAATAATAATAGTAATAATAATAATAATAATAATAATAATAATAATAATAATAATAATAAAAGAGCTGAAGGACAGGAAAGTCACACAACAATGGTCAGCTTCCAAGGTTGAACACCAACAAAAGATCAACAAAAGTAACAACTGAACCAAGATAAATCTCATTCTGCCAAACAAAACTAGACTGAAAAATAAAAATTCAATATGCACAACTGAATCTCTCCTGCTCCCCAATATATCGACAATTTCGCTCCCTCAGTAAAACTCACCAAACACAATGAGAAATCATGTTCCATTTAGAACAGCTTTGCTTCAGAACTCTGATTCCCCTGACCCCTCCAAACACTCAGGAACTTGACCAACAAATCAGGCATCATCCATATGCTAATCCCAACAAAGAAAAAACCAGCGACCATAACTGACTTAACCTCACGATGAAGTTATAAGCTAAAGTTCCAGGATTTCTATGAGCTTATAAGCTAAAGTCTGGGGATTTCTTCACCAGCCATCACTTTGTAGAGTCCTAGACGTATGGGCTTTCTACAAATAAAGATCAACTACTGAAAGTTCCGACTATTATTCCTAGGCCACAGCCCATCTCGCTACTATCATGACTCAAATTGTTCTAAATGCCTCATTCAATTGGTTACTCAAGAATCACCGTCGACGGAATCTGCAGAATGCTAGAAACTATGAATGTGAATGTTGATTCACTATTCTGAGGAGTGCAGAAGTGCTTTGTGCATATCAGATGCCTTTATGCTTAAGATTCAAGGTAATTCTAGGTGGATTTCTTATTTGATAGAAGATTATTGACTTTTTATGCCAAGGCATTAAATAAGGTGAAAAAGGATATTTCTGTCAGTATTTGAACTACTGTCAAACGCTATAGACCAAGCTTGGTCAAGTAGAGAAGCAGTTTCGTTGGTGAAACTTTCTGTTGTTACCTTGGACATTTGATTTTAGACATATCACATATATTGTTCTTTTTTGGTCATCTCATTCACTAGACGCAAAAACTTTACCTCACTCTCATGCCTCACTTTGTTTTAAAGAAGCTAACTTATATCAAGCACAAATCATTCATCACAGACAAATGTATGTGCCAGTGCTCAAGCATACACACACATAATAGACATCATTGCAAGTCTAGGAGAGCACTGATAGGATTTCAGATTTCAGAATATCAAAATTTTGAACTTGTTAATGTTGCAAATCACAGCTGTTAAAGAGCTTTCACTTGAAACTGTTTCAATTTTTCCAAGTAAAATTACATAATATGAATGGTTTAAGAAATTTTACCTGCCAAAAGCAGAAGAATACAATTCCTTTGATGCAGATAAATTTCGCAAGTGGCTTGTGCGGTTCCAGTTCTTTCGCAAACACATGGTAAAATATCACCAAGGAATACAGAGCCAATGAAACCGAAATGTTGAGAATGATGGTGAATGTCCAGCTCACCCAACTAGGATACATCTCAAGAATTTGTAATGTTATCATCAAAATGGAGCATATTGGGCGGGTAATGACAAATTGCCATGTCCAGTACTTGAGGAGCTTCAAAGTATGGTGGTTCAGACGAGTAGTATGGGGCTACATTTGGCAAAAAGAAAATTTATAAGATGTACCCATAAAATGTACAACCATATTTACAAATGCACTGATCCTAGAATCATTAAATGACAATGCTGGTAAGAAATTGAAGCATATGCTATCATTCCCATGAGCCATTTGAGCTGAGTGCCAAAGGAAAGGAATATCAACTGAAACTAAATGATTCTTGCTTATGCAAATTATTTGGAAGGGGAATAGAAAGTAAAAAGCTTGAAAACTAGTTAATGTATACACAGCAGCCAATTCCTTGGGAGTTAAATATGTAGATATCAGATCTCTGCCGTGCACATTGAGTCACTATATTTTATATTTAGTTAATGTATAATTGTATACATAGCAGCCAATTGCTTGGGAGTTGGCAAAATATGTAGATATCAGATATATGGTGTGCACAGTAAGTTACTATATCCCATAACTAAGTACAAGTTGTGGTTCAAGGACATGCCAATGAGTCAACTGTTACGATATAGGCTCAAACCCCAATTTTCTCCCGAAAAGCTAGCTATCCAAGAGGGGGAGGCTCAAGCCTATATCAACCCCCACATTGATATCCCTGATATCCCATACTACCGATGTGGGATCTGCCCCCATATGACAAGCTCACATTTACATCTTGATATCCAAAAGGAGAAGAAATTGATTGCTGAAAGTCCACAGAAGAGACAGCTGTGGAATGGCTTTGAATGCAAGGTAGCTATGTATACAGGTGAAGAATGCGGTTTTGAAATTTACCAGGAGGTAGCTTCGTGTTGTGAGGGCTGTTATAAAGGCTGTTATGCCACTAAGAGTGGAGGTCCCTTTGGTACGATGGCGCACAAGGGTGAGCAATCTCATGCATACAACAATGGCCTTGACATTGATGTTAGACTTTTGAAGCCTATCAAGGAGCAATTCCCTATCCTCTCTTATGGTGATTTCTATCAGTTAGTTGGAGTTGTTGCTGTTGAGCTAACAGGAGGGCCTGATGTTCCATTTTCCCAAAGAAGGGTATAGAACTTCTATTCACAAGTACAGCAAACATATTATTTGACCATACTCTGCATGCTTGTTTCAATGTTAAGCTTACAAAGACTTTTCTTCACGCTAACAAGGTAACCCCAACACCAGATTCTTTAAAGCTCTTTGAATGCGAATTATTGATGAAATTGAAATGTGTGGTAGTAGACTCTTAGTAGTGGTCTGGAATTCAACTTTATTTGTTTAATTCAACATGATCACATTGATGAGGGTTGGCATATATATGAGGACATGATTAATGAGCAAGATGAATACATTGTTGCCATTAGACCAAAGCCACCTGATCATTTTAATGCTATGTTGGATTTAAGTGGTGTGCAGTTGAATGATGTTGCATATGTCAATCATCTTGTTTTTTCTGGTTATTTTATCTCATTGTACCATTTGTACCTGATAACTTCTTCCCTGGTACTCCGAGATAAAGTCAAGAAATGTGTTCTTTTTTCTTGGAATTCAACATTCTTATATGGGTTTATTCAGACTTATGGAATTCATATAATTGTGGGGTTATATTTTGGAAGTCAAAATTTAAACAATGCACTATTGTGTATGTAAAGATGTTCACTAGTGACCATTGGGCAATTTGCAAGGAAACTAATTTTCTGGTTACGAGTGCATTCGTGTTGGCTCATAACCTCGGAATGAAATTAAATTCTCTACCATGTGGAATTAAAAAGTTTGGAGAAGAAATGGGACTTGTGAAGCTGACTACCAAAGTTTTTGGCTTCAATCCAACACATAATGGGCAGATGATCATTGAAAAATCATTCCTTTTGAAGCATATGTTATTAAGTTGGTTGCAACAGCATGTTAGCACAAATTGCTTAATGATCGGAATTCCATTTGTTGATAAGATATCTTCAGTTGCTCTAAGTTCTATTATAATGGGCATGGTTCCTGTTCTGAAAAAGGATGCAGAACTTGAAACACTTCCATTGCTTTTCTCTCTTCATTATATTTTCCCTGCTCAAGGGCATGTTGATCCTACAAACTTTTTTATTGTGACTAAGGGATGCTGCTATGAACACACAACACTTCATAATTTTTTAGGATTTAGTCTTGATCCAGGTGGACTATCTTTACTCACTTTTACGGGAGAGGGCAGATACTATCTTCAAATCACCTGGATGACAAGGTGGTTGTCAACGGGTGGGGTAATGATGCAGAATTAACTGAGATGATCAAGTTAGTGGTTGAGATTATTGGAATTGTGGAAAAGAAAAATTTACTTGGTGCAACAATTGGTTACTTTGGTAGTGCTGAAAATGGGCTCAACATTAACAACTACATGAATTCAACCTACAATATGACAGATGTAATATCAAGGAGTTTTAAGGTTCAACTACAATGTGATTTCTTTCTCATCAAGAGGTCTGACTCCACTCAAAAAGAAGCTTCTCAATTTAGAATTGGTTACCACTGCAGTCCATATATCAGCAGAATGGTCCCTGAGTGTGTCACCATCAGATGTACTAGGTGATTCAAGGTCTCTCAAGTTTAACATATTATCTGGAACTTCAAAAGCCTATACTCATACCATAAGAGCAGCAGATTATGGAAAGTCTTCCTATCTTTTATGGTCAGCAGCTGAAATTCTCATGACTAATGTCCAC
Organism: Panax ginseng; assembly: GCA_020205605.1. Lineage (NCBI taxonomy): Eukaryota > Viridiplantae > Streptophyta > Magnoliopsida > Apiales > Araliaceae > Panax > Panax ginseng. Next base: position 8,808,956 of record CM035139.1, read on the forward strand.
TCATTGTCATGCTTGATTCAGATGGTGCTTTCTTTAATGAAGGAAAAACAACTAGTGATTATGCACATGCATTTGGGAAGGACAAATTTTGGATTAATGTGCAGCAGTTTGCATGTTTCCCATGTTGGTTTCTAAGAGTTCCTGGTTAGAGCATGTGTGCTGATGACTACTTTACAATGGAGTTTAGAAAGAGTTTTGATGGGTCCAAATTGTCAAGCAGCTTGCATTTCCACCTTGAGGACAAGGTGGATTTTGAGGGGTTGGTAATGTAACAAATATAGCCTATATATATATAAATGTAGGACTGAGATTAATCTTAGACGGATGGCTAGGATTGATTGTTAAATGAAGCCAATATAATGGTAGCTATGTACTGAATTGAGTATCAAATATTAGAACGATTTCAATTTTCTCTCTCTATTCTCCTGTTTCTCTCTCTAATTTCTGGAGTTCGATCCAAACTCGAATTGGATCGCTTGGAGTTCGTTCGGAGACTCGAAAATCCGTAACAAATGGTGCTTTCATTGAGGGATTTCCATGGTTGAATCAAATGAAAAACAATTGGAATAAGACAACAAATTCTTAGATCATTTGCAGAGATTCGAAAAAGAAAAGGGGCGAGCTCTAACTGTTGCTGAAATTCAAAGGATTGAGTTGGACCACAACGAATATGTGATGAATTATTTTATGTATCAGCAACAAACCAACTCAATTGCTGATTATGAGAATTTATTCATGGAGACTAAACGCTGGGCAGAGATTTGGAGCGAAGAAAACTTAACTGAAGATTTGGGTTGCGAGTGTCTTTGTTATGGAACTACGGGAGGAAATTAGAGAGTATGTACAATGGTGCTCCCCAAATTCCTTGCAAAGAGCAATTGATTTGGTAAAACAACAAGAGCTCTCTCTTGCGACTAAGCTGTTTGATAAAAGTCCACAGTCAAATCAGACGACCAGTTCTAGTGTATCACCGACTGACAATCATGATGCTCCTAAAGTAATACCAGCAACAATGAAGAAAATAATCAAAGCCTCTGATTGCGGTAAGGTTTCAATGGAAGATAATGATATTTTCTCAGGCCACAAAAAGTCTTTCAATTCATCATTTTCTATACCAACCAAATACACTATGCAAATGCATAATCAAAACAACGTACTGAAGGATAGATTGGGTTTAAATGGACATGTTGTATGGAACGATATAACAGTTCTAGATGATGGTATTTATATTGAAGATAAACTGTTTCATAAAATTTCTGAACATGATGGATACGTTCCTGTATTAAAACCAAAGCCACCAGATGATTCTGGTACACAAACTGACATAACCCCATTTGGCTTAACCATATCAGATGAAAAGTACATTGATATCCCATATGACAAGCTCAGGTATTCATAACATTCGTCGTAGACGCCGGTAAGGAAACGTGATGGAATGTTATGAATACCAATGTAAGCTTGTCATATGGGGGCAGATCCCACATCGATAGTATGAGATATCAATGTGGGATTGATATAGGTTTGAACCTCCCCTCTTGAATAGCTAGCTTTTCAGAAGGAAGTTGGGGTTTGAGCTTATGGGGCTATAGGCTTGGACCTCCCCTTCTTAAATACCTAGCTTTTCAGGAAATTAAGGAACATTGACTGCCACCCCCAATTTTCTACTTGTCTTCTTAGTTCTTTGAACCATATATATTTAATATTTTAGACGAGCAGGAAAAACTAAGAAGGATAGAAGTGAGAGAGGTCATAGATTAACTACTTCTAAAACACATCATCTTTGCATAGATGTGATTTTGTGCTACAATCTTTTTCACCAAACTCTTGTTTCAATCTTCCCACCTGGGGTTGCGGCAGGAGTAAACAAGCAAAAGGTATGAAAAAGGTCTCACATTTATATTTAACTGATTCTATCAGCAAGAGTGTTATATTTGAACAGAGAAAGCTACGCACCTGAAAAAGAGTCATTGGAAATGAATGGTGAATTTCCCTTCCTTTAATTTCATCAGGCACTATGTTTTTGCTAATGGATATATTCAAGTAACTATACATTAGGGCGACAAACTTAGCAATCACCTGCAATTGGGAAAACAGAAAACACACATAAGTTAGCTTTGATCTGCTGACGAAAGAGCAAAATATATTAGGAATAACAAAAGGTACATACCACAGCCTCGTAGCATTCCTTGATCGAGTCTAAAAACATGAAAAATGTTTTACTTCGTCGAAAATTCAACAAACCAACAAAAGAGCTAACGGCATATATGGGAGCCATAAGGATGATTATAAGTATGGCCTTTTGCTCCTTTGGATTCTTCCAGTAAAATAGATGTTGTGATAGAAGTTGTATTGTGAAGTGCATTGAAAGGAACACACAACCAGCAGATGCTAGGTTAGTAATTTCTCCACGATTCATTGTAGTTATATCCATCATGTAGTAGTGGTTCCGAACCTGCAGCTTGATCTGGGGAAAAAGGTGGTAAAAATATCTTAGTTGTTTTTAATCCGACACATTTCAAGGATATAGAATTGATGCAGAATGATGATTTTTATGAGTTTCACTATATTAAATTAACAAAGTTTTCAATTAAATTTTCAGAACAGAGTTTTCTAATATCTTAGCTATAGCCTATAAGATTTGGATCTTAACAAAAATCTTTACATCAGATTGCAATACAACAAATTCCAAAAATTAAACCTTTTTAGAAACAGTTAAGTATCTAGTCCCCAAAAACTAAGTAAAATTACCAAGATAAAGCAAAATAAAACATGAATTTAGAAGTTAACGCAAACAATCAACCTTGAATTAACAATTAATAGGAAAAGAAATAACTGAACCTTAAATAATTCATTTGCTTAATTCATGAATACGAACAATTAATTGAACTGAGGTTTGTGCATATTTAGCTTAGTCAACTAGTAATTTATTTTCCCATTAACACGCAGACAAAAACTGGCGTACCTCTAATTTTCTTTCTCTTTTCCGTGAGTTTTCTCGGCAGCCAAACAGAGCATAAACCTGATCAAATATAAGGAGTATAAACTATACAAATAATAATCTCGATTAAATTGAACTCGTAAAGCGTCCAGAGGCATAGATTATTCTTACAGTAAGAACTGAGACCGACCTATCAAACCTCGGTTATACGTAAGCCTGCGAACTGCGATATTGAAAAATGAAAAGACAAAAAAAGAAAAAAATAGCCACAATCTTGTACGGTTAGTCAAAGTCTAACACTCGAGTGTGAGAAGAGATCAGACAAAATTTAATTTATTTATTTGAGAAAAAAAGAAGAATAAATTTTATTTTATATTTGTGATTTTTATAGATGAAATAAATTAAAATAAAATTATTTTTAATTTTTACTTATATTATATTATGTATAGATACGTTAAAATTATAATTTGGCTGAAACTTTGGTAAAGTATAACTTTTATTTTATCGATTAATAAAATTATTATAGATATTAGTTAATGGAAATATTGTAACGTTTTATAAGAAAAATATTAAAAAAAATATAAATAAATTAATTTAATTAAAATTTGTTCATAATAAATATTTTTAAAAAGAACTAATTATATGTATGCAAATTATACATCTTTCATAAATTTTAATTAAAATAAAACTAATAAATTTTTATATTACAAAAAAAATAAAAAAATTAACTTCATAAAAAGTAGAGAACTACTATAATAAAAATTATAATACGTGGGTGTTACGCGCTTAAAATATAAAAGAATAATATAAAAATATTATTTTCCTCTCATAAAAGTAATCATTACAGTTCAGCAAAATGGAAAACGAGGTTAAAAAAAATAGGGGGAGTCATTTCCCGTTTAGCGCCAAAAAGGAGAAAATCAGAAAACTATTAAAAGGGTTCCGTCGTCTGTGTCTCATATTTTGTACTCTAGCCGTTACAATATCCACAAATCCAAGCTTCGTAAACATCGTTCGGATAACTTCAAAGGTACATTCCAATAATCTCAATAACTCTATTCAGATTCTGCAGTTCGATAATAACAAATGCTCAAAAAAAATCTATACCAGCCATATAAAACAATTTTACGTGTATATAATATGTATATGTACGTGTTTTTGATTGCATATATTCACAGTTCATGCATATGCAAATTGTACAATTGAGTTTTAGCTGAACTAGATTATGACGAGTAATAGAAGTTTAGTGCTACTTTTATTAGTCATATTAGTTTTTGAAGGATTATGCTTTGAAATAGGGCTTTCGATTTCAGTGACATATGATCGTAAAGCACTGGTTATTGATGGAAAGAGGAGGATTTTTCAGTCTGGTTCTGTACATTATCCCCGAACCACGCCTGAAGTGAGCTTAATTTTGTGTATATTTATTGATCATTGTTTTTTTGGGAAATAATGTTGTGTGTTGTGATAATTTAGACTATGGTTGTTGTGATGAAATTTAGGTGTGGCCCGAGATTATTAGGAAAGCAAAGGAAGGAGGATTGGATGTGATTGAGTCTTATGTTTTTTGGAACTATCATGAGCCCGTGAAGGGAGAGGTATAAATTTTGGCATTATTTCATTCAAAATGTTGTGAAATATACTTGTTTTCAAAAGTTAAATTCCAAAGAATCTAATTCAAGGTATCATTTCAAATATATCACTAGATACTAAATGGGTTAAGTATAGTGATTAGCGAAAGCCTAGTACACTAGCAATGCCATTGCTTACGGGGTAATTTTGAGCACTCTGCATTGGTTTCATCATTATAGATTACTGCTTCCTCCTCATTATCATCTTCAACATTATAATGGTCTTTAATTGGTGTTTTGTAGTACAACTTCAAAGGAAGGTTTGACCTAGTAAGGTTCGTCAAGACAGTGCAGGAAGCAGGCCTTTTTGTGCATCTAAGGATTGGCCCATATGCTTGTGCTGAATGGAACTATGGGTCCGTTTCTGGTCATCTACTTTTATTTTGCACCGACTCTTCCTCCTCTTTGATTTTATTCTTCTGTACTAAACTACAGTTGACGTGAAAGCTAAAAGTAAACCTTTAATTCCTCATGTCTGATTCTATTACTATTTACTTAACTATACTTAGTAGTCATAAGATCAATAATTCCTAATAATTGTTGAGGGACTAACTTCACACCAATGTGCTAAGAGATATTGCGTACAATGAGTAAAATCATTATTACCCAATTAATATTTAGATGTGATACTCAGATGGAAAATGCACGTGCTTGTAAATTTATTGTTAAAAAAAAAGTAGCTAAGATATTCTTAAGACTTTAGTGAAATAAATTATATATTTTGTGGAGAATGTTCATGACTGGAATATGCACATGTAAGTTTGGCACTAAAATGTTAAACTTTTGAGTTTTGTAAAATTGTTATCTTTAACTATCAAAAATGGCAGCTTTATCTGTTTTCTGACTCATTAAACACTAAAGTAGAGATGAGATTGGTTGTTTGCTGCATTGACTCCCATGCATTTCTGTTGGAGGCCAAGTCCATAATAGCTATCCACTCGAAAAGTTCAGAATTTGAACACATACTAATGTTCAAATGATGGTGCATTTAAAACTTTTTTCCTTTTATTTTTTCATGAGCAGAGGATTTCCTCTTTGGTTACACTTCATCCCTGGAATCCAGTTCCGGACAACAAATGATCCTTTTAAGGTACACACTGACATCTAGATAAATTTGTCCATTATTATTTACATTTAAATATGATATATAGTCTCTTATTAAACTATATTTGCATGTATATATTTTCCTTCCAATTGTTGTATAGATGTTCACATTCCAAGTTGCCTGTAAAACTTGTATTATTGTCAGTGCAGAAAGAAATGAAGATATTTCTCGCAAAAATTGTTAACTTAATGAAGGAGGAGAATCTTTTTGCGTCTCAAGGTGGACCAATCATACTTGCTCAGGTGGCTTATTCTTATCTTGTTGCCAGTCTTAATACGAATATATCACTTGTGAATGGATTCAGCTTGCAAAAACTCATTTATGTGTATCTTAATGTATTGACATCTGAGTTATGGGACCTACATTGTTTGACTAACATTTTTTGTTGGGAGTCTGTCGAGGCACTATTTCCCAGTAACAAAGCTTTTTGATGTTAAATGTTATTATAATGTATTTTATACCTTTATAAAATATCTTCTTGTCCGTTATCAGCATCTGCTCTTTTAGGCTGGATATTAGAAAGTTATAAATAGCAACGATAAACCCGTGTCATAGATAAGTTGATGCAAATGCTGAAGGTGTGTCGATGTTTACTTTTTTATCGGATTTACATCTAATATTTCATGAGTAGGTTGAGAATGAATATGGAAATGTTGAGTATGCTTATGGAATCAGCGGAGAATTATATGTCAAATGGGCTGCAGAAACTGCTGTAAGTCTTAATACTACTGTTCCTTGGGTGATGTGTGCGCAGGAAGATGCACCTGATCCAATTGTAAGTATATATCATGTTACTGGAACACATCTGTCTGTTATTCTTTCCATTGCATTTAGTTTCTTTCATCTTCTTGGTAGTATATCATAACCATACGATGCAATGGCATCCTGTTATTGTTTGTCCACTGTATGCAACTAAGAATGATACAAGAGGTTAGTATAAGTTCTCTTAGAGCAGGGGAATGAAAATTTCATTTTTTTTCTTAAGGATGTCAACTGATTTCTGGTTACCCCAAATGCGAAGTTGTCAAATTGAAGTTTGTAGCTTTTTTGTTATGTTTTTCATGGAGACTGGAAAGGTTCGAGAGGCATGCACAAGTGATAAATTCTGACTAGATGGTTGGCTCTGATATCTATAAAGTTGGCTAACGTTTAAAGGGTTGTGCAGCGAATGAAAAACATGAAATGGAAACGAGCTACCATTGAGTTAGAATTTATTTTTGATATCGTTCTAACATTTTTCTGTGTTCCTGGAACAGGTTAAATTGCACTATTAGAAGCTAGTCTTGAATATTTATTCTTGCCTAATTAAAAATTTAAAATGTTAATTATGTAGATAAACACATGTAATGGGTGTTATTGTGATGACTTCACCCCAAATTCCCCTTCAAAGCCAAAGATGTGGACAGAGAACTATAGTGGATGGTAAGAATCTGTTTTGGTTAAGCCTCTTGAAATACATCTAGAACTTCTTGTGCATAGAGAATTAATGGTGGTCTGTTGGACATATTATTTGATGTTTAGGTTCCTTTCATTTGGCTACCAAGTTCCTTTTCGACCAGTTGAGGATCTGGCTTTCTCTGTTGCCCGCTTTTTTGAAAAAGGTGGAACTTTTCAAAATTATTATATGGTGAGTCTCATAATATTTTTTGTTTGCTTAAATCTATTTCATAAAGACATATATAGACAATTGCACCATCATTTAGTTAAGATATCTCTTTTCAGTATTTTGGTGGCACCAACTTTGGACGAACAGCGGGAGGTCCTCTGATTGCAACAAGCTATGACTATGATGCCCCAATCGATGAGTATGGTAAACTCCCTGACATTTGGCTAAGACACTCATCAATATCAAAACTTTAACAAGAATTCATGCATCAACATAATTGCACTGTTCTATATGTCCATAATATGCTAGAGGTTCAAAGTATCTAGATGGTAAAATTTAAGTATTTCTTATATTCTTCCTTTAGCTTGGTCAGATATTGAAAAATTAATTTTGTAGTATCCAACATATACTTGAGGTTTGATGGTAATGCAATGCATGAAAGAGTATCCTTGAAGAGTTGGTGATTGTCATGTGTTGGGACATAAAATATTGCCTTATTAAAAGTTGTATGTGCTTCATATGACAACTTAAGTTTGAGATTGTTGTGCCAATTACTGCCTAGTAAGAGACATTTATGCAGGTTTTACTAGGCAACCAAAGTGGGGCCACCTGCGGGACTTGCACCTGGCAATAAAGCAGTGTGAAGAATATTTAGTCAATGCAGATCCGACTCACCAGCAGCTTGGTGTGAATCTAGAGGTATGTTGAAGTTTACCTTGTATATATGTATACTATCTTTTAAACTACATATCAAAAACAAATGTGTATTTTTAACTATCAGAGTGGCAGTTGAATACGAAAACTAAACTTCTTCAAAGCAATTTAGATCTGATTTGATGATCTATGTATCTTAAGAAGAAACATTTTACAGATGGTACTTGGAAGGCGCTGTATGATACAAGATGCGGGGAAATAATTGATAGAAACAAAGACCACGAATGAACTTCTTCCAAAACAATTTTATATGGAAATAATCAAAATTATTTTCTTACAAAAGATCTCAAAACTTTGTATTCTATCTTCTGTTGCAAATTTTATACCACTCTGAACTATATAGCATACCCTGCTGATTACTTTTCTATTTTGACTTTTATGTTTTGTTGAAACCCTGTTCCACCACTCCAGAGGATTAAGTCGTCTATGAGCATGCATCTGTTTTTTTGAACATGAACTTAGTAGGCCTACATTTTGGACGCAATAAAGTTTAGATGCTTAATGTCATCCGTGGAATATATATGCCTAATGGAGTACTTGTTTTTTCTGTGGAGAATACAATAGTTTATAGTGACTACAACTTATGTAGAATGCATTTGCTCTACCTGTAACCATCTGTTTGATGCTATTGACTTCTTTATCAGGCACATGTCTACTATAAAACATCCAACGACTGTGCAGCTTTTCTTGCTAACTTTGACAGTAATTCAGATGCAAATGTTAGTTTTAAAGGGAATTCTTACTTCATACCTGCTTGGTCTGTGAGCATACTTCCAGATTGTAAGAATGTAATATTCAACACAGCAAAGGTACTATCATTTACATTTCCATGTCCTTCAATTCACTGCCAATGCATGCTTCGCTCATTTTAGTTATAATTTCCCCCTTGATTCCTAGGATTTATATCAACATAAAACTATGATAGTCAAAAAAAAAATATTAACAGAAAACTAGGGATGCTATTTTTTGGGGGGCAAACTTGCTGTTTTCAATACTTCCTCGACTTACATTGCCATTATTTCTATTATTAGAATTACAATTTTGAACAGCTACTATATTTTTCCTACATCGGCCTACTTATATCTTACAAAAATTTGATTATTTCACTGATTACGTGCAACAGATTGTTTCACAAAGAAGTCTTGATGTTGAATTTTCTCGCAACACTAGGGCGGGTGAGTTGTCATTGGAATCAATACCATGGGGTTGGTATGAAGAGAAAGTGGGTGTTGGTAGTAAAAACTCATTTAAAGCATCAAGTTTACTGGAGCAAATCAATACAACAAAGGATACAAGTGACTTTCTGTGGTACACAACAAGGTAATTTTTAAATTTATCTCGACAGAGGTTGTTTTTACTGTATCTACTGCTTAGGCTGCATAGAGGACTGCATAATAGGAATTTAAAAAGTCAATAAATTATGATAAGATTCTCCAACTTATGATTTCCAGTTCATATTTCCTAAAGATGAACTTAATCAATTGAAACAAAATGTGATGTTGCTTTGCTGGAGATTCTTATTTTCTTTCTTTTCTTTTCCAAAAATTTCTTTCTTCATCCAGGTGTTGATATCTTAGTATCAGTCCTTATGAGACAAATGCAGGCTTATGTGTGGCTTTTGCACAATTGTGTCAATTCCACTGGTTAAGCTCCGTGTATCTTTTGTTTGAGATGGAAATTTGAACTCATATATGTAACCAGATGGACCATTGACCTTTATAGTTTATTATGTATTTCCTGTCTTCTACAATACACGCACGCACGTGCTTGCACAGACTAATGGGTGTCCTAGGACCACTTGTTAAGCATTTACTTTCAGAAAAATTGCTATGGGAAGCCTCGCTAATTAATTAGATAACCTACATTCAATTTATTTAACAAATTCTTATAACAACACTTTTCAATACTTTCTAAAGAAGCTTTTTAAACATCAAATTCTCCTTAACAAGTTGCCCCGGGCACTTGTTGTTGTTATATATATATATATATATATATATATATATATATATATATATATTTTCATATCAAATATTTTTTCATATCAAGTGATAAGGCTTTGTTTTACGGTTATTATCTAGATTTTTTGCGACATTTAGCTTTTGTCTACTTTTTTGGCAGTATAAATGTTACTGAAAACTTAAAGCATGGTCAAGCAATGGAAGCACTTTTAGTTATTGAGAGCTTAGGACATGCAGCTCTTGTTTTTGTGAACAAACAACCAGTTGGTAGGTACTCTATTAAATGCAAAATGATGTTCAGCTAATCTTGCTTCTGTCTATTTTTTTTTGAAATTGGACACGGTACTCTCAAGCATGTTTTGTACTTGTCTCGTTAAATTTTTTGTTTTTATCAGAAGATGATGGCAGAAAGTCTGATTACAGAATGTAGTCATGTGAATACTTGATTGCATAACATAGCTAAAAGCTTTAGTTTGTTAGATAATAGACCCAACAAATTATCTCTGATGCTTTACTACTCCCTCTCCCCCGCTTGAGCGTGGGACAGATAAGTTATGGTGCACCATAATGCACAAACCACTTGTGATGAAACTAAATTCACAACACAATGGAAAAAACAAATGTAAGCAGGATGACTATTACTCAAAACTTTATAATCCCAAGCTCTGATACCATATTGCTCTAAAAGCTTTAGCTGCTAGAGAATGGGCCCAGCAGTTTATACCATGGTTTAAAACCCCATTCATGTGTAACACCCGCTCTCAAGTGAAAGACTTGGTAAAGTCAGTTCTCTGATACCATTTCAAGTTACCACGCTCCAAAAGTGTAGGCTGTTAAAAGTGTACAAATTCAATATCTCACAAATCAATTATGAAATTGCAATTATTCCAGAGCTAGTCTGCTAGAAATTATGAAGTGTCTTAACTTTTGTTAATTCATATATTGACTGGACTTTATTTGGGATTTCTTGTAGGATTTGGTTATGGTAATCATGATGATGCAAGCTTCATACTCAGTGAGAAAATTAGTCTCAACTATGGAAGTAACACACTAGACATTCTGAGTATGATGATTGGTATACAGGTAAGAGAGTTCTTCACTTCTGCATGGTATTTTGACTCTTAGATTGACACCTAAACCAATCCTTTCAACATACTTGACCAACACGTGGTAGTAAATAAATTTTTGAGTTATGAGCCTTCCCCATTTTGAATCTCCATCCAATGGAATGATGGCTTGATTTCTGGGTTGTTACAGTTCACACTTTTGCTTCATGTGCTCTGGCGAGGGTTCAGAAGGGTTTTCTCTTATCCTAATATGTAGGATGTAGCTGTGTAGAACTTATGTTTATATCCAAATGTTGCGAGATAAATAACAACTGCTGAACAGTAGCATGTATCATTTCACCATTCTAAAACGCTATTTTCCTTATTGTTTATGCATAACCAAAAAATGTAGATTCTTCGCTTTATTACGCTGCACAATCTGAAAATTCATGTATTAAATTTGCTTGCTTCAAATTCCGATTGAATCTTTATTTATTTTTTGAAATGTCCTTGTCCAGAACTACGGACCATGGTTTGACATCGCGGGAGCAGGACTTTTTTCTGTTATTCTTACTGGTATAGGGAATGCCAAGGAGGATCTTTCTTCTAGAGAATGGACCTATCAGGTTTCAATCTCTACTTTGATTATATAATCAATACAAGCATATTTAGGCCACATCCTTTTGACATTAGAAATTATCAAAATATGTTGAACTTCTTTCAGTAATAATACTTGCACAGTGTTGAACAAATTTAATTATTTGTTTGCACTGCATGCATGCATGCATGCATACATACATACATATATATATATATATATATATATATATATATATATATATATATATTTATATATATATGTTTCTTATCTGCAACAATGATACAACATTCCTTAGTTATGACGGGATATTCATTCAGGACTTTCATAAAATATCATTTATGAAAGTAGTGTTTGAACTTTGTTAAAAGAGAGTTTTTTTATCGAGAATATGTGACACATTAAAATACAAGAAGTTTTAGATTTCCATAAAAATGTCTTAGATGTAGCTTATAATGAGTGGAAATTGCCTTCATGAATTTTCCAGATCAAGTAACTGGTGGTCTCATCCACCATTATAATACAAAGAAAAAAAAAATGAAAATAACAATAAATAATAGAGAGAAAAAAGGATAGAACAACTTATCATATTAAAAAAAAGGATAGAAGAAAGAAAGTAAAATAGACTTCTCTTGCACCAGCCTAATAATATCCTGGACGCTCCATCCCCTCATCTAAACCCAACCAACCATATAAATGACTTGTCTCCTGCCTTGTGTGCCTTTTTTCCTTCTTAGCTTGGACCGTAAGGTTAAATTCTGTTTCCATAGAGTTACCATAAGGGAGAATTTGATAAAGATTACCTGGCTTGGGGATGAAATCTGAGGGCATGGTGGAGGGGGATGCCTTGCTATTTTCATCAAGCAAAATTGTATGTTCTTTATTTTATCTTTTATATTAGATTGTTGCCTAACCTATTTCCTTATGTTCAGGTGGGACTTGAAGGAGAATACCTTGGACTTGATAAAATAAGTCTTGCAAATAATTCACTATGGATCCATGGGAGTTCCTTGCCTATTAATAAGAGTTTGATATGGTACAAGGTATATATGCATTTCATGTTAGGGTTCTACTATAGAAATTAATATTGGAAAAAAGGCATTGACTTTTTTTCAGAAACTAAAAAGCATTGATATGTGACTTGGCTATATGCTTAGTATAGGATGTAACACTGCACCTGGCATATGTGAAAGTAAGACGAATGACATGAATCTTTCATTATTGTTTACATAATGGTGCTCAACACAAAATTACCGGGGAAGATATTTTCTTTTCTTTTCTTTTTCAGATAATCTTTTTACCTTATTTTCTTGATAGTCAACTCATCAAACTCTAGTTTGTTAGTACGTAACAGAGGGTCTGCAGTTCTGGTAGTGATTAACTTCTATTTTTAGATATATATTAAACTTTTATCTTGCTAACCTGAGTGAGGTTTGTACAAAATTATAGGTTTAGAGACCTGATGATTATATTGACCGATGTCATAATTTGATTGTCCATCAGCGAGATCAATTTTCATCAAGTCAAAAGAATTTTTCCCCATAATATAATGTAGTAATAGTGATATGTGGCCTTACAGCTCCTGTGTTTGAATACATGGAACAACTAAAAGCATTGTGTGGAGCATGTCCAGTAACGGACGGTTCAAGTCTTGAGGAGTTGGTTGAATGGTCTAACTATTAATTATTTATCACAAAAAAGTACCAACTCTAAAATCAAGTTCCTGAAGATTTTAGATGTTAGACTTGGTCTAAGTGGAACGTATGTTTGCTGTTTTTAAATTCTTAATCAAAATCCTTGCTATTGTTTTCTGAACATGAGACTCAGTTCACATTCTGAGGGTTCTTAGTCAGAAGGCTTGATAAGTTTAAAAATTTATTCTCATCATCAGGCTACAATCCTTGCTCCTGGAGGTAAGGGTCCCTTATCCCTGGATCTTTCTAGCATGGGAAAGGGTCAAGCATGGATTAATGGACATGGCATAGGTCGATATTGGTCTGCCTATCTCTCACCTTCAACTGGCTGCTCCGAGAAATGTGATTACAGGGGAACCTATGATCCATCGAAATGTCTAAAGAAGTGTGGCCAACCTGCTCAAACATTGTAAGTAGAAATAAAGATGTTTTGTTCTGTAGTGCATGTGCATGTGCATGTGCACAGGGGCGGATCCAGCTATAAAATTCAGTGGGGTCAAATTTATTTATTTTTGTTAAGAATAAAAATTATAACTATATATATATTTTCTAAATCCAATATAATTTCGAACACTTAAGTTGTTAAGTTTAATATATATATATATATATATATATATATATATATATATATATATCTATATATATATTCATAATTTTTTTATAAGAAAAATATTAGAATGATTTTTTTAATCAACAAATTTTTTTATTAAAAACTCAATATAGTACAAATGTGACAAATCCAAAAGTGTTGGATAAGGCCACACGCGATAAAGAAAACTAAGTAAATAGTCTTGAAATTTTAACACCTTCTCTTTGTCTTTGAGTTTTAATTTGGTGATAAAAGAAAAAGGAAGCGAATGAAAACAAAAAGAGATAATGTCAGTTTCGTAATAGAAGAATTTTTTTTTTAAGAACAGCGGTTTTTTGAATTTTAATTAGAAAAAAAATATAAAAAAATAAATGTATTTTTGAGTCGAAAAAAAAATTTCTCATTTTTTTTTCTACAACTAAAAACTTTATAGGATATTAGTTAAAAAGAAAAGAAAATAAAAGAGAGTATTTACTTTTTGAGCCAAATATTACATATGGAGAGAGAAATAAGGAAAATAATACAAAATCATAATTACTTTAAAAGTCACTTATATAAAAAGAGGGTGGTGATGGGAATGTGTACTATGAGGAAAGATAAGAGTCAAAGAGACAAACATATTACATATGGATTGAAAATTCAAGCAAAGTGTGCCCTCCCCGCCCCTAAGGTAGAACCGCCTCGCATATGCAAGACTACTAAACATAATTGTGCACCGTTGAATAATTCATATGTTCTATACAATATGCATCACACTTACACAACACATATTTTATCATGGATTCATCAACAAAGGAAAAGGAAAGGAAATCAATTACAGCTTTTCTGACCAAGAATTATAAAAAGACAACTTTTTTGGAGCTCAACTAAATCTTAGTTAACCAGAGTACTGAAAATTTGGATTTTATTTTTTAATGAAAATTCAGATGGATCACTTAATTTTTCTTTTTCTTTGTTATCCTATGATCCATCTAATATCCAATTTAGACAAAATCCAATTTCTTATTGCATATGCTAAATTTTCTTGTTTTTTGATAAATGAAATACAACTAAAATGGAAGACAAATTACCCAGGTATCATATACCACGCACTTGGGTACATTCTGGTGAGAACCTACTTGTTCTCCATGAAGAGCTTGGTGGAGACCCTTCAAAACTTTTTTTGCTGACGCAAACTGGGCAAGATCTATGTGGACATGTGTCAAATGATGATCCTCCATCTGCTGATTCCTGGAAACCACACTTAGATTTCAAGTCTCAAACCCCTGAAGTTCGACTAGCATGTGAGCAAGGATGGAATATTACTTCCATTCACTTTGCGAGCTATGGAACTCCCGAAGGAGTTTGTGGTGCGTTCAGTCTTGGGAGTTGTCATGCCGATGTGTTATCAGTTGTTCAGCAGGTAATAAAGCTCTTACATTTCCCTATTTGTTATGGAAAATCAAAGAGTTTACTCAAACCTAGACTTGCCAACTTGAGATTCATAGTTGCATTACTTAAAACTTTCTTGTTCGTATACATTTGGTGCTAATTTTATCGTTTTTTTTAATCTCCTTACTACTTTATATCACATTCCTAACGTGTTTAACGGGCACTGTAGGTTTGTATTGGGAAGCAAAAATGTTCAATTCCCGTCTCCACAGCAAACCTTGGGGACCCGTGTCCCGGAGTTCTGAAAAGCTTGGCAATTGAAGTTTCTTGTAGTGCTTAAAATTACTCCCTACTCGGGTGAATGAAGAATGATAGGGTCTGAAGAATTTGTGGTAGAAGCTTTGTGATGCTCCAAAAAGTGGATTATCCTGCTGTGTCATTTGTTGAGTATGCTACAAGTGAAATAAACTTAGAAAGCTTCTAATGTAATCATTCTACAAGCACAGCAACTTCACTAATATACTTATCACTTTAAGTTGGATTTAGTGTGTGAAATTTTGCACTTTGTGAATTCAATGGTAAGCTAGCTACTTGATGCAATTAAAAAAAAAAATACCATTTCAGAATCCTTCTAGATGACACTCAGTTTGAAGTTAACATTTATAAGCAACTTGATAGCAAGCAAATTCAAGGATATTTCTACAAAAAAAAATTTGAAATCACAAATTTGAGGGCAAATTAATTTCTTTCAACACTCAAATGGAACTTAGATTTGTACATAAATCATGTATGTATATTGTATATAAAAAAAATCCAAAAACACTGTGAACAGGAAAATTGGATACAAGTGTATTTGAATTTCACTTATTGGTGTTTTGACCCCAATAGAGGATAAAAATACAAATAGATAAAATTTAAATACAATCCAATCTAATTTTCCAGTCCACGTTGAAGAACTCAAAAATATCCAAAGAGGTTAGCATGGTTATAATTTAACATCAGGAACATAAAATTCAGTAAACAAATTTTTACTGCTATATAATAAAAACCCAGATAAAATAGCTACAACATGTTTCCGAGATGCCATAGTTCATCCACAGTAAGATCATCCATGCCATCATGGAATAAGAAGTATCTTTCCAATATGTATGCTGCTTTCCATGAGGCGGTGAGCCTCGGCTGCATCAGATAATGGTAAATATTTATAGACCACAGGTTTCACTTTGCCTGCTATGATTGCTGGCCAAACGTTCTTCTCCACTTCACTCACAATAAGAGCTTTGTTTTCTAGGCTTCGGCTTCGCAAACCAGCAGCTGCATAAGTCATAAGTTAATATAAGAGCTTATATAATTTTCCATATAAAATATAAGAAACTAAAGAATATAGGGTTAGAGATTATATATCCAAGTAATTAAACAACAGATAAACATTAGAGCTCTTCAGTTTTTTGTGAAATGAAATTGTTCTTGAAGAACAAGAAACCATCTTTCTGAAGCATTCAAAAATAATACCGCTATTTTTCCCTGAAAATAAAGTGTCTGCTACTGTGGTTTTTTGCTTTGGAATTAAGTACTACTATACTTGCATGAAGTTTTACATAGATTCAGATTCGTCAATCACAGCCTCTCCATATGTTCCAGTTGTATTGTTCTAGTGTTGGGTTCAAGATAGCTTTAACTTGTAGATATACCTAATAACACTAATATTAGGTTGCATTTACATCTGCAGACATGTTTACAAAACTAATTCTCTAATCACTAAGAACATTATTATTTTCAACTGAAAATATTATTAAATAGGATCACAAAACTAATTGGATGCACCTTCGAAGTGGATTGTATTGTACTAATTTTGTAACTTGAAAACAATAAAGCCATGATAAACAAAGGGTTTTCGTACATACCCTGCACTGTCAGGCGTTTTGCCAACAAACTAGCAAGATTTGCTTGTGTTACTGCACCACCCATAAAGCCAATAATGAAAAGTCTCCCATCAATATTTAGGCTGTCAAGGTTTATCTGAAAGTAGGATGCGCCAATATTATCTAGTATAACATCAACACCTGTTATGAACATTATGGGTTAGATTTACTCTACCTAAATCTATGTGATATAGAGGATGCATTAAATTCCTGTTAGATAAAGCTTTTTCAGGTTGCAACAAGAGCAACAACTTTAATCAATCAAGCTCTATATAAAGTGCTATGTTCAAGAGAGTTCACCCTTCCCTCCCGTTTCTTCCTTCACTCGTGCAACAAAGTCTTCAGTCTTGTAATTGATGCAAACATCAGCCCCAAGATCCTTGCAAACTGCTAATTTTTCCTCATTTCATGATGTACAAGATTGTTTAAATAATGCGAGAACATGGAAACTAGTGTAAAGCTGACCTAAATAACTTCTCATGAGATTAAATTTTCTATTAGACCTGCAGTGACGAATACTTTAACTCCTAGGTGCTTAGCAATTTGAATTGCAAATGTACCAATTCCGCTAGAGCCTCCATGTACCTGAAATTTAGAAGTACTCAGGTGAAGCCTCCATTAGTGGATTGACAACAAATACCAGCGGAGAGACAAAACCATATACAACCAGGAAGATAAGGTTCCCAGTTTAGAAAATCTAAATTGTTACATCACCTCACAACTATCAGTGTCGCCAATCTAAAAATTTAACATGATTATCTTGTTCTACAGTTTTCTTCCATAATGCAACTTTTAAAAGTGGAAGATGACTAATTGTGATCCAAATACTTAACGTGAGAGGCAGGAATGTTTTAACTCCTTGAGCAAGATCTTACCCATTTCACATGACTTTAATAAAGTCAAAAACAACTAAAGAGAAAAATCTTTAAAAGTTATGTGCGCTTTTATATCAGAAAGATTGCAGTTGACTAAAAGATTATATAACACATGCAAATTTTTTGTCAAATATCAGCATTGGTATTAGTAGCTTGCAAAATTGGGTAGCTTTAAATATTTCTCCAATGCAATTAACAAAATAACATCAGAAAGGGGCCTAAGTTACCAGGAATGTCTCCCCTGAAGATAGCTTGCTCATCATAAACACAGTTGACCAAACAGTGCAAGCTACCTCAGGAAAACTTGCAGCATCTTTCAAAGAAACACCATGTGGAACAGGAAGAATTTGTCAGATGGTACAGCTACTTTTTCGGCATACCCTCCTTCACTAAGAAGAGCACATACCTGATTAACAGAATTTTCATAATTACTTGGCCTTTTAAAAAAAAAAAAGAAAAAAAAAAGGTTTGTTTAGTACCCTATTGAAATGGAAGAACGAAAAACTGGAAGTACTATGTTTCAGCAGATTAGGTGCTACAAACATCATAAGAATGATAAGGAATAAAGCATAAGATCCACTTTTCATTATCTTTTTAACTTCTCCTCCACTTCCCAGCATCCAGGACAATGTAAAAAACCACTAGCACGATAAATTCCAATACAACAGCTGAATACTTATTCTCTCATTAAGTTGGTTTGAAAACACTATGTTTTCAACTGAACTATTTTTTAGAAACACGAGAAAAAAATTAGTCTCCTTTCCATCCCTCTACTTTCTTAGAGAGTTACTATTTCAAACTTGGTGCAGTTTCACTTGAACAGTTTATAGTAAGAAGAAACTATCATCTATATTTAGTTACATTCAACTCAAACTTTGCTTAAAAAACTTTAACTTTCACAAGTGGACTCTCATTTCGGGACAAATGGAGTATGATAATTCCATCTAAACTAAACTCCATCATGAACATGCAATAGTACACTACTATAACTGAAAGCTTGACATTCAAATGGGTATTTTACTATTCTTTAAGGAACTATAGGAGTAAATTCAAGAAATAATAAACTAAAACAATCAAACCAATTTTCTTAATTTGCTCAAGAATGAAGAATCCATAATCTAGAAAGACTGAACTGAAAATACTCTAAATTACCTGGTCGCCAATTTTCCAGCGGGTGACGTTTTGGCCAACGGCTTCAATAGTCCCAGAACACTCCAGACCAGATAGGGACTGGCACCCTTTGGAGGTGGGTAAGCCCCTTTCCGCTGAAGGGTATCTGCTCCGTTGATAGCAGTGGCTTCAACTTTGATCAGAACTTCATTTTCTCCGATCTGGGGGTCTTCCACTTCCTGCAATTTCAACACTTCCGCCTCCCCTGGACTTGTGATTACAATTGACTTCATCTTTCTGTCCGTCTCAGTTCCAGTCTCCAGAGGAGTGAGAAAATGATCCTTCATTTTGTCTTTTTGAGCTAATATCCCATATTAATTAAAATCATTTCCGAATTTTTTTTTAAAACTACAATTTTAGTTTTTTATAAACAGCACATCTCTAATATTAACTAAAAATAGGATGTAATTAGTGATAATATCTAAAACAATGATTCTTTTTTGAATTATTTTATGTCTTTAAATAGGCAATAATAATTTAGGATTTATGTCTAATATTAATTGAAAATTTAAGATTTGGACCCAATGTGTGCCAATAGTTAGAGCTTTGGATCCTTATGGAAAAGGTTTAGGACCCCCAATGGAGAATGGGTTTGGCCTTCTTTGTATTTAACTTATTGAAGATTCAAATCTATACTTAAGTGTCTTGGACTTGGGCTTGGTGTACAGACTCAAAATTCATGACATGAACTCTTAATAGTTTATACCATGATTTAAAACCCCATTAATGTGTAACACCCGATCTCAAGTGAAAGACTTGGTAAAGTCAGTTCTCTGATACCATTTCAAATTACCACGCTCCAAAAGTGTAGGCTGTTAAAAGTGTACAAATTTGTAAGGATTTGGATAATTAAATTCCTTACTGAACTTAAGTTCAACTCAATATATGGAGATTTGTGACTAAAAAGAGATTTAGAGAGAGAAAGAGATAGAATTCAGAAGAAGTAGAGAGAAGTTCAGAAGGAAGAACAATTCATTTCATGCCCTAACTGATTACATATAGTTTCTTTTATACACAATAAAATGAACACTACGATAATTAACCGACTCAATTATTATACAAAGACTATTATACCCTTAATGAATATTTATCGTAGAGTTCTAGCTGATCGTAGATTAAATTGATCGAGAAATGTGAGATCGTAGTGTAAAGAAATTGGGTTCCTTACAATCCATCCCCCTTAAAAAATCACTTGTCCTCAAGGAATAAAATCAAGAAATTTAGCATGCAAAGCAGACCACAATTTCCAAGTTGCCTCTGAAGGGAGAGTGTTAGCCCATTGAACCAAAACTTCAACCTCAGCTGCATTGTGTTTCTTAACCATTCTCCGATCCAGCACGGCAAGAGGTTCAATAACAAACTGGCCATGAACATCAACTGGAGGCAGAACTGGGGAAACTTGAGCAGAAACACCAAGTTTCTTCTTCAATTGAGACACATGAAACACTAGGCGTATTTTAACAGCAGATGGCTGTAATAATTTGTAAGCAACAGAGCCTATTTTGTCCAGCACTGAAAAGGGACCATAGTATTTGGAGTCCAACTTGGAATTTTTAGATTGTGTCATAGAATGCTATTTATAAGGTCGAACCTTCAAATAAACCAAATCTCCCACATTGAAGACCCTTTCCCGCCTATTGGCATCAACATAATAATTCTTAAATACGACACCGAAGCTTGGGAAAGATTGTGCTTCGAAGTTGTAATAACCTGGTTTTAGGATCGCAAAATAAACTAGTTGTAGGATCGAAATAGTACCCATCGATGATAAGAAACATGTGGAGTTCTGCGTACCCACCCATATAAGGCTTCGAAAGGAGTCAACTGTGTTCCACTGTGGTAATGAGTATTATACCACCACTTAGCAAGCGATAACCATTCACTCCATGATTTAGGTCTCTGACTGCACATACATCTTAGATAAGCCTCCAAGCACTCGATTAAGTCTTTTCGGATTGACCATCACTTTTGTGGGTGATAGGATGTCTTAAGTTGAAGTTTCAGACCAAGAATTTGAATAGGGATTGCGTAAATGTCCTATGAAAATTTTATCCCTATCCGAGACTATAGAATTAGGTAGCCCATGCAATTTTATGAATATGATTGAGGAACAAGGTAGCAAACATTAGTGGCGCGTAAAGGGTGCTTTAAAACCAAAAAATGCTCTGCATATTTAGTGAGTCTATCTATAACTACCAAGATGGAATTATAACCACGAGAAGCGGTAAACCTTCAATGAAGTCCATAAAGAATATCTTTCCAAGGAATATCGTGAATAGGAAGTGGTTAATGCACTCGCACCACAACGGGTTTCATGTTTGCTTTCGGTTACCGAGATGTCACATTCCTTAACAAAACGGATTACATCCAGCTTCCTCAAAGATGGCCAGTAGAAAAACTTTGAAATCCTTTCAAAAGTCCCTCTTCTTCCTGAGTGACCTCCCACAGGAGAAGAATGAAATTCGTGTAAAAGCTTAGTTTTCACAGCTGGAACATGACCAACAACTAATCTGTCCTTGTATTTAAGTCTGCCATTAACAAAAGAAAAATCTGGCAAGGAAGTAGGATCTAATGCAAGTTGAGCTATCACCTGTTGAAATTCAGGATCAATTTCCCAAGTCTGAGCTAACTCTTGAATCCAAGTAAGAGTAACTGAAGTAATAGCCAAACAATGGGAGACATTGTTGATACCTTCCTGAGACACATGATGAAGCTGCCTAGACAACCCATCAGCTGTGAAATTTTCCTTTCCTTTCCGTAATGTGATTTCATAGTCCAAATCCCCATTAACCTTGTGATCCACTTCTGCTGATTAGTAGTAGTTATTCTCTGATCCAACAGATATTTGAGACTTTGGTGATCTGTTTTAATAATAAACTTGTTACCCATTAAGTAATGCCTCCATTTCTGTACCGAATAAATGATAGTCATCAACTCCTTCTCATAAGTTGATAAGCCTAAATGTTTTGAAGCAATAGCCTTACTTAAGAAAGCGATAAATGTGAGACCCCAGATTTTATAAATAAAGATTTAAATTTCTCGAAATATTTTTTTTAATATTATGGTGTGGATTTGAGATAGTGTTATAGTTGTGGGTAGTATTTGAAAATTTTGCAAAGTATGCGAGTTGTTATAAATATTCGATTGGTCAGGGAATATTCTTTTTGTTTGGGAATATTCGATGCGACCAAGACAATCATTGGTGGACCCCCTAACGGAAGCTTAATCATGTCGTAGTTAGAAAAACTACAAAAATATTTTATGAAAATAACTACGGAGGTTTTACCGTTAATCATCGTTGAACTATCCCAGATTAGTAAAAATACAAAGAATACGCGTGGTTGTATAAGTAGCACACAGTATTGATTATCGATACTTACGTGATAAGTCACCTCGATTATCTTGCATTATTGCTCACATGTATTGAATCTTTGCATCATATCTACTTATATTATTGATTCAATTATTGTCACAAGATCATGTGCATAATATGTTATTTTATTAAATCAATAATTGAGACGACAAAGTTATTCATATTATTAAATTGCAATATTTACAATGTCTAGGAGTTTTGTCAATGAGAGGTTTGGTCACCTAATTGCGCGCCAATAGGGAAAAATCCTTATTGGAAAGCCCCCTCTTTCCTGGGAACAACCTAGTTGTTAAATATTATGAGTTATGATATTAATGATGGATAAGTTCGTGTTGATTAAAGATGAATTTGATAGTTCCATTGTGTTGAAATTATTTGTGTAGTCAGAATCGACATTTATTTCGATAATAATTGATGTCTGGAGGTTATATTGTTCAATCGGGTATTCGGGGCACTTTTTGTGTCAGAGTTACTATTCACGAGTTACTATTCATGAGTTACTATTCACGAGTTACTATTCACGAATTACTATTCACCTGATTACTATTCACTCTAGTATTGTGCATTCGGGTATTTGTGTACAATATTATTCCATGAGGAGATGTGCTAATTTTTTTAGACCGTTAGTTGAAATTATAATAGTAAATCAATATGGATTGTTGATTTAAAGTTTTAATAGTAACTTGCCCTTTCAGTTTTCCAAGAGTTAATTACCCCTTCGTAAATAGTAGTTGTCTCTTCAATATTACCGAGAGTTATTTGCCTCTTCGGTGTTCCAAGAGTTAATTACCCCTTCGCAATAGTAGTTGTCTCTTCAATATTACCAAGAGTTATTTGCCTCTTCGGTGTTCCAAGAGTTAATTACCCCTTCGCAAATAGTAGTTGTCTCTTCAATATTACCAAGAGTCATTTTGACCTTTCGTTAAGACCAAGAGCCACTCTCAGTTTTTCTATAAATAGAAGCTCATTCCTTCATTATTTCATTTAATTCATCTAAACTCCAGAGAGAGAAATTATAGAGAAAGAAGAAGAGTGTTTCGCCACTTCACTACTTCGATATCCAATTGTCTTTTTAAAGTAAGGATATTATTTGTTGTACCGTAAGGGGTGTTATTCTTTCTTATTCATGAAGAGAACTTCGTTATTCCATTCTTTATTATTCATTGGAATAACTCAGATACGCCATGATACCCTATACATAACCTCAGACATGCGTGGCATACCCTATACTTGGTGAAATCCTTATGTTATTCCATTCTTTATTATTCTGTTGGAATAACCTATATACGCGGCATACCCTATACATAACCTGTATACGCGGCATACCTTATACTTGGTGAAATCCTTATGTTATTCCATTCTTTATTATTCGGTTGGAATATCCTGTCTGTGTGTTTTACACCGGACCTGGTTCCGTCTTTATTATTCTCATTGGAATATCACATCATGTGTTTTACACGGCACTCGGTTCCGATATTTATTATTCTGTTGGAATAACCTATCTATGCGAAGTACCGCATGCATGGTGATTTCTTTTGTTATTCCATTCTTTATTATACTCAGTTGGTTAAAGTTTTGAAAATACTCCATGAAATTAGTGGAATATCCTTGATATTTGAGCTTCATCCAGTATCTTTTCATGAAAATATTCTTTTAAGCATTCTTGAATTTTACTCTACAAAGAAGTATCATGTTGACAAATTTGGACGTTATTAGTTTTTGGATAATTTAATTCGTGAACTTGTTTTATTGAATTATTATATCATTTTCATCATCCTCATGTTTATATTTTTTTGAAAGTCATCTGTGGCCTGTAGTAGATGGACTTGGTATGATTATGACCAGGGATTATTCGGTATAATCACGACCGTAATGTTACAAATGATGTGGTAAAAGTCCTCGTTTGGTCCGTAGTGCATTGATGAGCAGCTTGTTGGCATGATCATGACTATTGATGAATACACGAATATCTTTGGCCGTGTAGTGCATGGATAATTTATGGTCGTGACCTAATGAATATCCTTGGCAGTAGCCAAGGTGGATGATGTGGATTATTTATTGTCGAGTCTCAATTATATAAAATTGATGAAAACGCTTTTAAATCATAAAAGATAGTAGATTTTATTCTCTACTTGACTCTTTTAATGGATTGCTTGTTCATCGCAGATTAAACTTGATGTCTATTATATTTTATCGGGTTTAACATTGTTGAGGACTAATGATAATTTATTTTGCATTATCTTAGTCATAATATTTTTCATCTTAGCTAGTTGAGCTCACCCTTTCTCCACCGTTTCTCTTCGTGAAATGAGAATATAGCCGGGACTTAGAGTAGAAATGTATTGACAATCCGGATGATAAGATTAGTAGTCCTCACTATTACATTAAATAGTGTGATAATAAATATAATGAAGGACTGAATTTGAGTTTGTATACTATCTATGAGGACTCCATTGAGAATGGATATTGTCTAGAAGGCAATATTCTTGTTTAAACTCTCAGTTTATGTTTTGTCATATGTTACACGACAGTTGTGTTATTAAGTTTTTATTTGTATTTTGTACCATGTATCTGACGACCCAAGATGGGTGATGTATACCTATTTTGGGGGCGTCACAATAGACCTGCCATTTTGCATTAATACTGCTCCAATTCTAATAGCACTAGCATCAGTTTCTAATACAAATGGAATACTGAAATTAGGCAAAGCCAACACCGGAGAAGAAACCATAACTCCTTTGAGCTTAACAAAAGCCTCTTCAGATTCAACACTCCAATGGAACTGATATTTTTTAAGCATATCAGTCAGTGGTTTACTTATTAAACCATATTGTCTAATGAACTTCCTATAATAGCCTGTGAGACCCAGAAATCCCCTCAAAACCTTAAGGTTCTTAGGCTTTGGCCACTGCACCATACACTCTATCTTTGCAGGATCAGTAGAGACTCCCTCAGGTGTAATGATATGACCAAGATACTGAACTTGTTGTGTAGCAAAAATACATTTGGACAATTTGGCATACAACTGATGTTGCCTCAGCAACTGTAATGTCATTTCCAAATGTTGTAAATGAGTTTCATATGTGGGACTGTAAACTAGGATATCATCAAAAAAAACTAAGATGAACT
This sequence comes from Panax ginseng, assembly GCA_020205605.1. Lineage (NCBI taxonomy): Eukaryota > Viridiplantae > Streptophyta > Magnoliopsida > Apiales > Araliaceae > Panax > Panax ginseng. The sequence goes on from CM035139.1 coordinate 8,834,675, forward strand.
TCCTCAAATAAGGGGCAAAAACAGTGTTCATTAGGCTCTGAAAAGTAGCTGGAGCATTGGTTAGCCCAAAAGGCATAACTTTAAACTTATAATGCCCTGAATGAGTCCTAAAAGCTGTCTTAGGTATGTCAGGTGGGTGTACTCTTATTTGATGATAATCGGACACGAGATCCAACTTGAAAAAAACTTGAACCATTCGGTTCATCCAACAACTCATCTATTACGGTATAGAAATTTATCTTTAATAGTAGCATCATTGAGTGCTCTATAATCAATATACATACCCTCATACGTATTATCATGTTTTTTTACTAACAAAACTAGAAAAGCAAAAGGATCATTATTATTCGAATAACCCCACTATTCAAAGAACTCACCACTATTTTCTCAATTTGATTTTTATACATATGGATATCTATAGGTCTCAAATTCATAGGTTTGCTACTTTCCGCAAATTAACATGATGGTCATGAGATCTTTCGGTGGTATACCTTTAGGTTCTTCAAAGACATCCGAGAATGATTTCAAAATCTCTTTAAGTTTTGGATGTGATAGAGTTTCGAGGGTGGACAGCCTTTACATTCCAAGATTCCATATAAACATCCAAAAAAACCATGAGATGTTGTTCATGAATGAGTTCCGAACTCACTAGATTCCATTAGTCTGTATTGTTGAGTGACATTAATGTCTTCCCTTTCATCAACACTGTCTCCCCATTTTGCATAAATTGAGCCGCAGTTTATTGAAGTCAAAAGTTATAGGACTTCATCGTCTCAACCATCGAACCCCTGTAACAAAGATCAACACCACCCAATGGCAGAATCCTCATCATTGTAGTGTAATCTCTACCCTGCACCTGCCATTGGAACTCTGAACACACTTGTTCACTTTGCACCTTAAAACCATCTGCAACTGAAACCATCACTGGTGGAGTATTTGTTAGCTTAACCCTCAATTTCTTAGCAGCGTGAGGATCTAAGAAATTTTCAGTGCTACCACTGTCAATTAATATGCTAAATGATCTGCCCCCCACTGTCCCTTGTACTCTGATGGTATTGTTAGCATTATGGCCAGATAAAGCATACAATGTGTAAGATCCCAACTTTTATGAATAAAGATGATTTTTCTATAAATATCATTTTTGAATATTATGGAATGAATTTGTTATAATGTTATAGTTGTGGGTAGTATTTATAAATTCTGCAAAGTATACAAGTTGTTATATTATATTCGATTGGTCGGGGAATATTTGTTTTAAGAGGGAATATTCAGATAACGCATTTAAATTATTGGTGGACCCTTACAACGGAATTATTGTCGGATTGAGAAAACGACAAAATATTTTTTATGAAAATAATGGCGGAAGTTTTACCGTTAATCTTGTTGAACTACTCGGTAGTAAAAGTACAAAGAATACGCTGGCGTCGCATAAGAAGTAATACCTGCAGTATTGATTATTGATGCTTACGTGAGAAGTCACTCGGTTTGTTCAATTATTTCACTGAAGAATTGTTGCATAAGATCTCACGTTATTTGATTCAATTATTGTCAATATTTTATATATTATTAAATCAATAATTGAGATGACAAAGTTATTAATATTATTATTTGCAATATTAACGATGTCTAGAAGTTACGTCAAGAGAGGTTTGGTCACCTAATCATACGCCCAATCAGGAGAAATCCTTATCGAAAGCCCCCTTCCGGGAATGACCTGGTCGATTAATATTGTGAATTATAATAATGATGATAAATGTTGTTAAAAATATTGAGGTAAATTTTTATGAAGTAGTTGATGTAATTATTTGATTCCCATTCATCCATTTTTCAAAATCATCGATAGAAAGTTATTCAATATTTATATATATTATAAAATGGGGGGCCACAAGTGATGATGACTTTTGGTGGGGCCACAAGAGTTGATAACATGTGTTGGGGGAGAAATTTTTGCTAGAGAATGAATTAATAACGTAAGAAGGAGGGTAGTACTAGTTAAGCTTATATATATATATATATATATATATATATATATATATATACAAAAAGATAACTTATGTATGACATAAGTTAATAATTGTCTCAGGGGTGCAGTTTTTCAAAGAAAAAGGTGCCGTGTGATGCATGGTTGTGGTGGTACGAGTGATCACGGGATTCATCCCGTGAATTCATAAAAGACATATGTTATATATATAAATATAATATATATTATATTTTATTTAAAAGTTTTGTTTTATTAGAATATTTTATGGATCGTCCGATTAAAAGTAAATCATCGGACCGTTTCATGAATTAGTTACTATTCGGTCCATTCTCCTATAATAAGCTCATTCCTTCATTATTTCTTACGATTTCACCGAAACTCTACCAGAGAGAAACTATAGAGAAAGAAGAAAAGTTTTCTCGCTACTTCACTACTTCTATATCCAGATTCTTTAACTGTAGTGGGTATTATTTCTTTTGTATTCATGAAGAGAACTTCGTTATTCCATTCTTTATTATTTCATTGTAATAAACTCAGTACGTGGGCTACCCTATACTTGGTGAAATTTTAACTCAGATAATGAAATTTACCTATACTTGGTGAAATTCTTACATTATTCCATTCGTTATTATTCATTGAATATCCCGCTCTACATGCGTTTTACGGGACCGGTTTCCGTCTTTATTATTCTCGTTGAATAACTTTTCTCTATGCGCTTTTACGCTGGACTCGTTAAAATCTTTATTATTCTCGTTTGGAACATCCTCGCTTGCATGTAATTTTTACGACTTCGGTTCCGTTATTTATTATTACATTGGAATAACTTTGTCATCACAATACCGCATGCATGATGATTTTTTTGTTATTTCATTCTTTATTATACTCGGTTGGTTAAAGTTTTGACTTCTATACTCCATGAAATTAGTGGAATATCCTCGATATTTCAAGGCTTCATCCAAAGATCTTTTCATGGAAATATTCTTCCGAGCATTCTTGAATTTTACTCTACAAAGAAGTATCATGTCGACAATTTGGGACGTTATTAGTTTCGGATAATTTAATTCGTGAACTTGTTTTATTGAATTCTTATATCATTGTCATCATCCTCATGTTTATATTTTTTTGAAAGTCATCCGTGTCTCCGTAGTACATAGATGGACTTGGTATGATTATGACTCGAGAGATTATTCTAAGATAATCACGTAGTAATGTTACAAATGATGTGGTAAAAGTCCCTCATTGGCCCGTAGTGCATTGATGGACGAGTTGTTGGCATGATCATGACCATTGATGAATACACGAATATCCTTCGCCCGTAGAGTGCATGGATAATTTGTGGTTGTGATCTTAATGAATATCTTTGGTCGTAGAAAGGCAGGGATGATGTGGATTATTTATTGTTGAGTCCCCAGTGATAAAAGTGATGAAAACCTTTTAAATCATAAAAGATAGTAGATTTTATTCTCTACTTGACTCTTTTAATGGATTGCATGTCTACCGCAGCTTAAACTTGGTGTCTATTGTATTTTATCGGTTTAACATTGTTGAAGACTAATGATAATTTATTTCGCATTATCTTAGTTATAATATTTCTTACTTGGTACTTGGCTAGTTGAGCTCACCCTTTCTTTCACTTATTCTCTTTCGAAAATGAAAACGTGGCAGAGACTAGTCGGGGAATGGAGTGACGGTCAGATGATAAGATTAGTAGTCCTCACTATTACATTAAATAGTGTGACAATAAATGTAATGAGGACTTATCTCGAGAGTGGATATTGTCTGAAGACAATAATTGTATTAAAACTCATGCCTTTCTTGTTGTATATTAAAGATTGTATTCAGATACGTCAGATTATGTATTTGGCGACTTCGAGAATAGGTGATGTATACCTATTTTGGGGCGCCACACAATGTTATTTATACATCATCCTTTTGATCCTCCAATAATGGTCCTGTTTTTTCTTCCCCTGCATCTCTCTACATATATACAATTTTTACGTTCCTCGGTTCCAAGCACATTTCCTCCTTCTCGGATGGTACTATCATGAACAATTGAGGTTGTTTGCATACATGACCAAAAACATACGGCTCATCACAGGAAAAATATAGCCCCTTCCTCCTTTTTTCAAGTATTTGATCTCTAGTCAAATGCTTAACTGGTAGAACTCTTCCTTGCTCATTTCTAGACCAAACAACCTTAGTTTCCCCCACATTAGGTCTAGAGAATTCCATTCCATTATTGCTGACACTTTTCTGCAAGCTAGAATTCATTGCTATATTTCTGCTGCTGGAATTATTAATGATAAAAGATTTTAGTACAATTTTGCTTCTTCTGATCCATGCTTCCACTTTAGCTTCTTCAACTCTAGCCAATCGAATAGTCTCCTTAAGAGTAGTAACCCCTAACTCCTGGATACCTAATTGAATATCCTCCCTCAGTCCACTAACAAAGCAATCAATAAAAAATTCTTCATTCAACTTTGAATTTTTTATCAGTGCCCAACCTCTTAGTTCTTCAAACTTTGTTCGATATTCATCTACAGTTGTGGTTTGTTGCAACTTTTTAAGTTCAACTATAGGATTCATCTTAGTCTCACGGCTAAATCTAGCAAGCAATTCATCAATTAAACCATTCCAAGTCGTGTCAACACCATTTTCAACAAAACTAGAATTCGATAACTCAAAGATCTCCTCTCGAGATGCATAGTTCTTAGGTATATTTTTTCGATTTTCAAAGAACATTATGATAAGAAAATAATTTATTGCACTTCCTAATCCAGGTCCTTGGGTTAGATCCATGAAATTTAGGAAATTCAAATCTAATATTCCTGAATATACCTTCATTTATAATGTTCTGTGTATTACCTCCCTCAAACGATCCAAAGATTGATCCAGAACCTTGTTGATTTAGATTTGGATTTGGAGGAGTTTGTTGATTGTGACTATCAGACTTTCCCTTATCTTGCTTCTGACCTTGTGCTATCAACATTGCTTCAACTCCTTTCATTAGCTTCTTAAGCTTATCATCGAATCCTTTTTGCAGAGACTCCACTGAAGATTGCAATTGAATTTGCAAATCCTGAAGGTTCGTTTCTAAATTCGTTAATCTCTGATTGTTAGTAGCCATAACCACTGATCGTAACAAGCTTTGATACCACTTGTAAGGATTTGGATAATCAAATTCCTTACTGAGCTTAAGTTCAGCTCAATTTATGGAGATTTGTGACTAAGAAGAGATTTAGAGAGAGAAAGAGATAGAATTCAGAAGAAGTAGAGAGAAGTTCAGAAGGAAGAACAATTCATTTCATGCCCTAACTGATTACAAATAGTTTCTTTTATACACAATAAAATGAACGCTACGATAACTAACTGACTCAATTATTACACAAAGACTATTATACCATTAATGGATATTTATCGTAGAGTTCTAGCTGATCGTAGAGTAGCATATCGTAGTGTAGCAGCTGGGTTCCTTACAAAATTCAATATCTCACAAATCAATTATGAAATTGCAATTATTCCAGAGCTAGTTAGTCTGCTAGAAATTATGAAGTGTCTTAACTTTTGTTAATTCATATATTTACTGAACTTTATTTGGGATTTCTTGTAGGATTTGGTTATGGTAATCATGATGATGCAAGCTTCATACTCGGTGAGAAAATTAGTCTCAACTATGGAAGTAACACACTAGACATTCTGAGTATAATGATTGGTATACAGGTAAGAGAGTTCTTCACTTCTGCATGGTATTTTGACTCTTAGATTGACACCTAACCAATCCATTTAACATACTTGACCAACACGTGGTAGTAAATAAAATTTTAAGTTATGAGCCTTCCCCATTTTGAATCTCTATCCAATGGAATGATGGCTTGATTTCTGGGTTGTTACAGTTCACGCTTTTGCTTCATGTGCTATGGCGAGGGTTCAGAAGGATTTCCTCTTATCCTAATATGTAGGATGTAGCTGTGTAGGACTTATGTTTATATCCAAATGTTGCGAGATAAATAGCAACTGCTTACTGAACAGTAGCATGTATCATTTCACCATTCTAAAACGCTATTTTCCTTACTATTTATGCACAACCAAAAAATGTAGATTCTTCGCTTTATTACGCTGCACGATCTGAAAATTCATGTATTAAATTTGCTTGCTTCAAATTCCGATTGAATCTTTATTTATTTTTTGAAATGTCCTTGTCCAGAACTACGGACCATGGTTTGACATCGCGGGAGCAGGACTTTTTTCTGTTATTCTTACTGGTATGGGGAATGCCAAGGAGGATCTTTCTTCTAGAGAATGGACCTATCAGGTTTCAATCTCTACTTTGATTATTCAATCAATACAACCATATTTAGGCCACATCCTTTTGACGTTAGAAATTATCAAAATATGTTGAACTTCTTTCAGTAATAATACTTGCAGTGTTGAACAAATTTAATTATTTGTTTGCACTGCATGCATGCATACATACATACATATATATATATATATATATATATATATATATATATATATATGAGTTCCATCTACGAAAGAATGAGTCATTTGATGAGTTAACTTTTTTGGTATGTTGAAATTTTAATTTTTAATTTTTTTTGCTCCAAATTAAATTTCATAAGCCAAAAAGCCATTGCTTATAATATGATAAAACCCCATATATATATATATATATATATGTTTTTTATCTGCAACAATGATACAACATTCCTTAGTTATGACGGGATATTCATTCAGGACTTTCGTGAAATATCATTTATGAAAGTGGTGTTTGAACACATTAAAATACAAGAAGTTTAAGATTTTCATAGAAAGGTCTTAGATATAGCTTATAATGAGTGGAAACTGCCTTCATGAATTTTCCAGATCAAGTAACTGGCGGTCTCATCCACCATTATAATACAAAGAAAAAAAAATCTGAAAATAACAGTAAATAATAGAGAAAAAAGGATAGAACAACTTATCATATTAAAAAAAAGATAGAAGAAACGAAAGTAAAATAGACTTCTCTTGCACCAGCCTAATAATACCCTGGACGCTCCATCCCCTCATCTAAACCCAACCAACCATGTAGATGACTTGTCTCCTGCCTTGTTATGAGACAGACACTGTGCTTTTTCTCCTTCTTAGCTTGGACTGTTTCCATAGACCTACCATAAGGGAGAAATTGATACAGATTACCTGGTTTGGGGATGAAATCTGAGGGCATAGTGGAGGGGGATGCCTTGCTATTTTTATCAAGCAAAATTGTATGTTCTTTATTTTATCTTTTATATTAGATTGTTGCCTAACCTATTTCCTTATGTTCAGGTGGGACTTGAAGGAGAATACCTTGGACTTGATAAAATAAGTCTTGCAAATAATTCGCTATGGATCCATGGGAGTTCCTTGCCTATTAATAAGAGTTTGATATGGTACAAGGTATATATGCATTTCATGTTAGGGTTCTACTATAGAAATTAATATTGGAAAAAAGACATTGATTTTTTTCCGGTAACTAAAAGGCATTGATATGTGACTTGGCTATATGCTTAGTATAGGATGTAACACTGCACCTGGCATATGTGAAAGTAAGACGAATGACATGAATCTTTCATTATTGTTTACATAATGGTGCTCAACACATAATTACCGGGGAAGATATTTTCTTTTCTTTTCTTTTTCAGATAATCTTTTTACCTTATTTTCTTGATAGTCAACTCATCAAACTCTAGTTTGTTAGTACGTAACAGAGGGCCTGCAGTTCTGGTAGTGATCAACTTTTATTTTCAGATATTTATTAAACTTTTATCCTGCTAACCTGAGTGAGGTTTGTACAAAATTATAGGTTTACAGACCTGATGATTATATTGACCGATGTCATAATTTGATTGTCCAGCAGTGAGATCAATTTTCATCAAGTCAAAAGAATTTTTCCCCATAATATAATGTAGTAATAGTGATATTTGGCCTTACAGCTCCTGTGTATGAATACATGGAACAACTAAAAACATTGTGCGGAGCATGTCCAGTAACAGAGTTCAAGTCCTGAGGAGTTAGTTGAATGGTCTAACTATTAAATTATACTACCTCCGTTCCTAAAAGATTGTCGTTTAAGGTTTTGACACATGGATTAAGAAAGTAACATTTACCAAATAAAATTTGTTTGAAATTCCATCACTACTCTTTATGGGAAGTTGAAAACTATTAATACAAGAGAGAATTTCTTGGGACAATGAGAGAAGGTAGGGGTAATATAGAAAAGTAAATAATTTATTCTCCTTGAAAGTTATAAACAACAAACTTTTTATTTTTTCTAAAACGACAATATTTTAGAAACGGGAGGGAGTATATCACAAAAAAGTACCAAACTATAAAATCAAGTTCATGAATATTTTAGATATTAGACTTGGTCTGAGTGGAACGTATGTTTGCTGTTTTTAAATTCTTAATCAAAATCCTTGCTATTGTTTTCCGAACATGAGACTCAGTTCACATTCTGAGGGTTCTTAGTCGGAAGGCTGGATCAGTTTGAAAATTTATTCTCATCATGAGGCTACAATCCTTGCTCCTGGAGGTAAGGGTCCCTTATCCCTGGATCTTTCTAGCATGGGAAAGGGTCAAGCATGGATTAATGGACATGGCATAGGTCGATATTGGTCTGCCTATCTCTCACCTTCAACTGGCTACTCCGAGAAATGTGATTACAGGGGAACCTATGATCCATCGAAATGTCTAAAGAAGTGTGGCCAACCTGCTCAAACATTGTAAGTAGAAATAAAGATGTTATGTTCTGTAGTGCATGTGCACTACTCAACATAATTGTGCACCGTTGAATAATTCATATGGTCTATACAATATGCGTCACACTCACACAACACATATTTTATCATGGATTCATCAACAAAGGAAAAGGAAAGGAAATCAATTACAGTTTACAGCCAAGAATTATAAAAAGACAACTTTTTTGGAGCTCAACTAAATCTTAGTTAACCAGAGTACTGAAAATTTGGATTTTATTTTTTAATGAAAATTCAGATGGATCACTTAATTTTTCTTTTTCTTTGTTATCCTATGATCCATCTAATATCCAATTTAGACAAAATCCAGTTTCTTATTAAATTTTCTTGTTTTTTGATAAATGAAATACAACTAAAATGGAAGACAAATTATCCAAGTATCATATACCACGCACTTAGGTACATCCTGGTGAGAACCTACTTGTTCTCCATGAAGAGCTTGGTGGAGACCCTTCAAAACTTTTTTTGCTGACGCAAACTGGGCAAGATCTATGTGGACATGTGTCAAATGCTGATCCTCCATCTGCTGATTCCTGGAAACCACACTTAGATTTCAAGTCTCAAACCCCTGAAGTTCGACTAGCATGTGAGCAAGGATGGAATATTACTTCCATTCACTTTGCGAGCTATGGAACTCCCGAAGGAGTTTGTGGTGCGTTCAGTCTTGGGAGTTGTCATGCCGATGTGTTATCAGTTGTTCAGCAGGTAATAAAGCTCTTACATTTCCCTATTTGTTATGGAAAATCAGTAGTTTACTCAGCCTAGACTTGCCAACTTGAGATTCATAGTTGCATTACTTAAAACTTTCTTGTTCGTATACATTTGGTGCTAATTTTATCGTTTTTTTTAATCTCCTTACTACTTAATATCACATTCCTAATGTGTTTAACAGGCACTGTAAGTTTGTACTGGGAAGAAAAAATGTTCAATTCCCGTCTCCACAGCTATCCTTGGGGACCCGTGGCCCGGGGTTCTGAAAAGCTTGGCAATTGAAGTTTGTACTCGGTGAATGAAGAACGATAGGGTCTGAAGAATTTGTGGTAGAAGCTTTGTGATGCTCCAAAAAGTGGATTATCCTGCTGTGCCATTTGTTGAGTATGCTCCAAGTGAAATAAACTTAGAAAGCTTCTAATGTAATCATTCTACAAGCACAGCGACTTCATTATCTTATATACTTCTCACTTTAAGTTGAATTTACAGTGTATGAAATTTCGCACTTTGTGAATTCAATGGTAAGCTAGCTACTTGATGCAATTAAAAAAAAATACCATTTCAGAATCCTTCTAGATGACCCTCAGTTTGAAGTTCACATTTATAAGCAACTTGATAGCAAACAAATTCAAGGATATTTCTACAAACAAAACTTTGAAATCACAAATTTGAGGGCAAATTAGTTTCTTCCAACACTAATTAAAATGGAACTTAGATATGTACATAAATCATGTACGTATATTGTATATAAAAAAAATCCAAAAACACTGTGGACAGGAAAATTGAACATAAATGTATTTGAATTTCACCTATTTATATTTTGACCCCAATAGAGGGTAAAATTACAAATAGGTAAAATTCAAATACACTCCTTTCTAATTTTCCAGTCCACGTTGAAGAGCTCAAAAGTAACCAAAGAGGTTAGCATGGTTACTGTAGAACATCAGGAACATAAAATTCAGTAAGCAAATTTTTATTGTTATATAATAAAAACATAGATAAAATAGCTTCTACATGTTTCCGAGATGCCATAGAAAGAGTTTTAATATTAATTGACACGCTCTATTTGAACGAATAACGAGATTCATCTGTGATGAAACTTCACCAATAACAAACAAAGTCATTTCATCCACAGTGAGACCATCCATGCCATCATGGAATAAGAAGTATCTTTCCAATATGTATGCTGCTTTCCATGAGGCGGTGAGCCTCGGCTGCATCAGATAATGGTAAATATTTATAGACCACAGGTTTCACTTTGCCTGCTATGATTGCTGGCCAAACGTTCTTCTCCACTTCACTCACAATAAGAGCTTTGTTTTCTAGGCTTCGGCTTCGCAAACCAGCAGCTGCATAAGTCATAAGTTAATATAAGAGCTTATATAATTTTCCATATAAAATATAAGAAACTAAAGAATATAGGGTTAGAGATTATATATCCAAGTAATTAAACAACAGATAAACATATTAGAGCTCTTCAGTTTTTTGTGAAATGAAATTGTTCTTGAAGAACAAGAAACCATCTTTCTGAAGCATTCAAAAGTAATACAGCTATTTTTTCCTGAAAATAAAGTGTCTGCTACTGTGGTTTTTTGCTTTGGAATTAAGTACTACTATACTTGCATGAAGTTTTACATAGATTCAGATTCGTCAATCGCCTCTCCGTATGTTCCAGTTGTATAGTTCTAGTGTTGGGTTCAAGATAGCTTTAACTTGTAGATATACCTAATAACACTAATGTTAGGTTGCATTTACATCTGCAGACATGTTTACAAAACTAATTCTCTAAGAGCATTAGAACATTATTATTTTCAACTGAAAAAATTATTAAATAGGATCACAAAACTAATTGGATGCACCTTTGAAGTGGATTGTATTGTACATATTTTGTAACTTAAAAACAATAAAGCCATGATAAAGGGTTTTCGTACATACCCTGCACTGTCAGGCGTTTTGCCAACAAACTAGAAAGATTTGCTTGTGTTACTGCACCACCCATAAAGCCAATAATGAAAAGTCTCCCATCAATATTTAGGCTGTCAAGGTTTCTCTGAAAGTAGGATGCGCCAATATTATCTAGTATAACATCAACACCTGTTATGAACATTATGGGTTAGATTTACTCTACCTAAATCTATGTGATATAGAGGATGCATTAAATTCCTGTTAGATAAAGCTTTTTCAGGTTGCAACAAGAGCAACAACTTTAATCAATCAAGCTCTATATAAAGTGTTATGTTCAAGAGAGTTCACCCTTCCCTCCCGTTTCTTCCTTCACTCGTGCAACAAAGTCTTCAGTCTTGTAATTGATGCAAACATCAGCCCCAAGATCCTTGCAAACTGCTAATTTTTCCTCATTTCCTGATGAACAAGATTGTTTAAATAATGCGAGAACAAGGAAACTAGTGTAAAGCTGACCTAAATAACTTCTCATGAGAGTAAATTTTCTATTAGACCTGCAGTGACGAATACTTTAACTCCTAGGTGCTTAGCAATTTGAATTGCAAATGTACCAATTCCGCTAGAGCCTCCATGTACCTGAAATTTAGAAGTACTCAGGTGAAGCCTCCATTAGTGGATTGACAACAAAATGATACCAGCAGAGAGACAAACCATATACAACCAGGAAGATAAGGTTACCAGTTTAGAAAATCTAAATTGTTACATCACCTCACAACTATCAGTGCCGCCAATCTAAAAATTTAACATGATTATCTCGTTCTACAGTTTTCTTCCCTAATGCAACTTTTAAAAGTGGAAGATGACTAATTGTGATCCAAATACTTATCGTGAGAGGCAGGAATGTTTTAACTCCCTGAGCAAGATCTTACCCATTTCACATGACTTTTATAAAGTCAAAAACAACTAAAGAGAAAAATCTTTAAAAGTTATGTGTGCTTTTATATCAGAAAGATTGCAGTTGGCTTTGCTAAGATTATATAACACATGTAAATTTTTTGTCAAATATCAGAATTGGCATTAGTAGCTTGCAAAATTGGGTAGCTTTAAATATTTCTCCAATGCAATTAACAAAATAACATCAGAAAGGGGCCTAAGTTACCAGGAATGTCTCCCCTGAAGATAGCTTGCTCATCATAAACACAGTTGACCAAACGGTGCAAGCTACCTCAGGAAAACTTGCAGCATCTTTCAAAGAAACACCATGTGGAACAGGAAGAATTTGTCCAGCTGGTACAGCTACTTTTTCGGCATACCCTCCTCCACTAAGAAGAGCACATACCTGATTAACAGAATTTTCATAATTACTCGGCCTTTTACAAAAAAAGAAAAAGAAAAAGTTTGTTTAGTACCCTATTGAAATGGAAGAACGAAAAACTGGAAGTACTATGTTTCAGCAGATTAGGTGCTACAAACATCATAAGAATGATAAGGAATAAAGCATAAGATCCACTTTTCATTATCTTTTAACTTCTCCTCCACTTCCCAGCATCCAGGACAAAGTAAAAAACCACTAGCACGATAAATTCCAATACAACAGCTGAATACTTATTCTCTCATTAAGTTGGTTTGAAAACACTATGTTTTCAACTGAACTATTTTTTAGAAACACAAGAAAAAAATTAGTCTCCTTTCCATCCCTCTACTTTCTTAGAGTTACTATTTCAAACTTGGTGCAGTTTCACTTCAACAGTTTATAGTAAGAAGAAACTATCATCTATATTTAGTTACATTCAACTCAAACTTTGCTTAAAAACCTTAACTTTCACAAGTGGACTCTCATTTTGGGACAAATGGAGTACGATAATTCCATCTAAACTAAACTCCATCATGAACATGCAATAGTACACTACTATAACTGAAAGCTTGACATTCAGATGGGTATTTTACTATTTTCTTTAAGGAACTATAGGAGTAAATTCAAGAAATAATAAACTAAAACAATCAAACAAATTTTCTCAGCTTCCCAAAACAAACTAAAACAACAAAACCCATCAAATATAATGTTCCCAATTTGCAGTTCTTGAAAGAAACTGATAATTTGCTCAGGAATCCATAATTTACAGAGACTGAACTGAAAATACTCTAAATTACCTGGTCGCCAATTTTCCAGCGGGTGACGTTTTGGCCAACGGCTTCAATAGTCCCAGAACATTCCAGACCCAGATAGGGACTGGCACCCTTTGGAGGTGGGTAAGCCCCTTTCCGCTGAAGGGTATCTGCTCTGTTGATAGCAGTGGCTTCAACTTTAATCAGAACTTCATTTTCTGCGATCTGGGGGTCTTCCACTTCCTGCAATTTCAACACTTCCGCCTCCCCTGGACTTGTAATTACAATTGCCTTCATATTTCTGTCCGTCTCACAGTCTCAGTTCCAGTCTCCAGAGAAGGAGTGAGAAAATGATCCTTTTACTTGATCATTTTGTCTTTTTGAGCTAATATACCTTATTAATTAAAATCATTTCCGATAAATTTTTAAAACTACAATTTTAGTTTTTTATAAACAGCCCATCTATAATACCCTTCCCATTTCTAAACAAGTGACGTTTTAAAAAAAAAAATATTATAATTTATCTGTTGTTTATAACTTTTTAGAAAAATAAATTATTTAATTTCTTATATCACCCCTACTTTCTCTGAAATTATAACCCTTAATATTAATAATTTTTAACTTTCCATGAGAGGATATTGATAGAATTTCACACATATTTTAGTTATTAAATAATAGTATTAAATGACTTTTTTAATTCATATGTAAAAACTTTAAACGACACTTATTTAAGAATGGAGAGAGTATTAACTAAAAATATGATGGAATTAGTGATAATATCTAAAACAATGATTCTTTTTTGAATTATTTTATGTCTTTAAATAGGCAATAATAATTTAGGATTTATGTCTAATATTAATTGAAAATTTAAGATTTGGACCCTATGTGTCCCAATAGTTAGAGCTTTGGATCCTTATGGAAAAGGATTAGGACCCCCAACGGAGATGGGTTTGGGCTTCTTTGTATTTTACTTATAAAAGATTCAAATCTATACATGTCTTGGGCTTGGGCTTAGGGTTGGGCTTGGGCTTGGTCTACAGACTCAAAAATCATGATCTGCACTCTAAAATCCAATTGCAACTTAGTAATTGTCTTGCACCTTGAAATTTTAAAAAATAAAAATAGGAGTATGTATTTATAGTCAATATACTAAAAAGTCAAACAAGTGCACGGCAAAAAATAAAAATAAATAGTTCAATCCAATTGCAGGATGGGCTAACTCGGACTAAAGTGCATAAGAATTTCTTCTTTCTTTTTCTTTTTTTTAAAGTAATGTTAGAGGTACAAAATATAAGATTTTAAATTAATGGTACAAGTATAACTACAATTTGTCCATTTTCTTTTCAAAGGAAGGAAGCAACCAATATTAAGGGCATGTTACCCTTTTAAAATGACATATAAGTTAAAATTAAAATAATTTATAAATCATATTAAGTGATAACTTATAAATAAAAAAATTTGACAACCTTTTGACTTAAAAATTATAAATTAAATTAAAATAAAATGTGAAAGTATTTGATTACAATAACTTATACGTTAAAATAAGATATATAAAATTATTAAAATAAGGAAGAACAATCTTTATATTTGGTCAAACTTACTAATTTTAAGATGAGTTATAAGTCATTTTTAATAAATCATTCCCAAACATTTCAACAGTAAAAAAAAAACTTATAAATTAATTGTAAGACTCCAACTTTTTAATAAAGATGATTTTTCTATAAATATCATTTTTAAATATTATGGAATGAATTTGATATAATGTTATAGTTGTGGGTAATATTTATAAATTTTGCAAAGTCATGCAAGTTGTTATATAATATTGATTGGTGCGGAAATATTCGTTTTAACGAGGGGAACATTAAACGACGGCGACAATCATTGGTGAAACCCTACAACGGAATTATTGTTCGGATGGAGAAAGCGATAAAAATATCTTTTTATGAAAATAACGGCGGAAGTTTTACTGTTAATCTGTTGAAACACCCGGTGTTAAAAGTATATAATGTCTGGCGTCTTTGCATAGTAGCACACGATATTGATGCTTACGTGGAAGTCACTCGGTTTTGTTCAATTATTGCTCTGATAATTGCTTCCCATAGATCTCACGTTATTTGATTCAATTATTATCGATATTTTATATATTATTAAATCAATAATTGAGACGACGAGGTTATTAATATTAACGATGTCTAGAAGTTCTGTCAAGGAGAGGTTTGGTCACCTAATTGCGCGCCAATAGAGAGAAATTCTTATTGAAAATCCCCCTCTTTCCTGGGAACGATCTGGTCGATTAATATTGTGAATTATAAAAATGATGATAAATATTGTTACAAATATTGAAGGAATTTTTTTTATAAAATCTTTGATGTAAATTTTGCTTATTATATGAACCCCCATTTACCTATTTTTGAAAAATAATCGGTAGAAAGTTATTATATATATGTATATATATAATCAGTATATACATATTATATATAAATGTGCAGGTGTGTGCATGTGACTATGTGTTGCGTGTGTAAGGAAATGGGAGGATTGAATGAAGGGTGATGGAATTATTTTGGTCAAGGGTAGTAGTATTGCAGAATGATATATATATATATATATATATATATATATATATATATATATTATTTAAAGTTTCGTTTTATTAGAATATTTTATTGCATAGTATCCTTTCTATTCTCCTATAAATAGAAGCTCATTCCTTAGTTATTTCTTACGAATTCACTGAAACTCTAGAGAGAAAAAATTATAAAGAGAAAGAAGAAGAGAAGTCTGCTACTTTTCTTTTCCTATATCCAGTTTCTTCTAAGATAAGGGGTATTATTTCTTTCATATTCATGAAGAGAACTTCTGTTATTTCATTCTTTATTATTCTGTTGGAATAACCTGTATAAGCGGACTACCCTATACTTGGTGAAATTCTTCTGTTATTCCATTCTTTATTATTCTGTTGGAACATCATGTTCGCATGCGTTTTATACGACGGATTCGGTTCCGTCTTTATTATTCTGTTGGAACATCATCATGCTCATGCGTTTTACGCCGGACCTGGTTCCGTCTTTATTATCCTGTTGGAATATCTTGTCTGTGCGTTTTACGCCGGACCTGGTTCCGTTATTTATTATTATGTTGGAATAACTCGCCTCGTGCGATCTCATCGCAGCTTTGGTGATTTCTTTTGTTATTCCATTCTTTATTATATTCAGTTGGTTAAAGTTTGACTTCTATACTCCATGAAATTAGTGGAATATCCTCGATATTTTTGCGCTTCATCCAAAGATCTTTTCATGGAAATATTCATATGAGCATTCTTAAATTTTTTCTACAAAGAAGTATCGTATTGACGACAATTTGGACGTTATTAGTTAGGAATAAATTAATTCTTGAACTTGTTTTATTGAATTCTTATATCATTGTCATCATCCTCATGTTTATATTTTTTTTGAAAGTCATCGTGGCTCTGTATTGCATAGATGGACTTGGTATAATTATGACCGAGGATTATTGATTGTAATCATGACTGTAATGTTATAAATGATGTGATAAAAGTCCTCATTGGCCCGTGAAAGTGCATTGATGAACATTTGTTGGCATGATCATGACCATTGATGAATACACGAATATCCTTGGCCCGTAGTGCATGGATAATTTGTGGTCGTGATCTTAATGAATATCCTCGGCGTAGTAGTTAGGGGGATGATGTGGATTATTTATTAAGCTGAGTCCCAGCGATAAAAGTGATGAAAAATCTTTTAAATCATAAAAGATAGTAGATTTTATTCTCTACTTGACTCTTTTAATTGATTGTTTGTTTCGTTGTAGTTAAACTTGTGTTTGTTATATTTTATCAGTTTAACACTGTTGAAGGCTAACGATAATTTATTCTGCATTATCTTAGTCATAATATTTCTTCTTTGTGCTAGTTGTGTTTCACCCTTTCTTTCACCGTTTTCTTGTGAAATGAGAAGCGTGGCGGGACTAGTTGGAGAAGCGGAGTGGCCGGTCGGATGATAGTATTAGTAGTCCTCACTATTACATTAAATAGTGTGAAAATAAATGTAATAAGGACTCTTTTGAGTGTGGATATTGTCTAGATGACAATATTCTTATTAAAACTCTCGATTGTATGTTTTGTCGATATTATATTACGGAATTTTGTATTATTAAGTTGTATTTGAATTTTGTACCATGTATTTGGCGACTCAAGATGGGTGATGTATACCTATTTTGGGGGCGTCACAATTGGTATCAAAGCTTAGGATATGATCTCCATTGAGATTTGAGATAAGAACCTGGGAGGGAGAGGCGGGAATTCCTTGCTTAGTATGACTTACCTAAATTTATTTGGTATTTAATTGGTCGATTCGAGTATAGGAATAATATGTGATATGTTAATTAACCCTTATTTTGTGGCAGTATTTAAAAATGACATCCAAGAATGTTGAAAACATCAATGGAGCACAGGAGACCGTTGAGTCTCCACAGATCAATAATCAGGATAATGTGCATCAGGAAGGCGACAATCCTCAGGCAAACAACAACACGGACCAGATGATGAACGATGGAATGTCCAGAGGCTTTATGCAATTCATGCAACATCAGGCAAGAGCGGCTCCTTATAAAATACAGGTGAAAATACTGACAACTCTCAGACGGTCACCGCTAAGCAGTTCAAAGAACTGGGACCACCGGAGTTTTTTGGAGAGCCAAAACCACTTAAGGCAGAGACATGGATAAAATAGATCAATAAGATATTTGATGTATTGGGATGCTCCGAGGAGCAAAAGGTTCCCTTTGCCACCTTTATGTTGCGGGCAGAGGCAGATTACTGGTGGGAA
This sequence comes from Panax ginseng, assembly GCA_020205605.1. Taxonomy (NCBI): domain Eukaryota; kingdom Viridiplantae; phylum Streptophyta; class Magnoliopsida; order Apiales; family Araliaceae; genus Panax; species Panax ginseng. The sequence continues at coordinate 8,852,998 of CM035139.1, forward strand.
TCTGTAAAGCGTACTCAACCTGCCGCACTCAAGATGTCTTGGGAGAAGTTCCAAGAACTGTTCAACATACGACAAGTACTTTCCCGAAAGTATTCGTCACATGAAAGAGGTAAAGTTCATCAAGCTGGAGCAAAACAACATGACCGTGTCGCAGTATGAAGCCAAGTTTGCCGAGTTGTCCCGGTTTACGTCCCATTTGGTTGATAATGAGTAGAGAATGACGCGAATATTTCTAAGATGTTTGAAACCTGAGATATGTCAATATCTTATCTCTCATAAACTGTGTTTGTATTCAGATGTTTAAAAGACTTCGATTATTGGAGCGCGATAATGAGTCAACCAAACCAAAAAGAAATGACAAAGAAATGATAATACCGGATGATAGCGATCATCGAGCGGTGACAATAAGCGTGGAGGAATCAACATGCGAAATGGTAACCACTTGTGGTAATCATGGCCAAAACAATAAGAATGGACATTTTAAGAAGAGGAGATTCAACAATGATGGAAAGACGCAAAGACACAAAGACCCGTTGTTAAGGAAGGAGAAGCGACCACCTATCATATGATTCAAATGCGGAGGGGAGGGACACATTAGTCCAAACTGCGCGATGCCGTCCAAAGTATGTTATAATTGTGGAAGAGAAGGTCACCTAGCCCGATTTTGTCGTTCATCGAAGACAAGTTTAGCTAGGATGGTGGCACCAAAGGATGTCTCAGAAAAGTCAAAGCCAGTAGTGCAAGGGAGAGCGTTTGTCGTGACCTCCCAGAAAGCAAGGAATCCGAACGAGGTCATCACGGGTAAGCTTATCATAAACTTTAGCGAAGTTTATACCTTATTTGATACTGGGTTCTACCCATTCTTTATTTCTCCTACTTCATTTCAACGTTTAATTTTGACTCAGGAGAAATTAGACTTTGACTTATCTATTGAAACTCCATTGGGAGAAATCTTCATTACATCCACTGTTTATAAGTCTTGTTTGGTTCAAATCGGTACCCTCACATTACCTGTCGATCTTATTTCATTGAAAATACTTACATTTGACGTAATTCTAGGGATTGATTGGTTAACTACTCATCATGCAAAAATTGATTATTTTCGTAAGGTTGTTAGCTTTCATATTCCTAATCAACCTATTATGCGAATTCAAGCAACCAAACCATTAAAATCAATCACTCTCATCTCAAGCCATAAAGCTATTCGTTTATTGAAAAATGGATGTCAAGCTTTCTTAGCTCATGTCACGGATCTAAACAAAAATACGTCAATTTTGGATGATATTTCTATTGTTAATGAATTTCCTTACGTATTCCCTGAAGAAATTCTTGGCCTACCCCCAGAGCGTGAAATTGAATTTTGTATCAACCTTGAACCTGGTACAAAACTTATTTCCAAAGCCCCATATCGAATGGCTCCTATTGAACTTCAGGAGTTAAAGACCCAACTACATGAATTGTTAGACATTGGTTTCATTCGTTCTAGTACGTCTCCTTGGGGTGCTCATGTTCTATTCGTGAAGAAGAAAGATGGGAGTATGCAATTTTGTATTGATTATCGGGAGTTGAACCATATCACTATCAAAAATAGATATCCATTGCCTCGCAGTGATGACCTGTTTGACCAGTTGCAATGCGCCAAATTTTTTTCAAAGATTGATCTTCATTCAGGATATCACCAATTGAAGATTAGAACCAGATGACATTCCAAAGGCGACTTTCTTTAAGAACTTCAGATGCGAGCATTATGAATTCTAGTCATGTCTTTTGGATTGACTAATGCTCCTGTTGCCTTCATGGATATGATGAGCCAAAGTATTCAAGGAATATTTGGATCACTTTGTGGTCGCGTCTTTATTGATGACATCCTTATTTATTCCAAAAGCCGTGAAGATCATGAGCAACACTTGAGGTCGATACTTCAAAAGCTTCGTGAATATAAACTTTATGCCAAGTTGAAGAAATGCGAGTTACGGCGAGGAAGTAGCATTCCTTGGGCACGATGGTATCAAGTCATGAAATATCATTGACCCAGCCAAAGAAATTGAAGCTATTCAAAGCTGGGAGCAACATAAATCAGTGACCGAAGTACATTGCTTTCTCGGCTTAGCTAGTTATTATCGAAGATTCGTAGAAGGGTTTTCTCGAATCACTACTCCCTTAATTCAGCTGACTCGGAAAAATAAAAAATTTGGTTGGAAAGAGGAATGTGAGAAGAGTTTTCAAGAACTCAAGAGAAGACTCATTTCAGCACCTGTTCTGACAATATCATCTGGCTCGGAGGGATTTGTCATCTCTGATGTCTTCAGCAAAGGGTTAGGATGTGTTCTTATGCAACATGGGAAAGTCATAGCCTTTATGCCTCTCGACAACTCAAAGAATATGAGAGAAATTATCCTACTCATGATCTAGAGTTGGGCATTTGTTATCTTCGCACTTAAAATTTGGAGGCATTACTTGTATGGGGAGAAAGTGAAGATCTTTACGGATCATAAAAGACTCAAATATTTCTTCACTCAAAAGGAACTCAACATGCGACAGCGACATTGGCTTGAACTGTTGAAAAATTATGATCATACCATCCTGGAAAAACAAACGTGGTAGCTGACGTATTGAGTAGAAGATCATATGCGGGTACGAGTGCGATATTGTCAACGCAGAGGCCCATTTTTTATGACTTGCAAAGGATGGAGATAGAGATAAAGACTCTAGGGACCCAAGTGATGATGGCAAATATACGAGTAGAACCGACTTTAATTGATAAAGTTAAAGCTGCTCAAGTTATAGATCTGGAGCTGATGCGTATGAGGAAGAAAGTCCAAGAAGGTACTATGTGACGCCCCTAAAATAGGTCCATTCCATCTAACCCATTCTGAGTCGCCAAATACATGGTACAGAAATAACTACAACTTTATTATTACAACATATAAATTATGAGTTTAAATACAGATATTTCTATATAGACAATATCCACACGCAAATAAATCCCCATCATAATTATTGATACATTATTTTACAAAAATGGTGAGGACTACTGTACAACTCTCTCTAGAACCTTCATTCCATACCCCGAGTAGTACTCGCTACATTCTCGCCTCCTGAGAAGAAAAAATGGAACAAAAAGGAAAAGGGTGAGCTCAACTAGCCCAGTAAAGAATATTATGACTAAGATAATATACAACAAATTATCGTTAGTCTCCAACAGAGAAAAATCTAATAAAATACAATAGACAACCAGTTTTAAATCAATCTTCGCAGCGGAAATAATAATTCTTAGAAGAGTTAAGTAGAGAATGCAAACTACTATCTTCAATATATGAATTTAAAATTTCATCGTCGATATTTTATCCCTATAACATCAATCAATATATATCTGGAATCAAATACTCATCTTTGCACTACGGGCCAAAGATATTCATCAGAAATCATTCATCTTTGCACTACAGGCCAAAGATATTCAATAATATCATCATTTAAGACCGAGGATGATGAAAAATATTTTTAAAGAAAGCGAATCCGATTGAAACAAAATGACAAGGATTAAGGATTAAGGATTCAGTACTTTGTTTTATCCACGTCAAAAATACCTCAAAAATAATCATAGTGGTGTAAAATTCAAGAATGATCAAAACATGGATACAATCAAATCTAGTATCCATAATAGATATTTTGGACAAAAAGAAGAAATTTCATTTTTAAATTGAATAGTCAAGTATTTGTAAATAGTCATAGTATCACGTGAATAGTAACTCCAACACCAAAAGATAGAAATTTCACAAAAAACATCTTCACGACTTAATGAATAGTACTCGTGAAATAACTCATGAATAATAAGACTTCGTGAATGGTAACTCGTGAATAGTAACTCATGAATAGTAACTTCGACATGAAAAAGTTCCAAATTTGATAAAAGTTCAACCAATATTTTAGCATAATGATATTGAAGAAATAATATCATTTTTAAAAAATAATATCCCTTACTTGAAAAGCAATTACTTTAGTTGAAAAACAGGATATAAGGCTATGACTTGAACTTGCATAGTATAGCAATACTCAAAGTATACTCAAAATACTCACAAGAATAAACTCGATAATATAGAGAGAAAACTTAGGTTTACGGTGTGATTTTCAATTTAACCCAAGCACCTATTTATAGGAAAATGCTTAGAACACCAAAGTAGAAAATTTAATATAATATTAATATATATTTTCCAAAACCTCATACGCACACTTTGCCAACTGAATTCAGCTCCTACACATGTTAAATGAGGCCACCTAAACATTCCAAAAACGTTTTTCCTATTTTAAATATTTTAAACTTCCAAAATCAATTATTTGAGCTTTGAACTTCAATAATTCATAATAAATAGCCCTTTTATCATAAAATTGAATCTACAATAATTGTTATAGGAAATTCAATTCTCTCTGTTTGTCATGAGAAGAAAGTTTTTCCAAATTCTAAATGTAAAGTGGCCAGAAATCTACAAATGGACGATTTTACTGGTATAATCAAATTTTGGTCAATAATTGTGTCCACCAACACACAAAATATGTGTTAAACATTTAATGCCACAAAATACTCTTCCTCCTCATATACTCATATATCCCACATTCATTATAAAAATATCACAGTTAATATATTATTAAAATAATATATTTAAATGAATTATTTTATCGAAAAAGATAAAATATTAATTTTCAACAATTGTCACATTAAAATTTTCTCCATCTATATCTACATAAAATCAATATTTTTCTCATCATATAAATCAATAATTAATTATTCATAAATAATATTACAGAATCACAAGATCTTGTGACCGGTAGTTAAAGGAAGAGGGCTTTCAATAAGGATCTCTCTCATCTGCAGTGCTTGATTAGGTGACTAAACCTCTCCTTGAAGCGAACTTTCTAGACATTGCCAATAATGTTATCCAATAATATTATTAGGATAATATGAATTATTTCTAGATAATGGAAAATCTTGTGTAATGACAATTTATTGAAACAACGATAATATAGAATATAATGCGCGACAATTATTGAATCAATAAAATAAAATCTTGAATAAGTAATTACCGTAACAATTATTGAGTAAGTGCCTTCTTACGTAAGAATCAATAATTGGTGCAATCTTGGTGTCTTCTTTGTTCAACAAGCAGCGTATTAATGTGTTTTAACCACCGGGTATTCCAACGAAGATTACTTGGTAATAACTACTTTTATTATTTATAAACAACTTATATTTGTCATTTTCTTCATCCAATCACTTTCCGTTATGGGGCCCACAAAAGGCTGCGTTAAATAAATACGAATATTCCTGACGATGCTAATATATTCTACGACCAAACGAATATTCAAACAATAATGAATATTTTATAACCACTTGCTTATTCGAAATATTTGCGTATTTTACCCATAACTATCCACATTAATCAAATCAACCCTTACTATTTTAAAATAATAAATAGAGGAAAATAAATTTCATTTATTAATAATTTGGGGTCTTACATACTATACTGGAAGCAAGAATCGATGAAGAAGAAATACTTTGAGCCAACTCCAGACTTTGTGTTCCTAACGACCCTGATTTAAAGTATAAAATAATGATGGAGGCGCACAACACACCGTTTACAATCCATCATGGGAGTACCAAAATATATCGTGATCTTCGTCATACATTTTGGTGGAGCAATATGAAGAGAGAGATAGCGCTGTTTATCTTAAGGTGTCTAACTTGTCAACGAGTCAAGGCGGAACATCAAGTACCAAAAGGTCCATTGCAACCACTTGAAATTCCAGAAAGAAAGTGGGAGATCATTACCATGGATTTTGTTACTGGTCTTCCCACGGTTTCTCAAGGCATAGATGCAATTTGGGTCATTGTTGATAGATTGACCAAGTCTGCTCATTTATTACCAATCGAAACGTATACACTTGAGCGTCTTGCTTTCGTATGTACATAAGCTAGATTGTAAGATTGTATGGTATGCCAAGTATCCATAGTTTCGATCGAGACCAAGATTCACTTCACGATTTTGGGTTAGTTTGCAAAAAACTATGAGCGCAATTTACGATTTAGTTAAACATATCATCCTCGGACGGACGGACAATCGGGGAGGACTATTCAAACTCTTGAAGATTTATTAAGACTACGTGTGTCCTTGACCCCAAGGAAAGTTGGGACAAGTTCTTACAGATTGGTGGAGTTTTCATACAACAAACAGGTTATCGCAAGTATTGGCATGGCTCCATTCGAAGCGTTGTATGAAAGAAAGTTTCGTTCTCCAGTATGCTGGGATGAGGTGGGTGAAGCAACGTTGTTGGGACCAGAGTTGGTACGTATGACTACGGAAAAGATTCAAACAATCCGGCAACGTATAAAAACCTCACAAGATCGACAAAAGAGTTATGCAGATCTTCATCGAAAGGATGTGGAATTCAATATTGGAGATCATGTGTTGTTACGTGTTGCTCCATGGAAAGGAGTTACGAGATTTGGAAAGAGGAAAGCTCAATCCTCGATTCATTGGCCCATTTTAATCCTCGATCTAGTAGGAAGCGTAGGCGTATAGACTCGCTTTTCTCGTCAAGTATGTCTCGTGTTCATAACATTTTCACATATCCATATTACGTAAATATGTGGAAGACCGAACCACATTATTGAGTTAGAAAGCCGGACGAAAATAGCGGAAGATTTGGCGTATGAGGAGGTTCTGTTCAAATCTTGGATAAGAAGGAACATATTCTACGCTCGAGGTTATACCTCAAGTCAAAGTTTTGTGGAGAAACCACGATGTTGAAGAAATGACTTGGGAGTTAGAATCGAAATAAAATCAAGGTATCCTTACCTCTTGACATACTGTGTCGTTCCCTAATTTCGAGGGTGAAATTTCATAAGAAGGGGAGGTTGTAAGACCCCAACTTTTTAATAAAGATAATTTCTCTATAAATATCATTTTAAATATTATGGAATGAATTTGATATAATGTTATAGTTGTAGGTAATATTTATAAATTTTGCAAAGTACATAAAGTTGTTATATAATATTCGATTGATTGGTGGGGAATATTCGTTTTAACGAGGGAATATTAAATGCGACCAACACAATCATTAGTGGACCCCACAATGTAATTATTGCCGGATGAGAAAATGATAAAATAACTTTTTTATGAAAATAACGACGGAAGTTTTACCATTAGCTGTTGAAAACACGGTGTTAAAAGTACGATGTCTGGCGTGGTTGCATAGTAGCACACGATATTGATGCTTACGTGGGAAGTCACTCAGTTTTGTTCAATTATTGCTACAATAATTTGCTTCATAGTATCTCACGTTATTTGATTCAATTATTGTTGATAGTTTATATATTATTAAATCAATAATTGAGACGACGAAGTTATTAATATTATTATTTACAATATTAACGATGTCTAGAAGTTCTGTCAAGGAGAGGTTTGGTCAACTAATTGCGCGCCAATAGGGAGAAATCCTTATTGAAAATCCCCCTCTTTTCTGGGAACGACTTGGTCGATTAATATTGTGAATTATAATAATGATGATAAATATTGTTACAAATATTGAATGGATTTTTTTTTATAAAATCTTTGATGTAAATTTTGCTTATTATATGAACCCCCATTTACCTATTTTTTAAAAATAATAGGTAGAAAGTTATTATATATATATATGTATATATATAATCAGTATATATATATATATATATATATATATATATATATATATAAATGTGCAGGTATAATGCGTGTGACTATGTATCATGTTGCGTGTGTAAGGAAATAGGAGGATTGAATTAAGGGTGATGGGATTATTTTGGTCACGGGTAGTAGTATTGCGTAGAATGTGATATATATATATATATATATATATATATATATATATATATATATATATATATATATGCCTTATGTTGGATGAATTCACGGGTTTAGGGTGGGGTTTTTGCCAAAAGGAGGTAAGTATATATATATATATATATATATATATATATATATATATATATATATATATATATATATTACATAATTTTGAACTAAAGGATTCACGTGAATCCTATTAATTCCCTGAGGAGGAAGAAGCGATATATCACATGTATTATATATATATATATATATATATATATATATATATATATTATTTAAAGTTTCATTTTATTAGAATATTTTATTGCATAGTATCTTTTCTATTCTCCTATAAATAGAAGCTCATTCCTTAGTTATTTCTTACGAATTCCTTCAAAACTCTAGAGAGTAAATTATAAAGAAAAGAAGAAGAAGTCTCGCTACCTTTCTTTTCCTATATCCGATTTTTTAAGGTAAGGGTATTATTTCTTTTCGTATTGATGAAGAGAACTTACATTATTCTATTCTTTATTATTACATTGGAATAACACGTGTCTGTGGACTACCTTATACTTGGTGAAATTCTTACATTATTCCATTCTTTATTATTCATTGAACATCATGTCTATGCGTTTTTACGTAGAACCTTGTTCGATCTTTATTATTACATTTAGAATATCTTGTACATGCGTTTTAAGCCAAACTGGTTTCGTTATTTATTATTACATTGGAATAACTGCATGTCTTGATCTATCGGCCTTTGGTGATTTTTTTTTGTTATTCCATTCTTTATTATATTGAGTTGGTTAAAGTTTAAACTTCTATACTTCATGAAATTAGTGGAATATCATTGATATTTGCGCTTCATCCGATATCTTTTCATGGAAATATTCTTACGAGCATTCTTAAATTTTTCTACAAAAAAGTATCGTATTGACAATTTGACGTTATTAGTTCTTGAATAAATTAATTCTTGAACTTGTTTTTATTGAATTCTTATATCATTGTCATCATCCTCATGTTTATATTTTTTTTAAAGTCATTTGTGGCCTGTAGTGCATAGATGGTGTGACGCCCCCAAAATAGGTCCATTCCATCCAACCCATTCTGAGTTGCCAAATACATGGTACGAAATAACTACAACTTTATTATTACAACATATAAGCGTGAGTTTAAATACGAGATATTTCCATCTAGACAATATCCACATGCAAATAAATTCCCATCATAATTATTGATACATTATTTTACAAAATGGTGAGGACTACTATACAACTCTATCTAGAACCTTCATTCCATACTCCATTTAGTACTACTCGCTACATTCTCGCCTCCCGAGAAGAAAAATGGAACAAAAAGGAAAAGGGTGAGCTCAACTAGCCAAGATAAAGAATATTATGACTAAGATAATATACAACAAATTATCGTTAGTCTCAACGGGGAAAAATCTAATAGAATACAATAGAAAACTGGGTTTTAAATCAATCTTCACGGTGAAAATAATAATTCATTAGAAGAGTTAAGTAGAGAATGTAAACTACTATCTTCTATATATGAATTTAAAAGTTCATCGTCGATATTTTATCCCTATAACATCAATCAATATATATCTGGAATCAAATACTCATCTTTGTACTACAGACCAAAGATATTCATCGATTGGTCATGTTCATCTAAACACTGTTCATCTTTTACCACGGGCCAAAGATATTAATCGATCGATCATGTTCATCTCAACACGTGTTCATCGTTTACTCACTGGGCCAAAGATATTCATCAAGAAATCATTCATCATTTGCACTACAGCCAAAGATATTCGATAATATCATCATTTAGGGTGAGGATGATGAAAAATATTTTAAAGAAAACAAATCCGGTGAAACAAAAGAACAAATATTAAGGATTCAGTATTTTAAACAATCCAAGTTCAAAAATACTTCATAAGTAATCGTAGTGGAGTAAAATTCAAGAATGATCAAAACATGGATACAATCAAATCTAGTATCCATAATAGATATTTTGGACAAAAAGAAGAAATTTTATTTTTAATTGAATAGTCAAGTGATTAAGTGAATAAGTGCCAGTATCGTGAATAGTTGTTACCGTATAGCAATACTCAAAGTATACTCAAAATACTCACAAGAATACATTTCGATAATATAGAGAGTAGAAAATTTAATATAATATTAATATATATTTTCCAAAACCTCATACGCATACTTTTGCAACTGAATTCATCTCTACACATGTTAAATGAGGCCACCTAAACATTCCAAAAGCGTTTTCCTATTTTAAACTTCTAAAAATCAATTATTTGAACTTGAACTTTGATAATTCATAATAAATAGCCTTTTTAACGAGAAAATTCGAATCTATTTATTCTTTATAGGAAATTCAATTCTCTACAACTGCGGAAGAAAGTTTTCCAAATTCCAAAGCGAAATTGAAGGAATCCACAAGCAGGCGATTTTTGTGCTATAATCAAACTTCGGTCAATAATTGTGTCACCAACACACAAAATATGTGTTAAACATTTAATGCCACAAAAATACTCTTCCTTCTCATATACTCATATATCCCACATTCATTATAAAAAAAATCACAGATTAATATATTATTAAAATAATATATTTAAATGAATTATTTTATCGAGAAAAAGATAAAATATTAATTTTCAACAATTGTCACATTAAAAATTTTCTCCATCTATATCCACATAAAATCAATATTTTTCTCATCATATAAATCAATAATTAATCATTCACAAATAATATTACTGAGAATCACAAGATCTTGTGACTGTGCGGGTTCAGGGAAAGAGGGCTTTCAATAAGGATCTCTCTTCTTTGCAGTGCGTAATTAGGTGATCAAACCTCTCCTTAGATGCAAGAACTTTCTAGACATTGCCAATAATGTTATTCAATAATATTATTCGGATAATATGAATTATTGCTCTGATAATGGAAAATACTATGTAATGACAATTTATTGAAACAACGATAATATAAAATATCAATGCGCAATTATTGAATCAATAAAATAAAATATTGAATAATTCATTGTAACAATTATCGAGTAGTGCCTTATGCTACGTAAGAATCAATAATTGGTGCAATCTGGTGTCTTCTTGTTCAACAATGCGTATTAGTGTGTTTTAACCACGAATTATTCAACAATGATTATCTTGTAACAACTTCTGTAGTTATTTATAAACAACTTATATTTGTCGTTTTCTTCGCCTAATCGCTTTCCGTTATGGGGCCCACAAAAGCTGCTGGTGTCGTCACGAATATTCCCCGACGATCTGAATATTTCACGACAAACGAATATTCCTGAGCAATAATGAATATTTTATAACCACTTTTGCTTATTGAAATATTTGCGTATTTTACCCATAACTATCCACATTAATCAAATCAACCCTTACTATTTCAAAATAATAAATAGAGGAAAATAAATTTTATTTATTAATAATTTGGGGTCTTCTGAGATGGACTTGGTATAATTATGACCGAGGATTATTGATTGTAATCATGGTAGTAATGTTATAAATGATGTGATAAAAGTCCTCATTGGCGTGTAGTGCATTGATGGACATTTGTTGGCATGATCATGATCTAGTTGATGAATACACTAATATCCTTGGCCCGTGGTGCATGGATAATTTATGGTCGTGATCTTAATGAATATCCTTGGTAGTAGTGTAGGGATGATGTGGATTATTTATTGGTGAGTCCCAATGATAAAAGCGATGAAAAACCTTTTAAATCATAAAAGATAGTAGATTTTATTCTCTACTTGACTCTTTTAATGAATTGTTTGTTCACTTGAGTTAAACTTGATGTTTGTTATATTTTATCGGTTTAACTTTGTTGAAGGCTAACGATAATTTATTACGCATTATCTTAGTCATAATATTTCTTCTTGAGCTAGTTGTGCTCACCCTTTCTTTCTTTTCTTTCTCTTCAGGAAATGAGAACATAGCCGGAACTAGTCGGGGAACGGAGTGCGGTCCAGATGATAGTATTAGTAGTCCTCACTATTCTGTTAAATAGTATAAAAATAAATGTAATGAGGATTCTTTTGAGTGTGGATATTGTCTAGACGACAATATTCTTATTAAAACTCTCAGTGTATGTTTTGTCGTATTTTACACGACAACTGTATTATTAAGTTGTATTTGAATTTTGTACCATGTATTACTGTATTATTAAAACTCTCAGTGTATGTTTATCTCTTCAAATTAATGTTTGTTGACCTACATAGCAATTTGAAGAGCATTATTTGTTACTTTTATATTTTGTGTCTTATCAGTCTCTTCAATTTAATGAGCTATACATCAAACTCATTGATCGTAATAAATTTTTTTATCCTATTTTAAAGAGTGGGAAGGAGGTTACAGATTTGAAAATTAAGAAGAATATTTTACGTACGTGGTAGTTTGAAGAGGTTATGTTAAAGATAATTTTTTTGATGTGACTCACTTATTAAGTATATCAAAGTGATTTAAAAGACGGTTAGAGATGCTCTAACAAACTTTGCAAGCTCCAACAAATTCTCTAGAAATAGAAAGGAAAGGAAGAATTAGACTCGTCCAAGATTGTGGGAGCATTTTTTGACCACTAAAAACGTAAAGAATTAATAATCACAACACCAAAGTCCAGGAAATGGGCGTGGATTCTGTTACGGCGACGTATCCTCCTATCTTCTCCGTTGTCCAAGGCATTGCGCGTAAGCCATCAAAAGGTGGTCACAGCTCACAGCTCATAGCTCATAGCTCATAGCTCACAGCTCACAGCCAGCATGATAACAACTTAATTTTTCTTTTTAATAATTCCGTATTGAAATACTAGTATATTATGATTGGAGTTTCTTATAATAGATGATCAAACGTTACAAAAAATATATAAATAATATATTTTTAAATAAAATATATATATTCAATCGTAGCAACGATTAATGAATATTATGATAAGTGACAAATATGAATATGAATGAAACACGACAAATAAAAGAGGAATTATTTTGGGGTAAATTGGTTTCGGCTACCCATAATTTTTGTATAACCTATTGGTTTTTGTATGGATGGGGTAGGAAAATACGCTAACTCGGTATCAAAATGTTAATTGCTAAAATTTAATATACTATTCTTAAGAATCTTATTTATTTTGGTGTCAACGGAGTATTATCCCGTTTTAAAATTAGAGATATATTTTGTAAGACCTTAACTTTTATGAATAAAGATGATTTTTTTATAATTATTATTTTTGAATATTATGAAATAAATTTGTTATAATATTATAGTTGTGGGTAGTATTTATAAATTCTGCAAAGTATGCAAGTTGTTATATTATATTCGATTGGTCGGGGAATATTCGTTTTAGCGAGAGAATATTCGTACAATAGCGCTTAATCATTGGTGGACCCTACAAATGTAATTATTGTCGGATTGAAAAGCGAAAAAAATATTTTTATGAAAATAACTTGGCGGAAGTTTTACAGATTATCTTGTTGAACTACTTGGTAGTAAAAGAAATGCGATGTCTGGCGTGGTTGCGTAGTACACTACGGTATTGATTATTGATCTTACGTGAGAAGTCACTTTCGGTTATACTCAATTATTATTACGATAATTGTTGCATCATATCTCTCATATTATTTATTCGATTATTGTCATAATTATCATCTGTATTATATGATATATTATTAAATCAATAATTGAGGCGACAAAGTTATTCATATTATTAAATTGCAATATTTACAATGTCAGAAGTTACGCGAGGAGAGGTTTGGTCACCTAATTGAGCGCCAATAGGGAGAAATCCTTATTGGAAAGCCCCCTCTTTCTTGGGAACGACCTGATTGTTAAATATTGTGAGTTATGATATTAATAATGAATAAGTTCGTGTTGATTAGAGATGAATTTGATAGTTCCATTATGTTGGAATTATTGGTGTTAGTTGAAATCGACATCTATTCCGATGATAATTGATGTCTGGGGTTATATTGATAAATCGGGTAATTTATCGGATAAATGAGCAATTAATTGCTACTAATTCACATGCTTATATAACTATTTGTTCGCATGTGTGTACTATTGAGTTACATTTACTTACTATTAGGGGAGTTGGTGCAAGATTGATAATACTTGCATGACTAGGTTAAAAAGGGAGGTATAGATGGAGGTACTATACTGTATTTCGTATTTTCACATGATTATAACTATTGATTCACATGATTGAACTATTGATTCACATTATTTACTATTAGGGGAGGTAGTGCAAGTTTAATAATACTTGCGGGACTAAATTAAAAATGAAAAAAAGTTGGAGGTATTAGATTTGTAATTTTTTGAGCCCCAAGCGACGCGATTATCGAAACTATATTTTTCTATAAATAGAAGCTCATTCTTCCTTCATTTCTCACCAATTCACCAAAGCTATAGAGCATTTATTATAGAGAGAAATTATAGAGAGAAGAGAAAAGAAGTCTGCTACATTTCTATTCCAAAGATATCTGACTTTATTCTAAGGTAAGGGTATTATTTCTTTTGTATTCATGAAGAGAAATTTTATTATTCCATTCTTTATTATTACTGTTGGAATAACTCAGATATGTGGGCTACCCTATACTTGGTGAAATTCTTTTGTTATTCCATTCTTTATTATTACATTGGAATATCACATGCATGCGTTTCTGTTGGGACTGGATTACATCTTTTTATTACATTGGAATATCTGTCTAGGTGCATTTCACGTGGGACTGGTTCCGTCTTTATTATTACATTGGAATATCTCGTCATTCATGCGTTTTTTCTGTGGGACTGGTTAAAATCTTTATTATTACTGTTGAAACATCACCGGTCTTGAATTTCGCTTTGACACGGTTTACGTTATTTATTATTTTGTTGGAATAACTTTCATGCTGGCACCGCATGCATGGTGATTTCTTTTGTTATTCCATTCTTTATTATACTCGGTTGGTTAAAGTTTTGACTTCTATACTCCATGAAATTAGTGGAATATCCTTGATATTTGCGATTCATTCAAGTATCTTTTCATGGAAATATTCTTACGAGCATTCTTGAATTTTACTCTACAAAAAAAAAGTATCATGTTGACAATTTGGACTTATTAGTTCTGAATAAATTAATTCTTGAACTTGTTTTATTGAATTCTTATATCATTGTCATCATCCTCATGTTTATATTTTTTTGAAAGTCATATACGTATTCAGTAGTGCATAGATGGACTTGGTATGATTATGACCGAGAGATTATTCGGTGTAATCATGGCCGTAATGTTACAAATGATGTGGTAAAGTCCTCGTTTGGCTGTAGTGCATTGATGGGCGGTTGTTGGCATGATCATGACCATTGATGAATACACGAATATACTTGGCCCAGTAGTGCATGAATAATTTGTGGTCGTGGCCTAATGAATATCATTCGCGTAGTGCGAGGATGATGTGGATTATTTATTAATTTGAGTCTCAACAAGCAAGGCGTTCAGTGTATAAGTTTCTCGTATAGGTAAGAAATGGCAGAGACTTGGTCAATCTATAAACAATAACCCAAATTGCATCATGCCTTGAGAAACCACAGGAAGACCGATGCTTGAAATCCATGGTAATGTGCTCCCCACTTCCATTCGGAATTTCAAGTGGTTGCAATGGACCTTTTGGTACTTGATGTTCCGCCTTGACTCGTTGACAGGTTAAACACCTTGAGATAAACAGCGTTATCTCCCTCTTCATATTGCCCCACCAAAATGTATGTCAAAGATCATGATACATTTTGGTACTCCTAGGATGGATTGCAAATGGTGTGTTGTGCGCCTCCATCATGATTTTATACTTTAAATCAGGGTCGTTAGGAACACAAAGTCTGGAGTTGACTCGAAGTATTCCTTTTTCATCGATTCTTGCTTCCGGCATAGCACCTTCTTGTACTTTCTTCCTCATATGCATCAGCTCCAGGTCTGTAGCTTGAGCAGCTTTAACTTTATCGATTAAAGTCATTTCTACTCGTATATTCATCATCATCACGTGGGTCCTTGAAGTTTTTATCTCTATCTCCATCCTTTGCAAGTCATACAAAATGGGCCTTTGCGTTGACAATATCGCACTCGTACCCGCATATGATCTTCTACTCAATGCGTCAGCTAACATGTTTGCTTTTTCAGGATTATATTGGATGGTATGATCATAATCTTTCAACAGTTCAAGCCAACATCGCTGTCGCATGTTGAGTTCTTTTTGAGTGAAGAAATATTTGTGGCTTTTATGATCCGTAAAGATCTCCACTTTCTCCCCATACAAGTAATGCCTCCAATTTTAAGTGCGAAGACAACATTTTGCCAACTCTAGATCATGAGTAGGATAATTCCTCTCATATTCTTTGAGTTATCGAGAGGCATAGGCTATGACTTTCCCATGTTGTATGAGAACACATCCAACCCTTTTGCACGAAGCATCTTTGTAGATGACAAATCCTCAAAAGGCAGTTGGTATTGTCGTAGCAGTCTTTGAAATGAGCCTTTCTTGAGTTCTTGAAAACTCTTCTCACATTCCTCACTCTAACCAAATTTTGTATCTTTCGAGTCAATTTGAGTTAATGGAGTAGCGATTCGAGAAAACCCTTCATGAATCTCGATAATAACAAATTAAAGCAGAAAGCTACGTCTTGATTCTTGATTTAGGTTGTTCCCGACTTTGAATGGCTTGATCTTTCTTTGGGTCAGCGAGATATTCCATGACTTGATACCCGTGCCCAAGGAATGCTACTTCCTCGCCGAACTCGCATTTCTTCAACTTGGCATAAAACTTATATTCACGAAGCTTTTAGATACTTGACCTCAAGTGTTGCTCATGATCTTCACTGACTTTTGGAATAAATAAGGATGTCATCAATAAAAGCGACCACAAAGTGATCCAAATATTCCTTTAATACTCGGTTCATTATATCCATGAAGGCAGCAGGAGCATTAGTCAATCCAATAGACATGACTAGGAATTCATAATGCTCGTACCGAGTTCTGAAAGTCGTCTTTGGAATGTTATCGGTTCTAATCTTCAATTGGTGATATCCAGAACGAAGATCAATTTTTAAAAAGAATTTGGCGCCTTGCAAGTGGTCAAACAGGTCATCAATACGTGGCAATGGATACCTATTTTTGATGGTGACATGATTCAACTCTCGATAATCAATATAAAGTCGCATACTCCCATCTTTCTTCTTCACGAACGAAAGAGCAGAGCACCCCGAGGAGAAGTACTAGGGGCCGAATAAAGCCAATGTCTAACAATTCCTGCGGTTGGGTCTTTAACTCACGAAGTTCAATAGGAGCCATTCGATATGGGGCTTTGGAAATGGGTTTTATCTGGGGTTCAAAGTCGATACAAAATTCAATTTCACGTTCGGGGTAGGCTGGGAAGTTCTTGAGGGAATCGTCGGAAATTCATTAACAATAGAAATATCATTCAAAAGCGGCGTATTTTTGTTTAGATCCGTGACATGAGCTAAGAAAGCTTGACATCCATTTTTCAATAAATGAATAGCTTTATGGCTTGAGATGACAATGATTGATTTTAATGGTTTAGTTGCTTGAATTCGCATAATAGGTTGATTAGGAATATGAAAGCTAACAACCTTACGAAAAAAATTAATTTTTGCATGATGAGTAGTTAACCAATCAATCCCTAGAATTACGTCAAATGCAACTATTTTCAATGAAATAAGATCGATAGGTAATGTGAGGGTACCGATTTGAACCAAACAAGACTTATAAGCGATTGGATGTAATGAAGGTTTCTCCCAAGCGGAGTTTTAATGAATAAGTCAAAGTCCAATTTCTCGAGTCAAATTTAAGCGTTGGCGCAAGTAGGAGAAATAAAGGAATGGGTAGAAGCCGGTATCAAATAAGGTATATACTTATTTAGAGTTTATGATAAGCTTACCGTGATGACCTCATTCGGGTTCCTTGCTTTCTGAGGGGAGGTCACGACAAACCTTTCTCTTTTGACTCTTGGCTTTGACTTTTCTGGGGCATCCTTTGGTGGGTGCCTTCATCCTAGCTGAACTTGTCTTCGATGAACGACAAAATCGAGCCAGGTGACCTTCTCTTCCACAATTATAACATGCTTTGGACGGCATCGCGCAGTTTGGACTGATGTGTCCCCCCCTCCGCATTTGAAGCATATAATAGGTGGTCGTTCTCCTTCCTTAACAACAGGTGCAGGTGCTGACGTCTTTCCATTATTGTTGAATCTCTTCTTGAAATGTCCATTCTTATTGTTTTGGCCATGATTACCACCGAAGTGGTTACCATTTCTGGCATGTTGATTTCCTCCACGCTTATTGTCACCGCCGATGGTATTATCCTTTGGTATTATCATTTCTTAAATTTGCTCTCTTTTGGTTGGGTTGACTCATTATCGCACTCCAATAACTGAGCCCTATTAACAACATCTAAATACAAACACAGTTTATGAGAGAAAGGATATTGACTTTATCTCGGGTTTCAAACCTCTTAGAAATATTAGCGTCATTATCTCCTCATTATCAACCAAATGGGATATAAAACCAAGGATAACTTTCGGCAAACTTGGCCCGTCTTTGTGACACGGTCATGTTGTTTTATTCAGTTTAATGAACTCTACCTCTTTCATGTGGCGAATACTTTCGGAAAAAGTACTTGTCGTTGAGCAGTTCTTGGAACTTCTCCCAAGACATCTTGATCGGCGAGGTTGAGTCTTTTCTGATTCCCACAATAATCTTCCTTTGCGCCCAACATGAAGGTGGCAAAGGAACCTTTGCTCCTCGGAGCATCCCAAGACATCAAATATCTTGTTGATCTGCTTTATCCACGTCTCCGTAGTAAGTGGTTTTGGCTCTCCAAAAACTCCGGTGGTCCCAGCTCCTTGAAGCTGCTTTTGGCGGTGACCGTCTGAGAGTTGTCAGTGTTTCCACTTGTATGTTGGATGAGAGCCGCTCTGCTTTGATGTTGCATGAATTGCATGAAGCCTCAGAACATTCCATTGTTCATCATTTGGTCAGTGTGGTTGTTTGCATTAGGATTGTCGCCTTCCTGATGCACATTATCCTGATTATTGATCTGTGGAGTCTCAACGGTCTCTGTGCTCCATTGATGTTCTCAACATTCTCGGATGCCATTTTCAAATCGCCACAAAATAAGGGTTAATTAACATATCACATATAATCCTATACTCGACCCGACCAATTAAATATCAAATAAACTTAGGTAGGTCATACTAGCGGAAAGAATTCCCCATCTCTCCCTCCTCACGGCCGGGGATCATATCCTAAGCTTTGATACCAAGCTGTGATGCCCCCAAAATAGGTATACATCACCTATTACGAGTCGCCAAATACATAGTACAGAATACAAATACAATCTTAAATATACAACAAAGGGGCTGTGAGTTTTAATACAAACATTGTCTTACTAGACAATATCCACTCTCAAGAATAAGTCCTCATTACATTTATTAACCCACTATTTAGCGAGAATAGTGAGGAACTACTAATACTATCATACGGACCGATAGTCAAATAAGTTCCCAGACTAGTCACGCTACGTTCTCATTTCAAGAGAGAAACGGTGAAAGAAAGGGTGAGCTCAACTAGCCCATAAGAAATATTATGACTAAGATAATGCGAGAATAAATTATCATTAGTCTTCAACAATGTTAAAGCGATAAAATACAATAGACATCGAGTTTAAGCTATGATGAACAAGCAATCCATTAAAAGAATTCAGTAGAGAATAAAATCTATTATCTTTTATGATTTAAAAGGTTTTCATCACTTTTTATCATTGAGACTCGACAATAAATAATCCACATCATCACTCCTGACTTCATGGCCAAGGATATTCATTAGGGTCACGACCATAAATTATTCATACTATGGGCCGAGGATATTCGTGTATTCATCGATGGTCATGATCATGCCAACAATTTGTCCATTAATGCACTACGGGCCAATAAGGACTTTTACCACATCATTTGTAACATTACGGTCATGATTACCTTTGAATAATCCACGGTCATAATCATACCAAGTCCATCCATACACTTCTGACCCCACAGATGACTTTCAAAAAATATAAACATGAGGATGATGACAATGATATAAGAATTCAATAAAACAAGTTCAAGAATTAATTTATTGAGGAACTAATAAGTCCAAATTATCAACATGATACTTCTTTGTAGAGTAAAATTCAAGAATGCTCGGAAGAATATTTCCATGAAAAGATTTGGATGAAGCGCAAATATCGAGGATATTACACTAATTTCATGGAGTATAAAAGTCAAAACTTTAACCAATTTGAGTATAATAAAGAATGGAATAACAAAAGAAATCACCGTGCATAAGATCTTGCATGGACAAGTTATTCAACAGAATAATAAATAACGGAACCGGTCGAGGTATGTATATCGGAAGAAGCGGGATATTCAACGAGAATAATAAAGAATGGAATAACAACAGAAATCAACTGCATGCGGTACTTTCAGCATAGACATGTTATTCCAATAGAATAATAAATAACGGAACCAGGTCTGGCGTAAAATGCACAGACACGATATTCCAACAGAATAATAAATACGGAACCAGGTCCGGTGTAAAACGCACAAACCGGATATTCCAACAGAATACTAAGAATAAAATAATAACAGAATTTCACCATGTATGCGGTGCTTGGATGACGAAGTTCTTTCAAAGAGAATAATAAATAATGGAATAACTGAAGAATTTCACCAAGTATAGGGTAGACCCCGTATATAGGTTATTCCAACAGAATAATAAAGAATGGAATAACAGAAGTTCTATTCATGAATATGAAAAAAATAATACCCCTTACCTTATAAGAAGAAGAGTACTCAACCGGTAGGGTGGGATATACTTGAAAAACTTGTACTACGCTCAAAGCTTTCTTAAACGCTAAAAAATACGCTCAAGATAAAAGAATAATTCTCTCTACGGTTTCTCTCTCTAGAGTTTCAATTGAATTCGTAAGAAATAATGAAGGAATGAGCTTCATTTATAGAAGAATGGGTGAATAGTAACCAATCCATGAGCGGTCCAAATCGATTTACTTTTAAGCGGGACGGTCCAGATTGGTTTACAATAAAATATAATATATTCTATTTATAATCTAATAAAAGGAATAACTTTTAAAAGATTTTACTACGCAAACACTTATCACGAGACACTTATGCGAAATACTATGCATAATAAAATATAATATATTCTAATTATTGTCTAATAAAGCGAATAACTTTATAAAAGTATTACATTTTTATAAAAAGATTTTACTATTAGCCTAATAAAATGAATAACTTTATAAAAAGTATTATGTTTTATATAAAAGTTTTTCTATTTTATTACATTAATAATACTAATAAAATAAACTTCATCATCATTATTATTATTCACACTATTAATCGACGAGGTGTCGTTCCTGAGGAAAGAGGGGCTTTCGATAAGGATTTCTCCTATTGGTAGCAATTAGGTGACCAAACCTCTCTTGGCGAGAACTTACAGAACATCGTTAATATTGCAAATAATAATATTAATAACTTCGTCATCTCAATTTAAAATATCAACAATAATTGAATCAATTAACATGAGATACTATGCAACAATTACTGAAGCAATAATTGAACAAAACTGAGTGACTTCTCACGTTGTGGGGTCCACCAATGATTGTGTCGTCGTACGAATATTCCCCGACCAATCGAATATTATAAACAACTTGCATACTTTGCAAAATTTCTAAATATTACCCACAACTATAACATTATATCAAATTCATTCCATAATATTTAAAAATGATAATTATAGAAAATTCATTTTTATTCATAAAAGTTGGGGTCTTACAACACGTCAGTTGTATAATTAAGTTTGTATTTGTATTTTGTACCATGTATTTGGCGACTCAAAATGGGTGATGTATACTTATTTTGGGGGCGTCACAGTTGGTATCAAAGCTTAGGGATATGATCTCTTGATAAGATGTGAGACACGATCTAGGAGGGGAGAGACGGCGAATTCCTTCGCTAGTATGACCTACCGAAGTTTATTTGGTATTTAATTGGTCGGTCAGAGTATAGGGATAATATGTGATATGTTAATTAACCCTTGTTTTGTGGCAATATTTGAAAATGGCATCCAGAAAATGTTGAGAACATCAATGGAGCACGAGGAGGCCGTTGAGTCTCCACAGATCAATAACTAGGACAATGTGCATCGTGAAGGCGACAATCCTCATGCAAACAACAACACGACCAAATGATGAGCGATGGAATGTTAGAGGCTTCATGCAATTCATGCAACATCGGCGAGGCGGCTTCCTGCTCAAAATGCAGTGGAAACGATGGTAACTCTCGTGGCCACCGCCATGAAGCAGTTCAAGGAATTTGGGACCGGAGTTTTTGGAGAGCCAAAGCCACTTAAAGGCGGAGACATGGATAAAGCGGATCAACAAGATATTTGGCGTCTTGGGATGCTTTCAGGAGCAAAAGGTTCCTTTTCCACCTTCGTATCATGCGCAGGTGATTCTTGGTGGGAATCGTAAAGCGTATTCAACTGCTGCGCTTTTCGAGATGTCTTGGGAGAAGTTTCAAGAAGCTGTTCAACGACAAGTACTTTCTCAAAAGTATTCATAACATGAAAGAGGTATAGTTCATTAAAGCTGGAACAAAACAACATGGCCGTGTCGCAAAGATCTGAAGCCAAGTTTCTTAGGAAAGTTATCGATTTGCGTCCCATTTGGTTGATAATGAGGAGAGAATGATGAGTATTTCTAAGAGGTTTGAAACCGAGATCGTCAATATCTTATCTCTCATAAAGCGTGTTTGTATTAGGATGTTGTTATGAGGGCTCGATTATTGGAGCACATTAATGAGTCAACTCAACCAAAAGAAAACGGTAGGTAAAATGATAATACCGGTGATACTTGATCATCGAGCGGTGTGACAATAAGCGTGGAGGAATCAACATGCGAAATGGTAACCACTTCGGTGGTAATCATGGCCAAAACAATAAGAATGGACATTTCAAGAAGAGGATATTCAACAATGATGGAAAGATGTCAGCGTCAGTACTTGTCGTTAAGGAAGGAGAACGACCACCTATCATATGCTTCAAATGTGGAGGGAGGACACATCGGTCCAAATTGCGCGATGCCTCCAAAACATGTTACAATTGTGGAAGAAGGTCTGCACTGGCCCGATTTTGTAGTTCACAGAAGACAAGTCCGGTGGGATGGAGGCATCAAAGGTAATCCAGATAAGACATAAAATCGGTAGTTCGAGGGAGAGCGTTTGTCGTGACCTCCCAGAAAGCAAAGGACCCGAACGAGGTCATCACGGGTAAGCTTATCATAAACTCTAGCGAAGTATATACCTTATTTGATACTGGGGTTCTACCCATTCTTTTATTTCTCCTACTTTGCGCTCAACGTTTAAATTTGACTCGGAGAAATTGGACTTTGACTTATCTGTTGAAACTCTATTGGAGAAACCTTCATTACATCCCTTTGTTTATAAGTCTTGTTTAGTTCAAATCGGTACCCTCACATTACTGTCGATCTTATTTCATTGAAAATAGTTGCATTTGGCGTAATTCTAGGGATTGATTGGTTAACTACTCATCATACAAAATTGATTATTTTCGTAAGGTTGTTAGCTTTCATATTCCTAACCAACCTATTATGCGAATTCAAGCAACCAAACCATTAAAATCAATCATTATCATCTCAAGCCATAAAGCTATTCGTTTATTGAAAAATGGATGTTAAGCTTTCTTAGCTCATGTCACGGATCTAAATAAAAATACGTCAGTTTTGAATGATATATTGTTAATGAATTTCCTTACGTATTCCCTGAAGAACTTCCTGGCCTACCCCCAGAGCGTGAAATTGAATTTTGTATCGACCTTGAACCCGGTACAAAACCTATTTCCAAAGCCCCATATCGAATGGCTCCTATTGAACTTCAAGAGTTAAAGACGCTAATTGTAGGAATTGTTAGACATCGGTTTCATTCGTCCTAGTACTTCTCCTTGGGGTGCTCCTGTTCTATTTGTGAAAAAGAAAGACGGAAGTATGCGACTTTGTATTGATTATCGGGAGTTGAACCATGTCACCATCAAAAATAGGTACCCATTGCCGCGTATTGGCGACTGTTTGACCCGATGCTGGCGCCAAATTCTTTTCAAAGATTGATCTTCGTTAGGATATCACCAATTGAAGATTAGAGGCCGATGACATTCCAAAGGCGGCTTTCGGAACTTGATACGGGCATTATGAATTCTAGTCATGTCTTTTGGATTGATTAATACTCCTGTTACCTTCATGGATATGATGAACCGAGTATTTAAGGAATATTTGGATCACTTTGTGGTCGTCTTTATTGATGACATCCTTATTTATTCCAAAAGTCGTGAAGATCATGAGCAACACTTGAGGCTGATACTCCAAAAGCTTTGTGAATATAAGCTTTATGCCAAGTTGAAGAAATGTGAGTTCTGGCTTGAGGAAGTAACATTCTTTGGGCACGTAATATCAAGTCATGGAATATATGTTGACCTAGCAAAGATTGAAGCTATTCAAAGCTAGGAGCAACCCAAATCAGTGACCGAAGTACGTAGCTTTCTCGGCTTAGCTGGTTATTATCGGAGATTCGTGGAAGGATTTTCTCGAATCGCTACTCCCTTAACTCAGCTGACTTAGAAGAGTTTTCAAGAACTCAAGAGAAGACTCATTTCAGCACCTATTCTGACAATACCATCTGGCTCGGAGGGATTTGTCATCTATATTGATGCTTCGGGCAAAGGGTTAGGTTGTGTTCTTTTGCAACATAGGAAAGTCATAGCCTATGTCTCACGACAACTCAAAGAATATGAGAGGAATTATCCTACTCATGATCTAGAGTTAGCGTGATCATTTTTTGCACTAAAGATTTGGAGGCATTACTTGTATGGGGAGAAAGTGGAGATCTTTACGGATCATAAAAGCCTCAAATATTTCTTCACTCAAAAGGAACTCAACATGCATGGACGTTGGCGTTGGCTTGAGCTGTTGAAAAATTATGATCATACCATCGATACCATCCTAGAAAAACAAGCGTGGTGGTGACGCATTAAGTAGAAAATCATATGCGGATGCTGAGTGCGATATTGTTAACGCAAAGGCCTATTTTGTATGACTTGCAAAGGATGGAGATAAAGATAAAGACTCTAAGGACCCACGTGATGATGGCGAATATATGAGTAGAACCGACTTTAATCGATAAAGTTAAAACTGCTCAAATTACGGACACGGAGGCGATGCGTATGAGGAAGAAAGTGTAAGAAGGTCTATATGCGGAAGCAAGAATCGATGAAGAAGGAATAATTTGAGTCAACTCGGACTTTGTGTTCTAACGACCACGATTTAAAGTATAAAATTATGATGGAAGTATGATAACACACCTTTGTTTGTAATCCATCACAGGAGTATCAAAATGTATCATGATCTTCGATATACATTTTGGTGGGGCAATATGAAGAGGAGATAGCGGCTGTTTATCTCAAGGTGTTTAACTTGTCGGCGAAGTCAAGGCGGAGACATCAAGTACCAAAAGGTCCATTGCAACCACTTGAAATTCGAGAATGGAAGTGGGAGCACATTACCATGGATTTCGTTCTTCGTCTTCCCAATGTTTCTCAAGGTATAGATGCAATTTGGGTCATTGTTGATAGATTGACCAAGTCTGCTCATTTCGTACCTATACGAGAAACTTATACACTTAAACGTCTTGCTTATATATACATAAACGAGGTTGTAAGATTGCATGGTATGCCAGTATCCATAGTTTCTGATCGAGACCCAAGATTCACTTCACGATTTTGGGTTAGTTTGCAAAAAACTATGGGCACGAATTTACGATTTAGTTCGGCATATAATCCTCAAACGGACGGACAATCAGGGAGGACTATTCAAACTCTTGAAGATTTATTAAGACTACGTGTCCTTGACTTGAGGAAGTTGGGACAAGTTCTTACCATTGGTGGAGTTTTCCAACAACAAAGATTATCAATGAAGTATTGGCATGGCTCCATTCAAGCGTTGTATGGAAGAAAGTGTCGATTCTCCGTTATCTTTGGGATGAGGTGGGTGAAGCAACGTTGTTTGGGGGACGAGTTGGTACGTATGACTACGGAAAAGATTCAAACGATCCGACAACGTATAAAAACCTCACAAGATTGACAAAGAGTTATCTTGATCTTCATCGAAAAACGTGGAATTTGATATTGGAGATCGTGTGTTATTACGTGTTGCTTTCCATGGAAAGGAGTTACGATATTTGGAAAGAGAGGAAAGCTCGATCCTCGATTCATTGCCCCATTTTTAATCCTCGATCGGTAGGGGATTGTAGCCTATAGACTCGCTTTCTGCTTAAGTGTGTCTCGTGTTCATGCGTTTTTTCATATATCCATATTACGTAAATATATGAAAGACCAAAAACACATTATTGAGTTAGAAACTAGGACGAAGTAACGGAAGATTTAACGTATGAAGAGGTTCCTATTCAAATCTTGGATAAGAAGGAACATATTCTACGCTCCAAGGTTATACCTCAAGTCAAAGTTTTATGGAGGAACCACGATGTTGAGGAAATTACACGGGAGTTAGAATCGAAATGAAATCAAGGTATCCTTACTCTCTTGACATATACTGTAATGCGCACCTTAATTTCAAGGGCGAAATTTCATAAGAAGGGGAGGTTGTAAGACCCCAAATTTTATGAATAAAGATGATTTTTCTATAATTATCATTTTTGAATATTATGGAATGAATTTGTTATAATGTTATAGTTGTGGATAGTATTTATAAATTTTTCAAAGTATGCAAGTTGTTATATTATATTCGATTGGTCGGGGAATATTCGTTTTAGTAGGGAATATTCGTACAATGGCGCAATCATTGGTGGACCCCACAACTGAATTATTATCGGATTGAGAAAACGACAAAAATATTTTTTATGAAAATAATGGCGGAAGTTTCACCGTTAATACTGTTGAACTACTCGGTAGTAAAAGTACAGTAATACACGTGGTTGCATAGTAGCACACGGTATTGATTATTAATGCTTACGTGAGAAGTCACTCAGTTATACTCAATTATTACTACAGTAATTGTTGCATCATATCTCTCATATTATTTATTCGATTATTGTCACAGTATCATCTACATTATATGATATATTATTAAATCAATAATTGAGACGACAAAGTTATTCATATTATTAAATTACAATATTTATAATGTCTAGAAGTTCTGCCAATGAGAGATTTGGTCACCTAATTGCGCGCCAATAGGGATAAATCCTTATTGGAAAGCCCCCTCTTTCCTGAGAACGACCTGGTTGTTAAATATTGTGAGTTATGATATTAATAATGAATAAGTTTGTGTTGATTAGAGATGAATTTGATAGTTTCATTATGTTGGAATTATTGGTGTTAGTTGAAATCGACATCTATTCCGATGATAATTGATGTCTGGGGGTTATATTGATAAATCGGATAATTTATCGGACAAATGAGCAATTAATTGCTACTAATTCACATGCTTATATAACTATTTGTTCGCATGTGTGTACTATTGAGTCACATTCACTTACTATTAGGGGAGTTGGTGCAAGATTAATAATACTTGCATGACTAAGTTAAAAAGGGAGGTATAGATGGAGGTACTATACTGTATTTCGTATTTTCACATGATTATTGTGATGCCTCCAAAATAGGTCCAATTCATCCAACCTATTCTGAGTCGCCAAATACATGGTACAGAAAACAACTACAACTTTATTACTACAACTATCGTGCAAAATACAACAACACATATACTGTGAGTTTTAATACCAACTGTGACTCATGTCCCAACTATGGACAGCACCTCACATTGATACATTACATAAAGGTACAATCTAGAACTATGTTTGAAATTAAAATTATTGAGAAGTGCTCAAGAAAACCTTCGTACATAGGAGGCCATGAATCTAAGTTATGATAGATATCATATGTCTAGAGAATTATCCTTGGTTGATCCAATAGACCCCAAAGAAAAACGAGAAGATTACTATCATGTTCCTTCCAATGATGAGTCTTCTCTTGACATATAACTATCTCCACCGTCTGCGATTGAACATTTTGTTTCAACCAAACTCCAAAATCATATAGGTAGTGCTCGTAGATATACTCAGCAAGTGGATGTGCACAACATAACACGAGATTGTATGTCATTAGACATCTTGTATGATAGTGGCAAAATACCCTTCCAAAGTTGGGTTCACCTCAACCTATTGTTGTTCACCAAAATCAATTATTAAGTGACGTATAATATACGACACACACATCTTAGGTCCTCAATACAATTATATATTGTATGTCATGCCGTTTTATAATTTGTTGAGAAACTTTGATAGTCTCGGACCACCACACTATTCCCTGTTATCTCCATTTCGACCAAAATTTACACTTTTATTACACGGAAGGAATTGTGAAGCAAAAAGGGGAAAGCACAACTAGCCTTTCGTAAAGAATATCATAACTAAAGATAATTAAATTATCAATAGCCTTTATCAGTAATAAATCAGAGATTTAAAACATATGGTAGATGATAAAAAATTTTAACTATAGTTGCAGCAGAACGAGCAATCCATTAGAAGAGTCAAATAGACCATAAAGTCTATTATTTTCTCCATGTTAAAAGTCCACCAACAATGTTTTAACCCTGTAACATCAGTCAACAGTTTCTGTCCACAATTATGTGAATAACTCATAATACTAATTGTAGTTCTAAATTTCCCTTTTCATCCAGGACGAAGATAATTTACATCACTTGTCTTTACCTGAAACATCAAAGATCATGGTTATACCAAATCACAGTTCCTATTCATAATAATACTAATAAATTCATCTTTGCACTACGGGCCAAAGATGTGACACCCCCAAAATAGGTATACATCACCCATTCTGAGTTGTCAATACACGGTACATAAACAACTACAACTTTATTATTACAACAAGAAAAAGCGTGAGTTTAAATGAGATATTGCCATCTAAACAATATCCACATACAAATAAATCCTCATCATAATTATTGATACATTATTTTACAAAAATGGTGAGGACTACTAAACAACTCTCTAAAACCATCATTCCATACCCCACTCGCATCTATTACATTCTCGCCTCCACGAGAAGAAAAATGGAACAAAAAGGAAAAGGGTGAGCTCAACTAGCCCGATAAAAGAATATTATGACTAAGATAATCTGAACAAATTATCGTTAGTCTTCAACAGGAAAAAAATTTAATAGAATACAATGAGCAACAAGTTTTAAATCAATACTGCAATGGAAAATATTAATTCATAGAAGAGTTACGTAGAGGATGAAATCTACTAATATCTATGAATTTAATGATCCATACTCAATATTTTTATCCCTGTAACATCAATCAATATATATCCGGAATCATATATTCATCCTTACTACTTCTGGCCGAGGACATTCACCGATTGGTCATGTTCATCTAAACACTGCTCATCTTTGCACTACTGGGCCAAAGATATTCATCAGAAATCATTCATCTTTGCACTACAGGCCAAAGATATTCATCAGAAATCATTCATCTTTGCACTACAGGCCAAAGATATTCAATAATATCATCATTTAAAGAGGATCATCGTTCTATATCAGGTTACTGTTCATTAGTTGGAGGTAATCTTGTTACTTGGCGTAGTAAGAAACAATTAAGTGGTATGAAGATCTAGTCTTTGAAGCGGAATATCGAGCTATTGCCTTGGGTATATGTGAACTAATGTGGCTTCGAACCTTGTTAGAAGATTTGTGTGTTACAACTAATAGGCCTATGCAATTATTTTGTGATAATAAAGTCGCCATTAGTATTGCGAACAACCCGGTGCATAAACACGATGTAAGCGAAGCACATTGAGATTGACGGACACTTCATCAAAGAAAAGTTAACTAGTGGTCTTATTTGTTTACCTTTTTGTCAAAGCGGAAAATCGAACTTCGATATTTTGACCAATGGTCTTAGTAGTAAGATGTTTCATCCACTATGTTTCAAATTGGTGTATAAAGTTGGGTATGCGAGACATCTATACGCCAACGTGACGGGGAGTGTTAGAAGATATGACATGATATACCATAATTGTAATTTCCTTAATTAGTGTGTATACATTATTGTAATTTAAGAATTATCATAAATGTAATTAGGTTGTTTTATGTGTATATATCAATTTATGTAATAGATAAAATAATTTTAATAAAATAAACTTCTTAATTTCTACATGTAACAGTATGAAATATCATTGGGAGATGGCAATAATTTATGTATAATTAATGTTTTATGATTGCATACGATAACTTTCATACCGAGTCTGATGACTTTTGGGAAATTTAGGACACACAAAAGTTGTGATCTAAGCATCTAACAGTCTTTTCACAATGCATGGATTAGTTGGAATACTAAACTTTTCCGGAGTATATAAGCATGAGAATCTGCGATTTAATAACAGAATGCTCTCTCTTTTTCCACTGAAAATCAAGGAAAGGATATGGACATTCCACTTGCTCAATAACTTCATGCGTTATTTATCTATGTTTAACTTAAATTCATTAGTATATTTGCCAACTTAAATATATTTACCATAAAATCTTGAACATTATCAGCTCCTCTTAAAACCATGTTGCCATTCAGATGCAGGTGTTAGATTAGAACTATTTGGATTCAACATGTTATATTTCAGGGTCTCCATTTGTGTACCCCGTGTATGCTCAAACTTGGTAGGTAAGGGGGGTCTTTTGTCTAATCTAATATTATGATAGAGCAGATGGCAATGGGGCCATGTACCTATATTTTTCATCTCATTATGTTTTGAAACTAAATCCTCATATCACAACAAAAAACCCGGCTTATAGATCTTATATATGATAGCTTTTTCGTTAATAGATTATATATCTATAAATACAACTTTTGTTGTGAAAATATCAATTTCCTGTTGGGAATTTAAATAAATCCCAAACATACAATAATTCAAAGAAAAAATATCAAGATCAACTACCAGGCCATAATGTTTCAGTGGATAGAACCTTTATGAGCCATCTCTATCTTTTTATTGTAGTGCTCTCCGGTGCATGTGACCTTTATGTGCTTTCCTTTTCAGAATCTACACTTGAGTTTCAACCATGACCATTTTAGTTTGCAAATTTACTGGAGATATAATTTATAGTTGCTTACTCCTTTTTCTGGTCATTAGCTTACGCTTAACGGAGTTTTGCTTTATTAAACAGGATCATACCTCAAACATATGATGAACAAGGATTGAGAAGGTGAAAAGGCACATATAACTACAATTTCCCTTCACATAACTTATTTTTAACCTACAAGTATTTATTGTTAAAAAGAAGAATTATTTCAAGTTATTTCTATAAGAATAATATGGGTTTAATAGCTCGATTGTGTGCAAGACGCAGATATAAATATCTCAAGGTGGTCCTCCGACCAAGTTGCAATTTTTTTAGGTTAGAGATTTGAGATTTTTCTTGGAGAAACCTGATAAGTAGAGGAAAACACAATCATCAACATTGTTCCATATAAGAAGCACAACTCTACAAGCTTCTCAGTTAGATGAGAGATTCAGATAAAATGTAGAAAGTCGGAGTAAAAAGTTGTGTTATTAGATTTCACCTCATCTGTTTTACCTCAGAACTAATGTATGTATGGTTTCTGTTGAGAGTATATATTTTTCCTTTTAAATTTTGTACGGAATCATAAGCTGTTTCACTTATCTAATCATTGCTTCTGAACTAAATGCTCCTCATCTTCAAGCTCCAATTCACTTTCATTCTGGAAAAGCATTTCAATCTGCTCCAAAGATTTCCTCTTTGTTTCTGGAACACACTTATAAACGAAAGCAACCGAGAGAGCCGAAATTGCTGCAAAAACAAAAAATGTTCCTCCAACAGTAATTGCTCGAGTAACGGAGAGGAAAGACATAGCAACCACACCACTACTGACCCGGCTCCCCACTGCGCCAATCGCTGATGCCTGAGGTCGAAGCCTTAGAGGGAATATTTCAGATGTCATAACCCAACATACCGGTCCAATCCCCGCCGAGAAAAAAGCAACATTCCCACATACTGATAAATTGCCAATTTGATCCCAACTGGACTATTTCCCAGTACAGAAAGAGTAAGTCCTAGAGTGAACAAACAAAGAGTCATTCCAATCGTGCTCACATAAAGCAGGGGCTTTCTACCCAATCTATCAATGAGAAATATAGCTACCAATATGAATGCTGTTTTTGTGAACCCAACAGCAACTGTTGCAGCAAGAAACTCGGCCTTACTCTTTATCCCAGCATATTATAGGGCTGTAGTATACAGTGGCATCGATACCTGTGATCTGTTGGAAACACTGGATTCCACAACCAGTGATCAGCATTCGTCTAACTCCAGGAGAAGGATTTAGTAGTTCACGCCAGACAGCTTTCGCTTCATATTTCTCAGCATTTGCATGCCCTGCTGCTTGCTGTATTTCTGCCAATCTTTCCTCTATTTCTCTCTCTCTTTCAGTTGTTTTTAAAAGCACTGATCTTGCTTCATCAATCCGGTTTTTCATTACCAACCACCTAGGAGACTCCGGGATAATGAGGAGAGCAAACCCGATAAAAACTGAGGGGAGAATGCCAACAACAATCATTAGTATCCAATTTATGTGTGCAGGTAGTCCCGAAAATGCATAATTTGAGACATAACCAATAAGGATCCCGATATTTATGAAGATTTCGGGGAAGGAGGTTAGGGATCCTCTAGCAACTGCAGGCGCTATCTCAGCAATGTAAACTGGGGCAATCATGACTCCAAAGCCTATCTCAACTCCAGCAAAAAGCCTGCCTATCATTAGTACTCGAAAGGAAGGAGCTAGAACCATTATAGCCGCGCCTGTTTGAAAAACAAGCGCAGCAAATGCCATTGTCCATTTTCTACCAATTGCATCTGATGTTTTCCCCCCAGCTAAACTACCCAGAAGTGAAACTATGCTTAAAATTCCAACAAGTACTTCCACTTGTACCTCACTGATCTTCAAGTCCTCTTTAATAAATAAAATGGCTCCACTCATAACCCCCACATCTGTTGATGATCAAAAGAATTAAGCTACAGAAACAAAATGACACTAGAAATGCAATTTAAAAACTCGAAACTAATTTTTTTTTACAGAGATTATTATGCAGGAATGCGAGGGAATTAGGAGATAAAATAGGAACAAGTAAATATTTTTATCATGAGAGGAAATTGGGAGATAATATAGGAAAAATAAGAAAGTTCCAAGTAGGCCAGACATTTTCATGAGTAGTATTAGATTCAAGAAAACATAATACGGATGATTAATTGTAGTAATACAAAGGATACAGGTGAAATGCAGATAATATTTTTATGAAGAAACACAAATGAAAAGGTCAGAGATATGATGTACCAACCATAGCCAAGAAGCACAGAATTGAGGGAGGCAAAAATGGCACAGGCCAAAACATATTTCTTGGTGTTATTTGTCCTCTCTTCTTCTTCTTCTTCTTGTGCTTGATCACCATATGAGACATCAACACCATCTTCTTCTTCTTCAATTGAGCCAGAATCCATCCTCCTGTACTTTTTGTTGCCACCTTTCCCATTTTCTTGGAAGCCCATCATCTCCAAGTACAAAAAAAAATAACAAAAAAAATGAAGCACAAGATTATGGTGGGTGTGGGGTCCACAGTTGTTTGTCCTAGGTAGGTAGGAAGCAAGGAAGCAATCTTTCATCTTTACAAAGATTATGGCCCAACTAATAAAATAAGAGTTAGTATGTGCACAAAAACGAACACCAACAGTTGTACACAATCTCTGTCATCTCATATATATATATATATATATATTGAACATTATAAAAATTATATAAAGGGTTAAAAAATTAAATCAATAATTTAAAATCTAAGACCCATATATTTTCTTCTTCTTTTTTTATCTAATTATTTGTGTACATAGAACTATTTATAAAATAAAGTAATTTAAAAAATAAATATTGTTACATTACAATTCATATTACAACTCTTACAGTTCAGCCTTCAATAGTTGTTTTCTCACATCCTTAATTACTTAATTTGAGGGTGAGGCCGTGAGGGGGCTACCGCCAGTGTCTAAAATAGTAATACTAATTAGTAATTATTTATAGTTTAATTTTAAAATATGTCCTTCTTGGATTCTTGTGTAATTATTTCATTCATATCTGTAAAACATTTATGACTTCTTGAAGTTACCGAGATTTTTTGAGATTGAATATTAACATAAGTTATTTAAATATAGGTAATAGAAGTAGATACAAATTCGCCCTTTGCGGCATCATTTTATTAATAATAAATTTATACATGTAATTGATAAATTAAAATATAATAAGAAGATGGTAAATTATTGTGCGATTATCAAATTTTAATAGCATATGTTATATAGTGTTGCATAAAAATTTTATGTGCAAATACATATCCAAGTATATAATTAATCTGATCACTAAACCCCATAACATTATATAACAGTTATGTGTGTGTGTGTGTATATATATATATATATATATATATATATATATATATATATATATCTGATCCTGGTTCTGTAAAGGGAACCCTTACTTTCTTAAAATGCGGACTTTTTTTTTTTGGTTTTTTAAAAAACAACTAAAAAAAAGTTTAAAATTTTATGGAACTGAAATTTTTTAATAATACAGTGTTTTGGATGTGATTTGGATACGTATAACAAAAAATATATGTACAGTTTGTGCAGACTGTACATATATTTTTTGGTATAGGTATCCAAATCACACCCAAAATATTGTATTATGGAAAAATTCCAATTCAATAAAATATTAAACTTTTTTTTTAGTTGTTTTAAAAAAAAACCAAAAAAAAAGTCCACATTTTAACAAAGTAAGGGAGCCCTCACCTGATCGGTTCTGTATATATATATATATATGTATATATATTAATGTCTTGATAAAAATGTTTATAATGTAACCAATATGTTCATTCTAAAGCACTAACAAATATTTAGAAAGTGTCATGCATAATGTCATCGAATTGTTATATTGATATGATTGCTAGTGGTATATTTGAAGTCTGTTACACATTACACAAATCTCACCAAGCCTCAAATATCTAACACATGTACTTGATGCATTTTGAAGAGTCCATGTCTCGTATACGCTAATTACTTGCACCAGAATTCTAACATCCAAACGAAAGGGAAAACAACGAAAGAATGTCTCGATTTTGGTCCTCGGACATTGAAGGAAATCACATGTTACATGCGAAAATTGAAAAGCACGAGAATTAATAAGTATGTTGGATATTCATGTCAAACAAACACCATGTCGAAACCATAGCAAGATAGAAACAGTATCATACATAACACAATGTTATAGTTAAAGAAACGAATACATACCTCATTAGTTTTTTATTATCAATTTTTGACAATTGTATAGCACTCACAATATTACCATAATACAAAAAAAAATATATTAATGATGATAAAAATGATTTACCGAATGCTAGTACTTAACAAATCATGCAAAACCACAATCCATATAATATAATGCAATTGTGACACCCCCAAAATAGGTATACATCACCCATTCTGAGTTGTCAATACACGGTACAGAAATAACTACAACTTTATTATTACAACAGTAAAACTGTGAGTTTAAATACGTGAATATTGCCATCTAAACAATATCCGCATACAAATAAATCCTCATCATAATTATTGATACATTATTTTACAAAATGGTGAGGACTACTAAACAACTCTCTAAAACCATCATTCCATACCCCTCACTTGCACTCGCTACATACTCGTCTCTCGAGAAGAAAAATGGAACAAAAAAGAAAAGGGTGAGCTCAACTAGCCCAAAGAAAGAATATTATGACTAAGATAATACAGAACAAATTATCGTTTGTCTTCAACAGGAAAAATTTAATAGAATACAATAGACAACAAATTTTAAATCAATACTGAAAAATGAAAATATTAATTCATGTAAGAGTTACGTAGAGGATGAAATCTACTAATATCTATGAATTTAAGATCCATCATCAATATTTTTATCCTCGTAACATCAATCAATATATATCTCGAATCATATATTCATCCTCGCACTACAGCCAAGGACATTCACCAAATTGGTCATGTTCATCTAAACACTGCTCATCTGCACTACGGGCCAAAGATATTCATCGAAATCATTCATCTTTTTGACTACTGATCAAAGATATTCATCGAAATCATTAATCTTTGCACTACACAGCCAAAGATATTCAATAATATCATCATTTAAGACCCGAGGATGATGAAAAATATATTATTATTTTTAAAAAAAACGAATCCGGTGAAACAAAATGACAAGGATTAAGGATTAAGGATTAAATCTTTCGTTTTATCCACGTCCAAAAATACCTCAAAATAATCATAGTGGTGTAAAATTCAAGAATGATCAAAACATGGATACAATCAAAGCTAGTATCCACAATAGATATTTTGGACGAAAGAAAAATATTCATTTTTTAATGAATAAGGTCGATTCGTGAATAAGATCAGATATCGTGAATAAGTAACTCACACCAAAAGTTCCAAATTTGATAAAAACTTCAGATCAATATTTCAAAGATAATGATATTGAAGAAATAATATCATTATGAAAAAAATAATATCCATTACCTCGAAAAATCAAGATTTTAAATTTGAAACAGGATATAAAGCTATAACTTGAACTTTCAATCAGTATAACAATACTCAAAGTATACTCAAAATACTCACAAGAATACGCCGATAATATAGAGAGAAAACTTGGGAGCTTTTTGGTGTGATTTTCAATTCTAACCTAAGACCTTATTTATAGAAAAATGCTTAGAACACCAAAAGGTAAAATTTAATATAATAATAATATATATAATCAAATTTCCTACACACACAAATCTGGTCCAAACTTCAACCACACATGTTAAATGAGTTTAAAAAATGAAAAAAACGCGTTTTTGTAATTAAAATATTTTAAACTTCTAAAAATCAATTATTTCGGAGCTTCAGAACTTCAATAATTCATAATAAATAGCCCTTTTGTCAGAAAATTCAAATCTTGCGACTTTTTATAGAAAATTCAATTCTCTACAACTTTGCAGAAGAAAGTTATTCCAAATTCCAAACAAAAATTGACCGAAATCCATAAACCGATGATTTTAGAAATTTATAATCAAATTTCGGCCAATAAATGGGGTCCATGAAACATGTTTAACATGTTTTAAACATTTATTGCAACAAAAATACTCTTCCTCCTCGTATACTCATATATCCCACATTCGTTGTAAAATATCACCATTATTATATTATTAAATATAATAATATATATATTTAAATGAATTATTTTATCGGAAAAAGATAAAATTTCAATTTTCAACAATTGTCACATTAAAAATTTTCTCCATCTATATCCACATAAAATCAAAATTTTCCTCATCATATGAATCAATAATTAATTATTCACAAATAATATTACAGAATCACAATATCGACAACCAGGCGATTCCACAGGAAGAGGGGCTTTCAATAAAATTTCTCCTTATCTTGGCTGCAATTAGGTGACCAAACCTCTCCTTGAAGATGTAACTTTCTAGACATTGCCAATAATGTTATCTAATAATATTATTCGGATAATATGAATTATTCGCTTCGATAATGAAAAATATTGTGTAATGACAATTATTAAAACAACAAAGAATATAAAATATCAACACAACAATTATTGAACCAATAAAAAGCAACAAGAATTCATCGTAACCATTATTGAGTAAAGCCTTCTTCACGTAAGAATCAATAATTGGTGCAATACCGTAATGCTCTCGTGTTTTAACCACCGAGTATTTTAACAAAGATAATACTTGGTAATAACTACGCCGTTATTTTTAAACAACATATATTTGTCATTTTTTTATCCAATCGCTTTAAAATAGTATACATCACCATTTTTCGTCAAATAATAACATGTAAACAACTACAACTTTATTAATACATCATAAAACTGTGAGTTTAAATACAAATAAATATTGTCTTCTGACAATATCCATACCCAAACAATTCTGATCATACCCAAACAATCCTCATCACAATTATTGATACATTATTTACAAAAATGGTGAGGACTACTAAACAACTTAGTAATCATCATTCCATACCCGATTAAGACTCTACATCGCTACATTCTCGCCTCCGAGAAGAAAAATGGAACAAAAAGGAAAAGGGTGAGCTCAACTAGCCCAAAGAAGAAGAATATTATGACTAAGATAATATGTAACAAATTATCGTTAGTCTTCAACAGCGAAAAATCTGATAAAATACAATAGACAACAAGTTTCAGATCAATATTCGCAGCGGAAATAATAATTCATAGAAGAGTTACGTAGAGAATGAAATCTACTATTATCTATGAATTTAAAAGTCCATCATCAATATTTTATCCCTCGAACATCAATCAATATTCATCTTGAATCAAATATTCATCTTTGCACTACAGCCAAAGATATTCATCACTTGGTCATGTTCATCTCAACACTGCTCATCTTTGCACTACGCCAAAGATATTCATTATAAAATCATTTATCTTTGCACTACATGTGCCAAAGATATTCAATAATATCATCATTTAGATCGAGGATGATGAAAAATATTTTAAAGGAAACGAATCCAAGGAAACAAAAGAATAAATATCAAGGATTCAGATTTCAAACTATTTCATGTCCAAAAATACCTCATAAATAATCATAGTGAAGTAAAATTCAAGAATGATCAAAACATGGATACAATCAAAGCTAGTATCCATAATAGATATTTTGGACTTAAAAGGAAAAAATTTTCATGATGAATAAGGTCAGATTCGTGAATAAAGGTCAGATACGTGAATAAGGCCGATACGTGAATAAGAACTCCCGACACAAAAAGTTCCAAATTTGATTAAAAGTTCAAACCAATATTTTTAAGATAATGATATTGAAGAAAATAATATCATTTAAAAAAAAAATAACATCCCTTACCGAAAAAAGATAAGATTTCTAAATAAAACACCTGATATAAGCTATGATTTGAACTTGCACCAGATAAAGAACACTCAAAGTATTAAAATACTCACAAGAATACGCCAATATATCGAGAGAGAAAAAGAGAGAAGATTTCAGCTTTCGTGTGATTTTCAATTCTAACCCAAGACCCTATTTATAGAAAATGCTTGTAACACCAAAGTAGTAAAATTTATATAATAATATTATATATATTTACAAAATTGTCAAGCCCACCTCTTGAATCAATTCACCACCTTGCACATGTTTAATGCAAATTTCACCAAAAAAAAAAAAATGTTTTTGTAATTAAAAAAATAATTAAAACTTTCAAAAATCAATTATTTTTAACTACTAACTTCAATAATTCATAATAAATAGCTCTTTTATCAAAAAATTCAAACCACATGTCCTTTTCATATAGAAATTTCATTCTCTACAACTTTGCGTAAGAAAGTTTTTCCAAATTCCAAACAAAATTGACCAAATCCACAAACCAAGCGATTTTATTGTGCTATAATCAAATTTCTGGCCAAGAATTGGGGTTCACCGACACACAAAAACATGTGTTAATCATTTAATGCCACAAAAATACTCTTCCTCCTCATATACTCATATATCCCACATTCATTGTAAAAATATCACCATTAATATATTATTAAAATAATATATTTAAATGAATTATTTTATCGTAAAAAGATAAAATATTAATTTTCAACAATTGTCACATTAAAAATTTTTTCCATCTATATCCACATAAAATCAATATTTTCTCATCATATAAATCAATAATTAATTATTCACAAAAATAATATTATGTAATCACATTATCGACAAACGTGCAGCCCTGTGAGTAGGGCTTTCCAATAAGGATCTCCTTCGGGCGCCGCAATTAGAGATGACCAAACCTCTCTCCTGTATGTAACTTTCTAGACATCGCCAATAATGTTATCTAATAATATTATTCAGATAATATGAATTATCATCTCGATAATGTAAAAATATCGCCAAAATGACAATTATTAAAACAACAAGAATATAAAATATCAACGCAACAATTATGAATCAATAAAATAAAATATCGAATAAAGAATTATCAGAATAATTATCGAGTAAAGGCTTTCACGTAAGAATCAATAATCGTGTAATACCGTGTGCTATCGTGTTTTAACCACCGGTATTCCAACAAAGATAATTGTGAATAACTACGCCTGCTATTTATAACCAACTTATTCTTTCTGCTTTCTTCATCCAATCGCTTTCACATGGGCCCACATAAGGTCGCTCGCCTGCCGCATTTAATATTCCCCGACAAAGAAAAATATTCCACCACCAAACTAATATTCCCCGTCAACAATGAATATTTTAAAACCACTTGCTTGTTTGAAATAATTGCATGATTTTACCCATAACTTACCACATTAATCAAATCAACCCTTACTATTTCAAGATAATAAATAGAGGAAATTTAATTTCATTAAATAATAAGTAAGTGGGGTCTTACAACCTCCCTCCTTATGAAATTTCGTCCTCTAAATCGACGACGACGCATCTCGGTGTTTTCAAAAGGTGAGGATACCTCGCTTTCATTTCCGCTTTCCAACTCCTGTGTCATTTCCTCTATAAAGATGGTTCCTCCACAAAACTTTAACTTGTGGTATGACCTTTTCAGGCGTAGGATATGCTCCTTCCTATCCAAGATCTCGACAGTACCTCTTCAGACGTTAAGTCTTCGGCTATCTCGTCCGGTTCTAACTCAATAACGTGGTTCGGGTCTTTCACATATTTATTTAAGTACGATATATGTGAAACACATTATGAACACGAGACATACTTGAGGTAACGCGAGTCTATAGCTACATTACCTACTGGCCAAGAATTTGAAATGGACCAATAAATCGTGGATCGAGCTTTCTCTCTTCCCTAATCTTGTAACTCCTTCCATGGGGGCAACACGCAACAATACATGATCCCCAATACTAAATTCCACGCCCTTTCGATGAAGATCCGTGATAACTCTTTTTGTCGATCTGTGGCCGCTTTGTATACGCTTGTCAATCATTCGATCTTTTTCGTAGTCATACGCATTCAACTCTAGTCCCAACAATGTTGTTTCACCCACCTCATCCCAACATACCGAGAAAATACACTTTCGGCCCATACAATGCTTCAAATGGGGCCACACCAATGCTTGTCTCGATAATCGTTGTTATAGGAGAATTCCACCAATGGTAAATACTTATCCCAACTCCCTTCAAAGTCTAGGACACAGTAGTCTTAATAAATCTTCAAGAGTTTGAATAGTCCCTCTCGATTGTCCGTCCGCTTCGAGGATGGTATGTCAACTAAATCAGAACTGCGCCCATAGCTTTGCAAGCTAACCCAAAATCTTGAAGTAAATCTTGGGTCACGATCCAAACTATGGATATCGGCATGCCATGCAATCTCACAACTTCATTTACATACATACGAAAGCAAGACGCTCAAGGAATAAGTCTCCAGACGGCAAGAAATGAGCAGATTTGGTTAATCTATCAACAATAACCCAAATAGCATCGATGCCTTGAGAAACCGTAGGAAGACCCGAATAAAAATCCATGGTAATGTGTTCCCACTTCCATTTCTAATCTCAAGTGGTTGCAATGGACCCTTAGGTACTGATGTCCGCCTTTACACGCCGACAAGTTAAACACGCCGAGATAAACTTTGCAATCTCTCTCTCTTCATATTGTTCCACCAAAATGTATGTCAAGATCACGATACATTTTGGTACTTCCAGATGGATCGCAAATGGTGTATTGTGTGCCTCCATCATAATCTTCAGACTTCAAATCGTAGTCGTTAGAACACAAAGTCCGGAGTGGACTCAAGTATTCCTTCTTCATCGATTCTCGCTCCTAATAAAGACCTTCAGACTTTCTTCTTCATACGCATCGCCTCCGGCCCTGTGGCTCGAGCAACCTTAACTTTTTCTATTAAAGTCGGGCTCTACGCGATATACTGACATCATCGCACCTGCTCCTCGTGATATGATCTTCTACTCAACGCGCCACCTACCACGCTCGCTTTTCCGTGATGGTATCAATAGTGTGGTCGTAATCTTTTCAACAACTCGAGCCAACGCCGCTTGCCGCATGTCGAGTTCCTTTTGAGTGAAGAAATATTCGAGGCTTTTATGGTCTCAATATATCTCCACTTTCTCCCCATATGATAAAGGCTCCGCAGATCTTTTAATACGAAGACGATCGGGCCGCTAACTCTAGATCATGAGTAGGATAATTCCTCTCATATTCTTTGTTGTCGCGAGGCATAAAGCTATGACTTTCCCACGCTGCATGAGAACACATCCTAACCCTTTGCCTCAAGCATCATCAGAGATAACAAATCCATCCGAACCAGATGGTATTGTTGTAACAAAAATAAATAAGTCTCTCTTAAGTTCTTGGAAACTCTTCTCGCATTCCTCGCCCAAACGAATTTTGTATCCTTCCGAAGTTAATGAAGTTAATGGAGTAGCGATTCGAGAAAACCCTTCCATTTAATCTCCGATAATAACCACCAGCCCGTAAAGCTACGATTTTGGCCACCGACTTTTTATTGTTCCCTAACTTTCAGATTGCTTCAATCTTCTTCACGGTCGACAGATACTCCATGTTTAGACACCACATGCCCAAGGAATGCTACTTCCTCAAGCCGTAACTCGTGATTTCTTCAACTTGGCATATAGCTTTGTTTTCACGAAGTTTTCGAGTACCAAATTTCAAAATGGTGCTCATGATCTTCACTACTTTTGGAATATATGAGAATGTCATCAATAAAGACAACAACGAACCGATCTAAATAGTCCTTGAATACTTGGCTCATCATATCCATGAAAGTCGCAGGAGCATTAGTCAATCCAAAAGACATGACTAAGAATTCATAATGCCCGCATCGAAGTTCAAGGCGCCTTTGAATATCCTCGCTTCTAATCTTCAACCGATGATATCCGTAATCTAAGATCGATTCGAAAAGAATTGTGTTCCTCAGAATCGGTCAAACAGTCATCAATACGAGGTAATGGATACCTATTCTCGATGGTGACATGGTTCAATTCCCCGATAGTCAATACAAAAAGTCGATACCCCGCCTTCTTCTTTACAAATAAAAACAGAGCACCCCAAGAGAGATGTACTAGATTTAATGAAACCGATGTCCAACAACTCCTCGTAGTTGGACCTTTAACTCCTCAAGTTCAATAGAGCCATTCGATATGGGGTTTTAGAAATGGGCTTGTACCAAAGTTCAAGATCAATAAAGAATTCAACTTCACGCTCGGGGTAGTAATCGAAGTTCTTCAGAAATACGCCAGAAAATCAATAACAACAGAATATTATTCAAATCGACGGTCTTTATTCAAATCCATAACATGGGCTAAGAAAGCTTCGACATCCGCTTTTTCAATAAACTAATAATTTTATGACTTGATATGACAAATGATTGATTTTAGTGGTTTAGTTGTTTGAATTGCATAACAAGTCAAGTTAGAATATGAAAAACTAACAACCTTATTTAAAACAATCAATTTTGGTATGATGAGTAGTTAACCAATCAATCCCTAAAATCA
Organism: Panax ginseng; assembly: GCA_020205605.1. NCBI lineage: Eukaryota > Viridiplantae > Streptophyta > Magnoliopsida > Apiales > Araliaceae > Panax > Panax ginseng. Next base: position 8,896,693 of record CM035139.1, read on the forward strand.
CATCAAAAGCAAGTATCTTTAAAGAGATAAGGTCTGTGTGTAAGGTGATGGTGCCAACTTGAATCAAACAAGATTTATAAACAAAGGATGTGATGAAAGTTTCTCCTAACTGAGTCTCCACAGATAAATCAAAGTCTAATTTCTCCTGAGTCAAGTTTAAACGCTGAGCACAAGTAGAGAGATAAATGAATGGGTAAAGACCCCAGATCAAGTAAGGTATAAACTTCGCAAGAATTAATGATTAATTTTACCCGTGATCACCTCGCTTGGGTTCCTCGATTTTGACCACCACACGACAAACGCTTCTTCCAGAACCGCTGACTTTGATTTTTGGGACAAATTTTTCGAGTCACCGTCCCCCGGACTTGGTTTCGCTTATCGCATAATCTCGAGCGATATGTCCTTCCTTTCCACAATTATAACATACCTTGAACTGTCAGGGCAGCTTTGATCGATATGTCCTTCTTTCCCAAGACTTATAAGATACGACCGGTGGTCGTTTCTCTCCCTAGAACCAGCTTGTCGCCGGTGTCGACGCCTTCACATGGTCATTGTTAAATCTCTCTTTTAAAATCTCCTCCCGACTCGCTTTCTTCTATTCTCACGGCTATGACTACCACAGTAGTGGTTACCATTTTTGTCCCTCTTTTTTTTTTTCTCCACCGGTTATCGTTATTCGCTGATCGCTATCTCCCAGATGATCCTCGTTATGGTCCTCATTGAACGTATTCAAGTTATCTCGCCTAATAATCGAGCCCCGCTGACAACATCCTATAATAGAGAGAAAATTTATGAGAAATGAGATATCGACGACGCCGTGTTTCAAACCTCTCGTAAACATCCGCCATACACGCTCCTCATTCTCCACCAAATGAGGTGCAAAACTCGATAACTCGCAAACTTTGCCTCAGATCGACACCGCCATGTTATTTTGTTCTAGTCTAATAAACTCCACTTCCTTCATACGATTTAATACTTTCGTGAAAGTACTTGTCATTGAACAGCTTTTCAAACGCCTCCCAAGACATGCCGAAGGGTACCGGATGGGTACGCTTCACGATTCCCACCAAGAATCGCCTCATTACTTTAAACATAAAAGTAGCGAATGGAACCTTCTCGTTTTTTCCGCATCCCAAGACATCGAATATCTTGGTAATTTGTTCGACCCACGCCTCCGCTTTTAATCGGATCCGCTTTTCCTGCACTCGTGGTCCCAACTTTCGAATCGCTTTGGGCCGTGATAAATCGCAAGCGTTGTTATCATTTCCACCGTATTTTGTGCACGAAGTCTCCTCGTCTCGATTTTGCATGAATCGCAAAAAACTTCTAAACATCCCGCTGCTCATCATCTCGCCAAGGGCGTTGTTTCACAGAGAAGAACATTGCCACCACAGACGTTTCTCCTCATCATTGTGAGAAAGACAAAGCTCTCCATGGTCTCATTTACTCCATCGTTAACATTCTCAACGACATTCTCAAACATCGCCATAAAACAAGGGTTAATTAAGGAAATCAACATATCACATAATATCCCTATATATCGACCAACTAACAAAAGTTTTTTAGTAGACACACTAAACAAGGATTTACTGCTCTCCCTCCTAGTTCTATTCCCGATCTCCGCCAGAGATCATATCCCTAAGCTCGATATTAATCGTGACGCCCCAAAATAGTATACATCACCCATTTTAGTCACAATAACATGGTATGTAAACAACTACAACTTTATTAATACATCATAAAATCGTGAGTTTAAATACAAATATTGTCTCTAGATAATATCCATACCCAAATAAATCCTCATCACAATTATTGATACATTATTTTACAAAAATGGTGAGGACTACTAAACAACTTCTGTAATCATCATTCCATACCCCGACTAAGATTTCGCTACACATTCTCGCCCCGAGAAAAAAAATGGAACAAAAAGGAAAAGGTGAGCTCAACTAGCCAAAGAAGAATATTATGACTAAGATAATATGTAACAAATTATCGTTAGTCTTCAACAGAAAAAACTGATAAAATACAATGTACAACAAGTTTCAGATCAATATTCGCAATGAAAAATAATAATTCATGTAAGAGTTACGTAGAGAATGAAATCTACTATTATCTATGAATTTAAAAGTCCATCATCAATATTTTATCCTCAGAACATCAATCAATATTCATCTTGAATCAAATTTTCATCTTTGCACTATGTGCCAAAGATATTCATCACCTGGCCATGTTCATCTCAACACTGCTCATCTTTGCACTACGCCGCCAAAGATATTCATTATAAAATCATTTATCTTTGCACTACAAAGCCAAAGATATTCAATAATATCATCATTTAGACCGAGGATGATGAAAATATTTTAAAGGAAAACGAATCCAAAGGAAACAAAAGAATAAATATCAAGGATTCAGATTTCAAACCTATTTCATGTCCAAAAATACCTCATAAATAATCATAGTGAAGTAAAATTCAAGAATGATCAAAACATGGATACAATCAAAGCTAGTATCCATAATAGATATTTTGACTTAAAAGGAAAAATTTCATTTTTCAATGAATAAGGTCAGATTCGTGAATAAAGGTCAGATACGTGAATAAGTCAGATAACGTGAATACACAAAAAGTTCCAAATTTGATTAAAAGTTCAAACCAATATTTTAAGATAATGATATCAAGAAAATAATATCATTTAAAAAAAAAATAACATCCCTTACCTCGAAAAAAAGATAAGATTTTAAATAAACACCTGTATATAAGCATATGACTGAAACTCAGATCAGATAAAGAACACTCAAAGTATTAAAATACTCACAAGAATATACGCCAATATATCGAGAGAAAAAGAGAGAGAAGATTTCGCTTTTCGTGTGATTTTCAATTCTAACCCAAGACCCTATTTATAGAAAATGCTTGTAACACCAAAGTTAGTAAAATTTAATATAATATTATTATATTTACAAAATTGTCAAGCCCACCTCTTGAATCAATTCAACCACCTTTGCACATGTTTAATGCAAATTCTCACCAAAAAAAAAAAACGTTTTTGTAATTAAAAATAATTAAAACTTTCAAAAATCAATTATTTTTTAACTACTAACTTCAATAATTCATAATAAATAGCTTTTATCGTAAAAATTCAAACCACATGTCTTTTCCATAGGAAATTTCATTCTCTACAACTTTGCGTAAGAAAGTTTTTCCAAATTCCAAAACAAAAATTGACCAAATCCACAAATGGGACGATTTTATGTGCTATAATCAAATTTCTGGCCAAGAATGGGGTTCACCGACACACAAAACATGTGTTAATCATTTAATGCCACAAAATATACTCTTCCTCCTCATATACTCATATATCCCACATTCATTGTAAAATATCACCATTAATATATTATTAAAATAATATATTTAAATGAATTATTTTATCGTAAAAAGATAAAATATTAATTTTCAACAATTGTCACATTAAAAATTTTTTCCATCTATATCCACATAAAATCAATATTTTCTCATCATATAAATCAATAAATAATTAATTATTCAAATAATATTATGTAATCACATTATCGATAAACAACCGCAGCTTCCTCAGAAAGAGGGGCTTTCCAATAAGGATCTCTCCTTATCGGCGCGCAGCAATTAGATGACCAAACCTCTCCTTAGATGTAACTTTCTAGACATCGCCAATAATGTTATCTAATAATATTATTCAGATAATATGAATTATTGTCTCGATAATAGAAAAATATCGCAGACAAATGACAATTATTAAAACAACAAAGAATATAAAATATCAACGCAAGCAATTATCGAATCAATAAAATAAAATATCGAATAAAGAATTATCAGAATAATTATCGAGTAAAGGCCTTCACGTAAGAATCAATAATCGTGTAATACCGCGTGCATCGTGTTTTTAACCACCGGTATTCCAACAAGATAATTGTGAATAACTACGCCTGCTATTTATAACCAACTTATTCTTGCTGCTTTTTTCATCCAATCGCTTGCTATGGGCCCACACAAGGTCAAGGTCATTGTCCGCATTTAATATTCCCCGACAAAGAAAAAAATATTCCATTTCACCAAACTAATATTCCCGTCAACAATGAATATTTTAAAACCACTTGCTTGTTTGAAATAAATCAAGATTTTACCCATAACTTACCACATTAATCAAATCAACCCTTACTATTTCAAGATAATAAATAGAGGAAATTTAATTTCATTAAATAATAAGATATCTAGTCTATTTTCATGAAAATATCAAATCGGTTCAAAAATATTTTTTTTTGGGATTTAGTATAATATAGTCCCATATTGAACATATATTTTTCTCGGAATTTTTAAAATTCATTTACTATTTTTCACATGGTCAAAACTGCCGAATATTTAGATATTTATCATAAATTATATTTTTGTCCAAAAATTCCAAACTTTACAGAATATACTGATGTTATATAGATGTACTCCCAGTAAAAATTTCACCAATTTTGAAGTTAACCACAAGGAGTTATAAGGGTTTACTTTTAAAATCGTCTTTTCCCATAAAATTCATAACTCTTAATTTATACATTCAAAAATCGTCATTTTTGGACACAATCAAGGAAACTCATCAAATTATTTTTCCATAATTTTTGAAGGTCCGAAAAAAGTACGAAACTGAAAAACATAATAACCCTTAAAAATCCATTACCTCAAAAGAGCAGTATATCTGACTGGAATATCAGATGAAAAATCGAAGGAAACTTGCACCGAATAGCAACTCTCCAAGTATCTAAATACTCACAAAAATACACTCGACAATATAGAGAGAAATAAAACTTGTTTCTGGTGTGATTTTCAATTCTAACTTAAGCGCCTATTTATAGGAAAATGCTAAAACGCCAAAGGAGACTAAATTAATAAAATATATTATTATTTTCTCCTTTCTCCTACGCAGCCATATTTGAGAAATCAGTAGCCACCACACTTGAAAATTAATTCTAGCACATGTTTACTACACCAACCAAAAAGTGGGTCCCACCTAATTTTAATAAAAATTATTTTATTTTTTAAAACTTCAATAATTCATAAAAAATAGTCCGTTTATCAGAAAAATACGAATTTCATGTCCATTCCACACGAAATCGAATTCTCTACAACTTTGTAGCTTTAAGTTTTTCCAAATTCCAAACCGAAAATATCCGAAATTCATAAACGGACAATTTTCAACAACTTTTAAAATTCATAACCAATCATACGTTAATTTTCAACGGTTCAAAATTTGTGGACATATACTTAACTCATATATGTATAACATATCCAAAAATTACAATGATCCAACGGTTGGATTAAAATTACAACTCACGCAATAAAGCTTTAAGAACACCGATTTGAGTTTTTAATACCTCAAATCCGATAAAATACTGATAAAATACCTCAACATTAATTTCTTCATTTATAACCACATAAATTAATCCATCATTTATATCCACATCAAATAAATATTTCCTTATCATATAAATTAATAATTAATTATTCACATATAATATTACAGAATCACAATTATGACAACCAGGCAGTTCTCAGGAAAAAGGGGGCTTTCCAATAAGGATTTCTCCTTACTAGCGCGCAATTAGGTGACCAAACCTCTCTTTGACAAAACTTTCAAGACATTACCAATAATGCTATTTAATAATATTATCCAAATAATATAAATTATTGATCTGATAATGGGAATACTGTGAAATGACAATTATTAAAACAACAATAATATAAAATATCAACGCAGCAATTATTGAACCAATAAAATAAAATATTGATAAAGAATTATTGTAACAATTATCGAGTATTCCTTTTACGTAGGAATCAATAATTCAAAAACATCGCTGCAATACCGGGTTCTATCGCGTGCAACCACGCCAGACATCGTATTTTAATCACCCGTATTCCAACAAGGTCTTAATTGGTAATAACTACGTCGTTATTTATAAAAACTCAAACTTGTCGCTTTCTTCATCCGATAGTTATTCATTATGGAGCCCATTAAATGGTCGCTACTGTGGTCGCATTTAATATTCTAAACAACAAGAATATTCCACGACCAAACGAATATTCTCCAATAGAAATGAGTATTTTATAACCACTTGCGTATTTTAAAAATTTTATATATATCATCCTTAACTTTATCTCTTTTTTTTATCAATTTAACCATTTACTAAATAATAATTATAAGAAAAATTGAATAATTTATTTCATAAAATTCGGGGTCTTACAATTATAACTATTGATTCACATGATTGAACAATTGATTCACATTATTTACTATTAGGGGAGGTGGTGCAAGTTTGGTAATACTTGCAGGACTAAATTAAAAATAAAAGAAAAGTTGGAGGTATTGTACTATAATTTTTTGAGCCCCAAAACGTGCAATTATCGAAACTATATTTTTCTATAAATAGAAGCTCATTCTTCCTTCATTTATCACCAATTCACTAAAGCTATAGAGCATTTATTATAGAGAGAAATTATAGAGAGAAAAAAGAAGAGAAGTCTATTACATTTCTATTTCAGTATTCAGCTTTATTCTAAGGTAAGGGGTAGGGCTGAGCAAGTAACCAAATTAGAACCGAAATCGCACCAAAAACCGCAAGAACCGCACCAATTAAAACCGCACCAACGGTTCCGTCGTATGTGGTGGTTTTAGGTGGGTTGAATAACCAAATTTATGGTTCCGGTTTGGTTACTAGCCAAAACCAAACCGCATAAAACCGAAACCGCACCATGTGTGTGTATGTATGTATTATCTCTAGTAAATTCTAAAGTTACTTTTCACTTGAACACGCTCAGAGAAAACTCCAGTCTTGCATTGTCATTTTTTCACCAATTGAAAGAAGATGTTAGAGGTTATAGAGTCAAAAATTAAGCAATTGGGTTTTGAAATTTTGAATTTGTTTGATGCGTTATTGGAGGGGCTTATAGTTGAGGGGCTCGAGCACTTGATGCATTGGTTAATGTCAATGCTACAATTGTAATGGTCTAATAGATTATTTTTAGTCCTCCCTGCAATATATTTTATTCTATCTTCAGTATATACTTTTAATTTTTGGGGAACTAGATAAACATTCTTGTTTGTTATCGAATATATGGTCTCCGTTGTTTTATATAAGCAGCATATTTTAGTTTTAAAGCACGCTTGATATAATTCTCATTGTCGACTTTGTCACTAAGTTAATTGCTCGATGTAAGTTTTATGTTAAATTTTATTGAAGGCTTAAACTTTTTTGTTGTTTCAATTGGTTTTGGAACCCTAAATCGCACCAATTAAAACCGCACCAAGACACTTTAAAACCGCATAAGACCAATCACAAAGCAGGTTTGAGTGCGGTTTTTGATTTTTCAAACCGCACTCTAAAGCGGTTTGAGTCTGATTTGGACTTCAAACCGCTTGCAACCAAGACTTCATGCTTACTCCCTAGTAAGAGGGGTATTATTTCTTTGTATTCATGGAGAGAAATTCATTTATTCTATTCTTTATTATTCATTGGAATAATCAGATCACGCTGCTACCCTATACTTGGTGAAATTCTTCCGTTATTCTATTCTTTATTATTACATTGGAATATCCTCATTTTTGGCGTTTTTACGCAGGACTGGTTTAAATCTTTATTATTTACGTTAGAATATTACGTATCATGCGCTTTTCGTCGAAACACGGGTTCCGTTTTTTATTATTCTATTGGAATATCATGTTCATGCATTTTACGGACTGGTTCCGTCTTTATTATTATGTTGGAACATCCGTCGGTGCAATTTACCGACTTCGGTTCTCGTTATTTATTATTCATTGGAATAACTGCATATGCGCAAATCGCATGCACGGTGATTTCTTTTGTTATTCCATTCTTTATTATACTCGGTTGGTTAAAGATTTGACTTCTATACTCCATGAAATTAGTGGAATATTCTTGATATTTGCGCTTCATCCAGTATCTTTTCATGAAAATATTCCTTTGAGCATTCTTGAATTTTACTCTACAAAGAAGTATCATGTTGACAATTTGAACTTATTAGTTCCTGAATAAATTAATTCTTGAACTTGTTTTATTGAATTCTTATATCATTGTCATCATCCTCATGTTTATATTTTTTTGAAAGTCATCTGTGGTTTTGTAGGTGCATGGATGGACTTGGTATGATTATGACCGTAAATTATTCTTGTAATCGCTTAATCAGTAATGTTATAAATGATGTGGTAAAAGTCCCCGTTGGCCCGTAGTGCATTGATGAAGCAGTTGTTGGCATGATCATGACCATTGATGAATACACGAATATCCTTTTGCCAGAGTGCATGAATAATTTGTGGTCGTGACCCTAATGAATATCCTTGGCCAGTAAGCGGGGATGATGTGGATTATTTATTAAGTCGAGTCTCGGCCGATAAAAAGTGATGAAAAACCTTTTAAATCATAAAAGATAGTAGATTTTATCTCTACTGACTCTTTTAATGGATTGCTTGTTTCACTGCAGCTTAAACTTGATGTCTATTGTATTTTATCGGAGTTAACATTGTTCAAGGCTAATAATAATTTATTTTGCATTATCTTAGTTATAATATTTCTATCTGGACTAGTTGAATTTCACCCTTTCTTTCACCTGTTTTCTTCGTGGAAATGAGAACGCGAAATGGGACTAGTCGAAGAACGGAGTGATGGTCCGAGATGGAGTATTAGTAGTCCTCACTATTCTATAAAATAGTGTGATAATAAATATAATGAGGACTTTATTTGAGAGTGGATATTGTCTAGAAGGCAATATTCCTGTTTAAACTCTCATTTATTTTTTGTTGTATATTACACGTCAGTTGTATAATTAAATTTGTATTTGTATTTTGTACCATGTATTTGACGACTCAAAATAGGTGATGTATACTTATTTTGGGGGTGTCACATATTTTAATTTTTTAAAATTAATTTGTGGGATTTTAAAATTCAAAATTGATATTTAAAAAATAAATATGATAATTAGTGATATTTTATGGTTATGTCATATTTTTTTATTTTAAAATTAAATCAATTTTAAAATTTTATGAATTAATTTTAAAAATTTAAAATATATTTTTAATTTTAAAACGGAGATCGAGAGGAGTAGCATATAACATGGTGGAGTATATTCTTGTCCATAAAACGTGGCTTAAACGAGGGCCAAGGCCAACCCCTCACATTCTGGAATAGACTCATAAGTAACATATGCAAAATTATTTAAATTTCCAGTCAACCAAATAGGCGAGACAGGCTACAGGCTACTACTTGGAAATAACGCCAACCATGGAAAAATGACGTCGTGAAAGTCATCGAACGTTTGCCTGATTCCTCTTTCCTTCCTCCTCTCATTGCCAACTATTGTATAATCGCATATACACACATACATAAATTACTCCCTGTATAAATAAATTTTGCTAAATATTTTGTATAAATAAATTTATATAATATAACACAAAAATTAAATATAAATAAAAATTAGTCACTCTCTTTGTTCAAAAATTAAATATATATTTTTTAATTCGTTTTAAAATCAAATATACATCTCTAGAATATAAATTAATAATTTATTATTAATTTTTAATTATCATTTTGAATATCAACCCACAACTAATGTAATGTTATATTTGAAAACATAAAATTATTTTTAAAAGTAGTCGTTTCACAAATATATTTTTAAAAAAATTTAGAACAAAAGGAGTAGATTACAATATAAACCATCAAAACTATAAACATAATAAATTTTCGTTAATATTACTACAAAAATACTCTTCAAGACTTAATTTTATAAAATAGTTTTACTCAGTTACTCCATTACAGGTGAGTCGGTGGCCAATTATTCAATTCCAAAAAAAACCTAAAGAGTCGGCAAATTGACCACCTTGCCCAATTGTGTGTCCGCCCTACCTAGTACGGAGTATTCTATAAGCATTCAATATTCATAGTTGGTTCAACGGACAGCAGCCACCCACCACAATTTTCGTGATACTCAAGTCCTTGTAGAAATAGTATATAATATAGTAGTATCTGAATTAAGCTATTAATTTATTTAAAACTGTTCTTCCTGAAATCCTGGGCATGTGCATTGTTCAAGCTCAGCACTAGTACTCTTCCTTCTTCCCACTTCAAAGGGACCCAAAAACAAATAAGTAAATGTTCTTCCTTGTTTTTTTTCCTGCCTTTGATGCATTTACGTCTAAATATTCTTGCATTTGTACTTAAATAAAGCTTTGGTTAAATGGTTTGATTTCTCTGTGCTGGATTATTTGGAAATTTCATGGAGGTTCTGTTATCTTTCATGGAATTAAGCTTGGCCTTTGTAATTTTGATTTTTCCTCGTCAGTTTACAGATTCGTTTAATATTTATTTATTCTTTTTGTACTATCAAATGCTGCATTTTTGATTGCTTGCTGATTTATAGAATATGGTAATCAAATGGTCTCTGTAATTTACAAAATAGCTCATAAAATAATGTCATAGATGTTTTTTGTTTTGTGAGCTAATCTTGACAATTAGGGTTCTTCATTCGGTCATATAGACAATAAAAAACCATACAAGTATATTATTTTGTGGGAAACCAATACTACTTTGTGTTTCCTGATAGTTTTATTGCCATTACTGGGTAAATTCTGTTTTCTACTTTATTTTGCTCATTTACTGAAATAAACTGTTTCAGTATTTTGGCAAAATAAAAAATTAAAAAACTTTTGACTGTTTGTTCTAACTTCTATGATTAAAAAAACCTGACTTCCTGGGTAAGATTGTTTATTTTTTGGTTCTGTTGGAGAAAAAGCTTGTGACCTTTTAAACCGCTATTTCTCTAGATTCAGGTAACTCATGTAGATTGCATTCACGAATGCTGATTTTCTAGTTTTAAAGTCCAATTTTGTTTGTGACAACATGTGAAGGGCCCAGATCTTTAGAGTCACTTCATTTAGATGCCTGCTATATTAATAAGCTGATTAGACTCTTAAGAATATGCCAGATTTGCCCTCTTTACATAAGTTGCGGTTTTGAGTTCGTAGCCTAAAATCTGTTTTCATTTTCTTGCATTCTTTTCTATACTGTCCAACGTAAATACAAGTGAAATTAATAGTTGTAGGACTTCAGTAAGACAATTGGACAATCAATTGGAAAGCTGACAGCATGTCCTATAATTTGTCCCAGGTCTCCTTTATTTATTTATTAATTTTTTTTTCTCTAGCACTTATTGCGGTGAGATTGTATTAGATGCTTCAGCAACTATATATTCATTTAGTAATGCAAAAAGACAATTTTTGTGTTTCTATTTCATGTTCAGAATTTCACAAAGAAATTTCTCTTTGGGGCTGCCATCATTTGATGAGCAAAGCTAAGTTCAATTTGTCTTCTGTCACTTGGTCTTTAAAACAAGCATTGTCTTGCTTTAGTTAACCTGATCATGCTCTTTTGGACTAGAGCTCCAGATGTTTTAACTGTTGTCTTTACCTTTGAACTCTTTTGGAGAAACTTATGGGCTTATTCCTATATAAGACTGTATAACACATTTTACATGCATTAAGAACTCATATAGCTCATTTCAACATTTTCCTCTTTCAGTTAAACTTCAGGTAAATCCACCAGCTAAATTTTCTTCAAATTAGAGGTTCCAAGGGTCAGGTTTTTCTCTAAGATCTTACTCACGATATGGCATTGGCAAGGATTGCAAGGAGTGGCTTAAGACGATCAGGTGCCACTGGAAGTTATGCAAGTCAAAAGGATATGCCCTATGAGGGTGTATCAACTCGCAAGTATTCCTTACCATCCGTTGAAAATGATAAATCATGTGGCAGTCTGTCATACCTATCGAACATCAAGAGGGCAGATCATGTAAGTTTTGGGAGTAGAGGAATAAAGGTGACCCCACAGTATCAGTTTGCTCAAGCAGAGAGGGTTGTGGAGGAATCTGATTCAGAGTATGAAAACCAGAAGTATCCCAGTCTGGAAGCAACCAAGCCAGGTGAAAAGCCCAGGGTGGTTGTCCTTGGGACTGGATGGGCAGCATGTAGATTCCTTAAGGGGCTTGACACCAAAATATATGATGTTGTTTGCATATCTCCAAGGAACCATATGGTTTTCACTCCTCTGCTTGCCTCAACTTGTGTTGGAACCCTGGAGTTTCGATCTGTGGCTGAGCCAGTTAGTCGGATACAATCTGCTTTGGCCCAGGATCCCTATTCCTACTTTTATCTGGCTACTTGCACAGATGTAGACACTGACAAACATGAAGTGAGTAGCTCTAACAGCTCTGTTTCTCACCATGGCTATTCTGCAAGAATACACATACATATATATTAATGCATTGCCATAGTTTATGCCTACACTTATGTCCAATCCGTAATTATTATAATCTCAGAGATATAGTGCCCTAAATGCATCAGTTTCACAATGTGCTGAAAAATAATTAGCAAATACTGTACTGCCTTCAATATATACATAAAAATTTGTTAAAAACATTTCAAATTTAGTTTGAGCCACAAAGAAAATCACATTATACCACTCAACTATGAAAATGCTCACTGATTTATGAATAAGATCATAGACATACAAAGAGATGGTCAACTATGAATATGTGCAACTTTCTTTCACTGCATTCATTTTTGCTAGAAGTCTTATTGCTTCATTGAATCAGGTGTACTGTGAGACAGTTGGTGATGCTGGACTCCCTCATGAGCATTATCGGTTTAAAGTTGCATATGACAAGCTTGTCATCGCTGCTGGGTCTGAGCCCTTGACCTTTGGTATAAAGGGAGTGAAGGAACATGCGTATTTCCTTCGTGAAGTATATCATGCACAAGAAATTAGGAAGAAGCTTCTGTTAAACCTGATGCTCTCACAAAATCCAGGTACTGAATATGATTTTTTGTTCTTGAATTAATTTCTTGCTCTTGAAGTGTTAAGAATATTCCCTAGGTGTGCAACTATATTTGTATTTAGTCAATCATAAGGCTATGATTGCTGACATAAATTTATGGGTTTTTGGCTAAGATATAGACATAGATGAAAGGAACTAAAGCAGAAATTTTGCAGTTCACTGCAACATTCTACACTACTTTATTAATGGCATTAATAAATATTTTTACTGAAGTACTACTGCTTTTGTGAATTGTAGCCATCATGTGATTTTGAATAAGCAAGGAATTTTCATTTTTCATTTTGATCAAAGGGAGTGTCTTGTATGATAATGAATTAAAGTATTAAAGGAATGCTGAATAGCTGAAGAGTTGTGTATTGTATGATTGGTTTTCGAAATGAGATAGGGATTGATATGTGCAACATGATTGTTCCTCCAAGTTTTCCTTCTACAAAAGTCAGGTGTCTGGCTTTCATCATGCCGCTTCCTTCATAAATCAGCATTTTGTTTTGTCCAGTTACATCTTATCTACCCAGTTATTATCTCTTTAGATCCCTTAAACGCATGAAGAAAGCTCTTTTTCAGGATTTACAAATCTTTCATCATGGATTCTATGGTCCCTGACTAACTAGTCTAAGAAAAATTATTTGCGGACAACAAAAAATTAAACTGCACCATCAGTTGGTGATTATAGTTTCTAGGAAAAGGAGTTTTGTTATTATATCTTTGGCCGTTGCCCAATTAGTTTAAATGGCTCCCTAGGCTTATTAGATCTATTAAAATGATTATAACGCTAAATTTCTAGTTCTATTTACTATCATTATTTATAATTGATTGATATGGGCTTTTGACGAAAAAGTTTGTTTTTTGGGCTGAGAACGAAGTTCTGTTTTCACTTTTGTCCATCTTCATTATTTTATAATATGTTCGAGTTTGATGTAAGTTGAAACATGATTCATAATTGCAGGCATATCAGAAGAAGAAAAGGAGCGATTGTTGCACTGTGTAGTTATTGGAGGTGGCCCTACTGGGGTAGAGTTTAGTGGTGAATTGAGTGATTTTATTATGAGAGATGTCCGTCAGCGGTATACTCATGTTAAAAACTACATCAGGGTCACTCTCATAGAGGTATAAAAAATTTGTCCTTTATATATTAGTAAGGTGTCATGCAAATGTGATCAAGGACATAGTTACTTACTGTCATAAATTTGTTCCAAGAACAGGCAAATGAGATTTTGTCATCATTTGATGTTGGACTGCGGCAGTATGCTACAAAACACTTGACCAAGGTAATTTCAGTTATTTTCCTGAATATTGGAGGATGTTGCTTTTGTAGTTTTTTGGATTTTGGAATTATTGGTGACATTTCAAAATCTTTTCAGTATGGAGTCCGCCTTGTCCGAGGTGTTGTTAAAGAGGTGCACCCCAAAAAAATAGTTCTGAGTGATGGGAGTGATGTTCCTTATGGGCTTTTGGTCTGGTCTACTGGGGTTGGTCCTTCTGAGTTTGTTAAATCACTGGATCTACCGAAGTCCCAAGGTGGAAGGTATAATTTTCCACCCTTGATTTAGGTTACCTTTCTGTTCCTTGATTCATTCCTTTATGATAATGTGACATTAATTTTGTTTGATGGTATAGAATTGGTGTTGATGAATGGCTACGTGTCCCTTCCGTGGAAGATGTATTTGCACTTGGAGATTGTGCTGGTTTTCTTGAACAGACAGGGAGGCAGGTGCTTCCAGCTTTGGCCCAGGTTTGATTCCTCAAGTCCTTTGTGTTTTTTGGGTTTGTACTTGAGTAATAATAATGAATTGTAAGATTAGAATGTCAGTTTCTCGAACTGAAGCATAACATACCAACGAGGCAATGAGCTCTAGCTCAAGTAAGTAGTATCGGTTCCTTGCATGAGAGTGGTCAGGGGATCAAATTCTCAATCCAGACATTATTTGATCAGAGGATTATCTTATAGCCATTATGGCTTTGTATCCTTGTAGGTTTGACTTTAGGTTCTATGCCGTCAGTCACTTCCCAATATGATAATAAGAACACTTTAAGAATGAAAAAGTGAAGTATAACAAGAAATGATGCTAGCCAGCAAACATATAATTGCTGAGAAATACCAATTGTAGAAATGGATATTTGTTCATGGGGACAAACAAGTGACTTGAGCCCACTTGTACCAGATAATGATCAATTGGCAGAAAAAAATTAAAGCATGTAGCATTAGAATCTTATGTAATAGGAATCCCAATAAGCTGGATGAGGAAATTATCTGTCCGACGTTGATTTGCATATAGCAGGCTACCATCCTTTTACAACATACTCTACTAACTTGATATTGGCCTTGAGGCAACATCCACACTAATCAGTTGCACAACTTTCAAACAGGTTGCAGAAAGAGAAGGGAGATATCTTGTCGGGTTGTTTAGCAAGATCGGAAAGCAGAATGGTGGCAAGGCTTTTTGTGCAAAAGATGTCCCTCTGGGTGAGCCTTTTGTCTACAATCATCTTGGAAGCATGGCATCTGTAGGTCGTTATAAGGCGCTAGTTGACCTAAGTCAATCCAAGGTACTTTTGAGTATATAATCATTCATTTTCCATTTTAAAGGTTAGAATTTCATAATATACCTCCTCCCAAAAAAAAAAAAAGAAAAAAAGAAAAAAGAAAAAAGAAAGTTTGAATTCAACGCTGAATAAAATGATAAATAGAACAAGACCTGCGCTCTTAAACAAATCTAAGAGGTGTACTTGTGCAATACAGTTACGAATAATAGAGTTAATCTAATAAGCACTATCAATGCCGGATTGTTTTACTTAAATCATTTCCTCCAAATAGCTTTGCATTTGTACAAGAACTTCAATACATTAAGCTTGTTAACCAATGTTTTTGTGCTTGATTATATTCCTGTGAATATCATAGACATTTTCCGAAATGCTGATGCTACTTGAACATTATTAGGCTACTGCTTCCTGCAGAAAGGAAGTCCCCCTTTTTTTTTCTTTCTCACTACATTGATTAAACCATATCTCACTTATTTTCAATGTATTTAAATGAACAGGACGCCAAGGGACTCTCGATGGCAGGGTTTGTAAGCTGGCTGATTTGGCGCTCTGCTTACCTGACACGTGTACTCAGCTGGAGGAACCGCTTTTACGTGGCTGTGAACTGGGCAACCACATTAGTGTTTGGCAGAGATAATACAAGGATAGGTCGATGATCAAGAATTCAGTTAACTTAGCTAGCTAGCTTTGTGGTTCCAGGCAAGCTCATAGGCGACTAAGTAGAAATTTTCAAATTCTTAATACATTTTTAAACCGGTTGCCAGATAGCATTGGCCTCATTTTTATACACCACTTATAGAAAATTGATGCTTGATTAATTAGTTTATGCCTGATCAGCAGAAAGAGGATCATTCAATGTACTAGCGCGAATATTTGAAGTCTTTTCTATAATGAAATAGCATTAGTTAGTGATTTATAACGTCGATTCGAGTTGCTATAGCAGCACTTTACTCCCTATTTATGAACTTTATTTTTGGGGTGAAAGAGAAGGGGACTGGAAGGAAGAAGTTCCCCTTCTTCTCTCGGAAACACGGCCTTAGTTTCAACATTTGAGATTGAAACTTGTTCATGAGAAAAAAATTACATTTCTTACTTTTTATGATGTTGTTTATGATCAGTGTACTGGTTTAATTGAGCATCATATCAAAATGCAAGATATAATAAGTGGATAAAACTAATAAATCCTCCTTAAAATCTTGTAACATCATTCTACTATCTCACTCACATTGTAAATTGTAATAGTAGTAGCAGTCTCTAAAATGTACAAGACTTGGAATTACAACTAATTTTATACATAAGCTCGGAATTCTGGCAGGCAATAATAATTGAATTCCACCACTTCTTGTTAATCAACCAAAACAGGACTCACCTGATAGAAATATATCTATCAGAAACGCGCTTAAGTTGAGCTCCACCGTAAAATCAAAATAAAAATTGAAGCGCATTTATCTACTCCGTCGTCTATCTCTCTCTTGGACCGGAAGAGAAGAAAGAAACAAAGGAATGAGCCAGAACCAAAACAATCCCCACCTTCACCTGACCTCTCTTGGGGATCGGACGGCTATAATGAAAGCTCCCGCCATTCTTGTTCATCTCTGATCTCCTCAAAGCTGCCATCTCAGACTGCTTTTGCTGGAACTGAAATTGATTAGGAGAAGAGGAATTGTGTGGAAAATTTGTTTCTTGTTATTTGGCCCTTCAAGTTCAGACACTTATAAAGGTCAGGGTTTATAAAAATACCCCTGGTTTATGGCAATAACTACTATATACTTTGTTAAAGCTACGGATTAATTTATTCGGTAGGAGAAGGGTATTTTAGGAATTTAAGAGGACGCTTAAGTAGTCAAGAGTGTGCTTATTTCCATAAATAAAGTCTTGAGATACATTATTACTAATAATAATTGTTTGAAGCATACTCTATCTCCACAAATTAGAAAGTTATTTGAAACATAGAAATCACGTGCTACATATATATATATATATATATATATACTCCATCCGTCCCAGATAAAAGTCTTTATTACTATTTTGGGTAGTCCAATATTAAATATTCACTTTTCTTTAATAACTAAATTTTTACACAATTTTTCCTATTATACCCTTAGCATTAAATATCTCATATTTTTCTTATTCTAATTCTCTCTCCATATTTAATAAGTATATTTTGAATTGAAAAATTAGAAGGTCACTCTCTCACCTACATTGAAAATGATTAATAAAATATTATTATGGACAATTTTATCATTTCATTCTTCTTTTTAATATGCATGAATTCATCAAAATTTTTATTCTGGGACAGAGGGAGTATTATATTGCCTTGGTTCCATCCACTACCAAAAGCAGTCACTCACTTTATAACGTGCTAGTGTGGGGACGGTCATGGCGGAGGGCAGGCGGCCAACTTCATTGACACTCGTTTTGGGAGGAGTGAGAAAAATATACTTCAGCTTATAAACTTACGTTATGTTTATCCGTAAAAATTATATTTTGAATAAAATTATTAATTTTAAATATTTTATTTATTTTTAAATTTAGACTTGAGTCTCGAAATTATAAAATAAATTAATAGTTTTGATATTATAATTATAATATCTTAAAATTAATAGTATTGAGATTATAATACCATGAATTATAATATCGTAATTATAATTCTTACAAACAAACATATAGCGCTTAATAAAATTTGTACATAATAGTATTGTTTAAATAATTTAACAATATTTATAATTGCATGGTCTAGTATTAACTTAATTTATATTTATTTAAAATTAAAAATATCTTAAATTAATTTTAAAAAATTAATATGAATTACATATTATAAAATAGAGGGTAATATCAGAGGAAGTTCAAAAAAAAAAAAAAACAGGTTTCTTATGTAAATGTTGATGACGTAAATCACAAGTGCATTTTATGATGTCTTGGTGGCGGAGGAATATTAAAGGGTCAAGTGCTTTGCATCAAGACTAATTCAAGGTTCATTGGATCATATTATTAAATTTTTATTTAAATTTATTTTACAATAATATTTTTATAAAATTTTACATCGTTTTCGGACACCTTATTTTAATTTTATCTTAAAAATGATTATGAAATCGAAATGGATGTCACCAACAAATAAGATTAAGATTATGTTACAAATAAAAAACGGGTTAAATACATTTTCTGTCCCTACCTTGAATGAATTATTGGCTTTAAAATAAATTTAGAGCAAAAGGCTATGTAGTTAGTCAAGTGTTAGTTATAAATTATTCCCCCAATGTTTGAAAGGTCAAGTAAAGATCTTGACTATCTTCTCCAATTCAAACTCTAATCTTCAAGATACACTGCATGGACCAATTCCTTCGTAGACATGAATTTAATTTGTCTTTGAGATATGTAAAATTCAATTAATTAAAGTATTAAACAAATCAAATAACTACTGATGATCTCATATGCTCTGAATTCTGATTGGCCAAAATAAATGTATATATATTCAACTAAATATCATATATATTGTACATTTTTTAAAATATATATTTTTTGTTCAATATAAAAATTACTACTAGCATATATTATTTTTATAATTCAATATAAAAACCAACAGCTAAAATTATAATTGTAAAATTTACCACCACGAGTTACTCTGATTTTATGGCGTTTCTCGACAGGGCCTTGTCCTTGATTTGATAAGCCAAAGGTTCTTCAATATGATACTGGCTGAGCGGGCCTGGGCTCCCCCTGACGAGTGAGCCAGACTCAATTGGGCCTATATCCCAACAACGGTAATAACATAATAATCACTAAATTTGAAGGTCGTCATGTCGATCAAAGTTGAATCCTCAACTTCCTTTTCTTGGGGTAAGAAACCGGATCAGGTTCAGATTTAAAATTATTGGATCTAAGACTTAGAAGTTGGTACCTCATTTAAAATTTATTAACTTAACTCTAATTATCTCATTAAAAGTCACTAATTTAATTCTAGTCAACTCATTTAAAAATTACTAACCTAACCCTATTCATTAATTTAATATAACATTAATATATTATTATTATTATTGCATATTACATGCCGTTTTTAAAAGAGAATCAAGGTGAGTATATTAGTGTTATATTAAATTAATGAATAGAGTTGGGCTAGTAATTTTTAAATGAAGTGACTAGAGTTAGGTTACTAATTTTTTTAAAATGAAGTAATTAGAGTTAGGTTAGTGAATTTTAAATGAGATAACAATTTCAAAACTTTAGATCCAATAATTTTAAACCTGAATCTTTAAATGAAGATTCTCCATTTTAAATTAAAATGGAGAAGATTTTGAGGCAACAAAATTTTAAGTTATGGTAGTAAAACACGACAGACATTGGGAATTTTAGAATATACGAAACTGGATTGGAATATTCCATTTACGTTAGGACAAAAGAATTCAAATTTTATAGTTTAATTCACTGAGATGTTGTTCATAGCATGTAACAACAAAACATAAATTGTCCTGAGCATTTTAGAAGAACATGAAAAAAGGGACCAAGATAATAACACTGAATCTAGGAAATAGATTAAAATAATGTAATATTCTGTTTTTATTAGGATTACTGCAGAGAGAGAGAGCGAGCGAGCGAGCAACCAATAATGCAGTATGACATGGACCATGTGAACCTTTTTTCTTTTCTTTTTTATTGTTATATTCTATTAAAATTTAATATTCTTGCCTTTGACATATCCAAGATCTCATGAATGGGGTTACTATTGAGCCGTTAGGGGCTTGATGAGCATGTGACCTTTGCGTGTCTTATAGTTTTGAGTCAATTTTACCTTCAAATTTATTTTATTCTTCCTCAAAAAAACTTACAAACATGAGATTTAGAAAATTTTAAATTATTTTTCTTTCATTTCCCCTAAAAATTAAAAAAAAAAACTTACAAAAATTAAGGGTATTAATACAGTTTTTTATTCAAGAATTACTGCCAAGTCCAATGTTAGATTGAAATCAACTTTACCAAGTCGAATGTTAGAATGAAATTTGAAGTAAAGTTTGGTTGAAATGACAGATTGATACATGAATTAAAGATCATATCAATCAAAACTAAAAGATGGGTAAGATAAGAGATGATTATGGTTATGTATAGCATAATAATTATAACCAAAATTATTGTTGTAATCGTATAGGTTGTAAGCCAAAACTTCATAGAGGCGTTTTGGGTCGCAAAAAGTGAGCAATCACTCACTACCTTCATCTATAGCCAAAAAAAAAGAGGGTAAGAAGTGCACCATGCATATAGATGTCATGTGTAATCAAGTGTTTGCTTTTTTCTTCATCCTAATCTAATTAAATAACAACTGCATGAGATATATGGCAAGTTTTCAGACATCATACCATTTAGAAATTTACAAGAGAGAACTGCATGGACTTCCATTTTGGAATGAAGGACTAACTAACGACTAAGAAGAATCCGCCCACCATTTTATATAGTGTTCCAGCAGATCGATGTGCTGAGGCGGGTTGATGTGCCGAAGCGTATTGACGTGCCAAATATGGCTGACGTTAAATCTGAATCCGTTACATTCTTTGAC
Source organism: Panax ginseng (assembly GCA_020205605.1). Classification (NCBI taxonomy): domain Eukaryota; kingdom Viridiplantae; phylum Streptophyta; class Magnoliopsida; order Apiales; family Araliaceae; genus Panax; species Panax ginseng. Next base: position 8,917,698 of record CM035139.1, read on the forward strand.
TTTTGGAACTTTAAAAAAAAAATTCTCTTTTATATTTTTTCTCTCCGTCTATTTAATTCGTGATCATGAAGACCTTGGCAAAAAAGTGGGTCTCCAAATGACAAAAGTGTTATCCTGGTAAACCATATGTAATCACATGTACGAGTATGATCATAACATGGGTATGATGTAGTATTTGATGATGTAATCACATGCATGAATATGATGCATTAATACTTTGAATAAAGAAAATTAATAATATAAATAATACATAACGTAACAGTAGGATATTTATTAGTTACAAGTATAACGTCATATTATGAAATTTATATTGCAAGTAAAGCAGTATTGTTAATCATAATAATTTCGTAAATTAATAAAAAAGAATCAATTATCTTTTATACATAGAATCTGCCTCCATATCTTAGTAAGCCGACACAGAGATAAATTAATTGTGTTGGTGATTTTTCGAACATAATTTTGGTTTTTCACAGACGGCGCCAACGAAATCACCAAACAGCAGGCCAAAACAATGCTAACAGTTAGTTGATGAAGTAATTGATTGTATTGTTGTGCAATCAAACTCACGAAATACACACATATAAACATACACACATAATTATAAAAGATATAAAATATGGACACAAAATTTTAGGTGGAAACTCAATTAGAAAAAACCCACGGAGAGAGATGAGAAATCCACTAAAATAATATAGAGAGTACAAATTGCTTATTTGTGTCGTATGTTATTTTGTTGTGTCCTACCAAACCCTTTCTTATTGTTGTATTTATAGTTGTCATGTCCCCTGAATCTAATTAGGAATAGAAGTCATTCTTAAAATCACCTTATAACTGTAATTAATGACTAATCGATTTCTTCCAAATTAGATCTCCTTATCCCATCAAATAAAAAAACACAATCTTACTTTAATAAGAACTCTCTCATGCTGTTTGAGCAAGCTATCAAAATAAATGTATATGGGTCAACACCATATCCGGACCATTAAATAAATTGGACTACACTTTGACTAGACTCAAATAATCACATCCCAACATATAGAAAAATAATAAATATTACGAATGATTATGTTATTTTTTGATTGTCAGTTACGTGAATAAGTATTAATGATAATTTTTTTAGAAAAATGTGTAATAATTGAAGTCCTATAATTTATTCCAATATCATATATTGATAAATTTCGTAATTATAATTTATTGCAATATATAACATGAGTGTATTATATATATATATATATATATATATATATATATATATATATATATATATATATGGGAGCCCTTCCATAAAGAACGATTCTTTGTGAGTCTTAAGGCAACACCCCTTTTTATCACAGATTGATAAAATGAATTGATGGTTGAGATGAAACATAAATATCCTGTTTAAGCACAACTTCATCAAAGCTTTTATTTTAATATGAGGACCCCACCATAGTCAACATGTTGTCGGTTTATTGAAATAAAATGAATTTTTAATATTAAATAATGCCTGACCTAAGCAAGATTTAGATTGGTACGTGCCTTTTTTATAAAATACTCCCGGTAATTACAAGCTCTTACTAGTAGTAAAAAACAAAACAAAAAAAAAAATTCCAACCGGACAAGCTTCTTACTAACGTGTAAAAATAAAAAAAAACAAATCCAAACCTAAGACAACTTCTTACGACACACAAGCTCTCAAGTTCTTTATTTGGTTATTCCAAATAAAATATTTGTTATTTTTATAACTCTTTCATTTAATAACAAATAAAGAATTATAATTCAAATAAAAATAATATCTATTTTATAAAAATATATTTTTATAATTTTTTTATTTCTTTATTTTTATAAAAATATTTTATATTCTTTATTTGTTATAAAATATTTTAATAACAAATAGCAAATAAAAATAGCAAATATTTTATATTCTTTATTTGTTATAAAATATTTTATATTCTTTATTTTTATAAAAATAGCAAATAAAAAATTATAAAATACAAGCTCTTCCTATTTGTAAAAAAAAAAAAAAATACCAACAAGGACAAGCTCCTACTATTTGTAAAAAAAAAAAAAAAATTATACAATAACCAGGACAAGCTCTTACGGCTGTTAAAAAAAAAAATGTAATGTAGTAATGACAAGCTCTTCTTACTTTGTAAAAAAATAAAGTGTCTTAAATTTTTGTTAAAAAAAAATTATTTTACTACTTGGGACAAGCTCTTCTTTAATTACTAAAAAAAAAAAAAATGTACCAAATGATGCTCTTACATTTGTAAAAAAAAAAAAAAAGTCTTACTAGTAGGTACCGTAAAAAAAAAATTATTTTATTCAAGCAACTTCATTGCTAAGCAGACTCGAACTCATGACCTCAAACTCCAAACACACGTCATATGACCACCCGAGCAGCACCACTGCCTAATCATTAATTTCAAATGAGGATATGTCTTTATATTAAAACTTCACCATCCCCAAAATCTATATTCTTGCATTATTATTATATTACTTAAACAAATATTATTAATAAGTCTATATAATACATATGGGGGTTTGATATTTAGAAATAAGTTAATATCTATATTTATTAAGCAATGATTATTAGTAATGATTTTATATATTAAGCAATGATTTTATTATTAAGAAATGATTTTATTATTAATAAAACTAGTTCAATTAGTCTAATAAGTAATGATGATAATTTTTCAAGTCATTTCGTGAAATTAATTTACTTATCAATTTATAAAAGTAATGAAGTATTATTATAATAATAATAATGTGATTATCAATATAGAAAATACGAATATATCAATACTAATCTTGCATAACATTAAGAGGAATAGTACATATTACATGTTCATTTTCATAAATAAAAAAAACATAGAATGATTAATACAATGACGCCTATATCTCGTAGAGGCCTCAAGTAATCTTCATGATTTCTTGTAGAGCTCCCATGCGACGCAGATAACGAAAAGGCGTGACATCTTCCAAGGACCACTTCTTCTTGAAATATTACCATTGGCCCTAACGAAAAGCAATCAACATACTTGCAGACAAAAATGCCACAATCTGCGTGGTTGTGTTGTTTGATTCGAATCTTAAAATGCGTCTGCAGAGGATTCTGCATTTGGGCCACACTCACTGATCGGATTACCATTTTTCAAACAAAATGGTATCAAATGTACGCACGTATACAAAGTAGTTGGTTAATAATTTTTAATATTAAAGGACATTATAAAATTAAAATATTTTAAAACTAAACATACCGCAACTTTAACGAATTAAAAGTACATTTCATGTAACTTAATATACTTAGTATGTCATCAGAAGTGTCGAATTGATTATGGTAACCATCCAATCTTCTTATTGCGAATAGGAACAAGACAAAATGGCGCTGATTGGTACTACACAACCAAGCATGAATATGTATTTGCATTCGTGTAAAGGTGGACCAACATCTTGGTTAACATACGGATCAAAAAACTCCATGCGATATTCACGTTAGTGTATGGCACATAGCCGCTTAAGATGCATGAAGAATGAATTCATGAAACCAAATTGGGACCACCTTTGTATTCCCATGACACCGTAGTATTCTCTCTGCATCTCGTAGCAACAACATATAAGCGTCGATGACATGCTCGAATATCCAACTCCTGTGCCCCTAAGGATTGTGACCGCATTGTGTTCTAATTCATATAATGGCGCGGATGTGATAAAGGATATAAATCCCTCTACGGTGCCACCACGTTTCCAAACATATGTTTATTTACAAATGTCTCCTTCCAATCTTTAAGTCTTTTGGATAAGGACCCTTTTGATCTATAAGAGATGTGGTCTCCCGTGATCTTGTACGATTGAGACCCAAATGTACATTATTATTATATAGCAATAATAATTAAAACCATCACTATTAACATAACTATATATACCTTTTGTGAACTAGATCCCTTGGCGCCGAGAAAGTCCATTAAATGAAGACTTGGTTGGAATGTAACACTCCTCATAGGTTTGGAAGGTTGGAATATAACTCCTCGTAGGCTTGGGTGGTGGGAATGGAGCTCTCCTCGATTACTTGTGGGGTGGGTATGTAGCTCTCTTGCACAACATAATCAGTTTGTTTCCCAAGCCCTTCATCGAGTTAGTGTGTATTGGGACCGTGTTCTAAAATTTATGGGACCCCTTGTCGAGGTATTTGTTTACCTCTTGCTTCAAGTCGTATAGGCGTATTGAAAATCCCAATTATTTTTTTTGCAGAACCAACTCGGGAGGCGGTGAGTAAATCTTGAAAATTTATCAAGTAACGATTTCTTGCACTCTCAACTCCATACGTATAAGATAAACACAAATAAATATTATTAACAATAAATATGAATAAATGTAATATTAAGTATTTACTCCAATACATGATTTATTAAAGAAGAATATAATTTTATACCATTTGAATAAGGTGTTGTTGGTTGTAAATGGCCCGAGGCTCATAACAACTATCGTCGTCGTCGTCATGGAGGCCGAGGTTCTGGTGAATTTTCCAACGTGTAATTTTCCTATACCGGACCATGTAATCATCTATTGGGACATAATCAACAATTTCGGTTTGTTGTCCTTCGAGATGATCCATGTATGCCTCTCCACATCGAAATATATTCCCTCTCAAGGCCATACAATCCTCGACATCAATAAATTTAAACTTTTTTCTCCTTCCTAAGGTCACCGTGGTTTTTGGTCAGTGATGGTATGCCTTACATGAACCCGAATCTGTCTCATCACACGATCCTAAGATCCGAAATTCCACAATATCAAAGTGGATCAAGGGACCCCACCAGATCCCAATCACGCCTTCAAAATTAAATCCATCGATATCATCATCCCACATTATGTAAGGCCGCCAAACCACATCCCACATAGACTTAATATCTAACTCCCCGGTAAAATGACAAATGGTGATGGGGATTCTCACGTCTACTGTGGTGGCTGGGCTCCAAAATAGGACCATGCTAAAGCCCTAGGTAACCATAAGGATGATTGTGGCCAAGGGTTTGGCTTTCCAATACTTACATTTCATAAGCCCAAATTTGTAACAATGTAACACAACCATTAATGTATTTAACTCCTTTCCTAGTAAGAAGTATATAAAGATCTGTAAAAATATGCTAACATTGCCGCACCCCAAGAGTAAGTTACACAATCTTGACGTTTGCAATAAAAAAAGATATATATCGTGGGTGCACACTATTTCTATTCCTATTAGGGAATAATATTGCCCCACACAACCACAATATATATGCCTTTGTGTGTCGCCTACAACATCTTTACTTGCATTCTCGGGACAATTATTAAAATGTTCGAGTGCAACCACATTTAATGAAATTGCAGACTGCGTTTTTTGAACTAAAATATTCATCACTAATTTATCTCCAAAACAATCCCTAAAATAATTCAAATTGGTGACAAAGAAAGGACCCAATTAAGGGCTTTCCCACCACCGATAACCCAAAAATAAAGTGAACATCCTCTAACGTGATTGTTATTTCTCCACGTTTAAATGAAAAGTATTGGTCTCCCGGACGCCATCTCTCGACTAAAGCAGATATCAGACCAAGATCAGTTTGGTGTACAACACCTTGATAACTAAATACTCCAAATCCACATTTATCTAAAAGGATTTTTTGTTCTTTTGTCAAAGCCCACTGATTATATTTACGATCGATCAAGATATACCTAGAGCTTAGTTTTTCCTATCTCTCCCATGATATATGTCATCCGATACATGATCTTGTTGATCATGCGTAACACTGGATCAATTGGCCCATATTCCCAACTATCCATCTTTTACCTAAAAAATACATCAATTCCATATTAGTATTAAGATGCATGACAAAATCAAGTTAAAAGTAACATCTTCAAAAAATATTAGTATTAAGATACATATTAGTATCAAATGTATCAAAAATATATCAAAATGTATCAAATGTATCAAATATATCAAAATATATCAAATGTATCAAAAATGTATCAAATGTATAAAATATGTATCAAATATATCAAAATTTATCAATTATCACAAATGTATCAAAATATATTAAAATGTATCAAATGTATCAAATATATAAAAAATGTATCAAATGTATAAAATCATTTCTTAATAATAAAATCCTTGCTTAATATATAAAATCATTACTAATAATCATTGCTTAATAAATATAGATATTAACTTATTTCTAAATATCAAACCCCATATGTATTATATAGACTTATTAATAATATTTGTTTCAGTAATATAATAATAATGCAAGAATATAGATTTTTGGGGATGGTGAAGTTTTAATATAAAGACATATCCTCGGCATTTGAAATTAATGTACTAGGCTGTGGTCTTTGGGTGGTCATATGACGTGTGTTTGGAGTTTGAGGTCATGAGTTCGAGTCTGTTTGAAGAACAAGTTGCTTGAATAAAATAATTTTTTTTAACAAATGGCTAGTACACTTTTTTTTTTTTTACTGGTAGTAAGAAGTCATTCCTATTTGGTACATTTTTTTTTTTTTTAACAAATTAAAGAAACTTGTCCTGGTTAGTAAAATAATTTTTTTAAATGTTAATTTAAGACACTTTTTATTTTTTTTTACGTATTGTAAAGAAGCTTGTCCCTACCGGTACATTTTTTTTTTAACGGTAGTAAGAGCATCCGGTTGGTATAATTTTTTTTTTTTTTTTTAGTTGTAGAGCTTGTCCCGGTTGGTATTTTTTTTTTTTTTACAGCAGGAAGAGCTTGTATTTTTATAATTTTTATTTGCTATTTTTATAAAAATAAAGAATATAAAATATTTTATAACAAATAAAGAATATAAAATATTTGCTATTTTTATTTGCTATTTGTTATTAAAATATTTTATAACAAATAAAGAATATAAAATATTTTTATAAAAATAGCAAATAAAAAATTATAAAAATATATTTTTATAAAATAGGATATTATTTTTTATTTGAATTATAATTCTTTATTTGTTATTAAATGAAAGAGTTATAAAAAATAACAAATATTTTATTTGGAATAGCAAATAAAGAACTTGAGAGCTTGTGCAAGCCGTAAGAAGTTGTGCCGGTTTGGATTTGTTTTTTTTTATTTTTTTTTATTTTTTACAGCCGTAAGAGCTTGTCCCGGTTGGAATTTTTTTTTTTGTTTTGTTTTTTTTTACTACCGTAAAGAGCTTGTAATATTTGGGAGTATTTTATAAAAAAGGCACACCAAGATAAAATTTGTCTTGGGTCGAGCATTATTTAATATTAAAATTCATTTTATTTCAATAAACCGACAACACGTTGACTATGGTGGGGTCCTCATATTAAAATAAAAAGTAAGATAAGTTGTGCTTACTTAGGATATTTATGTTTCATCTCACCATCAATTCATTTTATCAATGGTAGACAAAAGGGGTGTTACAGAGACAAGACTACACAAGTTCTTTATATGAAAGAAACTCCTCTATATATATATATATATGTTAAACACCTAAACCTAGCTAGGCATCTAATACTTTTACGTATTAGATTCAAGTAAGTCAAGTGTCAAGCCAACTTAGCCAGGTGGGGCCGTGGGGTGGGGGTGGGAGTGGGGGTGGGCGCTATGCCATGCTACAATACTAATGTTTATTTATCATCGTGTGCAAAAAAAAGTATACATTTGTGGAAGGGATTTAAAATTTTAATTTGGGACTAGGGCGTCATTTTATCATATAAATTGCTTTCCTTAAAACTTTTTGCGATATTTATTTATTTTGCTATTGAATGATTAAAAGTAAGTTGAAAATTATCTTCATATGCATAAATAACATAGTAATATCTAATAAATATATAATGAAATAAATATACTTATAATATGACACTAATTAATCTAAATTACGTTATCTGGAGTTGTCATTTGATGTAATTTTTTTTCTCTCTCTTTTATATATATATATATATATATATATATATATATATATATATATATATATATATATACTGCATTAAACTCATAATCATTGACATGAATTTTGAGACGATTAGGACTAATGTCTATCAAAATTTTATTTCAGACGGATGATTATGAATGTTTTACGTGTCATACATCATTAACATGCACTACTGCTTCAATAGGTTTGATTTTTTTTTAATCTTTTTATTACAATCGACATCATTTAAATAATTCTAATGAGACTGGAAATAGGATCTAGCTGTTGTTTATAGACCAATTCCCTTCTTTTATTTGCTTATTCTGTCAAGTCAAAATAAACAATTCAAAATCTTTATAAATAATAAACAGAAGGAAAGAGAATCACAAACAAAAACGATAATAATATTGGGGTGGGGAAGAACCAATAGGAAACGATTAGACAGGCGAAGGAATGATAATAATAATAATAATAATAATAATAATAATAATAATAATAATAATAATAATATCACTCAAAATAATTAGAAATGGTTAGCATGAAGTTAATTTTGGTCAATTAATCAATACAGTGTCGACACAAAAGTTGGAAGGTGATATCTCTTCGTATCAGCACTGTATTAACCAATAGGCCTGGCAAAATATGGTTATGGGTTGGTTTTGGTTTTCAAAATATGGTTATGGTTCCATTTAAGAACTAAAATCATATTAGCTATTTTTAATATGGATAATATGGGTTGGAACCATAGGGTTATGGTTAAAAACCATATTAACCATTTTAATATTGTTATGAGTTATAGATTCCATGAAGACCTGATTTGACACTAATATTATGTGATTATATAAATACCCATTACCCCCACCCCACCCCCACGACCACTGAAAAAAAATAATATTATATGATTATGTATATACCCCTTACCCCCACCCCACCCTACCCCACCCCACCCCACCCCACCCCACCCCACCCCACCCCAACCCAACCCAACCCAACCCAACTAAAAATAATAATATTATGTAATTATGTATATACCCCTTATGTAAGACCCCAACTTATTATGAATAAAATTAAATTTTCTCTATTTATTATCTTGAAATAATAAGGAGTTAATTTGATATAATACTTTAATTACGGGTGAAATGTGCAAATTTTATAAAATGAGCAAGTGGTTATAAAATATTCATTTTGTCGGAGAATATTCGTTTGGTAGTGAAATATTCTTGTTGTCGGGGAATATTCGTACGACGACGCAGCCATTCGTGATAACAGAATAACTGTCGGAGGAAGAAAACGACAAGTTTGAGTTTTTATAAATAACGGCGTAGTTGTTAACACTGTTGGAATACCCGGTGGTTAAAATACAGTAATATGTGTGGTTGCACAGTAGCACACGGTATTGCACAGTATTTTTTGAATTATTGATTCTTACGTAAGAAGACATTACTCAATAATTGTTACAGTAATTATTTTTCAATATTTTATTTTATAGATTCAATAATTATTGTGTTGATATTTTATATTATTTGTGACGCCCCCAAAATAGGTCCATTCCACCCAACTCATTCTGAGTCGCCAAATACATGGTACAGAAATAACTACAACTTTATTATTACAACATATAAACTGTGAGTTTAAATACGGATATTGCCGTCTGCAGACAATATCCACACGTTAAATAAATCCCTATCATAATTATTGATACATTATTTTACAAAATGGTGAGGACTACTAAACAACTCTCTAGAACCTTCATTCCATACCCGACTAGTACTCGCTACATTCTCGCCTCCCGAGAAGAAAAATGGAACAACAAGGAAAAGGGTGAGCTCAACTAGCCCAAAGAAGAATATTATGACTAAGATAATATACAACAAATTATCGTTAGTCTTCAACAGGAAAAATCGATAAAATATAATAGACAACAAGTTTTAGATGAACAAATGCGGTGAAACAACAATCCATTTAAGAGTCACGTAGAGAATGAATTCTCACTGTCTTCTAAGATTTAAAAGTCCATCATCAATATTTCATCCCTTTAACAACAATCAATATAAATCTTTAATCATCTTTGCACTTTCTGTGCCAAAGATATTCATTTGTATCACCAGATTGGTCATGTTCATCTCAACACTGCTTATCTTTGCACTACGGCCAAAGAGATTCATCGATTTAATCATTCATCTTGCACTACTACAGCCAAAGATATTCATCAAGTATCACCATTAAGGATCGAGGATGATGAAAATATTTTAGAGAACGAATCCAAAGAAGATGAAGGACAAATATTAGGGATTCGTATTTTGGTTTATCCAAATTCAATAATACTCCATAATAACCAAGTGTGAAGTAGAATTCATAAATAAAGATCAAAACATGGATACAATCAAAGATAGTAACCATAAAAGACATCTGGAAGAAAAGAGAAAATTTTATTTTCGGGTGAATAGTATCGATTTGTGAATAGTGGCAGATATCGTGAATAGTAATCCCGACACAAAAAGATAGAAATTTCAAAAAAAAACATTTTCACGCCCGTGAATAAACAAATGAATAAGAATCTCATGAATAGTAAACTCGTGAAAAGTAACTCATGAATAAGTAACTTACATGAAAAAGTTCCAGATTGATAAAAGTTCGAATAATATTTTAAGCATAATGATATTGAAGAAGATAATATCATTTAAGAAGAAACAACATCCTTACCTCAAAATAACCGTGATACTTCGATCGAATTTCGGTATAAGGTCGATGTAAACTCGCACCGTATAACAACACTCAAAGTATACTCACAAGAATACGCTCGATAATATAGAGAGAGAAAACTTTGTTTCTGGGGTGATTTTCAATTCTAACTTAGCCCTCTATTTATAGGAAAATGCTAGAACGCCAAAGGAGACTAAAATAATAAAATATCATTTTTTTTCTTATTCCACACCAACCTTCACCAACCAATTTTGAAAGCCATCAACCATCTTTGAACAAAAATAGCAATTTCACATGTATTCCACACCAACCAAAAAGTGGGTCCCACCCATAAATTAATAAAAATTATTTTATTCTCTGAAACTTCAACAATTCATAAAAAAATAGCTCGGTTATCAGAAAATTCGAAACTCGCGACTTTCCATAGGAAATTCGATTATCTACAACTTTGCAGAAGGAAGTTTTCCCAAATTCCAAACAGAAATTGACCAAAATCCATAAACGGCCGATTTTATAGTCTATAATAAATTTTCGGTCAAGAATTGTGTCCACCGACACACAAAATATGTGTTAAACATTTAATCCAACAAAAATACTCTTCCTCCTCATTTATTCATATATCCCACATTCATTGTAAAAATATCACCATTAATATATTATTAAAATAATATATTTAAATAAATTATTTTATCAAAAAAAGATAAAATATTAATTTTCAACAATTGTCACATTAAAAATTTTCTTTATTTATATCCACATAAAAATCAAAATTTTTCTCATCATATAAATCAATAATTAATTATTCACAAATAATATTACGAGAATCACATTATCGACAACCGCATAGTCCTCAGATGTAGGCGCTTCCAATAAGGATTTCTCCTCACTTGCAAGCAATTAGGTGACCAAACCTCTCCTCGATGTAACTTTCTAGACATTGCCAATAATGTTATCTAATAATATTATTCAAATAATATGAATTATTGATCCGATAATGGAGATATCTTACGCGTTGACAATTATTGAACAACAATAATATAAAATATCAACGCAAAGAATTATTGAATCAATAAAATAAAATATTGAATAAAGAATTCATGTGACAATTATTGAGTAAAGGCCTTCACGTAAGGATCAATAATTCAACAATACGCGTAATACCGCGCGCTATCGCAAGTAAAACCACGATATTATCGTATTTTAACCACTGTGTAACCCAACAATTGTTAATCGGTAACAATTTATGCCGTTATTTATAAAACTCAATCTTTGTCGCTTTTCCTTCATCCAACCATTTTTCAGTTATGGGGCCCATAATTGATCGCTACTGGTCGCACGGAGATTCCAAAACAAAAAGAATATTCCACGACCAAACTAATATTCCCAAAATAATAATGAATATTTTATAACCACTTGCTTATTTTGTAAACTTTGCACATTTCACCCATAACCAAAGCATTATATCAAATAACCACCTTATTAATCAAGAATAATAATTAGAGGAAATTCGATTTTATTTATAAAAAGTTGGGGTCTTACAACCTCCCCTCCTTATGAAATTTCGTCCTCGAAATTGACGTACGTACCTGGTGTATCGAAAAGGTGAGGATACCTCGTTTTCATTTCTGATTCCAACTCCCATGTCATTTCCTCAATTGCATGGTTTCTCCACAAAACCTTAACTTGTGGTATAACCTTCGTGCGTAAGACATGCTCTTTCCTATCCAAAATCTCAACAGGTATCTCCTCGTATGTTAAATCTTCAGCTATCTCATCTGGTTCTAACGCAATAATGTGGTTCGGGTCTTTCACATATTTACGAAGCATAGATATGTGGAATACATTGTGAACACGAGACATACTTGGAGGTAACGCGAGTTTATAGGCTACGTTTCCTATTCGGTCAAGAATCTCAAATGGACCAACAAATCTTCGATTGAGCTTTCCTCTCTTTCCAAATCTTGTAACTCCCTTCTATGGAGCAACACGTAACAATACATGATCTCCAATATTAAACTCCACGCCCTTTCTATGAAGATCAAGATAACTCTTTTGTCGATCTTGTGAAGTTTGAATACGTTGTCGAATCATTTGGATCTTTTTCGTAGTCACATGCGTCTTAATTTAGTCCCAACAATGTTGCTTCTCCCCCCTCGTCCCAACATACGGGAGAATCTACATTTTCATCCCCATACAACGCCTCAAATGGAGCCATGCTTATACTTGCTTCGATAATCGTTGTTGTAAAGAGAATTCCACCAATGGCAAGTACTTATCCCAACTTCCTTTGAAATCTAGAACACGAGTCTTAATAGATCTTGAGGGTTTGAATAATCCTCTCGATTGTCCGTCTGCTTGAGGATGGTATCTTCAATCAATCAGAATTGCGCCCATAGCTTTTCTACAAGCTAACCCAAAATCTTGAAGTGAATCTTGGGTCACGATCCGAAACTATGGATCTTGGCATGCCATGCAATCGCACAATCTCATTCACGCATATACAAGCAAGACGTTCGAGGAATAAGTCTCACGACGGCAAGAAAAAAGCAGACTTGGTTAATCTATCAACAATAACCCAAATCGCATTTATGCCTTGAGAAACCTTGGGAAGACCTGAACTTGAAATCCATTGTAATGTGTTCCCACTTCCATTCCGGAATCTCAAGTGGTTGCAATGGACCCTTTGGCACTGATGTTCGCCTTTACTCGTTGACAAGTTAAACACCTCGAGATAAACTCTGCGATCTCTCTCTTCATATTGTTCCACCAAAATGTATGTCGAATATCATGATACATTTTGGTACTCCCAGGATAGATTGCAAACGGGGTGTTGTGTGCCTCCATCATGATTCTATGCTTCAAGTCAGAATCGTTCGGAATGTAAAGTCGAGAATTGAATCGAAGTATTCCTTCTTCATCGATTCTTGCTTAATAATAGCTCCTTCTTGCACTTTCTTCTTCTTCATACCTCCCCATTTGGTCCAGTAGCTCGAAGCGAGCCTTTAACTTTATCGATTAAAGTTGGTTCTACTCATATATTCGCCATCATCACGTGGGTACCTAGAGTTTTCATCTCCATCTCTATTATTTGTAAGTTATCTGAAATGAGTCTTTGATAATATCGTACTCAGATCAGATATCGATCTTCTACTCAACATGTCACTACCACGCTCGCTTTTCTAGGATGGTATGGTTGTAACATGTCTTTGAAATGAGTCTCCTCTTGAGTTCTTCAAGCTCTTCCCACATTCCTCGCTTCATTCGAATTTTGTATCTCTACGAGTCATTTGAAGTTAATGGAGTAATGATTTGAGAAAATCTTTCCACGAATCTTCGATAATAACCAACTAAGCCTAAAAAGCTACGTATTTCGACATCGACTTAGGGTGATCTCAATCGTGACTCTTATCCCAATACGGGATAAGACATCACAATAACACCTATCGATTTACTACAAGACGAATATGGCATCCCTGCGGAGAGTTTGGCTTCGATGCATTCCACAAAAGGAAGTCATAAGATAGAGGCTCGGGTATCAACTTCTATAGTTGGGTTTTAACTCCTCAAGTTCAATAGAGCCATTCGATATGAGATTTTAGAAATGGGTTTTGTCTGGGATTTAAAGTCGATACAAATTCAATATCACACTTTGGGAGTAAGCAAGAAATTCTTCAGAAATACGTCAGAAAAATCAATAACAACAGAATATTATTCAAATCGACGTGTCTTTATTCAAATCCATAACATGGACTAAGAAAACTTGACATCCATAATAAACGAATGACTTCATGGCTTGATATGAAAATGTTTGACTACAATGGTTTGATTGCTTGAATTGAATAACAAAGTTGCTTAGGAATATGAAAACTAACAACCTTACTTAAAGTAATCAATTTGGCATGATGTGTAGTTAACCTTAAAATCACATCAAAAGCAAATATCTCTATAGAAATAAGGTTAACTGGTAATGTGATTGTGACAACCTGAATTAAGCAAGATTTATAAAGCTGTAGATGTAACGAAGGTTTCACCCAACTGAGTTTCAACAGATAAATCAAAATCTAATTCCTCCCGAGTCAAGTTTAAACGTTGAGGTATGAAGTAAGAGAGATAAAAGAATGGGTAAAACCGGTATCTCAGTAAGGTATAAATTTCGCAAGAATTTATAATTAACTAACCTGCGTTAACTTTGTTCGTTCCTCGATTTTGACCGGTCACGACAAAACGCTTCTTCCGAGAACCGTTGACTTTGACTTTTTGGGACATCCTTTTGAGTCACCATTCCCGTTGAACTAGGTTTCGCATTCTGCATAATCTCGAAGCGATATGTCCTTCCTTTCCACAATTATAGCATACCTTGAACTATTCAGGCGGCTTGACCGATATGTCCCTCTTTCCGCATTTATAAAGATATATGACCAAAGGGTCGTTTCTCCTCCCTTAGAACCGGGCTTCATCGGGCGCCGACGTCTTCACATGGTCATTGTTGAATCTCCTCTTTTAAAATCTCCTCCCGACTCGCTTCTTCTATTTTCATGGCCACGATTACCACCGAGTGGTTACTGCTTTGTCCGTATTCTTCTTTCTTATTTGGTTATCGTTATTCGATGATCGCTATCTTGAGATGATCTCGTTATGGTCCTCGATTGAACTAACTCGTTATCTCATTCTAACAACCGAGCCTCATTGACAACATCCGAATAGAGAGAAAATTTATGAGAAATGAGATATCGACTTACGCGGGTTTCAAACCTCTCGTAAACATCCGCGCGTCATATCGTTCCTCATTCTCCACCAAATGAGGTGCAAACTTGGATAACTCTGCGAACTTCGCCAGATCGGGACCCCGCCATGTTATTCTCGCCCAATCTAATAAACTACACTTCCTTCATACGTATAGCGAATACTTTCGTGGAAGTACTTGTCATTGAACTATTTCAAATGTCTCCACGACACGTCGAAAGGCAAATTTGGATGGGTACGCTTCAATCGATTCCCACCGAAGAATCCGCCTCGTTCTGGAACATAAAAGTAGCGAATGGAACTTTCATTCTCTCTCGTGCATCCCAAGACATCGAATATCTTGGTAATTTGTTTGACCCGCGCGTCTCGCGCTTTAATCAGATCCGGCTTTCCCGGAATGCACTCGTGGTCCCACTCTTTAAGCTCGCTTGGTTGTGACCACCGTGAATTGCTATCATTTTCTCCTCAGATTTTGAACACGAGTCTCCCTCATGCGATTTTGCATGAACGCAAAAAGCTTCTAAACATCCCTCGTTCATCATCTACGCTTTCCGGTTGGTTGTTTCACGGGAGGAACATTGCCACTGTCAGACGTTCTCCTCGTTGGTGAGTAAAGGCGTCTCCACGGCCTCATTTCCACTATTAATATTCGCAATCGATATTCTCAAATCTTGTCATAAAACAAGGGTTAATTAAACAAATTAACATGTCACATAATATCCCTATATTATGACTGACGACCAACAAATAAGCTTAGGTAGGACACACTAGCGAAGGATTTACTGCGTCTCTCCCTCCTAGTTCTATTCCCGATCTCTGCGAGGAGATCATATCCCTAAGCTCGATACCAACCGTGACGCCCCCAAAATAGGTCCATTCCACCCAACCCATTCTCGAGTCGCCAAATACATGCATGCGTAAATAACTAAAACTTTATTATTACAACATATAAGCTGTGAGTTTAAATACGAGATATTGCCGTACAGACAATATCCACACGCAAATAAATTCTATCATAATTATTGATACATTATTTTACAAAAATGGTGAGGACTACTAAACAACTCTCTCTAGAACCTTCATTCCATACCCCGACTAAGTACTCGTTACATTCTCGCCTCGAGAAGAAAAATGGAACAACAAGGAAAAAAGGTGAGCTCAACTAGCCCGATAAAAGAATATTATGACTAAGATAATATACAACAAATTATCGTTAGTCTTCAACAGGAAAAATCGATAAAATATAATAGACAACAAGTTTTAGATCAACAAATGCGCAATTTAAACAAAGAATCCATTAGAAGAGTCACGTAGAGAATGAATTCTACCGTCTTCTAAGATTTAAAAGTCCATCATCAATATTTCATCCCCCTGAATAACAATCAATATAAATCTTTAATCATCTTTTGCACTCTGAGACCAAAGATATTCATTTTGTATCACCAAGTTGGTCATGTTCATCTCAACACTGTTCATCTTTGCACTACTGGGCCAAAGAGATTCATCGATTTAATCATTCATCTTGCAGACTGAGCCAAAGATATTCATCAAATATCACCATTAAGGACGAGGATGATGAAAATATTTTGAGAAACGAATCCGATAAGACGTAAGGACAAATATTAGGGATTCAGTATTTGGTTTATCCAAATTCAATAATACTCCATAATAACCAAGTGTGAAGTAGAATTCACAAATAAAGATCAAAACATGGATACAATCAAAGATAATAACCATAAAAGACATCCGGAAGAAAAAAGAGAAAATTTCATTTTGAATTGAATAGTCATCAGATTTGTGAATAGTGCCGGTATACGTGAATAGTAACCCCGACACAAAAAAGATAGAAATTTCACAAAAAACATCTTCACGCCCGTGAATAGTACTTGTAAATAGTAACTCGTGAATAGTAATTCGTGAAAAGTAACTCATGAATAGTAACTCCGACATGAAAAGTTTCAAATTGATAAAAGTTCGAATAATATTTTGGCATAATGATATTGAAGAAGATAATATCATTTAAGAAGAAACAACATCCCTTACCTCAAAATAACCGTATCTTGATTGAATTTCTAGATAAGTCGATGTAAAACTCGCTGCACAGTATAACAACACTCAAAGTATACTCACAAGAATACGCTCGATAATATAGAGAGAAAACTTTGTTTACGGGGTGATTTTCAATTCTAACTTAGCCCTCTATTTATAGGAAAATCTTTAGAACGCCATGAAGGAGACTAAAATAATAAAATATCATTTTTCTTTTCTTATTCCACACCAACCTTCACCAACCAATTTTGAAAGCCATCACCATCTTTGAACAAAATAGCATTTCACATGTGTATTCCACACCAACCAAAAAGTGGGTCCCACCCATAAATTAATAAAAATCATTTTATTCTCCGAAACTTCAACAATTCATAAAAAAACAGTTCGGTTATCAGAAAATTCGAAACTCGCGACTTTCCATAGAAAATTCTATTATCTACAACTTTTCAGAAGGAAGTTTTCCCAAATTCCAAACAGAAATTGACCAAAATCCATAAACGGCCGATTTTATAGTCTATAATAAATCTTCGGTCAAGAATTGTGTCCACCGACACACAAAACATGTGTTAAACATTTAATCCAACAAAAATACTCTTCCTCCTCATTTATTCATATATCCCACATTCATTGTTAAAATATCACCATTAATATATTATTAAAATAATATATTTAAATAAATTATTTTATCAGAAAAAGATAAAATATTAATTTTCAACAATTGTCACATTAAAAATTTTCTTTATTTATATCCACATAAAAATCAATATTTTCCTCATCATATAAATTAATAATTAATTATTCACAAATAATATTACAGAATCACATTATTGACAATCAGGCAGTTCCCAGGACAGATGGGGCTTTCCAATAAGGATTTCTCCTTATTGGCGCGCAATTAGGTGACCAAACCTCTCCTTGACAGAACTTTTTAGACATTACTAATAATGTTATCTAATAATATTATTCAAATAATATGAATTATTGATCTGATAATGGAGATACTGTGCAGTGACAATTATTGAACAACAATAATATAAAATATCAACGCAGCAATTATTGAATCAATAAAAAAAATATTGAGCGAAGAATTCACTGTGACAATTATTGAGTAAGTGCCTGCCTTCACGTAAGGATCAATAATTCAACAATATGCGTAATACCGTAGTGCCATCTTTGTGCGACCACGCATATTATTCGTATTTTAACAACCGTGTAACCCAACAAATGTTAACGATAACAATTTATGCCGTTTTTATAAAACTCAATCTTTGTCGTTTTCCTTCATCCAACTATTTTTCGTTATGGGGCCCACAATTGATCGCGCTTGGTCAATACGGAGATTCCCCGAAAAAAGAATATTTCACGACCAAACGAATATTCCCCGGAAAATAATGAATATTTTATAACCACTTGCTTATTTTGTAAACTTTGTACATTTCACCCATAACCAAAGCATTATATCAAATTACCACCTTATTAATCAAGAATAATAATTAGAGGAAATTCAATTTTATTTATAAAAAGTTGGGGTCTTACATTATTGTTGTTTCAATAATTGTCACTGCACAGTATTTTCCATTATCAGATCAATAATTCATATTATTTGAATAATATTATTAGATAACATTATTGGCAATGTCTAGAAAGTTCTGTCTAAGGAGAGGTTTGGTCATCTAATTCATGCACTGCGTGAGAGAAATTCTTATTGGAAAGCCCCTCTTTCCGTGAACTACCGATTGGCTATAATTGTGATTCTGTAATATAATTTGTGAATAATTAATTATTGATTTATATGATAAGAGATATTTATTTTATGTGGATATAAATGATGGTTATATTTTATGTGGTTATAATTGAAGGAATTAATGTTGAGGTGTTTTATCAGTATTTTTGTCGGAATCGAGGTATTAAAAATCAAATCAGTATTTTTACGATATATTGCGTGAGTTATAATTTTTAATCCGACCGTTGGATCGTTGTGATTTTTGGATATGTTATACATATATAAGTTGAGTATATGTCCACAAATTTTGAACCGTTAAAAATGAGCGTATGATTTGTTATGAATTTTAAGAGTTGACTGATTCGAAAATTAGGTTTATAAATAATTTTGGTGGAAAATTCTAGAATTGAGTGGGCCCCACTTGTGATTGGTGTAGAAATGTGTTGATTTTTATTTTAAATGTGGTGGGTGACAATAGTAGCAGGTAAAGCCATCAGGTAGCAGGTCAAGTCTGCTTCGACGGGCTAATATTTTTCTATAAATAGAGGGCTAAGTTAGAATTGAAAATCACACCAGAAACATAAACTTTCTCTTTCTCTTTCTCTCTATATTATCGAGCGTATTTTGTGAGTATTTGGATACTTTGAGAGTTGCTATTCAAGACAAGTTTCGATTCAAGATCACATCAGACCTTTCATTCCAAATCTTGTTTTCTTTGAGGTAAGGGATGTTATTTTCTTCTTAAATGATATTATTTTCTTCAATATCATTATCTTTGAGATATTGTTATGAATTTTATTGTGGAATTTCTACCTTTTTGTATCGGAGTTATTTATTTACGATATCGACAATTATTCACGATACGGTGAGTCTATTCACAAATATGGCATTATTCAATAGAAAATAAAATTTTCTCTTTTTCTTCCTAGATGTCTTTTATGGTTACTATCTTTGATTGTATCCATGTTTTGATCTTTATTTTTGAATTCTACTTCACACTTGGTTATTATGGAGTATTATTAAATTTGAATAAACCAAAATACGAATCCCTAACATTTGTCCTTCCGTCTCATTTGGATTCGTTCTTCTAAAATATTTTTATCATCCTCATCCTTAATGGTGATATTTGATGAATATCTTTGGCTCAGTAGTGCAAAGATAAATGATTTACTGATGAATATCTTTGGCTCAGAAGGTGCAGAAGAAGATAACAGTGTTGAGATGAACATGGCCACTTCAGAAGACCCCAAATAATTAATAAATAAAATTTAATTTCCTCTATTTATTATTTTGAAATAGTAAGGGTTGATTTGATTAATGTGGATAGTTATGGGTAAAATACGCAAATATTTCAAAATAAACAAGTGGTTATAAAATATTCATTGTTGTCGAGGGAATATTCGTTTGGTCGTGGAATATTAAATCATTGCTTGGGAATATTAAATATTTACTGCAGCTTGACCATGTGTGTGTGGGCCCATAACTGAAAAGCGATTGGATGAAGAAAACACAAATATAAATTGTTTAAAAATAACGGCAAGATAGTTGTTACCAATAATCTTGTTAAAATACTAAATTGGTTAAAACACACGAAAGATTACCAGATTGCACTAATTATTGATTCTTACGTAAGAAGGCACTACTCAATAATGGTTACGATAATTACTGCTCAAGATTTTATTTTATTGATTTAATAATTCTTCTGCGTTGATATTTTATATTCTTTGTTGTTTCAATAATTGTCATTACACAAGATTTTTTATTATCGAAGCAATAATTCATATTATCTGAATAAAATTATTAGATAACATTATTGGCAATGTCTAGAAAGTTCGCTCTAAGGAGAGGTTTGGTCACCTAATTGCTTGTGGCCAAAGAAGGAAAAATTCTTATCGAAAGCCCCTCTTCCTGAAGCTGCTGGTTGTCGATATTGTGATTCCGTAATATTATTTGTGAATAATTAATTATTGATTCATATGATGAGAAAAATATTGATTTTATGTAGATATAGATGGAGAAAATTTTAATGTGACAATTGTTAAAAATTGAAATTTTATCTTTTTACGATAAAATAATTCATTTTAATATATTATTATATTTTAATAATATAATAATGGTGATATTTTTACAACGAATGTGGGATATATGAGTATACGAGGAGGAAGAGTATTTTTGTTGCAATAAATGTTTAAAACATGTTAAACATGCAATTGGACCCCATTTATTGGATGAAATTTGATTATAGCTTGTAAAATTGCCTGTTTGTGGATTTTTTGGCCAATTTCATTTGGAATTTGGAAAAATTTTCTTCTCGCAGTTGTAGAGAATTGAATTTTCTATAAAATTTCGAAGTTTCAATTTTCTCGACAAAATGGCTATTTATTATGAATTATTGAAGTTTCAAGCTTGAAATAATTAATTTTGGAAGTTTAAAATATTTTAAATATGAAAAACGTTTTTTGTCATTATTGTGGGTCTTGCATGTGTTGGAATTTGCTGAATTCAGATCCTTAAAAGTGGGCGTAGAAATTATAATATATATATTAATATTTTATTAAATTTTCTGCTTTGGTGTTCTAAGTATTTTCCTATAAATAGGGTGCTTTGGTTAGAATTGAAAATTATACCAAAAACTGAAGTTTTCTCTCTCTATATTATCCAGCGTATTTTTGTGAGTATTTTGAGTATATTTTGAGTATTGCTATACGGTGCAAGTTCAAATCATAGCCTATATCCGGTGTTTCATCTAGAAGTATTGATCTTTCGAAGTAAGGGATATATTTTTTTTTAAAATGATATTATTTCTTCTAATATCATTATGTCGAAGTATTGATCTGAACTTTTAATCAAATTTGGAATTTTTTGTGTTTGAGTTCTTATTCACGATAATGACATTATTCACGATACGATAATTATTCATTTAATACGACACATTATTCATCAAAAATGAAAATTTTCATTTTCATCTAAAATATCTATTGTGGATACTAGCTTTGATTGTATCCATGTTTTGATCATTCTTGAATTTTACACCACTATGATTATTTTTGAGGTATTTTTGGACATGGATAAAACAAAGTATGAATCCTTAATCCTTAATCCTTGTCATTTTGTTTCTTTGGATTCGTTTTTTTAAAAATATTTTCATCATCCTCGGCCTTAAATGATGATATTATTGAATATCTTTGGCTTTTGTAGTGCAAAGATGAATGATTTCGATGAATATCTTTGGCCGTAGTGCAAAGATAAACAGTGTTGAGATGAACACTTGATTAATGATGAATATCTTTCGCTTGTAGTGCAAAGATGAATATTTGATTTTAGATATATATTGATTGATGTTACTGAGGATAAAAGATGAGCGATGAACTTTTAAATTCATACATGTAAGATAGTAGTTTGCATTCTCTACTTAACTCTTCTAATGAATTATTATTTCACTGCGAATATTGATTTAAAACTTGTTGTCTATTGTATTCTATTAGATTTCTCCCTGTTGCGGACTAACGATAATTTGTTGTATATTATCTTAGTCATAATATAATTTACTGGACTAGTTGAGCTCACCCTTTTCCTTTTTGTTCTATTTTTCTTCTTAGGAGGCAAGAATATAAAGTCATTTGAAGTCTGGGTATGGAATGATGGTTATAGAGAGAGTTGTTTAGTAGTCCCGACCATTTTGTAAAATAATGTATCAATAAATGTGATGAGGATTTATTTGGGTATAAATATTATCTAGAAGATAATATTTGTATTCAAACTCACAGTTTTACTATTGTAATAATAAAGTTGTAGTTGTTTCTGTACCATATATTGACAACTCAGAATGGGTGATGTATACCTATTTTGGGGGCGTCACACAACTGGTGATACAAATAAATATCTTTGGCCCGCAGTGCAAAGATGTATATTGATTGATGTTACAGGGATAAAATACTGATGATGGACTTTTAAATTCATAGATGATTTCATTCTCTACTTAACTCTTCTAATGAAGTGTTGTTTCCATTGCGATTGTTGATCTAACATTTGTTGTCTATTGTATTCTATCGATTTTTCCCTGTTGAAGACTAAGGATAATTTGTTGTATATTATATTAGTCATAATATTCTTTACTGGGCTAGTTGAGCTCACCCTTTTCCTTTTTGTTCCATTTTTCTTCTCAGGAGGTGAGAATTTAGTTGGGACTAGCCGGGGTATGGAGTGATGATTCAAGATAGCTGTTTTAATAGTCCTCATTATTTTGTAAAATAGTGCATCAATAATTATAATGAGGACATATTTGGGTGTGGATATTGTCTAGAAGATAATATTTGTATTTAAACTCACATTATGTGTTGTCGTATTTTGCACGACAATTGTAATAATAAAGTTGTAGTTATTTTCTGTACCATGTATTTGACGACTCAGAATAGGTGATGTATACCTATTTTGGGGGAGTCCCACCTTACCCCCCACTCCCACCCCCACTCCCATCTTCCTACCCACCCACCCACCCAACCACCCCCACTACCACTAAAAAAAATAATATCATGTGATTATGTATATACTCCTTACCCCCACTCCACCCCATCCCGCCGCCCCACCCCACCCCATCCCACCCCACCCTCCCCACCCACCCACCCCCCAACCCAACCAACCAAAAAAATAATATTATGTGATACTTAAATTATCCGAGAAACTAATAAATTATCAACACGATACTTCTTTTCAGAGAGTAAAATTCAAGAATACTTAGAAGAATATTTTCATGAAAAATCTTTGGATGAAACGCAAATATCAAGGATATTCCACTAATTTCATGGAGTATAGAAGTCAAAACTTTAAACAACTGAGTATAATAAAGAATGGAATAACAAAAAAATTACCACGCATGCAGATACTTGCATAGGCGAGGATATTCCAACAGAATAATAAGTATCGGAACTGTGTCCGTGTAAAAACACACGCATGTGATATTCCAATGAGAATAATAAAAAGCAGAACCCGGTCAAATTGTAAAACACATGCATGTGATATTCCAACCGAATAATAAAGAATGGAATAACATAAGGATTTCACCAAGTATAGGGTATGTCACTGGCGTATCTGAGTTATTCAACGAATAATAAAGAATGAAATAACATAAGGATTTCACCAAGTATAGGTACGCTGTATACAAAGTTATGTATAGGGTATGCCACATATATGAGTTATTCCAATGTAATAATAAATAATGGAATAATGAAGTTTCTTCATGAATAAGAAAGAATAACACCCCTTACAGTACAACAAATAATATCCCTTACCGTAGTAAAAGCCTGGATATAGAAGTAGTGAAGTAGCAGAATACTCTTCTTCTTTCTCTCTATAATTTTTCTCTCTAGAGTTTCAGTGAATTCGTAATAAATAATGAAGGAATGAGTTTCTATTTATAGAAAAACTGAGAGTGGCTCTTGGTCTTAACGAAGGGTTAAAATGACTCTTGGTAATATTGAAGAGACAACTACTATTTGCGAAAGGGCAATTAACTCTTGAAACACCGAAGAGGCAAATAACTATTGAAAAGCTGAAGGGTCAAATAACTCTTGGAAAATCGAAAGGACAAGTTACTATTAAAACTCGTGAATAGTAACTCGTGAATAGTAATTCATGAATAGTAACTCGTGAATAGTAACTCATAAATAGTAACTTCGACATAAAAAGTTTTCCGAATACCCGATTGAACAATATAACCTCCAGACATCAATTATCATCAGAATAGATGTCAATTTCTACTAACACAAATAATCCCAACATAATAAAACTATCAAATTCATATTTAATCAACACGAACTTATTCATCATTAATATTATAACTCACAATATTTAGAAATCAGGTTGTTCCCAGGAAAGAGGGGGCTTTCCAATAAAGATTTCTCCCTATTGACGCAAGCATGATTAGTGACCAAACCTCTCCTCGATGTAACTCCTGACACATTGTAAATATTATAATTTAATAATATGAATAACTTTCAAATCTCAATTATTGATTTAATAATATAACATATAATGCAGATGATGATCGTGACAATAATCGAATCAATAATATGAGAGATATGATCGCAAAGAATTATCAGAAGCAATAATTGAGTATAAGCGGTGACTTCTCACGTAAAGATCAATAATCAATACCGTAAGTGCTACTTACGCAACCACGCCAGACATCGTACTTTTTTACTATCGGGTAGTTCAACAAGATGAATCAGTAAAACTTTCGCCATTATTTTCATAAAATATTTTTGTCGATTTCTCAATCCGACAATAATTCCGTTGTGAGGTCCACCAATGATTGTGTCGTCGTACGAATATTCCATGACACAAAGAATATTCTCCGACCAATCGAATATAATATAACAACTTACATACTTTGCAAAATTTATAAATATTACCCACAATTATAACATTATCTCAAATTCACACCATAATATTCAAAAAAATATTTCGAGAAAATTAAATCTTTATTCGTAAAATTTGGGGTCTCACATTAAGCGATTATGTATACCTCACCCACCCCACCTACCTACCCATCCCACCTCACCCCCACCCCCACCCACCTGCCTACCCACCCAACCACCCAACACTCCCTCCCAAAAAAATGATATTAAGCGATTATGTATACCCCACCCACTCCACCCACCCCACCCACCCCACCTACCCCCACCCCCACACACCCCATACCCCCACCCCCACCCCCACCCCCACCCCCACAAAAAAAAATAATGTATACACCACCACCCCACCCCCACCCCCACCTCCCTCACCCCACCCCACCCCACCCCACCACACCACTCTCTCCCAAAATAAATTAATATTAAGCGATTATGTATACACCACCTACCCTCTACCCCCGCCCACCTAAAAAAAAATAATCGTGTTTAGTGCGGTTACTGAGAGAGAGAAAGGAGTACAATTGAATAAAATATGGGTTGAAAAATAGTTTACCAGTTAATTAACTATATTTGTTTTAAAAATATGGGTTCAAATTTTAACCAACTTGAATAAATAAAAATGATTAACCGACCCATTTAGTTCCAGTTAATATGGTTTGACTCAACAATTAACTACTTATATTATCAGGTCTATTAATCAATTAACCAACTTATAATAAAATTAATTTCATATTATCGGATCCCTCGAAACTCAAGGGTGTCATGCTGATGAGCTCATGATGACCAAATTATAGAAATAACACATGAATGTATTGTCGAGATATAAATATTTGCATGAGTTATTAAGCTTATAATCCCACAAAATAAAAGAAGGAAAACATAGTTTAATTGGTCTTGAGTAACTCATCATTTGGTGTAAATTTTACTTTGCTCATTCTTTTAAGAACCAAGAAAATAAAAAAACTTTTGGACTATTCAATTACTGAACTTGGACTGTTGAGTTGACTCAGGATTAATTAAAATGATTTCATATTTATCCTATTATATTTTGGTATATATAGATAGATGTCTTTAAACAGATTTTATGCAATATTTCTGACAATTTTTTTTTTTTAAAAAAAATTATTATTGTAATCCTAATTCTCACCATTCGTTTCTTGATAGAATTTCTCTCGACCTATCCTGAGCAATTAGTTTGTCATCTAAATTTATTTTGTTGAAGCACTTTTTATTGGGATCCTTGGCCATTAATTTCTTGTCTAAATATTTTTGTCAGTATCTTCATTGTCTAGATATCCCCAAACTAAAGATTGCTATAAGCTAGTCATTTTATTTAACAAAAACAATAGGCCCTTGTCATGAAAGCAAATGCTTGGTGTACTACTACTAAAACTAAAAGAGAGTTCCTTCTGTTCTTTTGGGCTAATTAATTTGAGAATAACATCTTCTATCATAAGAATAGTTAAAATTTTATTTTCTTTTCTTTTGAGGAGAGATTCTCTATGCCTACAAATTATTTTTAATTTTACAACAAAATTAAAATATTTAAAGAGGGATTCATAACAAATATGGAATACTAGCTACTTGTTATAAAATTATTTGAGTAAAATCACTCTTTTATATATATATATATATATATATGGGTTCTTTACATAAGTATACAACAAATAAAAAGTAATTACAAGAATAGTGCATCAACCAAATAATTACAAAAAGTGTGTAATTAGGACCAATATTACAAAAATAATACAATTCACATTAATAAAGAAATCTAAAATTAAAAAGAAATAACTGTCATAATTAATAATTCAAATTCAAATATTTGGGATCTAACAACAAAAACAAATTTAAATTCAAAATAAAATGAGAGAAGAACAAAAAAATATCTTATTCATCCTAATCTTCATCTCCCTCATCACTCATTATTTTCATCATCGCCTCCTCTCTCTTCCTCTTCATCATCCTCCTCCTCCGCCGCGAATCTCAAGAAATCCTTGGTTGCACCGCTAGTTAGATCATCTCTCTTCCCTTCATCATCCTCTCTTCCGCCATGAAATCTCCTAAGACTCGAAGTTATTGTTTCAAATTTTTTAACGATTTGGTTACCCACAAAAACTAAAATGGTTACCTTTGTATGAAGGTTTGGCTACCAACTGCATCAAATTCAAAATAAATTTATAACCTAATAAAATGAATTGATTACTCTTCAAGATTTGACAACAAGGTTCGATTTACCAACCGCATACATGAAGGTTCTATTACCAATCGCATCACATTCAAAATAAATTGGTAACTTAATAAAATCGAATTGGTTACTAGGTATGAATGTTTGGATACCCATCGCATGAAAGTTCAGTTACCAAATCGCATCACGTTCAAAATAATTTGGTAACCTAATAATCTTTGAATTGATTACTTTGGTATAAATATTTGACTACCAACCGTGACCTTTGTAAAAAATTGCGGTGTAAATGTCATGCTTATCAATTCTTTAAAAAAGTACCCATAAACTTCAATGTACCATAAAAGGAAAAACATGCTCCGGGATGATCTTTATTTTGCATTAGATGGTTTCATAGAGATGGTGGAGAAATTGTGAAAAATCATTAAGAACCAATCGTGATTGTTCCCTTTAATATTGTCGTATTTGATAAGAATGAAAATAAGACCAAAATCATCTCTCTTCATTTTCTCCCTTAGATCACACTCTCCATTGTCCCCCTCCATCTCGACATTTTAATCTTCTTCTTGGATGGATCCAATCCTCCCACTTTTGCACAATCGAACTCTCCAAACTCTCATCATACATACATCAAACCACCCTCTTCCGCCATGGATTTGGTGACAAAGAACTGCTATAAAGAATACCCAGTGGGGAGACCTTTGTAAGAAAAGGATAAAAAGCTTTGACGGTGTCCATGGCGCACAACCTTAACATAACTGCACCACTGTTGTAGAGTTTGAATGTTTCACTCTTTGAATGAAAGAAACGAAAACAAAAGGAGAGAGAAAGTAAATCAATACTAATCCCCTAAATTAAAGAATCCTAACTGCATACTAATTCTCTAAATTAAGGAATTCTAATTGCACTAATATTATAAATAAATATAAAAAGTGTATTACTTTTTTAAATATTTTATGAGTACACTATTGTTGTAATTATTTTCAAAAATGTAATAGAATATGTAAATCATCCTATATATATAGGGGTTCCATCCACAACAGTCCAAAAAAGGTTGTTGTGGAGCAATCATTTTACCATTGAAATTTTTTTGAGAAAAAAAAATTAATGCACAAAAAAGAGTTCTTCCACAACAACAAAGTGGTTCATCAAGCATGAAACCCCATATATATATATATATATATATATATATATATATATATATAATTTTGGAACACAGGGAGTAAAAAGGATTTGAAGTATGTCTTCACCTAATTACCTGAGGTGGAAAAATATGAACTGAACTGAACTGAACACTCCAATTTCTAGACGCATGAGAGTGTGGATAGCAGAGGGCCCCCATTATTCTCCCCCAAGACGCCTGTGTCATTCTCAGCCAAATATATCCAAAATCAAATCTTGCTTATAATGCACTCCTTTTCTGCAAGTGTTGCCACAAAAATCCCACATGACCTGACCCTGTTCCCGAATAGATGGAATAATTTCATACCCAATAATTATGTAGCAAAATACTTCTTCTTCTGCCCCTTTTTCCATAGAAATTCCCACCAGAATTCATCTAATCGAATTGTTTCTCTCTCCAACTGCTATCAAATTGAAACCCATTCTTCTTCAGAAATGGAGGGTCAGCCGACCAAGTTGGAGATGGGGATTTCATGTTCTGAGCCGGGAAATTACTCGGAAGAATTGGGAGTTGCTGTTAGAGCTGTTCATATGGCATGTTTACTTTGCCAGATAGTTCAGGAAAATTTGGTTTCCGAAAGCAAGGACCAAGTTAGTTCAAAGGATGACAATTCTCCTGTCACAATTGCGGGTAAACTAAATTCCAAGTTTTTGTTTTGATGCATTTCTGAATTGGGTTATTGTTAAATTTTACTTTGATCTTATTCTTGCTGGATTAAATGAGTTTTTGCCGAATATGCAATTTTAGGGGGTAGTGAGTGTGAATTTTTCCAATTGGAATATAAAGCTTAAAAAGAATTTTCAGTGTTCATACTAGGACCATATAGTTACAGAATAAATATTGTAGCTAAATTTTTTTAGATTAAGGTAGGAGAGCATGTATATATAGCTAAAATTACAGTAAATGTATATGCCGTCATATTATGAAATTTATCATGTGAGTGGTTGCTGGCTGTCCCTTCCTCTCTAAACTAAGCTCCAATTATTGGAATATGCAAGGATAAGTCTGCAAATTTAGCTATACGAGCTTTGAAATCAGAGAAGACAAAAGTGGCTGAATCAGGTAACAGTAAGAATAGACGTAACATATTTTATGTAAGTATTTGTTGTTTGTTCGAAAAGGGATAGGATATTTAATGATTTTTTATCAACAAATTTTTTGTGTTTCCAAGATGAGTACCTTTGTGCCTATGTTAAAATTCACCAAAGATAATCTAAACTTCAACTTAGGTGGTAGCAAAATAGGCACTTTTGGGGTCGGTAAGAAACTTTTGGTTTGTTTTGGCAGATCATTTGAGATCACCAAATTTATACACCCTATTAACTAACATAGAGGTAGGGTTAGATGCATAAACTTATTTGTAGGAATGGGCACATGGAATGTTTATACCAGCTGGGACATATATATGTTGGTGTATAGTTGATGCTTTTTATATGAGATATATTGAGGCCAACTAAATATTAATCAACCTACAGGTCAGTGATACTGTAAAGACATAACTTACTCCGCAGAAACATGATTACTTTGATTAATTGGCAGAATTTTTCAGAGAAATTGAAAAATACTTGGGAAATCACAATGTTTAAACTACTGTTCTTTAGGCAACGCCACATGGCTTAGAAGTAAACTTGGCTTCTCTGAAATTGATATTTCTGTCATTTGGTGCTAAATTATTTCTGGTCATGTCTTGTTAACAGACTGGAGTGTTCAAGCAACTGTCAGCTGGGTCCTCTCTGAGGCTTTTGGGAGTGAAAATGTATTAATTGTTGCTGAAGAAGATGTGCAAGCACTCTCTAGGACAGATGCAGCTGGTCTACTTGAAGCTGTGGTGAAAACAGTGAACACGTGTCTGGCTGAAGCACCCCGGTTTGGACTTAAAGCTCCTGGTTCTACTCTTGGACCAAGAGGAGTTCTTGAGGCCATCAGTCGATGTAATTCAACTGGTGGCCACACCGGAAGATTCTGGGTGCTGGATCCGGTTGATGGCACGTTGGGGTTTGTACGTGGGGATCAATATGCTGTTGCTCTTGCACTAATAGAAGATGGAGAAGTTGTGCTTGGAGTTCTTGGCTGCCCAAATTATCCAATGAGAAAAGAACTTCTAAGCTATCAGAATGGCTATCGAAGGATTATATCAAAGTTGACTCCACCAACTTCTGACTCTTGGGATAAAGGATGTGTTATTTACACGAGGAGAGGTATTGGCAAGGCTTGGATGCAACCACTATTACATGGAGAAAAGAAGTTTGCATGGCCAAACTCTGCAAGGCAAATCCAAGTGTCTCGCATTGAAAATCCGGAATTAGCTACATTTTGTGAGCCAGTTGAAAAGGCAAATTCAAGCCATTCCTTCACAGCTGGACTAGCTCAGAGTGTTGGGCTCAGGTAAAAATGTATTCCAGTCCCTCTCTTTCTAAATGTTCAACTTTGATCTGAATATTTTGAATGATTTTTAGGAACATGATTTGCTTACAAAGCCTTATCCATCTTAATACAAATAGTAAAAAAAAAAAAAAAGAATTACAAACTGATTGGACTGCTAAAACATGTAGAAGAAGACCTATGAACTTGAACATTATATGAGATGAATATTGTAGTTCTTAATTTAGGAGAGCTAAGAGTTAAAAAGAACAGTAGAGAGAGATAAGTATGCATTAGTTGTCTCAAAAGGTTGGGTATTATGTCTTGACTGCAGGAACCAACCATTGCGTGTATACAGCATGGTGAAGTATGCAGCCATAGCCCGTGGAGATGCTGAGATTTTCATGAAGTTTGCTAGGGCTGGCTACAAGGAGAAAATATGGGACCATGCAGCTGGTGTTGTTATCATTCAAGAAGCTGGTGGAATTGTAACTGATGCTGGAGGCCGTCCTCTGGATTTTTCAAAAG
The DNA here is from genome assembly GCA_020205605.1 of Panax ginseng. Classification (NCBI taxonomy): domain Eukaryota; kingdom Viridiplantae; phylum Streptophyta; class Magnoliopsida; order Apiales; family Araliaceae; genus Panax; species Panax ginseng. The sequence continues at coordinate 8,949,485 of CM035139.1, forward strand.
GTATATATCTTGAAGGACTTGATCGAGGTATAATTGCTTGTGCTGGAACCAAACTACACGAGACGCTCATCGGGGCTGTTGATGCTAGTTGGAACTCCTCTAGCCTATGATATTCACTATATCAGACCATACAATATAGAGCACTTTTTTGCAAGGTAAAACAAAGATGTGGTTTTCAAATTATGGTTTACTGGTTATGAAGAAATTATCATGCCTTTCTAAAATAGCTGAAACTTTCTTACATCAGTTCATTCCATCATTTTTTTGGTGTGTAGTGAAATTTGTAGAAACTACTAATTATCTATTATACCATGATTCTCTAATAAGGCTTGGATTTTTGACACACAAATGCTTTAGAATATTAAGTAGGATAACTGTGTTCACATTAAACTTCCACATGCCTGACAAGGCAACTTGATTTAGAGAAAAAATACACTACTTTACCTGTGGGCATATTTTTACTTACAAAAATCATAATTATCATTACGATAGGCTTCTCTCTCTCTCTCTCTCTCTCTCTCTCTCTCTCTCTCTCTCTGTGTGTGTGTGTGTTTGAACTCTCAAATTAAGCTACAGGGAAAGCAATTTGTGTGAAAAGATTAAGGTCAATGGGCCGCCATTTTTAGTGTTCCAAGCAGCAAGTTAAATATGCTAGAAATTTGGTTTTGGGATTGCAAATACAAAGGGTAACCTGCATACCCTTTTTTCAACAAGTGAATGGCCCTTGAAAAAAACATCCCAAAACTGATGTACTAGTATAATTTATTGGATTGTTACATAAAAGAAAGATAATTGTCTTTTTGTAATAAACATTTGAACTTCCAAAGTTCCAACTTAATGAAGTGGGAGATTGATCCACTTGATACAAAATGTATAGGTGGGTCAAAATATGTGTACACTTGTAATGAGAAATCATAATAGCAGCTGATTGTGAAGATATTTATTGGACATGAAATTGATAGACATATCTGTCTGTATGGAGTATAAAGTTCTTGAAATCTAATTGAATAAAATAGAATGACCATTTAATTCAATGGTCGGCCCTCCCCTTTTAAATGACTTTGCTTGTTAGCTGGCGGTGTATTGGGCTACATGCCTTCCCCTGTACAATAGAGGTACATACATACATAATATATATATACACACACACACACACACGTATGTATGTATGCTTATATCCACTTGATACAAAATGTATAGGTGGGTCAAAATATGTGTAAACTTGTAATTTGAAATCATAATAGCATCTGATTGTGAAGATATTTATTGGACATGAAATTGATAGACATATCTGTCTGTATGGAGTATAAAGTTCTTGAAATTGAATTGAATTAAATTGAACGGCCATTTAATTCAATGGTCGGCCCTCCCCTTTTAAATGACTCTGCTTGTTAGCTGGTGGTGTATTTAAATGATGCTTGTTAGTGATGAAGCTTATGCCTTTTTTACAAAATATATATATATATATATATATATATATATATATATATATATATATATACCTCGCCTCTTGCTGTCAAGATTTTATATTCCAATTAACCAACTTATTCCAAAAAATAAACTTCATCTTAACCACTTCCTATCATAGGCCACATACCTTCCCTGTACAATAGATGTACATATATATATATATATATATATATATATATATATATATATATATACCCTTTCATGTTTATCTTCTTGACCTTGGTGAGATATTAAATCCACAGGGGGGAGCTCATGAGGACAGTTGCCTTAGAAGCTGGTGTGATTTTAGTTCACTTTGATTACTCATGAGTATTGTTATGTCGACAACTCTTATGCAACTTGGACATGTAAAAAATGACAGGACATTGCACCAAATAATTACTCTTAGTATTTGTTATTTCTCTAGAGGGAATTAGTCTGTAGAATAAGTAAATAATGAGGACATGGTCAACCATACCAAGATCCAAAAAATTGTACATTTCTAGGAAGGTAAAAAATACTCCATTTCTACGAGGATGGTGATAAAAAGGCAATATATATTTGTAAGGATCGGGAATAATATTCATAGTATATGGTTGTTCAGAATTAAATTATTTATGAATGATTTAAAATTTTAATGTTATGTTTATTTTGTTCATGATTATTTAAAGAATTAAATAAAAATTTATCGCTTGAATTATTATATCCTTAAGAGTAATAACAAAGATATTGTATTTTATGCAGTGTGAGTGTTGATGAATAGAATATGATACACTTGTCATTTTAAAAAAGGTAAAGATTAATTATGTCTATAAAATTTTAATTTTAAATAATAAGGATTATAATTTCTAGTTGAACATAATATTAAATAATATTCGATTCCAAATTAATTTGTTATTTTTGAACTAATAACCTTAAGTCCAATTATTTAACTTAAAATTAATAGTATAGTCTCATCTTGCAAACAAACATTGCAGAAGTACAATTAATTAATGTTATAAATTCAACTTTTCATAAATGTATGTCTGGTTCAAGGTCAAGGGTTTGTCTAATTGTCTATACACCCTAGTGCTTAGGGTTTTGTCTGGAGTGGTTGAGATTTGAGAATGCTGATGCACTTATTTATCATACTGAACCTGAAAAAAATAAGAAAAAGAAAATAGGTCTGACTAGAAGACAGAGACACATGGTCATAGTTGAATGCGGTGTAATTAGAAATAGACAAACCCTAGGGCAATCTTTACTAAAAATAGGAAGGCTTTAATTACAAACAGCTTTGACCTTTTCAATATCCCTCACACTAATGCTGCCTGCCTAATAGCTCTGCTTTGTTGAAACTTGAAAGATATACTACTCCTAGCTAACTCAACTTTATTCATTCATTCAAAGAATATCCAAAACCCTGGTCACCAATGCCAATGGATCATCACACCCTCACCCTAGAAGCTGGAGATTTTCTCCCATCAACCTTCTTGGTTTCCCATCTAATTAATTTGAATCAACATTTAGATATGGAAAAGTCTAGGCAGACATGAATTTGGGATCGGAAAATTAGATCGGTTCAATTTTATTTTATTTTTAATTATGATTTTCAAAAAATATATAGTATTTATTTTAATAGGAATTTTTATAAAATATAGTGTTTTAGGTGTAATTTGGATACATATACAAATACATGGTGTATCCAAATTACACCTAAAACACTATATTTTATAAAAATTTCTGTTAGAATAAATACTATACATTTTTTGAGTCACAATAAAAAAAATAAAAAATAAAAAATTGAATCGGTCTAATTTTCCGATCCCAATTTCCCGTCCGCGTAGCATTGCTCTTTAGATATATAAAATTGATATTTTTACATATTAAAATAATATTTTTATAAGTCTCTCGCATGTAAGTGAGACTCACTCACTATTTATTTTTATATGAAAATATCAGTTCCCTATATATATACTTTTACATAAATTCTAGGGAGACATTTTTTTGGGGACAATCTAGCGACATTTTTTATTTATTTTTTTTTGGTTTTTTTTTGTAGTGCCTCTTAAAAAATGTATAGTATTTATTTCAACTGCAATTTTTGTAAAAAATAGTGTTTTAAGTATAATTTGGATACATACAAAAAACAAGGTATGTACAGTCTGTACAACCCTGTTTTTTGTATGTATCCAATTTACACCTAAAATACTGTTTTTTACAAAAATTTCAGTTGAAATAAATACTATATATTTTTTAAGAGGTACTACAACAACAAAAAAACCAAAAAAAAAAATATCGCTAGAATATCTACAAAAAAATATCCCCCTAAAATTACTCATACTTTTATATCTATATGGGTGTAGTAGTCCGGCTGGCTCCATGCTAGATCCATCAATATCTAATTTATTATTAATACTATATTCATTTTAAAATTAGAGATACAATTTAATTTTTAAGCAAGTGTATGTAAATTTATTTATTAGAGATAGAATTTGACTTTTGAGTAAGTGTATGTTAATTTATTTAATTTTAGTTGATAAAATTATTATAAATATATAATACATAACAAATATATTAATTGTAAAATTTATTTTATTATAAATTTTTACGAGTCACACCGATTTTAAAATTTAATATATTATCGTTTGATATTAAAAATTAAATTATCTCTAATTTTAAAATGAATGAATGATGTACATCTAAGTTATAACCTTTTTTAAATTAATGTGATGAATTAAAATTATTCAAAAAATATTATTACAAAATGAATTAAGTGTTAGTAGGATTTGATTTTGGCAAATAATAAACTTGTTACAATTTAAAATAAACATGGTGAATTTTGGTCTCATGAAGTTGAATCCAAACGTATTTAAAAAAATTATTTATATAGAATTACTTTTATCTTAAAAATAATTTATTTAACTCATGAATTTAATAATATTCAAACACAACGTACTAACTATGGTGAAGTATTGCGTGTATTTGATAGTTAGCCCACTATCGACCAAGATTTATTTTTTTCATCCTTTAATATAAGACGATTTAAAATTATACTCCCTCCTATTCAAATTAAATAATATTTTAAAATTAAACACATTTATTAAGAAATAATATAAAATATCTTTTTATGTCCTAATTAATTATTTCTCTTTCCACAATTGTATCTTTCATTCTCCACAATTGTCCCCAATTAATTATTTCTCTCTCCACAATTGCATTTATTAAGCATATATTAAATAGAGGGATAAATTAGAAAAAATAGTGAATATTGTGTGTATAGATAATTAGCCTAAAAACGATACTCTTATATGTAATAAAATTAAACTAAAAAAAACGCTATTTAATATCAAATAGGAGGAGTATATAAATATTAAAAAAAAAATTATATAATATTAATTATCTATATTATTCTTGTATTAAAAAAAATAATATTATTTATTAATCAAAAAATAATAAAAAAATTAAATTATATTTAATATTTAAAATAATATTAAAACCTAAATGATTCATGTTTATTAACTTTTCAAAGGACATATAAAATCAAGTCAAATGGATTTTTAGTTTTGAGGTTGAGGTCGAGGGTGAGGGGGATGTGTAATAAGTGCACTAACCTACCTTTCTGACTCATGCATGCTCCTTCAACTGTAATCCACTTCTATCTCTCTCCTATTTCTTCTCTCTTAAATGCTTTTCTCTGTACCCAACTACTGGTTATATATTCCTCATTCCTCTGCCCTCTCTCTCATAATCTCATCGAACTACTCACCATGAACACCAAAACCACTCTTCTCTTAGCTTTCTTACTCATCACAGTCACCCTCTCCCTTTCCCTTACCACCCGACCCGAATCCTCCACCCAAACCCCACCAATCCCGACCAAAGCAAAAGCCCACCCAACAACCCGAAACCAGAACAAAGGTGGTGGTGGATCAGGAGGTGAAGGAAACCCCAATAACGGTGGAGGAAACGGGTACTTCGGACCCGGAGGCGGGTTCAACATACCCGGATTGGGAGGAATCGTTAGTGGAGGATGGGGAGGTGGCGCCGGCGGTCCGAGTGGAGGCTCCTCCGGCGGCGGCGTGGTAAGGCCTGTGGTGGTTTGTAAAGAGAAGGGTCCGTGTTACAAGAAGAAGCTGAGGTGTCCGGCCAAGTGCTTCTCTTCTTGGAGCCGTTCCGGGAAGGGCTACGGCGGAGGAGGAGGCGGCGGTGGCTGCACCATGGACTGCAAGAAGAAGTGTACTGCTTACTGTTAAAACTGAAGTGGCTGTAGACTAGTAAACAGTATCCACTGATAAGATATATATGTTTTATATATATATATATATATATATATATATATATATATATTAATGAGTGTAGAAATAGCATGCGATCGATGCTATTTGTAGTATTTAATGAGTAATGAAAAATTAAATGGGCTTACTACCATAGTAGTATAGCACCATAAAGTTTTATTTCGCAAGTGTTCTGTTCTATCATTCTACTTATCTATCTATTTTTGGTTTTTTGTTTTTATTTAGAAGAAAATCAGGGTTTCTTATGTTAGTTGTGGTAAGCAGGTTATGTTGCCTGTTAATTCATGGCAGATAGAAAATTTTAATCATACAGAAAATGAAGGGAAATTGAATTCAAAAAGAAAAGAAAGAGATACGCTATTCTTAATAAATATGAGTGTAATTATAAGTATTTTTCTTAGAAATTTTAAACCATGTTGAAAAGTAATACCCGCTTTCTAGTTTTTTGTCATTTATTTTACAATTTTTGTTAATATATATATATATATATATATATATATATATATATATATATATATATATATATACACACATGAAGAAATGGTATGTCATTTATATTTTATTCTAAACATTTAATATAAGATCATAAATGCGACTTGGTAAACATCATTCGTTAATCATACCTTATACATGAATTGTCTTCTATACCTTATACTTGGTCATTAATGCATCGCATTGTTTTTCCTTTTAAAAAAAATATTAAAGTTTTTTGCTACATACATACCGTACGTCTATTTTAAGAAATGATTTTTTAAAATAAAAATAATAATAATTTTTTAAAAACAAAACCTCAATTTCGACTCTTCTATTTTGGGTATGATATAATATCTTATGAAATTAGAGAGTTAACTGCCTTATAAAATTTTTGTATCTAATCAAATATGACAAAGTAAACTTCTTGGTAGCAGATACATAACCAGATCAAATACAGAGATCAATCCAAAATAACATGAATAGATTTACATGTAGCCATCACTATATTTCTAAAGACATCAACATGGAAAATCTCTCAGTGGTAACAACAGAACAGAGAATTTAGCAACAAAAAAAAAAGAAAAGAGAAACAATCAAATAATTTACGGCTTAAATGAAACAAAACCCCATTTGCATTGCAGTGCCCAACTTTCAATCTTCAACGACGTCTATAGCTCATCCATCCCAGGTATGTTAGGATCACTTTTAACTTCGCTCCAGGTAGAGCAGGGTTATATTGCCGCTCGCAAGGCTCCTCGTGCTGCTTCGCGCTTCATCTCTGCTGCTTTGCCGCTACCACGGAAGTACATGTATACTTGCTGCATGATGGTAAAGAACGCGATGAACATAACAAAAGACACGTTTGCATACTTGTAAATATCAACTGTTTTCCTCACAGAAATATTGGGGAGATGAAATTTTGAAAATTTACCTGAATAACCCAAATACTGAGCACCGACTCAAGACAGAATAGTCCAAATCCAACGAAGTAGAAAATCTGAGGAAATGATTATCAATATCCATGGTTATGCGAAAAGTTCTAACATAGTACATGTTTATATTCACTAGAGATCGAATCTTATTCCATTTTGCAGTAAAGTATATATGCAAGACTTGAAAGAAGAAACACTTAAATGACTAGTGAGAGTGAGCTCTATATTTGTTTAAGAAAGTAGGCACTGATCTGGAGAATCAACCAGGAAAGGAATATGAAACTATGACTTGAGAAACAGGGTAACAAGGACTGAACTTACCCCAACTATAGCATGATCACCAATGAGATCTACCGCTGGCAAGATTCCTCTGTACCAAAAGCCAAGATAGACATTTAACAGTGGATAAAGAAATAATCTGTGCAAGATACAGTTACCAAGGGCATAAAACTTGAAAATGTTAGTTTCCTATTTTTATCATTATCAGCTCTTAGGACAGGTTTATCCATGTAATAAAAAATAGGGGGGGGCAGAAATTTCAGTTACTATAATCCATCTTTCTTCAATTATTATCCACTTCACAGAGATAGCTTAGGAAAGGAATAATTTCAACATTTAAAACTCACGCAAGCGATTTTCCTTTGAAAACAACAGGAGGAGCAACTGCAGCAAAGATGACGAAACCGATGTGAACCTGTAGGCCAGGGGCAAAATGAAGCACATCCTCCAGGACAAATAAATAGCAGAACCGCAAGAAAATTAATAAAGCGTACCAGATAAAATAGGAAAAACCAACTAAACTTCATAGCACTCTCAGTCCTGTAAACAAGGATAGGGATGTGTTGTCAACTAAAAAGGGAATTTTTCAAGCATAATAACTAGTCATAAGCACAGTTTATCAGAACTTTAATAAATTTCTATGAAGATGAATCATGACATGTTGATCCTATTTCATATAATCAGATAATGCACCAGTAAGAATTTATCCAACCCCTCCCCCCTCCTTTCCCATCCATAGCTGTCACGGCGTCGCCTAGGCGTCCTGGCTCAACAAGTAGCATGACGACGCTTGCCTTTGGGAGGCTGCCAAGGCGCTCGCCTCGGAAGCTAGGCGTCCACTCCAAGGACTTCACCCATCCACCAATGCGCCTATGCATAACCACCTATGCCTTTGAATGAGAGTAGTTCTCGTGGAGGAGATGATGATTGTTTTCTTGATGAGTTTGCTTGAACGATGTTAAGAAACTAGTGTAGAGTCTAGATATTATTTTGGTTTGCTATGTAGTGTTTTATTAGTTATTAGACTAGTAATATATGATGGTTAGTTGCAACTTTATTTTCTATATGGTGTTTGTTGAATTCTTCATTTCTTTTACTAGTTTTTAATATCAAATATTTTATTTTTGGATTGTTATTGCTAAATATATACATAATTGTGTTTTTAATGTTATTCCATAGTATTATGTTTTGGGTTTTAATGTATATGAAATTTTATTGCCAATATACTTTTTAAGTAAAATAAATAATATATAAATTGCACATTGTAAATGACTTGTCGCCATACGGACAAAATGACGATCGCCTTGTCGCCTAGACGTCCTGGCAGTCGACTACCGCCAAGACTCGTCGTGGCGTCATGACAACTATGCATGCATAGCACATATGCACAAGCATGTCGCACACACGCAACAATGTAACACAACTACAACCTCACCTATTGAGGGTCACACCGCTTGCGTCGACAACAACTCTTTGAGTTTTGTTTCTCTTTCAAGTCTTTTCCTCTCACACCCATTGGATTGTCCCGATGTTTTTTTCTTTGCTCTGGATTGCTTCCCCAATTTCTCTTGATGTACGATCGGACATAATACTTTTGTTCTTATCATTTAGGTAAAATTTCATTGAAGTCCTCCATAGTTTAGCAATCTATTAAGTTCAACCCTTAAGTTTTGTACTTTACAAATTTCACCATGTTTGTATATTTGTCTTTCAGCTAGGTCCTTGTAATTTTTTTTAAAAATAGTTGTTGAAGTGTCTTTTTACATGTATTGACATAATTGTGTGTTTAATGGCATTTCATATTGTTAGTAAATATGTTTTGAGTTTTAATGTATATAAAATTTCATTGTTCAATGTACTTTTAAAGAAAAATAAATAATGTATAAATTGTACACTGTAAACGACTTCATGGTGGGCACCTTATCGCTTAGGCAGTCAGCTACATCAAGGCGTCGTGACAACTATGTTCCCATCCCAAAAACAAATAAATAAATAAATGAAAAGCCTCTAAAACTTCAAGTAGATTAAATTTAAGAATTTATCCACACCCACCCCCACCCCCCCACCCACCCACCCACCCACCCAAAAAAAAACAAATAAATAAATGAGAAGCCTCTAAAACTTCATGTAGCTTGTGAAAATCTGTCAAATTCAAATTAATTAGTGTAACCACTTCTCATTAAGATTAAATTTAGATATTTAAGTCACTTTATAATCAAATTTTAAAAAATGACTCTTTTAGGCTGCACAAAACCGGAAAGAATGGACTCTCATTTTCGGACAGAGGGACTATTTTATTCCCCTTCTTGATATGATATTTAACAAGGCAATACGAGTAAATTGATCCATGGTCTTATAACACAAACATACATACATACATGTCATGCTACAGCCTGACCACTACATGCCCACTAAGTTGCAGCTTGGACTCCCTATTGTCCAAAACATTCAGAAATTATATATACTATGCAACGCCTGAAAACATTGATTTTTAAAAGACAAGTACCTAAAAGCACGATAGAGCGGACGATACCACAACACATAGCCTCCTGGAACCCCTGATACAAAGTAGATGATAGCGAGGAACCAAATTTTTGGATCTACAACAGACATAAAATTGAGTTTCAACAGAATTAAGATATCAAAATGAAAGACATAAAACAAGTAGGAAATGTATAAATCAGTTCAAAGATTATTCCACACCGACCTTCTCCTTTAATCCAAGCTGTAGTAGTGGCAATAATATTCCAAAACAGACAGAGTACTAGTCCTGTTTACCATCAACAATTATAAAGGCTTAGTGCACGTCAGTTGCATTGCTTCATACTAGAGAAGCATTTAGATATCCAAAGGAGCTTAAATGATCATCTCAATCCTAACCTAACCTAATCTCAACCCTACAAGAAGTAGGCCCATATAGGCAATTGGAGATATCTTCAATAAGATAATATGTTCTCCATTTAGTCCCTAACAAGATTTGATCCCTACACCTCCCGATTAAGATGACAGGGATACCACTAGAGTTCACTAGAGCTAGAGCTCTAGCTATACTTTTTCTTAATGTAGTTCTGCAAGAGAATGTGGAACAGTCCATTTGATATAAATACTGGTAGAGTCAAAAGGCGTTCCCTTCACAGTTAAGTCTCCCTACTTCAACTACTTTTGGCAACACAAAACAAAATAAAAAAAGAAGATGGTCATTCGTATGATAATTTATTATTTAGGCTTAGAGAATGAATGTTTGTGGTAACTTGAGTATCAAGAACCTCAAGGTCAGAAACCTCGTAACAAATGCCTAAAAATGTATATGAACTTACTCACAAAAATATTTTCTTAAATGGAATTGATACCTTAACAAAGACGAACAAGAAATATACAAGGACAAAAGTATTTTTGATCAACTACAAGTCTACAAGCACTTCCTCTCCTCGGTCTCCCTCTCAAAAGGTGAAAAATGAGAAGGTGAAAAAGATAGCAGAACCATCCAAGAAAGTTGTTCGCATAATCACCCATAAGTTGTTCTCTTATATATTCTCTCATGACAAGTAGAACAGAAATGTAACATAAAATTACCAACTCAACCTATTTTAATATATCTTAAGGATTCGTAAGTATACACAAGAATAGCATGCAATACTAAACATTTGAGATGAGCTAAACATCTAACTTCCTTACAACCAATCAGAGATAGACATACCTAAGTACGTTGTAAATGCAACATACTGCAGTTTCTGTAGATGGATTGGGATTTCATTAGCAATATCGTGATGGATGATTGGGAAAAATGGTGGCCAATTTTTCTCCTCCAGAACAATACCGGCTGCAATCAAAAGAAAGAACTCAAGTGCTAAGTTGCCGATATTAGACCACAATATAATTTGTGTTGATATATTTGCATCATATTTTGGATATATATATATATATATGGTGGTGCTATTGTACCCATATGAATTTTTGGTAGAAGTCTAAACATGAGAAAGTCCATAACATAAGAAAACCATAACAAAAGCAAAAAAGTAGAAACTACCTCGTGCTGCGGCTTCTTCTTTTCGTCTTACTTCCTGCATGTCATCAAAAAGACAAATTAGAAACAACAACAACAATGATGCATTATACAATACATAAATTTAATTAATAAAATATAGACCTATGTTACATAACAATATACTTGAAGTGAATAAAGTTTCTAATCTCAACTTTGACATCCATGACACTTGTCAAGCTTATATTTAGGTAGCTATGATGGCGTGCTGCAACACAAATGAGGATGAGGGGGAGGGGGAGGGGGGTGGAAATGGTCCACATATATTAAGGGAAGCTTGAAGGAAAAGTTCAGGTTGATTTATATAAGTAGGTGTACGATCGAACAAATGATGGCTCAAGATAGCTGGATATTGACCAAAACAAATTTCTTGATTTTTCTCTTCCTTTCTGCAACACTTGCCCTATCCTCACTAATAACCACAAGATATCATAAAGATTGCGGTGCTTGAAATTGAGGGAAGTACTATACACCTAAACTCCAACAACCTAGGTTCGTACCCTGGATAAATGTACACAAATTTAAGGTTTTCTATCAGACATACCTGTTCCCTCTTTCTCAATTCAGCCTCCTTGGCTTGAAGCTCCTTCTCTTTCTTCTTTAAGTCCTAAATTTGAACAGACAATAATTAGAGAGACAGTTACTAACAAGGAAAAGAATAAATGAACTATGGTCTTTTGTATATTCACCAACCCTCAATTTTTCACTTACTGTAGTTGAATCAAGAGGAATATCAACTGGGGCACTACGGTCATAGAAATCTGCAGGTTCATGAGGAAGAGGTGAAAGCCTAGTGTTTGCAGCAGAAGGAACACTCCCACTATTCTGGAAACCCAACAAGATAATGATTTATGTGAGAAATCAGAAAATTGGTGATATTTAGATAATATTGAAAACCACTCAACATACTAGAAAGTACGCTACAAAATCTTTTCTGATTTAAAAGAAAAGACTAAGAAGACAAAAACAAAACAACATGCATAACACACCAAAGAGTAGTGTGGCAATCAAAACCTTAATGAAAAGGATTTTGAATTTTAATATCTTGATTTTAATAACCAAACAAAACACTACACTCACTGTTGTAAAAAATGAACCTCCACCAAAGTTTGTCTTTCCTGGCGGTTTTCCTCTAACTGCTGGGTCCTGGAGTTAAAAAGAAATTATTTTTAAACAAAAATAGGTTGAGTAAATATATATATATATATATATATATACACATATATATATATATATGTGTGTGTGTGTGTGTGCACGTGTGTATATATGTATGTATCCAGTTATTAACAAACTTTGAATGTAAAAACAGATTGATTACAAAAAAACATAAATAAGAATTCTAATAGTTTAATCTATTAACAAGCACATACAAGAAAATTATTGCATCAACAAAGAATTCCCTAAATAATTTTATCAAAGTACTTTCGTTGCCCCAATGTAGCACAGATGACAATATGTTTGCAGCTCAGTGAAGAATTGAATATTGTTCAAACATTTCAGATGATATAAACCTACCGCAGTTTTTTAACAAAAATAAAAAGTGATCACTAATCCACAGTTTATGCCATTGAAGTTTGATCATAGGCAGCACACAGCACGCAGCAAGGCAGAGGATACTGATTATTTACTGTGCTTGTAAGTTTTTTTTAGGGGAAGGGAAGGGAATGGAAGGGAAAATATTAAAATTGCTCCAAATCTCATGTTTGCGAATTTTTTTAGGGAGGAAGGGAAGGGATTTGGAGGTAAAGTTGATTTATTTTTGGCTCAAAACTTTCCCTACAAAAGTGGGAGGATTTGAAGGGATGGAAAAGGATGGGAACGTTAAATATTTTATATTACCTAAATTAACCTTTCAAAATAAATCATGCTTATATTAATATTTGAGGGTAATATAATAATAGTGTAGTTTAAAAATAAAAATATTTTCCCTTCCATTCACTCCTTCTAAACTCACAAACAAGGAAAAATATAATTAAAATCACATCACTTCCCTTCCTTTCTAAAATTCACAAACATGACAATGAAAAATTATAATACATTCTCATTCCTTCCCCTCCTATACTTTCCCTTCCCATCTCATCATCTAAACGCACTGTAAATGAAACAACACAGTTCAAATACCGAGTCCAAAACAATTGAACAAATCTCGGATCAAATTCCAAGTCCAAATCGAATCAACTCAACCAAATAAGACCTTAAATCATTGTCCCAATAATATCTTCTTGGGTCATCTTTGCCCACCACAAGCTCACCCAAAAGGTCATGACTGAATGTACTATTATTAGTAACTTAATTCATTATACACGAATTTTTCCCATATCTTTCGATATGGCTCCCCTGCTTAAATTTATAATGTTCCCGTCAGAACCGATCACACACACGGTCCACAGATCTTTGTCTCTCTAGTCATTGTGGGATGTTGGCTTCATGTCCCCACCTCCGGACCTTCCTCTCTCCATTATGAGATAATACCATCGGCCTTCGTGTCCCCACCTCCGGCAACCCGATCGAATGACCCAACCCGAGCTTTCGAGAGCTGACTCTGATACCATATAAAACAATTTGGGTCAAATCCCGAGTCTGAGACAAATCTCGGTCAAATTCCAAGTCTGAATCTAATCAAATTCATCCAAATAAGGCCTTAAACCACTGGCCCAAAAATATCTACTTGGGTCATCTTAGTCATGCTTATCAAGTCGTCGCATAGGCGACGCTTAGTCGTCAAGTCGTTAGGCGTCTGGGCGACTTGGTGGAAGGCCAGAAAGTCGAGCGCTCAGTCAGAAATGGCGTCTCCTTGGACAACTTAGCAACAACATAGACGACTGAATTTCAAATCAGGCAACTTGAATTTACGGGTCAGGTATTTGACCCAGACTTGACTGGTTTTAAAAAAAGTCAGGCAACTAAAACTTAATCGACGTAAAGCCAACAAAACTTATACAAAAAGGGTGAAAGGGGAGAGCAAACAACTTAGCGCGTCACTCAAGAACGATTTAAGACTTGGCGACTTTCGCCTTAAGACCCCTAAGATATTCTAATATTCTTCTTCTCTATTTCCCTTCTTCTCTTCTCTACTTCTACTCTTCTTCTTCTTCTTTTAAGTATTTTTTCTTTTTGAGAGAAACAAAGAGGGACAGACAGCCGGGAGCTCTGCTCTGTTTTTTTTTGTTGGTATTCTGTTTCTATCTTCTTTTTTGGGTTGGGGTAATTTGTCTCCTTTTAATTTTTTTATATGATATATGTTTACTTGCTTGCTTAGACCATGGTACACGTGCCAATCTTATATTATAAGGGCCTAAGAGTATTATATATAATTGTGTTGTGTCTTGTGAGTTGGAGGCATGTGTTGATGCCTATACTGCTATATATAGGAGTATTACATAACTTTATGACTTGTCAGTACTATATTATATATAATTTGTACTATATTATATATAGTACAAGTTGCCACTGTTGACTGTTGCCTATGCTGCTATATTATATATATGGTACATAACATAATTTTGTCCTTTTGTAAAATTAATGTAACATCTTAATGTAAAATTATAATGCTTAATTATAAATTTATGGTATTCTATATATACAATATTAAAATTTAAGAAATTAAACATAAATATGAATATGATATAACATGCATTATGAATATGGTAAATTATTAAAATATATATATATCAATATTCATATAAATTTTAAATATATATAGATTTATTTGTATAAAATCTATATTGTTAACGACGACTAGACGGGCGCCTTGTCGCCTAAGCTCCCCAGCTATCGCCTCGCCTCGACTTGTCGTCTTGATAACTATGATCTTAGCACACTACATGCTCACCCAAAAGGTCATGACTGAATGTACTATTGTTAGTAACTTAATTCATTATACACAGACAAATTTTTTCCATATGTTTCGATATGTAGCTGGGGTGTTACATTAAAAGAACTAAAACAAAAATTAAGGATCACTATTATCACCTCTCATGGAAAAGCTCAAGCAAGATGCTTTTTGACATAGGAAAGTTCTACTTAGTGTGAACCCACATATATTACGATATTCCTTATGTTAGTGCTGGCATAAAATCAGTTCCAATTAAAATATATTTACCTATGCTAGCTAGTCTTTCAACAAATATATTTTTTCTTCATCTGTATATATAAATTATACATAAACCAAAGACCAATGAAACTGATCTGAGAGACATAAATTCTGGAAGCCATAAGTGAAAATTACAAAAAATAAGCTGCACATCACAAAAATACAAACAGATCAAATAATTCAAACAAGCAAACTACAGAATTGAGCATAAACCCCACTTTTAGCAGCAGAGAAAGTACCTAGAACACCAAATATATAATTAACAAGTTAACCCTACTCAAAAGTCAAAATACAAACATTAGATAGAGTATTAAGCTTACGATACTAACAGAAATGATCATAATCAATTATATATATGTATATCTGTTAGGAGAGAGAGGAAATGGTAGCAGATGAACTTACAGAGAAGGGATTAACTTCATCTTCTTCAGCAAAAGGGTTGGCGTCGTAACGACCGGCCATTACTGAAATCCTTTTGCAATTTACGGAAGGAAGCTAGAGAGAAAACAGTAATTGATGATGAGATCTAGCAGTATTATTCCAAAGTTAGAGAGAGAGAAAGCTTAACAGACAAAAAATTCAGAGGGACTCTTGTTTTGTTCTCTCTTCTTCAAAATAGAGATGTCCAAAGAGAGAGAAATTAGGGGAAGACTCGTCTTCGGTCAGCTTACGGGAAGCTTTGAAATACACGACTTTTACGCTCTGTTTTTTCAAAAAAAAAATCAACAAAAATTTAAGTTTTCTTTTCAATTCTTATGTTTATGAATTTTTTAATAAACGAAAAAGAAAAAAAATAGATAGAAAAGGCATTATTTTTTTACATCAAAGTTTTCAGATTCAAAAATTGGTAGGATTTGAATGAAAAAGAAATTAGAATAAGTAATATTTTTATAATTCTCATATTATCCTCAATTTTTAATATAAAAAATTTTAAATTATAACTCATATCTTCAATTTTAAATTTTCTATTCTTTTCTATTAAAAACTCAGAAACAGCACAAAGAAAAACTTTAAATTTTCTATTCTTTATTTTTCTGTTCTAATTTAAGTTTTTTATTCTTTTCTTTTATGTTCAAAACTCAGAAACATAGTGTTAGTTTTAAGCTTTGCTGCTAAGAAAAATATAGTACCTGTACCTCCGTCCACTTTACTTGTTATCATTTGAAGGTATAACTTATAAGTCTATTAAAAAATATAAGGCAAAACTAATGATTTGGCCATCGAAATTGGCACATTTTATTGAATACTCAATTGAATTTTTAATTTTTCAAATTAACTCACTGAATTAATTTTTAATTTCAAATTGGGTCATTCCGTTAAAAAAAGTTGACAGGCGTTAATTTTTTATCTACGTGGCGCAGACGTGGCAAAAAAAAATAAAAAATATTGCTTATGTGACAAAAAAAATCAAAAATAGATTTTAAAAATAAAAAAATTAACATTTTAAAGTTTTAAAAATAACAAAAACATAATAAAATAAAACAAAAACAAAAACAAAAAAATAAAAATATCTTTTTTCTTCTTCAACTAAAAAGATTTAACCATCTTGATTATTTGGCAAAAAAGAGAATTTTTTTAAAAAACATACTTTTTTTAAAAAATAGAATTTTTTAAAAACAGAATTTTTATAAAAACAGACTTTTTTAAAAAAATAGAATTTTTTAAAAACATAATTTAAAAAAAAAAAAATTTTTAAACAGACTTTTTTAAAAAAAATTTGTTTTTAAAAATACATTTAAAAAAAAAATCTATTTTTAACAAATTCGCATTTTAAAAAATTCAAGTTTTAAAAAATTCAAATTTTAAAAAAATTATGTTTTTTTAAAAAAATATTTTTTGCCAAATAATCAAGATGGTTAAATCTTTTTAATGAAAAGAAAAAAGATATTTTGATTTTTTGATTTTGTTTTATTTTATTATGTTTTTGTTATTTTTAAAACTTTAAAATGTTAATTTTTTAATTTTAAAATCATTTTTGATTTTTTTTTTTGCCACATGTCGTAAAGATTCTAACTTTTATTAATAAAGATGAATTTTCTATAATTATCATTTTTGAATGAATTTGATATAATGTTATAGTTGTGGGTAATATTTATAAATTTTGCAAAGTACATGAAGTTGTTATATAATATTCGATTTTTATTGGGGAATATTCGTTTTAACGGGGAATATTCAGACGACGGCAAGACAATCATTAGTGGACCCCACAGCGGAATTATTGCCGGATTAAGAAAATGACAAAAATATTTTATAAAAATAACGGCGGAAGTTTTACCGTTAACTTGTTGAAACACCAAAGTGTTAAAAGTACAAGAATACGCTAGTGGTTGCATAATAGCACGGTATTGATTATTGATGCTTACGTGAGAAGTCACTCAGTCTTGTTCAATAATTGTTTCAGTAATTGTTGTATAATATCTCACGTTATTTGGTTCAATTATTGTCAATATTTTTTTTATATTATTAAATCAATAATTGAGACAACAGAGTTATTAATATTATTATTTATAATATTAACGATGTCTAGAAGTTCTGCCAATGAGAGGTTTAGTCACCTAATTGCGCGTCAATAGGGAGAAATCCTTATTGAAAAGCCTTTTCTTTCCTGAGAACGGCCTGGTCGATTAATAGTGTGAATAATAATAATGATGATGAAGTTTTGTTTTATTAGTATTATTAATGTAATAAAACAGAAAATCTTTTTATATAAAACATAATACTTTTATAAAGTTATTCGTTTTATTAGGCTAATAGTAAAATCTTTTTATATAAAACAGAATACTTTTATAAAGTTATTCTTTTTATTAGACAATAATTAGAATATATTATATTTTATTATGCATAGTATTTGCGTAGATAATGCGCATAGTGTTTACATAGTAAAATTTTTTTTAAAAGTTATTCGTTTTATTAGATTATAAATAGAATATATTATATTTTATTGTAAACCAATACTGGACCGTCAGTTTAATGTAAATCGATCCAGGCAGTTCATGGATTAGTTCTTATTAGATCCATTCTTCATAAATAAGCTCATTCCTTCATTACTTCTTACTAATTCTTTGAAACTCAGAGAGAAGCGTAGAAAGAATTATTCTTCTATCTTGGCGTATTTCTTTAGCGTTTAAGAAAACTTTGGCGTAGTGCAAGTTTCTTCAAGTATATCCCGCCTTACCTACTAGAGTATATTCTTCTTTATAAGGTAAGGGGTATTTTTTTTCATATTCATGAAGAGAACTTACATTATTCCATTCTTTATTATTACATTGGAATAACTTTTATATCTGTGATTCACCCTATACTTGGTGAAATTCTTTTGTTATTCCATTATTTGTTATTCTCTTTGGAATAACATCTATCTGCCATCTGCATACGTGGTGAAATTTTGTTGTTATTCCATTCTTTATTATTACATTTGGAATATCATGTATCTGCATGTTTACGCTTGGGACCTAGTTCCGTTATTTATTATTACATTGGAATAACTTTTAATACGCCAATCTACCGCATACGTGGTGAAATTCATTGTTATTCCATTCTTTATTATTCTTGTTGCAATATCACATGCATGCGTTTTTTACGGGACTGGTTCCGATTATTTATTATTTTGTTGGAATAACATCATCTGAAATCTGCATGCGTGGTGATTTCTGTTGTTATTCCATTCTTTATTATTACATTGGAATATCCTGCCGGTGCGTATTCGCTTTGACACAGTTCCGATTATTTATTATTACATTGGAATAACTTTGTCACATATGAAGTACCTCATGCATGGTGATTTTTTTTGTTATTTCATTCTTTATTATACTCGAGTTGATTAAAGTTTTGACTTTATACTCCATGAAATTAGTGGAATATCCTTGATATTTTTACTTCATCCGATATTTTTCATGGAAATATTCTTTCCGAGCATTCTTAAATTTTACTCTACACAAAAAGTATCATGTTGCCAATTTGGATGTTATTAGTTCTGAATAAATTAATTCTTGAACTTGTTTTATTGAATTCTTATATCATTGTCATCATCCTCGTGTTTATATTTTTTTGAAAGTCATGTATATTGTGGTGCGTAGATGGACTTGGTATGATTATGACGATTGGGGATTGTTGATTGTAATCATGGTAGTAATGTTACAAATAGCGTGATAAAAGTCCTCATTGGCCGTAGTGCATTGATGGACGGTTGTTGACATGATCGTGACCATTGATGAATACACGAATATCCTTGGCCAGTAGTGCGTGGATAATTGTGGTTGTGATCTTATGAATATCATTGGTAGTAGTGCGAGGGGATGATGTGGATTATTTATTAAAATTTGAGTCCGGCGATAAAAGTGATGAAAAACCTTTTAAATCATAAAAGATAGTAGATTTATTCTCTACTTGATTCTTTTAATGGATTCAGATGTTAAGATTCTTGATTAAACTCGATGTCTATTGTATTTTATCGGTTTAACATTGTTGAAGACTAATGATAATTTATTACGCATTATCTTAGTCATAATATTTTTCTTTGGGCTGATTGAGCTCACCCTTTCTTTCATTGTTCTCTTGAGGAAATGAGAGCGTGGCAAGGGACTGGTCGGAGAAGCGGAAGTGATGGTCCGGATGATAGTATTAGTAGTCATCACTATTACATTAAATGGTGTGATAATAAATGTAATGAGGACTTATTTCGAGAGTGGATATTGTCTAGAAGACAATATTTATATTAAAACTCACAGCTTTCTTGTTGTATATTAAAGATTGTATTTGTATTCTGTACCATATATTTGGCGACTCAGAATAGGTGATGTATACCTATTTTGGGGGCGTCACATAAGCAATATTTTTTTTGCCACGTCAGCGCCACGTAGATAAAAAATTGACGTCAATTTTTTTTAACGGAATGACCCAATTTGAAAATAAAAATTAGTTCAGTGAGTTAAATTTAAAAAATTAAAAGTTCAATCGGGTATTCAATAAAACATGTCAATTTCTGTGGCCAAATCATTAGTTTTGCCAAAATATATATATATTTCTATATATATTTTTACCTGATTTTTTTATCATACTAAGGGGGGTGTATTCAATTAAGATTTTTAAAGACTTTTTTTAAGTGACAGACTTTTGCAGAGTTTGTGAATTTTAAAGACTTTAATGACTTTTTTACAATGACTTTTATAGACTCTATGAAATAAATGACATACTTTAATAGATTTTTTATCAAGATTTTAATAGACTTTTGTATACTTCTAATATATCTTGTAGCTTATATTAACTATTAATTAGCCCATGCGTACAACCTCTCACTCTTTTTTCATGAACTACAGGAAATCTAATTATTTCATTAAATTATTGTGGCATGAGATTTTATATATGTTGAAAGCATTCATATTATTCTACTCATTTCATGATAAATTTGGATACTCAAATACGAATAAAATTTCAGAAGTTACAGACGCAACACAAAAATTAAGCTCACTTTTCATTGAACTATATATACCATATATGTGTATGATTTTTTAGTAGGGGTACCAAACTCTATTTTTCACAAAATAATATGACAATGAAAATCTATATGATCGCAAAAACTTCATACATGTGAGTAAATTACCACCAAGTTATAAAAAAATTACCATAGAAATTAGTCGTCGGTAAGCCACATACAAAATTATCAGAGAAATTTTATTTTTCTTAAAATTATTAATAGTTGTTAGTGAACCAAAATTGTCCGTTAAAAAAATAATTATGCGACTTTTTAATTTATTTATGATATTAAAAATTAATTAATTAAAATGTTACGTAACTAATTTTTTAACAATCAACTGTTGTCATCTTTTAACTATTTTTTTTAATTTTGATGAGTTTTAGAATTTATCAAGATTCGTATATATCATATACTATATCTATATAATATAATATAAAATATATATAATATTAAAAATCAAAATTTATTGTTTGATTTTTCAAAGTCATAACGAGATATTCTATAATAAAAGTTGTGTAGTTTATCTAATTTTTAATAATTTTAGTAAAAAAAAATATAAATAGTTTATAATTTTAATAATTATATTTTCTAAAATTAGATTAATTTATATTTATTTTAAGTTAAAATTTATCGGAGAGTTTTGCGACTTTTTAATTTTTCATAAAATCTCTCTGCAATTTTTTTATTGGCGATTTGAATTTTTACTTTTGTGTTTAATATTTGGAAGTCTTTAGAAGTCTTTAGAGATGAGGTCAGACTTTGGATATGGGTTGATAGTTATAATTTTTCTTCTAAAGTCTGTCAAACTCTACCATTTAATAGAAATCTAAAAAATTAATGACATTTTAAATACAAAAATACTTTTATAGACTTTATAAAAGTCTCAATTCAATACCACCCAACTTTTAAAGACATTACAAAAGTTATAATTGAATACCAATAAACTTTTATAAACTCTTTAAATGTCTTGATTGAATACAACCTTATTTTTAAAGTCTTTAAAAGTCTTTAAAAATCTTAATTGAATACACCCTCCTAAAAGTTTCGTTATAAATATATAGTGACGGTACAAACTGTTGCTATAAGATTTAAAACAATAATTATCATATGAAAATATTAAAAAGTCATATAAAAATATCAATTTTCAAAAAAAAAATTATCTTCAAATTATCCATCTTATTTTTTTATTATATTTAATCTCCTAATTTTTTCTTAAAACGATAAAATAAAAGAGAGATAAAGAAAAAAAAGAAGAAGTAAAGTTGTGCTTTCAATATCAAAATTAATACTACTATTTTTTAAAATATATGTTATGTTGTTTTTAATATAAAAAAAATAATGTTAAATGATGGTAGTATATAAAAAGTGAGGTCAAAATAATATTACAAAAAGAAAAAAGACAAATAAATATAGATGAATTAAAAAAATAGGACGAGTAAACTTGGACGGAGGGAGTATTTTCTTATTTGAATAATGGAGTAGTTAGTAGTACTCCCTCCGTCTCATTATATATGATATTTTAGGTGATTTTATTTGTCTTAAATTATTTGATACTTTAGAAAATCTAAAAACATTAATTATAATTTGTCTAAAATTACCCCTTCATTGTTATTCCTTTGATACTCGTATTATTTTAACTCTTTCTTTCTTCTTATCAACACAAATGATATTATAGATAAATGATACTATTATATTTAATGTCATCTAATCATTTTCTTAATATTTGTGCTCATCTCTAAAACATACTCTTATAGGACAAAGAGAGTAATTTAGTACTCCCTCTATCCCTTTTTAAATATTTAATCCGTCCCTAATTATTTGACGTTTTAAAAGTGGACACAAGAATTAAGATAATGATTGAAAAGTATTAAATATAGTACTCAATTGTCTATAATACCCTTAAATCATCATTTATCATAATTATTCATACTCTCTCTCACGCATTTTTTTCATAATTATCTCTTAAAAAAACTCTCTTGCCTCATTTACTCGTTGATCTCTCTCCATCCATCCCCATAAAAAATGTATCCAATTCTTTAGAAATTATCTACACTCTTTCTCCCTCATAATACTTTACAGAAGAGTTTTGTTGAAATAAGGAGAGTTTTGTTAGGATAAGGAGAGATAAAGAGTTAAAAGTATCAAAAAAATAGGAAGAGTAATGAGGGATAATTTTGAAAAAATTGTCATTAATTATCCTAAATTTGAACAAACGATAAATAATTAGGGACAAATAAAAAACTCTAAAACGTCAAATAACTAGGGACGAAGGGAGTATCTTTTTAAAGAAGTATTTTTGTCCATTAATATTTATCGTTTGATAATTTCAATTAAGTATAAATTACTTAGTTTTCAATATTATCCAAAATATTAAATATAATTTTGTTTTCCCACTATTTTCTTTTCAATAATAATTGTGACGCCCCCAAAATAGGTATACATCACCTATTCTGAGTCGCCAAATACATGGTACATAAATCAAATACAACTTAATTATACAAAGTGTAAAATACGACAAAACATAAACCGAGAGTTTAAATAAGAATATTGTCTTCAGACAATATCCACTTCTCAATGGAGTCCTCATGAGCGATATCAAACTCAAATTAGGTCCTCATTACATTTATTATCACACTATTTAACAGAATAGTGAGGACTACTAATCTTTATTATCTGGACTGTCACTCCGGTTTCCGACTAGTCCATGATCGTTCTCATTTCTCAAGAGAACAATGAAAGTAAAAGGTGAGCTCAACTAGCCCAAGAAGAAATATTATGACTAAGATAATGCAGAATAAATTATCATTAGTCTTCAACAATGTTAAAGCGATAAAATACAATAGACATCAAGTTTAAGCTGCGAGGTGGAATAAACAATCCATTAAAAGAGTCGAGGAGAGAATAAAATCTACTATCTTTTATGATTTAAAGGTTTTTCATCACTTTTATCTTTGGGACTCGACAATAAATAATCCACATCATCCTTGTACTATGACTAAGGATATTCATTTGTATCACAACCACAAATTATCCATGCACTACGGCCAAGGATAATCGTGTATTCACCAATGGTCATGATCATGCCAACAACTCTCCATCAATGCACTACGGGCCAATGATGACTTTTATCACATCATTTATAACATTACGATTGGCGAATTACAAGAATAATCTCTCGTCATAATCATACCAAGTCCATCAATAAACTACGTGAATACAGATGACTTTTAAAAAATATAAACATGAGAATGATGACATTGATATAAGAATTCAATAAAACTTGTTCAAGAATTAATTTATTCAGAACTAATAACGCCCAAATTGTCAACATGATACTTTTTGTAGAGTAAAATTCAAGAATGCTCGGAAAAATATTTTCATGAAAAGATCTTGGATGAAACGCAAATATCAAGGATATTCCACTAATTTCATGGAGTATGTAAGTCAAAACTTTAACCAATTTGAGTATAATAAAGAATGAAATAACAAAAGAAATCACCATGCATGCAGTACGCCAGATGTATGAGTTATTCCAAGAATAATAAATAACGGAACCCGGTCAAAGCGTCATGACCGCATGCAGGATATTCAAAATGAATAATAAAGAATGGAATAATAACGAAATCACCATGCATGTGGTACTTCAGATGCATAAATGAGTTATTCCAACGAATAATAAATAACGGAACTGTCGGTCAGACGTGTCTGACCGGCTGCAGGATATTCCAGCGAGAATAATAAAGAATGGAATAACAATGAAATCACCATGACGCAGATTGCTTGGCATATAACGAGTTATTCAACAAAATAATAAATAACGGAACCGGTCCCGGCGTAAAACGCATGCAGAGATGGGATATTCAGCGGAGAATAATAAAGAGCGGAACGACCAGTCCGGCGAAAGCCTATGCACGAGGATATTCCAGCGTAATAATAAAGAATGGAAAATAGAAGGATTCACCGTGCATGCGATAGATTTGCATGACGACGGTTATTCACAGAATAATAAATAATGGAACCGAATTAAAGGCGTAAGCGCACAAAACAGGATATTAAAAGCGGAAGAATAAATAATGGAACAAGGTGCGGCGTAAACGCCAAACATGATATTTTGACGAATAATTAAGATTGGAATAACAACGAGAAATCACCGTAAATGCGATAGGTAATCGCATGACGAGTTATTCAATAGAAGAATAAATAATGGAACCGTGTCCGTAAGCGTAAACGCATGCATGGATATTAAGCGAATAATAATGAATGGAATAATAGAAGAATTTTCACCATATACGATCTTGGCATAAGCAGTTATTCAACATAATAATAAAGAATGGAATAACAGAAGAATTTCACCATGTATACGGTAATTCGCATAACATGTTATTCCAATAGAATAATAAAGAATAGAATAACAGAAGTTCTCTTCATGAATAAGAAAGAAATAATACCCCTTACGTCAAAAGAAGACTAGATATTGGAATAGTGAGGTAGCAGACTTCTCTTCTTCTTTCACTATAATTTCTCTCTATAATAATGGTTCTAAAGCTTTAGTGAATTGGTGAGAAATGAAGGAAGAATGAGCTTCTATTTATAGAAAAATATAGTTTCGATAATTGCACGTTTTAGGGCTCGAAAAATTACAGTACAATACCTCCAACTTTTCTTTCATTTTTAATTTAGTCCTGCAAGTATTATAAAACTTGCACCACCTCCCCTAATAGTAAATAATGTGAATCAATAGTTCAATCATGTGAATTAATAGTTATAATAATGTGAAAATACAAAATATAGTATAATACATCCATCTATACCTCTCTTTTTAACTTAGTCATGCAAGTATTATCAATCTTGCACCAACTCCCCTAATAGTAAGTGAATGTGTAAGACCCCAACTTATTATAAATGAAATTGAATTTTCTCTATTTATTATTTTGAAATAGTAAGGGTTGATTTGATTAATGTGGTTAGTTATGGGTAAAATGTGCAAATATTTTAAATAAGGAAGTGGTTATAAAATATTCATTGTTGTCGGAGAATATTCGTTTGGTCGTGGAATATTCTTCTACTGTCTTGGGAATATTAAATTGACATTTACGCATGACCTAGTGTGGGCCCCATGCTGGAAAGCGATTGGATGAAGAAAATGACAAATATAAGTTGTTTATAAATAACGGCGTGGTTATTCTGAATTATCTTTGTTGGAATATCCGGTTGGTTAAAACACGAGAAGCATACGGTATTGTACAATTATTGACTATTTACGTAAGAAGCCTACTCAATAATTATTACGATAATTAATGTTCAATATTTTATTTTATTGATTCAATAATTGCTACGTTGATATTTTATATTATTCTTTATTTGATAATTATCATTATAATATTTTCCATTATCGGATCGATAATTCATATTATTTGAATAATATTATTAGATAACATTATTGGCAATGTCTAGAAAGTTCTATCTAAGGTGAGTTTGGTCACTGATTCTTGTATGAGTAGGGAGAAATCCTTATTAGAAAGCCCTCTAACTCACAGGAGCGGCATGGTTGCCAGTATTGTGATTCTGTAATATTATTTGTGAATAATTAATTTTTGATTTATATGATAAGGAAAATATTCATTTTATGTGGATATAGATGGAGAAAATTTTAAAGTGACAATTGTTGAAAAATTGATATGTTATCTTTTCTGATAAATAATTTATTTAGATATATTATTATATTTTAATAATATAATAATGGTGATATTTTTACAATGAATGTGGGATATATGAGTATATGAGGAGGAGGAGTATTTTTGTTACTAAAAATAATTAAAACATGTTTTTCATGTTTGTGGGCCCATTTCTTGACTGAAATTTGATTATAGCCTGTAAAATCGCCCATTTGTGGATTCGGTCAATTTCTATTTGGAATTTGGAAAAACTTTCTTCTGCAAAGTTGTAGAGAATGGCATTTCCTATAAAAAAGAGATAAGGTTCGAATTTGTTTGATAAAAAGACTATTTATTGTGAATTATTGAAGTTTTGGATTAATTGATTTTGATTTTTTTGGAGTTTTGAATGATTTATGTGAGAAAAATGTTTTTTGAGATGTGGGATACATGTGTGGCTGATGTTGGACTCGATTGGTGTCGTGGTAGGGAGTTTTAGAAAATAATATTAATATTATATTAAATTTTACGTTTTTGGTGTTCTAGCATTTTCTATAAATAGGGTCTTGGGTTAGAATTGAAAATCATACCGGCTGAAGTTTTCTCTCTATATTATTGAGCGTATTCTTGTGAGTATTTTGATACTTTGAGTGTTCTTTATCTGGTGCAAGTTTCTTCTTGATATATCGATATTCGACCGAAATCTATTATTCTTTTCGAGGTAAGGGATGGATGTTATTTTTTAAATGATATTATTTCTTCTAATATCATTATGCGAGAATATTGGTAAGATTTTTCTTGTGAAATTCTTGTCTTTTAGTGTGGGAGTTCTTATTCACGTATCTGGCTTTATTCACGATATCTGATCTTATTCACGAATCGACATTATTCACAAAAAAATTAAATTTTCATTTTTATCCAAAATATCTATTATTGGTACTAAGCTTTGATTGTATCCATGTTTTGATCATTCTTGAATTTTACTCCACTTATGATTATTTATGAAGTATTTTGAACATGGATAAACCAAAAAGCGAATCCTTAATATTTATTCTTTTGTTTCTTTGGATTCGTTTTCTTTAAAATATTTTTCATTATCCTGGGTCTAAATGATGAAATTCTTGAATATCTTTGGCTTTGTAGATGCAAAGATGGTTGATTTTCTTATGAATATCTTTGGCCCGTAGTAAAAGATATACAGTGTTGAGATGAACATTGGTGATGAATATCTTTGGCCTGTAGTGCAAAGATGAATATTTGATTCAAGATGAGTATTGATTGATGTTACAGGGA
Organism: Panax ginseng; assembly: GCA_020205605.1. Taxonomy (NCBI): domain Eukaryota; kingdom Viridiplantae; phylum Streptophyta; class Magnoliopsida; order Apiales; family Araliaceae; genus Panax; species Panax ginseng. The sequence goes on from CM035139.1 coordinate 8,977,451, forward strand.
TAAAATATTGATGATGGACTTTTAAATTCATAGATTATAGTAGATTTCATTCTCCACGTAACTCATCTATGAATTATTATAATTTCCGCTGCGAATATTGATCTGAAATTTGTTGTCTATTGTATTTTATCAGATTTTTTTCTGTTGAAGACTAACGATAATTTGTTCTATATTATCTTAGTCATAATATTCTTTACTGGGCTAGTTGAGCTCACCCTTTTTTCTTTTTATTTCATTTTTCTTCTCAGGAGGCGAGAATGTAGCAAGTTCTAGTCGGGGTATTGAATGATGATTCTAGAGAGTTGTTTTAGTAGTCCTAACCATTTTTGTAAAATAATGTATCAATAATTGTAATGAGGAATATTTGGGTGTGAATATTGTCTAGATGACAATATTTGTATTTAAACTCACAGTTTATATGTGGCGCCCCAAAAATAGGTATCTGACACCCATTCGAGTCGCTTAAAATACATGGTATGAAAGCAAACTACAACTTTGACAATCTGGATGTATGTGTAGAATAATGACAATTCAATTTGTGAGTTTGAATACAAATATTGTCTTACAGACAATATACACACCCAAATAAGTCCTCATTAATTATTCATACACTATTTTACGTAAGTAGTGAGGATAGCTAAAACATCTTTCTAGAACCATCACTCCATACCCCGACTTCGATCTGCTATGTTCTCACCTCCCGAGAAGAAAATGGAACAAAAAGGAAAAGGTGAGCTCAACTAGCCCAAATAAAGAATATTATGACTAAGATAATATACAACAAATTATCGTTAGTCTTCAACAGGAAAAATCTAATAGAATCAATAGGCAACAAGTTTTAGATCAACAAATGCAATGGAGCAAAGAATCCATTAGAAGAGTCACGTAGAGAAAGAATTCTACTTGTCTTCTAAGGTTTAAAAGTCCATCATCAATAGTTTATCCTGTAATAACAATCAATATACATCTTTAATCATCTTTGCACTTCTGAGGCCAAAGATATTCATTTGTATCACCTTGGGTCATGTTCATCTCAACACTGTTCATCTTTTGCACTACTGGGCCAAAGATATTCATCAATTAATCGTTCATCTTTGTACTACACGGGCCAAAGATATTCATTTATATCACCATTTAGAACTAAGGATGATGAAAACATTTTTAAAGAAAGCGAATCCGGTGAAACAAAATGTGAGGATTAAGGATTAAGGATTCGTACTTTGTTTTACCCATGTCCAAAAATACTTTGAAAATAATCATATTGGTGTAAAATTCAAGAATGATCAAAACATGGATACAATCAAAGCTAGTATCCGAATAGATATTTTGGACAAAAAGAAAAATTTTATTTTTTAGGTGAATAGTCAAAGTATTCGTGAATAAGGTCAGTATCACGTGAATAGTCTTGAGTATCGTGAATAGTAACCCGACACAACAAGTTCCAAATTTGATAAAAAAAAGTTCACCAATACTTGGCATAATGATATTGAAGAAAAATATCATTTAAGAAGAAAATAATACCCTTACCTCAAAATAATAAATCTTCGATTGAATTTAAGTATAATCTTCGATAGAAAACTTCAGAGTATAGAACACTCAAAATATACTCACAAGAATACGTCGACAATATATAGAGAGAAAGAGAAAACTTAGTTTACGGTATGATTTTCAATTCTAACTTAGCCCTCTATTTATAGGAAAATGTTAGAAGCCAAAAGAGACTAAAATATTAAAATATAATATTTTCTTATCAAATTTCTACGCATGTGCTAAGTTTGAAATTAGACCGACCACCATTGAAGAAATTTCCGATAGCCACGTGTGAATTACTCACCAACCAAAAAGTGGGTCCCACCCATAAATTAATAAAAATCATTTTATTTTCGAAACTTCAACAATTAAGTAGAAAATAGCTCGGTTATCGAAAAATTCAAACCTCGCTATTTTTCATGGGAAATTCCATTCTCTACAACTTTGCAGAATAAAATTTTTCCAAATTCCTAACTGAAATTGACCAAAATCCATAAGCAGGCGATTTTATACTACATAATAAATTTTCAATCAAGAAATTGTGTCCACCAGACACACAAAACATGTGTTAAACATTTAATGCCACAAAATACTCTACCTCCTCATATACTCATATATCCCACATTCATTATAAAAATATCACCGTTAATATATTATTAAAATAATATATTTAAATGAATTATTTTATCAGAAAAAGATAAAATATTAATTTTCAACAATTGTCACATTAAAAATTTTCTCCATCTATATCCACATAAAATAAATATTTTTTTATCATAATAATCAATAATTAATTATTTTAAAAATAATATTATAATCGTAGAATCGAATCTTGTGCCGGTAGTTCAGAGAAGAGGGGCTTTCCAATAAGGATTTCTCCTTACTGGCGCGCAATTAGGTGACCAAACCTCTCCTTAGACAGAACTTTCTAGACATTACCAATGATGTTATCCGATAATATTATTCAAATAATATGAATTATTGATTTGATAATGGAAAATACTGTGTAATGACAATTATTGAAACAACAGCGATACAAAATATCAACGCAGCAATTATTGAATCAATAAAATAAAATATTGAGCAAGTAATTCATCGTAACAATTATTGAGTAGTGGCTTCTTACGTAAGGATCAATAATTCAACAATCTTTGTGCAATACAGGTAATCTTTGTGCAACCACGATATTATCACGTATTTTAACCACTGTGTAACCCAACGGTGTTATCAGTAATAATTTCGTAGATTATTTATAAAACTCAATCTTTGTCGCTTTTCTTTCATCCAACCGTTTTTCGTTATGGGGCCCACCAATGATCGCTACTAGTCGTAAAGACGGAGATTCCCGACAAAAAGAATATTCCACGACCAAACGAATATTCCCAAACAATAATGAATATTTTATAACCACTTGCTTTATTTTGTAAACTTTGCACATTTCACCCATAACCAAAGAATTATATCAAATTAACCCTTATTAATTTAGAATAATGAATAAAGGAAAATTCAATTTTATTTATAATAAGTTGGGGTCTTACAACCTCCCTCCTTATGAAATTTCGTCCTCGAAATTGACGTGACGATACTGGTATGTCGAAAAGGTGAGGGTACCCGCTTTCATCTCCGATTCCAACTCCCATGTCATTTCTCAATTGCATGGTTTCTCCACAAAACCTTAACTTGTGGTATAACCTTCGTATGTAAGACATGCTCTTCCTATCCAAAATCTCAGCAATGTATCTCCTCGTAGGTTAAATCTTCCGCTATCTCAAATGCGGTTCTAATGCAATAATGTGGTTCGGGTCTTTCACATATTTACAAAGCATAGATATGTGGAATACATTGTGAACACGGGACATACTTGGAGGTAACGCGAGTCTATAGGCTACGTTTCCTATTTGGTCAAGAATCTCAAATGGACCAACAAACCTTGGATTGAGCTTTCCTCTTTTCCCAAATCTTGTAACTCCTTTCCATAGAGCAATACGTAACAATACATAATCTCCAATATTAAACTCCACGTCCTTTCTATGAAGATCAGCATAACTCTTTTGTCGATCTTGTGAAGTTTGAATACGTTATCGAATCATTTAGATCTTTTCTCGTAGTCATGCGTATTTAATTTCTGGTCCCAACAATGTTGCTTTCTCCCACCTCGTCCCCAAAGCCTTTGAGAAGCGACATTTTCGTCATACAAAGCCTCAAATGGAGCCATGCCTATACTTTAGCGATAATTTGTTGTTGTAGGAGAATTCCACGGTGGTAAGTACTTATCCCAACTTCCTTTGAAATCTAGGACACGTAGTCTTAATAGATCTTCAAGGGTTTGAATAGTCCTCTCGATTGTCCATCCGTTTGAGGATGGTATCTTTGGCCAATAAATAAATCCGTGCCCATAGCTTTAGCGCAAAATTTAACCCAAAATCTTGAAGTGAATCTCGGGTCACGATCCGAAACTATGGATCTTGGCATGCCATGCAATCTTACAATCTCATTCACGCACATACGAAGCAAGACGTTGAGGATAAGTCTTGCGTGTATCGCATAAAAATGGGCGGACTTGGTTAATCTATCAACAATAACCCAAATTGCATCTATGCCTTGAGAAACTTTGGGAAGACATGTAACAAAATCCATAGTAATGTGTTCCCATTTCCATTCCGTAATCTCAAGTGGTTGCAATGGACCTTTTTGGCACTTGATGCTCGCCTTTACACGTTGACAAAGTTAAACATCTTGAGATAAACTCCGCAATCTCTCTCTCTTCATATTGTTCCACCAAAATGTATGTCGAATATCATGATACATTTTGGTACTCCCGTGATGGATTGCAAACGGGTGTTGTGTGCCTCCATCATGATTTTATGCTTGTGTCGAATCGTTAGAACGCAAAGTCTAGAATTGACTTCAAGTATTCCTTCCTCATCAATTCTTGCTTACGGAATAGCTCTTTCTTGCACTTTCTTCTTTCATACGCATCACCGCAAGTCCGTAGCTTGAGCAGCTTTAACTTTATCGATTAAAGTCGGTTCTACTCGTATATTCGCCATCATTATGTGGGTCCCTGGAGTCTTTAATTCTACCTCCATCCTTTGCAAGTCATACAGAATGGGCCTTTGCGTTGACAATATCGCACTCGCATTTTTGCATATGATCTTCTACTTAATGCGTCCGCCACTACATTCGCTTTTCCGGGATGATATTGAATAGTGTGATCATAATCTTTTTAACAGCTCACCAACGTCGTTTTCGCATGTTGAGTTCTTTTTGGGTGAAGAAATATTTGAGGCTTTTATGATCCGTATAAATCTCTACTTTCTCCCCGTACAAGTAAGTGTTCTATATCTTCAACGCAAACACGATCGGCCGCTAACTCCGGATCATAGTAGGATAATTCCTCTCATATTCTTTGAGTTGTCGTGAGGCATAGGCTATGACTTTCCCATGTTGCATGAGAACACATCCTAACCCCTCGCTGGAAGCATCGTTGTAGATAACAAATCCATCCGAACCGGATGGTATTGTCGTAACAGTCTTAGAAATGAGTCTCTCTTGAGCTCTTGGAAGCTTTTCTCGCATTCCTCGCTTCCATAAGAATTTTGCATCCTTCCGAGTCACCGAGTTAATCTGAGTAGCGATTCGAGAAAATCCTTCCACAAATCTCCATAATAATAACCCGGTAAGCCCGTAAAAGTCACAGACTTTTGGCCACCATGACTTGGTTGTTCTAACTTTGTATTGCTTCAATCTTGGGCCGGTCAACAGATACTCCTTGTTTTGACACCACGTGCCCAAGGAATGCTACTTCTCAAGCCGAACTCGCATTTCTTGACTTGGCATAAAGCTTGTGTTCACGAAGTCTTTGTAGTACCAAATTTCAAATGGTGCTCATGATCTTCACGGCTTTTGGAATAGATGAGGATGTCATCAATAAAGACAACAAATTAACCGATCCAAATATTCCTTAAATACACGATTCATCATATCCATGAAAGCGGCAGGAGCATTAGTCAATCCAAAAGACATGACAAAGAATTCATAATGCCCGTATCGAGTCACGAACGCCGTCTTTGGAATATCCTCGGTTTTAATCTTTAGGTGATGATATCCGTAAGCGAAGATCGATCTTTGAAAAGAATCAGGCTCTCAGAATCGGGCCGAGCATGTGTCGTCAATGCGAGGTAGCGGATACCTATTCTTTATGGTGACATGGTTCAATTCTCGATAGTCAATACAAAGTCGCATACTCCCGTCTTTCTTCTTTCTGAATAAAGCAGGAGCACCCCAAGGAGACGTCTTTAGATTTAATGAAACCGATGTCTAATAACTCCTCGTAGTTGGACTTTTAACTCACGAAGTTCAATAGAGAGCCATTCGACATGGGGTTTTAGAAATGGGCTTTTGTGCGGTTCAAGGTCAATAAATAATTCAACATCACGCTCACGTTACGGGGTAGGCCAAGAAGCTCTTCAGAAATACATCGGAATTCTCTAACCACGTAAATATTATTCAAATCGACTTGTCTTTATTCAAATCCATAACATGGGCTAAGAAAGCTTGACATCCTGCTTTTTCAATAAACGAATAGCTTTGTGGCTTGATATGACAAATGACTCGATTTTAGTGGTTTAGTGGTTTGAATTCGTATTACGGAGTTGGTTAGGAATATGAAAACTAACAAACTTACGAAAATAATCAATTTTGGCATGATGAGTGGTTAACCAATCAATTCCTAAAATCACATCAAAAGCAAGTATCTTTAAAGAGATAAGATCAGCGAGTAATGTGATAGTGCCAACTTGGATCATGCAAGATTTATAAGCGTAGATGTAACGAAGGTTTCACCCAACGGAGTTTCAACAGATAAATCAAAATCTAATTTCTCCCGAGTCAAGTTTAAACGTTGAGCACAAGGAGAGAGATAAAGAATGGGTAGAACCCCAGATATCTAGAAGGTATAAACTTCGCAAGAATTCAAGATTAGCTTACCCGTGATCACCTCGTTTGGGTTCTCACGTTTTGTCCGATCACGACAAACGTTCTTCCAGAACCGTGATTTCGACTTATCCGGACAACCTTGGAATCACCACTCCTCGCCGAACTTGGTTTCGCGATATAGTACAATCTCGAGCGATGTGGCCTTCCTTTCCACAAGTTTGTAACATACCTTGGATTGTTGTGGACAGTTTGGGCTGATATGTCCCTCCTTCCCGCATTTGTAACATCTAACTGGCGATCGTTCTCCTCCCCTAGCATTTGTTGTTGGTGCTGGTGCTGCCGTTGATATCTTCCCGTCATTGTTGAATCTTCTCTTTCTGAAATTTCCACTTGAGTCACCTCTCCTATTATCATGTCCACGATTACCACACGAATGGTTACCGCCTTTGTCCGTATTCTTTCCTCCTCATTTGGTTATCATCGCTCGATGACTACCCCGATTGTGGTCCCTCGGTTGAGTATACTCACTATCTCGCTCTAATAATCGAGCCATGTTGACAAACATCCGAATACTGAGAGAAAATTTATGAGAGATAAGGTATTGACGAATCTCCGGTTTTAGACCTCTCGAAACATACGCGTCATTCGTTCCTCATTCTCCACCAAATGAGGTGCAAACTGGATAATTCTCGCGAACCTTGCCTCGTCATTGAGACAACCGCATGTTGTTACGCTCGAGTCTAATAAACTCTACCTCCTTCATACGATTTAATACTTTACGGAAAGTACTTGTCATTGAACAGTCAAATCTTTCCCAAGACATGTTAAGTGCATCGGCTTAGTGCGACTTCATGATTCCCACCAAAGAATCTGCTTCACCACGAAACATAAAGGTGGCGAATGGAACCTTCGTTTCCTCGCGCACCCCAAGACATCGAATATCTTGGTAATTTTCTTGACCCACTTTTCTCGCTTTGATCGGATCCGGCTTTCCATGGAAATCTGGTGGTCCCAACTCTTTGAATTGTTTGGCCGTGACAAACCGCAGACGTTCTTATCATTTCCTCCCCGATTTTGTACACGAAGTCTCCTCGCCTCGATTTTGCATGAATCGCAAAAAGCTTCTAAACATCCCGTCGCTCATCATTTGCTCAAATTGGCGTTGTTTCACGGGAGGAACATTGCCACTGTAGACGTTTCTCCTCATTGGGTGGAGCATCAAGGCGTCTCCACTGGCCTCATAAACTCCATTGTTAACGCTTCAGCAGACCATTCTTAACATCGCCATAAAACAAGGGTTAATTAAATAAATTAACATATCACATAATATCCTATATTATGATCGACCAACAAATAAGCTTAGTAGACACACTAGCGAAGGATTTACTCGCCTCCCTCCTAGTTCTATTCCCGATCTCCGGGAGATCATATCCTAAGCTCGATACCAACCATGACGCCTAAAAAAATAGGTATACAACACCCATTCGAGTCGCCAAAATACATGGTATGAAAGTAAACTACAACTTTGGATAATACAGATGTCGTGTAGTAATACGACAATACAACTATGAGTTTGAATACAAATATTGTCTTCTAGACAATATACACACCCAAATAAGTCCTCATTAATTATTCATACACTATTTTACGTAAGTAGTGAGGATAGCTAAAACATCTTTCTAGTAACCATCACTCCATACCCCGACTCGATCCTCGCCATGTTCTCACCTCCCGAGAAGAAAAATGGAACAAAAAGGAAAGGGTGAGCTCAACTAGCCCAAGAAGAATATTATGACTAAGATAATATACAACAAATTATCGTTAGTCTTCAACAGGAAAAATCTAATAGAATACAATAGACAACAAGTTTTAGATCAACAAATGCAATGGAAGCAAGAATCCATTGAAGAGTCACGTAGAGAAAGAATTCTACTTGTCTTCTAAGGTTTAAAAGTCCATCATCAATAGTTTATCCTCGTAATAACAATCAATATACATCTTTAATCATCTTTGCACTACAAAGCCAAAGATATTCATTTCAGATCACCATTGGGTCATGTTCATCTCAACACTGCTCATCTTTGCACTACAGCCAAAGATATTCATCAATTAATCGTTCATCTTTGTACTACAGGCCAAAGATATTCATTTATATCACCATTTAGAACTAAGGATGATGAAAAACATTTTTAAAGAAACGAATCCAGTGAAACAAAATGACAAGGATTAAGGATTAAGGATTCGTACTTTGTTTTACCCATGTCCAAAAATACTTTGAAAATAATCATATTGGTGTAAAATTCAAGAATGATCAAAACATGGATACAATCAAAGCTAGTATCCAGAATAGATATTTTGGACAAAAAGAAAAATTTTTATTTTAAAGGTGAATAGTCTTAAATGATTCGTGAATAAAGGTCGATACGTGAATAGGCAGATACGTGAATAAGAACTCCCGACACAACAAGTTCCAAATTTGATAAAAAAAGTTCACCAATACTTGAGCATAATGATATTGAAGAAAAATATCATTTAAGAAGAAAATAATACCCTTACCTCAAAATAACCAGATTACATTTGAATTTCAAAGATAAGATCGATAGAAACTCATGACCAGATAAGCAACACTCAAAATATACTCACAAGAATACGTTCGACAATATAGAGAGAGAAAGAGAGAAAACTTAGTTTCTGGTATGATTTTCAATTCTAACTTAGCCCTCTATTTATAGGAAAATGTTAGAACGCCAAAAGAGACTAAAATATTAAAATATAATATTTCCTTATCAAATTTCTACGCATGTGCTAAGTTTGAAATTAGACCAGCCACCATTGAAGAAATTTCCAGTAGCCCATGTGAATTACTCACCAATCAAAAAGTGGGTCCCACCCATAAATTAATAAAAATCATTTTATTTTCCGAAACTTCAACAATTCGTAGAAAATAGCTCGGTTATCAGAAAAATTCAAACCTCGCTATTTTTCATGGGAAATTCCATTCTCTACAACTTTGCAGAAGAAAATTTTTCCAAATTCCTAACAGAAATTGACCAAAATCCATAAACCAAGCGATTTATATACTATAATAAATTTTCATCAAGAATTGTGTCCAATACACACACAAAACATGTGTTAAACATTTAATGCCACAAAATACTCTACCTCCTCATATACTCATATATCCCACATTCATTATAAAAATATCACCGTTAATATATTATTAAAATAATATATTTAAATGAATTATTTTATCGTAAAAAAGATAAAATATTAATTTTCAACAATTGTCACATTAAAAATTTTCTCCATCTATATCCACATAAAATAAATATTTTTTATCATAATAATCAATAATTAATTATTTTAAAATAATATTACAGTAATCAGAAAGATCGACAACCGGTAGTTCCAGAGAAAGAGGGCTTTCCAATAAGGATTTCTCCTCACCTGGCGCAATTAATTAGGTGACCAAACCTCTCCTTAGATGTAACTTTCTAGACATTGCCAATGATGTTATCTCGATAATATTATTCAAATAATATGAATTATTGATTTGATAATGGAAAATATCGTAATGACAATTATTGAAACAAACGATACAAAATATCAACGCAAAGAATTATTGAATCAATAAAATAAAATATTGAACAAGAGCTCACCGTAATAATTATTGAGTAAAGGCCTTCTTCTTACGTAAGGATCAATAATTCAACAATATCGCATGCAATACCTGGTGCTTCTTGCAAGAACCAACGATATTATCAGATTTTAACCCACGTGTAACCCAACATGTTGTTAATTCAGAATAATTTACTGTGAATTATTTATAAAACTCAATCTTTGTCGCTTTCTTTCATCCAACCGCTTTTCACGTTATGGGCCCACCAATGATCGCACACTGGCCAGTGCACGGAGATTCCCGACAAAAAGAATATTCCACGCACCAAACGAATATTCCCTAACAATAATGAATATTTTATAACCACTTGCTTATTTTGTAAACTTTGCACATTTCACCCATAACCAAAGAATTATATCAAATTAACCCTTATTAATTTAGAATAATGAATAAAGGAAAATTTAATTTTATTTATAATAAGTTGGGGTCTTACAACCTCCCTCCTTATGAAATTTCGTCCCTCGAAATTGGACGACGATACGTATATCGAAAAGGTGAGGTACCTCGCTTTCATCTCCGATTCAACTCCCATGTCATTTCCTCAATTGCATGGTTTCTCCACAAAACCTTAACTCAGGTATAACCTTCATACGAAGACATGCTCTTTCCTATCCAAAATCTCAACAGTATCTCCTCGTAGGTTAAATCTTGACTATCTAAATGCGGGTCCTAATGCAATAATGTGGTTCGGGTCTTTCACATATTTACGAAGCATAGATATGTGGAATACATCAGTGAACACGAGACATACTTCAGTGTCGATACAAAATTCAATTCTCGCCTCAGGGGTAAGCCTGGGAAGTTCTTCAGAATACATTAGAAATTTATTAACAATAGAAATATCATTCAAAATCGACGTATTTTTGTTTAAATCTGTAAATACGAGCTAAAAAACTTGACATCCATTTTTAATAAACGAATAGCTTTATAGCTTGAGATGAGCGGTGATTGATTTTAATGGTTTGGTTTTTGAATTCGCATAATAGGTTTGTTAGGAATATGAAAGCTAACAACCTTATGAAAACAATCAATTTTTTCATGATGAATAGTTAACCAATCAATCTCTACAGAATTACGTCAAACATAAAAATTTGAAGGAAATAAGATCGACGGTGTAATGTGAGGGTACCGATTTGAACCAAACAAGACTTATAAACAAAGTGGTTGTAATGAAGGTTTCTCCCAACGGAGTTTCAATGAGATAAGTCAAAGTCTAATTTCTACTGAGTCAAATTTAAACGTTGAGTGCAAGTAGGAGAAATAAAAGAATGGGTAGAACCAAAGATTATCAAATAAGGTATGACTTCTCAGAGTTTATGATAAGCTTACCCATGATGACCTCGTTCGAGTTCCTTGCTTTCAGGAGGTTACGATAAACGCTTCTTCCTTGAACTACTGGCTTTGACTTTTTTGGGATGACCTTTGGTGCCTCCATCCCATTTGGACTTGTCTTTGGTGCATGACAAAATCAGCCAGTGACCTTCTCTTCCACAATTATAACACACTTTGGGTTTGCATCATAGCTTTGGACCGATATGTCCCTCCCTCCGCATTTGAAGAAGCATATGATAGGTGGTCGTTCTCCTTCCTTAACAACGGGTCTTTGGTCTTGACGTCTTTCCATCATTGTTGAATCTCTCTTCTTGAAATGTCCATTCTTATTGTTTTATCCATGACCGCCATCGAAGTGGTCACCATTTCCGCATCTTTGATTCCTCCACACTTATTATCGGTAACTTCGATGATCAATTATCACTGGTATTATCATTTTGTCTGCTGCTCTCTTTTGGTTGGGTTGACTCATTATCGCGCTCCAATAACTGAGCCATATTAACAACATCTGAATACAAACACAGTTTATGAGAGATAAGATATTGACGTATCTCTGGTTTCAAACCTCTTAGAAATATTCGCGTCATTCTCTCCTCATTATTAACCAAATGGGACGCGAAACCGGACAACTCGGCGAACTTGGCTTCGCATTGCGACACTGGTCATGTTGTTTTGCTCCAAACTTGATGAACTCTACCTCTTTTCATGGACGAATACTTTCGGGAAAGTATTTGTCGTTGAACAATTCTTGGAATTTCTCCCAAGTCATCTTGATGTGGCGCAGTTGAGTACGTTTCTGATTCCCACCAAGAATCGCCTTTTGCACGCATGATATGAAGGTGGCAAAGGAACCTTTGCTCCTCGGAGCATCCCAAGACATCAAATATCTTGCAGATCTGCTTTATCCACGTCTCGCTTTTAAGTGGTTTTGCTCTCCAAAAACTCGATGGTCCCAGTTCCTTGAATCGCTTAATGCATGATCAGTCCGAGAGTTGCCAAGTGTTTCCACAGTATTTGAACAGAGTCTCTCTTGCACGATCTTCGCATGAATTGCGCAGAAAATCTCTAAACATTCCATCGTTCATCATTTGGTCAGTGTTGTTGTTTGCATGAGGATTGTTGTCTTTCTGATGCACATTGTCCTTATTATTGATCTGTGGAGACTCAACGGTCTCCTGTGCTCCATTGATGTTCTCAACATTCTCGGATGCCATTTTCAAATACTGCCACAAAACAAGGGTTAATTAACATATCACATATTATCCCTATACTCTGACCGACCAATTAAATGCCAAATAAACTTAGGTACGTCATACTAGCAAGAAATTCCCCATCTCTCCCCTCCTAGTTCTTGTCTCACATCTCAGCCAGGGATCATATCCTTAAGCTTTGATACCAACTGTGACTCCCCCAAAATAGGTATACATCACCTATTCTGAGTCGCCAAATACATGGTACATAAATCAAATACAACTTAATTATACAACTGTCATGTAAAATACGACAAAACATAAACTGAGAGTTTAAACAAGAATATTGCCTTCTAGACAATATCCACTCTCAATGGAGTCCTCATAGACAGTATACAAACTCAAATTCAGTCCTCATTATATTTATTATCACACTATTTAACAGAATAGTGAGGACTACTAATGCTATTATCTGGACTGTCACTCCGTTTTCCGACTAGTCCATACTACGTTCTCATTTTCTGAAGAGAACAATGAAAGTAAAAGGGTGAGCTCAACTAGCCCAGTAAAAAATATTATGACTAAGATAATGCAGAATAAATTATCATTAGTCTTCAATAATGTTAAACTGATAAAATATAATAGACATCAAGTTTAACTACAACGGAATAAGCAATCCATTACAAGAGTCAGTAGAGAATAAAATCTATTATCTTTTATGATTTAAAAGGTTTTCATCACTTTTATCATTTTGGGACTCAAATTTTAATAAATAATCCACATCATCCAAGACTACTACTATAAGGATATTCATTAGTATCACAACCACAAATTATCCACGACTTCACGGCCAAGGCTAATCGTGTATTCACAAATGGTCATGATCATGCCAACAACTCATCCATCAATGCACTACGGGCCAATGATGACTTTTATCACATCATTTGTAACATTACGATCATGATTACAATCAATAATTCCCTCGGTCATAATCATACCAATTCCATCTATGCACTTTATAGGCCATCGATGACTTTCAAAAAATATAAACATGGGGATGATGACAATGATATAAGAATTCAATAAAACAAGTTCAAGAATTAATTTATTCAGAACTAATAACGCCCAAATTGTCAACATGATACTTCTTTCAGTAGAGTAAAATTCAAGAATGCTCGGAAGAATATTTCCATGAAAAGATCTTTGGATAAAGCGAAATATCAAGGATATTCCACTAATTTCATGGAGTATAGAAGTCAAAACTTTAACCAACCGAGTATAATAAAGAATGGAATAACAAAAGAAATCACCACGCACGGTATTAAGATAGACATAAAAGGTTATTCCAATGAATAATAAATAATGAGAACCGTGTCGAGCGTAATATGCACCGGCTGAGGATATTCCATCGAATAATAAAGAATGGAATAACAAAGAAATCACCATGCATGCAGATTGCGGATAGGCAAAGTTATTCCAACAGAATAATAAATAACGGAACCGTGTCAAAGCGAATACGCCTTAAGCTGTGATATTCCAATGTAATAATAAAGAATGGAATAACAACAGAAATCACCACGCATGCGGTATTGCATGGCGTACAAAAGTTATTCAATGTAATAATAAATAACGGAACCAGTCCGCCAGAAACGCATGCAGATATGATATTACAATAGAATAATAAAGACGGAACCCGATTCCACAGAAAACGCATGCATGTGATATTCCAATGTAATAATAAAGATTTTAACCAGTCCCGCCAGAAACGCACGCAGACATGATATATTCCAAATGAATAATAAAGAATGGAATAACAAAAGGATTCACCATAAAATGCGATAGATCGCATGCATAAAGTTATTCCCAATAGAATAATAAATAATAGAACCAGTCCCACAGAACGCGCACAAAAGCAGGATATTCGGCGGTAAGAATAAATAATGGAACAATGGAACAAAAGGAAAAGGGTGAGCTCAACTAGCCCAAGAAAGAATATTATGACTAAGATAATATACAACAAATTATCGTTAGTCTTCAACATGGAAAAATTTAATAGACTACAATAGGACAACAAGTTTTAAATCAATACTGCGCAATGGAAAATATTAATTATTGAAGAGTTACGTAGAGGATGAAATCTACTAATATCTATGAATTTAACAATCCATCATCAATATTTTTATCCTCAGTAACATCAATCAATATATATCTCGAATCATATATTCATCCTCGCACTACAAAAGCCGAGGACATTCACCCGATTGGGTCATGTTCATCTAAAACACTGCTCATCTTTGCACTACGGCCAAAGATATTCATCGAAATCATTCATCTTTGCACTACTACAGCCAAAGATATTCATCGTAAATCAATCATCTTTGCACCATACTGAGCCAAACATATTCAATAATATCATCATTTAAGATCGAGGATGATAAAAAATAATTTTTTTTAAAGAAACGAATCCAAAGGAAACAAAATAACAAGGATTAAGGATTAAGGATTCGTACTTTGTTTTATCCACGCCCAAAAATACCTCAAAAATAATCATAGTGGTGTAAAATTCAAGAATGATCAAAACATGGATACAATCAAAACTAGTATCCACAATAGATATTTTGGACGAAAAGGAAAATTTTCATTTTTCGATGAATAAGGCCGTATTCGTGAATAAATCAGATATCGTGAATAGTCTGATATCGTAAATAGTAACTCAAACACCAAAAGTTCCAAATTTGATAGATCAATATTCAAAGATAATGATATTGAAGAAATAATATCATTACTGAAAAAAATATCCCTTACCTCCGGAAAAGACAAGATTTAACCTGGAATATCGGATATAAAGCTATAACTTGAACTTTCACCGTATAGCAATACTCAAAGTATACTCAAAATACTCACAAGAATACGCCGATAATATATAGAGAGAAAACTTCAGTTACGGTGTGATTTTCAATTCTAACCCAAGACCTATTTATAGAAATTGCTTAGAACACCAAAGCAGTAAAATTTAATAAAATATTAATATATAATTATTAAATTCTTGCGCACACTTTTATCATTGAATTCAAGATTCAACACAAGTAGCCCACCTCACAAAACTTTTAAAAACGTTTTTGTTATTTTAAACAATTAAAACTTCCAAAATTAATTATTTGAACTCCTAACTTCAATAATTCACAATAAATAGCCCTTTTATCGGAAAATTTGAATCTCGAGAATTTTTATAGGAAATTCAATTTCTACAACTTTACTGTAAGGAAGTTTTTCAAATTCCAAATGTAAATTGACCGAAATTCACAAACCAAGCGATTTTACAATTTATAATCAAATTTCTACCAATAATTGTGTCCACCAACACACAAAATATGTGTTAAACATTTAATGCCACAAAAATACTCTTCCTCCTCATATACTCATATCCCACATTCATTATAAAAATATCACCGTTAATATATTATTAAAATAATATATTTAAATGAATTATTTTATCAAAAAAGATAAAATATTAATTTTAACAATTGTCACATTAAAAATTTTCCGCTCTATATCCACATAAAATCAATATTTTCCTCATCATATAAATTAATAATTAATTATTCACAAATAATATTACTGAGAATCACAAGATTTGGCAAACAAAGCATTTAAAGGAAAGAGGGGCTTTCAATAAAGATTTCTCCTTCAATGATTAGGTGACCAAACCTCTCCTTAGACAGAACTTTCTAGACATTGCCAATAATGTTATCTAATAATATTATTCAGATAATATGAATTATTGTTCGATAATAGATAAAAAAATCTTGCAATGACAATTTATCAAACAACGGTAATATAAAATATCAATGCAAGCAATTATTGAATCAATAAAATAAAATCTTTGAACAATAATTACTATAATAATTATTGAGTAGTGCCTTTTCTACGTAGTCAATAATTGGTGCAATACCACGTTATCAATGCAACAATGCGATATTCTTGTGTTTTAACCATCGGGTATTCCAACGATTGTAAACGGTAATAACTACGTTATTATTTTTAAACAACTTATATTTGTCGCTTTCTTCCTTCAATCGATCGTTTTTCGTTATAGGGCCCACACATGGTCTGGATTGGTAAAGCACGAATATTTGACAAATGATCTGAATATTCCACGACCAAACGAATATTCTCAAACAACAATGAATATTTTATAACCACTTGCTTATTTTGAAATATTTCATGTATTTTACTCATAACTATCCACATTAATCACATCAACCCTTACTATTTCAAAATAATAAATAGAGGAAATTAAATTTCTTTTATTAATTATTTGGGGTCTTACAAATACAAGGACAATATAGACAATTGATATTATATTTAATGATATATAATTATTCTTTTAATACGTGTGCACAACTCTAAAATAACATAAATTAAAGAATGAAGGGAGTAAATTATATGGTCATTGTCGATAATGTCAGAGCAGTAATTATATTTTCAGAGTGAGTGTCGCTCAAAATTTAAAGCGTATTTAAAATAAATGTAAAAATATTATTAAATACATATTTATTCTGACAACAAAAATATTATTATGGCATTATTAACAATAATTTTATATAAATAATTCTTATGTTTAGTAATTATTTTGCTACTCCAACGTGGTTTTTAGGGTGTCAAATGATTGTTAAAAATAATAATTCTTTTTAATATTTACACACATATACGTCCTTTGTTTGAAAATACAAGAGAATTTATTTTTTGAACAATATAAAACCAACAACGTACTTTTTCCGTCCATTAATATATGTTGTTTTAGATAATCTTATTTTTTCCTAATTATTTAATATTTTATATAATCTAGAAGAATTAATTATAATCTTTTCAAAATTACCCCTTATAGAAAATATTATTGATGAGAAAGAGAGTATGAGAATTTAAGGATATTATAGACAATTGATATTATATTTAATATTATACAATTATTTTTTTAATTATTATGTAAGACCTCGAATTTTATGAAATAAAAGTATTCAATTTTTTTATAATTATTATTTAGTAAATGGTTAAATTGATAAAAAATTAAAGTTAAGGGTGATATATGTAAAGTTTAAAAAATACGCAAGTGGTTATAAAATACTCATTGTTGTCCGAAAATATTCGTTTGGTCGTGAAATATTCTTATCGTCGGGAGAATATTATTACGATATTACACGTTAAACCATTTGTGGGGCCCTATAATGTAATAATCGCTCGGATGAAGAAAACGACAAATATGAGTTTTTTTTATAAATAACGACGTAGTTGTTACCGTTAAAACTGTTGGAATATTCGGTGGATAAAGTAAAGTAATACGCGTTGTTGCACAGTAGCACACGGTATTGCACAATATTGTTGGATTATTGATTCTTACGTAAGAAGGCACTACTCAATAATTCTTACAGTAATCACTGTTCAATATTTTTTTTATTGATTCAATAATTGTTACGTTGATATTTTATGTTATTATTGTTTCAATAATTGTCAATGCACAGTATTTTCCATCATCAGATCAACAATTAATATTTATTGAATAATATTATTAGATATCATTATTGGCAATGTCTAAGGAAGTTTTGTCTAGAAAAGGGGTTTGGTCATCTAATTGCGCGTCAGTAAGAAGAAATCTTTATCGGAAAGCCCCCTACTTTCCTGAAAACTACCTGGTTGTCATAATTATAATTCTGTAATATTATTTGTGAATAATTAATTATTGATTTATATGATAAGAAAATATTTATTTTAATGGGGATATAAATGGAAGAATTTTTAGAAAAGTGACAATTATTGAAAATTAATATTTTATCTTTTCTGATAAAATAATTTATTCAAATATATTTTTAAATTACATTATAAATGTATAATGTGGTTATATAATAATATAATAATAGTGATATTTTTACACTAAATTCACGGTGCATGAATCAAATGAGAGAAATCTAGAAATCAAAAGTAAAACAAAATATGGAGATTTTTCAAAAAAATTAGTTAATTACTTGATTTTGTATCTGAAAAATCAATAACTCTTCGTGTATAATGAGTTAGGAGATGAGCCACATATCAAAAGAAAGCCCTAGAAGTAAGCTAAACGTAGAAATTTGAATCACCCAAAAATCCTTTGTAGATTTTTCGTGGTGTCTGTTTGAATGAAACTGGTCCAAATGACTCATAGTTCGAAAAATCAGTGTTCTTAAGCTATATTGCGTGAGTTGTAATTTTTAATCCGACCGTTGGATCGTTGTGATTTTTGGATATGTTATACATATATAAGTTGAGTATATGTCCACAAATTTTGAACCGTTAAAAATTAACGTATGATTTGTTATGAATTTTAAGAGGTGACTGATTCAGAAATTATTTTTATAAATGATTTTGGTGGAGATTTCTAGAAGGTGGGACTCACTTGTCCTTTTATCTCTTGAATTTACTGAATTTCAAAGTTTGATTTCAAGTATGGCGTACGTGATAATTGGTAATAGAAAATTAATATTTTATTAATTTAGTCTGCTTTAGCGTTCTAGCATTTTCCTATAAATAGGGTGCTTAGTTAGAAATGAAAATCACACCAGAAACATAAGTTTTCTCTCTCTCTATACTATCGAGGGTATTTTGTGAGTATTTAGATACTTTGAGAGTTGCTATTCAGTACAAGTTTTCTTCAGCATTACATCCGATATTCCAGTCAGAAGTACTGTTCTTTTGAGGTAAGGGAAGCTATTTTCTTCGTAAATGATATTATTTCTTTCAATATCATTATACCGAAATATTGATATGAATTTTATTGCGAAATTTTTATCTTTTCGTGTCGGGGTTACTATTCACATATCGATAATTATTCATGTATATATATGACTTTATTTACATTATATGACATTATTTATGTATACGGTACTTATGTATGAATATAGAAGTACTTATTCATGAATTACTTATTCACGAGTTACTATTCAAGTACTTATTCATGATAAAATTGGTTTCTTTTTCTGACCAAATTATCATTGATTTATGAATATTACTCTTGAAATTAAATCCATGTTTTGATCATATTATTTTATTATCATATATAACATTTTTATAACCCTGGTGATGGAATTTTTCTTTCACTTGAGTGTAAAGATGGGTAGATTAATGGTATGATTGTGACTATGGGTTCTCTTTGGCCAGTAGGGCAAAGATGAATTGATGACCAGTATGATCATGACTATTGAATTTATAAACGATTATCTTTAGCTTAAGTGCAAAGGTGAATTGATCAACATGGTTATAATTATTATTTATATAAATTTTGAAATGATTATATATTTCTTTGATATATTAATATTTTTGGTCCGTAGTGCAAAGATGACATATTATTGAATATCTTTGGCATGTAGTGCAAAGATGAACTGTTGATGAATATCTTTGGCCCGTAGTGCAAAGATGACCTATTATTGAATATCTTTGGCCTGTAGTGCAAAGATGATCTGTTGTTGAATATCTTTGGCCCGTATTGCAAAGATGAATTTATTAGTATGATTATGAACATGAACTGTGATTTGGTATAACCATGATCTTTGATGTTTCAGGTAAAGACATGTGATGAAAATTATCTTCGTCCTAGATGAGAAGAGGATTTTAAAACTATAATTATGATTATGAGTTATACACGTGATTGTGGAGAGAAACTGTTTATTGATATTACAAGGATAAAACATTGTTGGTGGACTTTTAACATGGAGAAGATAATAGACCTTATGGTCTATTTGACTCTTCTAATGGATTGCTTCGTTAAGATTTGCAACTATGGTTGAAAAGTTTTATCATCTACCATATGTTCTAAATCTACGATTTATTACTTGATGAAGGCTTGATAATTTAATTATCTTTAGTCATGATATTCTTTCTATGGGCTAACAGGTGCTCACCCTTTTGTTTCACAATTTCTTTCGTAATAATAAAGTGTGCGGGTCGAGCGGGGGTATGAGGAAAAATAAGCGGTGGTCTATAGCTATTAAGGTTCTCCTAAGCAAAGATGGAAATAATTTTATCGAGAATTTTAAATAAGTGTGTCGTATTTTATACGTCATTTTAACAGATTGATTTTGGTGAACCGAATAGGGTGAGTGTGACCCAACTTTGGAAGGGTATTTTGCCACTTATCATACAAGATGTCTAATGATGAGGCGACTTCGTGTTATCATAAAAGGTTGTGCATATGCATGCTTCATTGATTATATCTCTGAGCACTACCTATATAATCTTGGAGCTCAGTTGAAATATAATTTTCAATTGGAGATATGACTCCCCAAAATAGGTATACATCACCTATTACGAAAGTCGCCAAATACATGGTACATAAATCAAATACAACTTAATTATACAAATTGTCGTGTAAAATATGACAAAACATAAATCGAGAGTTTAAACAAGAATATTGCCTTCTAGACAATATCCACTCTCAATGGAGTCTCATAGGCATGTATACAAACTCAAATTCATCCTCATTACATTTATTATCACACTATTTAATGAGAATAGTGAGGACTACTAATGCTATTATCTCGGACCGTCACCCGCTTTTCCGACTAATCCATGCTACGTTCTCATTTCCTGAAGAGAACAATGAAAGTAAAAGGGTGAGCTCAACTAGCCCAAGAAGAAATATTATGACTAAGATAATGCGTAATAGAATAAATTATCATTAGTCTTCAACAATATTAAACCGATAAAATACAATAGACATCAAGTTTTAATCAGTAGTGGAATAATAATCCATTAAAAGAGTCAAGTAGAGAATAAAATCTACCATCTTTTATGATTTAAAAAGGTTTTCATCACTTTTATCATTGGACTCAAATTTTTAATAAATAATCCACATCATCCACAAGACTACTACCGAGGATATGCATTAGTATCACAACCACAAATTATCCATGCACTACAGCCAAGGATAATCGTGTACTCACCAATGGTCATGATCATGCCAACAACTGTCCATCAATGCACTACGGGCTAATGAGAACTTTTATTACATCATTTGTAATATTACGGTCATGATTACACCGAATAATTCCTGGTCATAATCATACCAATTCCATCAATAAACTACAGGCCACAGATGACTTTTAAAAAAATATAAACATGAGAATGATGACATTGATATAAGAATTCAATAAAACTTGTTCAAGAATTAATTTATTCAGGAACTAATAACGTCCAAATTGTCAACATGATACTTCTTTGTAGAGTAAAATTCAAGAATGCTCAGAAAAATATTTCCATGAAAAGATACTGGATGAAGCGCAAATATCAAGGATATTCCACTAATTTCATGGAGTATAGAAGTCAAAACTTTAACCAGCTGAGTATAATAAAGAATGAAATAACAAAAGAAATCACCATGCATGCAGTACTGCTGATAGGATAAAAGTTATTCAACAGAATAATAAATAACGGAACCGTGTCAAAGTAAATACGACCGATGAGGATATTCCAACAGTAATAATAAAGAATGAAATAATAATGAAATCACCATGCATGTGGTACTTCAGATGAAAAGTTATTCCAACAGAATAATAAATAACGGAACCAGGTCAGGCGTAATACGCACCGACAGGATATTCCAACAGAATAATAAAGAATGGAATAACAACAGAAATCACCATGCATGCAGTACTTCGCATAGACAGGTTATTCCAACAGAATAATAAATAACGGAACCAGGTCCGGCGTAAAGCGCATAGACAGGATATTCTAACAGAATAATAAAGAATGGAATAACAACAGAATTTCACCATGTATGCGGTATCAGATGTAGACATATTATTCAAAGAATAATAAATAATGGAATAACAAAAGAATTTCACCAAGTATAGGGTACACCGCGTATGACGCCCCCAAAATAGGTATACATCACCCATTCTGAGTTGTCAATATATGGTATAGAAACAACTACAACTTTATTATTATAATAGTAAAACTGTGAGTTTGAATACAAATATTATCTTCCAGACAATATCTATACTCAAATAAATCTTCATCACATTTATTGATACATTATTTTACAAAAATGGTGAGGACTACTAAATAACTCTCTCTAGAACCTTCATTCCATACCCCAACTCGTACTCGCTATATTCTCGCCTCCAGAGTAGAAAAATGGAACAAAAAGGAAAAGGGTGAGCTCAACTAGCCCAGTAAAGAATATTATGACTAAGATAATATACAACAAATTATCGTTAGTCTTCAACAGGGAAAAATCTAATAGAATACAATAGACAACAAGTTTTAAATCAATATTCGCAGCGGAAAATAATAATTCATTAGAAGAGTTAAGTAGATGATGAAATCTACTATCTTCTATATATGAATTTAAAAGTTCATCGTCTATCTTTTATCCTTGTAACATCAATCAATATATATCTGGAATCAAATATTCATCTTTGCACTACAGGCCAAAGATATTCATCAGTTGGTCATGTTCATCTAAACACCTGTTCATCTTTGCACTACGGCCAAAGATATTCATCAGAAATCATTCATCTTTGCACTACAGGCCAAAGATATTCAATAATATCATCATTTAAGACTGAGAATGATGAAAAATATTTTTAAAAAAAGCGAATCCGATTGAAACAAAATGACAAGGATTAAGGATTAAGGATTCGTACTTTTGTTTTATCTATGTCCAAAAATACCTCAAAAATAATCATAGTGGTGTAAAATTCAAGAATGATCAAAACATGGATACAATCAAAGTTAGTATCCACAATAGATATTTTAGACGAAAAGGAAAAATTTTTATTTTTCGATGAATAGTGTCGTATTCATGAATAAGTGTCGATATCGTGAATAAGTGTCGATATCGTTAATAATAACTCCGACACCAAAAGTTCCAAATTTGATAAAACTTGGATCAATATTTGACATAATGATATTGAAGAAATAATATCATTACGAAAAAAATAATATCCCTTACCTCGAAAGACAGTACTTCTAGTTGAAACACCGGATATAAGCTATGATTTGAACTTGCACCGTATAGCAACAATACTCAAGGTATACTTAAAATACTCACAAGAATACGCTCGATAATATAGAGAGATAAAACTTCAGTTTCTGGTGTGATTTTCAATTCTAACCTAAGTACCCTATTTATAGAAAAATGCTTAGAACACCAATGTAGAAAATTTATTAAATATTATTATATTTTTCCAAAATCTCATACGCACACTTCTTCCAACTGATTTCAGCCTCTATCTATCACATGTTACATAAGGGCCACAAAATGAAAAACATGTTTTTGAAATTAAAAATATTTTAAACTTCCAAAAATTAATTATTTCGGAGCTTTGGAACTTCAATAATTCACAATAAATAGCCCTTTTGTCAGAAAATTTGAATCTCGCTACTCTTTATAGGAAATTCCATTATCTACAACTTTGCAGAAGGAAGTTTTTCCAAATTCCAAACAGAAATTGACCGAAATCCACAAGCAGGCGATTTTACAAAAGCTATAATCAAACTTGATCAAGAAATGGGGTCCATGAACACATAAAACATGCTTTAAATATTTTGGTAACAAAATACTCCTCCTCCACATATACTCATATATCCCACATTCATCGTAAAAAAATATCATCATTATTATTAAAATATAATAATATATTTAAATGAATTATTTTATCGAAAAAGATAAAATTTCAATTTTCAACAATTGTCACATTAAAAATTTTCTCCATCTATATCCACATAAAATCAATATTTTCCTCATCATATGAATCAATAATTAATTATTCACAAATAATATTACGAGAATCACAATATTGACAACTGAGCAGGTTCAGGAAAAAGGGCTTTTCAATAAGAATTTCTCTCATCGGCTCGCATGATTAGGAGACCAAACCTCTCCTTAGATGTAACTTTTAGACATTGCCAATAATATTATCTAATAATATTATTCAGATAATATGAATTATTGCTTCGATAATGAAAAAATACGTGTAATGACAATTATTGAAACAACAAAGAATATAAAATATCAACGCAACAATTATTAAATCAATAAAATCTTTGATAAAGAATTATCGTAACCATTATTGAGTAGTGCCTTCTTACGTAAAAATCAATAATTGGTGCAACAACGGCATTATTCGCGTGTTTTAACCACCGGCATTTATTTAAAGATTAATTCAGTAATAACTACGTGATTATTTTTAAACAACTTATATTTGTCGCGTTTTCTCATCCAATCGCTTTAAGTTATGGGGCCCATAAAAGATGCTGTGTCGCATGCGAATATTCCAACACGACAAGAATATTCCACGACCAAACGAATATTCTCCGACAACAATGAATATTTTATAACCACTGCTTATTTTGAAATATTCATATTTTACCCATAACTATCCACATTTATCAAATCAATCCTTACTATTTCAAAATAATAAATAGAGGAAAATAAATTTTATTTATTAATAATTTGGGGTCTTACAACCTCCCCTCCTTATGAAATTTCGTCCTCGAAATTGACGTACGATACACAGTGTTTCAAAAGGTGAGGATACCTCGCTTTCATTTCCGTTTCTAACTCCCAGGTCATTTCCTCTATAGCACGATTCCTCCACAAAACTTTAACTTGTGGTATGACCTTCGTGCGTAGGACATGCTCCTTCTTATCCAAGATCTTAACAAGTACCTCTTCGTACGTTAAGTCTTCTGCTATCTCGTCCGGCTCTAACTCTATAACGTGGTTCTGGGTCTTTCACATATTTCTGAAATAGATATGTGAAACACATTATGAACACGAGACATACTCGGAGGTAACGCGAAGTCTATAGGCTACATTTCTACTCGGTCAAGAATTTAAAATGGACCAATAAATCGTGGATTGAGCTTTTCTCTCTTCCCAAATTTTGTAACTCCTTCCATGGAGCAACTCGCAACAATATATGATCCCCTATACTAAATTCCACGTCTTTTCGATGAAGATCCGCATAACTCTTTTTGTCGATCTTGTGCCGTTTGTTGTACGTTGTCGAATCATTTGGATCTTTTCGGTGAGTCATACGTGACAAACTAAAGGTCCCAACAATGTTGCTTCACCCACCTCATCCCAACATATTGGAGAAATACACTTTCGTCCATATAATGCTTCAAATGGAGCCACACCTATACTTGCTCGATAAGCATTGTTGTTGTAGGAGAATTCCACCAATGGTAAATACTAATCCCAATCGCCTTAAAGTCAGGACATGAGTCTTAATAGATCTTCAAGAGTTTGAATAGTCCTCTTTGATTGTTCGTCTGTTTGAGGATGGTATCGCGGCCAGAATCAAATCCGTGCCCATAGCTTTTTGCAAGCTAACCTAAAATCTTGAAGTGAATCTTGGGTCACGATCCGAAACTATGGATCTTGGCATTCCATGCAACCTCACAATCTCATTTACATATATACTAAAGAAGACGTTCGAGGGAATAAGTGTGACGCCCCAAAATAGGTATACACCACCCATTACGAGTTGTGTCAATACATGGTATAGAAACAACTACAACTTTATTATTACAACAAGAAAGCTGTGAGTTTAAATCTGAGATATTGCCATCTAAACAATATCCACATACAAATAAATCCTCATCATAATTATTGATACATTATTTTACAAAAATGGTGAGGACTACTAAACAACTCTCTCAGAACCATCATTACATCCCCAGACTGCAGATTTCGCTACATTATCTCCTCCTGAGAAAAAAAATGGAATAAAAAGGAAAAGGGTGAGCTCAACTAGCCCAGTAAAGAATATTATGACTAAGATAATATATAACAAATTATCGTTAGTCTCCAACAGGGAAAAATCTAATAGAATACAATAGACAACAAGTTTTAAATCAATATTCGCAGCGGAAAATAATAATTCATTAGAAGAGTTAAGTAGAGGATGAAATCTACTATCTTCTATATATGAATTTAAAAGTTCATCGTCTATCTTTTATCCCTGTAACATCAATCAATATATATCTGGAATCAAATATTCATCTTTGCACTATCTGCCAGCCGAAGATATTCATCGATTGGGTCATGTTCATCTAAACACATGTTCATCTTTTGCACTACGGGCCAAAGATATTCATCGTAAATCATTCATCTTTACACTACAAAGCCAAAGATATTCAATAATATCATCATTTAAGATTGAGGATGATGAAAATATTTTAAAGAAGCGAATCAAGTGAAACAAAATGACAAGGATTAAGGATTAAGGAAGTACTTTGTTTTATCCATGTCCAAAAATACCTCAAAAATAATCATAGTGGTGTAAAATTCAAGATCGATCAAAACATGGATACAATCAAAGCTAGTATCCACAATAGATATTTTAGACGAAAGGAAAATTTTCATTTTTCGATGAATAGTCACGTGATTCGTGAATAAAGGTCGTATACGTGAATAAAGGCAGATATCGTGAATAGTAACTCGACACCAAAAGTTCCAAATTTGATAAAACTTCAGATCAATATTTCAAAGATAATGATATTGAAGAAATAATATCATTACGAAAAAAATAATATCCTTACCTCGAAAGATTAGTACCTAAATTTAGAATCTTTGGGTATAGTCTTTGAAGGAACTCAAGACCGTATAACAATACTCAAAGTATCAAAATCCTCACAAGAATATTTCAATATATAGAGAAAAATATAGAGAAAACTTGGGTTTACGGTGTAATTTTGAATTCTAACCTAAGCACCCTATTTATAGAAAAATGCTTAGAACACCAAAGCAGAAAATTTATTAAAATAATATTATTATTTGTTAAAATTCCATACGCCCACTTTTGGAGATCTGATTTCAGCAATCAATAACACATGCTAGACCCACTTAACTCACCAAAAACGTTTTCCATAATTAAAATATTTTAAACTTTCAAAAATCAATTATTTCGGAGTTTCGAAACTTCAATAATTCACAATAAATAGCCCTTTTTTCAGAAAATTCGAATTTCGCGACTTTTTATAGGAAATTCAATTCTCTACAACTTTGCAGAAGAAAGTTTTTCTAAATTCCAAACAAAAATTGATAGAAATCCATAAATGGACGATTTTACGTGTTTATAATCAAATTTCGATCGATAAATGGGGTCCACCGACATGTTTAACATGTTTTAAACATTTTGGTAACAAAAATACTCCTCCTCCACATATACTCATATATCCCACATTCATCGTAAAAATATCATCATTATTATATTATTAAAATATAATAATATATTTAAATAAATTATTTTATCGGAAAAAGATAAAATTTTAATTTTTAACAATTGTCACATTAAAAATTTTCTCCATCTATATCCACATAAAATCAATATTTTCCTCATCATATGAATCAATAATTAATTATTCACAAATAATATTACAAAATCACAATATTGATAACCAGCAGGTTCTGGAAAGAGGGCTTTCAATAAGAATTTCTCCTTACTTGGTAGAATTAGGTGACCAAACCTCTCCTCGAATGTAACTTTCTAGACATTGCCAATAATGTTATCTAATAATATTATTCAAATAATATGAATTATTGCTTCGATAATGGAAAAAATCTTGTATAGTGACAATTATTGAAACAAAAGAATATAAAATATCAACGCAAGCAATTATTGAATCAATAAAATAAAATACGTAGCGATAATTCATCGTAACAATTATTGAGTAGTGCCTTTTACGTAAGAATCAATAATTGGTGCAATACTGTAGTAATATCTTCTTGTGCAACAACGCCGACATCGTGTTTTAACCACCGGGTATTTTAACAAAGATAATTACAGAATAACAACGCCAAGTTATTTTTAAACAACTTATATTTGTCGTTTTTCTCATCCAATCGCTTTTCGCGTTATGGGGCCCATAAAAAGATCGCTGGCGTCGCATTTAATATTCCCCACATAAAGAATATTCCACGACCAAACGAATATTCCCCAAACAACAATGAATATTTTATAACCACTTGCTTATTTTGAAATATTTGCGTATTTTACCCATAACTATCCACATTAATCAAATCAATCCTTACTATTTCAA
Source organism: Panax ginseng (assembly GCA_020205605.1). Classification (NCBI taxonomy): domain Eukaryota; kingdom Viridiplantae; phylum Streptophyta; class Magnoliopsida; order Apiales; family Araliaceae; genus Panax; species Panax ginseng. The sequence goes on from CM035139.1 coordinate 9,006,200, forward strand.
AATAATAAATAGAGGAAAATAAATTTTATTTATTAATAATTTGGGGTCTTTACAACCTCCCTCCTTATGAAATTTCGTCCTCGAAATTGGCGTGACGACACAGTGTTTCAAAAAGGTGAGGATACCTCGCTTTCATTTCGCTTTCTAACTCCCGGTCATTTCCTCTATATAGACGATTCTCCACAAAACTTTAACTTGTGGTATGACCTTCGTCGTAGGGACATGCTCCTTCTTATCCAAGATCTTAACAGTACCTCTTCGACGTTAAGTCTTGACTATCTCGTCCGGTTCTAACTCTATAACGTGGTTCGGGTCTTTCACATATTTTCTGAAATACGATATGTGAAACACATTATGAACACGAGACATACCGGAGGTAACGCGAGTCTATAGGCTACATTTCCTACTTCGGTCAAGAATTTGAAATGGACCCGATAAATCGTGGATTGAGCTTTTCTCTTCCCAAATTTTGTAACTCCCTTCCATGGAGCAACTCGCAACAATATATGATCCCTATACTAAATTCCACGTCTTTTCGATGAAGATCCGCATAACTCTTTTTGTCGATCTTGTGCTGGTTTGTATACGTTGTCGAATCATTTGGATCTTTTCGGTGAGTCATGCGTACAAACTCGGGTCCCAACAATGTTGCTTCACCCACCTCATCCCAACATATTGGAGAGCGACACTTTCGTCCATATAATGCTTGAATGGAGCCACACCTATACTTGCCTGATAACCTGTTGTTGTAGGAGAATTCCACCAATGGTAAATACTAATCCCAACTGCCCTTAAAGTCTAGGACACAGAGTCTTAATAGATCTTCAAGAGTTTGAATAGTCCTCTTTGATTGTTCGTCCGTTTGAGGATGGTATGCGAAGGCCAGATAAATAGAATCCGTGCCCATAGCTTTTTGCAAGCTAACCTAAAATCTTGAAGTGAATCTTGGGTCACGATCCGAAACTATGGATACTGGCATTCCATGCAACCTCACAATCTCATTTACATATATACTAGCAAGACGTTCAAGGGAATAAGTGTGACGCCCCCAAAATAGGTATACACCACCCATTCTGAGTTGTCAATACATGGTATAGAAACAACTACAACTTTATTATTACAACAGTAAAACTGTGAGTTTAAATACAGATATTGCCATCTAAACAATATCCACATACAAATAAATCCTCATCATAATTATTGATACATTATTTTACAAAAATGGTGAGGACTACTAAACAACTCTCTCTAGAACCATCATTACATCCCCAGACCGTACTCATTACATTATCTCCTCACGAGAAAAAAATGGAATAAAAGGAAAAGGGTGAGCTCAACTAGCCCGGTAAGAAGAATATTATGACTAAGATAATATATAACAAATTATCGTTAGTCTCCAACAGGAAAAATCTAATAGAATACAATAGACAACAAGTTTTAAATCAATATTCGCGTGGAAAATAATAATTCATTAGAAGAGTTAAGTAGAGGATGAAATCTACTATCTTCTATATATGAATTTAAAAGTTCATAAATCTATCTTTTATCCACTGTAACATCAATCAATATATATCTCGAATCAAATATTCATCTTTTGCACTACGAGCCGAAGATATTCATCGATTAGTCATGTTCATCTAAACACATGTTCATCTTTTGACTACGGGCCAAAGATATTCATCGTAAATCATTCATCTTTACACTACAGGCCAAAGATATTCAATAATATCATCATTTAAGATTGAGGATGATGAAAAATATTTTTAAAGAAACGAATCAAGTGAAACAAAATGACAAGGATTAAGGATTAAGGATTCGTACTTTGTTTTATCCATGTCCAAAAATACCTCAAAAATAATCATAGTGGTGTAAAATTCAAGATCGATCAAAACATGGATACAATCAAAGCTAGTATCCACAATAGATATTTTAGAGCGAAAAGGAAAATTTTCATTTTTCGATGAATAAAGTCTTATTATTAAGTGAATAGTGTCGTATCGTGAATAGTGCAGTATCGTGAATAAGTAACTCGACACCAAAAGTTCCAAATTTGATAAAACTTCAGATCAATATTTGACATAATGATATTGAAGAAATAATATCATTACGAAAAAAATAATATCCCTTACCTCGAAAGATTAGTACTCTAAAATTTAGAATCTTTGGGTATAGTCTTTGAAGGAACTTGCATAGTATAACAATACTCAAAGTATCAAAATCCTCACAAGAATACGCTCAATATATAGAGAGAAAAAAATATAGAAAACTTGGGTTTACGGTGTAATTTTGAATTCTAACCTAAGCACCTATTTATAGAAAATGCTTTAACACCAAAAGCGAGAAAATTTATTAAAATAATATTATTATTTGTTAAAATTCCATACGCCCACTTTTGGAGATCTGATTTCAGCAATCAATAACACATGCTAGACCCACTTAACTCACCAAAAACGTTTTCCATAATTAAAATATTTTAAACTTTCAAAAATCAATTATTTCGGAGTTTCGAAACTTCAATAATTCACAATAAATAGCCCTTTTTCAGAAAATTCGAATTTCGCGACTTTTTATAGGAAATTCAATTCTCTACAACTTTGCAGAAGAAAGTTTTTCTAAATTCCAAACAAAAATTGACCGAAATCCATAAATGGACGATTTTACAAATTTATAATCAAATTTCGATCGATAAATGGGGTCCATAGACATGTTTAACATGTTTTAAACATTTTTAGTAACAAAATACTCCTCCTCCACATATACTCATATATCCCACATTCATCGTAAAATATCATCATTATTATATTATTAAAATATAATAATATATTTAAATAAATTATTTTATCGAAAAAGATAAAATTTTAATTTTTAACAATTGTCACATTAAAAATTTTCTCCATCTATATCCACATAAAATCAATATTTTCCTCATCATATGAATCAATAATTAATTATTCACAAATAATATTACAAAATCACAATATTGATAACGAGCGGTTCAGGAAAGAGGGCTTTCGATAAGAATTTCTCACTTCTTGGTAGCTTGATTAGGTGACCAAACCTCTCCTCAGACAGAACTTTCTAGACATTGCCAATAATGTTATCTAATAATATTATTCAAATAACATGAATTATTGCTTCGATAATGGAAAATACTGTATAGTGACAATTATTGAAACAACAGTAATATAAAATATCAACGCAGCAATTATTGAATCAATAAAATAAAATCTGAGCGAGTAACTTCTACTTGTAACAATTATTGAGTAGTGCCTTCTTTACGTAAGAATCAATAATTGGTGCAATATCGTAATTCTCTTTGCAACAACCAGCGTATTCTTGTGTTTTAAACCAAGGTATTTTAACAGTGATATTGATGTAACAATTCTGTAGTTATTTTTAAACAACTTATATTTATCGTTTTTCTCATCCAATCGCTTTTCAGTTATGGGGCCCACAAAAGGCTGCGCCTGCGTCGTAAATACGAATATTCCCCGGCCAATGAGAATATTCCACGACCAAACGAATATTCCCAAACAACAATGAATATTTTATAACCTTTGCTTATTTTGAAATATTTGCGTATTTTACCCATAACTATCCACATTAATCAAATCAATCCTTACTATTTCAAAATAATAAATAGAGGAAAATAAATTTTATTTATTAATAATTTGGGGTCTTACTGACTCCCTCCTTATGAAATTTCGATCCTCGAAATTGACGCGACGTACTGCAGTGTTTCAAAAAGGTGAGGATACCTCGCTTTCATTTCCGTTTCTAACTCCCGGGTCATTTCCTATAAAGACGATTCCTCCACAAAACTTTAACTTGTGGTATGACCTTCGTGCGTAGGACATGCTCCTTCTTATCCAAGATCTTAACAGGTACCTCTTCGTGCGCGTTAAGTCTTCTATTATCTCGTCGGTTCTAACTCTATAACGTGGTTCGGGTCTTTCACATATTTCTGAAATCTGAGATATGTGAAACACATTATGAAACGAGACATACTCGGAGGTAACGCGAGTCTATAGGCTACATTTCTACTCGGTCAAGAATTTGAAATGGACCGATAAATCGTGGATTGAGCTTTTCTCTCTTCCCAAATTTTGTAACTCCTTCCATGGAGCAACTCGCAACAATATATGATCCCCTATACTAAATTCCACGTCTTTTCGATGAAGATCCGCATAACTCTTTTGTCGATCTTGTCTTGGTTGTATATCGTTGTCGAATCATTTGGATCTTTTCGGTAGAGTCAAATCGCATAAACTCGGGTCCCAACAATGTTGCTTCACCCACCTCATCCCAACATATTGGAGCGACACTTTCGTCCATATAATGCTTCAAATGGAGCCACACCTATACTTGCTCGATAAGCTGTTGTTGTAGGAGAATTCCACCAATGGTAAATACTAATCCTAACCCGCCTTAAAGTCAGGACATGAGTCTTAATAGATCTTCAAGAGTTTGAATAGTCCTCTTTGATTGTTAAATCTAGTTTGAGGATGGTATCTTAAGCCCAATCAATCGTAATCCGCGCCCTCATAGCTTTTTGCAAGCTAACCTAAAATCTTGAAGTGAATCTTGGGTCACGATCAGAAACTATGGATCTTGGCATTCCATGCAACCTCACAATCTCATTTACATATATACTAGCAAGACGTTCAAGGGAATAAGTGTGACGCCCCCAAAATAGGTATACACCACCCATTCTGAGTTGTCAATACATGGTATAGAAACAACTACAACTTTATTATTACAACAGTAAAACTGTGAGTTTAAATACAGATATTGCCATCTAAACAATATCCACATACAAATAAATCCTCATCATAATTATTGATACATTATTTTACAAAATGGTGAGGACTACTAAACAACTCTCTCTAGAACCATCATTACATCCCAGAAACTCGTCTCGCTACATTATCTCCTCCGAAAAAAAAATGGAATAAAAAGGAAAAGGGTGAGCTCAACTAGCCCAAAGAAGAATATTATGACTAAGATAATATATAACAAATTATCGTTAGTCTCCAACAGGAAAAATCTAATAGAATACAATAGACAACAAGTTTTAAATCAATATTCGCAATGGAAAATAATAATTCATTAGAAGAGTTAAGTAGAGGATGAAATCTACTATCTTCTATATATGAATTTAAAAGTTCATCGCTCTATCTTTTATCCTCAGTAACATCAATCAATATATATCCGGAATCAAATATTCATCTTTGCTTTCTGTGCCAAAGATATTCATCATCGATTGGTCATGTTCATCTAAACACATGTTCATCTTTGCACTACACGGGCCAAAGATATTCATCGAGAAATCATTCATCTTTACACTACAAAGCCAAAGATATTCAATAATATCATCATTTAAGATTGAGGATGATGAAAATATTTTTAAAGATACGAATCAAGTGAAACAAAATGACAAGGATTAAGGATTAAGGATTCAGATTTTGTTTTATCCATGTCCAAAAATACCTCAAAAATAATCATAGTGGTGTAAAATTCAAGAATGATCAAAACATGGATACAATCAAAGCTAGTATCCACAATAGATATTTTAGACGAAAGGGAAAATTTTCATTTTTAGATGAATAGTCCAGTATTCGTGAATAAAGTGTATACGTGAATAAGGCCGTATCACGTGAATAAGTAATCTCGACACCAAAAGTTCCAAATTTGATAAAACTTCAGATCAATATTTCAAAGATAATGATATTGAAGAAATAATATCATTACTGAAAAAAATAATATCCCTTACCTCGAAAGATTAGTACTTCCTATAGTATCATTGGGTATAGTCTTTGAAGGAACTTGCATCAGTATAACAATACTCAAAGTATCAAAATCCTCACAAGAATACGCTCAATATATAGAGAGAAAATATAGAGAAAACTTGGGTTTCGGTGTAATTTTGAATTCTAACCTAAGCACCTATTTATAGAAAAATGCTTGTAACACCAAAAGCGAAAATTTATTAAAATAATATTATTATTTGTTAAAATTCCATCGCCCACTTTTGGAGATCTGATTTCAGCAATCAATAACACATGCTAGACCCACTTAACTCACCAAAAACGTTTTCCATAATTAAAATATTTTAAACTTTCAAAAATCAATTATTTCGGAGTTTCGAAACTTCAATAATTCACAATAAATAGCCCTTTTTTCAGAAAATTCGAATTTCGCGACTTTTTATAGGAAATTCAATTCTCTACAACTTTGCAGAAGAAAGTTTTTCTAAATTCCAAACAAAAATTGACCGAAATCCATAAATGGACGATTTTACAGGCTATAATCAAATTTCAGTCAATAAATGGGGTCCACCGACATGTTTAACATGTTTTAAACATTTTTGGTAACAAAAATACTCCTCCTCCACATATACTCATATATCCCACATTCATCGTAAAAATATCATCATTATTATATTATTAAAATATAATAATATATTTAAATAAATTATTTTATCAGAAAAAGATAAAATTTTAATTTTTAACAATTGTCACATTAAAAATTTTCTCCATCTATATCCACATAAAATCAATATTTTCCTCATCATATGAATCAATAATTAATTATTCACAAATAATATTACAAAATCACAATATTGATAACTGTGCGCTCCTGTGAAAGCAGGGCTTTTCAATAAGAATTTCTCCTCATCTTGCCAAGCAATTAGGTGACCAAACCTCTCCTAGATGTAACTTTCTAGACATTGCCAATAATGTTATCTAATAATATTATTCAAATAATATGAATTATTGCTTCGATAATGGAAAATACCGATAGTAGTGACAATTATTGAAACAACAAGAATATAAAATATCAACGCGACAATTATTGAATCAATAAAATAAAATACGTAACAAGAATTCATCGTAATAATTATTGAGTAGTGCCTTCTCACGTAAGAATCAATAATTGGTGCAATACTGTAAAGCATCGCAACAACAACCAGACATCGTGTTTTAACCACCGGGTATTTTAACAAAGATAATTAGAATAACTAACGCCCAATATTTTTAAACAACTTATATTTGTCGTTTTTCTCATCCAATCGCTTTCCAGTTATGGGGCCCACAAAAAGATCTCGCTAGCGTCGCATTTAATATTCCCGACGGTAAAGAATATTCCACCACCAAACGAATATTCCCGACAACAATGAATATTTTATAACCACTTGCTTATTTTGAAATATTTATGATTTTACCCATAACTATCCACATTAATCAAATCAATCCTTACTATTTCAAAATAATAAATAGAGGAAAATAAATTTTATTTATTAATAATTTGGGGTCTTACAACCTCCCTCCTTATGAAATTTCGTCCTCTCGAAATTGACGACGACATTCAGTGTTTCAAAAGGTGAGGATACCTCGCTTTCATTTCCGCTTTCTAACTCCTGGGTCATTTCCTCTATAAAGACGATTCCTCCACAAAACTTTAACTTGTGGTATGACCTTAATGCGTGGGGACATGCTCCTTCTTATCCAAGATCTTAACAGTACCTCTTCAGACGTTAAGTCTTCTGGCTATCTCGTCCGGTTCTAACTCTATAACGTGGTTCGGGTCTTTCACATATTTACGAAATACTGATATGTGAAACACATTATGAACACGAGATATACTGGAGGTAACGCGAGTCTATAGGCTACATTTCCTACTCGGTCAAGAATTTGAAATGGACCAATAAATCGTGGATTGAGCTTTCTCTCTTCCCAAATTTTGTAACTCCCTTCCATGGAGCAACTCGCAACAATATATGATCCCCTATACTAAATTCCACGTCTTTTCGATGAAGATCCGCATAACTCTTTTGTCGATCTTGTGCCGTTTGTATACGTTGTCGAATCATTTGGATCTTTTCGGTAGTCATACGTACAAACTCGGGTCCCAACAATGTTGCTTCACCCACCTCATCCCAACATATTGGAGAGCGACACTTTCGTCCATATAATGCTTCAAATGGAGCCACACCTATACTTGCCTGATAACTGTTGTTGTAGGAGAATTCCACCAATGGTAAATACTAATCCCAACTGCCCTTAAAGTCTAGGACACAGAGTCTTAATAGATCTTCAAGAGTTTGAATAGTCCTCTTTGATTGTTCGTCCGTTTGAGGATGGTATGTCGAATCGAATCAGAATCCTGCGTCATAGCTTTTTGCAAGCTAACCTAAAATCTTGAAGTGAATCTTGGGTCACGATCCAAACTATGGATCTTGGCATTCCATGCAACCTCACAATCTCATTTACATATATACTAAGCAAGGCGTTCAAGGAATAAGTGTGACGCCCCCAAAAATAGGTATACACCACCCATTACGAGTTGTCAATACATGGTATGTAAAACAACTACAACTTTATTATTACAACAAAGAAAACTGTGAGTTTAAATACGAGATATTGCCATCTAAACAATATCCACATACAAATAAATCCTCATCATAATTATTGATACATTATTTTACAAAATGGTGAGGACTACTAAACAACTCTCTCTAGAACCATCATTACATCCCCGACTCAGACTTTCGCTTACATTATCTCCTCCCGAGAAAAAAATGGAATAAAAAGGAAAAGGGTGAGCTCAACTAGCCCAAGAAAGAATATTATGACTAAGATAATATATAACAAATTATCGTTAGTCTCCAACAGGAAAAATCTAATAGAATACAATAGACAACAAGTTTTAAATCAATATTCGCAATGGAAAATAATAATTCATTAGAAGAGTTAAGTAGAGGATGAAATCTACTATCTTTATATATATGAATTTAAAAGTTCATCGCCTCATCTTTTATCCTCAGTAACATCAATCAATATATATCCGAATCAAATATTCATCTTTTGCACTACAGCCAAAGATATTCATCATTGGTCATGTTCATCTAAACACATGTTCATCTTTGCATTTCACGGCCAAAGATATTCATCGAAATCATTCATCTTTACACTACAAAAGCCAAAGATATTCAATAATATCATCATTTAAGATTGAGGATGATGAAAATATTTTTAAAGAAACGAATCAAGTGAAACAAAATGACAAGGATTAAGGATTAAGGATTCAGTACTTTGTTTTATCCATGTCCAAAAAATACCTCAAAAATAATCATAGTGGTGTAAAATTCAAGAATGATCAAAACATGGATACAATCAAAGCTAGTATCCACAATAGATATTTTAGACTAAAAGGAAAATTTTCATTTTTCGATGAATAGTGCCAGATTCGTGAATAAGTGTCGATACGTGAATAAAGGCCAGATACGTGAATAAGAACTCGACACCAAAAGTTCCAAATTTGATAAAAACTTCAGATCAATATTTCAAAGATAATGATATTGAAGAAATAATATCATTATTAAAAAAAAATAATATCCCTTACCTCGAAAGATTAAGACTTCTAAATTTAGAATCTGGGTATAGTCTTTGAAGGAACTTCATCACCAGATAACAATACTCAAAGTATCAAAATCCTCACAAGAATACGCCAATATATAGAGAGAAAATATAGAGAAAACTTCAGTTTCGGTGTAATTTTAATTCTAACCTAAGCACCCTATTTATAGAAAATGCTTAGAACCAAAGTTAGAAAATTTATTAAAATAATATTATTATTTGTTAAAATTCCATACGCCCACTTTTGGAGATCTGATTTCAGCAATCAATAACACATGCTAGACCCACTTAACTCACCAAAAACGTTTTCCATAATTAAAATATTTTAAACTTTCCAAAAATCAATTATTTTGAGTTTCAAACTTCAATAATTCACAATAAATAGCCTTTTTTCAGAAAAATTTGAATTTCGCGACTTTTTATAGGAAATTCAATTCTACAACTTTGCAGAAGAAAGTTTTTCTAAATTCCAAACAAAAATTGACCAAATCCATAAATGGACGATTTTACTGTGCTATAATCAAATTTCAAATAATAAATGGGGTCCAATTTACATGTTTAACATGTTTTAAACATTTTGGTAACAAAATACTCCTCCTCCACATATACTCATATATCCCACATTCATCGTAAAATATCATCATTATTATATTATTAAAATATAATAATATATTTAAATAAATTATTTTATCGTAAAAAAGATAAAATTTTAATTTTTAACAATTGTCACATTAAAATTTTCTCCATCTATATCCACATAAAATCAATATTTTTCTCATCATATGAATCAATAATTAATTATTCACAAATAATATTACAAAATCACAATATTGATAACCGTGCAGCTCCTGTGAAAGAGGGGCTTTCAATAAGAATTTCTCTCTTACCTGCCGCAATTAGGTGACCAAACCTCTCCTCAGATGTAACTTTCTAGACATTGCCAATAATGTTATCTAATAATATTATTCAAATAATATGAATTATTGCTTCGATAATGGAAAATATTGTATAAAGTGACAATTATTGAAACAACAAGAATATAAAATATCAACGCAACAATTATTGAATCAATAAAATAAAATATGAACAAAGAATTCATCAGAACAATTATTGAGTAAAGGCCTTCTTTACGTAAGAATCAATAATTGGTGCAATACGTGTGCTATCGCGGCAACAACGCCAGACATCGTGTTTTAACCACCGGGTATTTTAACAAAGATAATTGTGAATAACTACGCCCGTTATTTTTAAACAACTTATATTTGTCGCTTTTCTCATCCAATCGCTTTCGTTATGGGGCCCACAAAAGATCACTACTATCAGCATTTAATATTCCCAACAGCAAAGAATATTCCACGACCAAACTAATATTCCCCGACAACAATGAATATTTTATAACCACTTGCTTATTTTGAAATATTTTATGATTTTACCCATAACTATCCACATTAATCAAATCAATCCTTACTATTTCAAAATAATAAATAGAGGAAAATAAATTTTATTTATTAATAATTTGGGGTCTTCAACCTCCCTCCTTATGAAATTTCATCCTCGAAATTGACGACGACTGGTGTTTCAAAAGGTGAGGATACCTCGCTTTCATTTCCGTTTCTAACTCCCAGGTCATTTCCTCTATAGCACGATTCCTCCACAAAACTTTAACTTGTGGTATGACCTTCGTGCGTAGGACATGCTCCTTCTTATCCAAGATCTTAACAGGTACCTCTTCGTACGTTAAGTCTTCGGCTATCTCGTCCGGTTCTAACTCTATAACGTGGTTCGGGTCTTTCACATATTTGAAAAATGAGATATGTGAAACACATTATGAACACGAGACATACTCGGAGGTAACGCGAGTCTATAGGCTACATTTCCTACTCGGTCAAGAATTTGAAATGGACCAATAAATCGTGGATTGAGCTTTTCTCTCTTCCCAAATTTTGTAACTCCCTTCCATGGAGCAACTCGCAACAATATATGATCCCCTATACTAAATTCCACGTCTTTTCGATGAAGATCCGCATAACTCTTTTGTCGATCTTGTGCCGTTTGTATACGTTGTCGAATCATTTGGATCTTTTCGGTAGTCATACGTACAAACTCGGGTCCCAACAATGTTGCTTCACCCACCTCATCCCAACATATTGGAGAGCGACACTTTCGTCCATATAATGCTTCAAATGGAGCCACACCTATACTTGCCTGATAACTGTTGTTGTAGGAGAATTCCACCAATGGTAAATACTAATCCCAACTGCCCTTAAAGTCTAGGACACAGAGTCTTAATAGATCTTCAAGAGTTTGAATAGTCCTCTTTGATTGTTCGTCCGTTTGAGGATGGTATGCCGAACTGAATCGTAAATCCGTGCCCATAGCTTTTTGCAAGCTAACCTAAAATCTTGAAGTGAATCTTGGGTCACGATCCGAAACTATGGATACTGGCATTCCATGCAACCTCACAATCTCATTTACATATATACTAGCAAGACGTTCAAGGGAATAAGTGTGACGCCCCCAAAATAGGTATACACCACCCATTCTGAGTTGTCAATACATGGTATAGAAACAACTACAACTTTATTATTACAACAGTAAAACTGTGAGTTTAAATACAGATATTGCCATCTAAACAATATCCACATACAAATAAATCCTCATCATAATTATTGATACATTATTTTACAAAAATGGTGAGGACTACTAAACAACTCTCTCTAGAACCATCATTACATCCCCGACTCATTTCATTACATTATCTCCTCCACGAGAAAAAAAATGGAATAAAAAAGGAAAAGGGTGAGCTCAACTAGCCCAAAGAAGAATATTATGACTAAGATAATATATAACAAATTATCGTTAGTCTCCAACAGGGAAAAATCTAATAGAATACAATAGACAACAAGTTTTAAATCAATATTCGCAGCGGAAAATAATAATTCATTAGAAGAGTTAAGTAGAGGATGAAATCTACTATCTTCTATATATGAATTTAAAGTTCATCGCTCATCTTTTATCCTGTAACATCAATCAATATATATCTCGAATCAAATATTCATCTTTGCACCATGTGCCAAAAGATATTCATCAGTTGGTCATGTTCATCTAAACACATGTTCATCTTTGCACTACGGGCCAAAGATATTCATCAGAAATCATTCATCTTTACACTACAGGCCAAAGATATTCAATAATATCATCATTTAAGATTGAGGATGATGAAAAATATTTTTAAAGAAACGAATCAAGTGAAACAAAATGACAAGGATTAAGGATTAAGGATTCGTACTTTGTTTTATCCATGTCCAAAAATACCTCAAAAATAATCATAGTGGTGTAAAATTCAAGACTGATCAAAACATGGATACAATCAAAGCTAGTATCCACAATAGATATTTTAGACGAAAAGGGAAAATTTTCATTTTTCGATGAATAGTGCCGTATTCGTGAATAGTGTCGTATACGTGAATAGTGCCGTATACGTGAATAGTAACTCCGACACCAAAAGTTCCAAATTTGATAAAAACTTCAGATCAATATTTCAGCATAATGATATTGAAGAAATAATATCATTACGAAAAAAATAATATCCCTTACCTCGAAAGATTAAGACATAAAATTTAGAATCTTTGGGTATAGTCTTTGAAGGGAACTTGCAACCAGTATAACAATACTCAAAGTATCAAAATCCTCACAAGAATACCAATATATATAGAGAGAAATATAGAGAAAACTTCAGTTTCGGTGTAATTTTGAATTCTAACCTAAGCACTTATTTATAGAAAATGCTTGTAACACCAAAAGCAGAAAATTTATTAAAATAATATTATTATTTGTTAAAATTCCATACGCCCACTTTTGGAGATCTGATTTCAGCAATCAATAACACATGCTAGACCCACTTAACTCACCAAAAACGTTTTCCATAATTAAAATATTTTAAACTTTCAAAAATCAATTATTTCGGAGTTTCGAAACTTCAATAATTCACAATAAATAGCCTTTTTTCAGAAAAATTGAATTTCATGACTTTTTTATAGGAAATTCAATTTCTACAACTTTGCAGAAGAAAGTTTTTCTAAATTCCAAACAAAAATTGACCAAATCCATAAATGGACGATTTTACAGTGCTATAATCAAATTTAAATTCTAATAAATGGGGTCCAACCGACATGTTTAACATGTTTTAAACATTTTTGTAACAAAATACTCCTCCTCCACATATACTCATATATCCCACATTCATCGTAAAAATATCATCATTATTATATTATTAAAATATAATAATATATTTAAATAAATTATTTTATCGTAAAAAGATAAAATTTTAATTTTTAACAATTGTCACATTAAAAATTTTCTCCATCTATATCCACATAAAATCAATATTTTCCTCATCATATGAATCAATAATTAATTATTCACAAATAATATTACAAAATCACAATATTGATAAACGTGCGGTCCCAGAAAGAGGGCTTTTCAATAAGAATTTCTCCTCACTTGCCGCAATTAGGTGACCAAACCTCTCCTCGAATGTAACTTTCTAGACATTGCCAATAATGTTATCTAATAATATTATTCAAATAATATGAATTATTGCTTCGATAATGGAAAATATCATATAGTGACAATTATTGAAACAACAAAGAATATAAAATATCAACGCAGCAATTATTGAATCAATAAAATAAAATACGTATCAAAGAATTCATCGTAACAATTATCGAGTAAGGCTTCTTCACGTAAGAATCAATAATTGGTGCAATACTGCGTCTTTATCGCGACAACAACGCGTAGACATCGTGTTTTAACCAATCTAGTATTTTAATAAAGATAATTCAGAATAACTACTACCGTTATTTTTAAACAACTTATATTTGTCGCTTTTTTCTCATCAATCGCTTTCGTTATGGGCCCACAAAAGACTGCGGCATTGCATTTAATATTCCCTGATGCAAGAATATTCCACCACCAAACGTAATATTCCTCGACAACAATGAATATTTTATAACCACTGCTTATTTTGAAATATTTGCGTATTTTACCCATAACTATCCACATTAATCAAATCAATCCTTACTATTTCAAAATAATAAATAGAGGAAAATAAATTTTATTTATTAATAATTTGGGGTCTTACAACCTCCCTCCTTATGAAATTTTCATTCTAAATTGACGTACGTACTCAGTGTTTCAAAAAGGTGAGGATACCTCGCTTTTTCATTTCCGCTTCCAACTCCCTGTGTCATTTCCTCTATATATATGATTCCTCCACAAAACTTTAACTTGTGGTATGACCTTCGTCAAGGTAGGGACATGCTCCTTCTTATCCAAGATCTTAACAGTGTACCTCTTCGACGTTAAGTCTTCGCATTATCTCGTCCGGTTCTAACTCTATAACGTGGTTCGGTCTTTCACATATTTAAATACGAGATATGTGAAACACATTATGAACACGAGACATACTGAGGTAACGCGAGTCTATAGGCTACACATTTCCTACCTTGGTCAAGAATTTGAAATGGACCAATAAATCGTGGATTGAGCTTTTTCTCTTCCCAAATTTTGTAACTCCTTCCATGGAGCAACTCGCAACAATATATGATCCCCTATACTAAATTCCACGTCTTTTCGATGAAGATCCGCATAACTCTTTTGTCGATCTTGTAGCCGCTTTGTATACGTTGTTTAATCATTTGGATCTTTTCAGAGTCATATCGCACAACTGGTCCCAACAATGTTGCTTCACCCACCTCATCCCAACATATTGGAGAAATACACTTTCGTCCATATAATGCTTCAAATGGAGCCACACCTATACTTGCTGCTCGATAATCGTTGTTGTAGGAGAATTCCACCAATGGTAAATACTAATCCCAACCGCCTCTAAAGTTCAGGACACAGAGTCTTAATAGATCTTCAAGAGTTTGAATAGTCCTCTTTGATTGTTCGTCTGGTTTGAGGATGGTATGTCGAATCAGATAATCAGAATCCGTGCCCATAGCTTTTTGCAAGCTAACCTAAAATCTTGAAGTGAATCTTGGGTCACGATCCGAAACTATGGATAATCGGCATTCCATGCAACCTCACAATCTCATTTACGTATTTGTGCAAGACGTTCAAGGAATAAGTCTCCGACGGCAAGAAATGAGCAGACTTGGTTAATCTATCAACAATAACCCAAATAGCATTGATGCCCTTGAGAAACCGTAGGAAGACCCGCCAGAATTGAAATCCATGGTAATGTGTTCCCACTTCCATTTGGAATCTCAGTGGTTGCAACGGACCCTTAGGTACTAGATGCTCGCCTTTACACGTTGACAAGTTAAACACGTTGAGATAAACTTTGCAATCTCTCTTCATATTGTTCCACCAAAATGTATGTCGAAGATCACGATACATTTTGGTACTTCCGAGATGGATTGCAAATGGTGTATTATGTGGCTCCATCATAATCTTGTACTTCAAATCGTAGTCGTGGGGACACAAAGTCCAGGAGTGGACTCAAGTATTCCTTCTTCATCAATTTCTCTTCCTAATAGCACCTTCTTGTACTTTCTTCTTCATACGCATGACGCCTCCGGTCCGTGGCTTGAAGCAACCTTAACTTTTTCTATTAAAGTTGGCTCTACGCAGATACTTGACATCATCGCACTCGTTCCTCGTGATATGATCTTCTACTTAACGCGTCACCTACCACGCTCGCTTTTTCGAGGATGGTATTGAATAGTGTGGTTGTAGTCTTTCAATAGCTCGAGCCAACGTCATTGCCGCATGTTGAGTTCTTTTTGAGTGAAGAAATATTTAAGGCTTTTTATGGTCCGAATATATCTCCACTTTCTCCCATATAGATAGTGCCTCCATATCTTTAGCCTTGAAACGATTACTTGCTAACTCTAGATTATGAGGCGGGATAATTCCTCTCATATTCTTTAAGTTGTCAGGCATAGCATAGGCTATGACTTTCCCACGTTGCATGAGAACACATCCTAACCCTTTTTGCAAGATCATTGAGATAACAAATTCATCCGCACGAGATGGTATTGTTAGAACAAAGTCTTTAAAATAAGTCTTCTTAAGCTCTTGGAAACTCTTCTCGCATTCCTCGCCTCCATACTAATTTTATATCTTTAAGTCACCGAGTTAATGGAGTAGCAATTCGAGAAAATCCTTCCACTAATCTCCGATAATAACCAAATTAAGCCAGAAAGTTTCACGCATTTTTGGCCACCGACTTGGTTGCTTCCCAACTTTGTATTGCTTCAATCTTTGGTAGGGTCCACAGATACTCCATGATTCGACATTACGTGCCCAAGGAATGCTACTTCACATGACGAACTCGCGATTTCTTCAATTTGGCATATAGTTTGTTTTCACGAAGCCTTTTGGAGTACCAAAATTTCAAATGGTGCTCATGATCTTCACGACTTTTGGAATATATGAGGATGTCATCAATAAAGACAACAACGAATCGATCCAAATATTCCTTGAATACTCGATTCATCATATCCATGAAAGTCGCAGGAGCATTAGTCAATCCGAAAGACATAACTAAGAATTCATAATGCCGCATCGGAGTTCTAAAGGCGGTCTTTGGAATATCCTCTCGCCTAATCTTCAATTTAATGATATCCGAGCTAAGATCGATCTTTGAAAAAATTGTTCTTGCAATTGGTCAAACAAGTCATCAATACGAGGTGAGGATACCTATTCTTGATGGTGACATGGTTCAATTCGATATAGTCAATACAAAGTCGATACTAAAATCTTGATTTTCTTCTTTACGAATAAAACAGAGCACCCCAAGGAGATGTACTAGGATTTAATGAAACCGATGTCCAACAATTCTCGTAGTTGGACCTTTAACTCCTCAAGTTCAATAGAGCCATTCGATATGGGGTTTTAGAAATGGGCTTGTATGCGGTTCAAGATCAATAAAGAATTCAACTTCACGTTTTGGGGGTAGACCAAGGGAAGTTCTTCAGAAATACGTCGGGAAAGTCGATAACAACAAGAATATTATTCAAATTTGGACGTGTCTTTATTCAAATCCATAACATGGGCTAAGAAAGCTTGACATCCGCTTTTTCAATAAACGAATAGCTTTATGATTAGATATAATAGTGATTAATTTTAATGGTTTAGTTGCTTGAATTCGCATAAACAAGGTTGGTTAGGAATATGAAAACTAACAACTCATTTAAAACAATCAATTTTGGCATGATGAGTAGTTAACCAATCAATCCCTAAAATCACATCAAAAGAAAGTATCTTTAAAGAGATAAGGTCAACGAAGTCGTGTGATGGTGCCAACTTGAATCAAACAAGATTTATAAACATGGATGTGGATGTGATGAAAGTTTCTCCTAACGAGAGAGATTGAACGGGAAGCATTGGTATCAAGTAGAACAGGTTTCGCCATTCTCGCATAATCTCGAAGTTTATATATCCTTCCTTTCTACAATTATAGCATACCTTGAACTCGTCAGGCGGTTTGGTACGATATGTCCTCTTTTCCGTGATTTATAAGATATGACTTTAATAAGGGTCGCTCCTCCTGGAACCGGCTATCGTCAAGACTGCTGCCTTCACGGTCGTCTTGTTAAATCTCCTCTTTAAAATCTCTCTCGATTTCGCCGCTTCTTCTATTTTCATGGCTATGATTACCACTGAGTGGTAAGTTACCATTTTTGTCCAGATCTTTTTTCTTTCTCCACGAAAGTTATCGTTGTTTTGTTGATCGCTATCTCCGATATGATCCTCGATTGGTGGTCTGGCCGATTGAGTACTCGTTATCTCGCTTCTAATTGAGCCACGTTTTACAAACATCTGAATAGAGAAAAATTTATGAGAAATGAGATATTATATGTGACGCCGTTTCAAACCTCTCTTAAACATCCGCCACATAATGCGTCCTCATTCTCCACCAAATGAGGTGCAAACCCGATAACTCTATGCAACTTTGCCTCGTGATTGACACCGCCATGTTATTCCTCGCCTCCAAATCTAATAAACTCTACTTCCTTCATACGACTTAACACTTCGTGAAAGTATTTGTCATTAAATAGTTTCAAATGTCTCCCAAAGACACGCCGAACATGCATTTGGATGGGTACGCTCACATACTCCCACCAAGTAGGTACTTTCTTCGCCACGGAATATAAGGTGGCGAATGGAACCTTCGTTTCTCCCGCATCCCAAGACATCGAATATCTTGGTAATTTCCTTGACCCATGTTTTCGCCATGATGGATCTCGACTTTTCCTTAAATTTCGTGGTCCCAACTTTGAATCGCTACTTGCACGTGATAACCCGTGAATTGGCTATCATTTCCTCCTGATTTTGAACACGAGTCTCTCCTCGCTTCGATTTTGCATGAACTGCAAAAGCTTCTAAACATCCCTCGCTCATCATCTCGCTTCAGTGGTGTTGTTCGCGGGAGGAACATTGTCACTGTTGCACGCTCTCCTCGTTGGTGAGTACAAAGCGCTCTACTGGCCTCATTTCCATTGTTAATATTCTCACGACATTCTCAAATACCGCTATAAAAACAAGGGTTACTCAAGGAAATCAATATATCACATAATATCCCTATATATCGACTAACTAACAAGTAAGCTTAGTAGGACACTACATAGTTCAAGGATTTACTGCCTCCTCCTAGTTCTATTCCCCGATCTCTGCCTCGTAGATCATATCCCTAAGCTCGATACCAACCGTGACACCCCCAAAATAGTATACATCACCCATTCCGAGTTGTCAATATATGGTACGTAAACAACTACAACTTTATTATTACCTGGCAATTAAAAACGTGAGTTTGAATACAAATATTATCTTCTGCATAATATCTATATCAAATAAATCCTCATCACATTTATTGATACATTATTTTACAAAAATGGTGAGCAGGACTACTAAACAACTCTCTCTAGAACCTTCATTCCATACCCACTCGTGATTTCATTATATTCTCGCCTTTCCGAGAAAAATGGAACAAAAAAGAAAAGGTGAGCTCACTAGCCCAAGAAGAATATTATGACTAAGATAATATCAAATTATAATTAGTCTTCAACAGAAAAATCTAATAGAACAATAGAAACAAGTTTTAAATCAATATTCGCAATGAAAATAATAATTCATTAGAAGAGTTAAGTAGAGGATGAAATCTACTATCTTCTATATATGAATTTAAAAGTTCATCGCTCATCTTTTATCCACTGTAACATCAATCAATATATATCTACGGAATCAAATATTCATCTTTGCTTCTACGGGCCAAAGATATTCATCGATTAGTCATGTTCATCTAAACACTTGTTCATCTTTGCACCACAGGCCAAAGATATTCATCGAGAAATCATTCATCTTTTCGCATCTTCACAAGCCAAAGATATTCAATAATATCATCATTTAAGACCGAGGATGATGAAAAATATTTTAAAGAAACGAATCCAGTGAAATAAAATGACAAAGATTAAGGATTAAGGATTCAGTACTTTGTTTTATCCATGTCAAAAATACCTCAAAAATAATCATAGTGGTGTAAAATTCAAGAATGATCAAAACATGGATATAATCAAAGTTAGTATCCACAATAGATATTTTAGATTTAAAAGGAAAATTTTTATTTTTCGATGAATAAGGTCGTATTCATATGAATAAAGTGTCAGTATCGTGAATAGTGTCGATACGTGAATAATAACTCAGAGACACCTAAAGTTCCAAATTTGATAAAAACTTGGATCAATATTTCAAAGATAATGATATTGAAGAAATAATATCATTACGAAAAAATAATATCCCTTACCTCGAAAGACAATCTTTTAGTTGAAACACGGATATAGTTTATGACTTGAACTTGCAATTGATATAGCAACAAAGACTAAAGTATACTCAAAAAACTCACAAGAATACATTTCGATAATATAGAGAAAACTTCATTTCGTGTGATTTTCAATTCTAACCCAAGTACCTATTTATAGAAAAATGCCGTAACACCAAAGTAGAAAATTTATTAAATATTATTATATTTTCCAAAATCTCATACGCACACTTCTTTCAACTGATTTCAGCCTCTATCACATGTTACATAAGGGCCACAAAATGAAAAACACGTTTGTGTAATTAAAAATATTTTAAACTTCCAAAAATTAATTATTTCGGAGCTTCGAAACTTCAATAATTCACAATAAATAGCCCTTTTGTCAGAAAATTTGAATCTCACTACTTTTTATAGGAAATTCCATTATCTACAACTTTGCAGAAGGAAGTTTTTCCAAATTCCAAACAGAAATTGACCAAAATCCACAAACCAAGCGATTTTACTGTGCTATAATCAAATTTCGGCCAAGAAATGGGGTCCACCGAGCACATAAAACATGCTTTAAATATTTTTGGTAACAAAAATACTCCTCCTCCACATATACTCATATATCCCACATTCATCGTAAAAATATCATCATTATTATTGAAATATAATAATATATTTAAATGAATTATTTTATCGAAAAGATAAAATTTCAATTTTCAACAATTGTCACATTAAAATTTTTCCATCTATATCCACATAAAATCAATATTTTCCTCATCATATGAATCAATAATTAATTATTCACAAATAATATTACGAGAATCACAATATTGACAACCGTGCAGTTCGAGGAAAGAGGGGCTTTCAATAAGAATTTCTCTTCTTTCAGTGCGCAATTAGGTGACTCAAACCTCTCCTTAGAGCCGTAACTTTCTAGACATTGCCAATAATATTATCTAATAATATTATTCAGGATAATATAATTATTGCTTCGATAATGAAAAAATTGTGTAATGACAATTATTAAAACACAAATAATATAAAATATCAACGCAGCAATTATTAAATCAATAAAATACTAAAGCAAGAATTATCGTAACCATTATTGAGTAAGGCCTTCACGTAAGAATCAATAATTGGTGCAATATCGCAAAGCTTATCGTGTGTTTTAACCACCGAGTATTTTAATGAGATAACAGTAATAACTACGGCTGAATTATTTTTAAACAACTTATATTTGTCATTTTCTTCATCCAATCGCTTTCGTTATAGGGCCCATAAAAGATCGCTACTGCGAGTGCATTTAATATTCCCTGACAAAGAAGAATAAAGACCCCAACTTATTATAAATAAAATTGAATTTTCCTTTATTCATTATTCTAAATTAATAAGGGTTAATTTGATATAATTTTTCGTTATGGGTGAAATGTGCAAAGTTTACAAAATAAAGTTAAAGTGGTTATAAAATATTCATTATCATTTGGGAATATTCGTTTGGTCGTGGAATATTCTTTTTTTGTCGGAATCTCCGCATTTATTTGCGCAAGTAAATCATCGGTGGGCCCCTATAACTGAAAAACTATTGGATGAAGGAAAACGACATAAAGATCGAAGTTTTATAAATAACGACGTAAATTGTTACCGCTAACATCGTTGGGTTACCGGTGGTTAAAATACAAGAATACGCGTGGTCGCATAAAAAGAAGACACCAGATCGCATAAAGATTATTGAATTATCGATCCCACGTAGTATAGGCACTACTCAATAATTGTTACAAAGTAGTTATCGCTCAATATTATATTTTATCGATTCAATAATTGTCATATTGATATTTTTGTATCATCGTTGTTTCAATAATTGTCATTACAAAGATTTTCCATTATCAAATCAATAATTCATATTATTTGAATAATATTATCGATAACATTATTGGCAATGTCTAGAAAGTTCTCGCTTCAAGGAGAGGTTTCGTCACCTAATCAGGCTACGCCAAGAAGTGAGAAATCCTTATCGAAAAAGTTCTCTTCCTGAACTACCACCGTCACAAGATCGTGATTCTCGTAATATTATTTTTAAATAATTAATTATTGATTATTATGATAAAGAAAATATTTATTTTATGTGGATATAGATGGAGAAAATTTTTAATGTGACAATTGTTGAAAATTAATATTTTATCTTTTTCTCGATAAAATAATTCATTTAAATATATTATTTTAATAATATATTAACGGTGATATTTTTATAATGAATGTGGGATATATGAGAATATACGAGAGAGTAGAGTATTTTGTGGCATTAAATGTTTAATATATGTTTTTCAGGTGTTCATGGACACAATTTTCGATCTAAAATTTATTATAGACTAAAATCGCCTGCTTATGGATTTTGGTCAATTTCGCTTGAATTTGGAAAAACTTTCTTCTCGCAAAGTTGTAGAGAATGGAATTTCCCATGGAAAGTCGCGAAGTTTTGAATTTTTCCGATAACCGAGCTATTTTTCATTAATTATTGAAGTTTTCTAAAATAAAATGATTTTTATTAAATTAATGGGTGGGACCCACTTTTTGTTGGTGGAAAGTAATACATAATGGGTCAATGGAATTTTTTCAAGGTGGCTGGTCTAATTTCAAATTTAAAGCATGCGAGAGAAATTTGAAAAAAAATATAATAATAATTTTTTATTATTTAGTCTCCTTTCATGCTCTAACATTTTCCTATAAATAGAGGGCTAAGTTAGAATTGAAAATCACACCGTAAACAAAGTTTTCTTTCTCTCTAAATTATCGAGCGATTCTTGTGAGTATATTTTGAGTGTTGCTATACTATATGGTTTCACAAGACTATACCCAAATTCAAATGTAAGACGGTTATTTTGAGGTAAGGGTATTATTTTCTTCTTAAATGATATTTTTTTCTTCAATATCATTACGCCAAGTATCGGTGAACTTTTTTATCAAATTTGAACTTGTTGTGTTTGGGTTACTATTCACGATACTCAAGACTATTCACGATAATACTATCATACACTATTCACTTAATCACTTCAAGACTATTCAATCTAAAAATAAAAATTTTTTTTTCATTCAAAATATCTATTCGGATACTAGCTTTGATCAGATCCATGTTTTGATCATTCTTGAATTTTACACCAATATGATTATTTTCAAGTATTTTCGACACGGGTAAAAACAAAGTATTTAATCCTTAATCCTTAATCCTCGCTCACATTTTGTTTCAATCGATTCGCTTTTTTAAAAATGTTTTTCATCATCCTCACCCTAAATGGTGATATAAATGAATATCTTGGCCCAGTAGCAAAAGATGAACGATTAATCGATGAATATCTTCGCCCCAGAAAGGCAGTAAAAGATGAAAAGTGTGAGATTTAATACGACCAATCGGTGATATAAAATGAATATCTTCGGCCAGTAGAAGGCAAAAGATGATTAAAGATGTATATCGATTGTTATTATGTGGATAAACTATCGATGATGGATTTTTAAACCTGTAAGACAAGAGAATTCTTTCTACGCGACTCTTCTAATGGATTGTTGCTTTCACGATTTATTGATCTAAAACTTGTTGCCTATTGTATTCTATTAGATTTTTCCTCGTCAAGACTAACGATAATTTGTCAGATATTATCTTAGTCATAATATTCTTTATCGGGCTACTGAGCTCACCCCTTTCCTTTTTGTTCCATTTTTCTTCTCGTGAGAGTGGTAACAAGCAGGATCGAAGCTGGGTAATGGAGTGATGGTTCTAGAAAGATGTTTTAATTGCCCTCACTATTTCGTAGAAAATAAAGGTATTAATAATTAATGAGGACTTATTTGGGTGTGTATATTGCCTGTAAGACAATATTTGTATTCAAACTCACAACAGATTGTCGATTCTACACTACATCCAGACATCAAAGTCAGAGTTTGCTTTTATACCATGTATTTTGGGCGACTCGTAACGGGTGTCAGATACCTATTTTGGGGGCGCCACATGCTGGTATCGTAGCTAGTAGGATACGATCTCCATGAGATCTGGGAATGTAACCAGAGGGAGAGACGAGTAAATCCTTCGCTAAAGGTGTCCTACCTAAGCTTATTTGTTTGGCTGGCCATAATATAGATATTACGTGATATGTTAATTTGTTTAATTAACCCTGTTTTTTTATGGCAAGATTTAAGAATGGTCACCGAGAACGTTAACAATGGAGTTTATGAGACCGCGGGAGACGCAGACTCACCAACGAGGAGAACGCAACAACAGTCGGGCAATGTTCCTCCCGCGAACAACGCCATCGAGCAAAACGATGAACGACGGATGTTTGTAAGCTTTTCATAGCTCATGCAAAATCGCACGCAGGAGACGTGTACAAAAAATACGGAGGAAATGATAAGAACGCAAGGCTTTGTCACTACCAAACAATTCAAAGAGTTTGGGACCACCAGATTTCCATGGAAAGTTCTGGATCCGATCAAGGCGTAAACGCGGGTCAAGCAAATTACCAAGATATTCGATGTCTGGGGTGCATTTGAGGAATGTAAGGTTCCATTCGCCACCTTTATGTTTCGGGGGAAGTTAGACATCGTGGGAATCAGTGAAGTTGCACTCACCACCAGATGCACTTAATATGTCTCGGGAAAGATTTCAGAATCGCTCAACGACAAGTACTTTCCGTAAAGTATTGGCTATACGTAAGGAGGTAGAGTTTATTAGACTCTTAATGTAACAAATACGATTTGTCTCAAAGACGAGGCAAGGTTCGCAGAATTATCCAGTGCTCAGACCTCATTCGTGGAGAATGAGGAACGAATGACGCGAGATGTTTCGAGAGGTCTAAAACCGTAGATTCGCCAATACCTTATCTCTCATAAATTTTCTCTCAGATTCGGGAGATGTTGTCAATGTGGCTCGCTTATTAGAAATAGATAAATGAGATACTCAACCGAGGGACCACAATCGTGGTAGTCATCGTAACGATGATAACCAAATGAGGAGGAAAGAATACTTGACAAAGCCAGAACCACTGTGTGGTAATCGTGGGATACGATAATAGAGAGGTGACTCAAGTGGAAATTTCGTAAAGAGAAGATTCAACAACGACGGAAGATATCAACTAAGCAAAGACCAAAGACCAACAACAAATGCTGGGAGGAGAACGACCGCCGCTAGATGTTACAAATGCGGAAGGAGGGACATATCACCAAACCGTCCACAACAATCCAAGGTATGTTATAACCGTGGAAAGGAAGGCCACATCGCCGAGATCAGATTATCGCGAAACCAAGTTCATAGGAGTGGTGATTCCAAGGGTCATTCCTGATAAGTTAAATCACGCTTTCTCGAAGAAAGCTTTTGTCGCGATCGACAAAACGCGAGGAACCCAAACGAGGTGATCACGTAAGCTAATCTTCAATTTCGCAAGTTTATACCTTACTAGATAATTTGCTTCTACCCATTCTTTATCTCTCCCGCCAGGCTCAACGCTTAAACTCGACCGAGAAATTAGATTTTGATTTATCTCGCTGAAACTCCGCTGGGTGAAACCTTCGTTACATCTACAGCTTATAAATCTTGCATGATCCAAGTTGGCACTATCACATTACCCGCTGATCTTATCTCTTTAAAGATACTTGCTTTTGATGTGATTTTAGAATCGATCGTTAACCACCATCACGCCAAAATTGATTGTTTTCGTAAGTGTCATAGTTTTCATATTCCTAACCAACTCGTCATATACTTAATTCAAACCACTAAACCACTAAAATCACCATCGCCATATCAAGCCACAAAGCTATTCGCTTATTGAAAAACGGATGTCAAGCTTTCTTAGCCCATGTTATGGATTTGAATAAAGACAAGTCGATTTGAATAATATTTCGTGGTTAGAGAATTCTCGATGTATTTCAAGAGCTTCCCTGCCTACCCCGTAACGTGATGTCAATTCTTTATCGACTCGAACCGCACAAAGCCCATTTCTAAAACCCCATATCGAATGGCTCCTATTGAACTTCGTGGAGTTAAAAGTCCAACCACAGGAGTTATTAGACATCTGCTTCATCTGGCCCCAAGACGCCTCTCGGGGGGGTGCCCTGCTTTATTCAGAAAAGAAAAAGACGGAGATGCGATTTCAGACGACTATCGAGAATCGAACCATGTCACCATCAAGAATAGTATCCGCCACCTCGCATCGATGACTCGCTCTCACCCGCCATAAGGAGCGCAATTCTTTTCAAAGATCGATCTTCGCTCGATATCATCACCAAGATTAAAACCGAGGATATTCCAAAGAGACGATTCGTGACTCGACACGCGCATTATGAATTTTGGTCACGTCTTTTGATCGACTAATGCCCCGCCGCTTTCATGGATACGATGAACCGTATTTAAGGAATATTTCGATCGGGCTCGTTGTTGTTGTTTTTATCGATGACATCCTCATCTATTCCAAAAGCCGCGAAGAAGATCACGAAGACCATTCGTTCGGTACTACAAAGACTTCGTGAACACAAGCTTTTTATGCCAAGTCAAGAAACGCGAAGTTCGCTCGAGGAAGTAAAGATTCCTCGGGCACGTGGTGTCAAAACAAGGAGATCGCTGACCCGGCCAAGATCAAGCAATACAAAGTTGGGAGCAACCAAGTTTGCATGGATCAAGACGCAGCCTTTTCTCGGGCTTAACCGGTTATTATCTGAGATTTGTGGAAGGATTTTTCGAATCGCCATTCGCTAACTCACCGACTTCTAAGGATGCAAAATTTTATGGAGCGAGGAACGCGAGAAGAGTTTCCAAGAGCTCAAGAGAGACTCATTTCTAAGACTGTTTCGACAATACCATCCGGTTTCGGATGGATTTGTTATCTACAAATGATGCTTTCTCGCAAAGGGTTGGGATGTGTTCTCACGCAACACGGGAAAGTCATAGTTTACGCCTCACTTATTAACTCAAAGAATACGAGAGGAATTATCCTACTCATGATCCGAGTCAGCAAAGCAATGGTTTCAAGGCCAAGATATGGAGACACTACAGACGGGAGAAAAGAGATTTATACTTGATCATAAAAGCCTCAAATATTTCTTCACCCAAAAGAACTCAACACGCAAGAACGACGTCATCGGAGTCGTTAAAAGATTACGATCACACTATTCAATATCATCCCGAAAAGCGAACGTAAGAATCGACGACAAGTAGAAGATCATACGCAAAGACGAAAAGCGATATTGTCAACGCAAAGGCCCATTTTATATGATTTACAAAGGATGGAGGTAGAATTAAAGACCTGTGGACCCACATAATGATGATGGTAATATACAAGTAGAACCGACTTTAATCGATAAAGTTAAAGTCGCCAAGCTACGAATTGGGCCGATATGTATGAAGAAAGAAAGCAAGAAGGAGCTATTCCGCAAGAAGAATCGATGAGAAGGAATACTTCGAGTCAATTCTAGACTTTCAAGGCTCCTAACGATTCTCGACCAAGATAAAATCACGATGGAGGCACACAACACCCCGCTCAGTAATCCATCTCGGGAGTACCAAAATGTATCACGATATTCACATACATTTTGGTGGAACAATAATAAGAGAGAGATCATGAGTTTATCTCAAGATGTTTAACTCGTCAACGCGTAAAAAAGTGAAGATCAAGTGCCAAAAGGTCCATCAGAACCACTGAGATTCCTGAATGGAAACGGGAACACATTACTATGGATTTTGTTATGTGTCTTCCCAAAGTTTCTCAAGCGCGTAGATGCAATTTGGGTTATCATTGATAGATTAACCAAGTTCCGCCCATTTCTTACCGATACGCCGAGACTTATCCCTCGAACGCCCTCGTCAGATGATTTGAATGAGATCAGACGATCGCACGGCACGCCAAGATCCATAGTTTCGGATCGCGACCCGAGATTCACTTCAAGATTTTGGGTTACAGAAAAGCTACGGGCACGGATTTATTTATTGGGCTTCAAAGATACCATCCTCAAACCGGACGGACAATCAGAGAGACTATTCAAACCTCAAGATCTATTAAGACTCGTGGTCCTAGATTTCAAAGGAAGTCGATAAGACTCTACCATCGGTGGAATTCTCCTACAACAACAAAGCTTATCGTTAAAGATAAAAATGGCTCCATTCGAGGCGTCAGATGGATTTAAAATGTCGCTCTCCAAAGATACCGGGACGAAAGGGAGAAGAACATTGTTGGGACCGTAATTAAGACGCACGACTACGTAAAAGATCCAAATGATTCGACAACGATTCAAACTTCACAAGATCGATAAAAGAGTTATACCGATCTTCATGTAAAAGGACGGAGTTTAATATCGAGATCATGTATTGTTACGTATCGCTTCCATGGAAAGGAGTTACAAGATTGGGAAAAAGAGGAAAGCTCAATCCAAGGTTTTGTTGGTCCATTCGAGATTCTCGAATCATCAGAAACGAGCCTATAGACTCGCTAAGCTATTCTCCAAAGATGTCTCGTGTTCACAATGTATTCCATATATCTATGCTTCAGAATACGTGAAAGACCCCAACCACATTATCGCATTGTAACTGCATTTAGATAAATCAAGATTTAACCTACGAGAGAGACACCTGCTGAGATTTTGATAGAAAGAAGATGTCTTACGACGAAGGTTATACCACAAGTTAAGGTTTTCATGGAGAAACCATGCAATCGAGGAAATGATACGGGAGTTGAATCGAGACGAAAGCGAGGTACCTCACCTTTTCGATATACTGTGACGACGCCAATTTCGAGGATTTAAATTTCATAAGGAGGGAGGTCAGAAGACCCCAACTTATTATAAATAAAATTGAATTTTCCTTTATTCATTATTCTAAATTAATAAGGGTTAATTTGATATAATTTTTCGTTATGGGTGAAATGTGCAAAGTTTACAAAATAAAGCAAGTTGGTTATAAAATATTCATTATCGTTTGGGAATATTCGTTTCGTCGTGGAATATTTTTTTTTTCGGAATCTCCGACGACTTTGCAAGTAAATCATCGGTGGGCCCCATAACTAAAAAACTATTGGATGAAAGAAAACGATAAAGATCGAGTTTTATAAATAACGACGTAAATTGTTACCGCTAATAACACCGTTGGGTTACCCGGTGGTTAAAATACAAAGAATACGCGTGGTCGCATAAAGAAAGACACCAGATCGCGCATAAAGATTATTGAATTATCGATCCTTACGTAGTAAGGCACTACTCAATAATTGTTTATAAAGAAGTTATCGCTCAATATTATATTTTATCGATTCAATAAATCATCATATTGATATTTTCAGATCATTGTTGTTTCAATAATCATCATTACACAAGATTTTCCATTATCAAATCAATAATTCATATTATTTGAATAATATTATCGATAACATTATTGGCAATGTCTAGAAAGTTCTCGCTTCAAGGAGAGGTTCGTCACCTAATCAAGGCCAAGAAGTGAGAAATCCTTATCGAAAGTTCTCTTTCCTGAACTACCGTCGGTTACAAGATCGTGATTCTCGTAATATTATTTTTAAAATAATTAATTATTGATTATTATGATAAAGAAAATATTTATTTTATGTGGATATGATGGAGAAAATTTTTAATGTGACAATTGTTGAAAATTAATATTTTATCTTTTTCTCGATAAAATAATTCATTTAAATATATTATTTTAATAATATATTAACTGTGATATTTTTTATAATGAATGTGGGATATATGAGTATATGAGGAGGTAGAGTATTTTGTGGCATTAAATGTTTAATATATGTTTTTGTGTGTCATGGACACAATTTTCGATCAAAATTTGATTATAGATCATAAAATCGCCTGCTTATGGATTTTGGTCAATTTTCGCTTGGAATTTGGAAAAACTTTCTTCGCAAAGTTGTAGAGAATGGAATTTCCCATGGAAAGTCGCGAAGTTTTGAATTTTTCTCGATAACCGAGCTATTTTCTACTTAATTATTGAAGTTTCGAAAAATAAAATAATTTTTATTAAATTAATGGGTGGGACCCACTTTTTGGTTGGTGGATAAACACACATGGGTCATAATTTTTTTTCAAAATGGTGGTGGTCTTATTGAATTTTAAACTTAGCACATATAGAGAAATTTAATAAAGAAAATAATATATTTTATTATTTTAGTCTCCTTTCATGCTCTAACATTTTTTATAAAAAGTAGGCTAAGTTAGAATTGAAAATCACACCGTAAACAAAGTTTTCTTTTCTCTCTAAATTATCGAGCGATTCTTGTGAGTATATTTTTTGAGTGTTGCTATACTATAAGTTTCACAAGACTATACCAAACCAAATTGTAAGACGGTTATTTTGAGGTAAGTGGGTATTATTTTCTTCTTAAATGATATTTTTTCTTCAATATCATTACGCCAAGTATTGGTGAACTTTTTTATCAAATTTGGAACTTGTTGTGTTTGGGTTACTATTCACGATACTCAAGACTATTCACGATAATTTACACTATTCATTAATCATTTAAGACTATTCAATTAAAAATAAAAATTTTTCTTTTTGTTCAAAATATCTATTCGATACTAGCTTTGATCAGATCCATGTTTTGATCATTCTTGAATTTTACACCAATATGATTATTTTCAAGTATTTTTGGATACGGGTAAAACAAAGTATTTAATCCTTAATCCTTAATCCTCGTCATTTTGTTTCACCGGATTCGCTTTTTTTAAAAATGTTTTTCATCATCCTCACCCTAAATGGTGATATAAATGAATATCTTTGGCCTCAGAAATAAAAGCAAAAAGATGAACGATTAATCGATGAATATCTTTATTCAGTAGCAAAAGATGAAATGAACAGTGTGTGAGATTTAATACGACTAATCGGTGATATAAATGAATATCTTCGCCCAGAAGGCAAAGATGATTAAAGATGTATATCGATTGTTATTATTGTGGATAAACTATCGATGATGGACTTTTAAACCTGTAAGACAAGAGAATTTTTTCTACGCGACTCTTCTAATGGATTGTTGTTTCACCAGATTTGTTGATCTAAAACTTGTTGCCTATCAGATTCTATTAGATTTTTCCTCGTCAAGACTAACGATAATTTGTCAGATATTATCTTAGTCATAATATTCTTTATCGGGCTACTGAGCTCACCCTTTTCCTTTTTGTTCCATTTTTCTTCTCGTGAGCGGTAACATAAAGCAGGATCGAAGCCTGTAAAATGGAGTGATGGTTCTAGAAGATGTTTTAATTGCCCTCACTATTTCGTAAAATAAAGTGTATTAATAATTAATGAGGACTTATTTGGGTGTGTATATTGCCTGTAAGACAATATTTGTATTCAAACTCACAACAGATTGTCAGATTCTACACTTACATCCAGACATCAAAGTTGTAGTTTGCTTTCTATACCATGTATTTGGCGACTCAGAACGGGTGTCAGATACCTATTTCTTCCGCCGTTATTTTCATAAAACATTTTGTCGTTTTTTCAATCCAAATGATAATTCCGTTGCATAGGGGTCCACCAATGATTGTGTCGTTGTACGAATATTCCCTGTTAAAATGAATATTTTCCGACCAATCGAATATTATATAACAACTTGCATACTTTGCAAAATTTATAAATATTACCCACAACTATAACATTATATCAAATTCACACCATAATATTAAAAAAAATATTTTGAAAAATTTAAATCTTTATTCATAAACTTTGGGGTCTCACAAAGACAATGGAGATAATTATATGTCAAGAGAAGACTCATCATTGGAAAGAACATAATAGCAACCTTCTCATTTTTCTTTGGGGTCTATTGGGTCAACCAAGGATAATTCTCGAGTCATATGGTATTTATTATAACTTAGATGCATGGCCTCCCATGTACGAATGTTTCCTTGAACATTTTTCAAATATTTTAATTTCTAAAACAGTTATTGACTGTACATTTATGTAATGTATCAGTGTGAGGTGTTATCCAAATAAAGGGATGAGTCACAATTGGTATTAAAACTCACAGTATATGTGTTGTTGTATTTTGCACGACAATTATAATAATAAAGTTGTAGTTGTTTTCTGTACCATGTATTTGGCGACTCAAAATGAGTTCGGTGGATTGGACCTATTTTAGAGGCGTCATATATTATGTACAACTTTAACATAACATATATTAAGGGACGAATAAAGTAATCAGAGTATTATATTATAGTGATGTAATAAAATGCGAGTTTTTTACATAGATACCTTGAGATTACTTTAAAATTTTATTATGAGTAATTTGAAAAGGTTCGACTAAGACTTACTGAAACGGTGTTTGGGAATTACTTAATTTATAATATTTTTTTATTATTTTTAGTTTTCACAATAAAAGTGTTATTGTAAATGTATAGCGACGGATAGCGACACTTTTGTTGTGGAAATAATATTTTTTGTTGTAAATTTAACAATTTCCTATCTTATACTCTCCCGTCCCTTAATAGTATAAATTGTTTTAGAGTTGTGCATGAGTATTAAGGAAATGATTGTATAACATTAAATATAATATCAATTGTCTTGTCTTTGTATTGAAAAAAAAGAGTATTATTTATTGGACATAAAATTATGAGAGAACCCAAGTTATTGAAGTATTTAATAACTGGGGTAATATTAAAAACTAAATAATTAATCCTTACTTAAAATTCTCAAACGATAAATATTAAGAAATAAAAATATTTATTTAAAACAATTTATATTAAGGGACAGAGAGAGTATATTTTTTCTCTTTTTTTTAAGACAAAGAATTAACATGAAAACTCAAACCACTCTAAATAATTTATTTTTAAGAGCTAATTTAAGTAGAATTAATCATTTGTACTATTTGGCGTAACAACTGCTCCTACTGAACTAAAATATACTATATTCGTATCAAATTAGATATGCAATTTGATTTTTAAAATTAAACGATGACATAAAATTTTAAAATTAGTATGATTTGTATAAATTTAGAATGAATTAAATTTTGTAATTAATAATTTTTTTTTATATTATACAATTATAATAATTGTATCAACTAAAATTAAATAAATTCACATTAATTTAAATTTAAATATGTCGTCATTTGAACTCAAAATTCTAATTTTAAAACAAAGGGAGTATAAAAGTTAGAAGGTACAGTAATTTTGCTTTATCAATTGATTTTTATATAAGAAGGCAAGGAGCCAAAGAGCCTGTTTAGGTTCAAATTACTTGGTATTTTATTTGACTCTAGAGGCAGCTAATGGACACGTTGTGAAGCTAATCCCAACCTTGTGAGTTGTTTGAATTAAAGGGTTTACTTTATTGTACCATTTTATTAATTTTTTCAAAACTTGTCACATGTTCATAAAAATAATCAAGTTTCAACTTTATATTTATATACCTTTTATTTATAATTTTAAATTTCGTACTTGGACAAATTTTGTTAAGCTTACCCACATTTTGAATGGTGATGGAGAGCATGCATTTGGTCCCAACTACTAAAGTTTTTTAATTTTATTTTTTTCAAGTTCAACCAACAATTTTGCTACTATTAACATATAAACCCCCAAACAGAGAGCAGCCCATGTAAAAAGGGATCATTTTATACCAGGAAAACATGTGTAAATATACAAGAACATAAAGAGACGAGGGGAAGAGAAAAATGATGACTAGTATGAGGTCTAATGGGCAAACAGATTACAATAAATTACAGAGCCTTGCAGAGAATATAAGCTATGTATAATAAGAGTAGCCAGACAAAATTGCTTGGGGTCAAAACTCAGAAATGGAGTCCATGGTGGTGACGTTTCCTTTGTGGTGGCCTTCCTCGTCTTCTCCATTTAAAGGGTTCTACCCAATTCCCATCCTCCTTCACGGCTTGCTCCCACCGCTCCTTAAATATTTTAAGCTCTAATGTAGATTGTCTCCTTGTCTGCTCAATCCATTTCAGATTACGAAACATTAGTCACTACTCTATTTGGGAGATCATAAACAACTTTCGAATGTTAATCCAACAAACCTATTCCTTGCCTACCCTACACACACAGCATGGTTTAATTGACATGGTCAACTTGGAGCATAGTTCATGAACCCCCCCATCCCCCCCCTCCCTACCCCTACCCCTATTTATCATTCTTGTACCCTTAAGAAAATCAAATGGGAATCGAGTAAATTTCAAAACTAGGGGTCATAATAAGTTTTTCGCAAATGTTGAATCAATATTTGAAATCAATGGGACATTAAGGAATGAACTCTATAAACATGGTAAATGTCCTATTCACATCCCTCGAGAGAAAAGCCATAATCCGTTAAATGGTATGGTATTGGTAACGACTACAGCCATTCCGAGGAAGATCCTTTATGATCATCCCCAAAGGTCAGGTAATCCCAATTAATTTACTCAAAAGAGAATGAAGATTTGAAATGACAGCTATTATCGGTTAAGTTATCTCACCTCAGCTCGCACATCAACATCATGTCTCTGAAAATCACATGCAAACTATAAGTGAAAATCAAAAATGGCCAGAGCATAGAAAAATATTTGATGAAGAATAAAGTCATTATTGCTCGTATAATCATATATCTCCACAAAAAATGTAAAAAAATAAATATTGAATGTGAACAAGCGGAGATTTGAAAAGGGAAGACAAAAGAATTAGAGAGCAAAAGGAAGTATACCTTCAACAACTCTTCAGATTTTGAACCCTGCATACAGACAAAAGAAAAGCTAAGATAATGCCAGTGCCAAAAATGTAATGCAATTCAAAGACAGCTTCACAAAAGCAGAAGTATATTAGTCACTAACCAACAAATTTAGTAGTTTTCATCAAGAAAAATGGAAATATGTGTATATATATATATATATGTGAAATAATGAAAAGGACTGCTTTTATAAAAACAAATAATAGATCATGATAAATATGAAATTATTATTAAATTCAGCACATACAAAAGCAAACTCTTGGTCTGCATTATAAGTTTGATATTGAGAACTTCAGACAGAGACATGAAACAAAACTATTTTACGGTACACAAAATTGATTTAGGACAAAAAAAATAAAATATTTTGAGCAATATCTAGTTAGGCAAATAACCTTTTTTGCAGATGGCCCACCCAAAGTTTGTATACCCTGATGAACAACATATTCACTATCAACAACTCCCACATTCTTTGTGCGGTCCCCCTGTGAAAAAACAAGATTAATAACTAGCGGCAAATACACCTAAAAGTAGTTATATTTAGATAGCCTCACCTGTGCACAATAGCCAAATTTCATGTCCATTCCCCATCCATGAACAAGATCATTCTGACATAAAAATAAGCAGGGCTTATAAGGATTCATTAACCTAAGCTAATAGAGAAGAGACAAGAAGCTGCAATTCGTTTTCCAATTTAGCACAAGTAACGCACAGAGATTAAAAAAGATTTAAATTCAATGATACGCAAAGCTTCAGTAGCAAAATAAACTCTACAACAAAGTTCGATAAAAACAAAAATTAGTAACAGTAAAATCAAACTGGTTCCCTATCTAACACCAGTTCAACTCAACGACCACTTTTATCGCAAACTAGTTGGGGCAAGCTAAAAACGAATCTCAGATGTAAGGGTAGATGTAGAAAGGGAGGGAGGAAAAGAAAAAGATAAAACAGATAAAAATAGAAGGAATAAAATAAAATATAGAAATATATGGAAATAAATTTTAGGCAGGGAGGAAAAAAAGAATATAACACAGATAAAAATAAAAGGAATAAAATAAAATACAGAAATATATGGAAATAAATTTTTATGAAAAAAAACTTACCCACATAGAGAATTATATATATATATATATATATATATATATATATATAATATGCCAAGGTAAAAACAAGGGGAAAGAAACCCAAAAATGTATTGTTCTTGCAGAACTTGAGAGGTGGGTGCTCTTGCAGAAGAAAGATCTAATAATATACCTGAATTAGATGCCATGCACAATGCCAAGCAGATCTTGAGAACACTGGAGCCATTCCTTCAACAAATCTGCAAATATGATTTTACTCATGTCACACTAACAAGAAGAAAATTCAATTAAACATTGAAAGTAGTGCACTGAAATCAGTTTATTTTATGAATAGTTAATGTGTTCTTCATATTATAAGGAACTACTGAAATTTGATACAAGCTGTTTCAGCGACAGGACTTGGTAGTTTGATTAACATGCATAGTTGTCACGGCGCCATGGCGAGTCATGGCGACTGCCTGGCGTCCGTATGGCGACAAGTCGTTTACAACGTGCAATTTATATATTATTTATTTTACTTAACAAGTATATTGGCAATAAAATTTCATATACATTAAAACTCAAAACATAACACTATGGAATAACATTAAAGGCATAATTATGTAAATACTTAGCAATAACAATTCAAAAACAAAACACTTGATATTAAAAATTAGTAAAAGAAATGAAGAATTCAACAAACACCACATCGAAAATAAAATTGCAACCATCACAAATATGTAGTTTGATAAAGATGTGTCGAATCCGATTACTGATAAGTTTTTTTAGCATTTTATTTCATTTCTCCCTGGTTTTTAATCGATGAGTCATGAGTTTTTAATTGGTGGGTCATGGGTTAATGGATCAGCCAGAGCTGCTAAGGCGTCCAAGGCGTCGCTAAGGCGTCCAAGGCGCCCGCCTTAGCAGCTCCACCTCAAGGCGCCCATCGCCGTATCAATTTTTCAACGCCTAGGCGACGCCTTAACAACTATGTTAACATGTTGAAACCAATTAAGAATGTCATAAACAAGTCCGACAAAAACTAGATATCAATATCTGTGGTGTATATATAGTAACTTACTAACTTACCCAGTGCATGGTGGACCCTCACTGTCACGTGAACACTTTGTACTTCCTCTTGTATCATATACTCTTCTGCAACAAGTTAATTACCTTGGTATTAGCATAAGAAGAATTCAAAAAATACTCCTTCCTTTCCACAAAGAGTCCCATTTGCAAATTTCAAACTTTAAAAATAATTTTTGTTTGTAACCACCCCTAAATTTATTGAGCGGTTTAGTTTAATAGTGATGACATAATAATGAAATTGTAATGGTAAAAACTTGAAGACATTGTGGCATGATAAATGGGACTCTATTTTTGGACCCCCTTTTTTTTTTTTGCAAATGGGACCTTTTTTGTGAAACAGAGAGTACTATATCATCAGTGAAATATTAGAAACTGACAAACTTACCTATGAATTTTTTTTGTCCTACTTCGTACGGTTATCCTGTGATGTATATCAGTTGAATTTGGGTCTAAAGCAGGCTGAGATATCTCCAGTCCTTCGGATTTCACAATTTCCAAGTATCTGAATACAAAGAATAACAATCAAAGAATATATATAACCTACAGAAAAATTTAATACTACAATTAAAAGGTAAAACGATGCTAACTATAGCCACACATAATCACATTAATCAATTACCCCTGTGTATTGTCTTAACCTGTATTACGGTAAAAGGATAATTGAATGCCTTCAAGTACGGATATATGACGATAGCAGAGATAGATAGAGACACTTAGAGAGAGGGTAAAGACTTGCAGACTGCAGTAAAACTATATACTAGAAATAAGAAAAAAGAAAGAAAAAAGCACAGGCCTTCACCTTAAAGACGCATGTTCCCGTGATTTACATACAAATATTGTATTAAGTGTGCGCACACATTTTCACAAACAAATATCTTTGAAGGAAGACAAAATTAGAAAACACGCTAAAAGATTGTCCACTAGGTGCACTACAAGTCTACAAGTACCTTCTCGGGTTAAAATGCTCAACCCCCAAATCTTCATCCCACAGAAATATATAATCATAAATGCCAACAACTGACGGATGTAGAAAGCGTTTTGCAAACCACCTGAAGCAAGAAAAACATGTCCACACAAACTAGAATTAGAAACAGTTAAACGAACATAGTTAAATTAAACCAACACTGTCCTCACTGTCCTTTAAAGGCATTTGTCAAAATAAAACTTCAAAAAGAAAATAAAAATTAACGTCATTCAAACACATTTGATAGGCCTCCAGGGAGCTGTTTTACTAAGAAAATTGGAACCATAAACAATGAATTTTCTTCTAATTGAAGATAAAACTCAAGTGATACTTAGAAAATAATAAAGAAGAACAAACTAATAGTGGTTAGTCTTACCACTTTGTTTGGTTCTGAGCAACAATATGTATGGCGTCGTTGCTCCATTCAAGATTCCACCACCCATCCACTTTGCCATCATAATGGAACAAAACAATTGTAAAATTCTCTGAAAGAAACTGAATCCAATTATATCAGGCTAAACGGTTTATGTTGTGACATGCCAAAGATTAATGAACAAACAATATGAATGAATTATACCTTTTGAACAATAGTATCAACATTATCCATCTGTTTAATACCAACAGGAATTGCAAGCAAGTAACAAGGGCCGGAAACATTTGCCTAATTCAAATATGTAGACAAGTAAATGAAATGATCACCTTAATAAAAAACTTTTCATAGAATTTGTACATAAGAACTGCTAGTTTTAGAATGTTAGGAATCCACTGAAATTCCATGTATATGATGAACTAATTGTCTTAGGAGTACAAGAGCACTAATCAAATGCAGTCTGAATAAGTGCATAACTGCATATTGCTGCCAGAGATAACAGGATAAGAATCCAACCTTTGACTTGGAACTACTGGTGAACCACAGAGGTTTCATGTTCAGATCAGATCTAGCGTGAATGATGCCACGAGGTAAACCCTTCAAACTTGTGGATTCCTCCCCCACTTCCTAGACAAAACATCACAAGCACCTTATTGTTAATAACAGTTAAAAGGAACATTTGCCTTGAATTATCCAGTCCCTGAAAGTGGAATAGGCCAGATAAAGAACCCCAAAAGATTCAAAATTTACTTACACACGTTATTCCATACAACAATGAGATTTCAGATTTCATGTGTTTTGCATAAAGAGAGAGTAGTGCATAAAGGGAAATGAAGGAGAAACTAGAAAGTAATATATCATTACCTGTAATGCATATAGAGGATACAATTCTGAATCCAACTGATGACACAAAAACACATGGGTAAACCATTAGTGGAAACACCATGGAAAGAAAGGTAAAACTAGAAAAGTAAAAGACAGTGAAACTTGATGTATGAGGGATTTTCCAGATAGCCATTTCAAAAGATATATTATCAGGAAAACAACACAGCTGGTGGCAAAAACCTTTATTACAACACAGTGTCTTAATAAAGACTTAGGGCAATATGTCTGCACACTTCAATGACCAAACCATGTGTGTCCACTGTCCACATATGCATGTGTGTGTCTAATGCTTGCTTGGCTTTTAAAATTTTGACTACTATTCTTGATAACCACATGATGTCATCGCAAAAGTTGTTTAGGAATTACATGATAATAGTATCTAAAAACCTTCAAAGTGACCCCTAAATTGCCTGAAGCCATTAGAATTAGAAGTTCATGTAGTCAATCCAATTGGTCCACAAGATCACACAAATAAAACCATAGATGTTGTTGTCATACCTTTGTCTGCTGATACTGATAATTTGTAGTTCTATACACGACGATCAACATTACTGTGCAAACAATTCCCATAAACGGTTTCATCTTAACCTCACAAGTGCCCTGCAGTTTCCAGTATACACAGTGAAAATCCCTTTAAACAGTTTCAATCATCAACAATAATGTATAACATGTCAACCAGAACACCTCTTTATCTAGGTTTAACAACATACCCCATCAAACAAGACATGTCTTTTTCTCAGCAGCCACCTCCATGATTTAAATGCCCTCATAGACAAATAAATATACTAGATATTCTCATACCAAGCTGCATCCAACAAATGCATAGCAACTAATATCAAAGATAATTCTGAATGTTTGCTGAGTCATTTCAGACAACAAATTTTATTACAACTTTTGGCAGAAGATAGAAATTACAAGGAGAAATTTTTTTTAAGCTCAATTTAGTTACCTAAATTTTGCACTATATAGATCTTATAAGGACAAAAATTAGTACAAAAAGAAAGTCCACCACCAACTATTAAAGTTCAAATCTTGATTATGAATCAAATCATCCTTCTGAAATTCACAAACACTATCATCAAAAAGTAGTTATTTTTGTTTCTTTTGCGTGTCCATAGTATTGATTATTTGAAGGGCGAATGACAAAACTGTCCTCCTAAGTTTGGCCGAAAAGCAATTTTGTCCCTCAAAATTTAGAAATCGTCAATCAATAAGTATTTTAAAACAACAATTCTATTCCCTTTTGGTCGGTCCGATCATATTCTTGCCGGAAATTGCCAAATGTCAATTTTTTTTTATGTTATATGTACTAATTATCTACAAACTTGAAGCATTATACATTTTTAAAACTGTAGTCATACATGTATTTTGAATATTAATAATCTAAATAGTTATTACAAAATTAAAACCAATATCAAAATAATAGATTAGCTAACCAGTCTTCATCACTCATTAAACATTCAAATATGAAAACCTCTTCTAACCCTTAGGTATGACTAATTTTATGAAACATGTAATCAAAATACACCATTAAAAAACAGAGTTTTCCTTCTTAATGTGTGAATAGATTTCAAGAAGTGCATGAACTAGTTCAGAAACATGGATTAATATGAATAGAAGTATAAGAGAGAAATGAGTTTTCATCTTATATCAATATAAGGAATGAAAAGCCAAATTAACTGTGACGCCCCCAAAATAAGTATACATCACCTATTCTGAGTCGCCATATACATGGTACAGAATACAAATACAACTTAATAATACAGTTGTCGTGTAAAATACGATAAAACATAAATTGAGAGTTTTAATAAGAATATTGTCATCTAGACAATATCCGCTCTCAAAGAAGTCCTCATTACATTTATTGTCACACTATTTAACAGAATAGTGAGGACTACTAATACTATCATCTGGACCGTCACTCCGTTCCCCGACTAGTCCCGGCTATGTTCTCATTTCCTGAAGAGAACAGTGAAAGAAAGGGGTGAGCTCAACTAGCCCAGTAAGAAATATTATGACTAAGATAATGTAGAATAAATTATCATTAATCTTCAACAATGTTAAACTGATAAAATATAACAAACATCAAGTTTAAGCTGCGGTGAACAAGCAATCCATTAAAAGAGTCAAGTAGAGAATAAAATCTACTATCTTTTATGATTTAAAAGGTTTTTTCATCACTTTTATATTTGAGACTCAAATTTTAATAAATAATCAACATCATCCCCACTACTACGACCGAGGATATTCATTAGTATCACAACCACAAATTATTCATGCACTACGGGCCAATGATATTCGTGTATTCATCAATGGTCATGATCATGCCAACAATCGTCCATCGATGCACTCACGGGCAATAAGGATTTTTACCACATTATTTGTAACATTACGGTCGTGATCTCGTATTTTACTCGGACTCGGCGAGTTTTAGATGGAGTACTGGTGTCGACCACGATCCGAACACGGTCTTGAGTCTTGAGGATTTGTGTCGGATCTGGCGAGTTCAATCCGGACACGGTGAGCGAACGAAGCGGTGAAAGGCGACATCTTGTGAATGAAGTCGAAAGTACAAAAAAGCTATGGCTCGACACGAAAAGCTAATGGGTTGGGGAAAAATGGGGATCAAAAATCCTAAATCTATTTCGGGGAAGAGTCAAAGAAAAAGACCGAAAAGAGGAGAGAGTAAAAATTGAAACTTAATCGCATGACTTCAAGGTTTATCATCTACTACCGTGTACATCTTCTTCTTCGATTTCTTCTTCTTCTTCTTCTTCTATCTCGATCTTCTTCTCTTACGGTCTTCTCCTCTTACGATATTCTCCTCTTCATCTTCTACCAATTCTTACTTACCGAGGTCCAGGAGAGAACGAGATATAGATGTTGTATAATTTATTTATTTTTTGTTTGGGAACTTGGACTGGTTTAGGCTACCGCCATGATATATATATATATATATATATATATATATATATATATAAGTTATAATATGATATATTTTAATAATATATATTTAATGTGGTTAATGTAATCTGTTGGACTGCTGCTACGTTTTGAGAAGTGAATAATATGGCATACAAATAATATATATTTAATGTGGTGAATGGGTGAATGCATTTTTTTTTTCATTTTGGGAATGTTGTATATTTTGAAGAGTGCAGTTATATAAGAGACTCTATTTTATTAACAGCAAAAAAGAAAAATACAAATAGTTTTTTTTTTCCTCTCTTTTTCTTGGTATGTGTATAATTGAAATTACAACACTCAACTTTGAAAAACGTGCTTAATTTTGTTTTTCCTTTGTGTAATGAATAAGAGAGTATAAAAAAAACGTACTAATTAAATTTACAGTGAACTAATAAGCATTGCATGGAATTTGATTTTATATATCAATTTTGAGAGAAAAAACATCGATAACTAGATAATTGAATTTTTTTTATATAAATTTAATGCTCTATAATTGAATTACATCAATATATATCTAATTGGATTAAAAAAAATGTTAATAATCCCAATTCCCACCCACTCATAACCCCACCCACTCATAAATTATTAATTGAATTGAGTCATAATCCTACCCATCCCTATTCCCTACTTTACGTGTATACATTGTACTAAGTACTAACTAGAAGTAAAATGTAAGTAGCTGCGAGGGACCCACACCGGGCCCAATTCAACATTTGCTACTTAGCTTGTAGAATTAATTTACTTTGACCCCAAATATCCCACCCACCCGTCCGTTCACTGTGTTAAAAAAATCCCCAATTTCCAAAAACCAGAGAGAACCCAATCAGCAAGAATGGCGTCCTTTAAATTGATAGTTAATTCCAGTGATAAAGCGTCCAAATCCCCTCCTCACATGTTCGTCTTTCCTAATCTCTCGGAAATGTCATCACTAAATCTCTTCGCCCATCAATTTGCTTCTAGAGCCAAATTCGATGATAAGCATTTGTGGAATCATGTTCAAGTTGCCGCCACGTACAGTGATGATGGTGGAGGAAATCGAACTTGGATTTGCAACTCATCGCAACAAAAAGTTATTGGATCATATACAAAAGTCAAGGGACTATGATTTTGTTTGCTAGACTAGTATTATAAGATTACTAAGTATCTTTGGACTAAGGAACTCCTCCCTATTTTGTTAAGATTCTGGATTAATCAGGTCTATGTTTACCATGTCTATTAGAATTATTAATAAATTGTAATTCCTATTTCCTAAAGTTTACGCTCATTTGTCTGTAACAGTAACGTTATGTGAAGTTGACAACTACCAGTTTGCGATGCTAGTAATCATTTATGAGGTTGAGGTACTCTCAAATCCTATGACTCCTATCTTCCATACTTCTTAGTATGTCTACCATGTAGATGAGAAGAAAATCAAAGATTATTTCATTTTGTCATATTATGATAAATGCATGTCTATATGAATTTGGACAGTATAAATATTATTGTCAAAAAATCATAAATACCGTATCCCCGCACCCGTATCCAAATTCAGATCCATATCCGCGTATCCTCTATTTTTTGAATTCACGTGTCCGACACCTAGATTCGTACCCACACCCGCACCCAAGTCCGAGTAACACAGGTCATGATTATACCGAATAATCCCTGGTCATAATCATAGCAAGTCCATCTATGCACAACAGGCTATAGATGACTTTCAACATAATATAAGCATGAGGATGATGACAATGATATAAGAATCCAATAAAACAAGTTCAAGAATTAATTTATCCAGAATTCAATAACGTCCAAATTGTCAACATGATATGGCTTTGTATAGTAAAATTCAAGAATGCTCAGAAGAATATTTCCATGAAAGATCTTTGGATGAAGCTTAAATATCAAGGATATTCCACTAATTTCATAGAGTATAAAAGTCAAAACTTTAACCAACCTGAGTATAATAGAATATATGAAAGCTATGAATGGATTTTCGCCCGCTTACGTGCAGTAATCCACGTATCGGATCATTTCCACAATTTAATAAGGAATGAATCAAAGGATCATTCACCATACATGTGGTAATCCACATAGACGAGTTATTCAGCGAGAATAATAAAAATGGAATAAATGAAGGATTCACTACGCGCATGCGATAGATCGCCTGAGATGAGTTATTCCCAATAGAATAATAAAGAATGGAACGGTCGTATGTAAGCGCGCACGAGGATATTCCAACAGAATAATAAAGAAGCGGAACCGGTCGGCGAAATTCACACCGGCCACAGGATATTCTAAGAATAATAAAGAATAGAACCAAGTCAAATGCGTAATCCGCATGCAGACGAGGATATTCCGGCAGTAATAATAAAGAATGGAATAATAGAAGAATTTCACTATGTATGCGATGCTTGCGCCAGAAGCGAGTTATTCAACATAATAATAAAGAATGGAATAATGGAAGAATTTCACCATATATATACGGTGAGTCCGCGTATCTGAGTTATTCCAACAAAATAATAAGGAATGGAATAATGATAGCTCTCTTCAT
Organism: Panax ginseng; assembly: GCA_020205605.1. NCBI lineage: Eukaryota > Viridiplantae > Streptophyta > Magnoliopsida > Apiales > Araliaceae > Panax > Panax ginseng. Next base: position 9,050,987 of record CM035139.1, read on the forward strand.
GAATCTGAAAGAAATAATACCCCTTACGAGTACAACAAATAATATCCCTTACCTTAGAAGAACTGGATATTAGAAAAGTGAGGTAGCAAAATACTTTTCTTCTTTTCTCTATAGTTTCTCTCTCTAGAGTTTCAAAGTGAATTAAGTAAGAAATAATGAAGGAAGAGCTTTATTTATAGGAGAATGGGTGAATAAGAACTAATTCATGAACAGTCAGATTGATTTACTTTTAAACAGACGGTCCATATTGATTTACTATGCAAGATTAATAAATTATTCTAATAAAACAAAATCTTTTAAATAAAATATAATATATTCTATTTTTAGTCTAATAAAACAAATAACTTTATAAAAGTATTATGTTTTTTATATAAAAATTTACTATCTGCAAAACACTACGCAGCACTTATCTGAAACACTATGCATAATAAAATATAATATATTCTAATTATTGTTTAATAAAACAAATAACTTTATAAAAGTATTATGTTTATATAAAAAGATTTTACTATGCAAAACACTAAGCATAATAAAATATATTATATTCTAATTATTGTTTAATAAAACAAATAACTTTATAAAAGTATTCATTTTATATAAAAAGCTTTTCTGTTTTATTATATTAATATATATATATAAACTTCCGTGACTTCATAAAAGACACCTCAATATATTTAACAACATTTATCATCATTATTATAATTCATAATCTTAATCGACTGTGTCGATTCCCGAGGAAAGAGGGGCTTTCGATAAGGATTTCTCCACATTGGTGAAAGCAATTAGGTGACCAAACCTCTCTTGGTAGAACTTTGAGACATCATTAATATTGCAAATAATAATATTAATAACTCTATCATCTCAATTATTGATTTAATAATATATAAAATATCGACAATAATTGAATCAAATAACGTGATATCTACGCAACAATTTATCAAGCTAATAATTGAACAAAACCGGGTGACTTCTCACGTAAGCATCGATAATCAATACCGTACTACTTTAAAACCACGCCAGACATCGTTCTTTTACTATCGAGTAGTTCAACGGTTTTAACGATAAAACTTCCGTCGTTATTTTCATAAAAAATATTTTTGTCGTTTTCAATCAAATGATAATTCCGTTGTGTGGTCCACTGATGATTGTCTTGTCGTCATCGAATATTTCTTGTTAAAACGATTATTCCCCGACCAATCGAATATTATATAACTTGCATACTTTGCAAAATTTATAAATATTACCCACAACTATAACATTATATCAAATTCATTCCATAATATTCAAAAAAATTATTTCGAGAAATTTAAATCTTTATTCATAAAATCTGGGGTCTCACATTAACCCCCATCAAAATTTAAAGAAAAAAGAGCATGAACATAGTAAGAAACTGAGGAATTAGGAGATGATGATAGGAATCATCATAAGATGATGGTAGGAAACACACGGTGACGAATCTTGGTTTGAACACTTGGGTTGTGCTTTGTTTTGGATTGTTGTTAATCTCCTTGTAGTGAAAAGAAAGGTGGAGGGATTTCCTAAAAGTTAGGGTTTTAATTTTGAAGCGAAGAAGAAGGTAGAATTGGGAGTTGGAATTTGTTTGGGTGATTAATTTTTGTATTTTAGTTAGATTGTAATTAGAAAACGAAAGTATTTTTGATTTTATGTTTTACTTTTTTATATTTATGTTATTACTTTTTTGCCCACATAATAACAATATTTACAAAAATATTAAAGTATTTTGAAATTTTACAATTTTACATATTTAAATACGATTAAAATATATTATTCTAGTCAAACTGTATTTCTGGCAAGAATATGATCGGACCGGCCAAAAGGGAATATAATTGTTGTTTTAAAATACTTAGAGGTATTGATTGACGGTTTTCAAATTTTGAGGGACAAAATAAAATTGCTTTTTGGCCAAACTTGGGGGGACATTTTTGTCAGTCGCCCTTATTTGAAAAGGTCACATGCATCACTTAACAAAATAAATAAAAAGGGGCTAATGACAAAATTGTCCCCCAAATTTGGACAAAAATCAATTTGACCCTCAAAGTTTGGGAATCGTCAATCAATACCTCTAAGTATTTAAAAACAACAATTATGTTCCTTTTTGCAATTCCAACCAATTAAATCGCCGAAGATAGACACGTGTCAACAAATTAACTAATTTCTACGAATTTAATATGAATGCATACATATATTTTATTTTATACGTATATATATAATCAAAATCAATTAACACATTTATACTTGGAATTCCAAACGAGTGAAGAGCATCGGATAGGGCTTTAGGTGATTTTTCATAGGAGTTTAGAGTTCTACAAAGATTGAAAACGATATGGGTATATTTACTCTTCTGATTTAGAAAATGGACTCAAGTAAATGGTGTTTAAGACCTCTCGGCAATGACATGCCACAATATTGGGGAAAGATAGTTATTGTATGTATATCTGTATATCTTTAATATATGTTTGTCTTGTTAACTGTGATTTGATGGTGAATATACTTATGAAATCTGTGAATACGTTATTGATGGTGATAAACGATGCTTCTTCGTTGTTTATATATATACATATATATCATATAGTTAATAGTGCACCCTCTGCTTTTGTTCACTCTGTTTTACTATAAAGCTTTGTTATTTTAACACAATGTTTGTTTGTAAAATTGTAATAATGTGGTCCCTCTTTGCTGTGTTGTGATCATTTTTTAAAAAAAAATTGCACCCTTTTGTGGTTGCAATTCATGCAGATGGTGATCCTTTGAAGGCTTTATTTATTGTGAAAATGTGTTATTGGGGGGAATTTAAAGACCAGGGATATGTAGGTGGGGTACATGAATATGTAGACTTTTGTAGAATAGACCTTCTAACTATGTCAGACTTGGGGTATATGGCTATGGAAATGGGTTAATCCCTTTCATCATTGGTGTGAAAAGAGGGGTAAGGAAAATCATAACTGCTGATGACATTAAGAACATAGGTCCTTATTTGCCCATTCATATTTCATAGAGTAGTAACAATCAGCTTTGTTCATACGGACTCTATGTCAGTTGCTTCTCTTCCTAAATGGACTCAGGTTGAGATAAATTTAGATGGAGACGATTATGGTTTTGATGAAGAGGAAAAATGTGAATCAGGCTATGTACTATAGTCAACCAATGACAGTGACTTTGAAACACAGCAGGCCACAAAAGCAAAAAACAGAGCATTACCAAATAAAGTCCCAAAAACAAAGCATTACCAAGTAAAGTTCCAAAAACAGAGCATTGCCAAACAAAGTTTAAAAAACAAAGCACAACAGAGCTTCATTACCATCCATTCATTACAAAATAGGGACTTCACAAATCCTAACTACTCCATCTCCCAAATTCTAATTACAATTTTTTTCATGCCTAAACGATCGTAGAGTCATGACTTAACGATCATAAAGTCATGACATACGATCGTAGAGTTCGTAGAGTCATGACTTAACGATCGTAAAGTAATGACTTATCAATCGTAGTCATTACTCGTAAAGTTTAAAGTGACTTCAACCTTTACTATAACAGAGCTACTCTACTATTGTAGCACTTATTTTATTTTATTTTTTGTAAATTTGTATACTCTAATATTTTATTTTTAAATAACAATTAATGGTCTTGAAGATGATAAAAATTTCTTTAATTGGGATATCTTTACTCGTATCTATTGTACGTACTTTTACAAATCTTTTCAAACCTTAAATTTTCTCACTTTAATAAGTTTATTTTTATTACCTAAAATATATTACAAGTTATAAGTAACCCTGCATATAAGGCATTTAAATATACAACATTTAGTTTATAAAAACAATTGTTTTTACATTAAAAGAATTTATGGCCGTTACACTAGTAGGAGTAGCGGCCCCTTTAAAAATCCAAATAATCTCGAGGGCAGTTTAGCCATTTCCCTGATCGTTAGTAGGAGTTGCGCTGGCAGCAGGTTCTACTAGCAGCCGAGTCCATCTCCTAGTCAATCTGGGCACTTAGATATGCTATTGGACATCTCAAGATCTGTTTGCTATAATAGTGTTCAAAGAATAGTTTTTATGGAGCATTCTCCCTATATATATATATGTATAAGGCAATCAACATTGGAAGGAAATGGGTCTATTATTATTATTATGGAGGGAAATGATGCAACTGTTGTGGAGGAAAATAATAGTATAATTGAAGCTATATGGTCAAAATACAATCAACATATGGTGAAGATAGCAATTCGTAGTCAACTAGTATCTCTGGCGATTTAATTGGCCAGAATGACAAAAGGAATAGAATTGATGTTTTTACATACTTAGAGGTATATTGATTGGTCATTCGTCCAAAGTTGGGGGACAGTTTTGTCATTAGCCCAATAAAAAGAGGTCACATAATGGTGTATTGTAATTGTAGCAATTTTGTTTGTGTGAACCAGAGACAGAGTGAGGGGAGTTTATAATCTTGCTCTAGATATTAACAAAGCATCTCCAATATGCTTCAGATTTCACATCTAAATTGAGTGACAAATAAATAGAAATAGCCGAAATTTAGAAAAAAAAATTGAAAGACATAATAGATGCAATAGGTACCAAAATAACTGATCTGAAAATTAAACATAAACACAAATCAAAATTAGAGTATTTTCTCGACGCAACAAGCAGCTTCTCTGTTCTCTTCTCAAATTTAGACATGCCACATAAAAAAGGGAAAATGTAAACAGTAAACAGTAACAGCAAACCAATACAAAACTAGAACTCATTCATGTCCGTAATTAACACTGTACTGATACCAAAGCATACAAATTCGGAAAGAAAGGAAGAAATAGGGGATCTTGTACTAATTCGTCATTCTACAATTAAGAACACAAACCTCAGAGAACGGAAAGGGCATAAAAAAATTGGTAGAGATTGCAGCTGTAATGAAGCTCCGACTAATGTCCGGCGAATCAAAATCGGCGTCCAGAGATACAAATATATATATATATAAAATTACAAGTTTACGTGCATATATGCAGGGGAAGTAATGAGTAAGCAAAAGTTTGAGGCTTTCAGGATCATTTGGATTATATCAATCCTAGAGAGAGAGAGAGAGACGGAGAGGAGTCGAAAAACGGAAGCGTCGGAAGAGCCACGCTTTATGCGAACACAGGGAGAGAACCGAGAAGAGAGAGAAAAGTGAATATGTTCGTGCATGCGTTGGTTGGCTGACGCGTGTCCAACACAAGTCACATGCAAACAAAAACTACTCCTACTACTATTGCTACTCCACATTTTTCTGTATCCCAAACTACAGCCGAGCAATAAAATTTGAAAATTAAAAATTTATATTTTCACGTAATTTTTTTAATATTTTTATATGTAAATCGTGACTTTTATAGTTGTAAAATAATATATAGATAGCGATATTTTTCATATAAAAATATTAAAAAATTATATAAAAATATCAATTTCTTAAAACTTTGGTTTTATCACTTTTAAATATAATTTTAATTCTTTTATTATTTTTTATTTAATAAATAATATTTTTTTCAATACAAAACAATATAAATAATTAATTTTTATTTAATATTATATAATTATTTTTTTAATATTTGTGCATAATTTTAAAATATATATACGGAGGGAGTATTAATTAATGGCCCAAATTCTATACCCAATCAATGGTTTGGAGGGATGTTGCTTTGAAGTCTTAACATCACATGAATTAGAACTCCCAAACTGAATTCACTCCCATGCTAATTGCCTTTTCAACCACGTTGTTTAGTAAATAATCATATTAGTTTTCTTGTTACTACTACAATAGTGCTTTACAATGGAGTTGCGAATTCCAATCCCAACAGAAAAATAGGGATTTGATTTGTTGTACTGTCATGCGCAATAATTATAGTTTTTTTAGTCACAACATTATGGAACGGAACGGAACGGAATGAACATTTCTACTCATATATATTCTCTTCGTTTTTTAATATAAGTCGTTTTAGAGAAATATTTTTATTCCTTAATATAAGTCGTTTGAGAATTTCAAATAAACATTAATTGCTTAGTTTCCAATATTACCCCAAGTAATAAATATAACTTTGGTTCTCTCATTATTTTTTGTCCTATAAATAACACTCTTTTTTTTCAATACAAGGGTAATATAGATAATTAATAATATATTTAATACTTTACAATCATTTACTTAATACTTGTGCACAACTCTAAAACGACTTATACTAAAAAATGGAGGGAGTATGTAATATGTTTGATCAGAATGATCTAGAAATTACACGATTTTGATTAATCGAGATTTTTTTTAAGTTTGTTGATTAGAATGAAATTATCAATCTTTATTCATTTTAATGAAATAAGCATTGCTTTAAACATATGATTAGACATTATAATAGAATGCTCATTCCCGCCCATTTTTAAGTAGGAAAACATAATAATGAACATTCTTTTTAAAATAATAATTTTATCCCCCCAAACCAAATAAATCATTAATGTTTGTAACAATAATGTTTAGTGTATAAATTTTTACTACTTCCTCCATTCTTAAATAAGTGACATTTATAACTTTTTAGGAGAATAAATTATTTACTTTCTTATATCACCACTACCTTCTTTCATTGTTCCAATTTAATATTAATAGTTTTCAACTTTCCATAAAGGGGTAGTGATGGAATTTTACACATATTTTAGTTATTAAATGACTTTCTTAATTCATGTGCAAAAACCTTAAACGACACTTATTTAGGAATGGAAGAAGTATTAAACAACCAAATTATAATAATGAGCATTCTTTTTGAAATCATCATTTTATTCTCAAAACCAAATAAACCATTAATGTTTTGTAAGGATAATATTTAGTGTATACATTTTTAAATGCTTCAAGTGACGTTTGAATCAAAACTTAGAAATAAAAAAATATATATTATAAATGTCATAATGAATATTTAATCTGATTTTCCTTTAAATATCACCATATATATTAATCAGACTGATTAACAACTCTTCCTCCTATTTTCACACCAAATAAACAATAAGAAAAAGGAAGATGAGTTGGGGTGCATGTCCCAAACTTTTACTGTTCACACCATATTCAAAAGTGAAGTTAGAATTTGACATTTTCAAATATAAACAAAAGGAAAATGTAGACCCTGGACCAAAAGAGCTGTCATTTAGCAAAATTTTGAATTTTTTAATAATTATTTTTGTTTCCTCTCAAACAACTTTTGTCCATTCCTGAGTTAATTCACTTTTTGATGAAGGTACTGTATGTCTATTTTTTTATTTATTACAAATGCATTATTATACTTAAAAAATTTATAAAATTATCATTATTTATGATACCGTCCGACAAAATGAGCGAAAGTGCTGGGTAGACTAACAGTTAACATGTGTTAATTATCTAACAGGTGACGTGAATTTTATTAATTGATATTTTAGTCATTGTACTTGTGATCGATTTTCATTTTGATTACTAATTTTTTTTTGTTACATTCTTGTTATCAAATTACTAAAAATATTACAAATTAGTAATTTATAATTTTGTAAGCAAACCTGATCAATGTCCAAATGCTACTTTAAACCAGCAAACTAATCCTCAAAACTAACTTCAGCTATTCTGTCACAAAGGAGTCCAAGAGAACTCACGAGTCACGAACCATGCTGCTATCGCTACTGGGCAGCATAACAGAGCATGAAAAATAGACTCAATATGAAAATTACATACAGGACGTGAAGGATTCGACCCCATTCAACGCCGACAATGAGCAACACGCACAAGAAAAATTTTAATTTTAAGAGGAACTTTCAAATTTCAATTAAATCAATTTCCACAAAGAATTACAAACCTGCGAATTACTTTTCCTATTAAGATCATCATGTTTTTTTTTGGACTGCTATGTGATAAGTCAATTTAATCGAATTACTCCAGTAAGAATTGTAATGTCAACCTAGTTTGTTTTCACGGCTTGAAAAGGAAGAGGGGTTAATATATATATATATATCGCCCAGGTCTACCTTACCTTCTAGCATCTCAACCTTCTAAATAAATTTATCTTTATAAATTAGATTTGCCACCAAAGACTTATCATCAATATTACTTGGTACGACAACAATTTAAATATCGCTCGTCTGAGAATCCAGCAACCCGACTTGTATGTTTATTTTACATTTTATTTTTGTAGTATTAAATGTCGTTATAATTTTTTATAATATTAAAAAATTATAAAATTACTAACTTGTAATATTTTTGATACTTCAATAATGAGAATGTAACAAAAAAAATTCAATAACCAAAATGAAAATCAATCTCTAGTTCAATGGCTAAAACATCAATTAACTCGATTCACGTCACCTATCAATAATTAACACTTGTCACATAATTAACACTTGTCACATAATTAACACTTGTAAATCGTTAGTCTACTTTGTACTTCCGTTCATTTTGTTAGATGGAATAATAAGTAATGACCATTTAATAATGCGTTTATAACAAAAATAATTCGATAATCACAATAAAAATTAACCTTTAATACAGTAACCAAAAAGTCAATTACCCAGTCCATTCCTTAACAACTTCCATATTATTGACATCTTTCTTTGGTTGAATCCATTTAATTTGCCTTGCTCATAATTTGCATCCAATATTAGTAAAAATATTTTTTATTTTTAAAATTAAATAAATTCATGTCAATTTTAAAATATTTAATTTTACAAAATTAATAATAATCTTATAATTTAGAACAGAAATGTTTAGTTACAACATTCTTTTTTTCTCACTTTTTAGATTTATTTTCAGCATGACTTCATCTCCAGAAGAAGAAACCTACTCAACCAACTACACTACTAGTTAACTTCAGCCCAGTTACAACTTACAAGTGTCAGGTAAGCCTAATAACAAAGACAAGTATTAGGTGAAACCTAAACTTTTAGTTATATTAGTTTAACAGACAACAATGACACACATTTATAAAATATTAATTAGATGTATAACTGTAAAAGTAGGATTTCTAAAAAAAGACTTTATTTTCCTAATTGTATCCTAAGCTATAATCTTTTGTAATAAATTACAGTTTGATGTGTCAGGACCTACGGGCCAAAGGATAGTCTCAGGGTAGACAGTTTCTATGGGCACACGTCTCCCAAACCTCAGGCCGGACAGAGATTGGCCCTCAAAGGCAGAAGGGATCCAAGCGTGTTTGATAAAAAAAAAAGAAAAGAAAAAAACAAGAACAAAAGTAATGACTTGTTAAAAAATTCTTGTCACTTTATAGTCTAAAAATATAAACCCACCTTTAATTTTGGACGGAAGGAGTATATTAACACCGGAAATAGAAACTAGCTTAACTCACCCAACATGAAAATGGGCTTGTTAGCCAGGCCATATCATATTTTCGACTAGAGAACTTCGCTACTTCTGTTATAGGATCAGAAAAAAGTTAGGCTTATTTCAGATCAAAATCTTTATTCACCAGCACAGTTCTATTTCTTTTCAAAATTTTCTATTTATATCTGCACAAACAGAGCCTACATACCACAAAAGGAGATTTTTCCATTCAAGTGATACTTATGTAGCACCTACATTGCTAAATGTAGAACCTAAGGCATTGAAAGGGCGTTATAAAGTGAAAGAAAAAGAAAACCTACAAGCTTGTTACCTTTTGTCCTGCTTTTTTCTTTCTTTCATTATCGGAGTTTTAGATAGATGATTAGCCGTCCCATATCCCACCTTTCCGGAATGACTGAAGACATTTTTCGCCATCACCATAGACTGTTTCAGAAGATTGGAATTAACATTGTTCAGTTTTTTACATCCATGAGGGATCCCAGTACGTTTCTTCGCCATTACCAAAGATCCTAGCAGAGTTGTGCTGGAGTCAGCATTCCGTAGTTTTAAATACCCTTGTGGAGCTCCAGAGCTTTTCGTTGCCATCCCTGAGGACTGAAGTGAATGTGAAGGAGTACTGGAACCAGCATCACCTACTCTTTTATTGCCAAGTAGAGTCCCAGCAATACCACTTGCAGCATCATTTGGCTTTGCAGAATATTTGGATTTACTAGGGCGGGGCCGAAAACTCCTGGGCTGTACAGGAAGATTGCATATTGGTGATAAACATATAATGGACGAGGAAGCCTTGTCAAGAGAATCCTTGCAGTGCTGATGATATTCTTTCGTGACAAAATCTCTGAGGGACAACGCAGACTTGTATTCACGTGTTCTTTTTGAGTAAAAAACCATCGCATTGTTGGCAAGCAACAGCAAGTCTCTGAAGAGTTCTTTAGTTGACTTAATGGAGCTGCTGCCAATTCTTGATCTTATTGTGTCGAGATCCATATGTTGCCGTATTATCCTCTTGTACCGTGCCCTCTTCTGTAAGAATTAACTTATATGAGTTAATTCTACTTACAAGCATGACAATTTCTTTATTTCAAGATTAATATTAAGGTAGCTGAGCCTCTAAATTTGGGTCAAGCAGTCTCCATTTCCTCCACGCTCTTAGTTTCTCCATTTTGATATGCATTATTAGGAAGCAAATATAAATTTGAGACAATACAGACAATATAAACTTCTACAATTGCATTACCTGGCTATCTAGTCTTTGTCTAAAGCCCAATGCATGTTTGCTCTCCGCAACGAAATTAAAAATTCCCATCAAGTCATCACTTGGTCCCTTAAAGTGCTCTTCATTGTGACCATCTAAGCCGGAAGGTTTGACTGTTTGAACACAGCCACTGGTTGAGGTTTCTTTACAGGAGGTAGTTAGAACATTGGTTGCACCAAAATTATCGCTCTCTCCAATGCTCCCTTCTCTGACCTCCCAATTACAATCTTTTCTCTTTCTTTTACCTCTCCTCTTTCTTACAGTACTTCCTTTTTCATTTCTCAACTCTGCCACCTTTATGCTTACAAGTTTCTCCTGCTCATCAGACTCCAAAACCTTTGGCTTTGTCTCCATCTCTGGAGCTGATGCTAGTTCTGGAATTCGACATTCAGGGGACCAGTTTGATTTGAAATCGAGTGTGAAACTTCCAGCAGATAAAGTGTCCTTGGATGTTTCTTTACCAGAAGATTCATTGATCTCTGTTTTTGGTATAGGTGCAGGTGATTCTGTCTGGCTAGTATCATAATCAACCTGACAGTAATTTTCATTCTCAGCTTTGAGCCTTTTAAGCTTTGACTCCAGAGATCTGGACATAAAACAAGACTTAAATTGTATCACAACTGAACAAGTTCAAGCTGTAGGCTACGTTTATATTTCAAACACAAACAAATTAATTTACAGAAAACCTTCAGAATCCAAACAATAAAAAAGAACAATAATGCCATGCGTGAAAAAGAGGAAAAAGTATGAATATGTTTAATATATGGGTATTGAATAGGAAGGTAAAGAATTTACTAACCCAATTGATCCTTCAGATTTCTCCAATTCCAGCTTCAACTCTTCCACTCGCCGCTTCTTTAGCTCTTCAAACCAAGTTCTAAAGAGTAAACATTAAGGCAAATGAATGAACCCAATGTTAGGGCAAGGTTGATTTCTGAAAGTAAAATAGACCTAATCTTGCTATATACAGCTATATTAATGTGAACAACAGTGTAAAGTGAATGCAGCCAAAATTATACAATAGTAGACTTCAAACTTCACTAGATAACAAGTTAGAAGCAACACCACAATAAGGCCATCATCTTGATTAATCAAGTCACATGAAAAATCAAATCAAGAATTAGAAACGAAATAGTTCTACTTACGTGCAGCCAGAATAGCGCTGTTGCAAGTCCTCGTACTTTGCTTTACAGGCCTGCAATTAGGTTATAATTTGTGTAATTTCAGATAAGGAAGAAGTTGGAATAACTTTAACCGTACTAGATACCCATAATACAATTATGAAGCCTACTATGTCCTGTACAGTACATAACCTCCAGAACAAAATATTACTTATTTTTTCACCCGACTCATTCTTGAAAATTAGTCCAAGTTGCTAGGGTGTAAGTGGGTCGAGTGAAACTGAGTATTAGGTAACTCAGATCTGAAGTTCAACTCCCGATTTGATGAGATTCAGTTGGAGCTTGACTTCAAACTTGTTTATCTTACTCCCTAACTGAACCTATCACTATACATGTTCAAGTAGTTTCAGTGACATTTGAGTAGTTTGTTATTTTATGGAAAGTATTGAATGCTCCATCACATATCGAGTGAACTCAAGCCAATCAAATCAAACTGACAGAACTTTAAATGTGCTTCAAGGACAATGGCGCGCCTTAGATTAGTGTGTTGTCAGTTGGCTCATTTCGATGGATCCCCAAAATAAACTAATTTTTATACCAAACACGATCACCACATTTTTAAACATTATTTTGCTTCCAAATGGGGAATGAACTAAAGATGAATCAGATATCCTTGAAAAATAATAAGTGGTTGTGGATCAATAAATAAGACACCTATCTTTGGTGAGTGGTTTTTTGAGCACTTGTTAGGGGGTTAGTCTTCAAGTGGAACAAGGCTATTTGGGACAAGATATCTCATTATCTTTAGTGGGTTCCTTGGAGGGAGAGGAATCTTAGATATTCTGGGGATGGGGATAGGGAAAGGTCCATTATGTATATCGAGTCTTTGAGAGCTTTCCCGGATAGTCTATTGTTTGTTGATTTTTTGTCATGTTCAGCTTTAGAACAAGATTTAGTTTTTGTATCATGGAGGACAGGTTTCATCCACATTTTTTCACTCAGATGTATATATGTTTCGTACCCCTTTGGTGCCCTCTGAATATATCTCTTTACTTATCACAAAAAAGCCCCTCTAAATCAATAATGTTTGAGACTCTTGGACTACGTAAAGACCTGATTTAAATTTTGATTACATGAAGTAATAAACTGCATTAATCTCATGATTTTGGACATACCGTTTCACCAGACAATATTTCTCTATGTTTTCAAAAGAAATCTTGATCCATGTAATGCTCAACAACAAAACCAAAAAGCCATAATCTTGTTAAGGAAGTGGACAACAACTCAACAAAAATGTTCATGTGCTAGTTAAGTACTGTTGGGATGTAATAATTTGGGTCTAGCCCAACTTATTTAATGGACCGGATTTGGTGTTGGCCCATATACGTTTATTTTGACAGCTAGTGAAAGAGTCCTTGTTAAAGTAAGATTGTGTTTCCTTATTTAGTGGGATAATGAGATCTAACTTGGGAATGAGACGATTAATCATTAATTGCAGTTATAAGGTGATTCTGAAAAGAACTTCTACTTCTAATTGGATTCAGGATGACATCACTTCTAATCTTCTATAAACACAACAACAAGCAAGGGTTCGAGAGAAGATACAATACACAATAGCATATGACACAAATAAACCCTTTGTACTCTCCATATTATTATAGTGGATTTCTCTCTTCGTAGTTTTTTTCCAATTGGGTTTCCACATAAATTCTTGTGTCCATATTTTATATCTTTATTTATGTTTATGTAAGCGTATTTCGTGAGTTTGATTTCACAACAATACGATCAACCGTTAGTGCAATTTTGGTCTGCTGTGCGTTAACATTGGCGTCGTCTGTGGGAACGCAAAATTATGTTCAAAAAATCACCAACATAATTAATCTATCTCCGTATCAGCTTGACTACCACAAGAAAGCTGAGCCTACATATAAAGCTAAGTTACTCTCTTTTATTAAATTAATATATATATGCAGCATGTGCATCTTCTGCTATGAATCTGTTTGTGAAAATTAAAATTGAATAATCAACATACACAACATATTACATGCATGATGATGCATACATGTGTATATGAAATTTCTCATTTAGTGGAGAGAGAATTACCTACAAGTTGCTTAACCTATTTGTCATAAGAATATACACATCTATGTGTAGAACTGTAAGAGACGTAACTCTTGAAAATTTCAGAGCATTTTTCGGTACTTAAAAAATTATAATGTCTTGCATTTGATTTATGGCAATATTATTATCATTACTATATTTATGACATGATGTGAAAGAGAGCCAGAATCTATATGTATAGCCAAAAGAGGAAAGGTCACAAACATGCACTTATCAAAAAATTGTAGACCCTGCTACCCATTCATATTTATGTGGGTATACATTTTGAAAAGACCACATTAATTCTGTCATGTACTTTAATTGTGCTACCTTTAGCTCTCTTCTTTAAGTTGGTCCAGCAAAGGCAAAAATATGAACATCAGTTTCGGTGTTAAATTTGTTATCCAATCTCGAATTCTTAATTAAGTACTAAACATACTACCATATAATTAATAATATATTATGCAAATAATATATTGTTATGTTATTTGTTATTATCATATTCATGTCATGTACAAATATATCCAAGTGGGTTGATTGTACATCATGCACGTGTACCTATTAGGCTGATAATATGGGCGAGTTAAAATCTCAAAAAATAGGGCTATAAGCAGCATTGCAATCCACCATAAAGTGGCATTATCATTCAGAGTAAATCACTCCTCTTTTATGTCATTGTATTAACAACTACATGGCAGGTTTTATTCATCCTTGGTGTGGAATTTATCACGGTCTAAGTGATCTTGAAGATATCCCAACAAAGGGAACCCGGGAGGAAGAAGTGATTCTTATTGATCCTTATGTTGCCGAATCTATTGAACGAAAAGTACTATCCTCTGTTTTCGGCGAGCTAAATGAATGGGCGAGATGCTATTATAATTTTGATCTACACATCAAAGCAATTGAAACGTACCTGTAGAACAAGCTCCCACCACCGCCTCAGAACTATGACGGTCGGTCCTATGAACTACATAAGAGCTACAGAAGAGACTTGATATGAGGTATTTAAAGATTGTTGATCCTAAAGCCAACCAAGGCAACCCAAGCCCATCGGCAAATGACCTGGTCTTCGGCAAAACAAACAACCAGCCACTTCTCAGTCCCCCTACATAACTCCGACTGTTTATTTTCGACGGATATAAAGTCTGATCGAAGCCTCTCTCACAGGGGTCGGGACGGATATTATGGCAACATAAGGTTGGAGGGGGTATAAGGTCGGACAAGCGTCCATCAGAAGTGGTTTTGTTCCTCCTGAACGAACAAGCGTCCATCGGAAGTGGCTTTGTCCCCCCGAACGAACAAGCGTCCATCGGAAGTGGCTTTATTCTCCCGAACGGACAAACATCCTTCGAAAGTGGCTTTGTTCCCCGAACGGATAAAAGTCCTTCGGAAGTGACTTTGTTCCCCTCGATCGGACAAACGTTATTCGGAAGTGACTTTGTCCCCCCGAACAGCCGAACAGACAAAAGCTTCCCAACGGGTTGGGAAGACAATTTTGGCGTTATAAGGTCGGGTGGTGTTATAAGGTTGAACAATTCTTCTAAACGAGTATTTTCATTATTTATTTGTCTTCGAATAAGGTTGGTTATTTATCTTCGGTTCTGATGAGGCTAGTTATCTTTCGGCGTATGATGTTTTGGTGAGACAGTTTGTCTTTGGCAGATACAAATATTTTTATTGGGATAAATTTGTATACTCTTTTATTTTAAGTTCCTTATAAATAAGAGACTGGGGGGCGATGTTAGGATGTAATTATTTGGTTCTAGCCAAGGTGTAGCGCAACTTATTTAATGGACCGGATTTGGTGTTGGCCCATATACGTTTATTTTGACGGCTAGTGAAAGAGTCTTTGTTAAAGTAAGATTGTGTTTCCTTATTTGGTGAGATAAGGAGATCTAACTTGGAAATGAGACGAAATTAATTGCAGTTATAAGGTGATTCTGAAAAAGAACTTCTACTCCTAATTGGATTCAGGTGAACATCACTTCTATAAATACAACAAGAAGCAAGGATTAGAGGGAAGATACAATACACAATAGCATAGGACACAAATAAACCCTTTGTACTCTTCATATTATTATAGTGAATGTTCTCTCGGTGGTTTTTTTTCAATTGGGTTTCCACGTAAATTCTTGTGTTCATATTTTAAATCTGCTGTTTTGATAATTTCGTCATGCGTACAAAATTTGACGTTAACAAGTACCATCATTTACCTAAGGGATTTATTCTATGAGCATGTTCATGCTCATGTTTTTTAGGCTACAATTATTTTTACGCCTTGATAAATTATCTAGGTATTCCTTTTTACCACTTTTGTTACAAACTATAAATTAAACTATATTTATTCCTGTACTTTGCAAAATTAGTTATAAATAAATGTAACAGTCTAAAGGAGTTAGTGAAGTTACTAATGAGTAATGACCTGTGGGGTGAAGCTGACCGGGTACATGGTTCGGACTCGGAGCTCCGAAGCAATAACGTCCCAGTCTCGGTTACCGTGCCTTAACACAGCGCTACCCAAAATTAGCTCCTCCCACGTGCCCCACCTCTTCCTGGGCCAGGCCACATTCTTTTCCTCCCCCATCACGACCCTCCACGTGTACGTCCAGAATTAATCTAGTACCCAGCAAAAATTCTCATCTCCTATTAGCCGCACCAGGCGCACGTTAGCCCATGCCCGTCCTCCTCTCCGTAGAAAGAGAGGAAAAGAAAAACCACTGTTTGGTTCAGAGGAAAACTACCCAGAAAAGGGAAAAAAAAAACCCAGAAAACTCGAAGGAGGGAAAAGAAAACCGCTTTTGGGGAGATGGGTAGGAGAGAGACAGGTGGTTTTGGAATTTGAAAAGGGTGGTTTTCCGGGGTGGGGAATTTGTTTTTCTTCTATTTTGGGAGGGAATTTTTTTTCACTTATGCGTGAGAAAAGGGGTTGAAAGGAATTCTAATGATATTCAATGTTGGAAAAGAAAACCCATAATTTTACAGGAAAGAGAATAGGAAGGAAGGAAGGATGGAGTGGAACATATTTTTGTAATTTCCTGAAAATTCTCTTTAGTTTTCCTCTCTTTCCTATCTTTGTCAATCTCTTTGTAGGCAGCGGTATTGCCCTTCTTTTTCACTCTTCCAAATTTATCCCCATGTTGTTATAAATGACATGCACGTTTCTTTGTTTTTACTTGATACCCTTTCTTTTTTGGTCATTTCACGGAATTATCCAGTACTAAACTTTTTCTTTCCCCTCATCCTTTTTAGATGCCTTTTGTAATTAGTGCACATTATCTCTTTATAATCTCTTGTTTACAATGTTTGATGCATTATAGTATAGCAAATAAAATTATGAAAATAAAAGTATTTGTTATATTTTTATAAGATATTTTCATTTAAATAGTAAATGAATCTCATGCTGGTACAATATTTAACTTTGTGAACTAAATTAATATATATTCGATCAGAACACAAAATATAAAGGTAGACACAACCACTGGGTTTCTCATTTGAATCATTCTAAATGAAATATATATTGATTAGTTCATTAAAATTAATTTCGATATTGTAGTTAAACCACCGACCCTATACACTACACTTGACAGTTTGATTAACAAGGAGATACTCCCCGTCTCAAATCAATTATTCACTTTATTAAATTTCCATTTTCCAAGTATGCATATGAAATAATATTATCATATTTAGAAAGGGCAAAAGTAGGGCCATATCATAATCTACAAGCTGAAAAGAGGAATGAAAGAGCTTACAAGTAGACCTACCTACCTACCTACCATAAAATAAATTATAACCCAATGATGGGGCATACACATAATATTCTGGTACACTGGAAAATAACTTGTCAAATTGGAATTTGCTCGTGTCAAACTATAAATCCAGAAAAACCAGTATCACTAGAAATATACAACTCTCTTTCGAGAATGTATTTCCGTTACGAGACTCGTACAGTTCAGAATTAAGATGAGAAATTGAGAACATTACATATGAATTTACTTATAGATACCGATGCATCCAAATTATCATTCTTTGTGGGGGAAGGCTACCTGCTTTGCCGGATGGGAGCTGTATGAGTGGTGATGTCCATGCACAGCTTCCTGAGAAAGACTGCGAAAAGAGGTGGTTTTGTTGTACCTGGCTTATGTGGATCCACACCAAAAAAAATTGAATATCCTAAAATCATGAAACTAGGTCTCAATGCTTGCTCAAACACATGCTATCTATCTTTGCTTAATCATCTTCTCCAAGTTCTCAGAAACCAATGCAGTCAGGCTGGGATCCTCAAATCCCAGCTCTGCCCCAAGCCTGCGGCACAAAGTTAAACAAAAACACGCCAACATGAGGCTACAACCAAACAACTATCTTTAGTGTATACATGTAAAATCAAACAGTAATGAAACAGAATTCGAAATCATAGCATATGAATTTCTTCACTAATTCAAAAGTTTAGCTAGCAAGCTGGGGTTTGCATTCCAGCAGTTATTTAAGATGCTATCAGACTTCTACCTATTCGTAACACCTGATTGTGAGGCAACCGACCCATTAGTCACAATACCACATGTCAAACTACAGAGAGAACTCTAATTTACTTACTTCGGATCAAGCACCAATTTTCGTACTTCTTTGATTGCTGAACTAGCTGCATACAGTGAGATCTTTCCCACCTTCATCAACAGCCAGGATAAACTAAGAACATAATTGACATGGGGTGGGGAAGAGATGATAGAAAGAGAAACAATAAGAGGCCACTATACAAACTTTAAAATACCATTTGGCTTTTGCCTTACCTCCAATATCTGCAGCTTAGCATCATGGTCATTTGGAAGATCGCGGATTTCTTCAGCCAATCTTACTGCCTGCTCGAGACTTTCAGGAGAAAGAAAATCAAGGCCTAATTGAACTGTAGACTGCACAATGACAAAAAATAAATATATATCAATAAAAATGCAATACAATATATTTCTTACAAATGTTTAGTTTTTGACACTTCAGGCTTTTACTCTTTTTTTTTGGTTATTAGTAAGTGATAACATTTCTCATTACTTAGCCTAAGATATTTAATTATTGCAGAGAAGCTTTGAAGTCCCAAAAATCCTAACCCTAAGGCACCTATCTCATGCAAATTGAAGGAGCAAGTACTTGGATAAGTATTTTAGGGCATGTATATCAGTTCTAGAATGTCTAAAAGGGTCTCAAGCATCCTAGCCATCCATGGCTTTAGGTTCACATTGTATAATGGAGATTTACTTCAATGAGGTGTCGAGGCCCAATGTTGACAAATGCTTAAAGAACATGTTTTTAGATATGGAAGCCAACATAACGAATCACCCAAATAAAAGAATAAAATTGCTTGCATAAAAGAAGCCTATAAACGCAATTGACAAAGCTACTACCATTTAAAGCAAAACTAGCATATAATGTATTGTATCCTTTGAACTGATACCAGGGAGGGAAAAGATAAAACACAAATAATATTAAATATGACCCCCAAGGGAATGCACTAGGGGGAATAAAATCATAGTTGACATAATATTTGTTCGTAAGTCCGAGAATGGATAACATCAAAAAAAATTCCATCACAAAAATTTATCCAGCATCCTGACAACTTGAGTAAGGATATGGAACCATAAATTTCAGTTTTTTCAAGTTTCTTTATACGTTTAAATTTTTTTTTGCAAGAATCAAGATGTATCCCGAAGGCTACTAATCACATTGGACTAACCTGAAGATTTCTCACTTGAAAAGGACATCCAGCAGGGAGGAATACAGCTTGCCCTAAATGCTGCTCAAATGACCACGGCTCTACTCCTGAAAAAAGAAGGTAGTGATTGTACTCGAGCATTAGCAAATGTACAGTATATCTTATTTATCAGTATGGGCTCAAGACCAAAGATCACTACATAACCTTATTAATAAAGTAGGCAAAAAAAAGAAGCTTTAAACAGAAATGTACTTTCCAAATGAATAATATTCTTCCTGTTATTTTAGACGAGTAATTTTCCAAATGAATAGTATTTTAGTCATGAATGTAGCAAAGCATTTGTACTTGGGGCCAATAGCTAGGTGCATCACACCTACCAGTTTAATATGGGATGCTTAGAATTGTTTTAAATTGAAACAGTTATCCAACATCAGCAAGTCAATTTCTGCTTTTTAAGATGAAAAGAATACTTTTGCTTATTCTCGGTTTATAAAACATTATTTACAAAAGTATTAATTAACAAATGTTTTTAGGACCCAATACTACTTTCCTCTTTATATACCATAATTTGCAAAAGTTGGATAAAAGCCATATCCTCCTGCAAATAGTTTCCACTTGCTTTTACCACTAATTGTAAGGAAATAAGGATTCCCTATTTCCCAAATGGAAGAAAGAAATCGGGAAACTTTAACACTTCCAATCATTCACATTAATATAAGAGTGAATGGGGGGTGCAGAATAAGACAAACAAATGGTAAGATCATGAATAGTCAGCATAACATGTTCCAATCATTCTCACAAAATGAGAAAAATAGGGTAGAAGAGGATGGGAAGGGGGGGGTAGTTGTGGAGGTGCACATTTAATTAGAGATCAACAGGGGGTTTCCTTTGAAACTGTTTGGAGGAAGCTTTCAAGGTGGAGAATAGAGGAATGAGTCTTAGAGCATTTACAACAGTTTTCTTATTTATCCTACTCGTTATGGTTGGGGATTCAATTTTTTCACTATGAACCCAACATGTTCCTTATATTGATTTCTTAAATAATGAAATTTGAAATTTAAAAGTTTCAATAGTCAAATAATTTATTTTAAATTTTAATAATAATCTTATAATTTATAAAAGGAGTATTTATCAATTATATTCCACTGTAAAATAATTTTTATTTTATTTTAAATTTTAAGTCATTTATGGAGTGAGTATTGAATGGATTGTAGTTGCAAATGTACATAAGATCAATATTAAATTTTAAAAGTTAATTTGTGATATTTTTAAATTTAAATTTAGAAGATTCATTTAAATTTTGAAAATAATAAATTTTATAATTAATAATACTTTTATAATATTTATAATTATATTGACATAAATTAAATAAATTTATATCAATTTTAAATTTGAATACTTTTGAAATTAATTTTTTTTAAAAGTCAATATTAAGTTTATAATTTGAAAATGAAATAGTAAAAACAATGTGTATTATTGATAGTTGTCTTGAATGAGGGTGTGAAATGTCATTTTGTATATATAGATAATGGTCTTTTGATTCCTCATTGGATAATGATTTGTTGATTTATTCTTATGGGGATAGAGAGTTGATTAAGAGTCTTACAGTTAATGAAGAGACGAGTTATTGTATCAATGATGTTGAGATGATGATTTAAAGAGTTTTCTGGCCTTTTGCATTTTCGGATTTTTTGATGACTTCATGTCGAGGTATTTTTGTAGCCCTTGGCAGGAAGTTTATAGATTTTCTGATAACTATGTTGCTTCCAGGAGTATATAGAGCTACTGCATCCTCCAGAACTCAATAAATAATTTACGTACCTAATTCTTCCTTCAATTTTCTTTTATGATAACTGCTCAGGAATATCAAATCATCATATAGAGGATGTGGCACCTGAGATCCAAAGAGTGGAGTCAGCAACGTGCAACAAAAACGATGTCATAGAATCAACTTAATAATTCTAAAATTAAAGGAGCAATCAACCTACAGAATCATCTATCAAATCATCAGGTTTCCCAAATTCCTTCCAGTGAATTTTCAAATACTCAATCAGCTTAGGAACATCCTGTCGGCGGAAGACATCCCAGAAAGCTCCTGGACAACTCTTTTCACATGTGTCCACACTAGCTCCATTCAAGTCTTCACATGTAACTGTTTTCTCTTCAGCCATAGAAGTAGCAATATCATCCATTCTCTCGTCCTTAGTTGAATCTAAACTGCCTTCATGCTCATCTTGTTTTTCATGTTCCCCAACTATTAATTTGGGTGATGTATCATCGTTTAAACTGACTTGTTTATCTTTTGGCAATTTACGTGCCTCAGATTCCTTGAAGACATTTTGTATCTTCTCAATCTTTGATTTTTGCCACCCTTTTATCTTCACTTCACATGTATGCACCAGTAGGTATACCTGACAATTATTCAGGAAGTGCCAACTGAAATCATTATCATATAGAAAAAGCCAGCTTTGAATCAATAAGACAGAAAATAAACAGATGAACATTCCTAAGAGCACTTTGGTACAATGAAAATATTCAAGGGTTGAATTCCAACAAGTTGACAAATTAAACCAGGTTAACACTTGTAAGAAGTAAACAAAAACTTAACAATCCCAATGACCCAATAAGCAAAACTTTTTCACAAATTCAAGAGCATAAAAAATAGATATCCTATAATGTACTACAAAAACTCGGCTCCTTAAATTGTATACTTTGTTAGTCACTGCGTGTTGAAATCATATATGAAAGTATAACTATTACCTTTATAATTTATATAGTTAAATATTCGATATCATAAGGTGGTTTATGGGAAAATAAATACGTGCTAGATACTTCATATAGAATTTACATATATTTTCCAGAAAAGAAAGATATGAGACACCATTCCTCCTTCAATCGCCTTTTCCAATTTCCAAGAGATTGAAGAGAGACAATAGACAAACATAATAGAACCAAACTTACAATAAAAAAAACAGTTGTTACACAATAGCGCATAATAGTGTTACAGAATGACAACACTTAAAATATATGGGAGCAAGCTGAGAGTGGAGTACAAGGAGCTCACCATATCACGCATATTGAAACGGAGATTGTTCACTGAATCACCTCGACCAAGTTCCTCATGTGTCCCATACGATATGAAAACTTTAGGCCCTACATCATTCTGCAATGAATAATGCGGCAGTTTTGCAGCGACATTTAGGAGACCCCACTTGGAATGGATATACTCCAGCAAAGGCAGTTTGCTGATAATTTCAGGTCTTTGGTTCAGTAAGAACTCTTCAAAAGCACTGGGAGAAGGCCAATTCTTTAACTTTAACATCTCCGGCCAACCATTTTCATGGTTTCGACCCTCATAGTATCCTTTGATGAACTGACCAAGTTCAATATCAATCTGGAATCACATAATGAAATAAAACATAATCAGAGAAATAAGATTATAATAAACTGGAAAACATATGCTTGAAAAAGGAAACTTGAGAGGTAGTAGATGAACCTTATACAGAATATAAACAGACCCAAAACAGTATTATCTACCATATGTACTGGGAGCTCAGATTTGTTGAAACCTACCTCAGACCACTCTAAGCAATCTAGAGCCTTGACATTTCTGTTATCATCTTTCATCTTCTCTTCTACAGTCTCTCGAATTCCTCTCCATATAACCATTGGATCCCAGTTTGACATTGACGAGATATCCATAACCTCCTTTACAATAACAGGTTCACCCTTGATCCAGTGCTTTCTGAAGTCCCCAATCCCTTGTGCTCTAATATCTTCAGAAGATGGACAGTACAAATAGTTATTGTCGTCATCTTCTCGATGTGCAAATTGGCAAAGTTTGAAGTTAAACCCAGTATTTTGTGGACTAACAGCATCATATACCTTACATCCATTAACCATTTCCTCAACATTTTTTACTAATTTTGCAACCCAATTCATCTTAAAGATGCGTTTTAGGGTCAGAGACGAGCAGCCACAGCCTCCATAGTCCTTTGGGGGGCATGAAATACTGCCATCTCTATTGGCTCTCCAACCGGAAAACTTATCCAACAGTTTAAGTTTGGAAGGTTTCACTTGCTCTGATATGGTTTCTTTCTCATCATTTCTCCCAGTAATATCACATTCCACCTTTACTTTGGCATCAGGTGTGGATACAACTCTTAGATCTTGGCAGCAGTTAAGGCATATATCATATGAGCAATTCATGCAGTGCCGATGATAATCAATAATAGGTATCCTACAGAGATCGCTGCAACAGAAACATTAAGATAAACTAAATGTCATTTGAGCACAAGACACTCCAGAATCGCGTCTAATTCATTAAATTTGACTAGAAGTAGACCATGGATGTACTTTTTTAATCAAATACAAACAAGGGAAATACCAATTACTTTAATAAAATGATTGTGAAAAACATTATCTTATAAGTAAATTCCATGTGCTGGTAGCTCGTAAAGAATAAATCACTTTAATATACACATATAGAAACTTAATAATTGTTGACAGTACCAGCACATCTGCTCATCTGCATTCAATTTCATCCTGGCGAGATCTATTTCGTTTCCTGGAGACAAGTGAAAAGATAGTCAAGTCATGGTAGGTAACATATAAAACTAACACTCCAATGCACAATTAGAACATCAGAAGCATTTCACCTCGAAGCCTTCTTTCAAGTTCCACCTCAGAACACTGCTCACGGTGTATCCGCTTAACTACAGGAAGCACTGAAGATAAGAGAAAATATAGATACTCCAACTTCTCTTTGACAGGTATCTCACGTATCTTCACCTGTAACTTAGAACAGTTATGATCATCTTACAGATTGTGACAAAAACTTATAAAACGAATTAAGGTTGTACATTCAAAGTTTAATATATCTAACACAACCATTAGTAACCACATATATACCTTGATTAAATTATCGCTCTTTAAGCAAGCCTTGCAATTACAAGTACCACGACATGCAGGACAAACACTCTGGATCTCTTCCAAAGGGATGTCAGAATACCTAATAGATTGAGAAGACAATGTCACCAAAATGTAGCATGGAAGTATGTTCTATTCCATATAATAGTATGTCTCACCAAGTAGAGATGCAACTGTCACAGTATCCTCTCCTATCACATTTGAGGCACCAGACAACTTCTCTGCCATTTCGCCGGCACTGATGGCAAGTTTGCCCACCAGTATCATCAGAAGAATCTGAGGTTCCACCAGAAGACTCCTGAAAAGAGAAGTGCTCACTTAGGCAAGGAGAAATACTGATTATTTAGAGGAAAATATCAAAGAATGTTGGCATGCCAATTTTTAGGAACACCAATAGATTTAAAGTATACATGAAAATGCAATCTGATAACTAATCGTCATCCTTCCATAGGAAACTCAAAGTCCAACCAATGTATGGGGTGCTTGGAGGATACTACCGCTGGCAGTCAAGCCAGGCGGTAAGCTTGGCTAGACTATCACACCATAATTCTAAACCTAATTTTGCAGAAACTGACTGCTCATCCGTAGAATCAAACCATATTTTTTTCTATCTTAATCTTGAATTATAAAGTTAACACGAGTTTCATGATTTTTATATAATTATATGTTTACTTGACCACAAATTTTTAAAGCCCACATATGGTTCCCATTTAGAGCATTGTCAATGAAAAGTCTCCCAATGATCTTCCCCATATTTCCTTTGGATTCTTAATGTCAAATTGGTAAGTGAGCATTTCATACTTGGGTTGGGATTGGGGGAATGAACAGAGATCAGGCTAGGAAAGTCTCACTGAATTCTAAGCGCATCAAGCTAGTAAATCTGCAAATAGAAATGACTACACAATACTTAATCTCATTTTCACATAGGAACATGGAGATAAGCTAATGTAAAGTTGTCTCTAAGGGGATCCAGCAATTTGATTATGTGGTAGAAAGTACATGGAAAGTTTCCAGCGAAGATTCCCCCATAAAATGAAAAGAGACATGCATCCTACCCCTAACAAGCACAAGGTTAGAAACAAGAACAAAAACATAAAGAATGGAATGAGATCATTTTTCTGCAAGTAGACATATAGTTCTATGCTTAGAAGCACACAACTATCACTTCTTTTCTTCCCCCTTCCCTATCCACTATCACTACTGATATAAATTTTCGTGAAAAAATATTTACGGTAGGCACTCCTTAATTAAAATAGTTGCAGACTCCATTCCACCCTTATAGCGCTCTTATCATCCATATGATAGCAGTAATGATAATAACAAGGATAAAACAAACACAAGTTTATGCTAGAGTCACAGTTCAACTTACCACCATAGGACTACCATCAAAGTTCTTTTGTGATCTACTTTTAGATGACTCCACAACTGAAAGGGGTGGTGTGTTGTATGACCTAAAATTCTCTTCATACTGTTCAACATCTATTTCAAGATCATCATTTGACTTTAAAGAATTGTGAGCAGACAAATTCCTCATAGAAGGTGTTTCAGGCGAATGACTAACCCGACTCTTTAATACCTTTTCCTTATACTTCTTCCCAGAGACTGAGACAGGGTAATCACCAACTTTTGAACTAACAAGTGGTGAATCCATATCATCACTCTTACTTTCCAAATAGATATCGCTTTCACCTAAAGATTTTCTTTTGGCTTTCTTCATACTCGCCCTCAGTGCAGAATTTGCTGCCCTCTTCTTAGCCTGAATGTAGTGCTTTTCACATACTGTTTTGTCTGGCATGGACAGGGCAGTGCATCTCCATTGTTTCCCATCTGACCTTTTACACCGCAAATCATCAGGAATCCCAGAATTATCATCGCCATTGCCGGAAGTTGATCGAGGATTCTCCATAATGGCTATGTAATAGTGAGAATATGCCGGTATCAACCTGCCTGAAAATAATCCAACATATCAGAAGCCATAACAATTAACAGGAAGACAAAGTTCGACCTATCTGTATTATTGGGGTATATATCAATTACCATTGCTCATAAAGCAAAAACATAAATGAAAAACATTATGATGTTTTATATATATAGCTAAGTTCTTATTTTTTTAAAGCTTTTTCTCCCCATCAAAAACCTTGGTTATCAAGAATCAAGTCCCAAGACTCCCAACAACTGTAAATAAGTAAACCTCGTGAAAAATAAGTACTCAAATTTGCATTTTAGGACTAATTTAATAACATATTAGGCACAAAGTACATCAAATAAATAACACAGTGAGAAAACCATATTAACTACACATCGTTTAAAAACCAACACAATTATCTATAATCAACCAAAGAAAATGAACTTTTCAAATTAAAAACGTACCTTTAAAGCCCTACGTTTCTTCTTCTTCTTAGTCGAAGAATCAAAATCTAATCTCCATCAAAACTTATATCCACCGTATATAATTGAGAAAATCAATCAACAAATATAATTAATAACCACCGAAGAAAACTGAATTTACAGTATGTAATGTTTTGGGCAGCTACGAATTAACAAAACAGTAAAAGATATCCCAGATCAATGGAAAAATTGGGGGAAGAAGATAATAGTGGAGGGTTAGGGTTTATGGAGGGGAAAAGATAATTAAGATGATGGAAGGTGAGAACCAGAAATTAGTCACGGAAGGATAGAGAAAGAGGCCGAAAAGCAAAAGTGGGCTGTGAATTGAAGAAGAAGGGTTGCAAATATTGGAGTGTAAACCCCCAGTCTCATTACAGAGATGAAAGAAGACGATGGATCAATTTACTTAATTGTCCCCAATTGCCTGTGTTGTTAATTTGTGAACGCAAGGAGAGAGAAAATTACGAGGGAAAATGAAGTTCTTTGATGTTCCAATTTGCAGTGCTGTGATTCTTGTGAAGGGCAAAATTAAAAAAAATAATAATAATTAATAGTAATGAATTTTATGATGTAACATAATTTTCCATTTAAGAAATAATGCTTCTTTTTTTTTGAGTTTCTTAATTATTATTTTTTTAATATTAAGCTTAGTGTGGATGTCACACTTCCCTATATATTTTTTTCATATTGAATGATTATTTTTGATATTAAAAATAAAATAAATATAATTGACTTTATATATGTAAGAAGATCGCTATGTACACAAATTATTTTATAAATATTTTACAAGCATTTACTTCACTACTCCACCTTAATATATTGATCAACAAATTGTTTAAACGTAGCCTTGACACACACAATACGCTTTGAGGCTAAATATGCCACATCGCCAATAGATTTATAAAATATTTGTAATAATAGTTTGTATATCTAGCATTATTCACATATATATATATATATATATATATATATATATAAATTACATAGTTTAGGATAATATTAAGAGTGAAAAATAATTTATAACTTGGTAAATTAAATATATTCAATCATTATAATAAGTTAACCGAATTGAAGTCAACAAAAATGTTGACCGACAGAAGTTCAAAAGTAGAAGAAATGTAAACAATTAATCAGAAATATACATACCAAAAAAAATAGGAGTACTTAATTTGATGTGTAACAGAACAGTGACATTTCATACTCCAATAAAAAACATTACATTACAGTACCAAAAAATAATCAAAGAATTGAACATAATTGAACATATACCATGAAACCTTCCTTCCTTCCTTCCTTCCAAAAGAAAAAAATACTAAGTAATACATAAAATCATGCGGTCTGCTTCCTAAGTAATTTAATTCATTCCCAAATCTCTCAAGTCTTGTTTATGCTCCTTCCAACCATATGTAGAAGGCCCTCAACAATTTCAGACATTGGCGGCCTGAATTCCGGCTCAGTCTACAAAACATAACATGAATCACAATCGGGACCAGAAGAAAATATACTTGCATGTGATTTTGAAAATGCCTTGTCAAGCATAATGTTAAACGTAACAGAGACTAGAGTAATCCCAAATAGCTATTTCAAAACTAATTTTACAAGTCAACAATTAATAATATGAAAATCCCACACATTTTATCCATAGTTTATATTATTATTATTAACTTCACCAAAAGAAACGGAATGAAGAAAGAAGAAAATTCACCTGGACACACAGGGAAATTATATCAGCTAAACGAGATAAAGACTTTGACGGATATGCTCCCTTTAGAGAAGGATCAACCATTCTTGATAATGCATCTATATCGTGAAGCTGAGGAGTTGCCCATCTAACAAGGAATTGCTCCCCTCTAGGCCGCGACCTAATCATTATGAATAATTGAATACGAGTGATTATAGGTTTCCTCTCACAGCCGCAGAGTTGATATTTTGAATTATTGCTTCTTATATACCATTGATCAAAGTCATACACTGTTGAATAAGATCACTAACCTGTCATAAGATTTCTTCCCCGTAAAAAGTTCCAACATAACAACTCCGAAGCTGTATACATCACTCTGGCAAGTATAACTACCCATCTCAAGTTCTGGGGCACCATAACCGGAACCTTGGAACTGATATATGGACAGAATTCAACGAAGTTAGTATACAACTAAACTAATTTCAACCACATTTGAATAAGCTTGTGCACACCCACAAGGAGAACATGTTTCCATTTGAATGGCATCACATTTTCCTCAGCTAAGTGGCAAACAATAAGAATTCAGCTTCAAGCTAATTATAGGATAGCATCGGTCCTTATTCCAAGGATTAATCTACAAACTTTAAACTTCAATGTCTTTTAACTGATATCAGATTCAAGCAGGAAGCCAAGTCAATATCCAAAATGGTAAGCCTTAGATTAAATATCTTAGCCAGTACAAGATTCGTACACCCACAGGTCCAATAGAACAACTCTTATAAAAGAGTAGATTAATTGTACTATTCCAGTTACCAACTCACCAGTTTATGTCAGTTCATAGAAGCATAAAGAAAGATATATAGGCATATTAAATACCAGGAATCACCTGAGTTATGTAATTAGATGATATCAATGGTGCCAAGCCACAATCCGAGACACGTACTGCAAATCCGTCATCAAGAAGAACATTGGCAGATTTGAAGTTCCGGTGCACAATGGGTGGTTGACAAACCTCGTGCAGATACCTTTGCCAGAAAACAATGGGAAACACTAAGTCTCCAAATAACTTAATACAAAGGATGTCAGATGTAAGAACTGTATGTACAACGACACAAGCATGAAAGCAACAGAAATACAACTAAACTGATTGAACGATCAATTCAAACAGCTCAACAAAGGGAGCTATCACCAGGGACAGAGCCAGATAATCTTGTGAGAGGACCGAAGTAATGTATTCAATTTAGACATCAATATTCAAGAGCTAGCACTGTTGAATTTAATGGTAAAATTAGTATAGTGTATATATTGTTCACTTACTCTTTTAATTATTCAATTCGAGTGTACTTGTAAACCACAAACTGTAAAATAATCTAATCATTTTTACCATTAAAGAATGATCATAACAGAAATAAGAGTATTGGAGCAGTAAAGCATAATATGAAAAGGGCATCATCAAATCAATATTGATGGAGTATCAGTTAAATTTTGAAGAAATAAACAAAGGATCAAAAGGTTTGGAGGGGATAATGCCCCTGCCATCCTCTCTCTCCTTCTGTCCCTGGCTGTCACCTTAGCGGCATATTAGATATGAAACACACAATCAAAATTCTCAGTATCCGATATATTGGATAGTGACGGTATCCAGCTACTTACTCTAGGGCTCTTGCAGCTTGAAGTGCTAATCGTATCCTAGCATTCCATGAAAGATTCTTGTGAATTTCATCATCTATGTGCAGTGCTTCATAAACCGTTCCATTACCACAATACTCGTATACAAGTAACCGTTGTCCATGCTCAGCACAGAAACCCACAAGTTGAACTATGTTAACATGCTGAAGTTTTGAGATTCTAGAGACGAACTCAAGAAAATCTCCATCACTCAAATGCCTGGAAGCTGCAACGTCCAGTTTCTTAACAGCCAGCAGCTGAAGTTAACACCATAAATGGATGAGAGTTAGCAAGTATTCAACACACTTGCAGGAAATAAATATGAGAGAGGGAGAGAGAAAAGGGGGGTTCTTGATAAAACTTCAATAATACAACAACATCCACACCTAGCTAGCAAATGGCAGTCAGATAGTCCGCCAGTTCATAATCAAAAGTCAGCTGTTTGTGAAGCTTCAATACCACTCATCATATTAATAGTTTAATAGTCATAAATTGATATATATCAAGATATAAAGTAAACCAAGTTACATTTTTGAAATAGAAAAACCTACATTCAGAGAGTAAAATTTTGCAATGCAATATAAATAGAGAACCAAGTAAAAAATATGCAATTAATACAACTGGACACAGATTTTTCTAAAAAGTAGAAAGAGATGTATAAATAGTGTAACAGACCCCATTAGGCACGAGAATCCCACTGTTAAAGTTGTCTTAGCAATCCAATTCCAATTTAAACCAGGACAATCTTACCTTTCCATCAGGAAGCTCAGCTCTATAAACGGTACCAAGCATTCCTCCTCCGAGAAGATTTTCTTGAGAAAAACTTTGTGTATACTGCTGAAGCGATGCAATGGAGAAGGTCCTCGCAGAGCTCAATTTCTCTGAAATATGTTTTTTGAATGTCACTGGGGCCACATTTGGTCTGGCGGTCACCCTTTCAAAAGGATTGAGTAGGGCAGGGAGGGGTGGTGGCGGCAGGATATTTTCATCCATTTCTGGCATGTCTATATTATGATCCTCTTTATGCTTAGGTACTGCAGCCACCTCCCTTTCTTGTTCAGCCTCTTTCTGAGCTGCACACAAGTAATAGGAGACTAAGTACCAAGTGTTACTGAAAAAAGAAATAACAAAGAGAAAGATATCAAATGATTGAATGGACGTCTGGACTACCGTTCTCAGTACGACTATATGGTTTCAGCAACGACATGTTGTGCTTAGGGTTATCTCTGGGATAATCATCTTCATCCATTCCATGCCTCTCAGGAACTTTGTTGGTCAATGGCCTTCCTTTGCAGCACCTTGACATAAAAAGGCAAAGTCCCAAAGCAAGCACTATGACTATGACCAACGCTACAATAGCAATCAACACAACTCGCTTGCTCAGAAGGTTTTGCCCTTTTGAAGAATGCGAGTTTTCTGGAGCAGAAGGTTCATCTGGTCGTATTCTAGGAACTTGTTTAGGAACTTGTTTAGGAGGTAGAGCCCCAAATGGGGTAGGGGAAGGGGAGGGTGAAGTAGGCGAGGCTGGTGGTGATGGGAGAACTGTAGTGTTAAACGGATTTCCAGCTCTTCTGCATAATGAATGTAAATGTTACCATATGAAGCAGTATGCAATAACGTGAAAATAATACTCCCTTTGTTCCGAATTATAAGATCACTATAAAAGTCAATTTGAAACATTTTTAAACTCAAAATTGACATGATAACTAGTAGTATTTTTTAGTTAGTTTATGATTCATAATTGTATCGACATAAACTAATTGAAATTCAACATTGATCTTATAATTCAGAACGGAAGGAGTACATTGTAAACCTAGATGCCAAAAAACCATATAATCTGTAAGTAAACACAAAGGTTTACTCAGTTACCAACACACCCAAAAAAAATTGGTGGTTTTGAAACCACTATTCTTTATATCTTTGTTTTTCATGCATCTCATAAAGAATTTATGTTCACATCCTATCGAAAAGTTATATTCAATTATATTGGGATAATATGCATCGTTGAGGTGGCTTGAGTTGAGATATTACCAAACATTATATTCAAGTTGAAATAATCTCTCTGATAAATCCTAAAGGTTATATACGTGCATAAGAAACAAGGTTCTGTGCATACTTAACAAGGCACCACCAACGCTCAATTTTGTTTTGTCTATCTTATACTAGAATCATGGCTCTGGTTTTTTTCTTCCATAACATTGTGAATTATTTTTCACAAAATCGAAATGTCCTTTTACATAATTGATAAATAACGTCTTATCATAAAGGGCATTCAGGATGTACAATGTGAATTTTCCAACTTTGAAGCTCTTCTATCTAATCAAGCATAGTGTCTGCGTTCTATATTTCCAAGGGAAGAGTCCTCAGGATTGAAGAGATGTCAAGTATTGTGCCTTAAACGTAGTATTCATACTAATTATTATTAAAGAGAAGTTTAATACACAAGTTTAATGGTCACACCACTACGTATAGATGAAACACTAAACTTTCTTTTTTTATGGCGTCTCATAAAATATCTTAGTAAGCGAGTTTGCTGCTACCAATGATTCTGACATTTCCCTGAGTAATATAATCAAACTTTGAAGTCTCTTTGAGATGCAAGTACATTAGATCAAAATATTATTAATTAGTAATTTCATGCTCATAAGATGGATTAAAATGACATTTTTAGCAAGCAATCATCATTCACCATTATATTCGTTAAACTTTCCTGCAAGACAACTTATTCAGTTCTACGCTAAGGCAGATAAGGATATAAGAGCTTTCCAACCCCACAAATAAAAAATTAAGTACTGAGAAAAACACAAAATTCAAGTAAGGAAAAATCGATCGACTAATCAATACCTCCTACACCCCAGAAGTGTTAAAAGCAAATTTGTCATTAGCAAAATTCATATATTTGAATATTCCAAAGATATTTTATTCCAAAGATATTTAACCCCAGAAGTGTTAAGCCAATATACTAATAAGAACAAATATTACGTTTTCTCCACTATTTTTTTTGGCAAAACTTTAACAATATAAAATAATAATAATAAAAAAAAGATTTCCATTTTCACTGAAGCAATCCTTCGGGGCTCTGCAGATAAATAGAAAATTCTTTTTTTACTAATACTGTTAAAAAATTCTATTTGTGTTTGTGAAAACGTCCCCCTTTTTTAAATTATTTTATACTAGTACCGGATTCAATAACTAAATTATAATGAATTTCATTTGTAAACATAGTTTCTAAAACATCAAATAAAACAAGAACCTTGGAAGTAGTAACTTATAAAGTTTCTATTAGTGTACATATCTCATTACTATTGGTTTTGAGTTAGAGAGCTTGATTTCTTTATATACTAGACTTTGCTCATTTTATATATAAATCTAACATGATATCAAAGTTGTCTATCCTTGAGCCTAATTCAACACTCTTCTTAGTCTTCATTCTTACCCACTTGCAGTCCATTTCTTAAGAGTCAAAGTTATCCATTTCTTAACTAGTATCACTTGTCTATTGGGTCAATAGTTTCCCATAGTTTACTAGATTTCTTCTGGACGTGTCTTGTGACTAGCTTATTTTAGGCTTGCTTATCTTGTGTGGGTCTTCATATTCATCAGGTCCACATGCAACCCTCTATGCACCAAGTTACACGTGAGGGGGAGAATACCTTGAGAAAATATGTGGTATATAATGACTTCGGACAACTATTCTCATTACCAATTGGTTTTGAGTTAGAGAGCTTGATGTCTTTATATACTAAACTTTGGATATTTTATAAATCTAATAGTTTCGGATGTTAGAAAATAAAGATATAATAAGTTCATACAAGAAGAGACCATGGATGAAAATACTTTTTTTGCTTGCCATCACCTGAAAGTGGGAATAACCAGTAACTTCGGGGGTACAGGTCCTGAGAACAGATTGTTTTCAATGTTCCTGAGGAACAAGAAAAGTAATTACTCAAAATTTCTAAAACGTGTTTTAGTAAGATAAAGTTCACTGATTTGATATCAATATCAGAGAAGAAGAGTACAAATCTATTAAGGGAAGATCTTGCAAAATGTCAAGGGTCCCAACAAGACGATTGTCCTGCAAGTGCCTGCAATACAATAGATAATAATTTATGAAGATAGGAATGTGCAATGTAACAAAAAACAAAACGTATCAGTTAAGATGATTACGCACAATGTGGTAAGAGATAATAAGCTTCCCATTGAAGGAGGCAGCTGACCATCCAAATTGTTACCAGACAAATCCCTGTAGCACTATAAATAAGTACATACTCACAACTACACCTTATAATAAAAGGAAAAGAATAAAAGGGAATGCCTACAAATTAATTAACCCTGTAAGCTGTTGAAACGTATCTGGTATTACTCCCGTCAAATGGTTGTTGCTCAATGACCTGATAGAAACAAGAGTTAAGATATAAATGAGAAATCAAATTAAAAGGAAAATTATAAAGCTTTTTGAGCACAATTTGAATATAACTTACATGTCTGTCAGTTGACCTAAAGAGGAAAAAGTCTCGGGGATGCTTCCAGTGAATTGGTTACCCGAAAGAAAACTATAATATGCAAAAGGAAATAAATGCCTAGAGTTAAATACAAGAATATGAAAAACATGCCAAGATGTAGATCTGGCAATATAGTTAGTTAACTGTTGGGTCAAACCATATTAACTGAAACCAAATGGGTTGGTTAACCATTTTTATTTATTCAGGTTGGTTAAAGCTTGGACCCATATTTTTTAAAACAAATATAGTTCTGAACAGGTTAATCATTTTTCAACCCATATTCCAATTTGTTTATACATGCATATATACAGAGAGAGAGTAAGGGAATCACATGGGGAACGAAAAGGGCGGGTATGAATGAATGAATGAGAGAGTGACTAGTAAAGCTACCTAAACAATACCAGTTGTTTCTCTCTCTATAAATAATAGTTATATATTTTGTTAATTCATTTACGTATATTATTATTTGTTTATGAGATTTCTTTAAGTCAAAGGAGTCCATATATTATTATTTGTTTATGAGATTTCTTTAAGATAAAAGAAAGTTCGTTGGGTTTGGGGGTAGTTTCGGGATTGTGAGTTCAAGGGAATGGGAACAAAAGGTAGGTATCTCAGAGGAAAAGAACATTATAGTTTTATCCTGTGTTTAATTAAATAAATTAGTAGTTATAGTTCTACTACTATTTGTTTAGTGGAGTACCTGATTAGTTAATTAAACTAATATACTCCTTCCGTTACTTAATATAAGTCGTTTTAGAATAATATTTTTATTCTTTAATATAAGTCATTTAAGAATTTCAAATAAGCATTAATTGCTTAGTTTTCAATATCACCCAAAGTATTAAATATAACTTTGATTCTCTTACTATTTTTTGTCCAATAAATAACACTCTTTTTTCAATACAAGGACAATATAGACAATTAATATTATATTTAATAATATACAATCATTTTCTTAATACTTGTGCACAATTCTAAAACGACTTAATACTTGTGCACAATATAGACAATTCTTTTTTCTCAGTATATACATATATACATTTTTCTAGTTACAAAAGAATTATAAATATGTTTCAATATTTAAACGACATTCATAGAATTATACTATGGTGTATTTTGGATTCCAACCTTTCTATTAACAGGTTAATAATAATTTTGAAAAATTATTTAAATATGGAAGGGTATTAATAATTTCAATTTAAAATTTTATTAGTATAGTTTTTTAGCATTTTATTATTTATATTAATAATTTTAATATCATATTATTACTTAATTAATTTAATTGTGACGATCACAATTTCATTTTTCAAAAGTTCTGTTTAAAAGTCAAAACATCTTAAAATGGTTAATATGGTTTTGAACCATAACCATATAGTTCCAACCAACACAACCCATATTAAAAATGGTTAATATGGTTTTAGTTCTTAAATGGAACCATAACCATTTGTCAGCCTACCAAGATGCCAAAAAGAGTTCAGAAGCACCCCTAGTTTAATCAGAACCATCTCAATGAATTACAAAAGAGAGAGCAACCGAGGTTCACACTTACAAGCTCCGAGTGGTGATGGGTAAATTGGATGGAATATTACCCCCAATGTGGTTATTGCTCATGTCTCTGCTTAAAAAAAAGGTAAATAATCATATGCCTCTTAAAAAAAACCTTTAAATAAAACATAAATAATTGTAATACTGGGCAAGTGGAAGTCCTAATACTTTCACACAAATCTATTACACAAAAACATGATGGCTCAAAAGAGGAACTTACATTTGTATGATAGAAGCAAAGACCCCCAAGCTCTCGCCCAAGACACCCCCCAAATTTGCGCCATTTAAAACTCTGTCAATTTAAAAGGCTTAAGTATATAGCCAACACATATTAAATAGGTATTAAATATAGAAATAAAAGCCATACATTCCGGTTATGTTGGCATTGACACACAGTACACCTTGCCAACCTTCCGCACAAGGGTCTCCACCAATTGGCACCCACCCAGGAAGAGGTGGTGAGCCCAGAGCGGCATATAAATTATTTATAGCCACGACTGAAACATAAGAACAAATATACAATTAAGAAAAAAACCCACATTCTCAATATACTACTTGGCCACTAACACTTGGAAAGCAAGATAAATTACAAATCTTCTAAATAAGGCTTCCCAAATGCTAGTAATCAACAATTTAAGTATAAACACATGTATATACACAAGATAACGGCATATATAACATATCCGGAGCTAAATTTGAAAAACAAAGAAATACGAAATGATTGAGCCATGCTTTACCATCTCGAGGATCTGTAAGTCCCCAGCAAGTTCCAAATGCTGCAATCAACCCCACAAGAACCCCCATATATACCTCCCAATAAAAATGTCCCATGGCCAATTTTGAGCACCCAAAAACTTAAAAGTTCTAATCTTTTCAGCAAATTTCGTTCTTCCACTCTAATCTGCATAAAATTTTCCAATAATATCTACAAGAAGATCCTCACAGCTGAATTACAAAGTACATTAGCGAAATTTTGAAGACAAGAAACCCAAAACTTCAAAAAACAAAACTTTCCGAGATTCATAAAGTAAAGTTGCTGAAAACAAAACAAAATCATCTGAACTACAAAGTTTATAGAAATTCACAAGAAAGTAAGCAGAATTAGATTGAAGAGAGGGAAATGAGGAGTTAGATGAACCCTAACCTGTGATGTTTTTTTGTGAACGACAAAGATTCGGAACAGTAACAGAGAGAATGATCGGACATTAAAGTTGATATACGCTCTGTGAGTGGCTAAAGCCGACAGTGCATTTGTTTGTACATATCTTTTTGAGGGGGGAATATATTAAATTCTTTTATTTTGATTTTCAAATTAATTTATTACAATAATTGTAGACGGTAGTGTAGACCGTTGTATTTGAGTCGCTCAAAGCTTTTTGAATAAGTAAAAATTGGACTGGTAAAACAAAAAAACAAATCAATTATAGAATTAAGAGTCTTTCTACAATGACATGTTTATTGAATCGGAATATTGGATATTTTTAAATCTAAAAATATAAATATTTAAACTATTTTAAAATTAATTTGTTCGCATAATCAAATAGATTTTTTTTAAAATAAAAATATCCAATTATCGAATGTTTGCCAAGACTTATTGTAGAATTTTTGTTCTCAAAATAAATGATTTTGTTTATTTATTCTCTAGCTTTTTTTGGTTGGGCTTTTAAATGTTTACTTATCTTGAATGTATTTTCATATGAAGGCCGTTCTCATGTAAGACCCAAATTTTGTAAGCCCGTACTGCAAGCGGCCTAGAGAACATTCCAAAAGTCTCAGAGCTTCTAAGTATTTACATTCTTTTGACTTTTTTTTAACTCTCTCCGTATACAAAAGGATTTTTGTCTCATTTGTTAATTTATAAATTTTTTATATTACACGTTGCTAAAATCTAAATATTACCTTATTATTTTTGAAAGTATATATGAAACATAAATAAATTCTTAATATTCACAAATTTTAAAAATAAAACTTTTTCGTAAAATGAATGGAGTAAAAATTTACCTAAATATGAATATCAATAAAATTAATATCAAATTACAATATACAAAACGAATGGAGCAAGAATTATAAAGAGTCACCAATATATATATATATATATATATATATATATATAGTATTAATTGTTGTACACTTGTACAAAAGATTTGTAACATTTTATCCTTCCTTCTTATAATATATGATAAAATTATATATAATAATTTAAAAAATAATTGTATAATATTAAAGTGTGTAATATTAATTTTTATACTACTATTTATAATACTTATCTAATTCTCTCACTCATTTGTAATATTTTTTTATAAGGAGTAATTTTAAAAATTATGATTAATTCTCATAGATTATATAAAATATCAAATAATTTTTAAAAAAATAATCAAAAACATATATCAGGCAGATAGAATAACATTTTAATCCCATATTTTATGTCAACGTAATTAATTATCAGATACCCGTTGGGGTCCGGGAACGGGAGGCACGAACATGAAGATAAGCACACAAAACCAAAATGTGGCATCCAATGTACGTGAAATGGAAGCAAGTACATATATTAACACATCTTGGCAGCTTGTAATCAGTCAAACCCAAACCAGTCTTTGGCTTTTCTTCCTTCCCGGCCAGTTGTATATTGAGAGCTAAGAAAATACTATTAGATTAGTGAATTACGAACTTATTTTGATGGATTTAATTTGAATTTGAGATTTAATTTAAAATTTGTTTTGAATTTGAGTTTTGACTCGAATTATTACTTATGTTATTAGAGTCGATTCTCGAAATTAGAGTATAGTCATCCAATCCAGTTGTCGAAGGTGGGGACACGAACACTGGTGGTTATCCAATAATAGAAAGAAGCACGGAGTTGGGGATACAAAACTAGTTGATATTATCTCACAATGGCTAGAGAGACCAAATATATTGACCGTGTGTGTGAACAGTTATGACGGGGACGTCAAAAATTTAAGTGAGAGAGTTTATAACACTCTAGTCCCACATTGAAAGATATGAAAAAAAAAATTGATAAGTGGTTGCCTAAGATGACTCAAAAATATACTATTGAGTTATTAATTTAAAACATTGTTTGAATGAATTTGATTCGATTTGGACTCATGATTTAATCTAAAATATGTTCCGAACTCATGTTGTTACATTGTCTATCAACTTTTGGAGCGTTTAAAGATTCTAAAAAATACGCCAAACATAGTTAAGAATTTGTTCATTTATAATTATAAATAATTTATTTTAAATTCAATTTATTTAACTTATAAACGATGCGTTTGGGGTCTAAATAGAATGTTCTAAAAATATGATGGGGTGCGTTTGAATATCTCCAAACACTAATACTTCAAACAAAAATGTTCTAAATGTGATAACCGACTATACTCTATCCTCTCTATCAATAGTGTTGCATTGTGTGCCCTATATTATTAAATTGTTTGTTTTTTATATATCTACAACAATTATTTTCACCTGTTTTATTAGATTATTTTTTATTTTTTTGGACATATATAAGCGTAGAACATGATATAAAAATTAAGTCGTCTTCATTTTCCTCCCCTGGTGGTACCCTTAGAAATGATGGAACTTATGAACTCAAGTAATGTTTTATATTCTATTATTCAATGGCTTTGTTTTTGTGAAAACTTTATGATTCCATTATTTCCGTATATATATATATATATATATATATATATATATATATATATATTCTATTCAATTCCCTCAATCTCTTCAGTCTCCTCTCCAATTAGTTATAAACATCGTATAACTAATTATTTTTTTAGATCTTACGGAGCTGTATGTTAGTTGTCTAAATGTAGTCTAATTGTGCATGCATTATATGTTATGGTGGTGTTAGATTTATTAAGACATTATTGTATTTTAAAATATCTAAAAAATTATATACCCTTATCAACTTTTTTTTTTATGCATAAACTTAAAACGATTACTAAAATATCTATATATAAACATATACTATACTCTCTGCAAATAGAAAGGTACTACTTAAACAAATAATTAAATAACTTATTGTAAATCAAATAGAAATTAATATGGAAAAGAATTTAATTTTGAAGATTGTAAACAACTTTATAATATAATAAGTGATAATTACTCTAACTCAATCCGTGTTTGTAACATTACTGTTTATTGACAATTCACTTACAAAATATAACAATATATTTTTTCTCATGACACCCCAAAATAGGTATACATCACCTATTCCAAGTTACAAATACAAGGATGTAAATAACTACAACTTTATTATGTTACAACATATAAATCTGTGAGTTGAAATACGAGATATTGTCATCTAGATAATATCCACATACAAATAAATCTTCATCATAATTATTGATACATTATTTTACAAAAATGGTGAGGACTACTAAACAACTCTCTAAAACCATCATTCCATACCCCGACTGCATTCGCTTACATTCTCGCCTCCCGAGAAGAAAAATGGAACAAAAGGAAAAGGGTGAGCTCAACTAGCCCAAAGAAAAATATTATGACTAAGATAATATACAACAAATTATCGTTAGTCTTCAACAGGAAAAATTTAATGTAATACAATAGTACAACAAGTTTTAAATCAATACTGCAGCGGAAAATATTAATTCATAGAAGAGTTACGTAGAGGATGAAATCTACTAATATCTATGAATTTAACAAATCCATCATCAATATTTTTATCCTCGTAACATCAATCAATATATATCCGAATCATATATTCATCCTCGCACTACAAGCCAAGGATATTCATCACCGGGTCATGTTCATCTAAACACTGCTCATCTTTGCACTACGGACCAAAGATATTCATCGAAATCATTCATCTTTGCACTACGTGCCAAAGATATTCAATAATATCATCGTTTAAGATCAAGATGATGAAAAATATTTTAAAGAAACGAATCCAAATTGAAACAAAATGACAAGGATTAAGGATTAAGGATTCGTACTTTGTTTTATCCATGTCCAAAAATACCTCAAAAATAATCATAGTGGTGTAAAATTCAAGAATGATCAAAACATGGATACAATCAAAGCTAGTATCCACAATAGATATTTTGGACGAAAAAAAAAAAATTTCATTTTTCGATTAATAATTGTCGTGATTCGTGAATAAGATCAGATATCGTGAATAAGGCCAGATACGTGAATAAGAACTCGACACCAAAAGTTTCAAATTTGATAAAAACTTGGATCAATATTTCAAAGATAATGATATTGAAGAAATAATATCATTACGAAAAAAAAATATCCCTTACCTGGAAAAAGACAAGATTTCTAACTGGAATACTGGATATAGGCTATAACTTGAACTTTCACCGTATAGCAATACTCAAAGTATACTCAAAATACTCACAAGAATATGCTCGATAATATAGAGAGAGAAAACTTCAGTTTCTCGTGTGATTTTCAATTCTAACCCAAGACCCAATTTATAGGAAAATGCTTGTAACACCAAAAGCGTAAAATTTAATAAAATATTAATATTTATAAAAATATTATACGATTCCTTGAAATCAATTTCAAAGAATTCACATATGCCAACCTTCTAGAAAAAAATAAGAAAAACGTTTTTCTTATTTAAAATAATTAAAACTTCCAAAAATCAATTATTTTGAGCTTCAAAACTTCAATAATTCACAATAAATAGCCTTTTTATCGTAAAATTCAAATCTCATGACTTTTTATAGGAAATTCAATTTCTACAACTTTGCGTAAGAAAGTTTTTTCAAATTCCAAATGTAAATTGACCAAATCCACAAACCAAGCGATTTTACGTGCTATAATCAAATTT
The DNA here is from genome assembly GCA_020205605.1 of Panax ginseng. Taxonomy (NCBI): domain Eukaryota; kingdom Viridiplantae; phylum Streptophyta; class Magnoliopsida; order Apiales; family Araliaceae; genus Panax; species Panax ginseng. The sequence continues at coordinate 9,093,013 of CM035139.1, forward strand.
CATCAATAAATGGGGTCCAACCGACATGTTTAACATGTTTTAAACATTTATTGTAACAAAAATACTCTTCCTCCTCAGATACTCATATATCCCACATTCGTTGTAAAAATATCACCATTATTATATTATTAAAATATAATAATATATATATTTAAATGAATTATTTTATCGAAAAAGATAAAATTTCAATTTTCAACAATTGTTACATTAAAATTTTTCCATCTATATCCACATAAAATCAATATTTTCCTCATAATAAGAATCAATAATTAATTATTCACAAATAATATTCTGTAATCACAATATCGACAACCGTGCAGCCTTCCCCAGAAAGGGGCTTTCCAATAAGAATTTCTCCTTATTGGCAAGCAATTAGGTGACCAAACCTCTCCTTAGATGTAACTTTCTAGACATTGCCAATAATGTTATCCAATAATATTATTCAGATAATATGAATTATTGCTTCGATAATGAAAAAAATACCGTGAAGTGATAATTATCAAACAATGGTAATATAAAATATCAACACAAAGAATTATTGAATCAATAAAATAAAATATCGAAGCAAAGAATTATCGTAACCATTATTGAGTAAAGGCCTTCTACGTAAGAATCAATAATTGGTGCAATACCACGTACTTCGTGTGTTTTAACCACCGAGTATTTTAACAAGATTAACTGCAGAATAACCACGCCTGCTATTTTTAAACAACTTGTATTTGTCGTTTTTCTTCATCCAATCGCTTTCGGTTATGGGGCTCACACATGGTGGCTGCCGCCGCATTTAATATTCCCCGACAAAGCATTTAATATTCCACGACCAAACGAATATTCCCAAACAACAATGAATATTTTATAACCACTTGCTTATTTTGAAATATTTCATGATTTTACCCATAACTATCCACATTAATCACATCAACCCTTACTATTTCAAAATAATAAATAGAGGAAAATAAATTTCATTTATTAATTATTTGGGGTCTTACAACCTCCCTCCTTATGAAATTTTCGCCCTCGAAATTGACATACGATCTTGCAGTGTTTCAAAAGGTGAGGATACCTCACTTTCATTTCCGCTTCCAACTCCTAGGTCATTTCCTCTATAAGATGGTTCCTCCACAAGACTTTAACTTGTGGTATGAACTTCGTGCGTGGGACATGCTCCTTCCATCCAAGATCTTCGACAGTACCTCCTTACACGTTCGTTAAGTCTTCATTTATCTCGTCCGGCTCTAACTCAATAACGTGGTTCGGGTCTTTCACATATTTCTGAAGCATGAGATATGTGAAACACATTATGAACATAAGAGACATACTTGAGGTAAAAGCGAAGTCTATAGGCTACATTTCTACTTTCGGTCAAGAATTTGAAATGGACCAATAAATCGTGGATTGAGCTTTTCTCTTCCCAAATCTTGTAACTCCCTTCCATGGAGCAACTCGCAACAATACATGATCCCCTATACTAAATTCCACGTCCTTTCGATGAAGATCCACATAACTCTTTTGTCGATCCTGTGCCGTTTGTATACGTTGTCTAATCATTTGGATCTTTTCTGTGGTCATACGTACCAACTCGGGTCCCAATAATGTTGCTTCACCCATCTCGTCCCAACATACTGGAGAGCGACATTTTCGTCCATATAATGCTTCGAATGGAGCCACACCTATACTTGCCTGATAACTGTTGTTGTAGGAGAATTCCACCAATGGTAAATACTTATCCTAAGCGCCGCTGAAGTCTAGGACACGTAGTCTTAATAAATCTTCAAGAGTTTGAATAGTCCTCTCTGATTGTCCATCCGTTTGAGGATGGTATGCCGAACTGAATCGTAAATCCATACCCATAGCTTTTTTCAAGCTAACCCAAAATCTTGAAGTGAATCTTGGGTCACGATCCGAAACTATATATACTGGCATGCCATGCAACCTCACAATCTCATTACATACATAATAGCAAGACGTTCAAGAGAATAAGTCTCCCGTATCGGCAAGAAATGTGCGAGACTTGGTTAATCTATCAACAATAACCCAAATAGGATTTATGCCTTGAGAAACCGTGGGAAGACCCAGAATTGAAATCCATGGTAATGTGTTCCCACTTCCATTTCGGAATCTTAAGTGGTTGCAATGGTCCCTTAGGCACTTGATGCTCGCCTTTACACGTTGACAAGTTAAACATGTTGAGATAAACTTTGCAATCTCTCTCTTCATATTGTTCCACCAAAATGTATGTCAAGATCACGATACATTTTATTACTTCCAGGATGGATTGCAAATGGTGTATTGTGTGCCTCCATCATGATCTTGTACTTCAAATCGTAATCGTTAGAACACAAAGTCCGGAGTGGACTCAAGTATTCTTCTTCATCAATTCTCGCTCTTAGGAATAGACCTTCTTGTACTTTCTTCTTCATATGCATCGATCCGGGTCGGTGGCTTGGAAAGCGACCTTAACTTTTTCTATTAAAGTTGGCTCTACGCGTATACTTGACATCATCGCTTTTCGTTCCTCGTGATATGATCTTCTACTCAACGCGTCACTACCACGTTCGCTTTTCCGGGATGGTATTGAATAGTGTGGTCGTAGTCTTCAATAGCTCGAGCCAACGACGCCGTCGCGTGTTGAGTTCTTTTTGAGTGAAGAAATATTTAAGGCTTTTATGGTCCGAATATATCTCCACTTTCTCCCCATATAGATAAGTGCCTCCATATCTTTAAGCCAAGAAAACGATCGTCGCTAACTCTAGATCATGAGTAGGATAATTCCTCTCTCATACTCTTTAAGTTGTCGCGAGGCATAGCTATGATTTTCCCATGTTGCATGAGAACACATCCTAACCCCTTGCCCGAAGCATCGTTGTAGATAAAAATCCATCCGTATCGGATGGTATTGTTGTAACAGTCTTAGAAATAAGTCTCTCTTAAGCTCTTGGAAACACTTCTCGCATTCTTCACTCCAAGCGAATTTTGTATCCTTCCGAGTCAATCGAGTTACCTGGAGTAGCGATTCGAGAAAACCCTTCCACGAATCTCCGATAATAACCAATTTAGACCTAGAAAGCTACGTCTTGAGCCATCGTCTTGGTTGTTCCTAACTTTGTATTGCTTCAATCTTGGCAAGGTCAACAGATACTCCATGTTTTGACACTGACGTGCCCAAGAAATGCTACTTCCTCAAGCCGAACTCGCATTTCTTTAACTCGCATATAACTTATTTTCACGAAGCCTTTGTAGTACCATCTTCAAATGGTGCTCATGACCTTCACGACTTTTGGAATATATGAGGATGTCATCAATAAAGACAACAACGAATCGATCCAAATATTCCTTGAATACTCGGTTCATCATATCCATGAAAGTCATAGGGCATTAGTCAATCCAAAAGACATGATTAGGAATTCATAATGCCCGCATTCTAGTTACGAAGGCGGTCTTTGGAATATCCTCGGTTCTAATTTTCACCGATGATATCCGTAAGCTAAGATCAATTTTTGAAAAGAATTGTGCTCCTTGCAATCGGGTCAAATAAGTCATCAATACGAGGTAGAGGATACATATTCTTGATAGTGACATGGTTCAATTCCGATAGTCAATCTAAAGTCGCATACTCCCGTATTTCTTCTTTTACGAATAAAGCAGGATGACCCCAAGGAGATGTACTAGGGACGAATGAAACCGATGTCCAACAACTCTGTAGTTGGACCTTTAACTCTGAAGTTCAATAGAGCCATTCAATATGGGGTTTTAGAAATGGGCTTTGTACTCGGGTTCAAGGTCAATAAAGAATTCAACTTCACGTTCGGGGAGGCATCGAAGTTCTTTGAAATACGCCGAAAAGTCAATAACAACTGGGAATATTATTCAAATTTGACGTGTCTTTATTCAAATCCATAACATGGGATAAGAAAGCTTGACATCCCTTTTTAATAAAGCGAATAGCTTTATGATTAGATATGATGTTGATTGATTTTAATGGTTTAGTTGCTTGAATTAAATGCATAAGAGGTTGTTTAGGAATATGAAAGCTAACAACCTTACGAAAATAATCAATTTTGGCATGATGAGTAGTTAACCAATCAATCCCTAAAATCACATCAAAAGCAAGTATCTTTAAAGAGATAAGGTCAACAGATAAGGTGATGGTGCCAACTTGAATCAAACAAGATTTATAAACAGTGGATGTGATGAAAGTTTCTCCTAACGGAGTTTCCACAGATAGGTCAAAGTCTAATTTCTCCGGAGTCAAGTTTAAACGTTGAGCACAAGCAGGAGAGATAAATGAATGGGTAGCACAAGTTCAATTCGATTTAGGCTCGAATTATTTATTAAATGAGTCGAGTTTATACAATAAAATTAATATTCATTTAAAACTTAATTTTGAGACGACTCATGTAATTTTAAATAAAATTTTGATAAATTAAAACATTGATAACTCAACACGTTTATTAAATATTTTCTATTCATTTTGTCTAGATCATATGTTAATAACTTTTAGTTAGTTCAAGCCGGTTAAGTTCAAAACCAAACTAGCTTGACTTATTTAAATTTATAACCCCAATCATACATTAGGTAATTATAATTTATGATTGGTGTTAACGCCAAGATCTTCTATCACGTCCCAATCACGTAAGACGTTCTGATCCTGCACACTAAACACAGTCAACACCAAAAGTTTGATGGCTTCGACCGTCGGGGGATAGCTTAGGCGTGAGAGTCAGTACAAGAGATCACAAGGTTAACAATGGAGGATAAAAATATCTAATGCCTTGAGGGAGATAAAATTATCAGTTACGTGTGTGTACCTTTTGCTTGAAGACCTCCTTGTTATGTTATACTACAAGACCCGGTTTTGCGTGCAACCGACCCTCCTGACACTACCTACTGCAGGTAGTTTTCCTGTTAATCCCATCCCCTTTGTCCACCGCTGGCCGATTGTCCAATCCTTATTAATGCCATGTAAGATATCAGTCAACCATTATCTTTGTCATCATCACCGATCAAAGATATCTGTTGGGTCAGCCCACTGACCCGACTCAATCAAAGAGGACCCAACTGAAATGACCCGGTAGATTATCCAAGTGAATCGGTCCAAGCTTTTTGGCCCAATATCTAAAATATCATGACCCAACATTACCCCCCAGTCTTTTATTAAACAGGATGTTTAATGAAAGAGTATAAATGGCATCGGTCCAGGGCAAAATGATTTATAATAAGATCAATAAAGGCTCAAACTAGAGCTTATCGAAGCCCATCTGATGAACATCTAATAGCAACATAAAGGGTTCATCTTCGCCGACCTCTACAAAAATACCGATTGAAGAGCTTTCAACTACCAAAGCTCAAGTCACAGAATCAACTCCCACTGAAGGAACAAGCCAACCTCGCCAAAGAAAGCAAGCTGGCCGAAAATTAGAATAGCCCCTCACACATACTTACAACGAGTGCTTCCTCGATATGCCCCTTGATGAATGGACCCGAGTTCTTTGTGCAAAAAAGAGGAAAATCCAAATAACTCCTCCAAACGCCGAAGTGCCACAAGTACCTCGTACAGAAGCCGATCTTCCTTCGGACACCCTGGTTGAAATTATGGGTTCTGACAAAGAGCCCGAAGAATAAGTAGAGCGCATATCGATGAGATCCCTCACTCTCTGCCAGAATCCAATGAGAAATTCCCATGTCGACCTCTAATAATATGCGTTCGTGATACCGATGATCATCGGTTCGACAATAGTTCCATCACAGACCTGATGGACGAAGGAACGGAATTCCAGACTTAAAGGAATTTGATAGTCTGACTTATGAATTTACATTGCTGCCCATCAATTTGAACTGATTGACTAATAATGGTCATTTGCAGGCAAAAACTATCTTCGGGTACTTTCGTCCCAAATACAAAGATGTCGAAGAGGATGCCGAAGAGGATGCCGACCGAAAGGAGGACGCCATTCTGAAGTCGGGTCATCATTAAAACATCATGGATTTGATATCGAGTTCGGATCCTTCGTAACTCGTGGCACATCGTCAGAAACATGAAGAAGAGCTCAAAGGGCTTCGGGCCCTTAGGAATATGGGTCTGCCACTGTCCGAAGATCTTCGTAAGGAGATCCAAACAGAATACAGGCAAAATACAGAAAATCCGCCGAGCTGAACGATGAGATCGCCCATATGTATGCCAAAGGATATGAAATCTGCCGAAGTAAAGGCAAGAAAAAGCTTGTCGTGGCCCAGGTAGATCCATCTCTTCTAGACTCTTTAGACGGCGATGATGACAAGGAAGAAGCCTGAAGATGACCTCCCCTTTACCTTTAGCTGTAGAACTTTCTGTAAAAATTCTAACTTTTTGTGAACAGTTAATATTAATAAAATATCAACTTCATGCCTTATTACTTCTGGGTGAACATTTCTTGTCAATAATTCATCATTTATCAACGTGAAAAATGTACAAGTGCCTCTTATCTTAAACTGTTAGTCAATAATCAAGCAAATTATATAACAGTTAAGAACAATGATAATATAATCCGAACTCAACACTTGAACAAAATAAAGTAATGCATACTTATCGTTACCGAAGTGTGAGACAGATCAGTCATAAGGTGAATTTGGCTGATCCTCCTTGCACCATCAAGATCTTGTTTACCACTCGGGATAAAACAAGTATATAAGGACATTTGTTTACCACTCACGGTAGAACAATTTTATAAGGACCATGTAATTTGTTTACCACTCGCGGTAAAATAAATTCATAAGGACACTCTCGACAAAAGGTTACCATCAAATGGTGTTGAGTCAGACCATACCTCCCTTCCGGTGCATATTGGTTTACCACTCATGGTAAAAACAATATTAAAAGGACCATGGAATTTGTCTACCACGCAGGTATAACAAACCCATAAGGACACTCTCTACTTAGATAAAGGCGACCATCGAATGGTCGTGAGTCCACCCAAATCCTTCTTACAGATGAAGTTTGCCTACCACGAAGGGCCCCGACAAATTCATAAGGACCACCTGCAAAAAAGGCTACCATCGAATGGTCAACGAGTCCCCCCCGTCCTCCTTACACCACTGTGATTTTAGGACCAATAGGAAGAAGATTAATTGTGAACAAGTGAATCTTTTATGCTGAATCTGAACCTGACGGCCTGCTGCACTGATTGTTCAAAGTAGAATATCTGTCTGCATATAACATCCATGAACTCTGCTTCTGCCGATTGGAACATAAAACTCCTCAAAGCTTCTTCTGAACGGTCCGGTCTTTTGTAGCTTTAGATGAATTTCTCCGAAGACAAGTACCCACAGGGCGGTGTGCCCTCAATGGATTCTCGGGAGTGTGATTTCTGGATCTACTTCGGTGGAAATTTTTGTCACTGTGGTGAGAATACTCAAGGCGGACTGCCTTCTTTGTATTCTCAGGTGTATACTCTTTGGATCAACTTTTTCGTCTGCTGCAACCATAATCCCGAGAATCGATAGAGTGAGGTACCCTCTTCGAATGCTCAGGAGTATGGTTCCTTGGTCTTCTTCGGTGATGAGGATCACCTTGAGACATGTCTTCAAAGTGTATAGGATCGCTTTACTACGTCTTTCAGACTGGACATAATTGGACGCTTCGTCCTTCAGCTCTGCCATCCGAAACATCTGCTCCAGCTCTGCCATCCGAAGGACCTGCACATAATTGGATGCCTCGTCCTTCAAATTTCTAATCAAAGCACTGTTTTGGCATTATATCCTCGCTCGCTTCAAGAGAACCTCCAAAGCTTTATCTGCTTCATCATCCGCCTTCTTTGCCACTTGGAAGCCTTGTCGTCTGACCGACCACGATTTGTCGAGTTCTAGGCGAGGTACCTTTCTACTTCGCCTTGGCCATGATCACGCTCCTCGTCGTGAGCAAAGACCAACCTCCTTCGGGCTTCACCATGGGCTCTCGAACGAGAACCCCCTGAATCATGCTTGGAAGCCGTACTCTCAAGAGCACTTTTGAAAGGACCTAGGCGATCCTTAACTGAAACACGAGGCAAGGATGAACTTACAACCATCAGTTGTCCCTCCGGTGTACTAGTTCTACTCCTCACCATTCTTTCCGACGTAGAACAAATGAAACTTTGTGATTGAAACTCAAGGACACTAGAACACAGCCCTCCTTCTAGCGCCAATGTTAACGCCAAGATCTTCTGCCATGTCTCAATCACGTAAGACGTCCTGATCCTGCACACTAAACATAGTCAACACCAAAAGCTTGACGACTTCGACCGTCGGGGGATAGCTCAGGCGTGAGAGTCAGTACAGGCGATCACAAGGTTAACAATGGAGGATAAAAATATCTAATGCCTTGAGAGAGATAAAATTATCAGTTATGTGTGTGTACCTTTTGCTTGAAAACCTCCTTGCTATGTTATACTACAAGACCCAGTTTTGCGTGCAACTGACCCTCATAACACTACCTACTGCAGGTAGCTTTCTTGTTAATCCTATCCCATTTGTCCACCGCTGGCCGACTGTCCAATCCTTATTAATGCCATGTAAGATATCAGTCAACCATTATCTTTGTCATCATCTTTGGTCAAAAAGATATCATTGGGTCACCCTTGACAGAAGCTCAATCAAAGAGGATCCAACTGAAATGACCCGGTAGATTAACCAAGTGAATCGGTCCAAGCTCTTTGGCCCAATATCTAAAATATCATGACCTAATAATTAGTAAATAATATATATATATATATATATATATATATGATAATTATGTGACGAATTTGTATTGTAACCATCATGAAAGTCTATACAATAAAATATACTTAAATTATGATGAGAGCATTTTAAATTCATACTTATTTTGATAAACTAAAACACATATATCATAGTTATAATTCAATTGAAAAATTGAAAACTTTTATAGTAATTCATAGTAGTATTCTGTTCGAAAAACTTAGAATTAATTTGTATTGTATTCCTTTCAATCTTTTGTGTGAAACAAGCCAAAATACACCTTTAATGAATTACTGATTTGTTCATATTACCAACACACTAAACCCCAAAGGACTCTAGCTAGGGAGTCTTTTTATTGACTTAGGGTACTAAATAAGTTTTTTAATTTGATTAGACAAACCAAGATTGATAAATTGGTTTTTTAGACTGTATAAAATAAAGACGTGGCAACAAATTAAAAAAGTGTAAATGGTCATGAATTTCTTTGGTGATATACCCTCCCCTTTACCAAAAGGAAAAGGATGATTAGAAGTATAAATTATTTTGTTTCAAAAATGATGAGATAAAATATATAAAGTGAAGAATAAATATATTATTTAATGGAGTCTATTAACATAAAAAGAAAATATTCATCATTTTATATAATTTTATTTTTATTTTTGTTAGAATTAGATCACACGCACAAGACAGTAAAGAGTTAACACAGAGATTTACGTAGTTCTCCAATTTGAGTAGTTCATACGGGAGCAATATTCCTTTTGTTATTCACCGAGTTACATAGGATTTTATAATAGAAATTATATATAGCTGCTACTTCTGTTCCAACTCTAATTCACATTATAGCCTAAATACTCATAATGTCCTTGTAACATCGAACCATTAAAACTCTTGTTCCGCGTCCCATCTGCGCGCCACACGCCAATACTGCAAAACTTTCATCGATCATAGCACGCCCTGCGTTACTCATAATCATGTACTGGCGCAACCCGCGCTATCCCTACAAGAACTCCTGTGAGACCCCAAATTTTATAAATAAAGATTTAAATTTCTCGAAATATTTTTTAATATTATGATGTGGATTTGATATAATGTTATAGTTGTGGGTAGTATTTATAAATTTTACAAAGTATGCAAGTTGTTGTATTATATTCGATTGGTCAGGGAATATTCGTTTTAGCAGGGAATATTCGTACAACAGTGCAATCATTGGTGGACCCCACAACGGAATTATTGTCGTATTGAGAAAACGACAAAAATATTTTTATGAAAATAACGGCAGAAATTTTGCCGTTAATCTGATTGAACTACTCGGAGTAAAAGAAATACGATGTCTGGCGTGGTTGCATAAAGAAGACACCTGTATTGATTATTGATACTTAAGTGAGAAGTCACTCAATTTTGTTTAATTATTGCTTTAGTAATTGTTGCATAGTATCTCACGTTATTCAATTCAATTATTGTCGATATTTTGTATATTATTAAATCAATAATTGAGACGACGAAGTTATTAATATTATTATTTACAATATTAACGATGTCTAGAAGTTACGCGAGAGAGGTTTGGTCACCTAATCATGGCGCCAATAGGGAGAAATCCTTATTGGAAAGCCCCCTCTTTCTTGGGAACGACCTGGTCGATTAATATTGTGAATTATAATAATAATGATAAATGTTGTTAAATATATTCAGGTGTCTTTTTATGAAGTCACGGAAGTTTATATTTATATATATATAAATTTTATTTTATTAGTATTATTAATGTAATAAAACAAAAAAGTTTTTTATATAAAAAGCAGAATACTTTTATAAAGTTATTTATTTTATTAGACAATAATTAGAATATAATATATTTTATTATGCATAGTGTTTTGCATAGTAAAATCTTTTTATATAAAACAGAATACTTTTATAAAGTTATTTATTTTATTAGACAATAATTAGAATATAATATATTTTATTATGCGTAGTGTTTGTATAGTAAAATCTTTTTATATAAAAATGAATACTTTTATAAAGTTATTTGTTTTATTAGTATAATAATTAGAATATATTATATTTTATTATCATAGTATTTGTATAGTGCCTACATAGTGTTTTGCATAGTAAAATCTTTTTTATATAAAAGCAGAATACTTTTATAAAGTTATTTGTTTTATTAGACTATAAATAGAATATATTATATTTTATTTAAAAGATTTTGTTTTATTAAAATATTTTATTTATCTTTGTATAGTAAATCAATATGGGACCGATCTAGTTTAAAAAGTAAATCAATTTGGACCGTTCATGAATTAGTTCTTATTAGGTCCATTCTCCTACAAATAGAAGCTCATTCCTTCATTATTTTTTATGAATTCCTTTGAAACTCAGAGAAAGAAACTATAGTAGAGAAAGAAGAAAAGTATTACGCTACTTCACTACTCCTATATCCGATTTCTTCTAAGGTAAGAGATATTATTTGTTGTACTCGTAAGAGGTATTATTTTTTCTTTCGTCTTCATGAAGAGAATTTACATTATTCCATTTTTTGTTATTATGTTGGAATAACTTTATACATCAAGTACCATATACTTGGTGAAATTCTTCTGTTATTCCATTCTTTATTCCATTCTTTATTATTATATTGGAATAACTTTGCCTATGCCAAGAATCGCATACATGGTGAAATTTTTACATTATTCCATTCTTTATTATTACATTTGGAACATCACATGCATAAATTCTGCGTGACACGGGTTCCGTTATTTATTATTCTGTTGGAACATCACATGCGTGCGTTTACGCATGACCTAATTCCGATTGTTTATTATTCATTGGAAATATCGTATGCGTGCGTTTACGCGTGATTCGTTCCATTATTTATTATTCTATTGGAATAACACATGCATGCGATTACATCGCATGCTTGGTGATTTCTTTTGTTATTCCATTCTTTATTATACTTAGTTGGTTAAAGTTTTGACTTTTATACTCCATGAAATTAGTGGAATATCCTTGATATTTGCGCTTCATCCAGTATCTTTTCATGGAAATATTCTTCTGAGAATTCTTGAATTTTACTCTACAAAGAAGTATCATGTTGATAATTTGGACGTTATTAGTTCATGTATAAATTAATTCTTGAACTTGTTTTATTGAATCCTTATATCATTGTCATTATCCTCATGTTTATATTTTGTTGAAAGTCATCTATGGCCTGTAGTGCATAGATGGACTTGGTATGATTATGACCGAGGGATTATTCGGTGTAATCATGGTAGTAATGTTACAAATGATGTGGTAAAAGTCCTCGTTGGCGCGTAGTGCATTGATGGATAGTTGTTGGCATGATCATGACCATTGATGAATACACGAATATCCTTGGCCGCGTAGTGCATGGATAATCTTGTGGTTGTGATCTTAATGAATATCCTTGGTCGTAGTGCGGGGATGATGTGACTTATTTATTAAAATTTGAGTCCCGTGATAAAAGTGATGAAAAACCTTTTAAATCATAAAAGATAGTAGATTTAATTCTCTACTTGACTCTTTTAATGGATTACTTGTTCTACCGCAGATTAAACTTGTTATTCTATTATATTTTATCGTTTTTAACTTTATTTGAAGACTAATAATAATTTATTACGCATTATCTTAGTCATAATATTTCTTCTTTGGGCTAGTTGAGCTCACCCTTTCTTACACTGTTCTCTTCAGAAAATGAGAACGTAGCCGGGACTAGTCGGGGAATGGAGTGATGAACCAGATGATAATATTAGTAGTCCTCACTATTCTGTTAAATAGTGTGACACTAAATGTAATGAGGACTTATTCTGAGAGTGGATATTGTCTAAAAGACAATATTTGTATTAAAACTCACAGCTTTCTTGTTGTATATTAAAGATTGTATTTGTATTATGTACCATGTATTTGGCGACTCAGAATAGGTGATGTATACCTATTTTGGGGGCGTCACAGTACTCCTGCATGTAAACATGCAAATACTTTCAAGTATGCAAAAAGTATACGTATATGGATATAATCAAAACTAGTATCCATAATAGATATTTTGGACAAAATACGAAAATTTAATTTTTACGTGAATAAGGTCAGATATCGTGAATAAAGTGTCGATATCGTAAATAAGTAACTCCCGACACTAAAAGACAAGAATTTCACAAGAAAAATCTTATCAATATTCCGACATAAGGATATTAGAAGAAATAATATTATTTTAAAAAAAAATAATATCCCTTACTTCAAAAAGACAGTACTTCTGACTAAAATACTGGATATAATGCTGAAAGAAACTTGCACCGTATAGCAACACTCAAATTATCAAAATACTCATAAGAATACGCTCGATAATATAGAGAGAGAAAACTTCAGTTTCTGGTGTGATTTTTAATTCTAACCTAAGCACCCTATTTATAGGAAAATGCTTAGAACACCAAAACAGAAAATTTAATAAAATAATAATTTATTTTTATTAAATCTCCTACGCACACCAATATAGTCTAGACATCAGCCACACTTCAATAACAACCACAAAAACGTTTTTCTCAATTAATTCATTTAAAACTCCAAAAAAAATAATAATTAATTAATCTAAAACTTCAATAATTCATAATAAATAGCCCTTTTATTAGAAAAATTCGAACCTCGTGTCTCTTCCATAGGAAATTCCATTCTCTACAACTTTGCAGAAAAAAGTTTTTTCAAATTCTAAATGAAATTCAATCAGGAAATTCACAAGCAAGGCGATTTTTACATTTATAACCAAATTTTTAGTCAAGAAATGGGGTCCACCGACATGTTTAACATGTTTTAAACATTAATTATAACAAAAATACTCCTCTTCCTCATATACTCATATATCCCATATTTATTGTAAAAATATCACCATTATTATATTATTAAAATATAATAATATATTTAAATCAATTATTTATCAGAAAAGATAAAATAACAATTTTTCAATAATTGTCACATTAAATTTTTTTTCCATCTATATCTACATAAAATGAATATTTTTCTTATCATATATATCAATAATTAATTATTCACAAATAATATTACAGAATCACAATATTGACAACCAGGCATTTCCCAAGAAAGATGGGGCTTTCCAATAAGGATTTCTCCTTACTGGCGTGTAATTAGGTGACCAAACCTCTCCTTAGACAGAAATTTCTAGACATTGCCAATAATGTTATCTAATAATATTATTCAAATAATATGAATTATTGATCTGATAATGAAAATACTGTGTAGTGACAATTATTGAAACAACAATAATATAAAATATCAACGTAGCAATTATTGAATCACCAAAATAAAATATTAAACAGTAACTACTGTAACAATTATTGAGTAATGCCTTCTTATGTAAGAATCAATAATTGGTGCAATCAGATATCTTCTTGTGTTTTAACCACCGAGTATTCCAACAAGATTAATCTTGATAACAACTACATAGTTATTTATAAACAACTTATACTTGTCATTTTCTTCATCTAATCGCTTTCCGTTATGGGGCCCACACAAGGCTGCGCCGTCATACGAATTTTCCCCGACAGTAAGAATATTCCACGACCAAATGAATATTTTATAACCACTTGCATATTTGAAATATTTGCGCATTTTACCCATAACTAACCACATTAATTAAATCAACCCTTACTATTTCAAAATAATAAATAGAGGAAATTTAATTTTATTTATAATAAGTTGGGGTCTTACAACCTTTCCTCCTTATGAAATTTCGTTCTCGAAATTGACATACGTACCTGGTGTTTCGAAAAGGTGAGGATTCCTCGCTTTCATTTTCGTTTCCAACTCCTAGGTCATTTTCTCAATAGCATGGTTCTTCCACAAAACTTTGACTTATGGTATGACCTTTGTACGTAAAACATGTTCCTTCCTATTCAAGATCTTGACAGGTACCTCCTCGTACGTTAAGTCCTCGGCTATTTCATCCGGTTCTAACTCAATAACGTGGTTCGGGTCTTTCATATATTTACGAAGCATAGATATATGAAAAATATTATGAACACGAGATATACTTGGAGGTAACGCGAGTCTATAGGCTACATTTTCTACTCGGTCAAGAATCTGAAATGGACCAATAAATCGAGGATTAAGCTTTTATCTCTTCCCGAATCTTGTAACTCCCTTCCATGGGGCAACACGCAACAATACATGATCCCCAATACTAAATTCCACGTCCTTTCGATGAAGATCCGCATAACTTTTTTGTCGATCTTGAGCCGTTTGTATACGTTGTCGAATTATTTGGATCTTTTCTGTAGTCATACGTATCAACTCGGGTCCCAATAATGTTACTTCACCCACCTCATCTCAACATATTGGAGAGCGACACTTTCATCCATACAATGCTTCGAATGGAGCCACACCTATACTTGCGTGATAACTGTTGTTGTAGGAGAATTCCACCAATGGTAAATACTTATCCCAACTCCCTTTGAAATCTAGGACACAGAGTCTTAATATATCTTCAAAAGTTTGAATTGTCCTCTCTGATTGTCCGTCCGTTTGAGGATGGTATGCCGAGGCCAGATAAATAAAACTGCGTGCCCATAGCTTTTTGCAAGCTAACCCAAAATCGTGAAGTGAATCTTGGGTCACGATCCAAAACTATGGATACTGGCATTCCATGCAATCTCACAATCTCATTTATATACATATGAGCAAGACGTTCAAGGGAATAAGTCTCCCGTATCGGCAAGAAATGAGCAGATTTGGTTAATCTATCAACAATAACCCAAATAGCATTTATGCCTTGAGAAACCGTGGGATGACCCGTAACGAAATCCATGGTAATGTGTTCCCACTTCCATTTCAGAATCTCAAGTGGTTGCAACGGACCCTTAAGTACTTGATGCTCCTCCTTTACACGTTGACAAGTTAAACACCTCGAAATAAACTTTGCAATCTCTCTCTTCATATTGTTCCACCAAAATGTATGTTGAAGATCACGATACATTTTGGTACTTCCAAGATGGATTGCAAAGGGTGTATTGTGTTCCTCCATCATGATCTTGTTCTTTAAATCAGAATCGTTAGGAATGCAAAGTCTGAAGTGGGCTCGAAGTATTCCTTCTTCATCGATTCTTGCTTCTGAAATAGCACCCTCTTGTACTTTCTTCTTCATATGCATCATCTAAGATTACGTGACTTGAGCAACTTTAACTTCATCGATTAAAGTTGGTTCTATCGATACTTGACATCATCGCTTTCGTTCCAAAGATATGATCTTCACTCAACGCGTCATTTACCACGTTGCTTTTTCGGGGATGGTATTGAATGGTGTGGTCATAATCTTTTAATATTTCGAGCCAGCGTCGTTCCGCGTGTTGAGTTCCTTTTGGGTGAAGAAATATTTGAGGCTTTTATGGTGCGAATATATCTCCACTTTCTCTCCATATAGATAGTGCCTCCCGATCTTTAAGCGTGAAAGCGATTGCTTCAACTCTAGATCATGAGTAGGATAATTCCTCCTATTATTTTTTAAGTTGTCATGAGGTATAGGCTATGACTTTCCCGTGTTGTATGAGAACACATCCTAACCTTTTGCTCAAGCATCATTTGTAGATAACAAATCCATCTAAACTAGATGGTATTGTCAGAACAGGTGCCGAAATGAGTCTCCTCTTAAGCTCTTGGAAACTCTTGTCGCATTCCTTGCTCCATACGAATTTCATTTATTAATTATTTGGGGTCTTACAACGCCATCGTACGAATATTCCCCGACAGTAAGAATATTCCACGACCAAATGAATATTTTATAACCACTTTCATATTTGAAATATTTGCGCATTTTACCCAAAAATGGTGATTTTTGGATGTATAGATTAAGAGTTATGAATTTTATGATAAAAGACTATTTTAAAAGTAAACCCTTATAACTCCGTATGGTTAACTCCAAAATTGGTAAAATTTTTATTGGGAGTACATGTATATAACAGAAGTATACTCTATAAATTTCGGAATTTTTGAATAAAAGTACAATTTATGATAAATATCTAAATATTCAAAGATTTTGGCCATATATGAAAATAGTAAATGAATTTTAAAAATTACGAGAAAAATATATGTTCAATATAGGACTATGTTTCGCTTAAATCCAGTAAAAGAAAATTTATTTGTACTGATTTGGTATTTTTCATAAAAATAGATTAGTTATGAGTAAATGAATTAAATATGTTATGAGAAGTAAGAAAATTGAAAAATATGATTTTATGGCTTGAGAATCCTATATAAGGTATATGCAGATTTTTTATGAGGATTTTAGTTATTGGTGATAAAATCTTATGAGTTTGGCATTTTAGGATGATTAAATGCATTAATTAGTAAATTATAAATAATTAAAATAAATTATTTATAAGTTTAAGAAATGATTAAAATATTGTGGTAATATTAATAATATTAGATTATGAGATTATTATGTGATTAATAACATTTGGATTAAGGTGTTATGAAATCATTGATTTATAAATCTTACTCTTGAAATTAAATGCAGTTGTTGATCATATTGTTTTTATTATCATATATAACATTTTAAGTGTAAAGATAGGTAGATTATTGGTATGATCGTGACTATGGGTTCTCTTTGGCCAGTAGTACAAAGTTGAAGCGTTGACTGGTATGATCATGACCATTGAATTTACAATTGAATATTTTTAGCTTAAGTGCAAAGGTGAATTGATCAACATGATTATAATTATGGTTTATATAAATTCTGAAATGATTGTATGTTTCTTTGAGATATGAATATATTTGGCCTGTAGAGCAAAGATCAATTATTGATGAATATCTTTGGTCCATAGTGCAAAGATGACCTGTTGTTGATTATCTTTGGCCTGTAGTGTAAAGATGAATTGTTGATGAATATCTTTGACCCGTAGTGCAAAGATTACCTGTTGTTGAATATCTTTGGCATGTAGTGCAAAGATGAACTGTTGATGAATATCTTTGGTCCGTGGTGCAAAGATGAATTTATTAGTATGATTATGAACATGAACTATGATTTGGTATAACCATGATCTTTGATGTTTCAGGTAAAGACATGTGATAAAAATTATTTTCGTCCTGGATGAGAAGACGAATTTAGAATTATAAATATGATTATGAGTTATTCACATGATTATGGACAAAAATTGTTGACTGATGTTACAGGGTTAAAACATCGTTGATGGACTTTTAACATAGAGGAGATAATATACTTTATGGTCTATTTGACTCTTCTAATGGATTGCTCGTTCCACTGCAACTATGGTTGAAAAGTTTTATCATCTACCATATGTTCTAAATCTCTGATTTATTACTGATGAAGGCTATTGATAATTTAATTATCTTTAGTCATGATGTTCTTTACTTGGCTAGTTGTGCTCACCCTTTTGCTTCACAATTTCTTTCGTGTAATAAGAATGTAGCTAGGTTGAGCAGGGATAACAAGGAAATAGTGTGATCTTCGAGGATTTGTTGAAGTTTCTCAATACATTATAAAGCGGCATAACATGCGATATATAATTGTATTGAGGACCTAAGATAATGTGTCATATTTTATCGTCACTTAATAATTGATGTTAGTGAAGAACAATAGGGTGATGAGAACCTTGACCTTGAAAGCGTCCAAAAGTGCACCGCGTTATAATGAAGAGAATGTAAATCTTCTCGTGTTCCTTTGGAGACTTGAAATATTCTTTCTTTGTACTTTATCGGCATGTAATAATTTGAGTATGAATATTGTCGTATTATATACGTTATAATATTTGTATTGAAACTCATGATATATATATCGTTGTATTTTGCACGACGATTTGTAGTAATAAAGTTGTAGTTGTTTTCATGTACCATGTATTTGGCGCACTTCGCAGAATAGGTTGGATGGATTGGACCTATTTTGGGGCGTTACACCTATATCCAGTTTCTTTTTAAGGTAAAGGATATTATTTGTTGTACTCGTAAAGGGTATTATTTCTTTTCTTTCGTCTTCACGTGAAGAGAATTTACATTATTCCATTCTTTGTTATTATGTTGGAATAACTGCCTACATCTAATCTACCGCATACCTAGTGAAATTCTTACATTATTCCATTCTTTATTATTATGTTGGAATAACTGTCATGCGCAATCCGCATATATATGTTGAAATTCTTACGTTATTCCATTCTTTATTATTACATTGGAACATCATGCATGCGTTTGCGTGAATTCGATTCCGTTATTTATTATTCGTTAGAACATCCCGTCTGCGTGCATTTACGCATGACTGGTTCCGATTTATTATTCGTTTAGAATATCCATATGTCCGTGCGTTTACGCATGACTGGTTCCATTATTTATTATTACGTTGGAATATCACGTGCGTGCGCTACATATGACACTGGTTCCATTATTTATTATTCTGTTGGAATAACCTGTCTGTGTTGTCTATCGCATGTTTGGTAATTTCTTTTGTTATTCCATTCTTTATTATACTCGATTTGGTTAAAGTTTTGGCTTTTATACTCCATGAAATTAGTGGAATATCCTTGATATTTAAGCGCTTCATCCAAAGATTTTTTATGGAAATATTCTTACGAGCATTACGAAATTTTACTCCACAAAGAAGTATCGTATATGATAATTTGGACGTTATTGATTCTGGATAAATTAATTCTTGAACTTGTTTTATTGAATTCTTATATCATTGTCATCATCCTCATGCTTATATTATGTTAAAAGTCATACGTGGCTTGTTGTGCATAGATAGACTTGGTATGATTATGATGAGGATTATTAGAGTATAATCGTGGTAAAATAACGTTACAAATGATGTGGTAAAAGTTCGCATTGGCCCGTAGTGCGTTGATGGACGATTGTTGGCATGATTGTAAGACCCCAACTTATTATAAATAAAATTGAATTTTCCTTTATTCATTGTTCTAAATTAATAAGGGTTAATTTGATATAATTCTTTGGTTATGGGTGAAATGTGCAAAGTTTACAAAATAAGCAGTGGTTATAAAATATTCATTATTGTTTGGGGAATATTCGTTTGGTGTCGTGGAATATTCTTTTTGTCGAGAATCTCCGTCTGACGGCCTTGATCATTGGTGGGCCCATAACGGAAAAGCGGTTGGATGAAGGAAAGCGACAAAGATTGGGTTTTATAAATAACGACGTAAATTATTACAGATTAACAACTTTGTTGGGTTACACGGTGGTTAAAATCTGATGAATCGCGTGGTTGCTTGAAGCTTAACACGGTATTGCGCGATATTATTGAATTATTGATCCTTACGTAGAAGCACTTACTCAATAATTATTACTGGTGAATTCTTATTCAATATTATATTTTATTGATTCAATAATTCTTTGCGTTGATATTTTGTATTCTTTGTTGTTTTGATAATTGTCATTACACAAGTATTTTCCATTATCAAATCAATAATTCATATTATTTGAATAATATTATCGAGATAACATTATTGGCAATGTCTAGAAAGCTCTTGTCTAAGGAGAGGTTTGGCCACCTAATTTCTTGTAGTAGTGAGGAGAAATCCTTATTGGAAAGCCCCTCTTTCTGAGGAGCGGCACGGTTGTCGATCTTGTGATTACGTAATATTATTTTAAATAAGTAATTATTGATTATTATGATAAAGAAAATATTTATTTTATGTGGATATAGATGGAGAAAATTTTAATGTGACAATTTTGAAAATTAATATTTTATCTTTTACGATAAAATAATTCATTTAAATATATTATTTTAATAATATATTAACGGTGATATTTTTATAATGAATGTGGGATATATGAGTATATGAGGAGGAAGAGTATTTTGTGGCATTAAATGTTTAATATATGTTTTGTGTGTGGTGGACCTTTGGACTCAATTCTTGAAAAATTGATTATAGATCGTAAAATCGCTTGGTTTATGGATTTTGGTCAATTTACATTTGGAATTTGGAAAAATTTTCTTACGCAAAGTTGTAGAGAATGGAATTTCCCATGGAAAATCGTGAGTTTGAATTTTTACGATAACCGAGCTATTTTCTCTGAATTGTTGAAGTTTCGGAAAATAAAATGATTTTATTAAATTAATGGGTGGGACCCACTTTTTGGTTGGTGAGTAAAACACATGGGTCTTTGAATTCTTCCAACATGGCTGCCCAAAATATTCAAAGCATGCGTGTGATTTGAAAAATAAATAATAATAATTAATTAATTTAGTCTCTTTTGGCGTTCTAACATTTTCCTATAAATAGAGGCTAAGTTAGAATTGAAAATCACACCGAAACAAAGTTTTTCTCTTCTCTCTCTAAATTATCGGCGTATTCTTGTGAGTATACTTTGAGTGTTCTATACTCTATATCGGGTTTACATCAAGACTTATAACCAAATTCAAATGTAAGTACGGTTATTTTGAGGTAAAGGGTATTATTTTCTTCTTAAATGATATTTTTTCTTCAATATCATTATGCGAAGTATTAGTGAACTTTTTTTTTATCAAATTTGGAACTTGTTGTGTCGGGGTTCTATTCACGTATACGACCTTTATTCACGTAAGCTTGACCTAATTATTCACGAATCTATGACTATTCACCAAAAATAAAATTTTTTTTCTTTTGTCCAAAATATCTATACGGATACTAGCTTTGATTGTATCCATGTTTTTATCATTCTTGAATTTTACACCAATATGATTATTTTCAAGTATTTTTGGACGTGGGTAAAACAAAGTACGAATCCTTAATCCTTAATTCTTGTCATTTTGTTTCACTTTGGATTCGTTTCTTTTAAAATGTTTTTCATCATCCTCGACCCTAAATGGTGATATAAATGAATATCTTTGGCTGTAGTGCAAAGATGAGCGATTAAGCGATGAATATCTTTGGCACGTAGTGCAGATGAGCAGTGTTGAGATGAACATGACCCACCTTGGTGATAAAATGAATATCTTTGGCTTCATAGTGCAAAGATGATTAAAGATGTATATTGATTGTTATTACGAGGATGAACTATTGATGATGGACTTTTAAACCTTAGAAGACGGTAGAATACTTTTCTCTACGTGACGCTTCTAATGGATTCTTTATTTCCATTGCATTTGTTGATCTAAAACTTGTTGTCTATTGTATTATATTAGATTTTTCCCTGTTGAAGACTAACGATAATTTGTTGTATATTATCTTAGTCATAATATTCTTTACTGGGCTAGTTGAGCTCACCCTTTTCCTTTTTGTTCCATTTTTCTTCTCAGGAGGTGAGAACATAGCAGGATCGAGTCAGGGTATGGAGTGATGGTTCTAGGAAGATGTTTTAGCTGTCCTCACTATTTACGTAAAATAGTATATGAATAATTAATGAGGACTTATTTGGGTGTGTATATTGTCAGAAAGACAATATTTGTATTCAAAACTCACGGTTGTATTGTCGTATTCTACACGACATTTGTATTGTCAAAATTGTAGTTTGCTTTCTATACCATGTATTTTGGCGACTCAGAATGGGTGTTGTATACCTATTTTGGGGGCGTCACAATGATCATGACCATTGATGAATACACGAATATCCTTGGCCCGTAGTGCATGAATAATTTGTGGTTATGATATTAATGAATATCCTTGGCCGTAGTGCAGGGATGATGTGGATTATTTATTAAGCTGAGTCCCAAAGATAAAAGTGATAAAAAAAACCTTTTAAATCATAGAAGATAGTATATTTTATTCTCTACTTGACTCTTTTAATGGATTGCTTATTCCGCTACAGTTAAACTTGATGTTTATTATATTGTATCAGTTTAACACTGTTGAAGGCTAACGATAATTTATTCTTCATTATCTTACTCATAATATTTCTTATTGGGCTAGTTGAGCTCACCCTTTTACTTTCATTGTTCTCTTCAGGAAATGAGAACGTAGCGAGGACTAATCGGGGAACAAGAGTGGTCCAGGATGATAGTATTAGTAGTCCTCATTATTCTATGAAATAGTGTGATAATAAATGTATTGAGGACTTATTTTGAGTTTGAATACTGTCTAGAAGATAATATTTGTATTAAAACTCACAACATATGTTTTGTCGTATTTTACACGACTGTTGTATAATTAAGTTATATTTGAATTTTGTACCATGTATTTGGTGACTCATGATGGGTGATGTATACCTATTTTGGGGGCGTCGCAACTCCGTATCGTATCGCAGAGACTATGTCCCCTACACTCTCTCAACCTTCGGTTCAACACCCGATGAACCAGTACTCCACTTCGCTCTGGAGTTAGTTTTTTTTAGAAAATTTTTAATTACGAGTCATAAGTTCCAATAATTTTATTTTTTCTTAATTTATTTTTCTTAATATAGGTGTAAATTATACTTTATTTATTCTTGTTTTGGGGACTAAAGGAGTATATGTTGGAAATGGGTTTGACAAAATAAATATTAAAGCATTTTGAGGCTTAATTTATTATAGGACCCACACTCCGGAAATGTCGGGTCTTTGCACTAATGTGTTCTCCTTCGTGAGGAGTATAACTTGATATATTTATGTGTTCAAATCCATTAAGAATTGAATGAGAAAATTGACTCTAAAGTCACCTACTTGATTGTTGAAAGTTGCAAAAGTCCCACATAGGGCATTAGAGGGAAAATTGAAGTCTTTATATATGGAATGTTTGCTCAATGGGAAGAGCCCCAAGGAGCACCCCACTTTTGTGGAAGGGAGAGGACCTAGCCAAGGCATGGATCAAACCCACGCGCGTCGCCGCCGTCCGGTCGGGTCGGGCTCGGGTTCGGGTGGGTCGGGTCGTGATATATATTTTTTAGACAAAATTTGTTTAATAATTATCATCACGATACTACGTCGTTTTGACGACAGTTGAACACTGATGGTAATAAATCGCGCGAAAATGTTCTATAAATAAACAATGTGGGATTACATTTCTGCATAAGTTTTTTCTCGTTCAGAACGCTTCCCGTTTTCCGTTTCTGTAAAACAGAATCCCGTTCCATATTCTTAAAACAGAGTCCCGTTCTGTGTTCTGCAAAATCCCGTTTCTGCAAATTCCGTTCCTTCCCACCGTTTTGCAGTCTTTTTTCCGTTTCTACAATAAATTGTGCAGTAAGTTTTTCCTGTTTTCTTCATGCATGCATCATTATTGTTCATTAAATTCGGTACATAACATAAAGTTGTGTTCGTAGTGTTCTTAATTTTGAAGTGCTTCTAATTAAGAACTGGAAATCCGTTTTATCTTGAGAAGCAATTATTCATTTAATCCTTAGCACAAGTGAGGGAATAAATTTGCTTTAATGAGATTTTATGAATTTAAAGGACTCGAATTTATATGTTTTCTATGTTATAATTTTATTCTATTTTATTATATCTACATATATCAAATAATATTATATATTACATATTACAGTATAATAGTAATATCATTCTCATTGATACACCAGCCTTACCTACTATTGCCATTCTCATTGATTATTGCAGCAATGTGAAGTCTAAATCTAAAAGGACCTGACCAATAATACTACTTGTACATCATTACATACTGCTCGACTCTGAATATAATTCAATATATAGATATCTCTATTCATGCAGACATGGGACACGAATAAGACTATTAACTTTTATTATATACTCCTTTTATTCTTAAAAAATTATTGTTTTTTTAAAAAAAAATTATGAAAAAATATTTGTCGTTTATAATTTTTGAGAAAGAATAAATTATTTATTTTTTTATATTACATCTACCTTCTCTCATTATCTCAACAAATTCTCTCCCTTATATTAATAGTTTTCAACTTTCCATAAAGGTATAGTGATGGAATTTTAAATAAATTTTACTTAGTAAATGATATTTTCTTAATTCATGTACAAAAATCTTAAATAACAATCTTTTAAGAACGGAGATAGTAATATTTTATTTTTCCTTTAATGAGATTAATGATTCTCATAATATTGCCACTGCTAATGTGAGAAGTTTTCTTAATGTTATTATAAGAGAAGTTTTATTATTTATGAGAAAAAAATTGTTATTTTCAAAATATATTATTGACCTGAATGTGAAGTATCAATCTTTTTTTTTTAATTTCATTATATTATTGTAATTGTGAATTATATCCTTGATGTTATTAGAAAATTGATTATGTTTTTTTTTGGAGTTGACCGAGTGGTGAAGGAGTTTTGCATTCTAAAAAAAATAATAATAATATTATTTTTTATGTTGAGGTATAATTTGATTTTTAAGATCAAACGACGATATTATTATACTTTAAATTAATATAAATCTAGTTTTAAATAATTATAAATTTACAATTATATAATATATAAAAAAATTATTAATCACAAAATTTATAAAATTCATACTAATTTTAAAATTTTATATCACGTTGCATACATCATCATATTAGCTTTAATTAATTAATTAACTTTCCCCGCCAATCATGTGTACGCAGTAATTTTAATATTACTACTCAAAATCCCCACAATAATAACTTCTCCAGCTCTCCCCACAATAAATACTTTCCTCACCCTTAAAATCCCATTCACAATTTCCATACGATACTCAAAAAAAAACAACTCCAAACCTGTGTTTTATCCCCTCCCAAGCTCGGCCGTCAACAACCACCGTCAATGAAACTCCAAAACCCATAACTACCAGCTCATTATGTCATTGTAGCTCAAATGGGTTGTTGTGTCAGCTCAAACAAATCCACCCCTCCACCTCTTTCTACCAAATCAAGCCGAGCACCGCCACCTCCGTCACCGCCGCCCCACCCATTAGAAGAGGCAGTGAAAGAAGTGCTCTCCGAGACTCCAAAATCAAAACCCACCATTCCAGATATCTTAGAAGAACCAAAAAAGACCACACCACTGCTAGCCAATATTCAAGAAGAAGAGGAAGAAAAACATGAACCCCATTTCAAAAAGAAACCCAAAATGGTCAATTTTGAAGAGATCTCTGAAATTTCAGAGATCTATAGTACTATGAGCGAGAGTATCTCCGCTACTACTGAGAGGAGAGGCAATGAAGAAGAAGGCGAAGTTCGTCAAAGGGTTGTCAGATCGCCGGAGAAGTTTAAGCACCGGTCATTGTCCGGTGATTTTTCCTCGAGGAAAGAGAGAGGAGTGGCAAAGTCTCCGGCGAGGAGGCCCGAGCAGTCTCCTAATCGGGGGAGAATCGTACCCGGAAGAGAGAGACTAGGAATTGTCCCCGATGGGAGGGATAGGGGCACTGGAGAGACCTCCCGGCGGAGGTCAAGGTCTCCGGCGATTCGCAACGACGGTGGAGGAACCAGACAGAATTTGGGTCGGAGCCCGTCTGTTAGAAAAACAGGTAAGTCCCCTGGGCGGGTGAGATCCGACTTGTCTGAGAAGACCCGGAAAGTGGAGGGAGGCAAATGGCCACCGACTAGTAATGAGTTGCTGGAAAATCCACTTGTGTCCTTGGAATGTTTCATCTTTCTTTAGTAAACACAGGGTTAGAATTGTAAGTTTATCTATATATCGATCTTTGAGTCTACTTTCTTAGTCTTTGTCATGTTGTAAGTAAAAAGTGAATGGTAACTTTAGGAGAGTGAGATTTATCCCTTTTATGTCAAAATTACCCCTACGAATATATATGGATACAACAGCAATGCAATGCCATTTCTTCTAGTGAAGCTGTGAAGGACATATCTGTCTGTCTTGTGCTTTGGTTTCGTATAGAGTTAAAAGTTAAATTGGTAAATTCAAATTGAAGGGGTAAAACATATTAGCTGATTTGTGTGGATTTTTATTAATTAATATATGAATTAAAAATAAAGAAAAAGAAAAAGTGAAATTGAGATATGGGTGGGTGGATCATCAACAATATCTAGTGGACCCTACTTAAAATTCTAAGCTGGACTAAACTGTAGTGGAGTGCATGGAGTATTTATTTGGGCTGGTTTTACGTTCAAACAAACAAACGAGAATGAATTTGCTTCCCATTGGTTGTACTCCATCTTTCTGTCTAGGTTTGCTTTCTAGGGAGTATTAAATATTTATTTGCCAAAATATCCAAAAAGGTTGGTAGTATGATGTTCAGAAATCTAGTTGTGGAGTTTTATATTAGTAGTAGTAATTGAAATGATCACTAAATTAATTCAAAATACAATATATTACTCACTCCATAATTTAATATAAATCGTTTTAGAGAAATATTTTTATTCTTTAATACAAGTTGTTTAAGAATTTCGAGTAAACATTAATTACTTAGTTTTCAATATTACCAAGTATTAAATATAACTTTGGTTCCCTCACTATTTTTTGTCCAATAAATAACGATCTCTTATTCTAATACAAGGGCAATATAGACAATTGATATTATAGTTAATGCTATATAATCATTATCTTAATACTTATACACAACCTTAAAACGACCTATATTAAATAACAGAACGGAGAGAGTAGTATAATATTCTACTATATGATCGAAGAAGCTCAAACTCATGTCTAGGAGATGATGATGATAATAATAATAATAATAATAATAATAATAATAATATATAATATATAATATTCTACTATATGATCGAAGAAGCTCACACTCATGTCTAGCAGTTTTGCTATATTTCTGTGCATCAACGTCGATATACAGTTGTACTTGTACATGTATATAATTTTAAAATTAAATATATAATTTGACTTTTGAATTGAGACGACAACATATTAAATTTTAAAATTTAAAATGAAATAATTTTTGTAAATAACTGTTTTTGTTATATATTATTATATAATTATAATAATTGTATCAATTAAAATTAAATAAATTCATAAAATTCAAATTGTATTTTTAATTTTAGATATATATATTTGTAAATCCTGGTCTTTTATAGTCAAAAGAAGATTGATGTTGGTTGAATGAATCAAACATTTATGAAAGGCCAGCACCAGCAGGTTTAATTAATTTGATATGGAAATAGAATTCCGAACCTTGACCGGGGCACGTTTGGAGTGAGTGACGCCAGCTAAAAAAGTGAACATAAAATAATTGATTGATGTGGAGTATTCTTTTTTTCTTTTTTTATTGTCTGGAATTTACGTAGTATAATAATTTATGAGAACATATTATATGTCTCACATACACTCACGTGGGTAAGAATTTAACCTGTAATTTAAAGGTATTTTTTTAAAAGTTTTATGTCCAGAGAAAGGGAACGTAAAGCTATGACTTCATTTTTTTTATAAAAAAAATTGGTTTTCCAAAATAAAATTCACAAATATATTATAAAAAATTCATAATCTAAATCTTAATAAATTATTGTCTTATCTTTGGTTGAACGCTAGTGAGTGACGATGATGAAAGCATGTAAAAATTATAGAATAATAATAAAAAAAATTATTTGACATGAAAATTTAGTTTTATATATATATATATATATATATATATATATATATATATATAAACTAATTATATATAGTGGTCCCGTATAAATTGAATATTTGGACAACAATGGAGGGAATTCTTTATGCACAAATCCACAAGCACAATAATGAGCATTTCCAGCCACTTGATGAAATAGTGAAATTCAATGGAGTCAATTGAGCTCTGCTCCTATGGTGGATCCGCCCATGGCCGGTAGTGAAATTCTATGGTAGCTTCTGTTAAACTTACATAAAAAAAATAATCTATAAATCCATATTATATATTTGTGTAATGCTAAATTACAGGTAAACAAATTCAATATTTTTTCTCTCAAAATAAAAGTCTTAATCGATTTTCACCCATATTAAAAAGAGAATAAAATGACAAATTATCCATAATTAAATTTAAAATTTTAATAATAATATGACATTAATTTTTATATATATATAATGCTCCTTGAAATTCAGCCCAGGTGCTAAATAAATATTGTTGTTGTTCCATAAAAAAGTTGGCAGAATCAGTTTTCCATAAAGAAACTCGATCCACACTCAATGTAATCATTCATCTTCTTCTTTTTATTCTTTCCCACACAATCACGTACATATTGGCGCCAATAATCCATGTGCAGCATGAATACAAATAATGAAAGTTTGCATGGATGGTATGTTGTACAAAATTTGGCACAATTAAAATTTTTAAATGAAAAACTAAATTGAAGCAAATCAAAATGTGCACAAGTGGTTTGACAAAGTGTTACCTTCAACATCATCAACAATTCAACATGCACATGCGGTTTGACCAAGTGTTACCTTCAATTAAAGAAACATGGCCTTCTTCAAGTGTTGCAAACTTGTATTTTTATACAACAAGATAATGCCAAACCACATGTACATGTTGATGATGTTGCATTTGTGGAACATGCGGATGGATTTGATATTCGTTTAGATCTATTCAAACTCTTCAACATCAAGAATTTCCTACGTACATCTATTGACGAATTGGTAAAGAAGTCATTTGATCAAGGTGTCTCGATCAATTATGTGTTCTTAACTTTGCCAACGTGCATGGTTGAAGTGTTTGGTGGGTTTGATTACAAAGTGCATGCCGCATATGAACAAGGACGGGTTAGAAAAAGATGACAATCTCCCAACTAGCATCCAATTTGAACGGGGTGTGATGGATGAAGTTATTTTGCATCTCCAAGAACCATGATTGAAATTTTATTCTAAAACTATTATTATTTTCCTTTCTTTTCCCTATGGCATTTAGTTTGTCTTTAACAGCTTTGGTTCGTTATTTAACCTATTTACCTATGGTTGTAGTTTTATTGTCATGAATGTTTTTTGTTTTGTTAGTCACATTGAATTTTAAGTTACTCCTATTGAATTTAAGTTTCCTCTTTTGTCGTTCGATCATTGAATTTTGCTATAATACTTAACTTTTGTAGACATAAAATCATAGATTCAACAAAAAAACAAAAAAACTCATGCAATTACTCTAAAAATACAAAACACCTGTCCAAAAATATAATAAAGGAAAATTTCATTAAACATATCACTTAAAGGATTGACACTTTTCAAAATTGCATAACCAACAATTATTTTGATTCTCATTGCTACAATAGCAAAAATCGAAGACAGAAAAAGAGGACATTAGAACAAATTTTTTGAGAAAAACAAAAAAACAAAAATTACACAATCTTAGTTATCGAAAAAAAAACTCGCCTAAAGTGTTATCTGCTTGTTAACCATCTTTAAAATTGCTACTCGTAAGACCCCAACTTTTATGAATAAAAATAAATTTTTTATAAATATCATTTTTGAATATTATAGAATAAATTTGATATAATGTTATAGTTGTGGGTAATATTTATAAATTTTGCAAAAGACGTAAGTTGTTATATAATATTCGATTGGTGGGGAATATTCGCTTTTAAGCGAGGGAATATTCGCTGATTAATCACAGACAATTATTGGTGGACCCCACAATGTAATTATTATCGGATTGAGAAAGCGACAAAAATATTTTTATGAAAATAACGGTAGAAGTTTTACCGTTAAGCTATTGAAACACCGGTGTTAAAAGAAATACGAGGAATACGCGTGCATCGCATAAGAAGCGCACAGTATTGATTATTGATGCTTACGTGAGAAGTCACTCAGTTTTGTTCAATTATTACTTGATGAATTGTTGCATGACAAGTATCTCACGTTAATTGATTTAATTATTGTTGATATTTTATAATTGAGATGACGAAGTTATTAATATTATTATTTGCATTATTAACGATGTCTGTAAGTTACGCCAAGGAGAGGTTTGGTTACACAATTGCTGCCCGATAGGGAGAAATTCTTATTGGAAAGCCCTCTTTCCCAGGAGCGACACAGTAGATTAATAGTGTGAATAATAATAATGATGATAAAGTTTTGTTTTATTAATATTATTAATGTAATAAAATGAAAATCTTTTATATAAAATGAATACTTTTATAAAGTTATTCATTTTATTAGACAATAATTAGAATATATTATATTTTATTACATAGTGTTTTGCGTAGTAAAATCTTTTTAAAAGTTATTCGTTTTATTAGATTATAAATAATATATTATATTTTATTATAAACCAACTGGATAGTCTGTTTAAAGTAAATCGATCCGGACCGTTCATGGATTGAGTTCTTATTAGATCCATTCTTCTATAAATAGAAAGCTCATTCCTTCATTATTTCTTATGAATTCTTTGAAACTCTGTAGAGAAAGCGTAGAGAGAATTATTCTTCTATCTTGAAAGCGTATTTCTTTTTAGCATTTAAGAAAGCTTTGAGTGTAGTGAAAGTTTCTTCAAGTATATCCCCGCCTTCTGGTGAATTCTTTCTTTATAAGGTAAGGGTAATTTTTTTCATATTCATGAATAGAACTTCTGTTATTCGGTCTTTATTATTATGTTGGAATAACTCAGTATACGCTAATTTACCTATACTTAGTGAAATTCTTACGTTATTCCATTGTTTATTATTCTCATTGGAATAATCATACATCAAATCTCGCATACATGGTAAAATTATGTTGTTTTTCTATTCTTTATTATTACATTTGGAATATCATGTATGCATGCGTTTCACATGGGACTGGTTTTGTCTTTATTATTCTATTGGAATATCCTCACATGCATGCGTTTTACGGCACGGACCTTTATTCGTTATTTATTATTTACATTGGAATAACATACATGTAAGTACGCGCATTATGCATGGCGATTTCGTTGTTATTCCATTCTTTATTATTACATTGGAATATCTTGTCGTC
The DNA here is from genome assembly GCA_020205605.1 of Panax ginseng. Classification (NCBI taxonomy): domain Eukaryota; kingdom Viridiplantae; phylum Streptophyta; class Magnoliopsida; order Apiales; family Araliaceae; genus Panax; species Panax ginseng. The sequence goes on from CM035139.1 coordinate 9,124,406, forward strand.
GCAAGTATTACACGCCTGACTAGTTCCGTTATTTATTATTACATTGGAATAACTTTATCTCATGCAAAAGTACCGCGTACGTGGTGATTTCTTTTGTTATTCCATTCTTTATTATACTCGGTTGGTTAAAGGTTTGACTTATACTCCATGAAATTGGTGGAATATCCTTGATATTTGCGCTTTCTCCGAGATCTTTTCGTGGAAATATTCTTACGAGCATTCTTAAATTTTACTCTACAAAGAAGTATTATGTTGATAATTTGGGCGTTATTAGTTCTGAATAAATTAATTCTTGAACTTGTTTTATTGAATTCTTATATCATTGTCATCATCCTCATATTTATATTTTGTTGAAAGTCATCTGTGGCTGTAGTGCATAGATGGACTTGGTATGATTATGACCGGGGATTATTGATTGTAATCATGATCGTAATGTTACAAATGATGCGGTAAAAGTCCTCACGTTCTGCGTAGTGCATTGATGGGCGATTATTGGCATGATCATGACCATTGATGAATACACAAATATCCTTGGCCCGTAGTGCATGGATAATTTGTGGTTGTGATCTTAATGAATATCCTTGGCCGTAGTCGTGGATGATGTGGATTATTTATTAAAGGTCGAGTCCGAAGCGATAAAAGTGATGAAAACCTTTTAAATCATAAAAGATTGTAGATTTTATTCTCGACTTGACTCTTTTAATGGATTGCATGTTCATTATAGATTAAATTTGATGTCTATTGTATTTTATCGGTTTAACCTTTGTTGAAGACTAATGATAATTTATTCCGCATTATCTTAGTCATAATATTTCTTCTTTGGGCTAGTTGAGCTCACCCTTTCTTTCATTTCTCTTGTGAAATGAGAACATAAGGGACTAGTCGGGGAGCGGGTGACGATCCGGATGATAGTATTAGTAGTCCTCACTATTACATTAAATAGTGTGACAATAAATGTAATGAGGACTTATTTTGAGAGTGAATATTATCAGAAGACAATATTTGTATTAAAACTCATGACTTTTCTTGTTGTATATTAAAGATTGTATTTGTATTTTTTGTACTACCATGTATTTGGTGACTCAAAATAGGTGATGTATACCTATTTTGGGGCGCCATGATTAGTATCAAAGCTTAGGGATATGATCCATGGCTAAGATGTGAGACAAGAACTAGGAGGGGAGAGACGGGAAATTCCTTCGCTAGTATGACCTACCTAAGTTTCTTTGATATTTAATTGGTTGATCAGAGTATAGAGATAATATGTGATATGTTAATTAACCCTTATTTTGTGAAAGTGTTTGAAAATGGCATCCGAGAATGTTGAGAACATCAATGGAGCATAGGAGACCGTTGAGTCTCCACAGATCAATAATCAGGACAATGTGCATCAGGAAGGCGACAATCCTCATGCAAACAACAACACTGACCAGATGATAAACGATGAAATATTCAGAGGATTTATGCAATTCATGCAACATCAGGCAAGAGCGGCTCCTGTCCAAAATGCAGATGGAAACTTTGGCAGCTCTCTTTGACCAGTCACCGCCATTAGCGATTCAGAACCCGGGACCACCAGGAGTTTTTGGAGAGCAAAACCACTTAAAGCGGAGACGTGGATAAAGCAGATCCGCAAGATATTTGATGTCTTAGGATGCTTCGAGGGCAAAAGGTTCCTTTGCCACCTTCGTATTGTGTCTTGGGCAGAGGCAGATTCTTTGGTGGGAATCAGTAAAACGACTCAACCTGCCCAGCATGAAGATGACTTGAGAGAAGTTCAAGAATTGTTCAACAACAAGTATTTTCCCGAAAGTATTCGTCACATGAAAGAGGTAGAGTTCATTAAGCTGGAGCAAAACAACATGATTATGTCGCAGTAGAAAGCTAAGTTTGTCGAGTTGTCCCGGTTTGCGTCCCATTTGGTTGATAATGAGGAGAGAATGACGCGAATGTTTCTAAGAGGTTTAAAACCCGAGATACGTCAATATTTTATCTCTCATAAACTGTGTTTGTATTCAGATGTTGTTAATAGGGCTCAGTTATTGGAGCGCGATAATGAGTAAACCCAACCGAAAGAGAGCAGCCGGAAAAATGATAATACCAGTGATAACAGTCATCGAAGTGGTGAATAAGCGTGGAGGGAATCAACATGCCAGAAATGGTAACCACTTCGGTGGTAATCATGGACAAAGCAATAAGAATGGACATTTTAAGAAGAGGAGATTCAACAATGATGGAAAGACGTCAGCACCATCACCCATGGTTAAGGAAGGAGAACGACCACCTATCATATGCTTCAAATGCGGAGGGAGGGACACATCGGCCCAAAGCGTGCGTCTGTAGTCAAAGCATGTTATAATTGTGGAAGAAAAGGTCACTAGCCCAATTTTGTCGTTCACCAAGACAAGTTGATTAGGATGGAAGCACCAAAGGATGCCCCGGAAAAGTCAAAGCCAAGTGGTCGTAAGAGAGAGCGTTTGTCGTGACCTCCAGAAAGCAAGGAACCCGAATGAGGTCATCACGGGTAAGCTTATCATAAACTCTAGCGAAGTATATACCTTATTTGATCTTGGTTCTACCCATTCCTTTATTTCTCCTACTTACTTGCGGCTCAACGTTTAAATTTGACTCTAGGAGAAATTGGACTTTGACTTTATCTGTTGAAACTCCGATTGGGAGAAACCTTTGTTACATCCTTTGTTTATAAGTCTTGTTTGGTTCAAATCGGTACCCTCACATTACTGTCGATCTTATTTCATTGAAAACACTTGCATTTGGCGTAATTCTAGGGATTGATTGGTTAACTACTCATCATGCAAAAATTGATTGTTTTTACGTAAGGTTGTTAGCTTTCATATTCTAACCAACCTATTATGCGAATTCAAGTAACCAAACCATTAAAATCAATCACTGTCATCTCAAGTCACAAAGCTATTCGTTTATTGAAAAGCGGATGTCAAGCTTTCTTAGCTCGTATCACAGATCTAAACAAAAATACGTCGATTTTGAATGATATTTCTATTGTTAATGAATTTCACGACGTATTCACTGAAGAACTTCACAGCCTACTCCCGAGCGTGAAATTAAATTTTGTATTGACCTTGAACCTGGTACAAAACCCATTTCCAAAGCCCCATATCGAATGGCTCCTATTGAACTTCAGGAGTTGAAGACCCAACTGTAGGAATTATTAGACATCGGTTTCATTCGTCCTAGTACTTCTCCTTGGGGTGCTCCTGTTCTATTCGTGAAGAAGAAAGATGGGAGTATGCAACTTTGTATTGATTATCAGGAGTTGAATCATGTCACCATCAAAAATAGGTACCTATTGCCACGTATTGATGACCTATTTGACCAGTTGTAAGGTGCCAAATTCTTTTCAAAGATTGATCTTCGTTATGGATATCACCAATTGAAGATTAGAACCGATGACATTCCAAAAATGACTTTCAAAACTTCGAGAGCGGGCATTATGAATTCCTAGTCATGTCTTTTGGATTGACTAATGCTCCTACGCCTTTCATGGATATGATGAACCGAGTATTGAGGAATATTTGGATCACTTTGTGGTTGTCTTTATTGATGACATCCTTATTTATTCCAAAAGCCGTGAAGATCATGAGCAACACTTGAGGCTGATACTCCAAAAGCTTCGTGAATATAATTTTATGCCAAGTTGAAAAAGTGCGAGTTCTGACTTGAGGAAGTAGCATTCCTTGGGCACGTGGTATTAAGTCATGGAATATATGTTGACCCAGCAAAGATTGAAGCTATTCAAAGCTGGGAACAACCTAAATCGATAATGATCAAGTCGTAGCTTTCTCGGCTTAGTTTGGTTATTATCGGAGATTAAGTAGAAGGTTTTCTCGAATCACTACTCCATTAACTCAAATTGACTCGGAAAAAATACAAAATTCGGGTTGGAAGCGAGGAATGTGAGAAGAGTTTTCAAAAACTCGAGAAGACTCATTTAAAGACTGTTACGACAATACCATCCGGCTCGGAGGATTTGTCATCTACTGGTGATGCTTCGGAGCAAAGGGTTAGGATGTGTTCTCATACGACATGGGAAAGTCATAGCTTTATGCCTCTTGACAACTCAAAGAATATGAGAGGAATTATCTATTCATGATCTAGAGTTAAATTTATTATTTGCAGCACTAAAGATTTGGAGGCATTACTTGTATGGGAAAAAGTGGAGATCTTTACGGATCATAAAAGCCTCAAATATTTCTTCACTCAAAAGGAACTCAACATGCGGCAAATGACGTTGGCTTGAACTATTGAAAGATTATGATCATACCATCCAATACCATCTGGAAAAACAAGCGTGGTGGTGACACATTAAGTAGAAGATCATATCACGGTCTGAGTGCGATATTGTCGTATAAAGGCCCATTTTGTATGACTTGCAAACGATGGAGATAGAGATAAAGACTCAGGGACCCAAGTGATGATGTCGAATATCTGAGTGGAGCCGACTTTAATCGATAAAGTTAAAATTCGCTTTCAAGCTACTGACTTGAGGTGATCGTATGAGGAAGAGAAGTACAAGAAGGTCTTTATGTAGGAAACAAGAATCGATGAAGAAGAAATACTTGAGTCAACTCCAGGACTTTGTGTTCTAAACGACCACGAGTTAAAGTATAAAATAATGATGGAAGCACAACACACCGCTGATAATCCATCTGGGAGTATCAAAATATATCGTGATCTTCGTAAATACATTTTGGTGAAAGCAATATAAAAAGAGAGAGATAAATTTATTTATCTCAAGGTGTCTAACTTGTCAACGAAAGTCAAGGCGGAACATCAAGTGTGAGAGCCCAGATTTTTCTGAATAAAGATTTAATTTTCTCGAAATATTTTTTTCAAAATTATGGTGTGGATTTGATATAATGTTATAGTTGTGGGTAATATTTATAAATTTTACAAAGTATTCAAGTTGTTATAAAATATTCGATTGGTTGGGAATATTCTTTTTGTAAAGGGAATATTAAATACGGCAGCATAATCATTGGTGGACCCATGGCGGAATTATTGTCGGATTGAGAGAAAGCGACAAAAATATTTTATAAATAACGGCGAAGTTATTCTTTATTAAAAGCTGTTGAACTACCGGTAGTAAAAAAATACGATGTCTGGCGTGATTGCATAAGTAAAGCAGCACGGTATTGATTATTGATGCTTACGTGAGAAATCACTCAGTTATACTCAATTATTACTCACGATAATTCTTTGCGATCATATCTCTCATATTATTGATCCAATTATTGTCAAAGTATCATCTGCATTATATGATATGTTATTAAATCAATAATTGAGATGACAAAGTTATTCATATTATTAAATTGCAATATTTACAATGTCTAGAAGTTACTTGTCGAGGAGAGGTTTGGTCACCTAATTGCGGCTGCAAATGGGAGAAATCCTTATTGAAAAGCCCTCTTTCACAGGAACAACTTTGTTTGTTAAATATTATGAGTTATAATATTAATGATGAATAAGTTCTTGTTGATTAAAGATGAATTTGATAGTTTCATTATGTTGGAATTATTTGTGTTAGTAGAAATCGACATCTATTCCGATGATAATTGATGTCTGGAGGTTATATTGTTCAATCGAATTATTAGGAAAAATTTTTGTGTCGGAGTATTATTCACTTAGTTCTTATTCACTCGATTACTATTCACTCTAGTATTGTAAATTCGGGTATTTGGGTACAATATTATTCCATGAGGAGATGTCTGCTAAATTTTTGAATAGTTGGTTGAAGTTATATTAGTGAATCAATATGGACCATTAGTGGAAAGTTATAATAGTGAATCAATATGAGGCGTTGGTTTAAAGTTTTAATAGTGAATCAATATGGAATTGTTGCTTTAAGTTTTAATAGTAAATCAATCAGGCAGATTCAGGAATTAGTCTTATTCAATCCATTCTTCTATAAATAGAAGCTCATTCCTTCATTATTTCTTACGAATTCTTTGAAACTCTAGAGAGAAATTATAGAGAAAAGAAGAAAGAGTATCGCTACTTCACTACTTGATATCCAGTGTCTTTTTACGGTGAGGGTGTTATTCTTTCTTATTCATGAAGAGAACTTCTATTATTCCATTCTTTATTATTCATTGAATAACTTTGACATGTCTGTGGCATACCCTATACTTGGTGAAATCTTATGTTATTCCATTCTTTATTATTACATTGGAATATCCACATGCATGCGTTTCTGTGGGACTGGTTTAAATCTTTATTATTACATTGGAATAACTGCGTATACGGACTCCCTATACTTGGTGAAATCCTTATGTTATTCCATTCTTTATTATTACGGTTGAATATCCCGCGCCCATGCTTTTTTCGCGTTTCTGGCGGACGGGTTTCATCTTTATTATTACATTGGAATAACTTTGTATACATGGACTCCTATACTTGGTGAAATCCTTATGTTATTCCATTCTTTTTTAAAGATATTTGTATTAAAACTCACAGCTTTCATGTTGTATATTAAAGATTATATTTGTATTCTGCACCATGTATCTGGCGACCCAAGATGGGTGATGTATACCTATTTTGGGGGCGTCACATCAAGTACCAAAAGGTCCATTGCAACCACTTGAAATTCTAGAATGGAAGTGGGAGCACATTACCATGGATTTTGTTATTGGTCTTCCCAAGGTTTCTCAAGGCATAGATGCAATTTGGGTCATTGTTGATAGATTGACCAAGTCTGCTCATTTTTTACAAATACGAGAAACATATACACTTGAACGTCTTGCTCGTATGTACATAAACGAGATTATAAGACTGCATGGTATGCCAGTATCCATAGTTTCGATCGAGACCCAAGATTCACTTCACGATTTTGGGTTAGTTTGCAAAAAAGCTATGGGCGCGGACTTCACGATTTAGTTTGGCATATCATCCTCGAGACGGACTGAATGATCGAGGACTATTCAAACTCTTGAAGATTTATTAAGACTCTGTGTCCTTGACTTCAAGGAAGTTGGGACAAGTTCTTCCATTGGTCGAGTTTTCATACAACAACAGATTATCAAGCAAGTATTGGCATGGCTCCATTGAAGCGTTGTATGGAAAAGTGTCGCTCTCAAGGTATCTTTGGGATGAGGTGGGTGAAACAACGTTGTTGGGACGAGTTTGATACGTATACTACTGAAAAAGATTCAAACGATCCCAAGAACGTATAAAAATCTCACAAGATCGACAAAAAGAGTTATGCGAGATCTTCATCGAAAGGGCGTGGAATTCGATATTGGAGATCGTGTGTTGATACGTGTTGCTCCATGAAAAGGAGTTACGAGATTTAGAAAGAGAGAAAGCTCAATCCTCGATTCATTGGCCCATTTTAATCCTCGATCGAGTAGGGCTGTGGCGTATAGACTCAACTTTACCGCCAAGTATGTCTCGATGTTCATAACGTTTTCACATATCCATATTACGTAAATATGTGGAAGACCCGAACCACATTATTAAGTTAGAACCGGACGAAATAGCGGAAGATTTGGCGTATGAGGAGGTTCTGTTCAAATCTTGGATGAAGGAACATATTCTACGCTCCAAGATTATACCTCAAATCAAAAGTTTTGTGGAGAAACACGATGTGGAGGAAATGACTTGGGAGTTAGAATCGAAATGAAATCAATGTATCCTTACCTCTTGACATACCGGTCACGTTCCCTAATTTCGAGGCAAAATTTCATAAGAAGGGAGGTTGTAAGACCCTGACTTTTATGAATAAAATGAATTTTCTATAAATATCATTTTTGAATATTATGGGATAAATTTGATCTGATGTTATAGTTGTAGGTAATATTTATAAATTTTGCAAAAGACTGTGAGTTGTTATATAATATTTGATTGGTCGGAGAATATTCGTTTTAAAGCAGGGAATATTCGTCTGACGGCCTGACAATTAAGTGGACCCTACTGGAATTATTGTCGATTGAGAAAAAGATAAAAATATTTTATGAAAATAATGGCGGAAGTTTTACTGTTAATTATTGTTGAAACACCGGTGTTAAAAAATGCGAGGAATACTGGGTTGGTTAGTAGCATACGATATTGATTATTGATCTTACGTGTGAAGTCACTCGAGTTTTTGTTCAATTATTGCTTGATAATTGTTGCGTAGTATCTCACGTTAATTGATTCAATTATTGTTGATATTTTATAATTGAGATGACGAAGTTATTAATATTATTATTTGCATTATTAATGATGTCTAGAAGTTACGCGAGGAGAGGTTTGGTCACCTAATTGCGCCAATAGGAAGAAATCCTTATTGAAAGCCCGTCTTTCCTCGGAGGAACGACTTTGATCGATTAATAGTGTGAATAATAATAATGATGATGAAGTTTTGTTTTATTAGTATTATTAATGTAATAAAAGCGAAAAAAGCTTTTATATAAAACATAATACTTTTATAAAGTTATTCATTTTATTTAAACAATAATTAGAATATATTATATTTTATTATGCATAGTATTTGCATAAATGTACGCATAATGTTTCAGATAGTAAAATCTTTTAAAAGTTATTCGTTTTATTATATTATAAATAGAATATATTATATTTTATTATAAACCAATCCAATTTGTCCGTTTAAAGTAAATCGATCTCGGGCCGTTCATGGATTAGTTCTTATTCGATCCATTCTTCTATAAATAAGCTCATTCTTTCATTATTTCTTACGAATTCTTTGAAACTCCGAGGCTGTGTAGAGAATTATTCTTCTATCTTGAGCGTATTTCTTTAAGCGTTTAAGAAAGCTTTGAGCGTGGTCTGAGTTTCTTCAAGTATATCACCACCCTCTTTGGTGAGTACTCTTCTTTATAAGGTAAGGGGTATTTTTTTTTTCATATTCATGAAGAGAACTTCTGTTATTCTAGTCTTGATTATTTTGTTGAAATAACCTGTATACGCGGGCTACCCTATACTTGGTGAAATTCTTCTATTATTCTATTCTTTATTATTACATTGGAATAACTTTTTGTCTGCTGATACACCCTATACTTGGTGATTTCGTTGTTATTCCATTCATTATTATTACATTTGGAACATCACATGCATGTGTTTCTTTGGGACTGCTACATCTTTATTATTACATTTGGAATATCCATGCATGCGTTTTCTTGGGACCTTATTAGATTATTTATTATTACGTGGAATAACACATGTCATTCAATACCACATGCATGGTGATTTACATTTGTTATTCCATTCTTTATTATTACATTGGAATATCTTGTCGATGCATATTACGCCCGACCTAGTTCCGTTATTTATTATTACATTGGAATAACACATACATCTGCAATACCGCGTGCATGGTGATTTCTTTTGTTATTCCATTCTTTATTATACTCAGGTTGGTTAAAGTTTTGACTTTTATACTCCATGAAATTGGTGGAATATCCTTGATATTTCAACGCTTCATCCGATATCTTTTCGTGGAAATATTCTTACGAGCATTCTTAAATTTTACTATCAAAAAAGTATCGTATTGACAATTTGGGCGTTATTAGTTCTTGAATAAATTAATTCTTGAACTTGTTTTATTGAATTCTTATATCATTGTCATCATCCTCATATTTATATTTTTGTTGAAAGTCATCATGTGGCCACTGTGGTGCATAGATGGACTTGGTATGATTATGATGAGGGGATTATTGATTAATCGTGACCGTAATGTTATAAATGATGTGGTAAAAGTCCTCGTTAATAGTAGTGCATTGATGGATGATTATTAGCATGATCATGACCATTGATGAATACATAAATATCCTTGGCACTGTAGTGCAATGGATAAATTATGGTTGTGATATCTTAATGAATATCCTTGGTAGTGGTGTGGGGATGATGTGGATTATTTAAAGTGAGTCCAGAAGCGGTAAAAGTGATGAAAAACCTTTTAAATCATAAAAGATAATAGATTTTATTCTCTCTTGACTCTTTTAATGGATTCGTATGTTTCGCTTGCAGATTAAACTTGATGTCTATTATATTTTATCGGTTTAATGATCTTTGTTGAAGACTAATGATAATTTATTTGCATTATCTTAGTCATAATATTTCTTCTTGGGCTAGTTGAGCTCACCCTTTCTTTCATTTGCTTTCTTGAAAATGAGAACGTAATGGACTAGTCGGGAAGCGATGGCGGTCAGGATGATAGTATTAGTAGTCCTCACTATTTACGTTAAATAGTGTGACACTAAATGTAATGAGGACTTATTACGAGAGTGGATATGTTATAAAAGACAATATTTGTATTAAAACTCATGACTTTTGTTGTGTATATTAAAGATTATATTTGTATTCGTACCATGTATTTGGCGACTCGAGAATAGGTGATGTATACCTATTTTTTAAGGCGTCGCGATTAAGATTCTCTGCGTATAAACATGCAAATACTTACAAGTATGCAAAAAGTATTTATTTTTTTTTGAAAATTAATATTTTCACATAAAAAGTGTCGCTATAGATATATAGCAACGGTTATGAGATATATAGCGACGATTTTTTTCTAGAAATGTCATTTTATGTTGTGGATTTTCTATATGCATGCAGAAGCTATAGTTTTTGAAAACTGATAAATCTTTCATAAAAAATGATATTTTCACATGAAAATCGTCGCTATAGATCCTATAGCGACCGTTTTCACAGTTGTTATACATCTTTAGCGACACTTTTTATCTGGGTGAGAGAGTGACTTTTTAGCTTTTCAATTCAAAATATTTTAAGCACATAACTAATTATACTTATTGAATATGGAGAGAGAATTGGAATAAAGAAAATATGAGATATTTAACACTAAGGGTATACTAGGAAAAATTGTGCAAAAGTTTGGTTATTAAAAAAAAGATGATATTTAACACGAGACTACTCAAAATAATAATAATAATTTTTATCCTTGGAGGGAGGGAGTATTTTATAGTATAGATATATTAGTAATATATATATTTTTACTTTAAAATATGGATAAGGAAATCTATAAATCCATATTATCTATATTAAAATGTAATGAAATAATAACTATACTATAAAATAGAAAATTATTTCAATATAATAAATGAGACTTAAAATGTGAGATGAAAAATCTATGACATTTATAAAAATAATTTTTTATATAATATTATCAAATTATAAATGGTATAGAGATACATATATTTTGACGACTTTGTCTTTTAAAGCAGACATGTCTCTTTTTTCCCCAAACAACTCCTATTATATTCAACGGATATAAAAGAATGTTCTAATTTCAAATATTCAAGTTTACACCCATCCTACTCAAACTTGGTTTCGCGGACGGACTGCCACACAGAACCCACAACCTGAGCTCATTTGTCAACAGAGTCGAACTGCATTGAAAAAATAGTTGATAAATAGACGCTGAATTACAATTAAAAAATTTATTCAGAGATTAATAAAAATTATAAAATATTATATTTATTTTAAAAAATTATCATTAATATTTATTTACGTTACGTAACTGTAACGGTATATATCATTTTTTTTAAAAAAAATATGTGGTCCAATGAGACTTTTGACTATTTTATCCCACATAATTTATACATGCAACGCGTATATTACTACCATCAAGTACGAGTATAATTCAATCTTGTATCATTATCTTTAAAATTTTTGGGACGATATATTATAAAATTTATAAACTATTCAAAAAATAAATTAATTACAGTATGTTTGAGTTATAAAATATTAAATTAATTTAAACTTATTTATATTTCGGGCAGGAGGAAGTAGGAAAAAACAAATTTGCAGTGAACAAGTTCAAATCACCTCCCAAAACTAGATACAACAAGTGACAATCACGGGCCTTATACCAATACTCAGCAAAGCACTGCGGACTAGTAATAGAGGCTATCTCTTTATGCAAGAAAATTGTTGAGGAGAATCTCTTTTGAAATAAAAAGAAGTGGTGACAAACAGTTGAATTTTCTCTTACATATTTTCCTCCACCCTGTTTAAATTTATTAGCTAATAATACAATCCCCACAGTTTCTTGGCATTCAAAGTTTCTTTACAAACAAATGGAAACTAGTGAAGCAGGAAGAACAATTTGGAATCTAAATCATTTTCCTTTAGGTACAACCACCAACACCAACATCAAAATAATATTCCCCAATTTTCCATCTTAGATATAGGGGAGAATCATCCTTTGGAACCCATCTTGTACCACAATCATCAATGATTCAAATTCCATATATACAAAAGAATTCAAGAACTGCAGATGGAAATAATCTGGAAACGGCTTTTGTTTCATATAGCAAGCACTTCGGATTTTGTTTCTTTCATGTTAACCTTGAGTTTGTGTTTGAAGTCAAGTGTCGGGTGCAATTGTTCAATGAAACATGCTGATGAGGGGGCCGTGGTATGCGTTCTGGAGGAAAAGGCACGGGAGCAGGCTGAGCAATGAAGGTAGGAATATCTTCTCCCGGCATCAAAACTGAAACTTCTGTTGCCCTCGCAGGAATCTGAGGATGAAATTTGAGAGTTTTACAATTCCCAGAAAGAGAATAAATCATTAAGTACAAGTTTATACTAGAACGTAGAAACATATCAGAAAGGGTCAATTTTTGCTTTTACTAAAGAAGAACACCAGTATGCAAACATCTCTGAAACTTAATTATCAGAATTGCAGCTTAGGTGGGATGAGATGATTTGCTAGTAAAAAAAACAAAGATAACACTATGATGCACCAGCTGCGATCCCAGATGCTATAGTCCAATCAAGAATCCTTTGCATCTGTCACTTATTTCAAATCTCGACACCTTATCCAGGCTATAGAGTGAGATAATGTATAATTTTGTGTGAAGTAAACATTATGAAAAATCTGCTTGAATTCACAAACCAACCTGTTGGCTAAACCAAAGCCTCTGATATTGACAATGTCCAATAAAGAATGGATAATTTAGATATGAGCTCATAGAAAAATTAATGTACGACCAAAATAATAGAACATAAACATACGATACAAATGCAAAACTAGAATAGATTTTGTATTGTTAGAGAAAAACATAGACTATTATTGTAGCGTATTTAGCCACATTGGTTATCGATGAATAAGTAGGAAATTTTGACACCAAATTATGTTGACAACTCCCTAAGACTCTATTAAACAAAAGAAACAAGCACAAGTGCACAACACAACAGACGAGCTTTCAGGAAATTATTCAGTGTGAGAACAAATAATACATTTGTTAACTAGATAAACTAAACTTTTCACATATAATACTGCTTTATCTGCCATTTTGTTGTCTTAGTTCTCATTATTACTTGCCAAAAGATTAAAAGATCAAAGATTCAAGACTGACTGCAGAAATAGAAAATATATTTAAATTTTTACACAATCACATGGTACTCTTTCTTTCTTTCTTTTTGGAAGTCCGCATGGTACTATTTGACTTTTACTATACTGAGTTTGAGTACATGAAAAAACAATTTGATCACTGCCTATATTTGACTTTGTTCGTATATTGGATAAAATATGAATGGTAGAGGATGACAAAAAAATATTATAACTTTTTTTTTGGCTAATTAATATTATATCTTTTTGGATAAGTTAGCCAACAAAAATGAAGATATTACTGGCTCATCCCATCAAATCAGGAGATTTGTTTATTCGTTGATTGACGTCCACATATTATTGATAATATCTGTATAGCATTTCATTGATAAGAAATTGCATAGCATTCATCATTATCGAATGTTTAACGTATTTTATACACAGCACACACTAACATCTTCATGTGATAAAAAATCAGATATAATGTTACCTTCACCATTTAGGAAACTTAGGTACAAAATAACAATGTATAATTGCATTATCTATTGTCTTTATAAACATTTTACCGATTTAAGGGTAAAAATTGTATAAACACCAAATCCAATCCAGTATAGGCAACCCTGTATTATATTAATAATTTTTTTACACATAATGAATATGAGAAATAGTGCCTAAAGATTTTTCTTAGATGCAATGTAATCACTCATTAAACAAGTCACAACATATGTTTGTTTTTGTTTTTTTGTTCTTTTATTATTTTTTATATGAGAAGCAATTTGGATATAGAGTACAATTAATGCTTAAATGAAGCCAATAAACAAAGACTTGACAGCAAAGGAAAGATGACGGCTTGTCTCCAATCCTAGTGGTGGCCATGAGGTGATGTGAGGCATCATAAATATTGGTAGTGATGGGTCAAATTGGGTACCATGGGTAGAGTTGGGACTAATAAACCAGCTTGCAACATCTTGGATGGGCCAATTTTTAAGTATCATAATCACAGACAATTTTCTTTTCTTACGTAACAAAGTTTGAGGGACATTGCACATGCTTATATTATATTATAAAGAAACTCTAATGTTCATTAATGCAATGTTTAATTATACAATACCCATTCTTATATTACCATATCCATTTGTTTTTATTTGGCCACTGAAGTAGCTGGGACCCATTCATGGAAATTTGATTATGGATAGGATCCCAATGAAATATACTTCTGCAATTTTTTTACCAGCAAGCAACTGTGGCTTATACAAAGTAGTAGTAAAATAATATAATCACTTGGATTCATAATTATCTACTTCTGTACTAAGCTCAGATATTTAATACTCTTAACATTAGCATACATGGTAGGTACTGAAATAACATAGAGAACTGTCATTGAACAAAGGAAGGCACAAAAAATAGATATAAGAGACAGAAATAAGGCTAGCAGGGGCCTTGTATTTCCCCTTTTTGCAATAGACTTTGTTTGTCAAATGAACAAACATAATAAGTGGAGAAGACAGAAATAAACAGTTTCCATTAGAACAAACTAGAAAACAAAGGGTATAATATTAAAAGGAAGAATCTACTTTCACAATTTTAGCTCATTAGATCTCTAAAATCCTCTGTTAGAATTGAATTAAACGGAAAAAGAAATTTACATTCTTTGCAGCAGATAAGATGTAAAGTACCTATGGTGAAAAACTATCATAAACAAATCAACTGCATGAAAATGAGCCACATTTAACAAAGCTACAATAAATATAGGAAGGCAAAACTCTAAACACACAGACAAAGAAAATAATACAGATAATCAAGCTAAGGTTCAAGTCCAAGCAAATCATACAGTAGCAACAGTTGCAGCAGCTGCTATTACATTGCCTACATTGATGTTCAGAACTAGAGTGACTGAAGAAGCTTTAAGTGTGACAGCCAATACCAAGGATGTATGGATTTGATGTATTACCTGGGTCATTTTATAGAAAGTCTAAGTCGGTTATCAGTGTATATAAATACATTAGTTGTTGATGTAATTTCATAACTTTGAGTAATAATAAAAAGTTCAGTTAGTATATTCATTTCTTGCTCTGTTTTTCAATTACTGTTCTTAGCTTGAAGGTTATTCAAACCTAACAGAAAACACTTGTTTGTAATACTTACTTTGGGTGATGGGTGACTGAGCTTTCGAACCCCATTTGAGAGTCCATATCTGGGTGACTCTGGCCACCGGGAGGTGATAAATCCGGCGAAGTGGGTCTGAGAAACCTCTCGAAAATGGCCATGACAAGGAACATTGCGATGAGAATTGCAGTAGCAACAAACCCACAAGAAACTGCATTAACTGAGTTACCAAAATGCCTCCAATGGTCATCCCTCTGTAAATATGGAGCTCCAGTCGGCGACCAACCCCCATGATCTTCTTCCCCCATTATTATAATTATCAGCTCTATCACTTTTTTGGGTAATCAAGTCTTTCAATTCCAAATTCAGCTACCAGGACTTCAGTAGCATCAAGACTTAAAATTAAAGAACACCCAAAAAAGCAAAGAACAAGAATGACAGTTATGAAAGTTTGATTTTTTTTATAGATTAGAGAGAAAATAGAGAACTTTTGAAGATTGTTTTTTACTATTTTAGGCCATTATCAAAGCATCTCAGTGTTTATACAAACACCTGGTGTGCAGGCCTCCAAAATAGAAGAACCACCACCTGTTTGTGTTTATGTGTGTTAGAGAGAAAAGGCGAGGGAGAGAGCATGTGGAATTCACTTTACATACAGGTGACTGGAGGGTTTGAAAATGAGAGCTTTGGGATTTGGATAGCTATGGAGGAGGAGGAGGGAGGGAGGGCGAGAGAGAAGGAAGGGTGTGGAGGTCTTCTGTGAAGTCTGAATGTACTATCTCCATGTATTAATGTACAATTTGGAAATGTCACTTTTGTAGTATTTTGTTTGTTATTAATAATAAAATAAGTAATAGTTCAATAATGAATAATTGAAATGGACTTCTCAGTTCTGAAATTGGCTTCATGTATATGAGGCCTGAATGTCTTTTGGGCTTAATTCAAAACACGACAAAGCATTTAATACTAATTTAACAAAATTTAGAGTATAAAATCAGTCAGGACCCAGCCCAATAACTTCTGGATCATGGGAGATGTCACGAACTAGTCATTTTAAGTGTTCTAGCAAACCTTTAAGATATTTCATAATTGCCATTTAGGTTATCTTTCCTCCATGCCATGAATTTGAAATTTAACAGTCAGTCGGGGTGATCATGGGAGATGGCAGTGTTGTGTTCTAAATTAAGATATTTCATAATTCATTTAAAAGTTGGGTTGTGAAATTAAGCTTCAAAAGTTATATGTAAGTAGTTTGCTAGTGTCCAAGTCCCAAAATTCAGGTGGAAGAGGCAACAGATTTGATGAACGGATGAAACTGATGAAAACAAAAGTACAACAACCATTTCATAATTTTCATCTATAGACATTCAACATAATTATTGTGGTCCCCACTTCTTAGATCTACAATAATTTGTAAACCCCACTTGCATCTTTACCTTCGACAATATGACTCGGAGTCTGACCAGCACCCAAGTTGTCTACGTGGCAATTTGTTTGATATTTGTTCATTTTATTTTTTTCATATTTTTTTTATTCTGTTTCAATTTATTTAGAAAAAGAATGAAAATATTAACAAATAATAATTTAGTCTGGAACCACATCTATTTATCTATTATCTATAGTATATATAAAAGGTGCACGCTATTTTCCTTGTTCCTAAATTTTTATATGTTCATTCTAAGTTAAATACTTTTTTAAAAAAAAACTAATTGAATGATAATTATAGAGAATTGATGTAAGACCCCAAATAATTAATAAATAAAATTTAATTTCTTTTCATTATTATTTTGAAATAGTAAAGGTTGATGTGATTAATGTGGATAGTTATGGGTAAAATACGCAAATATTTCAAAATAAGCAAATGGTTATAAAATATTCATTGTTGTCGGAAAATATTCGTTTGGTCGTGGAATATTAAATCTTTGTCGGGGAATATTAAATAACAATGGCCATGACCATGTGTGGCCCCATGTGAGCGATTGGATGAAGAAAAGCGACAAATATAAGTTGTTTAAAAATAACGGCGTAGTTATTCTAATTAATCTTGTTAAAATCTTCGGTGGTTAAAACAGCGATGGCTGCGGTATTGCACCAATTATTGATTAACTACGTGAAAGCCTTTACTTTCGATAATGGTTACGGTAATTATTATTCGAAGTATTTTATTTTATTGATTCAATAATTCTTTGCGTTGATATTTTATATTCTTTGTTGTTTGATAATTGTCATTACTATAAAGTATTTTTCATTATCGAAGCAATAATTCATATTATCGAATAACATTATTAGATAACATTATTGGCAATGTCTAGAAAGTTACATACAAGAGATGTTTGGTCACCTTAATCAATTGGTAGCAGAGTAAGGAGAAATTCTTATTGGAAAGCCCCCTGCTTCACAGGAGGCTGCTGGTTTATCAATCATTGTGATTACAGTAATATTATTTGTGAATAATTAATTATTGATTCATATGATGAGGAAAATATTGATTTTATGTGGATATAGATGAGAAAATTTTTAATGTAACAATTGTTGAAAATTTGAAATTTTATCTTTTTACGATAAAATAATTCATTTAAATATATTATTATATTTTAATAATATAATAATGGTGATATTCTTACAACGAATGTGGGATATATGAGTATCTGAGGAGGAAGAGTATTTTTGTTGCGATAAATGTTTAAAACATATTAAACATGTCGGTGGACCATATATTCTTGAATTGAAATTTGATTATAGCTTTATAAAATCGCTTGGTTTATGGATTTGGTCGATTTACATTTGGAATTTGGAAAAACTTTCTTTCTGAAAGTTGTAGAGAATTGAATTTCCTATAAGAGTTATTTATCATGAATTATTGAAGTTTTTGAGTTTAAAATAATTGATTTTGGAGTTTAAAATGTTTTTTGTAAGAAAAATGTTTTTTATTTGCAATTGATAGGCGTACGTGTGTTAGAAATGATACGAATCGGTTGGTAAAAAGTGGGCTTGACAATTATATATATATATATTATTAATTTATTAAATTTTACGCTTTGGTGTTCTAAGCATTTTCCTATAAATAGAGAGCTTAGGTTAGAATTGAAAATTACACCAAAAACTGAAGTTTTCTCTCTCTATATTATCGAGCGTATTCTTGTGAGTATTTTGAGTATACTTTGAGTATTGCTATACTGTTGCAAGTTCAAGTCATGCTTTATATCCAGGTGTTTCAATTTTGAAGTATAAATCTTTTGAGGTAAGGGATATTATTTTTTCAGTAATGATATTATTTCTTGATATCATTATGTTGAAATATTAATCTGAAGTTTTATCAAATTTAGAACTTTTGGTGTCTGAATTCTTATTCACGATACTCGGACTTATTCATGTATCTCTGATCTTATTCACGAATCGACTTTATTCATGAAAAATAAAAATTTTCCTTTTCGTCAAAAATATCTATTGTGGATACTAGCTTTGATTGTATCCATGTTTTGATCATTCTTGAATTTTACACCACTATGATTATTTTTTGAGATATTTTTGGACGTGGATAAAACAAAATACGAATCTTTAATCCTTAATCCTTGTTATTTTGTTTCTTTGAATTCGTTTCTTTAAAATATTTTTTATCATCCTCGATCTTAAATGATGATATTATGGAATATCTTTGGCACATAGCAAAGATGAATGATTTCTGATGAATATCTTTGGCCGTAGTGCAAAGATGAGCAGTGTTTAGATGAACATGACCCGGTGATGAATATCTTTGGCTGTGGTGCAAATATGAATATTTGATTCAGGATATATATTGATTGTTATTACGGGGATAAAAGATGAGCGATGAACTTTTAAATTCATACATAGAAGATAGTAGATTTCATCTCTCTTGCTTTCTTCTAATGAATTATTATTTCCATTGCGAATATTGATTTAAAAGTTGTTGTCTATTGTATTCTATTAGATTTTTCCTGTTGGAGACTAACGATAATTTGGTGTATATTATTTTAGTCATAATATTCTTTCTTTGGGCTAGTTAAATTTCACCCTTTTCCTTTTTGTTCCATTTTTCTTCTCGGGAGGAGATAATGTGGCGAAATCTGAGTCGGGGATGTAATGATGGTTCAGAGAGAGTTGTTTAGTAGTCCTCACCATTTTGTAAAATAATGTATCAATAATTATGATGAGATTTTATTTGTATGTGAATATTATGCAGATGGCAATATACGTATTTAAACTCACAGCTTTTTCTTGTTGTAATAATAAAGTTGTAGTTGTTTACATACCATGTATTGTATTTCGGAATGGGTGGTGTATACCTATTTTTGGGGCGTCATGATTGATATTTTCACAAATTAAATTAATAATTTTACAAGTTCCTTCTCACATAAATAATAAATAAGTTTTACATTCATTTGAGAGAGAAAATTTATGAAAAAGATAAATTTTACTTGTAGAAATAACAATTAATTTATTATATAAACAATATGACCAAGATTTTGTGATACTGGGTAATCAAATACTTGCATAATAAAAATATTATGATTGATTAAGTGCTAAATATTATAATTAAAAGTAATATACTAATGATAAAAAAAATTACCAAAAAATTGTATTAGGATTTAGTTTGTCTCCTTTTCATTTTATGAGTGAGGGTATTAGGGTCACATTCTATTTATTTTGCTTAGAACTCTTTTATGCTGATATAATAATTGAATATAAAAATAAGACATAATTATTTTATAATTTTACCTATTTATTTATAGATAAAATTATAGGGCAGAGGTGCAAAAAAGCCCCTGATATTTACACGGATGTCCCACTTTCACCCTAAACTAATTTTTTTTCCAAAAGTACCCTTAACGTTTCAAAAAGCAAGTCACTCGTGCCCTTACCGTTAACAGAAGACAAGCGGGGTTAAAATGTGATAACGTAGCAGGTTTAAATTAGGACAAAGGTTCAAAAATGTCCCTGATGTTTATAATGATGTCCTACTTCCACCCTAAACTAATTAGAATATTATCATATAAAACATATTCTAAATAAAATAATATATATATCATTTAATCAAAATAAAAAATACAAAAATTCAAAATAAAGAAAGCATAACATATTTACATCATTTAATTAAAATAATAAAATTCAAATTATTTTGTTAACTAATCAAAACAACTAATTAAATAAAATAAGTTGTATAACATAGTTACATCATTTAATCAAAATACTAAAATTCAAAACATAACATATTTACATCAAATACTAATTAAAAAAAAATACTAAAATACTAATTAAAAAATATTAAATACTAAAAAAAATCAAATTAAAAAATACTAAAATTCAAATTATTTTGTTAATTAATCAAAACAAACAAAAATCAAATTACATCATTAAAATAATCATAATACTCTCGATTTTAAAAATCATAATACTAAATAATATTTTTAAATTACTAAAATATTAAAAATATTAAAAATTGATAATACTCAGGTTTAAAATTGATAATACTAAAATATTTTTAAATTGATATGATTTTAAAAAGTAATATTAAAATTAATAAAATAATTATAATACTCCAGTTTTGAATTTTAAAAATAATCTTAATACTCATTTTAAAATACTAATTGATATAAAATAACGTTAAAATACTAATTGATATAAAATAACGTTAAAATACTAATTGATATAAAATACTAATTAGTATTAAATAACGTTAATATTTTTATATCTTTTAGTTTTAAATAACGTCATCAACGTTATATCTTTTAATATTTTTATATCTTTTAGAATTTTATATCAATTAGTATTTAGTATTATGATTTTAATATTTTAATGATGTAATTTAAATTTTATTATTTTTGTATTTTTTATTTTGATTAACATCAGTATAAATATCATGAACATTTTTGAACCTTTGCCCTAATTTAAGCTTGCCACATCATCACATTTTAATCCCGTTTATCTTCTGTTAACGGTAAGGGCACGGGTGACCTGCTTTTTGAAACGTTAATGGTACTTTTGGAAAAAAAATTAATTTAAGGTGAAAGTGGGATATCCGTGTAAACATCAGGGACTTTTTTGCACCTTTGCCCTAAAATTATAAGTATTCATATTCAATTTTCATGTTTAATTATCATGTCCGTATAGATATAGACTTTTTCTTTTGCTTAATATCGGTATCAGTCCTTCTACATGGATATGTTTATTGGATCAAAATATTGGATATTTTCAAAAAAAATTTTTGATTCTGACTCCCAAAAATTGTATAGTATTTATTCTAAATAGAATTTTTACAAATTATATTATTTTAGGTGTAATTTAGATACATATATAAGAACAAAGTTATATAAGTTGTACACTACAATCCTATTCTTATATGTATATCTAAATTACACCAAAAATATTATATTTTATAAAAATTCTAATTAAAATAAATACTATACATTTTTTGAGAATCAAAAATAATTTTTTTTTAAAAAAATATTCAATATTCGGGTCTAATATTCATGTCTCCCAACTTGCCAAGACATATTGTATCGGTATATGTCAACTCTTGATCCCCGCAACTCTTTTGATCACATGAGTCGATATAGAGCCTCCATCTCATCATCGCCACGTGGCATAAGCTGGACCCACCGGAGCTCGGACAGTAATTGTATAGTAGTCCAAAAAATGAGTGCACGTTTTCTCTCTCTCTCATCCCAAATTAATAAGACCAGCCCGACATATGAGCCCAGCCCTTAAATTGTCGGGCTTTTCAGGTTGTCAGCCAGCATTTGTGGGCCTTTGTACCTGTTTCTCAACGGTGCAGATATTATATTAGATGGAATCTTTTTTCAATCGCAGCCGTCATTTCAATAGTCAAATTGACCCACGAGGCGTGGTATATTCGCGCGTGCACTGTCGCACGTGCGATTGCTTGTTGGAGTGTAGAAGAATTGAAGCTAGATAACGATTGATATTGGATTGGATTGGTGGGGTCGGTCAGGCCCGTCAGGGTTATGGTAGGGGTGAGACTCACGTGAAGGAAGGGATCTCTTATACATGTAGGTAGCCATGTAGCCAGACTCCTTTCTCTTCTTTTAATGGCTTCTTTTGATTCCACCAGCTTACGAGGTATATAGATATGGATCGGGTATGGATCCGGCAGAGTGGATGGATCTCATTAGTTCAACGTGTGGTCAAACTATCATCATCGACTCTCGGTAACGTTATTAATATATAAAAATATAAATTATTAATAATTAATAAAAATTTTAAAACATCTTATTTTTTATAAATTAAAACATAATAAATTTGACTTATAATATTATTAAAAGTAATTAATTTTAATATTAAAAAAATTATGATACAAAAAATATTAAAAAATAATTAAAAATTGGTTCATTGAGGTAACTTAACAGATTTTACCAATTGAATCACCAATTTTACCAATTTTTCAAAAAAAAAAAAAGTGAACCGGGCCAAACCGGACAACCAATTGATCTGGTCCGAATTTCAAAATAGCGGGTTAAGGTGAGGTTAAATGCACAAATTCAATATTTAGACTTAAATATGTATTATATAGAGCACATTGTTCGGGTGTTCAATATCGTTGTATGCCGTAGGACTCTTTTTAAAGTATTTTAGAAATTTGGGGAGTTAAAAATTCATAAATAATATTCTCTTTCGTTTTATATTATTTAATTATTATTGATTTTTTGAAACTAATATAAGAGATTTTTAAATGCAAAATTGACATAGATTATTTTAATTTTAATAAATATAATGATGCATATTATAATCTATTTAAAAAAATTATTCATTATAATTTTTAACGAATCATCTTAATTTTAAATTTAAAAATATTTCAAATTGACTTTTAAAAATCATTAATGATCATATAAAGTATAAGGTAATTATGCAAATATTGATAATTATATATATAGAACAATTCATTAAGCATCAGTGAGTGAGTTGTACTATACAACCAATAATCAGTGTATGTTTAGAGTTGGCTAGGCAAAAAATTCTAATCACCTAATAATTTTCAATATTTGGATAACATAATTTTTTATTTTTATTTTCATTTTTTTGTCTTATGACTTGAGGTACAAATTAATAGTAGGATGCACATGAAGGTAAACAACTATCGTTAGAGTTTATATACATAAGCAAGAAGGGTATCTTTATAGAGACTCGATCTATTTTATGGTTGAAATTTCAAATATAATATAGCTGGCCGCCCAGGCAGATAAAATTTTACCCCAAAATTGAACCAACTGCACCGTGTTTGATTTATTCATGCACAATCACAAACAAGGAGCTGAGGATTATAAATACTACTCTATGGTTTAGGGTGAGAGACCTTGTTTGGAAGCAACATGATTTATTCACTACTACATAAAGATAGATAAATAGAATGGTGTGTATGAAAACCAAGTGATCGAATTACTCCAATTGCCTAACATCAACCAAACATACATACATATATGGCATATATAATCATTGCTAAAACTAAACTAAACTTTCTCCTCCATCCTTTAGCTCCAACATTTACATCATCATCTTTTTTTAGTAATTACGAGACTTGCATGTGAGAATTAAAAGACATTGCCTCTACTCGTCCGGCTGGCTGGCTAACTTTCTTTTATTAATTTACTAAGGAAACTGATAAATGCATGCATGCATGCATGCGCTTCACCTTTCAACCAATCACAATAGTACTCCAACTCAGCAAGCATTTAATTATTTATAACCTTCCTATTTACTAGTACAAAAGTAGTACGTAAGTACCCTCGATCGATCTCTTTTTTATTACTACTACTAATTAAGAAATTACTAGTTGGATAACACAAGCATGGCTACAAAGCTCTCTCTCACCATCCTCTATTATTGGTTCAAAGCTCCTCCATGCATCGTCCGTGGTTGCTGCTGATGTATCAAATCTATGGACTACTGATATTGTGCTTGATGAATCTCTGGCCGTACGATACCCTGTTAAGAAGTACAAGTAGCTTCCAATCGGCACCATTGTTAAATATAGCCTTTGAATTTCGGACAAATTACCATCTTCATCATCCTCCTCATCATAAGATGCAAGACTTTTTCTTTGAGACCCTTCTACCATATACCAAATATTAAGATTTCCATCGTATGCCTCAATGTGACCCTTCCATCCCTTAAAACAATCCCCTGAGCTAAATAATTTCCCATCAACGGCCGCGATTTGATTAGGTGGCACGTCTAGTTGCCACATCCCCGCCTTCAGCTCCCACCTTTCCCTCTCTGCGTCGTACACCTCAGCAGAGCTACGGTCAATGTACGGCACGATTCGATCCGATATCCCTCTCTCTGCGAATCCACCAACCACGTGGATTTTCCCCTGCCACGTCACACCCACACATTTGTACCTCAAAGTACTCATATCTGGTAATGACGTCCATTCATCACGTGACGGGTCATACACCTCAGCTGACGAGATGCCCTTCTCACGTGCCAAAATCGAGTGTCCCCCGGCCACGTAGATTTTATTATCACATACGTCGCACGCAAAATCGTACCGTGGCATATTCAATGGTGCACATTCTGACCATTGGTCGGAGATGATATCATAACGTAACACCGACGGACGTACTTCAACGTTCATCTCTATAAAGTCATCGGATCCGTCCAGAGCTTGCGCTTTCCGGCAAACACGCCCTCCAACAATGTAAATTAAATTACCACGGGAAATCATTGCGAAATCTTTTAACACGTGGTTCTCGTATAATCCCGGAATATAGCTAACATGACTCCATGTATTATTACCAGGATTGTAACACCCTATCCAATTCGACACGTTAACATTGGGGCCCGACTCTTTATAGCGCCAAGAGGCGTACACACGATAGCCGGACAAAGAATTTTCCGGCGAAGGAGGGGGGACTGAACCCATTGAAGTGCTGGCTCGGGTGATGATAGGGGTAGAACAAATTATGGTACTCATAATTGTCAAATTAGAAATATTGTAAATGTAGATAATAAGGGAAGATATAGAAATGACTAGGCGGAAAGTACTAGGACTTGTTGTTTGTGTGCATCGACTAGGAAATTTGATAAGGAAATATTTGATAGAAACTACGCTTCTTGATGTCTTTATCTAACAATTTCTTGTTATGATTGACTGAATTATTAGTGTCCTTTGTAGTGTCCTTCAGGCTCTTTGGTTGCTTGAGTAATTTTAAATTTTAATTTAGGATGATTAGAATAATTGATCGAAGAAGGGGACTTCAATTTAATCTTAATAATTGATATGCCACATTTTGTTTTTTTCACTAATTTTGGTTGCTCAATCCCAATCAACTGATTGTAGATACAATGTATGTGGGCTTTTGATCCGCTGGAGGTTAAAAAAAATTGATTCATGAACCATTGGTGAATTTCTTAAAATATCACCCTAATTAAATTACTGATCTTTTTTTTTTGATTGAACGGTAAGGATATTTTCGTACCAATTTATACATCAACTGATACTAATTTTTTTTCTGGATGATTTTAAGAGCACACTTCCCACGTGCATTCAGAAAATTTTCTTAAGAAGTCAAAGTAGAGAGAAAACCTCCTTCACCTCTAAATCAACCCCCTTTAGGGTGGGGTTAATTAAATTAATGATTACAATATGCTACCTACTTCCATACTCCAACCAAGCATTAAGATAGAATTGAGATTAATGTCAAATAACACTAATATATGACATAAGACGTGAACTATCTTCTGTCTGAACTGTTGTCTTATCTACTGTCTAACTCTATGTATTTTTATCTAAATATCATTTATTCTTTTATTTTAATGTTAATTTCACAAGTTAACGAAGAGGAGCTCTTAGTATTACATGAGAAAGACGGATGATGAATCATACAATATGAAATCAAAATAGTAATTGCACTCTTAAGTTGTAATGATTCACATCTGTATGTATATATAGAAAGATCCCTCTTTTACTTTTTGCATACAAGACCATACATACCACTCTGAAAAAGCAAGACCATAAAAAGAAGGGGGAGCAAATCCAAAAGAGATACTATAAGATAGTCCATGTAAATTTGGAATCTAAACAATAAGGCTTCCTATTGAGTTGAGCCAACATAAGTTCGGCGCTAGACATTAGGCATTAGGTTTGTTTATCAAGAAAACACACACACACACACAGTATCTTGGGCATGAAATTAAAAGCAGAACGAACATGCAACAAAAAGAAGCCAATAAACAAGGCTGGAGTGTGGTTTTGTCAAAGGTAAACTGCTCAGTGCTGCCCATTCCTCTCTATTATCAAGCACATGATTCCTAAACTATACTACTAGTACTAGTATATAGATAGGCCTATAGGTTATATTATATATTATAAATTTATAATAATGAGTTGGGCTTTAACATAGCCCATGCCTTTACTATCTACACAAGCATTCTTTACTATATACTACTTATTTAACAATGAATATCTTAGCAAAGCCCAATACTTTTGAAACTGCAAGCTTTTATTTTTTTGTTGTAACTTTTTGTTCTACACAAGCGCAGTGCCCATGCAAGGAATGACCAAGTTTGTAAACTAGTTAATAAAATGATAGAATTCATTTTTTAATAATTCATAATATAAAGTCGATAATTATCAATTATTCTAAAATAAAGATAATATTATTTATTTACTTACTAGCGTGTATATTGCACCACTACCACTCTTGAAGAAGATCTTTGACGCGAAATGAGAAGACAAAGTGCAATAAGTAGTATTACATTAATTCTTTCAATCACACCAACTAATACTCTAATTACTTTTCTATTAGATAGTTTCTTCCATATATATATACTTTATAGTATAACTGATTTTGCATATCGACAGACAGACAATTCCCACCAAATATATCAACTCTCTTATACATATAAAATATTAGAGGTTGAGGAGAGACATACAGGAGGAGAAAAGATTGTTACTGAATTTTAGAAGAACAAAAAAATAACACCATTATATATTGTTTTTATGTTAGCATGAAAAAATGACATATATTCACATTCATGCACCTAAAATATATTCTAATCATAAATAAATACATAGATTCAATTAGACAACTAAATAAATACATAGATTCATATTAGGGGAATCATAAATAAATGCATAGATTCATATTAGGGGAATTTAATAATTGGGCTGACAAGTACATATATTGCATGGGCATGTATTCTTTTTCCAAGAAACCCATAAAAAGAAAGAGTTGTAAACAAGTGATAACCCACACATTTTTATCAATTTTTGATACATCTTCTACATTAGAAACCTTTTTTTGGATAAAGTTATAAAGTATAGAAAACAAGTACATGAAAGCATAAAATCAAGAAAATAATCAGGTAACATGAAAGACATTTGAAAGAAAAATACACTCCATTTTCAAGAGAAAGATGGGCTAACAATTTTATGCATTGGGCTCTCACATTTTTCCCACCATATGACTAACCCATTCTAAGCCATTCCTATACTAAAAAAATGTAAGTATTTTTTACAGTTTTCCTACTATTACAAACTGGTTTTCTATATTATAGCTATATATATATATAGCTCACTACTTGTATTTGTCTTTTCTTTTCTTGCCCCTAACATAGTTGCTCATCCATACTGGTTTTCTAGTTGGCCTTCTAGATTTCCTCGATCAGACCATCCAAAGTTAATCTCAATTCCTACAACTCATCTTCCATGTGGTTCCCATATTCATTAATAGCGTGTGCTGAATTCTGCTCCACTTCAGCATGGTCTTCATAATCTTGGACCAACTAGATGACTATTGGTTGAATCATAGTTTGTAACAGTTGCCCTCTTGTTTCAATTGGTCAACATGATGCTCTTAGAATTTATCAGCTGCTTGCCTTTTTGAGATTGATTGTTTATTCCTCAATAAGTCTGAATTTGAATGAATAGGTTATTCACACTGTAGTTTGCTTAATAATTTTTTAAATCTAAATGTGTCTGAATAATTTATCCAAAAATTTATAGTTGAATGAGTAAGAAAACAGTGTCCAATGATATTTTTACTTATATTTTCTCATAAACAATTTAATAAAATAAACAAATTTTGTTATAATTTGATTTTTGTTTAACAAATTAAATAACATTATTTATTTATTTATTTATCAGTATATAATAGATTTGTTCATAATAGTATAGCCACGTTAAGATAGTCAGTCACATCTAAATTTGGAATAAAAACAATCAAGGCTTTCTAATGAGGCAACAATCAAGGCGTTTGAAAGTTTTAATTGTAGTTAAGAAATTTGTTTGTTTACGAGCATCTTACTACTTTAAAATTAACAAATAAATTATGGTTTTGAGGGATTTGGTTAGTATGAAGTTTATTTTTAAATAAGTTGATCAATTGGTTAATAGAATGCTGACACACATATAGTCTTGTCTGCGTGTCAGTACTCTATTGGCCAATTGACCAACTTACCCAAAAATAAATTTCATACTAACCACTTCCGATTTTGAGGTACAAAGCTCTAAAAAGCATCGGGACATTCAAAACTCCAAATATTCTGACCATTACCGAACGTACAAATCTGTTAGGAATCTTCCTCTCGCATTTCTTGTTGGGTGTGGGTCCTCACCCATGAGATAGAATTTAAGATAGAAAAGAATTGATTTTCTTTGTGAGCAAGTAAGTAGGTTTACTTGATATTAATCCAATTAGAAATTGGGTTAATGGAAGCAATATTGGAATTGGAGATTCCATGAAAAGAATCCAAGTTGAAAAAGGATTTACTTGTTAGATTGGTTGGTGACCAAGATAAGGAGATGTGAACCCTAATTTGATTAGGAGAATAAATTATTTCTAATCCATAATAGGAATGGATTAATTAGGAAAAGTTCTATAAATAAGGCTATGAGGGAGTCTTATTTGATATATATGAGAGAAGCTTAGTAGCAAGAAGGTACCAAAAGAATAAATTGAGAGAATTACAGGTTTTTGTTGTTCGTGGATATCCATTTCTTATCTCCGATTCGATTGAAAAGCTTGAAGACTTTATTGCTCAAAGGGTATTTTGGGTGGTGAAGTTAATTAGTTTCTCAACCTAATTAAAGGTAAATTTGTACTATCTCAATTTATTGTGTAACCTAAAGTTTTAGGGCATAAAACTTGAGAGGATTATTGTAAGCCCATTATTAGTGATATAGTGGAGATTAGGAGTTTGACCGTGGTTTTTACCTCTTAGTTTTAGAGGTTTTCTACGTAAATTTGGTGTCTTGCTTGTGGATGGTTATTTGTTATTTTTGTTCTCATAATTGGTTTTGTTGATTTCATATTTAATTGCCAAAAGAGCGAAAAAGTAATTCTGGGATAGAGATTATTTTTGGGCGTCTTTTCCCCAACGAGTGGTATCGAGCTTGGTTATTTTGTGGTTTTCTTGTGCGAATTAAATGGAGGATTGGACAACAGAGTTGCATGATTAATCTCAAGGCTACAAATTATGCAATTTGGAAGCGAGAATGGAGGATTTGCTTTCTTTGCAAGGATTTATACGAGCCAACGAGAGCGATGGAGTTAAGCCCACAAACAAGAGTGGCCTGTGATGGAACAAGATGAACAAGAAGACTATTGGTGCGATCGGATCGTGGATTGATCAAAGTGTTTTTATCATGTTGCCCACGAAAACTAAAGCCTATGCTCTCTGGCGCGAAATTGGAGTCCATGTATGAAAGGAAGGCGGCGTATGATAAAGCTTTTTGATTAGGAAGCTTGTGAATTCTAAATTCGAGGATGGAAACTTCGTTGCAGAGCACTTGAGTGATTTTCAGAGTTTGATAAATCAGTTGAGTACGATGAAGATGGTCATTAACGATGAAATGTAGGCTTTGTTGTTGTTGAGCTCTTTGCACGATAATTTAGGAGGCATTGGTTGTATCATTGAGTAACTCGGCTCCCGATGGTACTGTTGTTATGGATACGATCAAAGATAGTTTGTTTAATGAGAGAACGAGGCGAAGAGATCTTATGGTGATTAATATTTGAATCACAAGTTTTTATCGCTGGTAGTAGGGCAAAAACAAAGGGAGAAACTCTCTTGAAGGCGACAAATTGAGGGAAGGTCAAGAGATAGAAAAAAGTAATTTGTTTTCCTTACTGTGAGTCCGGGTCACGTAAGGCGAGTGCGTATTTTTTAAAGAAGGGCGATCGAGGAAAAAGAGAAGAAGAAAAACCTGTGTATTACATTAGCCGGATAATTAGAGGACCGGAAACCAGGTATTCACAGGTGGAGAGGCATTGCTTAGCATTGGTGTTCATTGCGCAGAAAATGCGGCATTATTTCTTAGCACACGAAGAAAAGCTTGCAACAAGAACTGATCCAATCAGATACCTATTAACTAAGCCAGCATTAGTGGGAAGACCTGCCAGATGGATGATGATTCTTTCAGAGTACGACATTAAGTGTGTAACACCGAAGGTGATCCGATGTCACGTCTTGGCAGACCTGCTGGCTCAATTTCCAAATGGAGAATGTAATACTTGAGAAATTCCTCATATTATTAAATAAATATGCTAATGAAAGTAATATTTATATGAATAAAAGTGTTAACATTTTATTGAGATCAATTGATTCGTATTAGATCAATGTGCATTGAGAAGCTTAGTTTAAGCTTGGAAGATTATGCCTAGTGTGGCATTGAGATGTAAATAATTATTGCATATGATGATAAGCTTAGCTTATACAATTTATTATGTGAGTGGAATTATTAATTGAGGATAACTTAATATTGGATCTAGGATTATCCGAGCCCAACCTCGATTATGTAGATTGGGAGTCTAGCCCAATAACTTAATTGATGGACTTTTGTGTTAGTGATAACTTGGAACATTTAAAGACCAATTCGGAACCCAACATAACAATTGGTACAAGGGTTGACTTTTAAAATATGGCGTAGAGGCGGTGTGCTGACCGACCACCCTATCTTATGTGCGAGATCGCCTCTCTTGTCTCGAGTTAGGGGTCACCAAGTACAAAGGAAAGTAGCCTAAACTCTCTTTACATAAACTTCAAGCCATTAATCCTAGGTAATCATGGCTATTTGAGTGCATTTTGGTATGAAATGGTTGAACAACTCCCAAGCAACCATTGTTCCTTTCTATTACGCCATGGATCCCCACATTGTGTAAAGCAATGGTTACAGTCCATGCTTTTCTCTATAAATCTGTTGCCTTTGCGATCTGTTATATTATTAAGAGTATTTGAGACATCTGAGTGAAGAATTCTTAGTCATTAAGCATTTAGAAGCCAAATCGATGTGTGAGATATCAAGGTTGAGAAGGTAAAATTTCTACTTAGATTCTTAACTTGAGTCTGGTTTGATCCTTGGTTTTCTAATTAATAGGTCAAGTATGATGAACTAGCATGTTATAAGGCGTTAGGAAGTTCACTTTCGTGCATGAACACATTAATAAAAAAAATTGTTAGAATTAAAAGTTAGGACTTGATGCTTACGACATAAGTCGGATGACACTCTACTATCGAATCATAGTGTCATGTAATATGGGTCTTTGTCTTTGGAAAACACTACGATTGCTCACCTAACATCTGCAGTGTATACGGACTACTCTACGATTCTGGAAGGCCCACCGTGTAGATGACCACGGTAGTAGAGTAAAATTGTTGATCGTAGAGTGATAGCTGGGACCGACTTCTGACCAGTAGTAAGTAAGATTATTGATCGTAGAGTGATAGCGAATGACTACTGGTAGTAAGTAAGATTGTTGATCGTAGAGTGATAGCGAATCGACTACGATCGTAGAAAGTAAGATTGTTGATCGTAGAAGTAATGGTGATTGTCAATAGTAGAGTAATATTGTTGATCGTGAATAGCGTAATAATTGGGTTTGGGCGTGTGAGGCCATGAAACAAGAAGTGTTGTCTTGGACAAGAAGTATTATCTTGGACAAGAAGTATTGCCTTGAACAAGAAATGTTGTCTTGGACAAGAAATGTTGTCTTTGGACGAGTCGTAGCGTCTTGGACATGGCGGATGCCCTCGGAGATGTGAGGATAACCCGGGTTCGGATAGAGGCGAGATGTCTTGGGACTCGGAGACTGACACCATAACTTGAAATATGGATGAACTTATGTATATCCCTACATTGTTATAAAGCTGTTATCACCCGAACCAAAATATAAAGTTTTACTAGCTTGGGAAAATAATTCTAATACCTATGACATGCGTAGAAAAGGTCATTCGTCAAGTAGGGTATGATTAAAGAGATGTTAATGGATGCAATATTCATAGATAGAAGAATGTATAATGAGTACATGTTATTTATATGTGTATATATCAAGTGTGTTTGGCTAATGAATATCTATACTTATGTAAATAGGACAACATAGTTCATTGAGGTGATTTTTTGCTATAAGTGGTAATCGGTAGCTAAAAGGCAAGTTCCTAACCTTACTCAAATTTCATTGAGCAAGTTTCTAAACCTTATCTTGTTACATTGAGCAAGTTTCTTACTCTACCTTGATTTCAAGTATGCAAGTTTTCTATCCCTAACTTATTGTTATTGTTGGCAAGTTCCACAACCTTACTCAAATTTCATTGAGCAAGTTTCTAAACCTTATCTCGTTACATTGAGCAAGTTTCTTACTCTACCTTGATTTCAAGTATGCAAGTTTTCTATCCCTAACTTATTGTTGTTGTTGGACAAATTCCTAACCTCACTCAAATTTACAATGAGCAAGTATCAGAACACTATTATTATTCTTTGTGTTGCGGGTTCCTTAATTCACATACTTTATACATTGAATTGTTGTCGTATCAATCATATTTTATCAAGCAAATATCGCTACATTAGAAAATCGCTTGTATACCTTGACGTTGTTGTAAGCATTGGACTTATCTTTCCTCAATGCATGATGAAAAACAGTCTAAGCCCTTGATTCGGCTAGACTATTATTATGAGTTAAAGAGGTATCCAAACCAATTGATTTGGTGCGGACTATCGTAAATCTACTGAGATGAACAACCCTCATAGAAGGAAATTATATATTGTCGGGAGGCAAGCGTGCGTACATGAGTATGATTAAATGTTATGCATAACATAGGGTACCTTAGGTTGATCACCTGATGTATTCGTGGATGTGGATTACAGTGTAATACTGTTAATTCTAGTAAGAGTTCTTGGTCCTTAGTGATTGCTCAGTATTCAAGTATGTTGACCCTCGAAATGAATAAATCCTGAGATTTTGTTGATATCCTTCGGTCCATAGCGACACCTGTTGAATACTCTTGGTATTCTTGATATCCTTGAACTATCAATTGTTATTATACCTTTGAAAGATTCAAATGCTATATAGCTTGTTCTTCTAGCTATATTGCTTCTTGGGCAAACTTGTTGTTCATTCTGCTTCCTAAAACATTACTGATTAAAAAGTTGAAAGGCGATACTTGAGGAAAGGACGAGGAAAGGGCAAGGCGACAGAATAATTTAGCCCTTAAGACTAGAAGTATTATTATTATTGTTATTATGATGTATTCAAGAATGATTAAGCTATGTTAAGCTAATCACGAATTGTAATAGTAATGTTTACGGTACCTTGGGATATGAATATTTATATTATATCAATGTAATTATTCTATTATTTCCATTGTTAATGATTTAGCAAGATATTCGTAGTTATGCATACGATATGATGCAATCGAATTCGAGGCGTCACAAGTTGGTATCAAAGCCATAGTTATAAACCTTAGGGCGAGAGCCCTTAGATTATAAACAGGAGAACTCGAGAAGATAGAAAGGGATGAAATTCATATAGAGTTTCCATAGAGATGGACTTAGCGTGTTCTGAGAATATAACTTCATTCTATCTGATGAACTTATGATTCTAATGGGGTTATTGTTTGTTTTGTCTTGTGTTGGTGATTGTGGGATGGTGACATAGGAGGGCCTGCCAGGAGTAGTAGAAGAGGAGCAGCGTGACATACGCGTGGTATGTGAGACACCATTGATAAGCAGAGCCTACATCATTTGTAGTCCCTATCGATGATGATGACGATGATGAGGGAAGAGGAGATGGAGCCAATGCAGAAGAGTGCGATCCGGAGGAGGGCCTATGGAGGGGCGTATGGTGGATGAGCCCATGGGGACTCAAGCGAGGCTACTTTTGAGGATAGGATGTTGGGGGAGTATGAGGAGGCTGATTTGAGAGTTAGGGTGCGAGTTGAGGAGTTAGAGGTGAGGCCAAAGAGGAGAGTCCGAATTCCAAAAGTGAAGGGCCGAAGACCACCAGAGAAAGTTAGTGATGCGAGGAGATGGAAGTAGAGATTGCTCACCGTAAGGAGGCGGGGAATCGGATGGGGCTTTGTTTCACTGGCGGTGGCTAGGAATGTAGAATGGCGGGGAATTGGAAGAAATGGGCGAGAGAGGAGTTGAGCGAGAGAGACGGAGAAGGAAGCTATCCGCACTTTCGGGTTAAAGATGGAGGTAAGGGTTAGGACCCATTTTGAAGAAAAGTGGGAAGGGGCCAATGATAGGGCTAACGATCTAGAGGATGAAGTGAGATGCAAAAAGGAGGAAGATGAGCAGGATGGGCTTTGTGCGAGGCGCATGGCCATGGGGAGACTAATTGATGAGGTGAATCTTTACCCGTGAGCGAGGAGACGAACTGACACACCATAAGCAAGAGATTTGGTGGTGCACATAACTTTCGGAGGAGTACAAGAAGCGTTGTGGATCGCGAGATGATGGATTAAGTCTAGGCGTTAAAAGTTATTAGTGGTAGTTAGTTATGTGGTGTATTATACATTGTTGTATTTAGGACCTTTATGTAGAATGTGAAATAGTTGTAAGCCCCAACTTTTGAGTTAAAGGGTAGTATGTTAATGATTGTCCCCATCTTTTGTGATATTAAGGGATAAGTTGTGTCATTTATAGAGGTATCTTTGGAGATAGCATGTAATGTAACAATTTGGCATATGAATATAAATGATCTTGTTACGAAATGTGTTACGAAATCTTATTCCTTTTATGAATAATCTATTTAAGTAATATGATTAGATAATAAAAATAGAAGTTGGTGATGCGAGAAAAATGCACTGCCCGGATGTAGATTAAGCACTTACCGGAAGAGTCGGTTAATGATGAGAGAGGAAAAGTAGATCCCATTCAGAGGCTTGTAGATTTGTTAGGGGAGGCTCTTAGGGGGAGAAATGAACAAGTACCACCCATTCTCCAAGTAGCTCCGATCGCAAACTTTAAGGACTTTAAGAGTGTAGGACCTCCGGAATTTATGGGTACTTCTGAGCCTATCAGAAGACAAGCGTGGATCAAGGAAATGGAGAAAGCCTTCGCCATTGCTCGTGTGGGTGGAGACCAGAAAATCATGTTCGCTATATACATGATGAGGGGTGAAGCAAACTATTGGTGGGAAGCAAACCAGCAGAGAGCGGGAGAGAGGACTATAACCTGGGAAAGGTTTAAGACCTTGTTCTTCGAGAATTACTTCCCGAGGAGCATGAAGAATAAGATGGAGGTAAAGTTCTTAGAACTAAAACAAGGGGGAGATAGCGGTGGCACAATATATGGCCAAGTTCAACGAACTCATACGATTCGCACCACATCAAGTGGACTTTGAAGAAAGGAAATCTCGACGCTTGAACTTGGACTAAAACCTTGGTTGTTCAACAAGGTGTCGATCCTTCAAATCGACTCGTTCGCCACCTTATTGGAAAAGCGGTAATTCTTTGAGGAGGTAGCGAGGCATTGAGCCAATACAACAAAGAGAAGAAGAACAAGAATCTTTGGGGAGAAACTCGTGGAAGCGCGTAGCGGTGGTGGAAGTTATCCGGGAAAGAGGAAATGGGATAACCGCATGACAACAACACCAACCAATGAAACATCAACCGATCGAGAAATTATCAAGGAGGATTTAAGAAAAGTAGTGAAGCTTGCTTTCGAAATGCGGGAAAAACCATCAAGAGGGAATCTTTAGAAGGGCGCAACATCTCTGCTACAATCACGGCGAAGAAGGCACATTTCACCCAATCGCCCAAAAGTCGAAAAGATCGAGGGATGTTTCTCGTGTGGCTCAAGTGAGCATCAAATCAAGGATTGCCCAAAGAAGGGAGCAGCGGAGGAAGCGACCAGCGAGAGGAGAAGAAAAATGATGATGATCGGCGGACCAACATAATCAAATAGGCCGATGCGCCGAACATTTAACATGGTATCCAAGACGGTGATGATCGCAAGGGGCGTGGTGTCGGGTATTCTCCGATCAATAATATAAATGCGTATGTATTATTTGATTGGTCTTTACTATTCCTTTATTAATACGAAGAATTACATTAATCATTAAACATACCTCCCGAACATTTAGAAAACTCATTGAGCGTAGAGATTGCGAATAAGGAAGTAATTCCATGTAGAGTTTGTTTCTGAGACTGTTGTGCAAACATTAGAGGTCACGAACTAAATGTAGACTTATTTCCTTTCATTAAAGCGGGAGAATTTGATGTGATATTCGGAATGGATTGGTTATCCAACCCACAGCTGCGATAATCGATTGTCGGAAGAAAAGTGTGAACCTTCGGACCTCAAATCGGTCTAAGGTAGTGTTTTACTGAGTAGCTCATCGGCAAGCAATCGTGTTGCGCTTACGATGATCGCGAGCGCAAGAAATTGTTAAAGAAAGGATGTGTAGGCTATTTAGCCTATATAGTGGACACTCGGAAAAGGGAATAGAAATGGAAGTTATATCGGTGGTAAGAGATTTCAAGGCGTATTTCAGACAAACCGCTGGCCTTCCGCTTTTAAAAAGAGAAATCAATTTATAATAGACTTATGCAAGGAACCGCACCAATTTGAAAGCCCATATCGTATGGCGCCATTAGAAATGAAGGAATTGATGATTCAATTGCAAGAGCTGCTAGAGATAAAGGTTACATTAAATGAGTGTGTCTCCTTGGGGAGCACCGGTGTTGTTTGTAAAGAAAAAGGATGGAACAATGAGGCTACTGTGATCGATTATCGGGAATTGAACAAGTGACAATTAAAACAGATATCCATTGCCAAGGATAGGCGACCTTTTCGATCGGCTGAAGGGGGCGAAGTGTTTTCAAGATAGATTCTGAGCGGGTTATCATCGGTTGAAAGTGCGAGAGGAGGACATACCAAAGACGGCGTTTGAACTCGCTACGGACATTACTTAATTTCTAGTAATGTCATTTGGGTTAACAATGCTCGGTGACATTCATGGACTTGATGAGCGGGTTTTCAAGCCATACTTAGATAAGTTCGTAGTAGTATTTATCGATGACATTTTGATTTATTCAAAAGGCGAAAGAAGAACACTTGTAGAACACACGAAGATGGTATTAGAAGCATTGAGAAGGAGAAGATGTATGCTAAATTTTCAAAATGTGAATTTTGGATGGAAAGGGTTCAATTTCTAGGAGCACGTGATAGATCAAAATGGAATTTCCGTGGATCCCTGCAAAGGTGGAAGCGGTAAATAATTGGGAAATTTGAAGACGCCAATGAAGTTAGGAGTTTCTTAGGTTTAGTAAGGGTACTATCAAAGATTTATCCAAGATTTTTCTAAGATAGCAACCCGTGACCAATCTAACAAGGAAGACGAGAGAAGTTCGTATGGGACGGAGAAATGCGAGGAGAGTTTCAAAGAATTGAAGAGGAGGTTGAAGCGAGGCGCTGTATTATCATTACCGGATGATCACGGGAGGATTTGTGGTGTATAGTGATGCATCGCATAGAGGACTTGGTTGTGTCTAATGCAACATGGCAAGGTCATTGCATATGCCTCCTGACAGTTGAATGATTTTGAAAGACGATACCTACCCATGACTTGGAGTTAGCGGCGGTAGTCTTTGCATTGAAGATTTGGAGGCACTATTTGTATGGAAAAATGTGAGATATATCATTATCTGAGAGTCTGAAATATATCTTCACACGAAAGGAGTTGAACATGCGACAAAGAAGATGGTTGGAGCTAATCGAGGATTCTGATTGCGAAATTCTTTATCACCCGAGAAAAGCAAGCGTGGTAGTAAAAGCGCTTTGAGTAGAAAAGGAAGGAGAAGTTATTCAAATTGACAACTCAAGAGGAATTAATAAGAGAAATGGAAAAGTTGGAAATAGAGGTGGAGGAACCAAAAAAAAGCGAAGGAAAATTTCTCATGATGAAAGCTCACCCGACGTTATTGGATAGAATAAAGGAAGCCTGAGAAAGATGAAGAATGTGAGAAAATAAAGAAGATAATAATAGAAGATAAGGAAGAAAGGTTCAAGGTAGATAAGGGCCGGTATATTAAGGTTTGAGAGTCGAGTATGGGTGCGGATGTAATCGAGGCGAGAGAGGAAATCCTACACAAAGCACACAATCGCGTAGTATTATGTTCATCCGGGAGGCACAAAATGTACGGGATCTTGACACCATTTTGGTGGCCTAATTTGAAAAAGAGAAGTTGCGGAGTGTGTTAGCAGATGTCTTACTTGTCAAAGAGTCAAAGCGGAACACGAGAGGCCAGTGGACTACTTCAACATTTGGAAATACCGGAATGGAAATGGGAGCACATCACGATGGACTTCGTGGTTGGACTTCCGGTTACACAGAAGGGTTATGATGCCATTTGGGTTATTGTAGACCGAATAACAAAGACAGCTCATTTTCTACCCATCAAGATTCGATTCAATTTGAACCAATTAGCAAATTTGTATGTAAAGGAAATCGTATCGCGACACGGAGTCTGCGGTGTCGATTGTCTCCGATCGAGATCCGCGTTTCAGCGTCAAAATTTTGGAAAAGTTTGCAAGAACGAATGGGAACTCAATTGAGATTGAGTCTCGCTTATCACCCTGTTGTGGCAAGAGTGAATGAACCATACAAACGTTGGAGGACATGCTTAGAGCTTGCGTGATGGACTTCAAGGGAAATTGGGACGACCATTTACCATTAGTAGAATTAAACACAATAATAAATTTATCATGCGAGTATCGGTATGCCGCCATATGAAGCTCTTTTACGAGAGAAGGGCGGGGGACGCCATTATGTTGGGATGAAGTCGGAAAAAGGCGACTTTTGGGACGAGAATTAGTCCGATGAAACTACCGAGCGTGGTAGCAACAATAATAAGGCAAATTGGTAGCGACTCAAGATCGCTTGAAAAGAAGCACGCCGACTTACATCGTCGAGCCAGAGACTTTGAAGTCGGTAGTTTTGTGTTTTGAAGGTATCTCCTTAAAAAGGAAAGATCAGATTCGATTCGGAAAGAAAGGAAAATTGAGTCCGAGGGTTCATAGGACCATTCGAGATATTGAAGCGAGTGGGCGAAGTGGCATACAAAGTTGCTTTGCCACCGAATGGAACACATCCACAACGTGTTTCACATTTCATACTACGTCCGTATAAGTCTGACTATAGACACGTGATTTCCTATGAGCCCATTCAAGTAGAGAAGAATTGGGCATATGAAGAAATTCCTGTTCAGATAATAGATAAGAAAGAACAAACGCTAAGAAACAAAGTTATATCTTCTGTAAAAGTGCTTTGGCGTAACCACGATGTCGAGGAAGCAACGTGAGAATTAGAAGATAGAATGAAGGGATTATCCCCAACTTTTTGTGTAAACCTATAGCAATTAAGGACGGAATTTTTATAAGGGAGAGGATGTAATACACGAGAAATTCCTCATATTATTAAATAAATATGCTAATGAAAGTAATATTTATATGAATAAAAGTGTTAACATTTTATTGAGATCAATTGATTAAGTATTAGATCAATGTGCATTGAGAAGCTTAGTTTAAGCTTGGAAGATTATGCCTAGTGTGGCATTGAGATGTAAATAATTATTGCATATGATGATAAGCTTAACTTATACAATTTATTATGTGAGTGGAATTATTAATTGAGGGATAACTTAATATTGGATCTAGGATTATCCAAGAGCCCAACCTCGATTATGTAGATTGGGAGTCTAGCCTGATAACTTAATTGATGGACTTTTGAGTTAGCCTGATAACTTGGAACATTTAAAGACCAATTGAACCCAACATAATAATTGGTACAAGGTTGACTTTTAAAATATGGCGTAGGCGGGTGTGCTGACAAACCACCCCATGCTTATGTGAGAGATCGCTTCTTGTCTCAAGTTAGGGGTCACCAAGTACAAAGGAAAGTAGCCTAAACTCTCTTTACATAAACTTTCAGTGCCGCTAATCCTAGGTAATCATGGCTAGTAGTGGTGGTATGAAGTGGTTGAACAACTCCCCAAGCAACCATTGTTCCTTTCTATTGCGCCATGGATCCCCACATTGTGTAAAGCAATGGTCTAGTCCATGCTTTCCTCTATAAATCTGAAATGCCTTTGCGATCTGTTATATTATTAAGAGTATTTGAGACATCCGAGTGAAGAATTCTTAGTCATTAAGCATTTAGAAGCCAAATCGGTGTGTGAGATATCAAGGTTGAGAAGGTAAAATTTCTACTTGTTCTTAACTTGAGTGCTGGTTTGATCCTTGGTTTTTCCTAATTAATAGGTCAAGTATGATGAACTAGCATGTTATAAAGGCGTTAGGAAGTTCACTTTCGTGCATGAACACATTAATAAAAAAATTGTTAGAATTAAAAGTTAGGACTTGATGCTTACGACATAAGTCGGATGACACTTCTCTTATCAAATCATAGTGTCATATCATATGAGTCTTTGGTCTTTTGGAAAACACTACGATTGCTCACCTAACATCTGCGAGAAGTATACGGACTACTCTACGATTCCGGAAAGGTCCACCATGTAGATGACCACGGCCAAGTAGAAGTAAGATTGTTGATCGTAGAAGTGATAGCCGGACTCGTAGTAAGATTGTTGATCGTAGAGAGTGATAGCGGACCGACTACTGAGCGTAGAAGTAAGATTGTTGATTGTAAAGTGATAGTTTGAATGACGACTACGATCGTATAGTAAGATTGTTGATCGTAGAAGTAATTGCGATTGTCGATAGTAGAGTAATATTGTTGATCGTGAAATAACGTAATAATTGGGTTTAGGCGTGTGAGGCCATGAAACAAGAAGTGTTGTCTTGGACAAGAAGTATTATCTTGGACAAGAAGTATTGTCTTGGACAAGAAGTGTTGTCTTGGACAAGAAATGTTGTCTTGGACGAGTAAATAACGTCTTTGGACATGGCGGATGCCCCGGAGATGACAGGATAACCCGGGTTCGGATAGGGGCGAGATGTCTTGGGACCCGGAGACGGCACCATAACTTGAAATAAGGATGAACTTATGTATATCCCTTATCGTTATAAGCTGTTATTATCACCCGAACCAAAATATAAAGTTTTACTAGCCGGGAAAATAATTCTAATACACAATGACATGCGTAGAAAAGGTCATTAAATCAATGGGGTATGATTAAAGAGATGTTAATGGATGCAATATTCATAGATAGAAGAATGTATAATGAGTACATGTTATTTATATATGTATATATCAAGTGTGTTTGGCTAATGAATATCTATACTTATGTAAATAGGACAACATAGTTCATTGAGGTGATTTTTGCTATAAGTGGTAATCAGCGCTAAAGGCAAGTTCCCTAACCTTACTCAAATTTCATTGAGCAAGTTTCTAAACCTTATCTTGTTACATTGAGCAAGTTTCTTACTCTACCTTGATTTCAAGTATGCAAGTTTTCTATCCCTAACTTATTGTTATTGTTGGGCAAGTTCCCTAACCTTACTCAAATTTCATTGAGCAAGTTTCTAAACCTTATCTTGTTACATTGAGCAAGTTTCTTACTCTACCTTGATTTCAAGTATGCAAGTTTTCTATCCCTAACTTATTGTTATTGTTGGACAAATTCCCTAACCTCACTCAAATTTATAATGAGCAAGTATCCGAACACTATTATTACTGTGTTGCAGGTTCCTTAATTCACATACTTTATACATTGAATTGTTGTCGTATCAATCATATTTTATCAAGCAAATATCTGCTTCTATTCGAAAATCGCTTGTATACCTTGACGTTGTTGTAAGCATTGGACTTATCTTTCCTCAATGCATGATGAAAAACTGTCTAAGCCCTTGATTCGGCTAGACTATTATTATGAGTTAAAGAGGTATCCAAACCAATTGATTTGGTGCGGACTATCGTAAATCTACTGAGATGAACAACCCTCGTAGAAGGGAAATTATATATTGTCGAGGCAAGCGATGCGTACATGAAAAGTATGATTAAATGTTATGCATAACATAGGGTACCTTAGGTTGATCACACGATGTATTCGTGGATGTGGATTACTGGTGTAATCTTTATTAATTCTAGTAAGAGTTCTTGGTCATAGTGATTGCTTCAAGTACTCAAGTATGTTGACCCTCGAAATGAATAAATCCACGAGATTTTGTTGATATCCTTTGATCCATGCGACACACTGTTGAATACTCTTGGTATTCTTGATATCCTTGAACTATCAATTGTTATTATACCTTTGAAAGATTCAAATGCTATAACCGCTTGTTCTTCTAGCTATATTGCTTCTTTGGGCAAACTTGTTGCTCATTCTTGCTTCCTAAAACATTACAGTTAAAAGCGGAAGCAAAGCGATTACTTCAGGAAAGGACAAGGGAAAAGGCAAGGCGACAGAATAATTTAACCCTTAAGACTAGAAGTATTGTTATTATTGTTATTATGATGTATTCAAGAATGATTAAGCTATGTTAAGCTAATCACAGAATTGTAATAGTAATGGTTACGGTACCTTGGGATGCGGATATTTATATTATATCAATGTAATTATTCTATTATTTCCGTTGTTAATGATTTAGCAAGATATTCGTAGTTGTACGTGATGCACTGAATTCGAGATATGGGTGTCTGAATTTTGGGGGCGTCACAGAGAATATGAACCCCCTTCTGAGGATCTTCCGGGTGGAGAAGTAGAATCAATCGAGTTGATGAATGAGGACCCAGAATGGTGGAGTTTGGCTTTTGATGGATCATCTGCAGAAGGTAATGGCGGAGCAGGAGTGGTGTTGACCACCAAAGAAGGAAATGAAGTGGCCTTGTCATACAAATTGGATTTTCCTTGCACAAACAATGAAGCAGAATATGAGGCGTTTATACTAGGATTGTTGGCGGCTCAAGAATTGGGAGCCGAATACCTTAAAGTAAAGGGAGATTCAAACCTCATAAGGTCTGCGAGATAAGAGGCCAATTCGGAGTGAAGGAACCTATCTTGGCGCCATATTGAACTGTAGCACAAAAGGTGATGGAGGCTTTTAAGAAGGTGATGATTAAATATGTGCCAAGAGGACAGAATAAACAACCGGATGCACTAGCAACAGTAACATCTCGAGTCTATGTCCAAGGAGAGGATTTGGATGTAAAGGTAATGAAGAGAACCCTACCAACCACGGTGCTAAACTTGTTCCCCAAAGATATGATAGATGATTGGCGACATGACATCTCACATCAATTACAAACAAAGGAGGGAACAATACCTATCGTGACGTTACAGAAGTATAACATCATTAAAGGTGTCCTGTATCATAAAGAAGCAGATGGTATATTGACACGATGCTTGGGG
Source organism: Panax ginseng (assembly GCA_020205605.1). Taxonomy (NCBI): domain Eukaryota; kingdom Viridiplantae; phylum Streptophyta; class Magnoliopsida; order Apiales; family Araliaceae; genus Panax; species Panax ginseng. The sequence continues at coordinate 9,168,408 of CM035139.1, forward strand.
AGGCAAGAAGCAAATAGAGTTTTGCATCAGGTGCATGACGAGAACTGCGGATTGGCAGACAGGCCTGTATCATAGGCTGCAACGTCGAGGGTATTATTGGCCTGAAATGAAGAAGGAAGCAGATGCCCTACAACGCCAATGTGTTTCATGCTAAGAATACCTTGGGGAGGATGAATGCGCCTTTATTGAAGACATAGTGGAGTGGCGACTCCCTTATGTGGAGTTCTTACAAAGCGGGACTCTTCCGACCGAAAATAAGGAATTATAATCAAGAGGAAGTCACAACGTTTCTTCTTGCAGAATGGAGAATTGTTTAGAAGGGGATTCAATGGAAAGCCCTACGATTGTCCGGAACTAGGTGAAGCCAAAGATTTGGTTTACCAAATGCATGAGGATGAACACCAAGGGGAGCCAAGTCATACAAACAACTTATCGATCGTAGTTACTCCGCAAAAAGATGGAGGAGATTGTCTAGGATTTGTTAAAAAGTGTCACATTTGTCAAATACATGGAAACTTGATACATGCTCCCACCAGTGGATTTGTGAACCTTAGCAACACCATGGGCCCTTTTATACATGGGAATGGATCTTATAGGTCCTATTCACCCTAATTCCAAGGGTAACATATGGATTTTAAGCGCCACCGAGAGATGTACACAAAGTGGGTGGAGCGATACCACCCTTGAAGAAGGCCGCAGGACCAGCAGTGGCCAATTTTATCAAGGAACACATCATTTGCCGTTTCGGGATCCCGAAGATCATTTTGTCAGAAAATAGAACTCCCTTCATCAATAGGGACGTCAAAAATCTGATGGAAAAATACAGCGTGAAACATTACAAATCATCACCTTACTACCCAAAAGGCAACGAACAAGTAGAGGCTACAAACAAAACCTTGATAAAAATTTTATCAAAAACCCTAGACGATCATCCGAAGACATGGACAGAACAATTACCAATAGCGTTATGGGCATATCGAACTTCAAAAGGAAGCTTACAGGTGAGACCCCATATGTTTTGATTTATGGTGAAGAAACTATCTTGCCCGCTGAAATAGAAATACCTTCGGCTCGAATGAGACTTCGAAGCTTGGTCGAGGAAGAAAATTGACCCAATGACCGGAGGCCTTAGTTAACTTCAGAGATAAGGCTAAAGAAAAGCTTGAGCAATTACATGAAAAGGCTGACAATGACAATACAATACAATCTGGCGGTGGTACCATGACGAATTCTGGTGGGGGACTTGGTACTTAAAATGGCAACTCAAGTCATGAGGGGACCCTATTCTGAAATTTTACCCCAAATGGGAAGGCCAGTATAGGTGCGAGAGATCTCCAAAGCGGGTATTGCAAGATATCTCGTGTGGGATCGGATGTTGTCTCAGGCCCATTGAACTTGAAGTGGGTAAAGAAATATTACACATGGTAAGAAAGCATCACAAAAGTTATACTTTCAACTTCCAAAAAGTAATCGAGGCACCTGATTAAGTACAACCCTCAGAAGTTACACTTTCAACTTTAAAAGTGATCGAGGCTTTGACTAAACACTGACCCTCGGAAGTTAAACTTTCAAACTTCAAAAGTGATCGAGGCTTTTTGATTAATGACCCTCGGGAGTTACACTGTAAAACTTCAAAAGTGATTGAGGCACCTGAGTATAAGTCCTCAACCCCGAAAGTTACACTTTATCTTTAAAAGTGGCGAACGTTTTTCTTTATTCGACAAAAGCAAGAAAGTTACACTTTACCTCTAAAAGTGGAAAACGTTATGCTTTCTTCGACAAAAGCAAGATTTACTAATGAAACATTATGCTTTTCGTTAAAAGCAATTTGATTATCAATAAATTGACAAACTTTCACTCATACTTAAATATTTTTTTTTAATTTCTTAAAAAAAAAAGTCAAGTGTTGGTTTGTGAAATATATATATATATCTATATATATATATATATATATATACATGTTTTTGATAAAATTCATGTTTCATGCTTATAATACCTATTGTTGTCTTGGAATATTAATTTGAATAATTTGAGATTCAATGATAAATATTGAGTTTTAAGGAATTATTCAAATTAAAATCAATCAACAAGGTTAAAGAAACTACATTTTGATAAAATGAAATATGTGTAAATGAGTTTCTGAAACAGGAAATCGAAAAAAAAAAACTACTACAACAAGTTATGATCTATAGGCCAAGACATATCAAAATGAAGTGTAGGCATAGCTAAATCTTCTAAGTCAACAACGGCAGCATCTCGAATCTTAAGATTTACAGCTTTCAGTTCCCTAACTTGTCGGGTAGTTGACTCTAAGTCCCATCGCTGGCGCTCTACCTCCCGAAGTTGGCCCTCTAAATCTTGAGACTGGATCTTCAATTTGTTGGCGGCTTCGTCAAGCTCAGAAAGCTGCACTGAAAAGGAATCATCTTCACACTTACGTACAGCAACCTCCGAACGTAATGAAACAAGCTTAAAACTTGACTTGAGAAGATTCAATCTATCACGAAACGGAGACATGTCAACACCTATGGCTGTAAGGTCGTCTACTTTATCGCTAAACTTCTTCAAGTCCTCGACTCTCAAAGAATATAAAGAAAGAGTGTGCGATCCACGAATAAGGCCTGCGAGCTGATCTAGGAAGAAGGTTTGGGCGAAAGTTTCCTTAATAATCAACCAGTCAAGTATCTGCGGGAACCGAGCTAGGAGACGCTCCAGACTTTCCTGAGTAGAAGATGATATCTCCCCTCTAAGAAATAAGATCCCTATTTGGATTGAAGGAAGCTCTGGTAGCAGCTACTTTAGAAGCCACCATTGAATTTGTCGAGTCAAGGGGTAGAGGAGCAGAAAGATGTTGTATTGCTGAGGATTCCTCGAAACCTTGGTCACCTGGAGGATAACCAAGGTCACTATATGGCGAGTGGGCAACATCCGGATGAAGAGCATCAAATAAAGCGAGTGCCTCAACAGGCAAAGGCAAATCTTTCATCTTCTCGCTCTGAAAACAAAATGTCAAAGCACAATACATTAAAAAAAAAAGAGAGAAAGGAAATTCAAGACAAATCATATGTTGACTAAAGAAGGATACTCACAATATAGTTAATAGAAAAGGAGTCGGGAGATGCCACAGAAAGGGGAATGTCATTCAACCCACATAACGTACTATCAACAATGCCCTCCCGAGCAATCACCAACTCGGTAGAATCCTTCTGGAGAAGATGAACATCACCAATAGTTTTAGAATGATTCCCCCTCGGGGAAGTAAGAGTCTCATCAATATCTTCAGACTCATCATGAGGAGCAGACATAGGAAGGTGTGAAGAAATGGTTGTATCACCCATAGCAGGACTTGAGCTCACATCAGATAAAGTGTCCTTAGCATCAAGACTAACACAATCACCGCGAGGAGTAGATGACTCAATATCAACAATGATAGGTTGGGGAGGCTCACGACTAGTGGAAACTGTCGTGGCCACCTCATTGGCAGTACTACACATAAGCCCAAGAGGAACGTCATCATCTTCATCGACCATAGCGCAACTGAAAATAAATAAATAAATATATATATATATATATATATATATATATATATATATAAAGGAAACAATTACTCAACGATATGGGAAAGTAGTAATACTGAGGGATGAAAGAAAAATGAGAATAAGACAACAAAAATTACCAAATTCTACATGCTTGGCTTGGTGGGATCCTCATTTCACCAAGCATCTTAGAATCAAAGACTATCGAGAGGCGTTTGCCAATGGCTTTATGATAAGCCTAATAGGAGGAGGACAACTGACTGGAATTACAGCAGAAGCAATAGGAGGAGCTACTTCAGAATCAGTAGTAATACCTGCTCTCATTTTAGAACGAGTAACTCTCATTGCCTCGGCATCAGAGGATCCCTGGGGAGGAGCTGGAGGAGACACCTGAAACGGAGCCCGTGGTGGAAGACTCCTGGAAGTAGTGGGAGCCAGTGCAGGAAAAGTATTCGAATCACCTCGAGGAGGAATGTCTGCTAAATGAGGAAGAGAAGACTTAGGCATCAAGACCTCGCGCTCAATCAATCGGCTACTGGCTGGCCAAAGTGTTGGACGGATATTGGTCTTAGGAAAGCATAGCAATCGGCCCCAATGGAGATGTGTCAGAATAGAAACTGGCAATGAACAAATCAAGGTATCATCCTCCCATCTTTTAAGATTAACCTGCCAGTAATTACGTTCGCCAGTAGTATATCGCCCGCTCCGGGAATTATCTGGTATGAAAAAAGGAAGGGGTCTATAAGGATCACTTGATAGCCTCGGAAATGCCCATGTAAAAGAGGGGGAGGTATAGACGAAATTGAGAAGAGCAGTCTCATAATTCCCCCGACAGATGTGACTGAAAGGGCATTCTTGGTCATATCCGAATTGTCTCATGACCCTGTGAGGAGAATACAGTACAGTCCCAAAACTATTATTCTCAAGGAAATAAGGAAGCTACGTAGGCCAGAAGGAAAAGCGAACCAAGGCGATGGCAGAACCACTCAAGTCAAGTACATTTCATTGAAACTTGAGTAGGTATGAAATTTGCGCTTGTAAAAGTGAGGTAGATGGCCGCAACCCTTTGAAACAATGGTATAGGGACGGGCAGTGAAGCATGCATAATCATCAAGAAAAGGCCGCAAATCTGCACTATCGAGACTAAGTCGGTGATCAATCCAACGTGCCATGCGAGGAATGACGTTGGGTGATGAAAAAAGAGAAGACTTCTTCTTCTGCTTAGAGGAATAGCCCGAAAAGCGTTCGAAAAGAAAAATCTGAAGGAAGGAGCATGGAATGAAGCAATTGACATCATACCTGAATGAATAAAAATCAAATAAGAAAAAGGTTAAAGGAAAAGAAGTGCGATTGGAAAGACAAATAATAATACTAAAATGTATATATATATATATATATATATATATGAAAGTGATTACCTCCCAATGGATTCTTTCATGGCAAGGGTTGTTTCGTCTAAGCGACGATATAAGGTCCCTAAGAAGAGAGAAGCAAGGGAATCTACGATCGAGGGGATAATAACGTTGCTTAAAATTTGAACATCTGGGCGAAGGAAGAATGCATGCATGGGAGATCCAGGGAAGAGGAAGCGGGACAGCCACACAAGTCTCTCCACGGAAGGCAAGAACAAATTTGTCATGAATAGAGCTATCGCACTGGTTGGTCTTGTAGTCACGGAAGAAGTAACGTACCCAGGATAACCAAGAATTTTTCTGCTGACTGGAGGTCTCGAAGTCTGGAAGGAGTGTATCGCCCTTGAAGCGGGAGATGAAGCGGGAAGATTGATTGAAGGCTTCCATCAAGTAGGTAACACATTCGTTATCTCTAGTGGACATGTTAGAAGGGCCGCAGGAGTTCGAAGCAACAATGGGAAGGCTACAAGATGAGATTCAAAATAAATAAATATATATATATATATTTCAGAAAAATGAGAATGAATGAAAGGAATAAAAGAAGAGAACTTACTGATAGAGGGCATAGACATCCTCTAGAGTATGGGTGAATTCCCCCCAGGCAGTGATAAATGTGCAAGTAGAGTAACACCATCGTGAGATCAACACAGTAAGAGCGTTATGGTAATGGTGGATACGTAGGTCTCTACACAGTTGAACACAACGAAAGATGCTCGCATTCTTGAGTATTTCCACGTATTCAGCGTTTTCAAGGATCTCATCGGTCTAATCCTGCCATCCTTGAAGGCGTATTAGATGAATCGAGAGAGAAGAAGGGACCGAAAGGGTATTCTTGCTTTCTATGCATAAGCGGGGAATACAATTAGATGAGGGAAGTCATCCCAACCTCCAGAAGTTGGGACATACAGAAATAGGCCTTCTTTCTCTGGTGGAGGAAAAGTTATGCGATCATAGTCCTTAACTCTATCCCGGAAGGTGTCGGAAGGATCGAAAGGGAGCCCTTCCCAATCGGTGATGAAGGGGACTCCGGGTGGTTTTGGTTCTGCAGAGCATTTCGGTGAAAGGGGCCTACAAGCGAAAAGTTCATCATAAGAATTAAAAAAAAGCAATGTAAGGATGTCAAAAAGGGAAAGAAGTGCTCACCATGGCAAAGAGGGAGGTCTGATATTTAACCTCAAAGACACCTGAAAAGAAAAAAAAACAATGTCAAAAGAAGTTTGGAATCACAAATATGCATTAAGACAGCCTAAATGCAGCCTTCAGAGCCTTTTTTTAGACTTATAACAGTAACTATCATGGTCGAAGGTGATGACTTTTGTAGGGCTCGTCGCTAGCTTCGTTTTGATATATTATGGGCCCCGAAACTCCAAACGAGGCGAAAGTTATGATCAAAATAATAATTACTCCTCCAAAACTTCATTTTTTGCCGTCTAGACATTGATTTCCCCCAAGGTTTAGCCCCCCCAGGGTTCAGCCCCCCTAGTATTCGGTCCTCTAGGGTTCGGCCAATTGGAGTAATTTTGCCGCATATAGAGAATTTTTGCTTTCTTTGGGTTTTCGTCAAAATAAAAAATAAAATTGTCAATCTTTCTTTATTATCCGAGGGAAAGAACCGAGATATAATCAAAGTAATGGGGCTCGAAAAACAAAATAAAAAAAAGCATTTTTTTTTCCTTCGTGGTTTGTCGAAAAACACCAATCTTTCCTCATGATCCGAGGGAAAAAACCAAGATATAATCAAGGTAATGGGGCTCGGAAGACAAAAGAAAGACTAGAGTTACCTGAATAAAAAAAAAGAGCAAGAAAAAGAGTACAAACAAAAGAGGCCATATTTTCATCATATATGTAATATATTGGTTTGAGCGAGGAGCTATGTACCCGTGTTATGTAAGAGGAAGACCTTATTTCAGATGAGTCACTTCAAATAACTCGATTCTAGGTATGGGAGTATTGACAGCGCTCTGTTTCTTATCTTGCTCCAAAGATTATTACTACAACTGACCTTTAATGGCGAAGTGAACAAGGGTTGTTCTTGGATGCAAGTTACCTTCACCAATCGAAACAAGTTATGAATTAGAGTATGATTATAATCAAATTCCTTCGGTCTTATTATAGAACTCTAAAAGATTATATGATGAAAGGATTATAATTGAGCATGTACCTTCGGAAAAAAAAATCAAGTCTTCAGTTTATCAGTGCGAATAAGTAATAAAAAAAAAAAAAAAAAAAAACAGAGTTGACAGTGGTGCTCTCCCCGGGTGGTGATTCTAAGGATTCAATCGATTCATCGTCTTATTATTCGGATATAGGCGTGCTCAAGTTCTTTAATGGTATTTCACAACCATGGATTTTCAAACTTGGAGGCCTAGGCCTTAACAACAACAATTTCCTAGAATATTTCACTCTTCAAAGAAATCAATTTGGAAGTTATAATTCATAAAATCAACACTATGGTCAGTTAATTTCTTCATTTAGGGAAATGATTTCAACATCATCAACTTCTTGTTTTGGTATATGTAAGACCCCGAATTTTATGAAATAAAAGTATTCAATTTTTTCTTATAATTATTATTCAAGAAATGGTTAAATTGATAAAAGTTTAAAGTTATGGGTGAATTATGCAAATTTTACAAAAAATACGCAATGGCTATAAAATATTTATTGTTGCTTGGGAATATTCGTTTGGTCGTGGAATATTCTTCTTGCTTCAGGAATATTAAATGACGATCGCCTTGCAGTTTCTTTTATGGGCCCCATAATGAAAAAGCGATTGGATGAAGAAAAACGACAAATATAAGTTGTTTATAAATGACGCACAGTAGTTATTCACAATTATCATTGTTAAAATACTCCTGTGGTTAAAACACAAGAAGATATACTGCAGTATTGCACCAATTATTGATTCTTACGTAAAGAAGACACTACTCGATAATTGTTACGATAATTCTTCGCTCAATATTTTATTTTATTGATTCAATAATTCTTTGATTGATATTTTATATTACCGTTGTTTCAATAAATTGTCATTACACAAAGATTTTCCATTATCAGAGCAATAATTCATATTATCTGAATAATATTATTGGATAACATTATTGGCAATGTCTAGAAAGTTACGTCAAGGAGAGGTTTGGTCACCTAATCACAAGGCCCAAGAAGGAGAAATTTTTATTGGAAAGCCCCCTTTCCAGGAACCGCTGGTCATCAATATTGTGATTATATAATATTATTTGTGAATAATTAATTATTGATTTATATGATGAGGAAAATATTGATTTTATGAGGATATAGATGGAGAAAATTTTTAATGTGACAATTGTTGAAAATTAATATTTTATCTTTTTCTGATAAAATAATTCATTTAAATATATTATTATATTTTTTAATAGTATAATAATGGTGATATTTTTACAGTGAATGTGGGATATATGAGTATATGTGGAGGAGGAATATTTTGTTACCAAAAATATTTAAAGCATGTTTTACAATTCGGTGGACCCCATTTCTTGATTGAAATTTGATTATAGCTTTATAAAATTATCCGTTTGTGGATTTTTGGCCAATTTTATTTGGAATTTGGAAAACTTTCTTACGCAAAGTTGTAGAAAATTGAATTTCCTATAAAAATTCGCAAGATTCGAATTTTACGGAAAAAGGACTATTTATTATGAATTATTGAAGTTCAAGTTCAAATAATTGATTTTGGAAGTTTAAAATAATTTAAATAATAAAAACGTTTTTTACATTTTGTTTCCCTCATTTAACATGTGTTGAGGGCTGAGTTACGATGTTGAGAGCATACGTATGAAGTCTTGAAAAAAAAAATATAATATTATTATTTTAATAAATTTTCGCTTTGGTGTTAAAGAATTTCTATAAATAGGTGCTTAGGTTATAATTGAAAATCACACCGTAAACTCAAGTTTTTCTCTCTATATTATCGAGCGTATTCTTGTGAGTATTTTGAGTATACTTTGAGTATTGCTATACGGTGCAAGTTCGTTCAGCGTTATTCCAGTCAGAAGTACTGCTCTTTTGAGGTAAGGGATAATAATGGATTTTAAGGGTTATTATTTCAAAATTCTTCTGAACCTTCAAAATTCTGAAAAAAATTTGAAATGATAATTCGATGAGTTTTGTTGATTGTGTCCAAAAATGGCGATTTTTGGATGTATAGATTAAGAGTTATGAATTTTATGAGGAAAGACTATTTTAAAAGTAACTGCTTCTAACTCCTTGTGATTAACTCCAAAATTGATAAAATTTTTATTGTGAGTACATCTATATAATATCAGTATACCGTGTAAATTTCAGGATTTTTGGATAAAAGTACAATTTATGATAAATGTCTGAATATTCGGTGGTTTTGGCCATGTGAAAAATAGTAAATGAATTTTAAAAATTTTGAGAAAAATATATATTCAATATGGGACTATATTCTTCTAAATCTCAGAAAAGAAATATTTTTAAAACTGATTTGGTATTTTTCATGAAAATGTTCTAGTTATGAGTAAATGAATTAAATATGTTATGTGAATTAAGAAAATTGGAAAATATGATTTTATGGCTTGAGAATTATATATGAGATATATGCAGATTTTTTATGAGGGTTTTGGCTATTGGTGATGAGATCTTATGAGGTTGGCATTTTAAGATGATTAAATGCATTTATTAGTAAATTGTAAACAATTAAAATAAATTGTTTATAAGTTTAAGAAATGATTAAAATATTATGAGATTATTAAGTGATTTATAACATTTTGATTAAGTTGTTATGAAATCATTGATTTATGAATCTTACTCTTGAGATTAAATCTATATGATGATTATATTATTTTTATATAACATTCTTATAACCCTAATGATGATATTTTCTTTGACTTGAGTGTAAAGATGGATAGATTATTGGTATGATCGTGACTATAGGTTCTCTTTGGCCATGAGTGCAAAGTTGAATTGTTGGTTGGTATGATCATGACCATTGAATTTATAATTGAATATCTTTAGCTTAAGTGCAAAGGTGAATTGATCAACATATATGGTTATAATTATAGTTTATATAAATTTCGAAATGATTATGTATTTCTTTGAGATATGAATATCTTTGGTCCAGTAGGCAAAGATGACTTGTTGATGAATATCTTTGGCCTGTAGTGCAAAAAGATGAATTGTTGATGAATATCTTTGGGTGCATCGTAGTCTGAAAAAGATGACTCAGTAGTTGAATATCTTTTTTTGTAGTGCAGAAAGATGAACTGTTGATGAATATCTTTGGCCCGTGAGTGCAAAGATGAATTTATTAGTATGATTATGAACAGAACTCGTGATTTGGTATAACCATGATCTTTGATATTTCGTGTAAAGACAAGTGATAAAAATTATCTTCGTCCGAATGAGAAAAGGAATTTAGAACAACAATTACGATTATGAAGTTATACATGTGATTGTGGATAGGAATTGTTGATTGATGTTACGAGGATAAAACATTGTTGATGGACTTTTAAACATGGAGAAGATAATAGACTTTATGGTCTATTTGATCTTCTAATGGATCGCTTCGTTCACCGCAACTATGGTTGAATTTTTTTTATCATCTACCATATGTTCTAAATCTCGATTTATTATTGATGAAGGCTATTGATAATTTAATTATCTTTAGTCATGATATTTTTTTATCGAGCTAGTTGTGCTCACCCTTTTGCTTCACAATTCCTTTCGTGTAATAAAAGTGTAGTTGGGTCGAAGGGGGAATAACAAGAGGAATAGAGCGGTGGTCTATAGATGTTGAGGTGAGGTGAATTTAACTTGGAAGGGTGTTTTGCCACTATCATACAAGATGTCTAATGACATACAACCTCGTGTCATCATAAGACGGGGTCAGTTTCTTTCCACTTCTTTGAGTATATCTACCAAAGACTACCTATATGATCTTGGAGTATATTTGAAATTTAACTCTCAATTAGAGACAAGAGAGATAATGATATGTCAAGAGAAAACTCACCATTGGGAAGAATATGATAGTAATCTTCTCATTTTTCTTTGGGGTCTATTGGGTCAACCAAGGATAATTTCGTGGCCATATGATATCTATCATAACCTGTAAGCATGGCCTCCCATATATGAAGGTTTTTCTTGAGCACTTCCCAAAGATTCTAATTTCTAAAACAGCTTTTCGACTATACCTTTATGTAAGGTGTCATTATGAGGTGTTGTCCACTATTGGGACATGAGTCACGATTGATATATATTTGTATCCAAATTCACAAAGATATGTGTTGTTGTATTTTGCACGCACAATTGTTGTAATAAAGTTGTAGTTGTTTTCTCGTACCATGTATTTGACGACTCGAGAATGGGTTGGATTGAATGGACCTATTTTGGGGGTAGCATAAAGATAGATCCAATATGGAATTCTTTCCGGTACTAATAATTTGATGGGGTTCAATTTTTCTTTATCATCTTCTTCGTACTTAAACATGATAATGGAAATAGAAGCGGGAGGAATATTACTTCAAGATCACAATAATAATAAATAATCTCGCCTCTTTAATTGAGTCATTGAGTTCAATCAACCAAGATTTACCTTTGGAAATTACAACAAGAAAGATTGGCTATGCTTATTTGATGATCAAAACCAGCTCCTCAAAAAAAATTACAATGCCCATTTTTGTTTCGAACTTGAATTCTTCAAAACCCGATCTTTGGTGTTGGTAATTCAAGAAAAGAAAAAACAATGGAAGTATTGGTATTGGTCCCATCGAAACTTAGCAATTGAGTGGTTTTTGGAAACTCTAATTATTCAGTGATGAAATTCCACTCAAATAAAATAAAAGAATTCACAATGGAATTCATGCATAGAGTAATTTTAATCAATACACATCACTGTCATAGTTGAAAAATGAGGTATATTGTACACCTAAAGTTGTTCATGAACAAAAAGACAAAGAAATTGGTGTATGAATTACCAAAAAAAAAGAGGGTTCGCCACCCCCTATAGGGTTCGGATGACATGCTGCCAAAAGGTTAACTCATTTTGTATTATAATTCATGGGCTTAGCAAAGCAGGTGAATTGGCAGCCACATAAAATCATTTGATTGGAGGAGGCATGTGATTTCTTTCTTGAAATAAATAAATTTGGGGTCCTCCCAAATTTGGTGGTTGACACACTTTAATTGATGGGTACTGTGAAGAAGGAACATGGAGATTGCCATGGGATATACAATGATAATCAAATAGCTCGAGCCTGATGTAGTTGTTTACACAGCTTTGATAGACAGGCATTATGAAGCTTGCAATTCTGAAAAAAAATAAAAAAAATAAAATCAATTGTTTTCATTCATACCCTTGAGGTCCTGTTTGCTCTACGAATCAACTGCTTGAGACGAATGATCCTTCGCCGCGAAAAATTATAGCCTTTTCTAATGAATTCCGAGGGAAAAAATCAAGATATGATCAAGGTGATGGGGCTCGGAAAATAGAAGAAAGGCTACAATTACCTGAAAATATATATATATAGATGAAATAATTATGAGGAATGGGCCAATGAAGACTCCAATGAAGGCTGTGATAATATAACTCAAGTTGCTATATGCATATCTTCATGATTTTCCACCTTGAGGCCGTAATTGCAATAGAATAGCATGTATTGCTGTATAGCTTCAAGAGGTCCTTTCTTACAGCAAATAAAAAGTATTGCCCAAGTGATGTGGTAACAAAGCTCTCTACTACAATTCAGAAGCAAGACAGGCGGTCGTGGATTATGAATATCGATTCCTTACCTATCAAAAATAAGATAAGTAAATGTTTTATTTATTTTCTAAAGAAAAAAAATAAAGTAAGATTTTATTTTATTTTTGAAAAAAAGATATTGTTATCATGATACATAATGATTTTATTTCATATGCATAAAAAAAAAGATATTGTCATCATGATTTTATTTTATTTTCGAAAAAAAAAGATATTGTTTGCATAATGATTTTATTTCATATCGCATAAAAGGAATATGAAGGCTTTGGCGATGTGCGTAGAAGGAGTCTTGTTATCATGATTCATGCATAATCATATGATTTTATTTTATTTCATATGATTTTATGATTTTGATTTGTTTTAAAAAAAAATCTCTCTTTTCAAATTAAGAAGGATTTGATTTGATTCCAAAAAAACAAAGAAAGTTTTAATTTCCAAAATAAAATTAAGATTTGATTTTATATAAGGAGTAAAATCCTATGGTTTTAATTATAAATGTATCATATGGTTGATTATCACTTTTACAAAAGTCAATCAATTATGCATACATATAGATTATAAAATAATATTTTATACATTAGGTAACTGTGAAGCTATTAAATTATAGTCTTGGCAATTGCAGAATAGTAATATTGATTCATTATATCACTTATTATATTACATATATAATTGAGATTTTGCAAGGGTTCTCTTTTTATGTTCATACTGGCATACTACAGTTTTATTTATGCTTTTAGTATGGTAACGTTTACTCTCTTAATGTTCAATGACGGTAGTTTTCTCTTGTATAAATTATTATTATTATTAAAACAAATATCCTATTTTTTTAGGAATGTTTTGATTTTATTTCCAAAATTTTTGAAAGGATTTGATTTTCAAAAATAAAATAAGATTTTATTTGTTAATATATAATTTAATTTATCTTGATTTTGTTTTCAGAAAACAAATATTGGGCAAGATCATGAAGGATTTCAAAAGATTTTTCAATATGCTAAGGAAGAGAGCCTTCACAGTCTTGCCTTCCTGTGGTTTAACTCCATGGTTTGGCTCCCTCAGGGTTCCCTCTTCTCGGACCATTGTCTTCAAGACTGTAAAAGTGAAGTCCCGCAAAATCGTTCAAAGGCTTGCAGTTTTCACAGACGATCGTCTATTTGGAAACGCGACTCTCCAAGCAGGGCAAATGTGGGCCCAAGTGTAAAATTAGGGTTCACATAACCTAATTAAATTAAATGCGCACTTAGGGTTCCACGACCTCATTAAATGTGTAAATTAGGGTTCGCATAACCTAATGGAATGAAGACGAAAAAGTCAAAAATAAGTGTGCTAAACCCGGGAGAAGTCTCCACGTGTCCCGAGGCAGAAGACTCGGGGAGGCGGCTCGATTTGGGAATTGATTGAGGGATTGGATTGGTGGCTAGAAGGACAGGGCAATATAGACATTATTCTAATGGCTAAAAGGTATTTCGAAATTCTCGAAGCGTGTGCATCGACATATGACTACTTTCCAGAGAATCCTATAAATATCCCTTCCATTCCATTGGGAAGGGGAATTCTCTTCAAGACTCAAGACTTGGACTCTTAGAAGATCAAGGGACCCTTTTGGTGACTTAAAGGCTTGGAGATTCCACCTAAAAGCACTAAAGGGGTTTGAACATTCTCTCAACTCGAAGGACTCAAGAAGGCTCTTGGAATTCCTGCTACCCTAACACGATTCTCGAATTCTAGGGGTTCTGCCACGCTTCGTTGGAGTAATCGCCCACCTGTCGTTCTCCCCTCTTCAATCAACCAATCAATTCTGTGCTTTTTGTGAATTTCTCTCCCCCTCAGCCAACACGAAAACTAACCCTAGCAAGGTACGATTTCCTTGCCCACATAGAGTATATAAAGTTACGATTCTTATACTCTCTCCTCCCATCAAAATATTCAAACTTTGTAATATTTTTAGTTTTTTTAATATATATTTAAAAATATTCAAATAATGTTATATATATATATATATATATAATACATAATTTGAATTTTTTTTGAGGAGCTAGGTTTATATATAACAATTATATATCTAGATACATGCATGCATCCAGGATGAGTTAAAAAGAGGAGATGTTCCAAAATCAATCCATTGCTACATGTCCGATACCGGTGCTAGCAAAGAATTAAGTTGCCCGTGAACACATGCCTGAGGGATTTGATGATGAGGAAAAAATGGAAAGATCAGGTGAACAAATTATCAAGTCGATTAATTTCCGGATACTAGCTAGCTCCTTCGTCCAAATCTTATATCGAGATATATAAAGTTAAATCTGACTCTAAAACATCTCAATGCTTTTATAACTATGGAGATGTGCATGGTGTTGAAGATGGTGTCACAAATTAAGGATAGAGTTTATTCATTGCTTGTTCCAGGCCTGTGTAATTAATTAATGAAGCTAGCTAGCTGATATATATATGCATGCATGTGTTACCTATACTGAAATATATAGTCTACATAATAATATATGCCTTCTGCTACTGAAGCCAATTACCGGAGGAATAAAAGGAAGTTGATTCATTTCATTATGCCTTTTTGGATATTCATAATACCTAACCAAGCACATGGATGAGCACATGCATGTTTACTTACAAAAACAATCTTATCTCTACACCTAATAATTAACAAATTTGGATCAATTGCTATAGCTGTTTCCAGAAAGGATATATATATATATATATATATATATATATATATATAGAGCCCTTCCATAAAGAATCAAAGGTTCTTTGTGAGAATCATGCGCAACAACCCCTTTTGGACCGTTGATAAATTGATCGCATGACCGGAGATAGTCTTAATATTTGATAAGTAATGACACGACTTTACCGGCTTTTTATTTTAATATAAACACCCTACATGGTCAATATCTTGTCAGTACATTTAAAAGAAACGAATTTTTATTATTAAAAAACACCGGTAATACCTTGTACTTACCGTGGTGTTTTTTTTTTAACGCATAACAGTAACTCCTATATATATATTACTGTGCTTTACCGGCTTTTATTTTAATATTGTATGGTCAACTGTTGTCATTTTAATAATTTTAAAATAATTTTTTAATATTAAAATACTTCAGCCGGCACAACTTGCACCGGCCGAGTATTTTTTTTTTTTAAGCATTTCTCTATTATATGGGGTGACTCAACACATTAAAGTTGCATTAAAAAAATAAAAAATAATCCAACCGGTACAAACTGTACCGGCTGAGAGATGAGCAAATTTAGTGTTTTGACATATATTAGTTAATTAGTTAAAATATAATCCAACCGGTACAAACATTTCTCTATATTAGTGAACTTTATTAATGAGCAAATTGAGTGTTTTGAGTTATTTTTTTATTGTTAATTAGTTAAAAATATATTGTTTTGACATATATTTTTTTTATTGTTAATTAGTTAAAAATATATTTTTTATTTTGAAATTAGTTTAGTCAAAATTTTAACATAAGATTATTTTAAGATTAATAAAAATTTGAATTTTTATTATGATATTTATTTAAACATACATGATATTGAATTTTTTAATCATTAAAATTTTTGAATTTTAAAAATATCTAAACTAATTTCAAAATGTTAAAATAATCTTAGATATTTTAACATTTTGAAATATATTATAGCTATATATATATATAGCTATATTATAGCTATATATATATATAGCTCACTACTTGTATTTGTCTTTTCTTTTCTTGCCCCTAACATAGTTGCTCATCCATACTGGTTTTCTAGTTGGCCTTCTAGATTTCCTCGATCAGACCATCCAAAGTTAATCTCAATTCCTACAACTCATCTTCCATGTGGTTCCCATATTCATTAATAGCGTGTGCTGAATTCTGCTCCACTTCAGCATGGTCTTCATAATCTTGGACCAACTAGATGACTATTGGTTGAATCATAGTTTGTAACAGTTGCCCTCTTGTTTCAATTGGTCAACATGATGCTCTTAGAATTGATCAGCTGCTTGTCTTTTTTGAGATTGATTGTTTATTCCTCAATAAGTCTGAATTTGAATGAATAGGTTATTCACACTGTAGTTTGTTTAATAATTTTTTAAATCTAAATGTGTGAATAATTTATCCAAAAATTTATAGTTGAATGGGTAAGAAAATAGTGTCCAATGATATTTTTACTTACATTCACTTATAGACAATTTAATGAAATAAACAAATTTTGTTATAATTTGATTTTTGTTTAACAAATTAAATAACATTATTTATTTATTTATTTATCAGTATATAATAGATTTATTCATAATAGAATAGCCACGTTAAGATAGTCAGTCACATGTAAATTTGGAATAAAAACAATCAAGGCGTTTGAAAGTTTTAATTGTAGTTAAGAAATTTGTTTGTTTACGAGCATCTTACTACTTTAAAATTAACAAATAAATTATGGTTTTGAGGAATTCGGTTGGTATGAAGTTTATTTTTAAATAAGTTGGTTAATTGGCTAATAGAATGCTGACACACATACAGTCTCGCCTGCGTGTCAGTACTCTATTGGTTAATTGACCAACTTACCCAAAAATAAATTTCATACTAACCACTTCCGATTTTGAGGTACAAAGCTCTAAAAAGCATTGGGACATTCAAAACTCCAAATATTCTGACCATTACCGAACGTACAAATCTGTTAGGAATCTTCCTCTCGCATTTCTTGTTGGGTGTGGGTCCTTACCCATGAGATAGAATTCAAGATAGAAAAGAATTGATTTTCTTTGTGAGCAAGTAAGTAAGTTTACTTGATATTAATCCAATTAGAAATTGGGTTAATGGAAGCAATATTGGAATTGGAGATTCCATGAAAAGAATCCAAGTTGAAAAAGGATTTACTTGTTAGATTGGTTGGTGACCAAGATAAGGAGATGTGAACCCTAATTTGATTAGGAGAATAAATTATTTCTAATCCATAATAGGAATGGATTAATTAGGAAAAGTTCTATAAATAAGGCTATGAGGGAGTCTTATTTGATATATATGAGAGAAGCTTGGTAGCAAGAAGGTACCAAAAGAATAAATTGAGAGAATTACAGTTTGTTATTCGTGGATATCCGTCGCCATCTCCGTTCAATTGAAAGCTTGAAGACTTTATTGCTTGGGGTATTTTTGGGTGGTGAAGTTAATTAGTTTCTCAACCTAATTAAAGGTAAATTTGTACTATCTCAATTTATTGTGTAACCTCAAGTTTTAGGGCATAAAACTTGAGAGGATTATTGTAAGCCCATTATTAGTGATATAGTGGAGATTCGGAGTTTGACCCGTGGTTTTTACCTCTTAGTTTTAGAGGGTTTTTACGTAAATTTGGTGTCTTGCTTGTGGATGGTTATTTGTTATTTTTGTTCTCATAATTGGTTTTGTTGATTTCATATTTAATTGCACAAAGACGAAAAAGTAATTCCCAGGATAGAGATTATTTTTGACGTCTTTTTCCCAACGATGGTATCGAGCTTGGTTATTTTTGTGGTTTTCTTGTGCGAATTAAATGGAGGATTGGACAACAAAGTTGCATGATTAATCTCAAGGCTACAAATTATGCAATTTGAAGCCAAGAATGGAGGATTTGCTTTCTTGCGCAAGGATTTGTACGAGCCACTTGAGAACGATGGGGTTAAGCCCACAAACAAGAGTGACGCGCAGTGGAACAAGATGAACAAGAAGACTATTGGTCTGATCAGATCGTGGATTGATCAAAGTGTTTTTCATCATGTTGCCACGAAAACTAAAGCCAATGCTCTCTGGCAGAAATTGGAGTCTATGTATGAAAGGAAGACAGCGCACAATAAAGCTTTTTTGATTAGGAAGCTTATGAATTCTAAATTCAAGGATGGAAACTTCGTTGCAGAGCACTTGAGTGATTTTCAGAGTTTGATAAATCAGTTGAGTACGATGAAGATGGTCAT
The DNA here is from genome assembly GCA_020205605.1 of Panax ginseng. NCBI lineage: Eukaryota > Viridiplantae > Streptophyta > Magnoliopsida > Apiales > Araliaceae > Panax > Panax ginseng. The sequence continues at coordinate 9,187,032 of CM035139.1, forward strand.
TAACGATGAAATGCAGGCTTTGTTGTTGTTGAGCTCTTTTTCGCACGATGCTAGAGACGCCGGTCAGATCATCGAGTAACTCGGCTCCCAATGGTACCGACTATGGATACAATCAAAGATAGTTTGTTTAATGAGGAACAGAGGCGAAGAGATACTATGGTGATTAGCGCTGAATCACAAGTTTTTGTCGCACAGAGTAGGGGCAAAAACAAAGGGAGAAACTCTCTTGAAAACGACAAATTCAGGGGAAGGTCAAGAGATAGAAAGAAGTAATTTGTTTTCACTGCCAGAAGTCGGGTCACATAAGACGAGAGTGCAGATTTTTAAAGAAGGAACAGTCTAAGGAAAAAGATGAGGATAAAGATTCGATTGTGTATCTATCCGACGTTGATGTAGCCATTGTTTGTGATGATAAATCCAAGTGCCATGTTAATGATTGGATTATTGATTCGAGTGCTTCGTTCCATGCTACTTCGCGTGGTGAAATCTTCATATCCTACAATAGTGGTGATTTTGGCCATGTGCGGATGGAAAACGGAAGTGCATCCAAGATTATAGGCATTGGAGATATTTGTTTGGAAACTAACAATGGTTGCAGGTTGATGCTGAGAGAAGTCAGACATGTTCCAGATATTCGTTTTAATTTGATCTCTGCTGGTAAGCTTGATGAGAATGGTTATAAAAGTTACTTTGGTAAATGTCAATGGAAGCTGCAAAAGTGGCTCTCTTGGTGACTAGAGGTAAGAAGGTGGACACTTCTTTTACGATGCGGTAGCGCATGAGAGAGGTGTGAAGATGGGGAATTAGGCGAAAAAGGTGTGGTACAAAGTAAATGCGAGATGGGAGAAAAGCCTTGCATGAAAACCACAAGAAGAAAACTATTTGCTTTAAATGGGTACCAAAAGTGAAGAAGGAAAGTGATAGCTCGCAGCCAGGGTACAAAACGGTTGTGAATGAATTTGGCAAGCAAAAATCTGTCAAGTTTGAGTTAGATCCTCCCATTGAGAAGAACCATGCCGATGAGACAAAGCCGGACATGAAGATATTTGAAAATTTCAAGAAGCTTGAGTTGAGCCAAGACTTCGTTGAAATTAATTCCGAGTAAGGAGTTATGGTTGGTGATCCCTCCTCTCATGGGTTCGGAGGGGGAGATTGTTGGGTGTGGGTCCTCACCCATGAAATAGAAATCAAGATAGAAAAGAATTGATTTTCTTTGTGAGCAAGTAAGTAGGTTTACTTGATATTAATCCAATTAGAAATTGGGTTAAAGGAAGCAATATTGGAATTGGAGATTCCATGAAAAGAATCCAAGTTGAAAAAGGATTTACTTGTTAGATTGGTTGGTGACCAAGATAAGGAGATGTGAACCCTAATTTGATTAGGAGAATAAATTATTTCTAATCCATAATAGGAATGGATTAATTAGGAAGAGTTCTATAAATAAGGCTATAAGGGAGTCTTATTTGATATATATGAGAGAAGTTTGGTAGCAAGAAGGTACCAAAAGAATAAATTGAGAGAATTACAGTTTGTTATTCGTGGATATCCGCCGCCATCTCCGATTCAATGAAAGCTTCAAGACTTTATTGCTTTGGGGTATTTTTGGGTGGTGAAGTTAATTAGTTTCTCAACCTAATTAAAGGTAAATTTGTACTATCTCAATTTATTGTGTAACCTCAAGTTTTAGGCCATAAAACTTGAGAGGATTATTGTAAGCCCATTATTAGTGATATAGTGGAGATTCGGAGTTTGACCCGTGGTTTTTACCTCTTAGTTTTAGAGGATTTTTTACGTAAATTTGGTGTCTTGCTTGTGGATGGTTATTTGTTATTTTTGTTCTCATAATTGATTTTGTTGATTTCATATTTAATTGCATAAAGACAAAAAAATAATTTTAAGATAGAGATTATTTTTGACGTACTTTTCTTGACATTTCTTACTTATATGAATAAGAAAACCAGCCTATATATTTCTTTGAACATGAAAAATTGAATAGGCATTTCCATTTTTAGTTAGCCCCGACCCCGTGCCGTATATGTGATTTGATGACTATAAAATGGTCCAAAGACATTAATCTTTTTTGTTTTTCATATCTTTTAAATAAATTTTGATTAACAACTACTATTGTCAAATACTATATGTGGCTTGAAAAAGCAGAACATGCAACAAAAAGAAACAAGGATGGAGTGGGGTTTTGTAAAAGGGTAAACTGCTCTCAGTGCTGCCCATTCCTCTATTATCAATCACATGATTCCTAAACTATACTAATAGTAGTAGTGTATAGATAGTCCTATAGGGTAAATTATTTATTATACTGGATCCTACAACTCCAGGATTCCCATTGGCATGGAGACCTTTGGATAATGCATCATAATGACAGCTCACTTTGCTACCCATGTGGAACCTTACTATCCACAAATTTTTCTGTCGGCTGTTTAATTAGGGTCAGATCAGATGGGCCAAATAGAAAAAAGCAGGACAAAAGGGAAATTAATGAGAATATGTTAAAGACCAAGATTGCCATATATTTTTTCTATATGTCACACCTGGAGGAAACAAAACTGAGTATGGGACCCTGCTCCTCTCCAGACTCCTCAGGACTCTATATTTTCCACACTCCTCTGGACTGAACTGTTAAAATATTTTATCCGACTCTATTATTTATATAATTATTGGAGTTATATATTATATTAATTTAATCATCTTATTTATGGGTTTAATAATTATGTGATTCAAAAATATTATTACTAATATTAATTTGGTATAATGAGCCCTAGAGTTTTATAATCTTGATAGACGAATTTGATCCTTAGTTATTCTATAAATAAAATTGTTGGTGTTTGGTCTCAGTTGTCGTCTCAAGAAATTTATAAACACTTACACATTCATCATAAGATTGAGAGAGACAATTGAAGACCTTGAAGACATTCTCACCCTTAAGCGCAGCAAAAACTTAATACACACAAGATATCTTCTTTTAATTAATTAATTTTATTTTATGTAATAGCACGTTTCGATATAATTTATTTAACATGAACTGATGAAGTCTGGAGGGGAGCAGAGTCCGGCGGTCAGATGGGCCAAATTGAAAAAGGGTGGTGTAGAATAGGAGAATTAATAACATTTCAAAAGTACAGGGAGAAGCCGAGAAGTTGAGATTTGAGCTTCAAATCATTACTAAGAATGACTATTTCCTTGAATCAGGATCTTCTCCATTTTAAATAAAATAAAGTCTCTATTCTTGATTCAGATTTAAAATGCCTTCAAATGTGACATTATAATGATAAGAGAGACAGAGATAATGATAGAAAATATACAAAAAATGAAGACTCCATTTTATTTAAAATACCAAACAAAAAGGATCTATATTCCACATATAAAAAGGTTTGATGATTGACTGTTATATTAATCTAGTCAAATTTTTTAGGGAGATAGATTGCGAGCACATTTAAAAATTTAAGAAAATGATATATATATATATATATATATATATATATATATATATATATATTGTGAATGTTTATGTTTATTATTTAATTGTCAATCATGTAGATAAATATTAGTGATAAAATTTTGAAAGAGATATATAATAAGTAGTCTTCTTATAATTGTTATAAATCTTATGCATTGATAAATTTAATAATTATAATTCGACATAAATTTATTTTCAAAATTTTATGAACTTACGAACAAGAATTCATGACATGATTGGACTCGTTGGACTGTTATTTCATACTACCTTTCAAAAAAATGAGATTTGGGTAGAATAAATAAAATTAACAAATGAAAAAAATATTTCCTTTTTTCTGTGAATGAAGAGTTAAGAGTATGAAGAAAGTGACAACCACATAAAATATGACAGGATGAAATTGTCTACAAGGAATTTGTAAGAATTTAAGTCAAATGAATTTATTTAACTATTTGAAGTGAATTTACATATTAATGTGGTAAATTAAATTAAATATTTGAAAGCTCAAATTCATGGAGTACTAAATGAAAAATTAACTCACAAAAATCACACTTGGAAATGATAATAAATATTTGTGAAAAATCAAGTCCCACATCGATTAAATACTAAAGTATTAATTAGTTTATATACAATAAAGTTGCTCTTGGGTTTAGGTCTTAAGAGGTGCATCATTTTTACGGAGCGAAAGACCTAGCCCAGACTTAATTTGAATCCGCGTGCCGTCGACCGACAAGATCCGAACTCCTTGTACATAATTTTTTAAATAAAACTCATTTAAATTTTTATTTAAAATTTATTTTATTTACATTTTGATAAAAAGTATTTAGTAATTATTACTACGTCGTTCTATAATTTTGAGATAAGTTAATAAATATATATATATATTCAGTTTTACTAACGTTTGGATTTAATGAGATCCATTGATAAGATAATTAGATAAATGTTTCTGTTACGATCAGATTTTGATAGTGACCATGGGTCTCTTCCCATAGAAATGTCTTTTTTTTATCTCTCCTATGACGAATTTTTTGGCTCCCAATGCCAAATAAAATAAAAACCACAAACAATCTGCTGCTCACTGCAACTCAAAGTCAAAGGGGACGGGGCTTCTCTTCTTTAAAATACCCACAAAAACCTTTTTCAAATTATTAAGCTTTCAAGGGTAGTATAAGTGCTCTGCCCATACCCCTCTTGCCTTCAGCCATTCACATTCTGTTTTTATATTGTTTAGCTTTTCTTCTTTCTCTTCTGATTAATTAGGATAATTCAAGTACATTGTTCAGCCTAAATTATGTACTCCCTTCTTCTTTTTATAATCCCATGCATATAATTGCCCTATTAATTCTATCTATTTGTGGGAAAGTGTGGAAACTTGCGGTATATCCATGAACCTCCTTCATTATATACTAGTAACACGTACATGTATAAATTATATGGGAGTAAAATAAAAAATTTATAAAATTTAGAGAACTAAATAAAAAGAAAAGACACAAATTCACCTTGAGGCTATAGGCAACTGCTTTATAATATATATATATATATATATATATATATATATATATATATAGATTCATTAGCAATCAACCGCATTATCACTACAAGTTTTTTAGTGTATGCATGTTATAAATTCACCTTGAGTACTAATATATGACGGCTGCTAGTATGCATATTTCAACCCTTAATTGCAATTTTGGGAAAATTGTTCCAGCTCTCAAAGCTAAACATGTTACTACTGCCTTTAAGCCTGTCCAATCCGTTGGTTGTACCACTACAATTTCTGATCCAGTACTGCCTATAGTTAGGCGATCAGGAAATTACCAACCTTGCATATGGGACAACAATTTTCTGCAGTCTTTAAGAAGCGATTATACGGTAATTACTTCATTAATTATTAATTTTGTTGGTGTCATCATTTATAAATTGAGTTATTGGTTTATTAATGCATTTCATCAGTACGTACTAATGAAAACATATATTGTTCTATATATATTTACGTACAGCCTGAAAGTTTGACTGGACGAGCTGATAAGTTGAAGGGAGAGGTGTTGAAGACGTTTAATAATGTAGTTAAGCCATTAGATCAACTTGAGCTGATCAATCACTTGCAAAGACTTGGATTGGCTTACCTATTCGATGACGAAATAGAGCGTACATTGCAGAAAATATATAATGATCATAGTAATAATAAGTGGGAATTAAAGGAGGACTTGCATGCTACTGCACTTGAATTTAGACTCCTTAGACAACATGGATATCATATCCCCGAAGGTAATCTTTCTTTTGGTTCTTTTTGGGTTCTTAATCATCATGTATTTTTGCTTTGTCCTTAATTATTCATCACTGTCTGCCCTAGGAAAAGCATTTAATTTCAATCCTGTACATAACCAGACCAAAAACTACCTTGTTTAATTACTTGGACAAAACATTGATGTGTTTAATTTAGATAGTTTAAAATTCCATTGATATTTTGTCTAGGTAAATTAGACGATTTAATTTATATATATATATATAGTTATAAATCAGCCTACGTACTATTATTCAATTTAACGGCCTTGTGCTGTTTTCCTTTTAGGCGATTTAACTAACCATGCATGCAACTATGCAACACAATAAATAATTATGGTTGATAATATATTGTGGTACGGTTACTTCTTAATTATGCAGATGTTTTCAAGAGTTTTACTGATAATGGGAGTTTCAAAGAATGTATTCGTAAAGATGTCAAGGGAATGGTGAGTTTGTATGAAGCTTCCTACTACTCTTTTGAAGGAGAGTGTCTAATGGAGGAGGGGTGGAGCTTCACAAATAAAAACCTTAAAGAGCTGCATACAAATATTGTTGATCTGAATCTTGCCATGCATAATGTGAAACATGCCTTGGAGCTTCCATTGCAATGGAGGATGCCATGGTTAGAAGCAAGGTCGTATATTGATATGTATGAAAGAAGTAATGACATGATCCCTGTATTACTACAACTTGCTAAGTTGAACTTCAACTTTGTGCAAGTATTCAATCAACAAGAACTCAAAAATTTGTCAGGGTAAGTTTATATATATATACATGTATTAGATACTCACCTGTTCAAATTAGAAATTTATTATTTTGTCCACTTCAAAATTAAAGATATATATTTCTTTTATCCAATATACATATCCTGAGGGACACCCACCTTTAATTGGTCTCTTTTTTCTTTCTTTCATTAATTTTTTCCCTATCATGTTGTAATTTCTTTATCACTGGCTTTCGAGTAATTGGTTTGTAGGTGGTGGAACAAAATAGAGTTGGGGGAAAAATTGAGCTTTGCTAGGGATAGGTTGGTGTCATCATTCTTATGGACTATAGGAATTACTTTCGAGCCGCGATATGAATACTGCAGAGTAATGTTAGCTAAAGCAATACAATTGATTACCGTAATAGATGATGTTTATGATGTGTATGGTACATTGGATGAAGTTGAGCTCTTCACTAATGCCGTTGAGAGGTTTTCTCTTAATTATACTGCTAGATTGATGAATATAATTTGTCAACCTTAATTCCTTATGAACTTAATTTTAGCATTAATTAAGGTACATAATTTTTGTCAATATTTGATCAGGTGGGATATTAATGAAATAAATCAACTTCCGGACTACATGAAGATATGCTTCCTTGCGCTTTACAACTATGTGAATGAGATAGTTTACGACATACTTAAGGAACAGAACATCAATGTTTTACCACACCTCAAAAAAGCAGTATGTACTATATATATCTTCTTCCACCCTCTAATTTTTCTTAGATTTTGATTAAATAAATATTTAATTTTGGATTACTTATTATACGATCTTCATTTACTTAATCTTATGTTGTAGTGGCTTAATTTACTCGAAGCTTACTTAGTAGAGGCGCGATGGTATGCCGGAGGACACAAACCAACATTGGAGGAGTACTTGAGCAATGCATGGGTGTCGATAACAGGCCCTCTTATAACGCTTCAATCTTATATCTTCACCACAAATCCAATCAAAATGGAAGCAATAGAGTTTTTAGAGAGCAACCCAGATATATTACGCTTGTCATCAGTAATTTTTCGACTAGCTGATGATTATGGAACTTCCTCGGTATGACTTTATATATATTACATAATTTGAAATTTTTTTGACGAGCTATATATATATATATATATATATATATATATATATATATATATATATATATATATAATATATTAATTATATATCTGGATGCATGCATGCAGGATGAGTTAAAGAGAGGAGATGTTCCAAAATCAATCCAGTGCTACATGTCTGATACCGGTGCTAGCGAAGAAGTTGCCCGTGAACACATGAGGGATTTGATGAGGAAAAAATGGAAAGAGGTGAATAAATTAAGTCAATTTTCGGATACTCCTTTGTCCAAATCTTGTATTGAGATGATGTTAAATCTGACTAAAACATCTCAATGCTTTTATAACTATGGAGATGGGCATGGTGTTGAAGATGGTGTCACAAAGGATAGATTTTATTCCTTACTTGTTCAGCCTATCCCTCTATAAGGAAGGAAGCTAATATATGTATAAGTACAAATCATCAATAAGTGTCTTCGCAATATATATATTACTTGTTCGATCAGCTTATCCCTCTATAAGGAATTAGTTAATATCTGTACAACTAAAAATCATCAGTAAGTGTCTTTGCAATATACATTGCTTATCCTAACGTGAATACAAGGCATGTTAGGAATTGGGATAGGTCTGCCACCATCTGCCTTTGTGATTTTGCTTTGTTTCGATTATATATGCTACTAAATCCCCTTTCCGAGTTGAATGTAATGATGTTCAATATTATGTATGGTATTTGTGCTCATCTATTTATTTAAGTATTTATTAGAATATTACAAGCACTGGTTTAGAGTGTCTCAAATAAGAAAAATAATAAAAGAGTGAAGAATTAATATATATGAATAAACTTAAGACCTAAGGTATGGTAGAACATAATTTTTTAAGTCAGGTTAATTAAGTTCCAAACATGTGTGTTAAGATTGTGTGACTTTTATATCTATATAATAATAATAATGAATTGGACTTTATTATTAGCCCGTGCCATGAAGATATACACATGCATTCTGTACAATATTAGGATAAATGGATAATGAATCTTTCAGCAGAGCCCAGTAATTAATAATCTTTTCCCTTTTATAAATGCAAGCTTTTATTTAATCTTTTAATTTTTGTAAATTATAAGATAGAACAGAAAAGATTTTTATTAGGGTTCCAGTCTTGCAGAGAGAGGGGTGACATCTACTACAAAGACACATGAGCTGGCCAGCTGGGACACAATCAAGATTCAAGAAAAGCAATCAGCTTTTGAGAAAATATTAGTGGAATAATTGGGCTGAGAATTAGTGAATATATTGGCCTTTATTCTGTTTTCAGGAAACCCATAAAAAGAAAGAACTCAAAACAGATGATTTACCACAGATTTAATCAGTAATTCATTAAGTTAGAGAATACAGAAGAAAGCATGAACAAAGAAAATAATAAGAGAACAGGAAAGAAATTTGCACTTTGTTTCTGAGTTTTAAAATAGACAGAAAAAAAAAGAAATGGACGAAAAATTTAAGTTTTTTTTTTCAATTCTTATGTTTTTGAGTTTTTTAATAAACGGAAAAGAAAAGAAATGGATAGAAAACTTGGCCACTTTTCCTTCTAAAGTTTTCCGTTCAAAATTGGTCTATTTTGGATAGAAAATAAATTTGAATAAGTAATATTTTTATAATTCTCACATTATCATCAACTTTTAATATAATAAATTTTAAATTATAACTCATGTCCTCAATTTTAAATTTTTTATTCTTTTTTATTAAAAACTCAAAAACAATCCAAAGAAAAATTTCAAATTTTCTATTTATTTATTTTTTTAATTTAGATTTTCTATTCTTTTTTTTTCCGTTCAAAACTCTGAAACGAGTGTTGGGGTAAAAGAAAAAAAAAGCCCTAGTCCATTTACCAGAGAGAGATCGGCAAAACTGAGCTAACAAATTTGATGCATTAGGCACTCAGGTTTTCCCCAATAGTGAGCTCCACTGCAATCAAGCCAGACTGTCAACCCACCTGGCTCCTGCCAAGAAAAGGAGTAAAGGAACAACCAACTCAAGGAGTAAGCATAAGTTCACTGTCGGCAAAACGAATGAAATTCCCAACAAGTTTTAATGATTATATCATTAAATTTTTATTTTTTAAAATTATCCTACTAAATTAATTATTATTTTGATATTAAGTAATTTCGTTAAAAAAAATAAATTTTTTATCGACAAAACTAATGAATTACCCAATGTAGTTGACACGTTTTACTGATTATACCATTAAACTTTTAATTTTTCAAATTACTCCATTAAACTAATTAATATTTTGAAATTGGGTCATTTTCAAAATTAAAAGAGAGTTAAGAACAAAAAAGTCTTCACATGATGGGTTTGTAGTAAAATAATTGAAAATCTACTATGAAAATTAAAAGAGAGTTGAGAAGATATCACCAAGATTGAATTGAGGCGTGTCCTTAAGGATAATTTCGTCCCTCCGATATTGTATATCACCGGTACAAAAGGTCACTACAGATACCTTTCAGGATTCAAGGATTATATATGTCTTTCTTTAATGGGCACTTAAATAAAGAAGGTAACATGAACAACCCATTACTTTTTCTTCAATTTTAGAAAAAATGGTTTAAGAGAAAATATCATAATGCAATATTTTATATGAAGAAGAAAACATGCATGCTAATTAACTCCTTTCCTAAGAGTAGAAGCCTAAGTATAAATATATTATATATGTATGATTAAGCTGTGAACCAAAAAGATTTTATAACGATTAGAAAATTAAAAGTTACAAGAGCTAGTTTTACGACGGATAATTTTAATAAATAAATTTTGTAACGGAAAATTGTTAATAAATATTAAATTTAATCCAACATACTATGTTAATTTTAAAATCTCTTTCAATTTTTATAAACCAAAAAATCTAACAGGGTTCCCACTGGCATGGAGACTTTAGGGTAATGCAGCATATTTGGGCAGAATGACAACTCACTTTGCGATGATGTAGACCCATGTAACTACAAATGGAACATGCAACAAGAAGAAGCCAATAAACAAGGTTGGAGTGTGGTTTTGTCAAAGGTCAACTGCTATAGTGCTGCCCCCATTCCTCTATTATCAATTACAATCACCTAAACTATATATAGATAGGGTCAATTATTATAGGAACAATTACATTTTATAGTACATTTGAAAACATAATTATAAGAAAAGTGTACTCATTAAATATTTACACAATTAATATTTTTAAAATTTTATTTTTATTATTAGTACATATTTATGCTTCCTTTAATTATGGGATGTGTTTTAATTTCCTGATGAAATGGCAATTCAGTTTTCCACGATTTTCTCCCACTCCATTTCTGTTTCCCTTCTTCTCCTCCTTCCCTCCTCCTCCTCCTCCTCCTCCTCCTCCTCCTCCTCCTGTCCAACCCTCCCACCTCCGCCTCCTCCTCCTTCCTCCTCCTCCCTCCTCCCTCCTCCCCTCCCTCCTCCTCCCCCCGCCTTTCTCCTCCCACTGCCGCCCCTCCTCCCTCCCCCTCCCCTTCCCCTTCCCCCCCCTTCCCTTCCCACCGCCTTCATTTGCCTTCCTCCTCCCGCCTCCACCCCGGCCCGCCTCACCACCTCCCTCCTCCGCTTCCCTTCCTCCCCGATCCCCTCCTCACGCCTCCTTTCTCCTCCCCTTCCCGCCTTCCTCCTCCACCTCCTCTTCCCCCACACCCCACGCCCCCACCCCTCCTCCTCCCGCCTCCCTCTCCTCGATCCCTCCGCCTCCCACCGCCACCGGTCTATTCTTTATTTTCACCGGTAATGAAATCTTCCGATAAGGTAACCAATTCAGTTTTATTAGGTTACTAATTTATTTTGGATGTGATGCAGTTGATAATCAAACTTCATGTAGTTGGTTACCAAATCATTTGATAAGGTAACCAATTCGCTTTTTATTAGCTTACTAATATATTTTGAATGTGATGCAGTTGGTAACCAAAATTTATGCAATTGGTTACTAAACCTTCCGATAAGGTAACCAATTTAGTTTTATTAGGTTACTAATTTATTTTGGATGTGATGCAGTTGGTAACCAAATTTCATATAGTTGGTTACCAAACCATTCGATAAGGTAACCAATTCATTTTTATTTGATTACCAATTTTATTTTAAATATGATGCGATTATTAGTCAAAATTGTATAAAGGTAACCATTTCAATTTTTGTGGGTAACCAAATCGTCAAAAGAAATTGTAATAAAGAACTCCTTGTATAGGCAATGGGCATGATACAATATAAGAGCGAGGAGGATGATGAACATTAGCTCCTTCATAATTTTTTATTTTTAATTTTCTCATTTTGATTTGAATTTTGAAATATGGATTTGAAATTGTTGTTAGAGACAAGATTTGAATTTGAATTTGAATTATTAGTTATCCTTGATTTTAGGTTTCTTTATTAATGTGAATTGTACTATTTTTGTAATATGAGTCCTAATTATACTCTTTTTGTAATTATTTAGTTGATGCACTTTTCTTGTAATTTTTTTCTATTTGTTGTATACTTATGTAAAGGACCCATTATTATAACAGGGTATTATAATAATAATAATAATAATAATAATAATAATAATAATAATAATAATAATAATAATAATGAGTTGGGCTTTAGTAATAGCCCATGCCATGAAGATATATACACACATCCTTTCTATAATATATTAGACAATGAATCTTTGAACCGGGCCCAATAATATTTTTCCTTTCAAGTTTTATGAATGGAAGCTTTTATTTAATCTTTCAACTTTTGTAAATATAAGATTGAGCCTATTTGGGTTGCAGAGAGACGTGTGGTTTGATCTCGCTCTACACATGAGCTGGCGCACAATCAGCCTTTCTTTGAGAGAATATTATACTATTAGGCTTGACAAGTGGAATATATTGGGCCTTGGGCTAACAAATTTGATGCATTGGACCCACCCTCACATACATTTTCCCCCAATTATGGGCTCCACTGCAATCAAGCCAGAGTGTCAACCCTTACCCACCAGCCAAGAAAAAACCCACTTAAGTTAGCAGAAGCTGACCCGACCCATCTCTATCACCACCCACCATTTATGACTAACTAATAAAAAACCACCACAGCCATTTATGGCTCCATACTTTTGATTCGTGGGAATACATCATATTTTTATACTTATGATTGAAATTAACTCGGGTCAATTAATTTATTATATAATATAACATAATTATTTTTAAAATAAAAGTATTCAATGAACATATGAATTTTTTATCAAAATTTTAATCGTTGAAAATTATTTTAAACTTATAACAGTGAAAATATTTATTATGATTATAATTTTTTATAAGATTGATATTAATATTATTAATTATCTATTAATATATTTTAAACATTATTAATAAAATTATTAAAATCAAATCATGAACCTGAATTGTGGTTGTGGCTATATATATATTGAGAATAATGCTCTCCGCTATTACGACAAATAATGCGCCACAAAACATTTGCCCAGAATGGCAAGTCAATGTACCATGCTACATGGAATTACAAATGGACTATTTACAAAGTTCTACAGTGAGTAGCTGGTTTAATTAGGGTGGGATGGACCAAAGTTATATTTATTATTTGATAATATTAAAAATTAATTAATTAATATTAAAAGATAAAAATATAATTTATCTAAAAGATCTTATATTAGGGTCATATTAAAAATGACTATTTCCTTACCATTTTATTGTAAACCCCCTTGTCACACCATACAAAACAACATAATATCCAAAATGACTTGGACATGCTTTTAAATCCAAATTGTCAATATCTCACATGAATATTATAAATTATTGGTCAGACCCTTAACATTCATATTCACCCACGTAAGAGGTGCCCAATTTCCTTAAATTTGTGTAGAATAAAAATAATATAAAAAATAGTAGTAATAATCTAAAACTGGAATTCATCCGAGGAATTTGGATTTAATGAGATCCATCATCCATTTATAAAAAAGTTACTGTTACGAACAGATTCGGATAGTGATAAGACCATGTCTCTGGCTCTCTTCCCACAGACCTGTCTGTCTCTTTTTCCTCTCTCCTCTGATGGAATTTTATGTTCCCAATACCAAATAAAATAAAAATCACAACGCTCTGCAGCTTCTCTCTTCTTTAAAATTTACCCACAAAAAGATTTTGCAAATTTTTCTCATGTTTCTTTTCATCCGTACAATTCCCCATAAAAAGTTGAACCTTTTTCAAGTTTAATATTAAGCTTTCAAGTTTAGTATAAATGCTATCTGCCTTTAGCCATTCAGATTGTTTAGCATATTTTTTTTTTTCTCTTCTGTTGAATAAATTTTCAAATATAGAATCATTATTAATTCACCATTGGATGAGATTTTTGATATCTAATTTGGAAATGGGTTTGATTGGAAGATTGGAGTGGGTGAACAGTTACAGCAAGAAGCAATGCACAAGCCTTTTTCTGAAGAAGAAGAAGAAGAAGAAGAAGAAGATTTTGATATCTAATTTGGAAATGGGTTTGATTGGAAGATTGGAGTGGGTGAACAGTTACAGCAAGAAGCAATGCACAAGCCTTTTTCTGGAGAAGGAGAAGAAGAAGAAGAAGAAGAAGAAGGCAGTAGCAGCCGCCAAAAAGCTCAAGTTTCAGTATGATCCCTCAAGTTATGCCCTCAATTTTGATGATGGGGTTGGAGAGATAAATAGATCATTTCAACCGCCCAGATTTGAGGAGTACTGTTCAAACACAACTACTACTTGAGTTTATATCGTATGGGTTGGGTCGGTTGAATCTTAGATTTAGATATAAATTTTTATTCTGTGTATAACGTTGGGATTTGTTAATTTTGAATCTGTGCACTGTTTCATATGCAGGTAGGGGAGAGAATTGCTAATATATTATGGGGATTTTGTGGGATAATCTTTTAGTTAAGCTTTCATGATTCTCTTGTCATAATATCAAAATTGTTTCAAGTTAAATTTATGTATGTTTGTTTGAATTAATTAATGTATAATATTCAGATGAAATTAGTTCGTACAGGAAACTTATGGGATAGTTTGTTCCAAACTTGTGACGGTGGACCAATCTTATAATCATATCTAATATTATTATGTACATCCTAATTGGCTAAACTTCGCTAATACGGTATAAAACTTCCTTAATGGAGTACTACATAGTTAGTTGGACTCATTTTCAAATCCCTTGTATACCTTTTTGTTTATTTCTCTCCTCTAAAGGGAAAGGGGAGATAATAAAGTTCACCCAACAAATCTTCTATAGAAGCTACTAAGTACAAACAAACATCATATGATCATATTCATAAACCTCTTATTTGAGTAAACAGGCAATTAATGTAATTATACTTGTTGGGCTGCTACTTTTTCTTTCTTTTTTTTTTTGGTTTTTAAGATTTGCTCTCTTTTAACTTTTTACTTTCGTTTTCTCCAGAACTACCAATCAGTCATGGTGAAATTGATCAATGGTCTAAAATGATATACCAGAGGAACTTTAGCATACTCTACTATTTTACATAAATAACATTGAAATGAATAAGAAGATCTTGTCCCCTAAAAACAGAGAATCAAATAAGGAAAGTATTAACATTTGTACAACCCACTGAAAATATTTCAAAGATCACGATGTAACATCCTAAGGCAGCTCAAATTTTGATATTGTAACATTCAATAAGATCTAAAATGACCTAGTATATAGCATAATAAAAGTACATGATTTCATTAAGCAGGGAAACCTGGATCCTAATGCGGTTCAAACAGCAGGGTCTTCAAGCGTCGCGGTAGATAAATTGTTAATGCGAGGATACACAGCTTTCTCATCAAGCTGGTTTTGGGCCCACAGGAGCATCTTTAATAAGCTTGGAAGCTTTGGATCTGCAGTATATTTTATTATGCAGTTATCAGACCTTTAGTGCAACAAAAAATGCAAGGCTTGAATGGGCAACGGAATTTACGTCAAAACAAATGCATAGATCGTCTTGTTAAGGGCCGTTTGGAAGAAAAATTATATTCTCCCATATATTTGCTTATAAAGAGTTACTCTATCATGAATGTGTACATAATGAATTTAAAGAGACAGATGAGATGATTAAAGTAATCTACATATAGATGATCCAAAGAAGTTTTTGAAGATGAGACTATGATTTTATGGTTTCCATCCTAAAATGTTAACTCCTCGTCCAACTTAAATGTAGAATCAAGTAAATATTACTTTTTTTAAGAAATAACAAAATTAAACCAAATTCATTTATTAGCTAAAAAAAATCAAATCGGAAGGTGGTTTTATTGTGTATTACTGGATAGTCTGATAATCCAAGATAGTTGGCTTAAGGGAGGCTTTCCAATCAAATTGATGAAAAAGCAATCATTTTGAACAGCTTCTCAAACTAGAACCTTCTTTTGCAGTCATCATCGCTACTTAGTACTTACCATGCATGCAAACATTGCTAGAACTCCAAAAATAATCATATTTTACATTAACTAGAACGAGTAGACCATTGGCATACACTTCCTAAAATATTAACCATTGAGAAGATAATAAAAAACTATCAAATTACCAGGTCAGACCAACTCATGTAATTTTCCATTATTAGTTTTTTTAATTTAAAATGAAGTATGCATTATCAAGTAACAAACAAGAAAATAAAATATTGTTTAAGAAACGTATACTAACCTTTTTCATGACTCTGGCTTGTAAGGATGGCTGCATTCACCTCACTTGCTGTCTTAAGGCGCTGCGATATGTCCAGAAGTTCTCCAACAGGGCAGTTGGTGACATCTTCAAAAGCCAACAGTGCAACAGTTCTTTCCAACTCTTCTAAAAAGCATTGCTGCAAAAATTAAGATTTTCTTAAGGGTCAATCAGGACTGGGGGAAATTATATATTCATATTAAAACTGAAATGCTAACTGGATTAACAACTCTTTTTGAGACAGTTATCTTCATTAAACTTAATTTAAAATATATCCCTTTTATCTAAAAAAACATATTACAAATATCTGAATCAACTCCAGAATAAATAGTTAGGTAACTGATGTTCACTAGTTTATATGAGTAATTAATCTTGAACTGATTTCAATTACAAATAAGCCAGAGTAAATATAACAATTTTAGGATACTACAGACCGAGGCTTACATTTTCCTCTCCCCGGGGAGCTAGCTCCTCCTGAGCAAATTCCAGAGCCTCTTCCACCTTTCCATTCCGAATTAGTTCTATCAACCTTTGCTGCTGGAGATGGAAAAAGAGTTGGGGGTTCGTATCCAGTATCTGCGTACCAAATAACATATATGTGATTTTTTTATAGCAAATATCAAGAATTTATCTCCACCAAAGTAGAAGCTCCCTTTTTATGATTAATACAAAGTAAATTTACGAAGTGCAGGCTGCAGTATAAAAGACCTCAATACCAAACAAGATTCTTATAAGCTTTGCATTTTGAACTGCTTATAGCAATTAAAAAGAAAAATTATTGCTAAAGAAAGGAGTCTTATGAAAGAGACAGAGGTCAAAAGAAAAGGAAATAGAAAAATACAGAGACTCGGTAAAACGTTATAATACAATAAAACAAAAGAACTGAAATCACAAAATGAAAAATTGAAAATTTAACAGCTTCTACAAGTGCATGCATATTGTGATTTATGGTAGCACACTCAATCTTGAATACATCTCATCAAAAGCAACAATTGAAACAATTAATGAGCCAAAGTCTTTCCCTGCACTACACCAAAATCGTAAAGAGTATTTTTTTTCTTCTTCTTTTAGAATTGTATGTCTTTTACGTAAAAGAGGTGGGGCCTATAACAGCGGTTATATTTTACTAGTAATTATAAATGTTTAATTCTTCTCATCATTATAACTGTCGAGCAAAAGATATAATATCCCACCTCAGGGTTCAAATCATTAACTTTTTCAATTGCATCCTCCACGTTCCCTGATTGTACTGCTTTCTTTACTGCCATTCGGTCCGTTATTGTTGCGAGATCAATGTCTGCTATATGTCAATAAGGAAAAGCATATATTTTTGAAAATGAACATGCCACCATTTCATAAACATCAGACACAAACATCAATGAGATATCTTAAAAACAAAAAAGGATACGTTCTGTTCCAGATTCCATTCTGAATTTTTCCGCAGCATCAACATAACCCTCGGTGACAAGAAAGTTCATTACCAACTTATTCATATCTTCTTTTCTGATCTTTACATCATTGAGCTTTTTTTCCCACTCTTCCCTTGTGATCAACTTCTTCGAAGTAGCCTGAAAAAAAATGCAATTTATCACAGTGTAAGAACACATGTACCCTCAACGTCAGTGCCATGTTTGCACGTTGAATATTTGAATATTGAGAGGAAGTGCCAGATTCAGCTATTAAACACAACTCTCCATTATTATTATTTTTAGATACATCGCACAAATCTCTATAAAATATTCGTTTCAGAAAAGCAGGATGCCAGATTAAAATCCAATTGTTAGCATAAAACTGAAACAGAAGATAAAATTAAAGAAATTCTAAGACTAAAACTTTTACCCTCATTTTCATTATGAAGAAATCTTCCCAACTGTAACTTGTTCCCAAAAAGATGTTACCAAAAACACAATGAAGTCATATAATTCTCTATGATTGCTCCATATACTCTGATTCATCAACTACCATAACCTTATGTACAAATCAATTTAGACATTACAAATTCTACTCCCTCCATCCCATATTAAGAGTCATTTCCTTTCAGAAATGATTAAAACAAAATCCTCTTTGAAAAAAATAAGATGTTGAATCTTATCTATTCCCTCCCATTAGAATTCAAGGGAGGTTTTATTTCTTCCTTTGGATAAGGACAGTTTAACATCGAGAATGATGATTAGAAACACTAGAAAAAGCTAGCATATATGAACTTGACTAAAAATAATATTCAAAACATCATAAAATTAATTAACCTCCACACTGATGTAAGTGTTTCTTCTATTTAACAATAACACGTCTCAGTCTCTCCAACCTACAGAGATGTTATGAATTTAGTAATTTACCATCTATAACATACTCTTACTTAACATTTTTTGGACTTTTTTGAGTGAATTTGCTCTAGGAAATAATTTTTTTTGTCTATGTTTAATTTGTCAGGGAATAGGTGTGATTCATATACTCTTTATATTCTGCATGTACTCTGCTTGGCCCCTTTTTGGGGCTTCTAATGAATTTATGACTCATTAAAACTAAAATTTAAGTTATGAATCAAAAGAATAAAAACTAAACATGACCAAATACCCAATATAACTTGAAACTCAACAGCGACATTAAATCCCTAAAAGTTCCAAATTCCATCCCTTCAAATCGTAATTCAGCATACTTCACAATGCACTAAATTAAATATTTCAATGTTTCTTGGGATATATAAAAATTATAAATAAAAAACTATCAAAACCGCAACAAAGATGCGAAGGGTACATGAATATTGAATGTTAATACCATAGCTTCAATCTCTGCGAGCTGACGAATGACAATCCAGAACAATGACATCAGTGCGATGCCTTCAATCCCATCTAATTGCAACTCCTTTAGATTCCTTCTTCAATTTCTTACTTTCTCTCTGATGGGTAGATCTAATTCCAACAATCAAAACCAGCGAATTTACTGATTCGAAAATGGATTTATAAAGTTCAGAGATTTATACGTATACGTATCATCTGTGTCTCTGGTAGATGTCTTTGTATATATTATTACTTCACTCGTCCTAAAAAGTAAAAACCCTGGTTCAGCACCGTCTTCCCAATAATGCCCTTCACCAAAAAAAAATCTTTTTGTTTTCTCCAAAATTTCTTTCTCTTTTTTTAATAATTTGAGAGCGGAGGGAGGTTGAACACAAAAACTCTTACTTTACAAAAGGTCTGGAGTAATAACTGGGTCAAGATCAGTTGGTAATACATACCATTTTTATGTGTACTAATAAATATGAAGTAATTGAATGAGTGAGTTTTTTTTTAAAGAAGAAGTGAATTTATTAATTCTTTAAATTATTGAGTACAAGAGGATAATTCTATTAGGAACCTCTTCGATTCAATACAAAGGATATGAAAAGGGAGTAGGGACAATTTGGCCAAAAAATAGGCAGCCATATTGCCATCCCTATAGGCTATACACATGAGAAAACTACAACTTTGAAATAATAATTAAAAAAATAAAAAAACAATCATCAAAGACTAAATCCAAAGAAGAAATGTCACGTTTAGGTCTGCATAACTTCGAAATGATACTTAGATTATCACGGTTTCCACTTCCACTCGTTAACTTCGAAATAATACTAATATTGAAATTGATTTTGTGAATTAAGTCCTTGAGAATCAAATTATGTTAAATATTGTGATGTTTTTTTTTTCAAGTGTTATTGTTTGTTTTGTGTTATTTAATTCTCAACAGGTGGTATCAAAACTAGGTTGATTTGATATAAGGTAGAGAGAATTATTTCGCATAATATGATGACGATAAATTTGGGTAAATTTGAGTTTTCAATCTTTGATGGGAAAACAAATTTTATATTGTGTCAAAGTAGGGTGCAAGATCTTTTGGTGTTGTAAGAACTTGATTAAACTTTGGAGAGAGAAAAAACAAGACGAGGTGAAAGATGCAAATTGACAGATAATTCGCAAAAAGACAGAAAACACAAAACGTTCGTTCTTAGCATCTGAGATAAAATATGATGTGTTGAAGGAAACTGATTCGAAAAAATTGTGAGAAAAATTCGAGAAGAGTTATGTTTCAAAGTCGCTAATCAATAAATTGTGCTTGAAGATGAAATTGTACTATTTGAAGATGGATGAAGGGACAAATCTTCATGATCATCTAAATGTTTTTAATAAGTTAATATCTCAATTATTGAATCTAGATGAAAAATTAGAAGATGAGGAAAAGTTATTGCTCTTATTGTCATATTTACCCAAGTGTTACAAGTCGATGATGCAAACACTGTTGGTGAAAATATTAACTTGGATTTTAGATGAGGCGATTACTATTTTGCGAGAAAGTCAAAAGTTGATGGGAGAAGAGAGCAATAATGTTGGTGAGCAAGTACTAATTATATAGGGTTCTAATTAAGGGAGACGTTAATTGAGATATAATAGTAGAGGAAAATCAAGATCCAAGTCAAGAGATTATATTGATGGAGGATGTTACTATTGTAAAGAAAATGGCCACATCCAATATCAGTGCAGATATTAAGGGATGACATGAAGAGTTTAAGGAAGTATCAAGAAAAATTGAAGGACAAAGAGAAAATTGAAGATGCTAATTTGTTTAGTGAAATTGAAGAAGTTGTTTTAACAGTTAAGAGTAATTATAAAGAAAAGATGGATGGGTATTGGATTATGCGACTTCTATACATAAATGCAAGTAGAGAGATTACTTTGATAGTTTGAATGAAGATGAAGAATTTGGTTACGTTAATGTAACACCCCCTTTCCGAAATAGAAAGAGAGGTTACTCAAAACATAACAAAACTGATGAATTTAATAGCAAGGCTCAAAGCCACAAAAGAATAGTCTTAACAACTGATAAATACCACAAGTCAACCATAATAAATCTCAAACTGTCTCAAACCACAATCTAAAATAATTATTACAATTCCAAGTAAGCTGACACAACAAGTCTAAACAGAATATTTCTAAATCATTGGAATGAATGGAGCTCTCATCACACTTGCGCCTTGATCCCCACGATTACTGCGGAAGAAAAACAAGACGAGCCAAATGCCCAAAGACGGATATAATACAAATAATGAACCAAATAACTAACTCAATTTAATGAATCAAACGAAAGCGAACAAAACTAACACAACGAAATAATAAAGTGAATCAAATGGTTGGGTGTTATTTCATACCAAACTCAAAACAAAGCGAAATATACCGTACACACAGTAAGTCAAATAATGCCACACAGTAATCAAATATTGCCACGTGCAATCACACATCGGATCAAGTAATCGGACAGTGCAAAAATCGGAAGGCGTGTTTGGCACAAACATCACCAATCCATGAGTAAGCGAGCGAGAAAAATTAGGGTCGACTATCGCCTCCCACAACAAAACACCAAATGGCCAACTCCTCACCGGAGAACAAAAGCGGAGACGCGGTGGGTGATCACATCGCCACGGAAGGTGTCATGCCCAATGCCGAGAGAGGACATGTCTGTGGTACCCCACGGTGTGGTTATAGCTCGAGGTATACCCTACGGTATTCTAATAAGGATACCATGCCACAACACACGCGACATAATATCAACAAAAGGGTTTTAATATATACATGTTAAAACCGAAATGAATCATCAACTCAAGTCTCCAAAAAATATTAATATGTACTTTCTACGAGAATCAAAATAAATACAAAAGATGATACACTAGATCAAGAAGTACAAACACGAAGTTCTAAGTATCAATACCAGAGACGGAACTATCAAAATAAATTTAAAACTGTCAGACTTAGTCTAAAGAGTACAAATATGAGTTCCAACTATGAACACCAAAACGAACTATCAAAATAAATTGACAAGGAATAATTATGAGATGCAATACTAAATTTCGAAACGAATAACGAAACGAACAAATTAAAAATAAAAGAGTCTTGCTGAAAAAGTACGGAATCCGTACTTGGATTAAGCAATGTAATACCCAAAGTATATTTCAAAAACTCGTTTAGACTCTCTCCGCTCAATCTAAATAATTTAATAAAATTTGATTACAATTCAATCATTAATAACATAATATTATTAAATTTTATTATTAAGAACTTTTATACTTATGTCGGTAAAATTAACTAATAAATTCAAATTAATTACATAACTTAATTTAATTTATAATTTCCGTTTATTCAATTCATGGCTAAAACTTATTAAAATATAATATCTATATAACTTAAAAGTCATGCTCTGCAGGTTGGTTAAT
The DNA here is from genome assembly GCA_020205605.1 of Panax ginseng. Lineage (NCBI taxonomy): Eukaryota > Viridiplantae > Streptophyta > Magnoliopsida > Apiales > Araliaceae > Panax > Panax ginseng. The sequence goes on from CM035139.1 coordinate 9,209,540, forward strand.
ATAAACAATTCTAATATATCTATGTATATAATAACAATTCTAGTATAGGTATATAATATCTATACCTGTTCCGTTTTTTTTCTTCCGTGCATTAATGTTACTGGATTCATGCATATATTATTTTAATATTCATTATTAATCAATTAATATCCACCTTATCCAATTCACATGATACTCAGCAATAAGCTAATTACTATCAACTGTGTACAAGCCTTATACAAATACAACAGACTTTTACATGATGATTTCACAATGACTATTGTACTACACTATTAATTCAATAACCAGGCAGAGACTCACATGGATTCAATTGCTCCTTTTGATTCTTGTACCGTAGCTGCTCGTCTTCTTCTTTTGTTCTGCTACCGCCTCCTTTCTTTTTCCCCAGTTACGTATTAGGTATAATGCTCAAGTAATTTAGGTCTAGCTATTTATTTATTAATTAATAAATCTTATTAATTCTCCTAATTATAATTGGATTTATTATTACCCACATTTAATTAAATTAAACCCAAATAACTTTTAAGGCCCAATTTGTACTAAATTAATTTACCCATCTCTTATGAATATTTATTAGCCCACACAAATTAAATAACTAGTTTGACCCAAAATAAATGACAGTCCAATTAATATGTTTTAAAACAATTTTTTTTTTTTCGGGTATTACAGTTAATGTGGTGAATAAAGAGAGAGTAAAAATTAAAGGCGTTGGAAGTATTGAATTCAAACTTCGTGATGGTTATGTGAAGATTCTTAATAATGTATGTTATGTCTCTAATTATGTTCAAAATATAATCTTTTTTGGAAGAATTATCCTGACGTGGATATACAATACATATATGGTCAAGGAGTTACAAATTAATTCTACAAGATAGGAAGAATAAAAAGTTAATTTATGTATTAAATAGACAGTCTATATGTGAAAAAAAATCAAGAAGAACAACCATCAAGTGAAGTTCATATATTAAAAAGTTGAAATATTTAGGAAGAAATTATTAAATAAAACTAGTAGTGCAGAACATGTAACTTGTTGAAAATCATGGGGAAAAAGAATGTGACACAATCTGAATTGAATTGGAGTAGCTGAAGCATTATTATGAACAAAATTATTTATAATAATATTATTTCATATTCTCCAAGTTAGCATCACCGTCTTACAAATTGAGCTAGTATCCATTCCTTCAATCACGCGAAAGAAGCAATCAGAAAATGAGCCTCAGGCATCTAGAGAACAACACGCAAACCAAACGTACCAGAGAAGAACGCACAGTTTCAGCAACATGGCAAGTCACTAAAACATGTAAAATCGGTAGTAAGTTGGTCAATTGATCAATAAATTGTTAATATGAAAAAAAATCACCTTTAATCTGCGTGTCTATACTGTATTTGTCAATTGACCAAAATTAATTTATACTAATATATGTCACATGAATAATCCCCCCATCACCCACCACGCACCACACACGCCCAAAAAAAAACTCGAATTCCTTCATAGTTCCTTTCGGAGGAATATGAATTGATCCGGAAGTTTTTCCAAAACAAATAATAATTACAAGGAAAGTAATGAATTTGTTTAATTCATAATGTAGACTATTTTTTTATGCATAAAATTAATTTAAATAAAAGTACAATATGGACAAAAAATGAAGTTTAAGTAATGTTAAGTATAAATATTTAATCACAAATATATGTTTTATACTAACAATACCTGTATTTACTGCAAAATGCCACTAATTGATGTTCAAATATATAATTCATAATTCAGTAATAACTGCTACAAACAATTTTATTATCATTCGATAAATTTGAAAGCTACATTTTTATTTGAGTATTTAGTTTAATAGCCATAACATGAAAGTAAAATTAATAATAATTTTATAAATATAGTGTTATTCTGTTTTTGATGATTTTTTTTCTTGAAATAAAATAAGAGTAATTTTATGTACACAGTATGATGCCTATCTAAAAGATCCGGCTAGGTGAAGTTGATTTCAACTACAAGTGTATATAATTTTTTGATTGAAAATGTTATATCAACAAATTTTATAAATAGTGGATCAAAAAATTATGAAAATTATATTTTTATAATTATGAAAAGTGTATCGTTATAAATTATAAATAATACTCCCTCCGTCTCAAATTAAATTATTTTTTTAAAAAATTAATATTTTTAGAATTAATAATTAAAATATATAAAAATTTCTAAAATTATAAAAATTAGGATTAGTAATAAATATATAATAACGATAAAATCATCCCTATATTTTAGTAAAAATAGTAAAAAAGTTAGTTTTAAAATATGATAAAAAGAAGTCATAAAAACGGAAGTATGAACCATTTTGATGAAAAAATTATATAAATTTTCTGAGTTTTTAAAAATTATATACATTTGAAACCGGATCCGTATCTGAAAATCCAAACAGGGGAACAAAAGTCGCATCACTGAAAGGCTTAAACTGCGAAGAACCTTCTTACATACTATTCAATTCAACCTTCTTTAATGTGTCTCTATATGTTACGCGTTCTCTCTCTAAATATATCTCTGTCTAGAACCTCTTTGTTGACAATGAGCTTTGATCTCCCAAAATTGCCCGATTCGATATCAGGATTTTCAAGTATATTTATATCGGAATTCAAGGGTTATATCGAAGTTAGGGTTTTAAATTTCATAATTTGAAATTTGATTGCGATGTTAATGGCTGACAGTAGCTCTAGAAATTCGTCGTTCGACGAGATATTACCAGATGACGATGGTCCGGACAGGCTTTACTTTGATATGGACTCGTTATGGGATATGATTGGTGACACTCCTGATTCCTCCGAGGTATTTTGTTTGATGCTATTTTGAGGCAGACTTATCAAAATTTGAAGTAATTATTATAATTCAATTGTGGGTGGGTTGTGTGTAATCGGATCAGTTGCTGTGCAATTGCACGAGAGTTTAGTGCATAATTCTGGGTGATTGTTTTAGATCGAGTTGTGGTTAATTTTGTGTTGGTGATTGATTTGTTTTTATGGGAAGGGTTGGTTGCCTTTTCTCTGCTGGCAAGATTTTGCTCCAGTCAAAAACTGTGGTGACAAGGTTTTGGAATATCCAAAAATTGAAAAGGGAAAAACTATTTTGGAACTGAGAATTAATTTGCAACTATATAGAGAATTATTCTGGAACTTAGAGTACCCATTGAGGTTACATCATATGGTAACCATAGGTTTGCTTGGTGCACATTTTTTTAACGTTGGAGATGGAGCTTGTGCCAGAATATGTTAGAAGGCAGAAGCTACTGACAACTGTTATCATTTACTCACAGTTTCAATATATTCACTTTCCCTGCTTTGTGCTCTGAGAATAGTAGGACCATTTTTTTTAATTAATAAAGATGATTGTTGAATACGTGACGTATGGTTATTGTCTTTATACGATTGATTGCAACAGCATCAGCTTATCTCTGCAACGTATTTGCTCATTCATGCACAACTTAATTCTCTTTGTTAATTTAATGCTCCTCTTTTAATTGGGACACTAATTTCTGAGTTGTCTTTTACAGAATAAGCCAGAGGATTTGCCAGTAAAAATTGTGCCTCAAGGTGAGTCAGCTTCAGATGTTGGCATTGAATAACTTCAGTGTTTGTATTGGTAAAAATTATTGTTTCTGATCAGGCTTCTTTACTGATTCTGATGGGTATTCTAAAATTTGGATGAAGTTTTACAAGAGACTAGATTGTGAAGTACAATGCTTTATCCATCTTTTAATTGTTCTTTCTTGGACTGATAATCAGGATTACTGGAATTGGAAGGGCCATCTTCACTTGGGGTTGATGAATTACCAGGGTTTGATGCTTGCTCCTATTCATACAACTCAGAAACTTCAGATACACGGACTGGGATTTCAGAGGGTTCGTTCGACTCGAAATCTGTCATATTTGACCGTGCAAAGCAACAATCTTCAACACCAAATGGATCTCCCGTGCGTAGCATATCTGGGAGTCTTGCTGAGTGGATTTCTCAGAAAGCTTCATATTATAGCCAAGATAGCCTTTTGAAGATACCCGGTTGTCATGATAAGTCAAGTTTTGCTGCTGGAGATACTGATCATGTTTCAGATATCGGAGGGACTTTGGATGAAACTGAGTTTGAGTTAAGGTGTTTGGAATTGAGTTCTGATTCCAAAGGTATATACATATGATTTAAGTCTCGACATTGCATGTGCATAGTTTTTTGTTAGTTTCTCATTCATTTGTTCTCTACTTTATTTTTGTAACATTGATGGAAGAACAACTCAGATTATTTGATGTTTCAGATCCGCCTTACAACCTGTTGGTGGTCAAATCTGATATTACTCATGGAACATATAGTGACCCAGGTGAAAATGGTTCTCAATCCCTAGGAGCACAACATATGGAGGAATCCTGTATTGTCAATGCAGGATTATCTTCTCATAGTGCAAGCCATACTCAATCCAGTAATTATGAACTCCCTGATATTGACTTTCCTGACTCGGAAAGTCGTGATGTTATGGAATTTTATGATCAATATTCCATCGGTTCAGAGAGTACATTATATTTCGGTTCCTCGAGACAATGTCTTACTGAAAATTTTGGTATGCAATCTGTGGCAAATAATGTTGAGAGGATGGTCAACGTGAAGGATGAAAGCGGGAAGCTTCTATCTGAGAGTACATGCTTGAAGGGTGCAACAAATTTTGAGGTTCAGGTGGAGAGAGCTGGTGGAGATGTCTTAGCTACTTTGGCAACAAGGAACTCTGATATCTCTGGGATGAATGATGATCACAAACGCACAGACTGCATCTTACCAAGATATGGAATGTCTTCTAATAATACAGATTTTGGGCTTACGGTTGACAAGGCATCATCAACACAGATTTTTCCTCAAACTCTGTCAAACATGTCTAGCAAGAAGCCAGCTGTTCGAGTGAAGGATGAAAAAAATAAGGAACTGTTGGTGACGCGGGGAACCACATGCCGATCTTATATGGATCTAGATGGTGTGGTTGGCAGGAAGTCTTGTGGTGTTGCTGATGGGTTGCCTGGCAAGAAGCGAGCATTTCTTATGAAGGATGAAAAAAATGATGAACTGTTTGCATCACATGGAGCTGCATACCGATCTTTTATAGATGTGGATGATGTGGCTGGCAGGAAGTCTTCTGGTGTTGCTGATGGATTGTTTGCTGATAAAGGCCTGAGGCAAGCACTTTCTGGTATTCTGACTTCCATTTCAAGTAAAAGCCAGGTGTTTACAAATGATGAAATAAATGATGCATTACTTGCATCTAACAGGGCTCACCGATCTATTAATAAAGATGAAACTTGTTCCATTCTCAGTCCAGCTGGTGATAGTCATTGCCAGGATATACAGGCTTCATTACAATCTTGTACTCAGAGATATGAGTCAGTTAGGAGGCAGTTGGTTCCCACAATGGAAGAAAGGAAAAGTAATTTGACTCCATCTAATAGAGTGGGTTCTCAATTTTCAAAAGTCAGCCTCCGAGCAGTTCAAAGTGATGCCTCGGCTAATAGATCTCATGTTGACGATGATTCCGATATATGTATTCTGGAAGATCTGAGTGTACCTGCACGCCGAAACCAATTTCCAGTGAATGTGAAGTCATATGTTGCATCACGTAGTTCGCAATTTATCGACTCCCACAATCACTTTGAAGTAGGTGGTGTGAGACTTAAGACAAATGATGAAAGATTTATTTTTCGAGCTGCATTACAAGTGGTCTTATATTTTAAATCATCTTTACTTGTTAAAGGCAGTCAACAAAATTTGCTGTTGTTTGCCCATAATTTTATTTATACATTTATATTTGATATTCTGAATGTTTATTTGTTTAGCAGAGTTCTGGAATGTTTATACATCTAAATTTGACTTTTCTTTGTTGGGGGTAGGGGCTGGGGGGAGGTTTTTATAAGTATCTCAGTTTCCGTAACAGGAAATCTGATGAGTCTGAGGCTGTGCATTGCAGGATATTTCTCAGCCAAAATCTGAAGCTACTCCACCCAATGGTGTTCTGGCAGTCCCTCTTCTGAAGCACCAGGTTTGTAGCATGTTCTCTAATAATTTTTTCCCCTTTCATCATAAGATTTTAAGTTAATTTTAGTTGAGCATGGACTAAGGACATAGTAGTAGATGAAATTTCATGAAAAGACCAGAAATTTTGATCCCCTAATTTAGTTGTTATGGCAAAAGGATTTTATTTTAAATAAAAATATGCACGAGGCATAATAATGCCTTGTGAGTTGGGACATAAGTATGCCACACGGATTGTTAAGGTGCTTCTTGCAGCGACAGAGTGAAGTAAATTGTGTTTTGGCCAGGTAATCTGAAATGTGCAACATAAACATGATTAATTAGGAAATGAAATTTGGTTGAGTCGTTATGCCAATTTTTTAATATCCTTTCCCTTGGATGAAATCATGAAAAGAATGAAAGCAAAAGAAATATGCTTATTAAATTAGAGTTTTGTAAATTCTAAAATAACCGGCTAAGGGTGTTTTAAGTCTTGCATGGTTATTCTCAGCGATCACTTGCGCTAGAGTCTTGGACCTTTTTATCGTCTGTCCTGTAAATAGTTTAACTTGTCACTTGGTTCTCCCTTATTCTTTTCATTTTCCCCCTTGTTCAATTTGTTTTGGGGACTTGGATGAACTGACATTAATTGAAGTTCTGGGGCAGCGAATTGCTTTATCATGGATGGTCCAAAAAGAGACAAGCAGCTTACACTGCTCTGGCGGAATTCTGGCAGATGATCAGGTTGGTTTTTGGTTTTCTTTCAATTTCTCGTATTTTCTAGTCTGTCTTAGTGGTACATTGGCAAGGATTTGTTCTTGATTCTCTCGGGGGTTTTATTTCACTATGGTAGGGATTGGGTAAGACAATATCGACAATTGCACTTATACTTAAGGAAAGATCTCAATCTTCAAGAGTTTGTACAATCAACAAAAACCAAATAGAGACATTAAATTTAGACGATGATGATGGTGTTATTGAGCTTAATGAAACAAATCAAGGTGGTGTCTCTTGTCAAGTAATGGCTAATAGAAGTTCAACCAAGGGCAGGAACCCACCCGTGCAAACAACGGGTAGGCCAGCTGCTGGAACCCTTATTGTTTGTCCGACAAGTGTTCTTCGGCAATGGTCTGAGGAACTGCATAACAAGGTAACCAGCGAAGCTAATCTCTCTGTATTGACATACCATGGAGGCAATAGAACAAAGGACCCTTTAGAGCTGGCGAAGTATGATGTTGTTCTGACAACATATGCAATTGTTAGTATGGAGGTGCCAAAGCAGCCACTTGTTGATGCAGATGATGATGAGACAGGAAGTCATAGTCATATCCCATGTATGGAACATCCAACCACTAAGAAAAGAAAATATCCTCCTAGTTCTAATAAAAGATCTTTGAAGAGTAAGAAGGGTGATAGTGAATTGTTTGAATATGTTTCTCGCCCTCTTGCCCAGGTTAGATGGTTTAGGGTTGTATTGGATGAGGCCCAGAGCATTAAGAATCACCGGACACAAGTTGCTAGGGCTTGTTGGGGCCTTCGTGCTAAACGTAGGTGGTGCTTATCGGGTACCCCTATCCAGAATTCCATTGATGATCTCTATAGCTACTTCAGATTCCTCAAATATGATCCATATGCTATATACAAGTCTTTCTGCTCTACAATAAAGGTCCCAATACAGAAGAATCCAACGAATGGGTACAGAAAGCTACAAGCTGTATTGAAGACAATAATGCTACGTCGCACTAAAGGTGAGACTAAAGAAGAAAATGTTTGCACAGATGCTATACTTTAATGATCAACCGTGCAACTCAATTATATATGCCCTATACAGTTTTGTAACTTCTTTTTTTCTGTTTATACGGTCAATTCATCTTGGAGCTTGTTTGTTGTTTTTGAGACTTGTTACTAACCTTTCTGTTGTCTCTTAAAAGATTATATTGTTGGAGGTGTTTGGTTCTCATCCCTTCGTTTTGTCTCTTATTGCTTAGCTACACATATTTTTTTTCCTTGTGATGTAATAGTCCTTTTGTGATAATAATAGTCACTCTGTCCTATCACTTGGAACATAGTTTAAGAAAAGGAGTCGTGACAAGGACTTTTATTTTGCTTCCCCATATACCTAGTATAATACATTGCAATGGTCTGGTCAGAGTTTTGAAACTCTATTTTTAACTTTTCAAACATAAGTAGAGGTAAATTGAAAATGTATTGATATGGGGAATAGGGTCACCTTAATATGAATATCTTAAAAGGAAAGAGAGTCAACTAAAATGGGATAGAGGGAATATCTACTACCATAGCCGTCAACTTGTTGAGAAACTTACTCGGTGTATTACCAACATATTATCCCTTTGCTCGAAAAAAAGAGTCCTACACTCCTACTTGGTTTATAATTTCTATTGAAATCTCGTCAGACTGATGTTTTGTTTCTGGCTAAATATTGCTGATGTATCCTCAAATTTGTGTCATAATATCTTTTGTTCTATTCTGGAGATTACACTTTCATGCTTTATTGTGTCCTATTCTATAAGACATGTATGGGCCATTGTTTATCTTGCAGCAGCAGTCTATTCAGGGTGATTGCTAGTTAAAGTATTTCAGTAATTTTTTATTCTACAGTAGATCTCGTTCTATTGATTTACAACTTTCAAGTGCCTATATAGAGTATCTTTTTGCGATGGTACTATTGTTAATTAGCTACTTGTGACTGTGTTTCGGTCACTTTAAATTCTCTAGTAGCATTACGAAATTGTTTTGGCATTGGTAGTATGATATTTTGAGGCTAAGTAATCTGCTATGATAGGTTCAACACATGTGCTTTTGCCATTGGTATTAGATAATATGGCACGCTGCTTGAATTTGTGAATTATGAGCTTATTCTCTTAAGATTTGGAGTTTGGACCTGTACCATACCAGCTCTTTGGTTTTATACCTTCTGTGGAATGCAACTAGGACTGTATCAATATACTAAATGCTGCAGGAACTCATGATTTTTTGGTGGTAAATATCGTCTCTAGGCACAATTCTTGACGGAGAACCGATTATTAACCTGCCGCCAAAAACCATAGAGCTGAAAAAAGTAGATTTTACGATGGAGGAGCGGGATTTCTACTGCAGACTAGAGGCTGATTCACGAGCTCAGTTTGCAGTAAGTTGTTACTTTAAAGTAGTTTCTGGTCTAATACAACCAATTTAGTTTTTCGCACCTTTAAATTTTAATCTTTCTCTGCCTTTATGTGCAAATGCTTAAGGATGTTGAATCTTATAATCTTGATTTTTCTTTACAAGTTTTATTTCATCTCCCTTCGTTTGTCCACAGGAATATGCAGCTGCTGGAACCGTCAAACAAAATTACATTAATATTTTGTTGATGCTTCTCCGCCTTCGCCAAGCTTGTGATCACCCTCTTCTTGTGAGTGGATCTGGTTCCAATTCCGTGTGGACGTCTTCTGTTGAGATGGCAAAGAAACTTACTCCAGAGAAACAAGTTTCTCTTTTGAATTGTTTGGAAGCTTCTTTAGCAATTTGCGGCATATGCAATGTATGTAGTTCCTTACTATTTCCTTTGATCATTTATCTTCATTTTGACTGGCACTCCTTTTTTTATATATAATTAATTTTATTTTTAAAATTGTTATTTTGAGTTTATTACTAATGTTTATAGAACAACAATCATCCTGATTGTCTTGTGTCAATATTAGTTGAAATTGTCTTTGGATTATGCTGCATCTTTCAAGGGACAGGCAAGAAGGATTGAACTTAGCTGTTCACGTTTTGGAGTATATCATGCTTTTAGTCTAGATGATGTATTAATTAGAGGTTTGATTGATATATAATTGTTGTGGTGGAAGATGAGTGAAACAGTTTAAATTTCAAATTTATGTTGACTAATTATTGAGGTAATATTTTATATACTCTTCTTTCATCCTAAAAATCGTAGTGTTACGAAGATAATCTCTTATATTCCTTGTAAATTAAGTACTGGGTTCTTTGTTTATTAGCTTCTGGTTGTTGATAAATTTGATGCTCTTTTAGGATCCACCTGAAGATGCCGTTGTTACAAGCTGTGGGCATGTTTTTTGCAATCAATGCATATGTGAACACTTGACAGGTGATGACAACCAGTGCCCAACCACAAATTGCAAAGCTCGCCTCAGTGTATCCTCAATTTTTTCTAGAGCTGCTCTCAGAAGTTCTCTTTCTGAAGGTCAGGAAAGCGTTGCTGATTGTTCTGGTTCTGAACTAGCTGAGACACTTCAACCTTGTTCATCAGGTGGCTCATTTGATTCCTCCAAAATCAAAGCTGTTATTGAGGTTCTGCATTCTCTTTCTAGACCTTGGTATTTTACGTCAACAACTAGTTCCTTGATAACTGTTGATGGAGGTGCCCATTGTCCAAAAAATCTCTCTGATCCTTTTTCAGAGGGATTGCCTAGAGATGTTCATAATAACCAAAGTTTGGTCTTGGATAGTGATTCAAATAGTCCGGTTCCAGCAGTGGGAGAGAAAGCAATTGTCTTTTCTCAGTGGACGAGGATGCTGGATTTGCTCGAGTCTTGTCTTAAAGATTCTTCCATCAAGTACAGGAGACTTGATGGAACAATGTCCATTATTGCCCGAGATAAAGCTGTGAAGGATTTCAACACCCAACCAGAGGTTAGGACTAGTTTGGATGTGCATGGTGGAATGCTTCTGTTATATTGGTTTTTCTTAATTTTCATCATTTTCAGCCTTTACAAAAAATATTTTTTTGTCAAGTTCTAATTCCAAAATTGAAGGGCATCTTTATTCACATTTGAGTCCTGGCCTTCTGTCCTCTCTGAAGCTGGTTGTGCTGATTTAGCCTTTAGGGTTTTGAAAGAACAGCTGGGGGTCCTCAATATCTATTAGCTAATATGTTCTTGAAAGTTGACTCCTTGTGGAGAGATAGTGTGGTTGAGATCTCTTTACTTAGAGTAAAAATACCAGGAGTGAGAGAGAGACCAGCTTGCTGACTTGCTCTGCAACTATGATCAGGTGTAATGGCATGATTGCTAGAGGGAGCATAGAACAGACTTGGAACGAGTAGTCTGAAGCTGATGTATTTGATTTCTCTTTTTCCTTCGAGGAGGACTCGTCTGTTGTTCTCTTCTCTTGTGTTTTAATAGAATCCTTCTTTTTTCCTTAAAAAAATGTTTTCTTGTTCAATTTGAACTCTTTCAGAAATGCAAGCTCTTCCTATTTCCATTTATAAGTAGGAGGTGTTCACTTACAAGTTACAAGGATGGCAAGCATGGGCCAGTAGACTCGTACTCTCAAAAACAGACCAATAGATTCTCATACTCGAAAATCTATTTGCATAGATCTTATATATCATTCATCTCTCATCTCTTTATTTCTCTCATTTTATGATATATAATTATAAATACATGATAAGCAATTTTATAGAATAATGCATTTTATTTCTGAAGATTTTGGTATCTTTCTTGTAATAATAGTCAGTGTCTGTTTCTGCTATTGATTTAGCTCTTCTGAGATTTACTGCCTTCAACTTGGTTTCAGGTATCTGTTATAATTATGTCTTTGAAAGCTGCTAGTCTTGGATTGAACATGGTCGCAGCTTGTCATGTCATTCTTCTGGACCTCTGGTGGAATCCTACCACTGAGGATCAGGCAATTGATAGAGCCCATCGGATTGGGCAGACTCGTCCAGTTTCAGTTTTGCGGTTGACTGTAAAAGATACTGTTGAAGATCGAATTTTGGCTCTCCAGGTAGTTTGCTTGTGTTGCTCTGATTCTGTTATTCATGTTTTTCCTCCTGAGAATGTAGTTATAATAGTTAATTTTAGTAAGATAAGAGTATAATATTTAGCAAAAAAAAAAGAAGAAAGAAAAAAAGAGTATAATTTTGGCGTACATACATTTAAATTACCAACCATCGTAAAACCCTAGCAATTGAATAATGTCAAGTAGCTCAGTAGCAATCACTGGCTTTGAGTCCTATTTATTTTAAACTTTTAATTGTAGTATTCTGTAGGTTTTATTTTTAATTGGGACTTTAGGGAGGTACTATCCGGTCGAAACTATAGTTGCATTTTCAAAGTGATGACTTTTAAGGATAATGTACCCTTAATATGACTATATGAGCTAATAAGATTTTAGTAATGGTAGCGTGATGTTAGAAATGACGGTGAAAAAGTAATGACAAATTAGAAACATCATGTCACTTAAGTCCTAGCGTGTATAGTTTGAGTAAGTTGCTTAGATATTGACTTGAGAAATATTTGGTCTTGCAGCAAAAGAAGAGAGAGATGGTTGCATCGGCATTTGGAGAGGATGAAACCGGTAGCCGTCAGACACGCCTTACAGTAGAGGACTTGGAGTATCTATTCATGCATAATTAGGGTGTTCTCATGATTTAAAGCCAAGTATTGGGGGTGCATTGTGGCCTCTTTGATTCTTTATTGGCAGCGGCAGAGATGGATCAGTATCAGCTCTACAGTTGAATCCTTTGTCGAGAATAGATACTTAGGAGGAGTAACATAAAATTTAGTGTCTTCATCTATAAAATGATCAAGCAATCAAAGGTTTGTTATACTCCTGATCAAATTTTCTTACAATTGGTCTCTCGTTGTTTGTCCTTGTATAGAATACAAAAGTTCATAGATTACACGAAGATAGGAAATTCCATAGAGATTCTTTAATCGGAAGTGTATACTATAGGAATATTTTACAGAATATAGAAATCTTAGTAAATGGTATAATTTTGTCTGTGCTGTGTTTTTGTACTGTTTAGAACCGTATTGTTTATCTTTAATGTTGTGAACGCTTGGAAGTTTCTTTAGTGACACATCTTTAAAGATGTGTTGTGTTGTGACGGCCAATTCCTCAGTGGTCTAATTAGTTAGTGAATTGTAAGAATATTAAAGATATATTTATGTTTCATGTAGGGTTTTAAAAATAATTTAAGTTAGCAGTGTGATATGATAATGAAAGTATGATCGTAAATCAGTGGATATCGTATTATTTTATAATATTATTACAAAAAAATGTTTGAAATATTTTTCGAAAGCAGTTAAAAGTAATGAAATTTTTAGCTTATTAGGCATTATATATGATCAGCATTGCCCAAATCAAAATGGTCCCATGGTCTAGTGGTTAGGACATTGGACTCTGAATCCAGTAACCCGAGTTCAAGTCTCGGTGGGACCTTAGTTTTTAAGAAACTGACTTGACATTTTTCCTCTACATTAAATTTGAAGAAAAAACATTGGAGTTAGTAGTACCTTCAAAGTTTCTTCTTCTTGTTGTTGTAGAGAAGTTATTTTATTTACAGTAGTTTTAGTGCAAGAAGAAAATCAAATCTAGCAAAAAAGAAAAAAAGAAGACTTGAAATTTTGATTTGAAAATGATTCATTCAGTCATGAAAAAGCATTTGCTTCCATTAACAATAGCAGCATATTGCATTAAAATATATATTTGAAGTTTTTACCTTTAATTTTTGGTGCAGTTAAGGCTGTGGTAATGAGTATATAACTCCTTACAAATCATCAAGATAAAAAAAGAGCAGCTTTCTTCCCATATTAACTAGTAAAAATATCAGTTTTTCCAAAACAACAAATATGTTTGAACCCATTACAAATCTTTTCTTACTTTTGGTCTATTCATAAAATTCTCTACAGCTCATAATAACAACATCAACGATATTTAATGAAATCAGTCGAGATTGAGGGATTTGATGTTTTTGAGGCTGTCGTAATCATTTTCTGGAGTTTTCCCTCAGTCATGGAGGAGTTGCTTTTGTTCTTCCTCCATTTTTGGAGAAGGGTTTTTGGGGGGGTTTAGGACGGTTGAAGTTTTGGAAGTTATGGTTGGTTTTTCAAGGGAATGACTTTTTTGTTAGTGGCTCGGGTCTGGTGGGTGTTTGGATGATTTGGGGCTTTTGACTCAGGACTGAGTTAGTGACTCGGTGGGTAGTTGAAGAGTTTTTCACCTTTTGCAATTCCAGGTTTCACCCGAGGAGCAACAAGATTTATGCTTTCTTTTGTCTAAAGATGCTTGTTTGAATAGAGCACTATCATTAACAAATATGCTTTGCAAGTGTGAATGAGGCTGCACTGGTTACATCACTGAAATTCTTCTAGCTACTTTGTGATTAAACTTTCCCTCCGTAAAGATTGATAAAATGTTTTTCAATTCAAGTTAGATGTTGTGATCATCTTATTGCTAACTAGAAAGTAAATGTATTCAAACCCTTTTGGAATTTTCATTAGGATTTATACTTCTATTTAGGGTTAAAAGTATGACCACAATAAAATGCTAGACAAATCTGTGATCATCTTAGTGATATGTAACAAGAAAGCAATTTCTAGATAACAAGAAAGTAAAGATAGCACAAAATTAATCATCTTTCAACTATATCCCTTCTGATTTCATTGGTGCTTAAAATCCTTTTGGACCATATCCATTACTTTTGTACTACTAGAGAAGTGATGAGAAAAAAAATTGATATGGTAACCTTTCAAGATATAATATAGTGACATAAGTCATATAATAATCTCTCTTTTTCAAATGGCAAACTTTCTTGTACTAGTGGGAGACATAATCGGTTTATTTGACTGAATCCAACTAATAAATGTAGGCATGGCAGCCATTTAATATTAGCATCTCTCAACAAGACACAAATGAGACACATTTTTCATAGAAGAAACCAAGAAGTTTCACTTTTAAAAGAAGAGCATAATTTTGGTTGGAATGTGGGAGGCAGAGTCCAAACGATCCAGAAAAATGTGAAAGGATAAAGTTAGTTATGGAAAAGGAAAAAAAGAAAAGAAGAAGATAATGGATTATGCTATGAAGATAAAGTTGGTTACAGAAAACATAGGAGTATAATGGAACACATAGTAATACCTTCCCACTACATTAGACCTGGTCCAAATAGGTAGGAGTAGCTATCTATCACCAGGTACCCCCATTTGGATAAATGATGTTTTAATGAAGCTGTGATTTTAAAACATATCAAATAGGAAGTGTTTTTAATACTCCCTCCTCCAGTTCAAACTTCTTTGTTACAGATTCAGGAGGCCTTGCGACAACAGTTTTTAGTTAATTTACTGGGCATTCTCAGAAGTTATGAGCTGATTCTAGGCAATTTATTGGCATTCGACACACATTCAGACTGTTGTGGATATTTAAAGTTAAAAAATAGTAGTATTTTGCTGTCATCATAGTGAAGTTAATTACGAGCTTTGCACAGTTGAGACAACATATATACTTCAATATAGCATCATCCCTTTCAAAATAGGAATGGAAGCTTCATCATGAAAAAGCTTGTTGAGCGACTTTAAGCTTGTGGTCTTTCTCGACTTTGCTCTTATTCACACAGATCGGAATGAATGAAACTCAGTCTGAGGTTTTTCATATTTGAGATATGATCCACGCAATACTTTGTCAAAATGTAAGCTTCAAAAGTTTTTCCAATCTTTAGAATTGCTATTCAACTACTAGATTAGAAGCACTAGGGTCATCCACTCAACGTAGGCATCTAAGCCTGTACATCAGCAATATGGAGTAAAGATAGATGAATAACTTGGCACTTGTACTATAATATAATTAATGGCATGACCACTTTATCTACATCAACCAATAGTTTTTCTTCATGAGAAAGGCAATACTAATAAGAGTGGATGACCCCATCTTCATCAGGAATTTTCGGTACTGAAAGACCTTTCTCTCCTCCTCTTGACAAATCGAATGAATAGCATAAGTCTGAACCCTGCCTAAAGGCCTTTTCTTCTTTGCACTTTATAACCACTTGGCCAACTTTGGACATGGTGAGTTCTGTGAAACACGGAAACAATGTGCACAATATAGAATTCACATTAATATATATGAATATTATTTTCCTGTAGCTGTAGGGATCCAAGCGGTATTATCATTCTCATAAGGAGTGGAAATATAATAATTAGACTTTGAGTGCACAATGTCGCCAATGCACTGGTCAGAAAAATAGTTTAATGAACAATATTAAACTTTTTAGGCGAATATACAAGGCGGAATGAATTAAATATGGTCTTACATGTAACTTCTTATACCCTTCCTTAAGTTGCCAAGGGAAGAGTTAGTTAATTGTTTATCTGCAAATAAGTTTAAGTTCTGTTGACATGCTTGGCATTATGTCATGCACGATGACATGTCCAGTCAATAGTTGATTGAGATAGGCTTCTTCATTCTTCAACCAGTCCAAACTCCAAACTAGAGTAATTTCTGGATAGTTTGAACTACTTTTAATATGTACATAGTGTGATGAGCATGACAGAAATCTCTAACCCATGGCCAGTTTGATAAAAATAAAATCTAGTTCCCATTCACAAGCTGATGAAGGGGGTATATATACATACTTAAATGTGTGTTTGTGTGTGCGTATCCAAGTCTTGACTTCAAAGTTTTCATGTAATGTATTGGTTAATGCTCTTTAAAGAAGGATCTCTGACATGGTCAGTTTTGCAAACATTTTCTGGTAGCCACATTTGTTTTATCATTCCAAAGAGGAGTGAATAAGTGCCCCAGTAAGCCCTTTTTGACCTATTTGTTTTGTCATATCTTAACTTCTGGATTTGATTGTGTTCACCATTACAGAATTTACGAATACTTGGCATATACTTTTTGGTTAGGTAAAAATGCACACCCACATGATCAAATGTTATTTAGGAGTCATTTTTTTCGTCTCACAACTTTAATGGCTTATAGCAAGATAACCATCTGATCCACTAGGAAAGAATACATGGGATAAAAAGGGGATTCCTGTTGTTTCACTACCAAGTATAGATATAGTTTCACTTTATATATAGGATTTCATTTAAAAGAATCCGTTCGTACTCTTCTGATTTGTATATTTGCATCTTAAAATTGTAGTTTAAGAGGTATTACCATTTGTATCATGTTTCCATTACTAGAGAGAATCTTTGAATGGTTACATGATATAAATTTATAATCTCAAATCATGGTTAGACACCAAGCATATAGAATTTGATTCTGTTCACTATTTAGTGACAATCTGATATTGCTTCAATCTTTGAAATTTTCAATTTAAGGTTTATATTGGGAAAACTGCCATGCATATAATTTATAAGGATCTCGCTCATTTCAATGTCTTTTAGTTTGTTGCTGATTTTTTGCATTTGAAATTATTTTGCCTTTGAACCTCCCCCTCCCACCTCCCACCTCCCACCTCCCACCCCAAAAGAAAAGAGTTGGGTCGGTGATGTTCATTCTGTATCGGTTTGATAGTTTGTTACATTTTAAATTTGAGGTTATTGTTTTATATGCTTTTTATTCATTGAAGGTGAACATGTAAAACTTGATTTATTTGGTTGATATCCATCTCAGACGCATCCTGATGCTTCATAACTGTGCCTCGACATTTTAGATTTGTCAAGCTTTTTGTGTAGACATTTACATGTTGTGATGCATGACATATATATAATTATAATAAATTGACAACCCAAATTGAAACCGATTTTGCACAGGTTTTCTCTTTATTTATGTTACCAGATCTTAGTGGTGATTAATTTACATAAAAGGAGTAAGTGGACATTCATTGGTCGGCACTAAGTCAGTGATATCGTGCCTACTGTAGGAGGTTTAGTGGCAAAAGACTCCCCTTTTTTGTTGCCAAAAGAGATAGGGACATGTTGGACTAATGGTTTTGCATAGAGCACAACATGAAAAACGTTTTCTAGAATATGAGGTGTGTAGGATGATATCATATACTAAATATCTTTCTAATCCTTGATGCCAAGTATATGTGACTACTGTATATCACTGCTCGGTGTATGGCTGACAAACTAGCTAGGAGCATCCAGTATCAAATTGGCAACTTAGTTATACGTAACATGCATTTCCTCCATTAATAATTCTCTGTGCACTAAACAGTTGTGCACAAACAGAGAAAAAGAGTACTTGGGCCCTACTATTTGGATTAATGATGATGTTTTTTACTTGGATCCACGTACAGTTTGTGCACAAATGTTAGTCCACATAGAAGTACTCTTCCTCCATAATCTTAGAACTAGTGGCAGAATGCATTAGTTAATTGGTAGGAAACGAATGCAAATATAGTTATAGAGGACTTTCATGCAACATGATTATGTCATGCTGGGGATGTAGGAAGATGACAAAAAATAAGGAAAAACAAAAAAACTTATTTAATCTCAGAATCCTACTGACATTAATAATGATGACCATCTAAGCTGAAGAAACATAAATCTATGTTGGAGGGAATCACAGTAAGATAGTAAGCGAATAACAGAGAGATGGATTTCCATCTCAGGTTTCAACTATTGAAGTTGGAATCCAAGTCATGATTCAACAACCAACTTTCTTGGTTATTTCCATCTCTTTTCATCACCTTGACTTCAAGGCTCTCCACAAAACTCTTGCTTTCTTTGTTTTGATGATGAAATTCTGTGAAACTGCCAGCTTAGCTTTTTTCTGTAAATCAAAGGCTCCACCAGTTTCCAATATATGCCTTGGCGTGTTATCATGTATAATTTTTAGTATTTAATTACCCTGAAGAACGGATTCAGTTCTTTAATTCTTCCATAACATTGATAATTAGAAAGGTGCCATTACCTCATTGGCTAAATTAAAAACCATTATCCTATTTATATTCCAAAAAGTGCTTTTGATAGTGCAATATCCTCTTTTTTTGGTTGGATATGGATATGTTAATTGGTTTAATAGGTGCTACGTACTCTTGTTTCATGTATATGTATCTCTCTCTCTACACACACACACACACACACACACACATATATATATATATATATATATATATATATCTTTGAATTACATGGCAATGATAGAATGCCATAGTTACACTTCATTGGTAAATGATAAAAAGAGGATACGTTGTCACCTACTGTAGAAGGAACCCTATAATCTTCTGATTCATAAAAGAATATTTTATTTTCCTTGTTAGTCAATACAAATAATGTATTAAATTGTTATCTTTTCGTCAATGCTGTTCACATGACTATGATCCAACAACCCATAACAGAAAATGGAGGCTCCACAAACCCTTGCTCATGGAAGAGAAACTCTAGGACATGTCAGATGCCATACAGTTGCCAACTCAATTAAATGACAGTTTTGCCACGTAGGATTCTATTCTAAATAACCACTTGATTAGTGGGATATAGGTAGTACTCTCAAGTATATATATAGAGACATATGTAATGTGGGTCTGCATGTCCATCTATATATTATTGTGAAAGCTGTCTCTAAGTTGGTAGCCTTATGGATTTTGTACTAAAGTTGATGGTTTTCCTTACTACAGCTTATTTTGCCTTGCTGTCTTTGTCTCCCGCTTCGGGAGCTAGACATGGTCAATTTCCCACTGATAAGACATTGAATTCCTTTGGTACTGATGATCTTGTGACTAACTTGCCTAGCCAGCCTAATATAGACTTCCGGCACTACGCTGGGTACATTACTGTGAATGAAATTAATGGACGGGCACTCTTCTACTGGTTCTACGAAGCATTGACTCTCCCTGATGATAAGCCCTTGGTGCTGTGGCTTAATGGAGGTAAGAGAATGATATTAACTTATCTTTAGTTTTCACTCTAAATTATGTTCCAAGTGATACTGGTTATGTTCAGTGAAATACTTGATGATTTCGGCTTGAGAAGAGCCATCTAAACTGTTGTTCTGTTTTAGTAGTTACACCTATGTACCCTGTTCATTACTCCATAGTCTCCATTATGCATGCTAACCTTTACAGGGTATTTGGATATGTTGTTCAGAGGAGGTTTTCCGAGTCTCATGATAATTTTATGATCACAGTGAATGATAAGGAGTTTGATTATATTTTTGGGAGGATATTATAGTACCTTTCAACAGCTTTTGTGGTGATTAGGACTCCTATAATAATCTTTTTGATCATGCCGAATTGCCCATATATATATATATATATATATATATATATATATATATCCAAAAGTATATAACTTGCCCTAGAAGTTTGTGTGTGTGTGTGAGAGAGAGAGAGAGAGAAAAAGAGAGGGAGAGAGAGAGTGAGGTGGGAGATTCCTTATAAACTTTTCATGCTGCAATCTCTTTAGACAGTTCTCCACATCAAACAAACAAAGCTTTTATATGTCCATTTTTTGTTGATTATATTCTCTCTCTCTCATTTGGGTGATAAGTGTTCATTGATTACGATTATATTCTGATTATCCCATTTCTTATTATTTGGTGGACATCAACTTTAGCCCATTCTCCATTCAGTTGAGGAATCGTAGTAGACCACTCAATTTGGTGCTTTGATTTCCTATTCTCCCATAAGTTGACAATAAACTATATTTTTCAGGTCCTGGGTGCTCTTCTGTGGGATATGGAGCAACACAAGAAATTGGACCTTTCATCGTGGACGCACATGCCCATGGCCTTAAATTTAATCCTTACTCGTGGAATAGAGGTATATTTCCCCATCCTACAGACAAGTATGTTTGCTGTGCATATGCTAATGATTACTTCATCAGTTCACTATGCCAACACTTGTTAAGAGAGAAGAAGTTTAATTATGTAGAGTGAATATTTTAGGTATGAGCATAATATATCTTTTCCTTTTATTGTGGACTGATGATGCAGAGGCCAATATGTTATTCCTGGAATCTCCAGTAGGTGTCGGTTATTCATACTCAAATACAACTAGTGATTATGATAAAATTGGAGATGAATTTACTGGTGAGTTATATCCATCTTACTAAAACTATGCTAATAACTGACAATATTATATATATATATATATATATATATATATATATATATATCTTTGTCCTTCAAAAAGGTTTGATTTTCTCCTATATATATATATATATATATATATATTATTTTGGTCCTTCATTCTTTTTCTCATTATTTTGGGTTAAGTTTCTTTCATATATGGAATATATTACTATCATATTGGATAGTAAGAGGTTTCTGAATCTAATTATTCTTCATTGGTTTCTGCTCTGTGGACTATTGCATCAGCAAATGATGCTTACGCTTTCCTCCATAATTGGTTCCTGAAATTCCCATCTTATAGAACACGGACTTTTTACATTGCAGGCGAAAGCTATGCAGGTAGTTCACGTACGTTCATGTAAAGTCCATTTTAAATTGAAATCCTCATATATACTTATACCCTTACGCTTGACAGGAAAATATGTTCCAGAACTGGCAGGCC
This sequence comes from Panax ginseng, assembly GCA_020205605.1. NCBI lineage: Eukaryota > Viridiplantae > Streptophyta > Magnoliopsida > Apiales > Araliaceae > Panax > Panax ginseng. Next base: position 9,230,785 of record CM035139.1, read on the forward strand.
TCATCCAGGACAAAAACAAGGATTCTTCCCTACATATTAATCTGAGGGGAATACTGGTAAGGTCTATGGAAAATCATAAGCCTATTAAAACCACAGTAATTAATGATAGGCTCATGTTCAAGTAGCTCAGCACATATCAGCTAGCTCAATCTTTTTTAAATTTTTTTTTTTTACTTTCTGTATCATATTTTTCTAAATATCTTCTAATTTATATAGTCTTAGCTCTAGTGGTACCCCTATCATCTCCAAACAGAGAGGAGAGAGAGGTGCGGGAATAGAATCCGGTCTTGGACTTATGGAGAGCATATTATCTTGTTGAGGATATCTCCATAGCCTATGGGTCTACTTGTGTAGGGTTGAGGTTAGGTTGAATTCCCCCCTCATCCACCTTAATAAAAATAAAAAAATTAAATTAAATATAGTCTTAGCAATTTAAATTGCATAAAATGGAAGTATTGAATGCCTTACATTTGTCCAAGTGCAGCTGGGTAACCCTGAAACATGTGATGCTGAAGACTGGAAAGGTATTTTGGATTATGCTTGGAGTCATGCTGTAGTATCAGATGAAACTCATAAAACTATCAGAGAATCGTGTGATTTCTACAGCAACGACACTTGGAGCAATGACTGCATTCAAGCTGTTGATGAAGTATACAAACAGTACAACGAGATAGATATGTACAGTCTCTACACCTCAGTCTGTATTGACAATTCAGCAGGTCCGGAAGACAAATCAGTGCAAGTTATGCTCAAGAAGAGCACATCTAAGATGGTGAGTTTTTATTAATATATTTTTGCTAGTGGATCGCTACTCTAAGGACCACTCCGAGTGGGTTGATTAATCCGAAAATTGTAGAAAGACAATGAAAAATAAAGTGGGAGTTATTTTTTAAATATCATTCTATCCAACATAACGGGTTTACCACTTGTACATTATTCTTCCTCCCTTCCAAATATAAGATCACTTGCCTAGTATAAGTCAGTGAATTCTTGGACTGATGAAATGGCTTTGTTGTTTGAGATCTATTTTAAGACTAAAGAACCTCTAGATATTGAATTGAAGGAAATATTATAAACATCAACAATGAAGAGGGAACCTTTATGTTATTTACTGAAATCAACATGTTAGTAATTATTGATAATGCATATCAGATGCCACGGATCATGGGTGGTTATGATCCATGCCTTGATAAGTATGCGGCAACTTATTACAACAGAGCTGATGTTCAGAAAGCACTCCATGTTAGTGACGGTCTCGTCCTCAAGAACTGGAGCATCTGCAAGTAAGATTTATGTTGTTCTTATTCATTTGACCATGTTCATACGCATAATGCCGCATAAGTTTAAGTAATTTGTCATGTCATACCAAGGATTTGCAAACAAGGATATATGGTCTTCTTGAAGCTAATAACTTTTCTATGCAGTATGGATATTTATCATGGCTGGAAAGATTCAAAGGAATCTGTTCTTCCTATATACAAGGAGCTTATAGCTGCAGGACTTAGGATATGGGTGTATAGGTAAATATTTCCTAATCACACATGAGTTTTCTAAATATTTTTAGCTCTAAAAAGTTTGTGTTCCCTCTTTTGAATTTGTGGTTTTTGTGGTTCAGTGGAGATACTGATGGAAGAGTCCCTGTATTATCCACAAGATACAGCTTAAGCTCTCTAGGGCTGCCCATCACTAGGGCATGGAGGCCATGGTACCACCAGAAACAGGTACGTACTATTAATATGCATTAGCACATTTTATTATAGAATTGAAGCACTCGTTTTGATCAATCAAGAATTTGCAGATATTTTGGATGTGATATTTTGTTTATAATTAATTTTGGAAATGGTGAGGGCATGCAACCAACTCATTACTCATATACATACAACACACAAGCCCGCGCCAACTTTGTATTGGATTATTTGCAGGTTGGTGGTTGGATTCAAGAATACGAGGGGCTTAGTTTTGCAACATTCAGAGGAGCTGGCCATGCAGTGCCCCTTTTTAAACCAAGCGAGTCACTCGCATTCTTCACATCCTTCCTTAAGGGGGAATCCCCACCTTTTCAACGCTAACTCTAAAAGATTTTGCTCTTACTACGTACTATTACAATTAATGTAGTTTTGTGAAATGAATGTTTTGGGTTTGTTTGTACCAAGTTAGATACTTTCTCCTGCCGAGAAAAAGGAGAAATGAAATGTTAAATTTCCGCTTCCTTTTGGCGCTGGTGGTTAAGTTCAGCATTGTTGCTTACTCTGTTATGAATTCTACTGTTCAATGTCTGTGTATATACATGTGCAAAAGCAGTGACATATTCTGCTACTCAATGTTGCTTATGCATTAAGTTGTCAATTGCTATTTTATCATGCTCTCTAGAGTCCAGATTATTTATTTTGATTTCTGGGCTTGTACAAGACAGGTCAAACACATTTTTTTCCAAATTTGAATATTTCATGGTAATAAGCCTTAATATTTTTTAAAAATATCCAAAAGTTTGTCTCATCGACACAATAAAATCCAGTATTTCCACCCCCCCCCCTTCTTTTCATTGGATTAAAGTTACTAAATGATCTTCTTAAAACCAGCTTCTTAAGACCCACCAAAGGATCTGAAACAAACAATAAGTAATTGGACTGCTTGCCAGTCATAATATTGTTTGTACTCCTAGCTTGTAGTCGCGTTACTGGTTGGGCTGCTGTAAGTATATCATCTAAGTTCATTATTTGTTAAACCAAAAGGTCAATGACCACCACAAGTCTCGTTAATTGTTAAAAGATACACTTTCCGTCCTATATATATATATATATATATATATATATATATATATATATATATATATATATATATATATATGTATGTATATTTTAAACCAATATTATTTTTTAAAAAATATTTTAAATTCAAAGACAGAGATTATTTTAATTAATATAATAATGAAGATAGTAAACTAACTAACTAATAAATTAAATACTAAATAGAGATTTTAAAATAAAGGTCGCATAGGGCCTGTTTGATAAAATTAAATAAAAAATATATAAAAGAATCTGAATAAACATAATGGAGTAGAAGATCAATGAAATAATATGTTTGATAATTGTTTGTCTAAAACATCCGAATTCATGATGGGTTGTTATGAACAAATTAAATTTATTATGTAATTATAAATAAATATTATTAACTATGAAAATTAAATATATACTTTTGAACAATCTTTGATAGAGTATACTATTGGTAATATAATGTTAGGAATAAAACATTAAAAAATATTAATAATATTCTATAGTATATAAAATAACAAAAGACCGGAACAACATTCATTAAATTAGGTATTGACCAATTTGTTAAAGGATTTGTTTACAATAGTAAATAAGATGAATATTGAATGTAAATTTTAATAGTCTATGAGAGTACGTAAGTAAAAATATTATTCAACATTAGTATTTCTTATTTATTCAGTCATAATTTTTTGGAAGAATCATTCAGACACATTTAAAATTTAAAAATTATTAAGCAAACGAGTTGAATGATTTATTTGGTCATTTTCAAACCCATTTAAAATAAATAAACAACACCTTAAAGGTTAAAAGTTGTAGGTGAAAGAGCATCCTTTGATAGAGACAATGATTATCAGAAAGTGATTTTCAACCACTTAATTTAATCCAAAATTAAGCGCTATTGAGTACCTGCCTATTTTTGGAAAGATTTGTTTTTATCTTTCTTCGCAATGGGAAGTAATTGGTGGACTAAATTCATGTGCTTAATTTATGGAGTAAATATTTTTCCTCTTTATAAGTAAAATGGTCCCATTGTGACCGTGCCAAATCGTTGCTTAGCATGGATTATGCTTTCTCAAGTCTCATCAAATTTACCATAATACAAATACATTGACACCTTGTATTTTTTATATATTACTGTTAATGCCAAGATCTTCTATCACGTCTCAATCACGTAAGACGTCTTGATCCTACACACTAAACACAGTTAACACCAAAAGTTTAATTGACTTGATGGCGGAAGATAACTTCTGCATGAGAGTCAATCTGAGCGATCACAAAGGTTAACAATGGAGAATAAAATATCTAGTGTATTAAGAGAGAGAAAAGATCAGTTGTATATGCGTCCCGTTTTCTTGAAGACTCCCTTACTATATTATACTCTCGGACCGGGCCATCGTGCCACCAACTAAATGGAATCTGACATCCCCCCACTCCTCGGTGATCTCTGATCGACCGCATGCAGGTGTCACCTTTTTTCCTACATGTTTATATCGTCGCCACGTATTATAATCTCATCCACATTAATGATCTGCAGACTTTCTAGTCAACAGCCTTCTCTTTTCATCATTACAAGTCAAAGTAATAGATATTTAATATCTAATGGGTCAATCCAATGATCCGACCCGGTTTTATAAAGACTTAACATAAATAAGATAGTGGCTAGGCCCAATAACATTGAGACCCAATAGTGGAGACCCAATGGACTAATTAAATAAGTAGGCCCAATCCATCCTAAATTATATATTAAATATCATGACCTAACATTTCCCTAGTTTTTATTAAATAGAATATTAATAGAAAACTATAAGCGATCCATGATATTATAGGAGTGATAGGGTTGAAATAAATCCAAACCGAAATTTGTCAAAGCCCAATGGGTGAAGGATAAAAAATGAAAAGATGGACTAAAAATCTAAGTACAATTGAAAGGCCCAATATCTAAGTGCTTGAGACTTAACACTGACGCCACCCTTTGAATTCGTGATTATGATCATCAATTAAATGTGCCGCCCCGTATGCAGTATATCACAATCGATTATAAAGAAAAAACTTTACCAAAATTGGCGGTTTATTTGTCGATTTGAAATTCGAGACGACTCTCGGGCTCTCGATCTTCCTCTTTCGGATTTTTTTCTTCTCTGCAATTGATAACAATAGCTTCCCAAGATTACGCACTGACAAGGCTCGCCTCTTCTGGTAACACCGATTAATGTCGTTCCACCAAATCCAAGCCCCAACAAAGAAGCCTCAAGTTCCAATCCCAAAGGTGCGAAAACTAGCAAGAACCCACCTCCAAAAACCCCCCCAACTCCCTCTGAATTCTATAGGAGTACAGAACGCTTCTCTCATGCCAACACCCCCTCTACTATTACTGAAATTTATCTGAAAAGGATTTGAAGTCGATATCATATCCCGGATACCCATATAGTTAGAGTCCCTAGATCCGGTGAGAGAATGTACCAATAGCCAGAAGGTTGGATGGCCGTTCCTGTGACCATCCTTGAGAAGGGGGTTCGATTCCCCCTTCATATCTTTTTGGTAACCCTTTTAGGGTTTATCAGTGTTGGGCTCTCCCAATTGGTACCGAGCTCCTATATTCACATCCTCGCCTTCATTGCATTCTGTCATGAAATGGGTGTCGAACCAACCCTTGATTTTTTCTTTACCGTTTACAAGATAGGTCAATCTTGGGAGAAAGGGTTCAAAGCTCTGAGCAAGCAACCACCGAAGACAGGTGAAAAATTTGATAGGCGCTCTTTAGTAAACACTCCTTCGAGTAACAGGGGATGGCACGAAAAATGGTTTTTCATTAAGAGGCCGAAAATTGCATCCTTGCTGAATTGGGTTACACACGAAAAAGTTTCTGCTGACTTCGGAGATATCTCAGAAGAAAGAGAAAATGAAATGGTAGAGCTCTTCGAGAATTTCCCCTCGAAGGAATGGAATTATTTACTTTTTACCAAGCAAGCATGGCTATACGACCATAACTGTAAGAATTGATCTGTCTTATGTGTACAAATATTTAGAAATTCATGTAATATAAATTACGATGCGGATTTGCTTTTACTTTTTTGCAAGATATCTTTGATAGAGACAAACTCTTCGGAGATAAAGGATTTTGAAGATTTCCTGTCGGGAAAATCTTTGGAAGCTGCTGAGACTCCGATGATAGAAGCTACCCCCGAAGAAAATCCAACTGTTGAGACACCCATCATTGACCCTCACGGAGATGAGCCGGAAGCTGATGACCTTCCTCCACCCGAGGAAGCCATTCAACCACGCCGGAAGAAGAGGGCCATTCGAAAACTTCGATCGATTCCCACATCTACAAATCCTGAACATGTCGTTGAACCTGAACCGGACACCAATCCTACACCTGCTCGAGGAAGTCTACTTGATCTGGCAGTAGACGATAGGAAAAGACTTCTTCGAGTCAAGAAACTGAAGACCAAGGTCACTCCCCTGACTACCGAGGATCTTAGAGTGCCTTCATCGTTAATCAATCCGCCTTTTGTGCCCCCTATAGAAATACAAGTTTCTGACAGCGATGAGCAGATCGAAATTGTTTCAGCATTATCCAGAAAAAGAAAGCATCCTTCTGATAGCCACCCGAGTGCAGCGTCTGCTCCATCACCACCTTGCAACCCCACTCCAGTCCGATCTCCTTCCCCCAAGAATATATATATGGATCCTTCACCCACTCGTGACCAAAACATGCCTTCTCCCCCAAGGCCTTCAACCCACAAGTTTCAAAATGATGCAATGGGGTCTCCGACATTATGGCCTCGGTTTAATGCCAATTTCCCGTTCCATCTCTTTGAAGCTTTCGTTCGGGAAACTGACGATCACCGATTCGGTAATAGTACGATCGGGGATTTGGTTGACGAGGGCATAAGCTACTTGGCGAAGGTAATTGATTGTTTTTTTTTAACTTTATACACTTTTATCTCTGCTTAAGTGTCTGAAATTGATTGAATCTTTGTTTGAAAAAATGCTGTGCAAATTTATTTTTGGGTGTTTACGCCCCAGACACGTGTCAATGCCGAGTAGAAGAGAGAGGCCATGAGGAATGAAAACAATATGTTGAAGTCGGCGTTGGCTGGGAGAAAATTCAACACGATGACGGTGTTCTTCATACCAACGAAGGTCTTAGGAAGGAATTGGCTCAAGCTAAAGAGGATCTCAAGGTTTTAATGACGAATCAAGTCGACTCGAGAGGAGGAAATTTGAAAGCTGACAAGGGCTAGTCAACAGGACATGACGACTATGAATGCCGACCTTGTTGAGAAAAATGAGGTTCTGAAGACCAAAAATGAAGAACTCATCACAGCCAACCGAAGCTTGGCAATGCAAATTGATGAAGTTCAGACGAAGGCCCAAGATGACAAGGAAGCACACCTGGACAAACGTCGAAAGCTTCACGATAAACTGAAGGCTTTGAAGGAGTTGGTCCCTCCTTTGACTGATGACCTCCGTAAGCAAATTCAAGAAGAATATCGGAAATCTGATGAACTGAATACCGAAATCCTGAAGGTATATTCTGAAGGTTACGACGTTTGCAGAGGTCGGGACAAGGAGAAGCTAATTGCAGCTCAACTAGATCCAGCCCTTCTTGATTCTAAGGACGAAGGTGGTGCTTGAATAGGACCTTACCGCTTTTTAATGTTAGAAGTTTTGTAAAGAATTTTTGTTTTTGTTTTCTGGTTATATGAACTCGTTTTAATATTAATGACATGTTTGTTATTATGACTTCTGCATAGTTCGTTTCTTGTCAATAATTCAGCATTAATGATCTTGAATGTACTTAACTTAGATTATAAATCAGGTAAGGCATATAACAGTTAAGTTAAGAGATGGTGTGAACTGAATTCAATGAAGTGAGCTGAATGAACCGAACTCAACACTTGAACAAAATAAAGTAATGCATACTTATCGTTTCTGAAGTGTGAGACAGGTCATGTATAAGGTGAATTTGGCTGATCCTCCTTGCACCATCGGGATCTTGTTTACCACTCAGGGTAAAACAAGTATATAAGGACATTTGTCTACCATGCGGGGTATAACAAAGATATAAGGACATTGGAATTTGTTTACCACACGGGGTGAAACAAATTCATAAAGACACTCCTGACAAAAAGGCTACCATCGAATGGTCAGCGAGTCCGACCATACCTCCTTACTTCAGTGCATATTGATTTACCACTCGCGGTAAAAATAATATTAAAACGACCATGGAATTTGTCTACCACGCAGGGTATAACAAATCCATAAGGACACTCCTGTCGATAAGGCTACCATCGAATGGTCAGCGAGTCCACCCCGTCCTCCTTACACCGATGAAGTTTGCCTACCTCGAAGGGCCTGACAAATTCATAAGGACCACCTGCTAAAAAGGTTACCATCGAATGGTCGTGAGTCCCCCGTCCTCCTTACACCATTGTGAACTTAGGACCAATAGGAAGAAGATCAATTGTGAAAAAGTGAAACTTTTATTGATGATGAACCACCATTTCTGAGACTTAGATAAATGACTCGATCTCTATTGAAAGTATTTAGAAGTGCGCCAACATGCCAAGTGTTCTTAATCTCGGATCCGTCCAATGCCTTTAACCGATAAGTCCCGAGCTTCGGTACTTCAATTACTTCATACGGCCCTTCCCAGTTTGGCATCAGCTTTCCCATGTTCTGAGGCGTAGACACTTCGACTTTGCTGAGGACAAAATCTCCCACTTTAAATCTACGAAGTTTAACCCTTTTGTTGTAATGTTTGGCTACCCTCCGTTGGTAGGCTGCTAACTTGATCAAAGCCACCTCTCTGACTTCTTCCAACAGATCCAAGTTGACCTTCAGTCCTTCATTGTTGTAGATATCTTTGAACTGACTAACCCGAAGACTCGGAGATCCAATCTCAACTGGGACTAAGGCATCGGTACCATAGGCCAATCTGAAAGGTGAATCCCCTGTGGTAGTCCTCGGTGTAGTCCGATAAGCCCATAACACGCTGAGCAGCTCCTCTGGCCATCTTCCTTTAGCTCCATCCAGTCTGCGCTTGATCCCATTCAACAGCGTTCTGTTGGTCACTTCAACTTGCCCATTCGACTGTGGATGAGCCATCGAAGTCTTCTTGTGCTGAACTCCAAGCTCTTTCAGAAATCCTTCAAACTTCGTTCCCATGAACTGGCATCCATTGTCCGATATCACCACTTTAGGAATTTCAAAATGAAACACTACAGATTCCTTCATGAACTTCAAGCACTCTTGCTCCGTTATCAACCGAAGTGGCTTCGCTTCTATCCATTTGGTCATATAATCGATAGCAACTATGACAAAACTGACCTGACCTTTAGCTTTCGGCAACGGACCCAGTATATCTACCCCCAGACAGCAAAGGGTATAGGAGATAAGATCGAGTATAGCTCTTCTGGTGGCTGATGTGGGATCGAACTGTTGAGCTGGCACTTCTCACACTTCTTCACATACTCGGTAGCTTCCTTGAAGATCGTAGGCCAGTAGTACCCCTGCCGAAGTACTTTGTAGGCCAATGACTTAACAGCCATATGGTCATCGCAAATACCCTCGTGAACCTCCCGAAGAGCATACTCAGTCTCAGACGGAACCAGACACTTCAACAATGGTGACGAAAATGCCCTTCGATAAAGATCCACATCAATAAGAACGAAGTTGGCACTCTTGTACTTGATTTTTTTTGCCAACATCTGATCCGAAGGAAGGACGCCATCTGTCAGATATTCAATGTAGGGAGTCATACAATAGTTAGAGCGTTCAATGCACATCACTACTTCATGCTGGATACTCAACTGCTGCAGAACCTCCAAATAAACTGACCCATTGAAAACATCGGCATCCGTAGTGGACAGCTTCGACAATGCATCGACAATGGAATTGTCGTTATACTCTATACCCTGAAACTCGTAGGAGACGAAAAATAAAAATCGGATCTTTTAACTCGCCAAATACTTGATCATTCTCGCCCCAAGAGCTTCATAATCTCCACGATACTTGTTTGACGACAAAGAGAGTCATCGTAAATGATCGAACACGAAATTCTAGACTCTTCGCCGATCGAACTCCTGCATAGCTCGCTTCTTGCCATTACTTTCGGCCTCATTGTTTGTTGCTCTGAACCAAAATCTGATGGCCTGTTGTACCTTGAATCCCTCCGGACTTGTCAAAATAATCCTTACCCCACTGATATCTGCAGTAGCAGACCCATCTGCATACAAAGTCCATGAATTCTGACTGTGTTGAAGAATTGCAACTGCTCGATCGGACATCTCGAAACGGCATTTCGATGATCCGCCCGGGCGAACGAAAGCATTCCACCATGAAATCGGCGAGGCTTGACCTTTGATAGCGATTCGAGAATGATATTGATAATAAATTGAGATAATTCCATTGTCCAAATTTGTTAATCTCCCGAAACTTCCGGCTTGCTCATCACCTTCTTGCGGTTGGTCCGTGTGGCGAGGCCGAGAGCCAACCTTGAAAATATTATTCGAAGCTTTCATTAGCAATTATCAAAGCAAAGACAATTTTTTTAATATTTAGGTACCTGGTTTCAGCATCTCTTAGGACATGGCTGACATAATAAACCGGATGCTGCTTTTTCCTTGTCTCCCGAACCAAGACGGCCCCCACTGCCAACAAACTAGCTGCCAGATATAAGTACAAGGTCTCAGCAGGAGCAGGCTTCACCAATAAAGGAGCCGAAGATAAATGCGTCTTTATTCCCTGAAAGGCGTCTTCACACTCCGAAGTCTACTCAAACGTCTTCGCATTCTTCGGTCCCTTCAACGTACTGAAGAACGGCAAACATTGCTCTGCTGACTTGGACATGAATCTCCTTAAAGCTGCAATCCTCCCGGTCAGATGCTGAACATCTTTGAATGACTGAGGAGTCTCCATATTCAAGATGGCCTGGATCTTCTCTGGGTTGGCCTCAATTCCCCTCTGACTGACTAGATAGCCCAGAAATTTACCAGCACCGAGTCTAAAGGTGCACTTCATCGGATTGAGCCTTAATTTGTTATGACAGACTGTCTGAAAGCATTCCTCCAGATCATCCAGATGCTTTTGGACAAGCATGCTCTTCACAATCATATCATCCACGTATACCTCTATATTCCTTCTGAGCTACTTCTGGAAGATAAAGTTCATCATTCTTTGATAAGTGGATCCAACATTGATTAAGCCAAATGTCATCTTCTTGTAGGCGTACACCGAACGGTGTGTGATAAAGGCTGTCTTCGGAATGTCCTCTTTGTACATGGAGATTTGATGATAACCTGAAAAAGCATTCATAAAGCTTAGTAATGCATACCCCGAAGTGGCATCGATGAGCTGATCAATATGGGGTAGAGGATAGAAGTCCTTCGGACAAGCTTTATTCAGGTCCGTGTAGTCGATGCAAACCCGCCATTTTCCATTCTGCTTCTGCACCAACACTACATTAGCCATCCACTCGGGATAGTCGATCTCAAAGATGAAGTCAGCAGCTATCAGCTTGGCAATCTCTTCATCAATGATCTGATCTTCTGACGCTCAGGTGCAAAGATCCGTCTTTTTTGTCTAACTGGCTTTTTTGATGGATTCACATCCAGTTGATGTTCGGCAATCTTTCGGCTGATTCCAGGCATGTCTTGTGGCTCCCATGCAAAAATATCCGAATAGCAGCGAAGAAGTTCCATGAGGTTTGTCCGGAGAGGTTCCAGCAAACCCAAACCAATCTTCACTGTTTGTCCTTTTTCCCAAGGACAAGCTCAATCTCTCTGTCTCTCTCTTGGGAATGACCAATGGCTTCAAGCGCTTTCGGTGAATGGCTTGATCTCTATCGTCATGGTTCTGCTTTTGCTTTTGCTTCTTGACCCTACTACAAAGGCAATCACGAAATTCCTATAACATCATTTGGCGGTCTAAGTCCCCGCTACCTCTCCAACTCCATGGGTAGTGGGGAACTTGATTTTAAAATGAGGGATGGAAGTCCTTTGCTTGGAGAAGCGATCAAGGTAGTCGTCCCGATTATAGTGTTGTAAGTAGAATCTACATGCACAACATAAAATTTACATGTTATTTCTACTGTTGTGGAGCGATGTCTGAAGATGATCGGTAGCTCAATAGTTCCGCCACTTTATTTGGATCTTTCTTTGAAGCCGTATAGGGGGAGCCTCTTTGTCAACCTCCATCTTTCGCCCATCAAGATGCATCTTCGATAAGCATGGGCATACAGAATATCCTGAAGACCCGTTGTCTATCATCATTCGCCCATATCTCAAGAACCCACTTGTCTTTGTGATCACCAATGCTCCTTCATGGGGGTTCGATGGGATCCGAAGGATAATCTCATCATCGAAGAATATAAGCGTCCTTGAAAGCGGTCTATCGATCTTGGGGAACACCACGCCACTGGACATGGCCCGAATCCGGATACCCTCCTCTTCTTCCCCACACAGCCCTTCCTGTTGTCCCACCGGTTATTACATCAACGACGTGCCTTGGTGGTGGTGTTGGAGCAGTTTGGACGGATGGAACCATTTGAATCGTCTGAATAGTACGGTCAACATTCTGTTGATCTTGTTGGTCCCTCTCGGCCACATATTGAACCAGCAAACCGCTTTGAACCTTCCTCTTCATAAAATCTTTCAAATTGCAACTTTTCATTAGTGTAATGCGTGACTGCGACTTGATGATAACCACAATATTTTCGAGCATTGCCTTGTCCTGACTTATAGTTATCACGAGGTGGTTCAAAGAACGGTTGGCCCTTGATATGATCCAAAATCACCGACCTATCTGTATTCAGTTTGGTGTAAACCTTGTTCACCTTTGGGGTGGGAACAGGTGGACGACTACTCCCTTGTCGCCATGAGTTGTTATACTTCTTCGAGCTGCCCTCCGGCCGATCATTATACCCCCCCACCTTTTTCTGATCGCCTTCAGCCTTAGAAATGTCTGCCTCTTTCATCCTATCCAAAGAAGGACGTTTCAAGCTATTCATAGCCTCCTCCACCACAATGTAGCCTTCTTCTTTGTCAAAAGCTTCGGTCAAGCTCTTCGGATGGTGAAACATCAACTTCTTCACCAACTTTTCGGACTTCACCAGATCTAGCCCGTTCTGAAATAACCCGACAGCTTGAAGATCATTGAGGTCTGCCACCTGACCAACTGCTTCCTTGAACCTCTTCACATACTGACCCAAGGACTCATTGGTGAATTATCGAACATGTGCTAAAGAACCTGTGGGCTTTCCTCTTCTTCGGTTGCTCCCGAAACAAGTATGGAATTTATCACACAGCTCGGACCATGATGAGACCGAGTCTGCAGGTAGAGTCCCCATCCACTGCCTTGCATCCTTCCTTAACGTTGTGACAAACGTATGGCACTTGACAGCATCGGTGAAATCATAATAATCCATCAGCCGGTCAAACGCCTGGCTATGGTCATAAGGGTCTCCAGACCTGTTATAACTCTCCATATGAGGCAACTTCTTGGTGGTGTCTGCCTTTTTCTTAAGAATATCCGAGGAAAAAGGAGACGCCTTCTTTCCCGGAGTATCTTTCACCTGTTGAACCTCAGCTAACTATTTTCGGAGCTCCTTCAACTCCTTCACCAAGAAATCTACGCCTTCTGGTTTGGAGGACACTTCTTTCTCTGGTGATTCTTTCCTCTTCTGAATGGACCGTCCCCCTCTATCAGAAACCACTGCCTTTGATGGGCTTCTGGACTTACTTCGGTGCGTGGCCCTGTCATCGCGGTGAGAGTGCTCATGACGCTGCTCTCCCTTTCTACTCTATGGCACGATCTCCCTCGACCTACTCCTCTGTTTGCCACCATCTCGACCTCGAGAACCAATGACAATAAGTGCCCTCTTCGATGCCTCAGGAGTTCTGCTCCTCGATCTCCTTCGGTCACGAGAACGGCCTTGAGACACATGCACAGAATGCTCCGATTCCTTCCCCTCTCGCCGTTGTACCTCCTTATGCCTGCTACGCCTCTCGGACTGGACATAAGTAGACGCCTCATTTTTCAGATCGGCCATCCGAAGCATCTGCACATCTATATCTTCCCTCTGCTTCAGAAGGACCTCTAAAGCTTTATCTACGTCTTCTGCCATCTTCGCCAACTTGGCAGCTTTGTCATCCCGACCACTTCGGTGGTGAGTTTTAGGTGGAGAACCCTCCACCTGCCTCCGATCCTGATCTCGGTCTTTATCATCAGCAAACACCAACCTCCGCCTGGCTCCACCATGAGCTCTCGAACGAGAACTCTTGGAAACACGTTTGGAAGTAGTGCTCTCATTCTCATGAGCACTCTTTGAAGGACCTAGACGATCCTTAACAGAAATGTGTTGGACGAGACGAGTTTCACAGCCTTCTACCGTACATCCTTCCAAATGTATCTCTACTCTCCTCCTCACCATCTTAGAAGTAGAATAAATGGAAACTTGTGATTGAAAACTCAATGACACTAGAATCGCGCCTCCTTCTAGCGGCTTAATGTTAACGCCAAGATCTTTCGTCACGTCCCAATCACGTAAGACGCCCCGATCCTCGCAGACACTAAACACGGTCAACACTAAAGGCAGCGACAACCCGACCGTTTGGGGATAAGCTTCAAGCGTGAGAGTCAATCAAAGCGATCACGAGGTTAACAATGGAAGATAAAATATCTAGTGTATTGAGAGAGAGAAAAGATCATTTATATATCGTCCCATTTTCAAGACTCTCTGCATATGTTATACTCTCGGATCCGGGCCATCGTGCACACCAATCACCGTCGAGATCACTTCTACTCCTTAGTGATCTCTCGCCGATCGCATTTGCAGTGCGCCACCTTTTTTCCTACATTGTTTATGTGGTAAATTATAATTCCATCCACATTAATGATTTGCAGACTTTCTAGTCAACAGCCTTCCCTTTTCATCATTACAAGTCAAAGTAATAGATATTTAATATCTAATGGGTCAATCCAATGATCCGACCTGGTTTTATAAAGACTTAACATAAATAAGATAGTGACTAGGCCCAATAACATTGAGACCCAATAGTGGAGACCCAATGGACTAATTAAATAAGTAGACCCCATCCATCCGGCCCAATATATAAAATATCATGACCCAACAATTACAAATTACAATACTATTTCTTAGAAAATAATATTTAAATAATGACTCACTAGATGATCTATATATATATATATATATATATATATATATATATATATATAGTCATGCTTTTGACTTAATTTATTTTATAATTTATTGATGTGGCATATATTCCAACTATGCATATTAATGAACAAATTATTTTAATATAGTCTTCGATCACACATAAAAACTGATGTAGAATATGCTACATTAGCAAATTATAAAATAATTGTAGAATAAATTGTCTCTAGCATTATTTACACACGCACACACACACACACACACACACACATATATATATATATATATATATATATATATATAAATACTTATTATGGAAAGTATGTTTTAAATTTGAGAAATGCAGAGGAAAAGAAAGTAAAATAAATACAAAAAGGAAAATCAAGAATATTAAATCTAATTATTTATACTCTAGAAACTCTAATATCATCAACAATATTAAAAAGTAGTCCAATAAAATTTTAAATTTCATTCATTTTTCTCTTTTTCTCCACTTGTTCAAGTTCCAAACGTATTTTAAATGGAGAAAGAAATATTTTCAATCATGAATTAAAGAAAAAACATGTGCGCGTGCGCGTGCACGTGCGCACACCCACACACACATATATATATATATAGATATATAGATATAGAGAGTAGTAATTCATAATATGTACTTGTTATAGATTCTTATAGAACATACGTCATTTTATACCATTAATGAAAATAAAAAGGAACGATCATTATTAAAAATTGAAAATTGACATCCGCTACTAATAATAGTAGACGACGATACTATTTTTAGCGTCATTCACTATAATTAGTAGCGGACAACCCTCATCATCCGCTACTAATAGTAACGGGTGTAAATTAATTTTAACCGTTAACTTCTATATTGAACGATAGAAATTATGTATGTCTATTTTTGCATGTTACGAATCATTCCTTATATATATATATAAAGAGAGTAAGCGTCTTAGACACACAAATTTATATGTGTTCTATTATTTTAAGAATTTTTATTAATGATAGTACTTTTGACACTTTACTATTTTGACATTTCATCATTTTATTAATTAAAATTACGTGGTATTAAATATAGAATACACATAAACTTTAAAACTTGTGTGTTTAAGATGCATATATATGCATATATATATATATATATATATATATATATATATATATATATGTATATATGGAAAAAATGAAAAGTTGGATAATGACATGCAATGATGCAAATGAAGTGATGGTTTGGGTTTAAGTCGGGCATAGAGCGAATAATAGATTAACACATATGGCTTGATATGAAACAAAATAAGAATGGGGGGAGAATTAGGATTAGTGCTTAACTGGAGTATTTAATTTACAATTAAAGATAAAAATAGCTTTCACTGAATTAAAAGCCATGTTCTCGTTTTGACAATTGAAAACCAAGTTAGTGCTAAAATCATAAGAAATAATCGATCTGGCAAGGACTAATGTTACGTCAGTAGAGGAAAATAAGGACCTAACTAGCTCTCTCTTAGCTGTTAAGTTATATACATGTACACATTTTCTCTCTATGTATAATAATAGTATTTCTTATTGACTTCAAAGCATATATATATTATATATACACAGCGGATTTGGTCCAGAAGTCCGGATTAGAGTAAAATATATATTAATTTTTTTTTTCTTGTTTTTTTGCTTTTTTTTTAAAAAACAACTAAAAATAAATAAAATTATGGAACTGAAATATTTTCATAATACAATATTTTGGGCGTGATTTGGATACCTATACCAAAAAATATATGTACAGTTTGCACAGACTGTACAGATATATTTTGTTATATGTATCCAAATCATACCCAAAATACTGTATTATGTAAAAAATTTAGTTCCATAATTATTTATTTATTTTTTTTAGTTGTTTTTTAAAAAAAAAAAAATCTGCATTTTAAGAAAATATAGGAGTACGGATAGAAACCGGACTATATATATATATATATATATATATATATATATATATAATATTCAATTCAGAGTAATTAATTAATTGATTATTCCAAAGATCGATGCTCTCAATATCTGCCTAATTTGGATATTATTGCTTATTTAATTAAGCCACTTTTTTAGAATATAATGGTAGTCTGTATCTGGTTTAATTAATTTCTCTACCATTATTTGGAATTGAAAATCTTTAATTCTTTGATCTTTTCTTGTTAATTTATACAGATATTTTAGTTCAGCTGACCATATTTTAGCCCTTGAACCATGAAGACTGAACACGGCAGTTTCCTAAGTTTTTGAGCTTACTTAAAGCAGATAACAAAAAAAATAGGTGCTTTTGTGAATTCACTATTAAGACAAAGATAAAAAAGGAAGAAACTTTTTCCGAAACAAAAGAAAGATCAATCTGAAAAGAATATCAAATATAATAACCGACTATTTTAATATTTCCAAAGCATCATTTAAATATCACATTATCACTAAGTCAAAAAAGTAATTACGAAATAGGGCCTCCTTTATTAAGAGTCTAACACTACTCCCAAACAATTAAAAAAACCCAAAAAACTGAATCTGATGATGAACCTCAGGTACATAATAATTAAATTGTTTTGTACAAATTATATGCTTTAAATATGTAAAATATTACAATAATCAGTATATGTAGAATATTACAAATTAATTATTTGCTTTAATATTTAAGTATTCTATTTAAGTAATAAAAGAAAGATAATAGTTAAGGAGACCTTAAAAAATTTTAGGCCTAAAACTCGGACACTTAGATTTTAACCAAGGGCCGATACCCAAGACCAAGCAAAAAGGTCAAACATAACATGCATGGAAACCAATTGAAGTAGCATAACCTTGAAATCATAACATGCAAGCTTATAAAATGAATACTAATGTATGTATGTATGCATGCATGCATATATAGTAAAAAATCAAACTCACCAAAAATCATATCTTATAAAATTAATAATAAGAAGCGAGCCCGATTACATAAAATTTCTAATTATCAATCTGACATATTCTTCGATCTTTAAAGTATATGTATATATATACATATTATAATTAATTGAAATGTTTAAGAGTATAATTAAAATGGTAGGTAGGTAGCTAGTTCCAGTTTATGTTGGGTTGGTGCAAAAGGCCATCACCACCAAGGACATGACTAGTATTTGACTGAAATGGTGCTGCACTACTACTACTGCTACTGCCTTGTGGAAATTGATTGATGAGCAAATAATTAGTACTAAACGAACCGTTTCCATGATGATCATCTGTTGTTGCAATATTAAAGCTGGCGGCGTTGTCGTGGTTGTAAAATTTGTTTCCAGATTCAAAATTAATATTCCACAGCTGCTGCTGCTGCTGCTGATGATGATGAGATTCAAGTGTTGTTCTTTTTCCTCGAGTACTACTTAACGAATTAGCCATAGTAGACATATGATCTGATGATGATTTTGAGCTTGGAGAAGCAGGATACTCCATAGAGCAGCACCTATATTTTTCATTCCCTTCAAAAATGCCTTCTTCAACTAATCCCGCATAATTATTCCCTAACTTTGGAAAATTAATATTCTCCTCCATTGAATAATAATCGTCGTCGTTAATGTCTCTCTCCATCTCCATCGGTCTGCTGCTAATCGTCGAGTTTTTCTTGAAAATCCGGCATAACACCCAATCATCGAGCTATATTGAACAACCAGAATAAAACAAACAAATAAATGCACATATTAAACTATATATATTATGATCATAATAATAAAAGTGCTTAATTAAATTTTCTTAATAATCATACATACATACCCTTGAGCTGTTTTTTTTGGTACAAGAAGGAGGAGGCTTCGAATTCATAGTAGGATTAGTATTATCAACAAGTCTATACTCATGCATAATCCAATTAGTTTTGATCCCTTTAGGGGGCTTTCCACCATAGAAAACAAGCGCCTTCTTTACACCCACCTTTTGATGATGATGATGAGGAGCTCCTTTAGATGTTAATATGGGCTTATCAGTTCCGGTAGCCTTCCAATATCCAGAGGTTGCTGCCCTATTAGGCCTTGCTCCATTAGGGTATTTCCGATCTCGTGGACTGAAAAAATACCATTCTTCTTCACCAAAACTTGCCTTACCTAATTATATAACCCACCACCAAAAATTAATTAAAAAATTCAATTTAACTAGGTAGGTGAAATTAAAAATAGGTTTATATATTAATTACTTGGGAGCTCCCACGGATCAAATTTATAGAGATCAACTTCAGCTATGATTGTAACCGGAAGGGGCACCGAGGCGGCCTTTTTCGTGAGATAGTGTACTACAAGTTCCTCGTCGGTAGGGTGGAACCGGAAGCCCGGTGGGAGCCGGGGATGTTGCGCAGTGGCCGAGGAATTTATGCTGTTCATACTAAATTACTAATTTTGTTATGATTATTGGTGTAGGTTTTCATATAGATGATGAAATGAAAATTGCTGATCGAATATAGGTGGTGCGGTGGAGTGGAGGCTATAAATAGAAAACAAAAGGTTGGGGCGGATGGAAGGAAGGAAGGAAGGAAATAGTAGAAATAGGTGACTGTTGGGTACTTTACATGTACTTTACCAGTTATAATGTGCCACTTGGCTTATTAAGCCATAGGGATTGAGGCACGTGGATGAGGAGTGTGGGGACCACATTGACGCCAAACAAATGGAGTACTTATGAAACTAACTGTAGGCTACAGATGTCATGCTTTTCTTATGTAACGGGCTTATGTAACTGACAAGCCCCACTATCCATTCTCAAACCAATCTCTCCTCATCTTTACACAATATATAGTTTAATCATAATAATAATAATGTCATTGGCTTGTAATTATGATATAATTGTCAAAATTTTACGTAACGTTTTTTTTATTAAAATATTCAACCAACAAATAAGGTTGATTTGTTTTTCATTATATGCATCTCTCTTCTTTATAACTTTCTCTAGATCTCCGAAAAAAACTTTTTAAAAAAAAAGATTAAAAGATAAATTATACTCCAAACTTTACACCGATATTGATATTTGCACCCTAAAATAAAAAAGGTATCTAAGTACATCTCATACTTTATTTATGCGAAACAGATTGTACACTTTCATCAATTAACCGGTCAAAAGTGACCAGCTAAGAAATTTAAAAGGGTATTAAAGTCTTTTCCTTATCTTCTCCAATATTAAATTGGAACAAGCTACCAAAACTCTACTACCGCCTCTGCTTTTACCGTCAAACCATTATCTCCAAGCCCATGACAAAAACCCAAAAACCCTTCCAATTCTTGTCACTGTCAAAACATAAAACGTCTGAAGAAGAGGAAGAAGTCTCGATCGATGAGGAGGAAGATCAGAACCAGGAATTCATGCACCGACGAAGGAGAATCTGAAGCGTCTGGAGAAGAACCTTTAAGCTTTCAAAAATCAGAATCTAAATTTGGTTTGGTTAGATCTGAAGATTTCTTTGAGGAAAGTGAAGTGGGTTTGGTTGAATTTGATGGTTTTGAGGTGGAATTGAGCTTCTTGAGCTGGGTTTTGATAGTGGGTAAGTTTGAATCTGTGGTGGGTTTGATGAATTTGGTTTTGTTTTTGGGTAATGAAATATTGGATGTGAGCTTGAGAAACTCGGTTTGGTTCTTGGTCGAACTGTCAATGGTGGTTTTGGTTTGGTTTGGTTTTTGGTATTCGGTAGGATCCAAAATCTTTTTCTGTACATACACCAAATAGTTGGAACTTTAGAGTAGTAACTTTCCCTGAAAATCATAAAAGGGCGTCTTTGGCTACCTTAATTAGCAGTGAATATAGATAGTAGTTCTCGAAGCCAGAGCAACATCACCACATGTATAAAAGTGTACTTATTCAAAAAATTAGGAAGAAAATATATAGAGCAACCATTTATTCTCTCTATTTTGTATACAGATTATCCTGTGATGGAAGATGGGTCACCCCTCTTTTTAAATGACTGGTTTTGCTGCTGAAAATCAAGCAAATCTAGCTCTTTCTGACTAAGCAGAAGAACCATTCTGTCCTCATCCGCTCATTTGCAAGCTTCTCTGCCTCCAATTCTCTCTCCTTGCTACTACTGAACTTCAACATTTCATCCTTCGCTTCTCAAGTTCAAATGCTTCACATTGGTAATTAATTCGTTGTTCCTCCAATTGCATTAAACGCATCCTCATTCACTGCATTTTCTCCCATGAACTCTTTGTCCCATCTTGTTCCACATTCTTCAATTCAGTGCTCAATTCTTGAACCAGAGGTGACACCGAAGCCGGCATTCCTTCTCTCGGCCTTTTCTTTGAAGAGGTTTTATCATCAGTATCATATTCATCATGTCCGTGTTCATGACCTCTTACACCTTGGTATTGGTATGTATTTCTTTCTTGCGTTGTCTATTACATTGGCTCGCTTTTGTTAGTTGATCATGACTATCTCTTAATAATTTGAATTTTTTCTGTTACTTTTTTGTTGTTGGACTTTATAGAACTGAGCAGGAGGGACGATCTGGAATCGCTTGGATATGTCCTTATGTACTTTCTTAAGAGGAAGGTAATATTTCCGCATACTTCTCTTTTTTTGGATTCTTCTGCTCTGTTGTCTGATACACTCTGTTGCGTCTGTAGTCTTCCTTGGCAGGGTCTGAAAGCAGGAAATAAGAAACAAAAGTATGAGAAAATTAGCGAAAGGAAAGTTTCCACATCTAGTGAGGTAACTTACTTGTAAAATGCGTTCAGGGGGAAAAAGAAGAAAACCTTGCTTATAAACTTTGCTGTTGGAGGTTCTCTTTCGTTTGGATCAACCAAAGCATGACTAGATACACTTCTTTTTTTTCAGGCTTCGTGTCGGGGTTATCTGACGGAATTTGCTTCGTACTTCCATTATTGCGTTTAAGAGAGATAGTTAATTATGGAGGAGAGAGATAAGGGAAAGAGATTAGAAGACAATGTGCACCCCAAACTTTGAGATGAGAAGATAAAAGAGAAAAGACTTAAATACCCCTCAAAATTCACATTACAGACTTAATGATCACTTTTGACCAAATTAATTGACGAAAGTGTGTGCAATCTGTTTAGATAAGTAAAAAGTATGGGCTGTATTTTGCATAACCTTTATTCACTTTGGGGTCAACATCGGTGTAAAGTTTGGGGTGCAATTTGTCTTTTAGTCAAAAAAAAAACTCTCATAATTCTGGAATCAAAATGAAGAACAGGGAGGGACTCTAGTCCACAAATTGATCCATCTACTCTACGAGACAAAATGGAAGTACCAACAGGGGGCAAACAATCTCATCGCCCAAACTGCTTATTCTATCAGCTCTGCTTTTCTTTTTACGACTGTTCATGCTTCCTTGAATTAATATTTGATCTTGATTTACCTTCAATCAGTTTTTGATGATAACGAAGACATAATTATGTAGACAGGGAGAAAAGTTACGATGATTCTTAGAGATAATTTATACACCAGAAGAAGAAGCAAGAAAAGAATTTGAATGATTTCAAGTTTGAATGCTCAGCTCTGTTTCCAAAGAGATTAAGAATTTGAATGGTTTCGAATATGAAACACTTAAACTGGCCAGTGGCCGTATCCATGAGATGTGATTTTAAATGTAATAAATGGCCTTTTTTGGTATACAGAAACAAAATACAGATCAAAAGAAACAACTATATATTGAGGTACCTCCCATTCTATATATGTGAAATATGAAAATTATTAGTAAAATTTGGGGTGGAAGCAGAAGATGAATTCAACAGAATTGACTGTTAAACTTTTTCAGAACATTTGCATTCTTCATAATGTATTTCAACAATTGCACCCCTTTTATCTTCTCAGGTCCTCTAATTTCAACTTCTTTGAGATGCATCATTGAACAAGTCTGCCGCAGGATCCAGTTGTCTTCTTCTTTCATATTTTCCTAGGAACAATTCGAAATGACGCAAAATATATAAAATCCTAATCGCAAGCATAATATGTAATTTATGTTAGAATTTGCATTTCTAAACTGACCTCCATGTTTAAAACAAGGATTTCAAAGTTGGGTGCACGTTTAAGGTAGAGCAGCAAGAGATTCCACATACAAGGACCAACAAAAAGTTCCAATTTTGTCAATCCATTAAACGTAGGTAGATAATATACAGCCTTCATTAAGAGTATCAAAAAGAAAAAGGTTAATTAGATTAATCAAAATGGTAAAGAAAGAACCCCAAACTAAAAAATAAGTTTCATAGGATCAATTCACTAACCTCCATATTACTTTCAGAAATTGATAGATACTTAGCAGAAGAAAGTCCCCAAATGAGCTTAACTACACGGTCGTGAATGTCATCATCATATACATAACGCGAAAACTGTGTATAAATGTTAATCTTTGCTTGGACATTCGATGAAATTTGTTGAAGTGTGTAGGAATACAGCCAATCATCTTCAAGGGAGATATGTTCCAACATAGGGGCAACAATCAGCACCTTCAACTTCTCTGGAGAATTATTGTCATCCCATACACTAAAATTTAACACCTTCAAAACTGGAGCAACAATATTGAAATGGCTACAACATGCCATAGTCCCTAATGAAACCCATAATTCCTCAAGTTGAGGAAGACTCTTAAAGAGATTTGATGTTAACTCATTATCTGCATCTTCAAGCTTAATGTAAAACTTTTTGAGGTTAATAAAGCATTTAAAATTAGGCATCCGTAGACGAACATCCATGTCAATTTTAAGAACTTCAATTGATTCGCAATGTAAAAGCCACAAACCAATCTCACAAACATCATTATCACAAAAGAAAAGTTGAAGATCAAGCTCAATATCACAGTTTGTACCCAATCATTAACACGAAATAAATGTGTTCCACCAGATTTCTCATAATGAAATCTGAATTTTTCAATATTTGGGGGGATGTTACGACAGATTAACTTGTCCACAAAACGAACGAATGACTCGACATCACCACCACCACGGTTATCGTTATAATCAAACTGAAGAACAGGGAATCTAGTCCACAAATCGATCCATCTACGTGACAAGGTGGAAGTAGCAACAGCAGATTTGGTATCGGGGAGAAAAGAAAGAATCCTGCAAAGTAAGTTATCTGGCAAGCTGCTTATTCTATCTTCTCCGCTTTTCATTTGACTTCTGTTCATGCTTCCTTGAATTAATAAAATTTGATCTTTGATTTACCAATCAGTTTTGGATGATACAATTTCTTAAATAAAACATACCAAGACAAGAATTTGAATGGTTTATAAGTTTGAATGCTCAACTCTCTGTTTCCAAACAGAGAAAGCCCAAGTTTCAAAGAGATTTAAAACTACTTGGAAATCTTAACAGGCGTCTAGAGAGTAATTAAATTTTGCAGTTTCAAAGAGATTTAAACGTACTTGAAAATCTTAACAGGCGTCTAGTGATTTAGAGTAATTAAATTTCGCAGTCTTTTGGTTGTTTCAAAAAAAAAAAGAGCAAAAATCTTTTTGCATCTTACATCACTTCTAATATAATATTATTCGACCATCAAATCAATAATTTGATGTAATGAGCATGTAAAAATATTAGATTATGTAAAATTTTGTGTAATTTGAGAGTATGCATCAACAAATTTATACCAATAGAAGTACTAAAATTTGAGGTGTCAATGTATATATATGGCGACAGTTTTTTAGGCTATAGCAACAGTTTCACCGGTCGCCATAGCTATTCTGGGTAGTCCAAAAAATCCGTCACCATAGTCCTACTGTGTATATTCATATAGTCCATATATATATATATATATATATATGGGAGCGGATCAGGTCCGAACTCCCGCATTTTAATAAAATGTGAACTTATTTTTTTGCGTTTTTTTTAAAACAACTAGAAAAAAAAGTTTAATATTTTATGGAACTGGAATTTTTCCATAATACATTGTTTTGGGTGTGATTATATGTATCCAAATCACACCCAAAACACTGTATTATGGAAAAATTCCAGTTCCATAAAATATTAAACTTTTTTTTCTAATTGTTTTAAAAAATAATAATAATTGGTCCGCATTTTAATCAGGTCCGGGTCCGGACCTGATCGTGGTTGTATATATATATATATAATTCTGAAGATAAGCTGAAGGTAAATCTTCATTCAATCTTTCCGTACGTAGGAGGAAATCAAATTAGCTGAAGGTAAGCAAGTAATTAAGAATCTGATCCGAATTAATTAAGTCAAATTTATTTTGTAAACCTACACTCATTTATTTCAATATTGATCACAAATTTACTTACAGTCTTGCGTACAAGAAAGAAAATGCATGTGGAGTACTTCACAAATTATTGAAAGTCCCCTGGAGTACTGGGTGCATGTGAAGTATCAAATGTGCAACATGCATATATGTTGGCCCATATTCCACCATGCAACAATTAAAAAATGATGGTAAAAAATATATATAAATAAAAACAGATTTATTTATTAATGATTAAATAAACAAATTAACAAATGTACGTGTGAATCATGTGTGTATGTATTGTCAGTCATGGCCGCCATGCTCTTCTTCTTCTAATCCGAGCAAGTTCTTCATTACCGCGTCAGAAACACTCATTAGAAATTCCGGCCAATTCCTGCATTTACCAAATTAACTTAGATGACCCAATAACCAATCATATCATAAATAAATAAATGAAGAATCAAACCTAACGTTAATTCATTTCTTTTTTTGCTACATAAAAACTCCGACGGAGAGAAGAATGACATGCAGGCTAGCTAGGGATGAAGAACCAAATTAACCTAGCTACATTCCTTTTTAACAGCTGTTCTTCGGGTTTCGGTTAGGTCAGGGAAAACCCTAAAGGTATAGTTGGAGTCGAGATTTAATTCATTCAACTTTTGAAAATAATAAATTTTATAACTAGTAGTAGTGTTTTATAAATAGCTTATAATTTTAAACTTTTGAAAATAATAAATCTTATAACTAGTAGTAGTGTTTTATAAATAGCTTATAATTTTAAAAATCGTAAGCATTAACATATTCGAAATACAACTCTCTGTTATAATTACCTATCTATATAACTTATTTTTATAGACTGTCAAAATAAACTATCCATTTCACACTGTTTGGAATGATGTGCAACCTAATATATAGGAGTTGAATCCTAATTGCATATATATATGCACACCCTAAAATTAATGGATTGTTTATTTAATTAATAAATAGTTTATAAAATCATTTAAGTTATAACAGAAAGTAAGTCGTACGTAATCGTACAAGCTGAGCTGAGATATGGCCGCAGCACTTACTCGTTTGATGAATTGAAGGTTAAGCCAACCGTATACTTTACCTCCTCAAGAGCCCAGCTAAATCTTTGCAAATCCTCAGTCGGGCATTTCCCATTGTCCTTAACACGAAGCTCAGATGGCTTTACATCAACAAATATTGGTATAACCCTTTTCTTAGACTCCATAATGAGTGAAAGTTCATGCAGGCAAAAATAAGAATCACAATACCGGGGTGATAAAACAGAAACTCCAATCTTACAATTCCGGATCGTGGTGTCTATTTTTTCAAACAATTTGTCCCCCGGCTTCATGTTCTTGCTGTCCAAAAAAGGTCTAAAATTAAGCCTGGTCAAATGATCATATAGCAAGCCAGCTACATTTTTCTTGGTATCAATTCCCCGGTGGCTAATAAAAACGTCACACGGTGGTTGCCGCCTGCTGGCTCGTATTTGTTTCCGGTGTTGGAGAATTTGACGGCACATCATGTTCTTGGATGAACGTTGCATGGCTCAAAGAACAAGGCTAAGACCAATTCTTTTAGGCTAGCTAGCTACTTAAGTGTTTTCTTTATTTTTTTGTATATAGGAGTAATAAAGTTTGGTGCCAAATGTAGGTACGTTGATTATGCCAGTACGTCGTTCCTTGGATATATATTTATAGATATATTGATCAGAAATTAAATATTTGATTTTTAAGGACTTTATGGAGTTTGAAATTCAAGAACTTGGAAGGAATTCAAATCTACGATTTTACTCAGGAGATTGGACCAATTGAAAATACTTGGTATTTGTTTTGACAATACAAAAGAAAAGAAGTAAAAGAGTTTGATTAATATTTGTCTTGACTCTTTAGCTAGGTGTGTGTGTGTTATGAGGAATAGTTAAGTACTGTTTAATCCTTCAAACACGTTAATTTGTCAGTTAAGCTAGGTATGATTTAACTTTGAATTTCTTGGGCGTTATTAGTTTACACGTCCTATTTCTTCCATATATATATTTGCATTAATATATCTACTTTTGTTTTCGATCGCCTTTCGGTAATTATTTAATTATTTTCATTCACTTCTGTTGATCATAGTATATGTTCTTCGAAATTCTATATACTACTAATTGTTTTTTAATTACTAGCAATTAATATATCTTTACGCACTAATATTCAATTGAACTAGGAATTTGACCTTTTCAATTTTAGAGGGTTGTACTTTTCAATTCCCAAATTATATATATATATGAGTCAAACATGCATCTTCCAATTACCTTACAAAACAATTTCGCCGGCCGAAATTATATTATATATTGTTGGATTCAATTAACATGAAATTTATTTTTAAGTAAATTGGTCAATTAGTCAATAAAATACCGATTAAACAAGCAAGCTAGGTAGTCCCATCCCATGCTTGTTAGTTATATACTTATGCTATTACCTCCATTTTATAATAATTGTCTTCATAAAAAATTTAAATAAACTATATATTTTGTTATTTTTATTAAAAGCTAGACTAAGGCAATATATATATATATATATATGAAAAATGATCCATAGTATCTATTTATTATGAATCAAAAATGAGCATATAATATCTTAACTTTTCATTAGTATTATCAAGAGCCGAGATTAAATACATGAAATCGTTGTCCGCTAGAAATACATGAAAAGAAAAAAAAAATCAAGCAAATAAATAGTTACAGGTACAATAATACAAGTTTGATCAATAATTTTATATTTAAAAGAGTAAAAAAAATAAAATTCTATTTTTTAAAAAAATCATAAATATTAATTTAATTAATATTAAATAGTTAAAAAACAGGCTCAATTTAACTTGAGACCCCAAACAAGTTTGGACCGGCCCTACTAACTTTGTAACTATTTTGTACGTGGGAGGTTTGAAGTAATTGGAGTAAAGCATTGTTTTAAGAGTAATGCTATGCGGACAGGCGAATGACAGAAAAATTAGACAGGTTTTTCAATTTTTTTTTTTTTATTTGTGACTCTTAAAAAATGTATATTATTTATTCTAACAGAAATTTTTATAAAATATAGTGTTTTAAGTGTAATTTGGATACATATACAAAAACAGGGTGTTTTAGTGTTTTAAAAAATGTATATTATTTATTCTAATTACAATTTTTATAAAATATAGTGTTTTAAGTGTAATTTGGATACATATACAAAAACCGGTCCAATTTTCCTATTCCATTCCCCTGTCCGGCAAGACTTATCGTTGTTTTAAATGAACAAGTGGAATATAAAAAGATGAGAAATTTAATGATGTTGAGGGTGTTGTACTTTATTACAATTTTTATTATGCTTTTATGTGTCATTCTTGTTCATACACATTACAATGGACAACTCTATTAGACAAGTCATCTCTGTATGAATTATTGGCGTGCCACCTCTCTCTCCATCTTTTTTCTGTGTCCTTTTCAAATTTGCATTAGGTATTAAATTTCCAAAGCCTTCCCAATTACTAGTATTTGGTAACGAGGAGGTCTTATAGTCTTGGTGCATAACTGGTTGAAAGTTAGGTTCTCACATTTTTATATATTGTATATTTTTGTGATGATATGCAATGTACGGACACTAATTTTTTTTATCTTCATACATGTTGCCAACAGTATGAGAAGAAGAACATCGTTCTGTTTTCCACTTTCTGCAAGAGCAAGACCATTTGTTCACTTGCACAACTTGTATATTGTCTCACTTCCAGTTGTTATCCGTCGAACTCGTGCAGTTTTGACATCAAATATTTTAGTTATTACATTGTATGAATTTACCACGTGAGTCGTTGCCTTCTGCATAATTCTTTCAAACTTTTTTCTAGACTCGATACAAAACTCGTGCCCATCAGTAATTTCTTTCAAAGATTTTGTTTGTTTCAGCTGGAACAGTTCACGATAAAATATATATTTAACCATGGCAGTGATCGGCAAGTTTCGAATAAACATTATATGGTTGTTAAAACATTCCACTAAGTTTGAAGTAGTGGCACCATATCGACACCCACCGTCATAGGCAAGTGTCCACATATCCGGCCGGATATTACGCAACCAATAATAAGCTTCACGAGATATTTTTTATATTTCTTTCATGTATGCCTCGAATTTTTATACTTGATGGTTGCTTCCCGCTTTCCAACAGAGCAATTTCAAATGTGAACCTGGATTTGTATAAGCAAAATTGCTTTGAACATGACGAAGACAGAAACGATGAGCCCCAACAGGCGCATTGAACCCATTTTTTGTGCATTCATAACTTGTATTATGACATGTGCTGATGTGCACGATCAGAAATCAAATACACGCTTGTACGCGTATTGGCAAAGAAATTTCAAAAATCATGACCAATTATCACCCGTTTCCTCATTAAACAAAGCATAAATAAGTTATTGTCATATTCTCGAATCAAATCTCATGACAACTAGTAATTTCCTCTTGTATTTCCCTTTTAAAAGAGTATCATCAATGGTGAGAATTGGACGAGCATGTAACCAACCATCAATCACCGGCTTCCTTGACCATGTATATACGGATCAACCTCAATCTTTACAACAATTCCCAAATTGTATGTCTTGAGAGCTGTAACACCCCGAAATCCGATTTATCATCACACCCGGATTCTGTGCATCACTAGTACATCATTCATCCAACATACATCATTATATACTGAAATATAACAACATACACTCTCAAATCCCAGGTTCTAAAAACCTTATAGCTTTTCGCATTACAAATAATGATAATTACATTATTCTTTACATCTTGCACGAGTGACTTTTATCCGCCACCAAGGATACATAATCATTCATTAAACTATTCTATAGTTTAATTCTCATCTTTCTACATTACAAGTCTTCACTTGATCTTCTCGCTCATTCACATTCTGAATGGCACTTCATCTGGATACCGACAGCTTGATCTATACAGGATCCTTAAGTTCTTCTAACATCGTTCGCTTAAAATGTTTTTCATTTAAAGCAAGTGTGAGCATTCAATTGCCCAGCAAGTCTTAACAGTTGAACAAACAACTTTAAGAGTTTAACATTCCTTTGAAACTTGGATAACCGAACAAAGGTTATGAAGCAGCTTGAACAATAGGAATAATCTTGATTCCTATCATTTTAAAATATTAGTCACATTCATTTTGAAATACTTTCATTCTCTACTATCTTTCATACACATTACGTTCTGCTGTAATCAATAAGTATGCACTTAACAATAACTGGTTCATGTATAAATAAAACATTCTCTTATTGAAGCAGTTCAATCACGTAAGCAGATTCATATCATAGAAACACCAAGTGTTCACATCAGGCACAAGACCTCACACGATTCTACCACCTTGTACAAATATCACACATTCGCACATGTATGTAACTTCTCAAGTTCAACATCCGAGAAGTTTAAGAAACTAGCATTCATTTAAAATATGAATGAAGTTAGGAAACTTGCACTTTAATTACGTTTCCATAACTTTATTTGAACTACTCATTTCATTCCCTATAACACATAAGGAAATAACACATACACCAATTAGTCATATACTTGACTTACGCATTGGTTTACTTAACTTTACTTCTTAAGGTTCGCGTTTTTTGCAATTTAAGTTTACGTTACCAACTTTCATTACCATTCTACTGGCCATGACATACGGAGATGTCTTACTCAAAACGCTCTTCATCTTTGATGATTTACATTCTTATCTTCTTCTTATAACTTCTCTAGGACTCAAAGACACATCGCTTCTCCGCTTTGGTAGTCCATATGGTACTCTGAGTGGTTTCCCACAAACAACCAACAAACAAGTTCACGTCTCGCTCTACACCGCCACATTAATAATTGAGTTAGATCGGTTGCCGATTTCAGATATACCTTCGCTTCTCAAGGAATTGTTTAGCTCGGCTCCCTATATGTCAACCATCAAAGGTTACGATTGTACCACAACCTAACTTATCTTAACTTATACGAACTATTAAATATAATGTTCGTTAAGTCAATTTCTTATTCCTTATGGCTTTCTGACAATTAAATGTCATACCTCAGGATTCATTCTTATCCGACTCACATTCGGCTTTCATTAATCTTATTACCATTCGACACGGCTTTTTCGATACCATTCAGTATCTTACTTACTACTTTCATCAACGCCAACGTCAACGTCATACAACCAGGGTAGACTTTTAATCGTTCATTCAATGCGAATACGATTCACGAGGATCGTTTACGTATTCAACGTTCACGTTGCTCATCTCTTAATCTCTCATTCAACCTTTACTCAAGGTTTTAATCGCTTTCAATCGTTATCCATCCCATGAACCCCATGTTCATTATTCTTTCTTAATGTCGGGTTTACACCGATCGTTGTATGCTAAGACCGATCTTTCATTGCAATAACGTTGTGTTCACGGCCGTCTATACGCTTTACATTCATCTCTCATTACCATGTCATAACATCGAAATGTTATACATTACTATCGATCCATCAACGTCTAAGGAATCACCATCATAGCAATCCTCACGTTCGATTCATTCATGACTACGGTCCCCGGCCATTCGGTCCGTAATTACATTCTTTTAATCTCATTTAATCTTTTGTTCAACCTTCATTAAAGGTTTAAAACACTCGATTAAGTGTTATATTAGTTGAACTACATGTTCGTATCTCTTTCTTTGCACATCCCCGTAAATTGAAAGCGATTAAAAATCTCATTTCGCATTGCTCAGACCTGCGGCTGCATACTTATTTCACCTTCAACATCGATTTCGCGGCCATAGTCACGAAGTTAGCGAGACGTGACTTTCCTACTACCAGCCGCAGTCAAATACCACCAATCATAGCATGGATCAGCTTGTGGCGCCAAGACCTTCTTCCTAAAAATTTTTCTAAGTCTTTGGTCGTTTCGAGACGTGATTTCAAATCTCATAACTTCTTCGTTATAACTCGGAACGAGATCGTTTCAAAGCCATTTTCTTCATTATCTAACGTACTTTGATTACCCCCAGACAGAACTTTGT
Organism: Panax ginseng; assembly: GCA_020205605.1. Classification (NCBI taxonomy): domain Eukaryota; kingdom Viridiplantae; phylum Streptophyta; class Magnoliopsida; order Apiales; family Araliaceae; genus Panax; species Panax ginseng. The sequence continues at coordinate 9,262,973 of CM035139.1, forward strand.
TCTGAGTCCGTTAACATGCCATTCAATTGGCTTAATCTTCACCCTTCGCTCATTTTAACGCTTTTTAACGTTCTTTCGTTTATTCGTCCGTAATTCGGTCATCCGAACTCGGAACTCGTTCGATTCTTGAGTCTACAACTCACGCTTTTTATCGTTCTTCTTACATTTTTATGAAACCCTACATGTTCGGGTTCATTTACTAACTTTCAATTCTCGATCTTCTTTTTATTGAAATTTTCGCCATAACTTCGTTATAGCTCAATTCTAATCAGTTCTTCAAGAACGTTTCCAACGTTCTAACCAAGCAATAATCATCTAACTTATACACGATGATTTTAAACTTGTCCATCAACAACAATTACACTACGATGGTTTTAAATTTGTCCATCAACAACGCTCTTCTTGGCGTTCTTCGTGTTTCTTCGTTCGTTCTTCATTTTTAATCAATATTTTGGATTACGATTTCACTTTTTCTTGGAATTTGATGTTATAGAACATCATTCCTTACTTATTTGACTCTATTTCATTTGTAAGATTCATTCGGATCGCTTCAAAATCCTTACGAATCTTATACTTCCTTAAGAAATTTATAAACTAAATTTCTAATTCTTATTTCTTCGTTTTCTCATGAATTCAACTATATGAATTCATTATTAACATTATCTACTTCTTATCTTCATTAAGTTATGTATTGAACATATTAAACTTAAAGAAAATTAGAAGAAACTAGGATTCAGATTACCGTTCATCCTTAAATTCCTTCCGTCGGACAAAGTTTGCTCACGAGCCAACTTTTCCTCTTTCTTCTCCCTTTCATCTTCCATCCGAACTCTCTCTCTTTCTCTCTCAAATGAATCCCATTCAAATGAGATTAAGCTTCTTATTTATAGATTTTCAAGGCTAGGGACATTTTGGTCTTTTCACACCCTAACCTCCTTACTATTCATTACTTAAGGACTAAGTTAACTTAGCCTTTAAGTTTGCTTAGTCCTTAAGTTTCGTAGTTCCGTCTTTCGGGTTTCGTTCAACAGTTTTAAAAACTGCGATTCTCGGAATTCAAATATTTTTGGATATTTCGTCTTTCCTTTATCGATTAACTTTTACGTATTCTTCGGATTTCCGAAAAACAGAAAAACACTTTCTGACGTTAAGCGTTTTTCTTCACGTTTTCCCCTAACATAGCTAAACAAGTGAAAAGTACATAACAGTACTTTTCGTCGTTTTTATTTTATCCGATTTCTGCACGTTTTTTGAGAAAAAAATTTTATCGGCTTACTTAATTTTTCACGATATATTATTGTCAAATCTTTCGACGGAATGTCATTTCGACATACCGAACTCTCGGAAAAGGCTTAGGTTATTCAAACCCTAATCCTTAGGTTTTCGTCGAATTGAATAGTCTTTATTTCGCCTTTTTTCCCCAAAAATATTGTCTCGGAAAAATTTTATTTTCGTCTTGAAAATTTTACTGCTCGCCTAGCTCAGAGCTGTAATTCTCCCGATTAATAATCATTCTAGGTTATAGAACGATTAATAAACACATAACACAAAATAATATTAATAAAAATTTATTTTATTAATAACTAATTCTTTAAATCTTAATTTTTTGGACAATCCAAATTTCCGGTTGTCACAAGAGCAGTCATGAATCTCAGTTGCCATAAGTTGCAACAATTGCAGTCTGTTTGTCATACCAACCACTCCCTTTTATCACAGGATATTCGTATGTTGTATTGATCATGGATCGTATATCCACCACTTGAATACCCACCTTCCGCTCCTATATCATTTGATAAAATTTTATATTCTGAACTACTAGGAGTATTTTCCCCTTTAGGTAAATCGTATATACGCCCTTTCGTATGTTAAATTTGGTAAAGATCAGATTCCAAAAGGTGGATATTCAATTACTCTTAGTCCGCCTAACACTCATTCTTCCTGGTTTTATCAATTTTTGTTGGCCAACTGTTCTTGAACTCGATATGATGCCAAAAATCTTCTAACAAATGTATTCATTTGCTCAGCATTCTACTCGGTCTTAAACCTAGTTTATTTCCAATATTGTTCGTGGCAGAGTTGTTGGCTTCATAAGCATGAGCACGCCTGAAATTCTTGAAAGATTTTTACCGAGAGATTTTGCAGATTGCGAGTTCTGTTAGATCCAATGAGTTGTCAAACACTGAACCACGAGAACTTCTCAGTACCTCTCGTACACTATATGAGCCACAAGTTCCAACAGCTACTTATTGTGTTATTTATTTGGTGCAGGTACTTTGTGCTGCTAATGAGATTGCAAAAAGATCACCTGAGGTATTTCATTTCTGCTCTGTAATGATGAACAGGCTGTATAATAATTATCCCTTAAGGGTTAATGAATTACTAAGATTTGTTTTTTATGGTTCCTCCTAGTTCAAAGGCAAAATTTGTGCAAAAGATGTTGAAGAGCAAGAAAATTGAGTAAAATCATTTTACTTCTGACTAGCTCCACTTTTGGGTGATTCATCATATATTCATTCCGTCTAGGTACTTGTATTGACTCGTTGGTTTTGGCTAGGATTTCCTTCAGCGTACATTAGAGACTCGGAAAGTGTTGCTACGGCAAAAGCAAGCCATGGCTTATGCCCGTGCTCTTGTGGCTGGATTTGAAATGCATACTATGGATGATCTCGTATTATTTGCTCATACTTTTGGAGCCGATCGTTTAAGGTATGATTAGGTATAACCACATGACCTATTAGCAGTAAATGATCATTATTCATTTCTGAGATATAGAGTTAAGAAGTATACTAAAAATGTTAAATTTAACAAATTAATAAGCTTAGAATTTGTAGCTGTCCAACAACATGGTATTATTTTCTTTGTTCTTAAGAATATTTATTTCTCTTATTAGCTTTATTACAAACTTTCCTTCTTGCTGAATGGGTACTTGTTCTTGAAGACTTCTCCCAGAGTCGTCCACAATTAGAGAAGCGACAGGGGAAGATTGGTTTGTTATGAACCACTCTACGAGATCAGAAAACCAGGAGACAACCATAGAGCAAATGGCTATAAAACTGTCAACTGACAAAGAAAAAAGTAAAAAGATCCCTAACGTTGACGATTCTTTCATGGTACAAATCCAATCATCAGCTGATGATGAGTACGACTCTCAATGGAAAACAGACATAAGCATGGTCGAAGATTCGAGCGTACCCTCCCAGCCTCCCAGCCTGAAATTGTTTCCCAGGATGTTTCACAAGCCAAGCTTGGATTGCCTGGGGCCTATGAGCCTGATGACCTTTGTGTGATGCTTGTACGGGATTCAGGATTATCTCTTGGGGCATCTTGGGCACCAGAAATGGATCATGAAACTGAAATTTCTTTTACAAAAGCTGATAAAAATGTCTGCTCCGGTTGAAATCAATAATCACACTCCCACAAAGGTAAAAACACCAACAGCAAGAAAACTGTAGGCTCTGGATCCAATAAATTGGGAAAAGAAGCAAAGCCTAAAGTTTTTCGGAGATCACTTGCAACAAGCAGATCTGATATTTTGTCTAAAACCAAAAGTAGGCCTGTGGCTCACAAAAGCAAATTGGAAAAGGTATAAATAAAACTTAATTTCTATTGTTGTTTTAGTTTACTCACTCCCTTTCTCATTCTAATTGACATTTTTCCATTTTGGGATGTGTCGTCATAAATTACATGATTTCAAATATTAATTCACTATCCTTATAATTGAATATATATATATATATATATATATATATATATATATATATATATGTCTGTGTTTAAAATTTTTTGAGAAGAGAGTTGAAATATCACGGACACTTTTATGAAAATAATTTGACACTTTTTTGTGCCTTGGTGGGTTTTTGTGTTTCTCATACTGTATGTCAGATTAACCATGTCAATATAAGTGAGCAGAAGGATGTTTTAATATAATATTTTGGGTCTGTTCCTAATATTGTACTTTTTCTCATTTTCATACAGGAAGAAGAGATTCAACAAAGAATGGAAGTTTAGTTATTGAACGCCAAAAGAGAACTGCAGAAAGGACTGCAGCTAGTGGTTCAAGCCCTGCAGCATCGAAGAGAATCCCAGTAGGAAGTAAAAAGGTATCTACCAATGCTGCTAAAGATCAGATTCTACCTGGGCAGATTATGGAGGATCAAAATTCTATCCGATGTATCAAAATCTGGCCAACTTAAAAAGAACAAGTATCTATCAAAATTTGGGGTATTGTGACACTAGGAAAATGTAAAGAGGATGGCCAACCACTTGGTGACACTTCAGAATTTGACATTCAAGCAAAAACTCATTCAGGTTTATGAAAAGTTTCGACGTTGTCTTCCAGTTTGTTGAAGAGCTTCGAAATTCATTCAAGTTAATCAGATCATGCCATTTGAGTTCTGAGTTCTAAGTTACAGCACGTATGCAAGATTTACAAGCAATAGTATTCTTATTCTTCAGTTCTGCAGCAGAGGTTTGTCAAACATTGTCATCTGTTGATAGGTTTAGGTGAACCCTTTGCTCTGCAGAATCTAAGATTCTTTCTTGTATGTATTACATTTGTGTATACACCAAAATTAGGGCAGTATTTTCGTGGCATTAAGCGATTCTTTATAATAAATTCAGATTTTGTTTCTTAACTTGTTTCAAAACTTCTGATGATATTTCATGTTTATAAGTTGGTTGTGTTCTTCAAAGGATTTGCAGCAAAGTTTTGAAGTTCTGCAGTACTCTCAAATGCATGGAAACTTGTATAATTAATCATGTAGCAAAACCAAGAAAATATGAAATGGTGAAAAACAAATCTGTATTACTACAGCAATAATCAAAAAAGATAGCCTTCACAATGCTGCTATCCAGTAATCAATCATGCTCCTCTTCTCATCATCATCATCATTAAAATAAAAATAAAAAGTATCAATTTTGTTGCAGAACAATGGTTATTACAGAGTGTGATGCTGCATTTCAAAGCTCCCTAAACAAAAAACATTACTGCTAATACACATACCAGCAGGGCTACCATAAATCCAGCACAAGCTACAACTGGGAGCATCAAAATGGGAAAAAATATTGGCACTAACAGTGGCATTAGGACTGCTGCCACTAGTGGCATTAGGATTGCCTCCAATTCTGGTTCTAGAATGGTTCCAATTTTGCCTTTTATAATTGGCCAAAGAATTCTTGATAATGTCATTTCTGGGCTAGGATTAACCAGTTGGTAATGGTTTCTCCATGTAACGTAAAGCCGCCAAAACCACCATTTCAACCCTTCCCAGTCAGCACTTTCATCCAGTCCACCATTGCCATTTCCGGTGTTACCACCTCCACCTCTACTATCACTATTCCCTTGACCATCGCCGCTACTATTTTTGACAATGGGTACACGAAAAATTATATATCGTAGTTATATTTGAGTTTGTTCTAAAATTTAATTAAAATTTATAATTTGTCTAAATGTATCTCTAATTTTGTTACTTGTTGAGTAAGAGTCCGTAGGCAATGACTTATTTTAAAATGACTTAAAATTAAAATATATATTGACTTATAACAAATAAAGGTTCGGCACCAATTTCACTTATAAGTAAAAAATTAAGTTAAAACAAGTAATGAATGTATTCAGCTCATAACGACTTATAAGTTAAAATCAACTGTAAAGATTATTAAAAAAGGACATTAATAAAAAGAGGGTTACAATAGAAGAGGGACAAAACAGATATTACATTTGGTCCTTATTTTAAAATAAGTTATAAATAGTTACTTAGTTTTTTGAATGAAAAAGCAACTTATAAGTAGAAAAGTGACTAATAGTGGCAAATGACTTGGGACTTATAAGTTGGAATTTCAACAACGATTACAAGAGTGTCATTGTACCAATAGAGTAGTACTTCATTAAAGATCAAAGTTTGAGAATTTACCCCATAATCGAATCGGATTCACCATTAATTCTCTCATAATCTTCAAACTGGCTGATATTATAGTTGAAACTTGAGGCTGCTCCACATTTTGCATCAACAGAACTAAACCCAACACAGCATTTACAGAATGCTTTCACTGATTTCAAAAACATTGATCTTTGGTGCTTTTCAATTTTCAGAATCGAGGGTTTTGAAAAAAAAATATTTTTCTGCAAGAACCCATAATTCTCTGTTCTTGGATTATGGCATCCTCCAACGCAGACAGGAAAGAGATTGGAAGAAGGGGCCGAAGTGATGAAAAACATTATTATTTTTTCATGAAATCAACATTCAAAAGTTAAAATTAAATTTAAAAAAAAAAAAAAAAAAAAAAAAACTGATAAACCAAATCACTAGAGAGAGCTCTCAAATCCATTGTGCAGAGAAATATCTGTTGGAGTTACCCTAACGGCTACCAGTTGCATAACGAGCCCTAGAAATAAAACATTTGTTTGGATCAAAGTGTTGGGCCTATAGGCTACAAATACAACACACAGTCTGATTTCAATCAGGACCCATTATTAAAAAAATTTAAAAATAAAAATAAAAGAAGACTATTTTGTCTAGCCGTGTTATTTTACGAAAAATGATATATAAATCGATTGAAAATATGATGACTTATATTGTTACTCAATGTTATTATTGTTAAGTTTTATGTAAATAATAATAATAATAATATTAATAATAATAATAATAATAATCAAATAATTATGTTATGGGTCTCTCTTTTCATCCCTATTTATTCCACAAAATGTCTGATTTAATTTATTTAAATAAAATTGTTCTTAATTCGTTTGCATCAAAGTTATTAATGGGCTTGAGTTGCAGTAGTATTTGGTTTTTTAATATGCTTAATTAATGAATATCTTTTTCGTTTCAAAATTAAAGATATATTTATAAAATGATGATTTTTAAGAACAATTTTACGTCCTCAAATATAGCCATGATATTATATAAAAATTGAAGTGTGGTGATTTAATATTAAAAATAATAATTAAGAAGTAATGACAAATAGTTTTGGAAAAAATTAAAAACAACTCAAATTTTGGAACGGACGAGTAGTAATAAAATAAATGATTCACTTACCATGAAATCTTCCTTGGCAAATTGTGGTGCGTACATTAACATAGCCTTGTATGATTTACTGCTGCTACTATTCCCAGCATTCCTAACGCCAACAAAATTACTGATTCTTCCATTGTTATTATCATTAATCCAGTAAACACTGCAACTGGGAGCATGAAAATGGGGAGAAATAATGCCATTAATAGTTGCATTAGGATTGCCTCCAATTCCGGTTCCATCATGCTTCCAACTATTTCTTGTATAATTGGCACAGCCATTCTTGAAAATGTTGCTGTTGAGATGGGATAACCCAACGGGTAATAATTTTTCCATGCCTCAAAAATCCACCAGCAGCACCATGTCACCCCCCCTTCCCAACCACCACTTTCACCACCTACTCCATCACGCCCACGCCCATTTCCAGTGTTATCACCTCCACCATCACCACTCTCCCCATGACCGCCGCCGCCGCTACTATTCTTAACAATTGAGTACACAAAAATACACCCAAAAATCAACATTAGTACCAACAATTAGTATCAACTGAAAACCATTAACTTTATTATGATGGTCTTGTTGGCACTTCTATGATTGCTGCTAAACACAGTGCATTCCCCCCTTTCCTTTTACTTTATATGCAATGTTTTCACACCCGGGCCGGTCATCGAATCGGAAAAACTACTAATTAATATGTAATAAATAATAAATAATTAAATATACTAATTGTTATTGTATTTTATATATAATATTTAGTAAATATGTAAAATTAATCAATTTATCTACAAAAAAATTAAAACAATTTGTACAATGTTTAATTTATACAATTCAAATAAATACAAAATTTATATAAAAAGAAAGATATTAAATCATGATCATAACTCAAAACTTAAGACTCAAGAGTGATAAAAATCAAACACAAATAATAAACATCTCTAAGATATACTAAATCAAATTCGGTAAAAAAAAACTAAATATTTTTGTACAGTGTTTACTTTATACAATTCAAATAAATACTAAATATATATGAAAAGAAAGATATTAAATCATGATCATAACTCAAAACTCAATCAACGATACATTCAATCAAATTCAAAAGCTTAAATTAGCAAAAATAAATTAAAAAAATGAGGTAGGAAACCGGTGACCCAGTTACCGGGTCATTGGGTCTACGGGTCCAACCGTCGGGTCACCAGGTTTGACCAAAAACGATTTTTTTGTCCAAATCGGATCGGAGTGCCTACCGATTCTGATTTTTACCCATCCAGGTTTAATTATCATTTTTATATTTACTTCATCCATCGCACAAAAAGAATCATTGCAAAGCGAGCGGATAAGCCGTCTAAGGAAAGGCCCCTACTTAGAGTCAGTTCGGCAGTGATTTATAAGTTGGTTTTATTTGCCACTATTCCTCTACTTGGCAATGACTTATTTTTTTACTTATAAGCTGTTTTTTAAGTTAAAAAAATAAGTAAGTATTTGTAACTTATTTTAAAATGACTTGTAAATCATTGTAAAATAAGTTAGTTTGATCAAATGTAGTGTCTATTTTGCCCCAAACCTATTTTCCCTCTCTTTTTATTAATGTCTTTTTTAGTAATATTTACATTTGATTTTAACTTACAAGTCATTATGAGTCGAACACTTTCATAACTTATTTTAACATAATTTCTGACTTATAACTCAAATTGATGCTGAAAGCTTTTACTTATAAGTCAGAATTTAAAATAACTTACAAGTCAACTTATATTTTAACTTCAAGTCATTTTAAAATAAGTCATTGGTCGAACAGGCTTTAAGATTGTTTCATATTTATCACTATATATATTTGTTGGTTAACTGTGTATCGAACCCCAAAGTATAGACCTTTTTGCACTTGGTACCCCCAGGTTCAAAAGCTCTCATTCCGCTATCCAAAGTACTTTTAAGTTCCCACAATGGACCCTAGTTAAAATTCTGACCCATTATTTCGCCGAAAAGTAGGCACATGTCCCCACATGAGTAGAGATATGCATTGACCGTAGTTGACTTCTAAAATCAATACAAATACGTAGCTAATACAAAATGAATTTAAAATAAAAAAGTGTATAAATGCATACAAAATTAATTCCTAACAAACCAAATAAATTAATTAACTCAACAAATTAACAAAAAATAAAATAATCAACGTACTAATTAATTAGAATAAAATAATTAATCAGACTAATTAAGTCAAAATAAACAATAAAATCAATATATGTATCTCTTGATCCACCCCAAATTCTCATTCATCTTCATCAAGCCTCTCTCTAGATTCATCAAACCCAATTCCCAATTCAATTTCAACCCAAATTTGCAATATTTGAGTTCCCAATTTCATAAAACTCACTAATAAATCCATAACAGAGAATGATATTTTCACATGAAAATTATAGCTATAAATCCTATAACAACGGTTTTCACCGTATAGCACCGTCACTATACATCGCTATACATCTATAACAACCTTTTTCATGTAAAAATATCAAAAAGTATTGTGGAAATGTCAATTTCCTTTCAACAACCCACATGATTTAGTTGGCAAACAAAAATTTTCAAGATTCCGAGGGATAGCAAGGAGTCATGTCCATCATCAGGTAAGTCATCTCCATCTTACCCGCAAAAGATGGATTTTGCCCAGAGAAGAATATGTAACTCAGATTTGGATATTGGGAATGAGAGAGAAGAGGGTCTCGGATCTGGGTATGTAATGGGTAAATTAATGGTTGGATCTGGCAAATTAGTTGTTGAATTTGGTTTCTTAATATCTATTCTTGATTGGGTAAATTAGTGGTTGGATTTGATTTCTAAAATCCTAATATGCTGATCTAAAAATTCAAGATGAATGTGATGAATCCATTGTTGGTGTTTGATGTATTTGTTAGTAGGATAAATCATCATTTGAAGATGATAAATGGTTTGGAGTTTTTGGATTTGGAATTTTATTTTTTGGGTTTTATGGACTGTGGCAGTGGGGTTGGGATGAATGTTCGTAGTTGATGCAAAAGTTGTTCATAGTTTTATCTGGGTTTGATAGTCAATTATGCAATTAATCCCATTCCTTCAAATCAAACTCAACATAAATTGAGTGTTTATAGCAATTCGGAGAGTGTCAGTCTCCCAAAAAGGAAAATACTTACCCCATTCCCTAACAAGACACAGATTGACGAAATCATAAAACTCAAGATCAAAAGTTTGAGAATTACCCAATATTTGAATCGGATCCAGCAATGGTTACACCTTCCTTCCTCTCTAAATCTACCCTTCCCTCATAATCTCCAAAGTCACTGATATTAAAATCAAAAGTTGAAGAAGCTGCGCCACATTTTGCAGCAACAGATCTAAACCCAACACAGCATTTGCAGACCTTGTGCACTAGGGCTTGTGCTGATTTAAAGAATCTTGATTTTGGGTTGGTTTCAATCTTCAAAACAGATGGTTCTAAAAAATCTTTCTTGTGAACAACCCCAAGTTTTGTTCTTGGAAAATTGCTTTTATTTTCATTGTAGGGAGGGTGAAAGTTTGAAGTGGTGGCCGGAGTGATAAGAAGTGCAATTGACATTATCTGATCAATATTCTTAATTATATGAGGAACTTCTTTTATGGGCTCAATTTGAAGCTGTGGACGGAGTGATAAGAAAGTTTGAGTTCGGTTGGTTTGTTTTCATACTCAACGTTGATCCAACCTAAAAAGTTATGGGTCCTTTACATCTCTAGTTCAAACAGTGATGGAGCCCTTATTGAATCGATAACGTTATTATATAATATATAATAAAAATTAATTACATTAATTATTATTATATTTTGTATATAATATTTATTCATATGAAAATTAATTTATGCACAAAATAAATTAAATTTATTTGTATAATATTATAGTTGAAATAAAACTTCATAATAAAAAAACAATAACAAAATAAACTCCTAAGATAAAAGTCATTAGTTCTTTAGTAGTGGTGGGTCCACCTGGATAGGGATCAGCCCACTAACCCCAAAAATTATGAGAACAGATGTTCTGTCTCTATTTTATCAGTCTCTCTTGTATCTCGTACTTAAATTTTGACACGTAACTTTTTACTTTAACACCAATTGCCAGATATCAACACGAAGTAGCCCCTTGACAAACACATCTTCTCCATAAAAGGACTCAAAAACATTTTTATCTCCCTTCAAAAATTGCACCAGAGAACTCCACCAAAATCCAAAAGTTTTCAAGAAAGTCGCATACCCCCAAACCCAAATCGAAAGTTTAAACAACAACCCGAAAAGAATTGAAGATTATCAAGTTTACAAATCGAAAATAGAAAAAAACAAAAAGAATCTAATTTGCAAAAAGGGGTTCCATTTCTGGGGTAGATTTAGAATCGGGTATGCAGCCAGCCATATATGAATTTTAAAGTTCAAACCACAAACACAAAATTCTTTCATCTATTGAATTTATCCCTTTCTGATAGCATCAAACATCAAAATGGAACCCAAATGTAATTCCAAATGAGATACTACATCACCACGATGTTGCTACCCTTGCTCTTCAATTCTTAGAAAAATTAAGTGCTTCATAAAAAAATCAAATAGATACTCAAATACTCCAATCAAATACATACTCAACTGCAAAAATCAATCGAGATCTGCAAAAACAAGATGTCATTCCAACCAAATCATTGAAACTTCATTACTAGTTAGATCTACGAAAAGAATACTAAATCGTGGTAAAAAAAAAACGTTAGGGATGGAGACGGAGACGGAGACGGGACGGGACGGAGAAGGGAGTTAGGAAAAGTGAAAAACAAGATTGCTTGACATGAAGTTAACTTTGGACAAATAATCGAATCAATATAGTGTCGATACGCAGGCCGGAAAATGATATATCTGCGTGTCAGCATTGTATTAATCAATTACCAACTTACTATAAAGTTAAATTTATTATAATCGGACGCCGAAAAAACTCCAAACCAGATCTAGATGGGAATTCATTGTGTTTTATTTTATTTTTAGTTTTGTTTTCATTTTATCTTTTTAATGTTCATTGATTATTGTTATTATTTTTATTATTTCTTTATTTGGACTACATTGAGGTGAATTATTGTATTTGAGTCGATGAATTTGATTATTTATTTTATTTTGAGTAATTAATTTACTAATAATTTTATTTTATTTAATAAGTTTAATTAAGTAATTTTTGACTTAATTTGTTTAGTTAATTAATATATTTAAGTTAATAATTTTATTTAGATTAGTTAGTATGTTAATTTATTTTATTTTGTGTTAACTATTTGAGTTAATTACTTTACTTGGTTAGTTAATTAAAAATTAATTATGTATGCATTCTTATACACCTTTAATATATTTTCAAATTTTTTTTTCTATGTATTTTCATTATTTTAATAAGTCAACTACGATATTTATACGGTTAAATGAATTAAATATTAAATTAGGTCGCGTGTCCAATTTTCAACAAAAAAAAAAATTGTTCAAAACTTTCAAAATAGTTCATCGTGCTTACTTAATACTCTCTCCATCCCTTAATATAAATTGTTTTAGAAAAATATTTTGTCTCTTAATATAAGTCGTTTGAGAATTTCAAGTAGGAAACCGATATTTCTACGTCATTTTTTAATATTTCAACACTTGGGGCCCACATATTAGCTTATGTGTCGAATTTTTATTAGTTAATATGTGGGCCCTACGTGTGAAAATATAAAAAGTGATGTGAAAATATCAGTTCCCTTAATTTCAAGTAAGTATTAATTGTTTAGTTTTCAATATTACCTAGCTCAAGTATTAAATATAACTTTAATTTAGTTCTCTCACAATGTTTTGGCCAATAAATAACATTATTTTTTTTTAATACAAGGATAATATAGACAATTAATATTATATTTAATAGTTGTGCACAACTCTAAAATAACTTATAGTTTAGAGAAGGAGAATAACTATGGGTAATGGGATCGATATATGAAAACTTTTGAACACGTGGATATCAAATGCAAAAAGATGCATACTTGAAAGTCAGATATGTAGTTAACCCGAAAATAAATGATTTCACTTTTATTGTAGTAGTAATTAATAAGCTCCCTTTGGCAAATTAAGGAATAGACTCAGGTAGTGTGTACCTTCTTTACCCAGAAATTTTGCATTTTTTCCTTTTCAACTTTTCTAAAATAAGAATCTTTTTACATCCGCATCAATCAAAATCAAACTTCTCCCATTATTTTTTGTCTATTTTTTAAATTAAAAAAAGAGTTTCTAAGTCAGTATTTGTAGTGTTAAGTGCATTTAAAAGTTTAAACGCATTTAATGATCTTATTAGTAACATTGAAATGCAATTTATTTTTTTTAGAATTCATACATAACACACTAAAATTAGTACAGTGCGTTGAGATTCAAACGCAGTAAATGGTATCCCCATATCAAACTAAAGTAAGAGCATAAAAAAAGGCAAATGGCATGTGTTTGATAAATATGAAGTTAGGCAATATGAGTTCTATGCATTATTATTTAGGTAACAACAAACATAAAGGAATTTTTGGGTAAAGTTTTTACTTTTAACCATGTCGTTTTTTACTACTCTGCTCTTTTTGATGCAGATTAAACAAAAGAATGTAGATTCCAATTCGTAAATATGTGCCTCTGGTCATAGTTATACATAAGGGTATAAATAAACCGAGTCGATCCGAATATTGAGTTGCTCAGATTTGGTTCACAAAATTTATCGAATATAAAATAAGATTTGATTGAAATTTCATTTAGCTAAAAATCGAACAGCGATTAGAATCGAGTCAAAGCGGTTTGAACTTTTCCAACTTATATGATCCGAGTATAATTAGAAAATTTGATTTGAGAAGGTTCGAGTAATTTATCGAACTTTAAAATGTGTTCATATTTGACTCATTTATATTTTAGTCGAAGCTCGAATCTAACTTTTAGTCGGCGAAGATTTAATCGAATCGGTCGAATCGCATTTCTTTCGTTTTTACCGCCTTAATTATAGATTTATTAATTAATTAATCAGCCAACTGGTCAAAAATTACGATCAAGCAAGTGCATTGCACATGGGAACGCATTAGTTTCAATGTAGTATAAACTAATGATATGTTTACTTAAATATATTGCGGGTTGGTATTCCAGGAAAGTCTTAATTAATTAGTCACCATTTAACTAATTTTCAACATAAAGTTAGTCGTCTTTTCCTTTCTTTATTTGAATTTTCACCTGCATCCAAACCAAATTAAATTAATTAATACGTTATGTAAAATTACAAACGTAGACGCAAGCTAGCTAGCACTGAATTACGAACCTCTCTATTTTTCCTAATTCTACATAATCATTTAGTCCAAATTTTTTGTTCCGTTCTTATATGTCATGTCATGTCATGTCATTTGTTGTTGTTAGGATAGGTTATTTCATTCACTTATTTACAGCTAATTAATTTTGTGACACTAATACATGCATGAAATACAATAAATAATAACAGATACAAATCCACGTAAAACTAATAACTTATGGTGAACACAAATTAGTAAAATTTCTCCGATAAAAAAGTATTAGAGCGATGAACACAAATTAAAGAGAGAGCCTGAGTACCAAGACTCAATCAAGTTCCAAACCAAAGAAAATAAAATAAATGCTTTTTTCCCAAGCTACAAAAATTTGATCATAAATAGATCAATTAATCAAATTCTTTCAATTTCATTCACGTACTAATTAATCATCAAGCTCAATCTTGATACTTTTAATGCTCACAAAACCACTACTCCCGGGCTTTGGCACCAAAGTCACCAACACATTATCATCATCCTCAGCTCCCAAATCCTCCAACAACTCCGTCAACGCCAACCTAAGCCGTGTCTTAATCTTCTTCCCATGCTTATGCTTATGCGGCACATTCACAAAACTTCCGGCAAACTCTGTCTTATCCGGCGCACTCGCCGCCTCATCTTCATCATTAATAAACACATCAAACTTCACAAAAGCATCCCTCAAAACCTCAATCCCCTCAATCACCAAAACCTCCTCTTCCTCTTCCTTCTCTTTTTTGCTCCTGTTTTTCCTAGGCCTAGGAACCAAAACCTTCACAACTTTATCTAGTTTCCTAGGAAAAAAATCCTTAGCCAATGAAAAATCCGCTGCTTTCGCTTCTCCAAACTTCTTAAACTTGTTCAAAACCCTTTTAAGCCGCGGCGTAGGGCGAGTATTCAGCCATGCAACGTCCACGTTCTGATAAACATACCCTAGTTTCTTGCTATCCAAGCAATCCCCAACTTTTACACTTACTAATTTAGCATTTTCGTCGTAGAACACGAATGAGGCGTCTAGCCAATCCTTATCCGTGAAATCATTCCTCCTTCCGCCTAGGGTTTTCCATATACTCCACATTCTATCACAATTTGAGTGATGAGCATAAAACAATGGATCTCGACCGGCCGAGTAAAAGTTCCCCATGTCCTCTCTATTAGGCTGGGTTCGGTCCCCGGCCCATATATGGACCGGACCGTGCGGCGTGCCCTCGAAGTTACCGCCACCGGGGTCTGATTCCTCCCCGGCGCGGTAAGGGCTTCCAAGAAATAACCTAGCCGATTTAGAACCGGCCACCATTTGCCTATACATTATTGTGAGATTTTGGTTCACCTGTTGTTGTTTGCTTATGTTTTCATCCGTTCCATTAAAGTCAAGATCAATCAGAGCCGGGGACTGGTGCTTGGCATCGCGGAACCGGTTGAAAAGCGGTGAGTTCCGGTCAGTATAGATCGCCGGCATTGTCATTCCTCCGGCCGAATCCCAGTTCCAGAAGGGAATGGCAAATGTAGGGTCATCGATGAGTTTTCCCAGGATTCTCTCGAAAAAGTATAAATACCATCTATGGAATGGAAAGAAGAGCCATGAGTTATGAACTTGGATATCTAATTCGGGAAACCCTACTTGTTCATAAGCTCCGTCGCAGTAAGCGCAATGAATATTAGCTTGTTGTGTGAAGCTACGTGGATCATTGTCCGGAAGGGCTTTCATGAGCTCAATGGCTTTGTTAAACTTGGCTTGGTAGGCCTTATCGGCCAAATGAGCAGCCGGCCTAACGCGCAGGGTGGTTGGTGGTGGTGGAAGCCTGTAGTCCACCACCGTGCCGGAAAATGGTGGGCAGCAGTTGGTTGGTTTTGCGCCGGCGGGTAAATCAGCCGCGCCACATTTAGAAAGCTCTGGTGCTTTGAGGGGAGCTGCGAAGGCGGAGGGGTTGGAGCCGAGACTTGTAGCGCCATAGAGTCCTCCTAAGCCAATAAGTAAATTTCTCCTATCAAATGTGTTATTTTTGGAGGAGGTGGTTTTAGGGTTTTGTTCATCGTCTAGGGCTTTGCATGAGACTTTGAAATTAATGTAGGATTTTCGGGTTATGGAGATTTGAGATGGTTTATCAAAGAGAGGGGAGGAAGATAAGGTGGTGTAGGAGTAGGCGGTGGCGCCGATAGTAGTGGTGGTTTGAAGAGAAAAAGAGGACATTGTGTTCTTTTTGGTGGTCGCCTAACTTTTGAGGCTAATGAGGTACGTTTAAATAATAAGGTGGCCAAAGACTTTTCTTGTTAGGATTTAGGAGGATGGTTCCCAAAGTTGACAAAGTTAAAATCACAACGTGGGAATAATGGGAAAAATATTGATTTTCAGGTCTAAAAAACCTTCTTGAATTTAGTTATTATTTTAAATTAATATTTTTATGTATAGAGAAAAGAATACCCCCCGTCTCTCTCTCTCTATATATATATATATATATACCAATTTATATATATTTATATATATATTCGACTATATATATATTTTAACTAAATCAAATATAACTAGATCTCCTATTAATTAATTAGTGTATTAGCTTTTAGTTTAGTTTTTTTTTTGAAAATTAATAAGTGCTTTTAGTTAATTCCTTGGATTTGGAAAATATAGTCACATGTGCTAACACAAATGTAGATATATTTAATTACCAATATATGATCTTTAATTTAATACTACTACTATTGATTAAAACAGATAATCTTGAATAGTACAAGTGGCACCTCTTATTTGGTAGTAAATTAATCCGTGCATGGTGGTCTCTTGGCAAACTTTGGGCGCCTGCCTAGGCGGCTACAACCTACTCACATACTACATAGTTAATTCAAATTAATGAAGGCTGCTGTAATTAACTTTCTAATAATATAAAGTCTAGCCAAAATTTTGTAGTTTTTTTATTACTAACACTTTACCCACTCCACTGCACGTGGTTTAGTTTCACCAAATCCATTATATGTATTTGTAACAATATTTTTCATTATTATATCACTTGATCTATCAGTACTGTCTATGCATCGTCATTTTATCTAATTTTTATGTAACCTAGCCAAATGGTACACATGCATGTTACGAATACGTTCAGATTTGTGATTTATAGTTGAAAAATTCTTAAAAAGACCCAATGCAGAGCGAAACGGATTGAGACAGATTTTTAGGAAAGCAGAAAAGAAAAAGAGTAAGAATTTTAATTACAAGCTTGACTTTGATCAAAGAAATTAAGAGCCAAATTAAAACTCATTATACCCGCATGTGGAAAAGTGTATACACACTTATAATTAAAAAATATTGTTAGAACTTAAGAATTAATAATTAATAGCACAATCGCAAAGATATTATATATATGAAGAAGTATGAGTCAATATAATCTCAATCAAAATATATAAAAAATGCTAACATAAAAAAATATATAAAAATAAAAAAGCTAATCCATCAGTAGCTATGTATTGCGCTGTAATATTCTTTATACTCTCGACGACAAAAATATGACAGATCATATCCACGCATGCATCCATCAATATATTTCTTTATGCAACATTCTAGTTAATTAATTCATCAAAATTAATTACTCCATAGTTATCTTCTTCTTATGAACATTCTAGTTTATTAATTCATCTAATTAAGAAGCCCACATTCGCAGAAGTGGACGTTTAGTTAAAAATAATTCTCAGTTTAAAAAAAAAAAAAAAGATGTTGTACGAACAGATAACCATTTATTTAACTAATTAATGACGCATCTTTTTCAAGACTATCTATCCCTTTCATTCTCTCTCTCTCTCTCTCTCTCTCTCTCTCAAGTTATACAATACATTAAAATATACTCCCATATTTTTACTTTAATTGGTTCCACCATCCTTAAACCTGCTCTAAATATCGAGTGGCAACTCAACTCATGTGTTTACTATGAGGATGGGGTTCGAGTTGTGGGGGTACTTGTGATGTCTCTCTGTTAAAAAAAGTAAAAAATAAAAATAAAAATTTGCCCCTAAAAGAATGGCAGTTTGACTTATCTATGAAAAATTTAACGTGACAGCAAATCAATGCCAAATTTAAATAGCAACATGGCAATTTTTTAATTTGTCAAATTATAAATCTGCCAGTTGATTAATGTGATTTTCCAAACTTCAGCTTAACTTGTAGTTTGAGGATTTTATTTATTTATTTTCCTCTCCATCTGATCTATTTTGAAAGTTTAGTAATTAGTATATATATATATATATATATATATATATATATATATATATATATATATCTACGTGCATGCATGAAAGTGAAACCTAGCTTCTATATATTTAGGTTTAAGTATATATGCCTATGCTTTTTGTGAATAAATGTAATGATATCATTTGTAAATTAATATAAATACATGAATTAATATATTTATTTATGTCCCCTCACCCCTGATAACTTCGCCACCCCACCTACTCTCAATCTCGATATAACCCCAGTCTCATCCGCTGTGTATTTTATTTCGTTTTCGAATCCACAACGGGTGATTGCTCCCATGCACTTCACATTGTTAATAGTACGTAGTAGATCTATTAAACTCTCTTTTTCATGAACTAATTTTTTATTATTTTAATGGCAAGTTGATTAAAATAGGATGTAAACGGATATAATTTTTATATGATAGTAAAAATTAATTATTATTTAAAGAATGTCATTTTAAAAAAATTATTTTGCTTATTATATAATAATTAATATATATATATATATAAGTTATTTGGATACGAATTTCGTATATGGATCCGAATCCGAATATTCGTTATCTATCGGATATATTTACGATCGGATGTTAAACGAATACGAATACGCCTATATTAGTATTCGTATCCGCTTATTTGCGGATACTTTTAAATCGAATACGAATATATCCATTTTTTTCGAATACGGATGCGGATAAATACGAATTTTTCGGTTACCATTTATAACTCTAGATTAAAGTATAATATATGTCATTTTAGAGTTGTGCATAAGAATTAAGGAAATGTGTGTACACGGAGATGTATATTCTGCGATGGTATATAATGACGGTTTTTTTGGCTATATAGAAGCAGTTTCACCCGTAAATCATAGTTATTACTGAGTTATAGTGACGATTCACGTCGCTTATAACTCAAAAAATTTATCGTCGTAAAGCTCTCTTGTGTAATATACTGAGTTTTGGCTTTGTGCACTCAATATAAGTTTTTGCTAATTCAACATAAATATATATATATATATAGATAAAATATTATTGCTGCTATTACCAATATGAGATGTCCATTCTCGTATATATTCACGTTCTTCCATAATTGAAATTCTCAAAATCTTACATACCAAACAATTAAATATTAATTATATAAAAAAAAAGATTGAAATTCTCAACCTTGATCTCAATTCCATTTAGTGCCACAACATATGTTCCTTTCAGTATCATATTCTTGTTCTTGGTAAATTCCAATAACATTTACATCTTATTTTTATTTTATTTTATTTTATAATATTGACAGTTGAAAATATTAATCAACTATATAATTAATTAAGATTAGGTGCATTTTTTCCTTCATTGAATGAAGCGTTGAATTGCCTAACCTGTAGCTGATTTTTAGGCAACTACTCTGCTTAATCAAACAACTAGCTAGAGTCCAATGAAATTCCTTATTTTTTCGAGTATTTTAGCTTATAATAACCGCATGACAATGAAATTCCTACTAAAATTTTGAGGAACACTTTGTTATTTTATATGTTGACTCGACATACAACTAATAAACAAAATGACACACTGGATATGTATGGAGTCCACATAACCGCATACACAGTATTTTTCATAGAGTAGGGTAATTGCTAATTGCTATGCTAGCCGTAGGCTCACTAATTAATGGCTTCACGGGACCATTTAGAGGCCAAAAGTGAAGTTGTTCATCACATGAAAAAAATTAATTTCTCTCCTGTTTTTAATTTACAAAGCTGAAGCAGGTCAATAACACGGATCTAAAGATTACACCTACGAATATGAAATAACTAAACAATAATCTAATAAGATTTTCAAGTTATATAATTACCCATAGTTTTTAAAAGAGTTAAATATAATTTGTATCTCTCAAGTTTATTCAATTTTGCACATTGCATATTATACTTTAAAACGTAATATTTTGCTTACTATATTTTTAGCGAATCAGCACATAACATCATCCGGCTCCAAATTTGTCGCAAAAGGTGAAAGATTTTACACTTTTAATGGCGAATTTTAAGTGAGATGGTGTTATGTGCCCGTTTACTAAAAGTACGAGATATAAATTATCACATTTTAAAATATAAGATGCAATGTCCAAAATTGTTTAAACTTGGAAGATTCAAAGTACATTTCACTCTTTTTAAAATAACCAATTTATTATTATAATATTTAATTAAATGATAAAATATTATCTGAATGTATAACAACTTTTTACTTACATTTCAACAAGGTTATCAACTTTTTACTTGACAATTCAACAAGGTTATCATAAACAGACGGCTCATCAAATCGGAAAAGATTCCGGGTGAATGGGTCATTAGTCCAATCAGTGGTCGAACCGTTACCCAATGACGTCATTAATATATATAAAAAATATTATTAATAATTAGTAAAAAATTAAAAATCTCATTTTTTATGAACTAAGATATAATTGAGGTAATTACAATATTAATAAAAGAGGTTAATTTTAACATTATTATTTTTTTGTAAAAAAATAAAATAAAAATCGGGTCAACCGAGTCAATTAACGGAGTTTACCGGTTGAACCAGTGATCAACGGACCAATCCGGGTTTTGACCAAAACTGAATCATTGGTCCAAAATGGACCAGAAGACATACCGATTCCAATTTTCACCGGTTCGACCACTGATTCGGTCCAATTTTTAAAACAATAAAATTCAATCATAATGATATGTAGCACCAGTTTAAAGTGTTTAAATGTGACTAAAGATCACATACTCACAAGTGTGTTTCATGTCATAAACTTTATCTATTTGGATTAAAATTTATAAATTGAATAACAAATGCTAAAAATTAACTATTATAACGTTGTGAAAATACGACAACACACTTATTTTAAACTTTCAGTATAATTATTGTCACACTACTTTATAATGTATTGAGAACTATTGCATCTAGTAACGTAAACCATCACTCAATTTCTTTGTTTTTCCAACTAATCCAGCTACACTCTTATTTTCTGAAATAAATTATGAAATAAAATGGTGAACACAAATAATATAGTAAAAAATATCATTACTAAGATAATGAAAAAATAAGTTATTATTAACCTTCAACAGTGATAAATCATATATTTAATAACATATAGTAGAAAATATAAGTTTTCAACAATACCGTAATGAAATGAGCAATTCATTAGAAAAAGTCAAATAAATCATAATATTTTCTATCTTCTCCAATTAAAAAAAATCACCTTTATATTTCATTAATTGTAACACTAATGATCATTATTATGTCAATCAACAGTTCTTGGTCATAATTATGTCAATCAATAGTTCATCTTTTCTGTGACGCCCCCAAAATAGGTATACAACACCCATTCTGAGTCGCCAAAATACAAGGTATAGAAAGCAACTACAACTTTGATAATACAGATGTCGTGTAGAATACGACAATACAACTGTGAGTTTAAATACAAATATTGTCTTCTAGACAATATACACACCCAAATAAGTCCTCATTAATTATTCATACACTATTTTACGGAAATAGTGAGGACAATTAAAACATCTTCCTAGAACCATCACTCCATACCCCGATTCGATCCTCGCTTTATGTTCTCACCTCCTCCGAGAAGAAAAATGGAACAAAAAGAAAAGGGTGAGCTCAACTATACACATAAAGAATATTATGACTAAGATAATATACAACAAATTATCGTTAGTCTTCAACAGGAAAAATCTAATAGAATACAATAGGCAACAAGTTTTAGATCAACAAATGCGGCGTGAAACAACAATCCATTAGAAGAGTCACGTAGAGAAAGAATTCTCTTTGTCTTAAGGTTTAAAAGTCCATCATCAATATTTTATCCACGTAACAACAATCAATATTCATCTTTGCGCTACTGGGCCAAAGATATTCATTTAAATCACCCGGTTGGTCATGTTCATCTCAACACATTCTGCTCATCTTTTGACTAAAGCCAAAGATATTCATCGATTAATCGTTCATCTTTGCACTTTACATGCCAAAGATATTCATTTATATCATCATTTAAGACCGAGGATGATGAAAAATATTTTTAAAGAAAAGCGAATCCGGTGAAACAAAATGACAAGGATTAAGGATTAAGGATTAGTACTTTGTTTTTACCCATGTCAAAAATACCTCGAAAATAATCATATTGGTGTAAAATTCAAGAATGATCAAAACATGGATACAATCAAAGCTAGTATCCATATTGGGCAAAAAGAAAATTTTTATTTTTTATTGAATAGTCAGATATTCGTGAATAAGGTCAGATATCGTGAATAGTCTTAGTATCGTGAATAGTAACCCCACACAACAAGTTTCAAATTTGATAAAAAGTTCACCAATACTTGACATAATGATATTGAAGAAAAAATATCATTTAAGAAGAAAATAATACCCCTTTACCTCAAAATAACCGTCTTGATTGAATTTTAAGATATAGTCTTTGTGAAACCCTTGACCAGTATAAAGAACACTCAAAGTATACTCACAAGAATACATTTCGATAATTTAGAGAGAGAAAGAGAGAAAACTTAGTTTCGGTGTGATTTTCAATTCTAACTTAGCCCTCTATTTATAGGAAAATGTTAGAAGCATCAAAAGGAGACTAAATAATAAAATAATATTATTATTAATCAAAATTTCCTACGCATGCTATATAGACCATGACCAGCCACCACCTTGGAAAAATTTCCAGCAGCCCATGTGAATTACTCACCAACCAAAAAGTGGGTCCCACCCATTAATTTAATAAAAATCATTTTATTTTCTGAAACTTTAACAATTCGTAGAAAATAGCTCGGTTATCAGAAAAATTCAAAACTCGCGACTTTCCATGGGAAATTCCATTCTCTACAACTTTGCAGAAGAAAGTTTTTCCAAATTCCAAACAGAAATTGACCAAAATTCATAAACGGACGATTTTACAGTCTATAATCAATTTTTGGTCAAGAATTGTGTCCACCGACACACAAAACATGTGTTAAACATTTAATGCCACAAAATACTCTACCTCCTAATATACTCATATATCCCACATTCATTATAAAAATATCACCGTTAATATATTATTAAAATAGTATATTTAAATGAATTATTTTATCAGAAAAAGCTAAAATATTAATTTTCAACAATTGTCACATTAAAAAATTTCTCCATCTATATCCACATAAAATCAATATCATATAAATCAATAATTAATTATTCACAAATAATATTATAGAATCACATTACTAACAACTGAGCGGTTCAAGAAAGAGGGGCTTTCCAATAAAGATTTCTCCTTCCTACGCGCAATTAGGTGACCAAACCTCTCCTGTAGATGAACTTTCTAGACATTGCCAATAATGTTATCTCGATAATATTATTCAAATAATATGAATTATTGATTTGATAATGGAAAATTGTGTAATGACAATTATTGAAACAATGGTGATACCAAATATCAGTATGACAATTATTGAATCAATATAATATTGAAGCAATAACTTTTGTAACAATTATTGAGTAGTGCCTTCTTTACGTAAGGATCAATAATTCAACAATCTTACATGCAATACCGTAATATTCTTGTCTGACCACGCATATTATCGTATTTTAACCACTAGGTAACCCAACAAAGTGTTAATGGTAACAATTTATAATTATTTATAAAACTCAATCTTTGTCGTTTTCTTTCATCCAACCGTTTTTCCGTTATGGGGCCCACTAATGATCGCGCCGTCAAATCACGGAGATTCGAAAAAAAAAGAATATTCCACGACCAAACGAATATTCTCAAACAATAATGAATATTTTATAACCAACTTTGCTTATTTTGTAAACTTTGCATATTTCACCCATAACCAAAGAATTATATCAAATTAACCCTTATTAATTTAGAATAATGAATAAAGGAAAATTCAATTTTATTTATAATAAGTTGGGGTCTTACATTTTCATCCAAACCAAAGATAACTTTCATCACATATAATCAACAATTTTTCTGTGTACAACTTTCACCACATATCTTTGTCACACGGACTAAAGACATTCAACGATCATATTGTATTTGCACCCAGTTCAGACATTCAGAGCAACTCAAACTTGATAATTAGTACAAATAACAATGATATAAATGATAGACGCAAATAATTAGAATAAAAAGATAAAGAATAAATATTATAAATTATCAATTTAATTTGTCCAGAATTCAATAATGTCCAAATTATCAACATGATATCCATAATATTAATTCAACTTTATGAAATGTATAATGTGACGCCCCCAAAATAGATATACATCACATATTTTGAGTCGCCAAATACATGGTACAGAATATAAATACAATATTAAATATACAACATGAGCTGTGAGTTTTAATACAAATATTATCTTCTAGACAGTATTCAAACTCAAAATAAGTCCTCAATACATTTATTGTCACACTATCTAACAGAATAATGAGGACTACTAATACTATCATCTGAACCGTCACTCCGTTCCCCGATTAGTCCATTACTACGTTCTCATTTCTCAAGAAAAAAAGTGAAAAGAAAGGGTGAGCTCAACTAGCCCAAAGAAGAAATATTATGACTAAGATAATGCGAGAATAAATTATCATTAGTCTTTAACAATGTTAAACTAATAAAATACAATAGACATCAAGTTTAACTGCAGCGGAATAAGTAATCCATTAAAAGAGTCAAGTAGAGAATAAAATCAACTACCTTTTATAATTTAAAAAGGGTTTTCATCACTTTTATCGCTAAGAGACTCATTAATAAATAATCACACCATCCCCGCACTACTGACCGAGGATATTCATTAGTAGACGACCACAAATTATCCATGCACTCACGGCCGAGGATATTCGTGTATTCATCGATGGTCATGATCATGCCAACAATTTGTCCATCAATGACTATTTTTTAACGAGGACTTTTTACCACATTATTTGTGACGTCCCCAAAATAGGTATACATCACCCATCTTGAGTACCCACAAACATGGTACAAAATTCAAATACAACTTAATTATACAACAGTCGTGTAAAATACGACAAAACATATGCTGTGAGTTTTAATACAAATATTGTTATCTAGACAATATTCACACTCAATTGAGTCATAATTACATTTATTATCACACTATTTAAATGAATAGTGAAAACTACTAATCTTATTATACGGGACCGCCACCTCGGTTCCCCATTAATCCCCGCCACGTTCTCATTTCACAAGAGAACAATGAAAGAAAAGGTGAGCTCAACCGGCTAGTAAGAAATATTATGACTAAGATAATATAGAATAAATTATCATTAGTCTTCAACAATGTTAAAAGCGATAAAATACAATAGACATCAAGTTTAACTACAAATGAATCAAGAATCCATTAAAAAGAGTCAAGTAGAGAATAAAATTTACTATCTTTTATGATTTAAAAAGTTTTTCATCATTTTATCATTTGGGACTCGACAATAAATAATCCACATCATCCCCAAGACTACTGACGAGGATACTCATTAGTATCACGACCACAAATTATCCATACTACGGGCCAAGGATATTCGTGTATTCATCAATGGTCATGATCATGCCAACAACTGTCCATCAATGCACTACGTGCCAATCAGGACTTTTACCACATTACGGTCATGATTATATCGAATAATCCCTGGTCATAATCATACCAAGTTCATCTATGCACTACATGCCAATATAAACATGAGGATGATGATAATGATATAAGAATTCAATAAAATAAGTTCAAGAATTAATTTATCCAGGAACCAATAACGTCCAAATTGTCAACATGATATTGCTTTGTGAGGTAAAACTCAAGAATGCTCAGAAGAATATTTCCATGAAAAGATACTGGATGAAGAGCAAATATCAAGGATATTCCACTAATTTCATGGAGTATAGAGCTCAAAACTTTAACCAACTGAGTATAATAAAGAATGAAATAACAAAAGAAATCACCATGCATGCGGTATTTTGCATAGACAGGTTATTCCAACAGAATAATAAATAACGGAACCAGGTTAGGCGTAATACGCACCGACAAGATATTCCAACAGAATATACAAAATGAAATAACAACAGAAATCACCATGTATGCGGTACTTCGCATAGACAGGTTATTCCAACAGAATAATAAATAACGGAACTAGGTCCGGCATAAAACGAACAGATAAGATATTCCAACAGGATAATAAATAAAGAACCAGGTCCGGCGTAAAACGCACAGACATGATATTCCAACAGAATAATAAAGAATAAAATAACAACAGAACAATAAAGAATGGAATAACAGAAGAATTTCACCAAGTATATGGTAGTCCGCATATACAGGTTATTCTAACAGAATAATAAAGAATGGAATAATAGAAGTTCTTTTCATGAATACAAAAGAAATAATACCCCTTACGAGTACAACAAATAATATCTCTTACCTCAGAAGAAACTGGATACTGGAATAGTGAGGTAGCAGGCTTCTCTTCTTCTATAGATTTTCTCTCTATAGCTTCTCTCTATAATAATGGCTCTTAAAGCTTTAGTGAATTGGTGAGAATTGAAGGAAGAATGAGCTTCTATTTATAGAAAAATATAGTTTCGATAATTGCGCGTTTAGGGATCAAAAAATTACAATCTGATACCTCCAACTTTTCTTTCATTTTTAATTTAGTCCTGTAAATATTATCAAACTTGCACCACCTCCCCTAATAATAAATAATGTGAATCAATAGTTCAATCATGTGAATCAATAGTTATAATCATGTGAAAATACGAATTACGATATAGTACCTCCATCTATACCTCCATCTTTAATTTAATCATGCAAGTATTATCAATCTTGCACCAATTCCCTTAATAGTATAAGAATGTGACTGAATAGTACACACATGTGAACAAATAGTTATATAAGCATGTGAATTAGTAGCAATTAATTGCTCATTTATCCGATAAATTACCCGATTTATCAATATAACCTCCAGACATCAATTATTATCGAAATAAATGTCGATTTTCACTAACACTAATAGTCTCAACACACTGAAACTATTTTTATCAACAATATAAATTTTAAAATTTCGAAGTTTGACTTTTCCAAAAAAAGTCAACGGTTGACTTTTTGACCAAAAAGTTGATCCTGGAAAATTTTGTGTTCATAGTCTATTTTTACTAATTTCATCGTTCCGGACTCAAATATCACATCCGCGTCTCCAAATTCAACTCCGAACTCAACTTCAATTTTTAATAACATTCATCATTAATATTATAACTCACAATATTTATCAACCAGGTCGTTCCCAGGAAAGAGGGGGATTTCCAATAAGGATTTCTCCCTATTGGCGCACAATTAGGTGACCAAACCTATCCTTAACAGAACTTCTAGACATTGTAAATATTGTAATTTAATAATATGAATAACTTTATCGTCTTAATTATTGATTTAATAATATATAAAAATATTATGCAGATGATACTGTGACAATAATCGAATCAATAATATGAGAGATATGATCAAGAATTATCGTGAAAGCAATAATTGAGTATAACTAAGTGACTTCTCACGTAAGCATCAATAATCAATACTGGTAGTGTCTTCTTATACAACCACCGTGTATTCTTGTACTTTTACTACTGAAAGTAGTTCAACAAAGATAATTCAGTAAAACTTCCGTAGTTATTTTCATAAAAATATTTTTTTTTATTTTCTCAATCCGACAATAATTCTGTTGTGGGGTCCACCAATGATTGCGCCATTGTACGAATATTCCCTGCTAAAACGAATATTCCCCGACCAATCGAATATAATATAACAACTTGCATACTTTGTAAAATTTATAAATATTACCCACAACTATAACATTATATCAAATCCACACCATAATATTTAAAAAAAATATTTCGAGAAATTTAAATCTTTATTCATAAAATTTGGGGTCTCACATCATTTGTAACATTACGGTCATGATTATACTGAATAATCCCTGGTCATAATCATATCAAGCCCATCTATACACTACAGGCCACAAATGACTTTCAACATAATATAAACATTAGGATAATGACAATAATATAAGAATTCAATAAAACAAGTTCAAGAATTAATTTTTCCAGGAACTAATAACGTCCAAATTGTCAACATGATACTTCTTTGTAGAGTAAAATTCAAGAATGCTCAGAAGAATATTTTCATGAAAAGATACTGGATGAAGCATAAATATCAAGGATATTCCACTAATTTCATGGAGTATAAAAGTCAAAACTTTAACCAACTGAGTATAATAAAGAATGGAATAACAAAAGAAATCACCAGGCGTGCGATAGGCCATTACGGAAAGTTATTCCAGCGTAATAATAAATAATAGAACGGTCATGCGTAAGCGCACGACGGGATATTCTAACGAACAATAAATAATGGAGCGAGGTTAATACGTAAACCCACGGATATGATATTCCAATAGAATAATAAATAACGGAACCCGGTGTCAAAGCGAATTCGCATCGACAAGATCTTTCAGCAGAATAATAAATAATGAACCGGGTT
This sequence comes from Panax ginseng, assembly GCA_020205605.1. NCBI lineage: Eukaryota > Viridiplantae > Streptophyta > Magnoliopsida > Apiales > Araliaceae > Panax > Panax ginseng. The sequence continues at coordinate 9,292,058 of CM035139.1, forward strand.
ATGCGTAAACGCACGCATACATGATGTTCAATGAATAATAAAGAATGGAATAAATGAAAGAATTTCACCATGTATGTGGTACTTGGCGATAGACAAGTTATTCCAACATAATAATAAAGAATGAAATAATGTAAGAATTTCACCAAGTATAGGGTAGTCGCTTGAATCTGAGTTATTCAATGAATAATAAATAATGGAATAATGAAGAATTTCACCAAATATAGGGTAGTCCGCGTATACAGGTTATTCCAACAGAATAATAAAGAATGGAATAATAGAAGTTCTCTTCATGATTACGAAAGAAATAATACCCCTTACGAGTACAACAAATAATATCTCTTACCTTATAAAGAAAGAAAGTACTCTCGACCAAGTAGCGGGGATATACTTGAAAAAACTTACACTACGTTTCAAAGCTTTCTTAAATTCTAAAGAAAATACGCTCAAGATTATAGAAGAAGAATTTCTCTAGAGTTTAAGTGAATTCGTAAGAAATAATGAAAGAATGAGCTTCTATTTATAGGAGAATGGTGAATAAGAAACTAATTCAAGCGATCCAGATTGATTTACTTTTAAGCGGACGGTCAGGATTGGTTTACTATAACATATTCTAATAAAACAAAATCTTTTAAATAAAATATAATATATTCTATTTATAATCTAATAAAACGAATAACTTTATAAAAGTATTACATTTTATATAAAAAGATTTTACTACGCAAATACTTATCTTGAGACTTTACGCAAATCTATGCATAATAAAATATAATATATTCTATTTATAGTCTAATAAAGCGAATAACTTTATAAAAGTATTACATTTTATATAAAAAACTTTTCGGTTTATTATATTAATAATACTAATAAAACAAAACTTCATCATCATTATTATAATTCACATATTAATCGACCGTGTCGATTCATGGGAAAGAGGGGCTTTAATAAGGATTTCTCCTATTAGCGCATGATTAGGTGACCAAACCTCTCATGGCAGAACTTACACATCGTTAATATTGCAAATAATAATATTAATAACTCATCATCTCAATTATTGATTTAATAATATATAAAATATCGACAATAATTGAATCAAATAACGTGAGATCTTATGCAACAATTCTTTGAAGCAATAATTGAACAAAAGCGAGGTGACTTCTCACATAAGCATCAATAATCAATCTTTGTGTCTACTTGCAACCACGCAGCGTATTATTGTACTTTTTTACTACCGAGTAGTTCAACAATGATAGCGGTAAAACTTACCTGTAGTTATTTTCATAAAAATATTTTTTGTCGTTTTCTCAATCAAATGATAATAATTACGTTAATGGGGTCCACTGATGATTGTGTCGTAAATGCATTGAATATTCCCTGTTAAAGCGAATATTCCCCCAACCAATCGAATATTATATAACAACTTGCATACTTTTGCAAAATTTATAAATACTACCCACAACTATAACATTATCTCAAATTCACACCATAATATTCAAAAAAATATTTTGAGAAATTTAAATCTTTATTCATAAAATTTGGGATTTTACATATAAGGTTTACAGTTCAAATATAACGACTTAAAATTTAATAACAGGTGAAAAAAATATTAGATGAAGCATTAACTATTAAGGATATTATAATCATTTCATAATTTGTTCACTATTTAATGATAAGACTGTAGAAAAGAATAATAATTCTTACCATAAATTTAGGAGTGTGAAAGAAATGATATGTAGGAGATTAACCTGTACAATTCGTGTACCTTACTAACGTTAACAACACTTAAAGTATCATTACATTTAAAATAAATACTCACAAATATTATACTCACAATATGTGTATTAGAATAATTTTGTGTGCCTCTCGTTGTTCAACTAAGCAACCTACTTATAGTAAAACATGTGAAATAATGAGCACTCCAAGTTTGAGAAAAATTTGTTAAATAATTATAATTGTGGGTCCCATGAAATAAATAAATGGAGTTGTGGGTCTCATGGAATAAATAAACAAAGTTGTGGGTTTCATAGAATAACTAAATAAAATTGTGGGTCAATGGAATAAAATAAGTCAAACTTGCAACAAAACGCCTTACGTTTAACCTCTCTATTTATAACATACATCAATTATCACACCTTACATTTAATCAATTTTTTTTTAATATTTATCAATTATTCATAATTATTATACATATCGTTTGTATTATTGACTTAATGTATTAATATCACATATATTAGTGTTCATTAAATAATAAGTATGTTTAACTAGTTAATACCCATGACTTTTAATCGTTATTACCATTGCTACGATGATAATTATTTGTTTAATAATATGAAGTGTTGTGACAATTATTGTGACATCCCAAAATCCATATACTTGATACAATGAATTGATGTTCATTCTCCAACAGTAAAATCCTTACTGATATTGATATTATAGACTCATAATACTGACAAACAAATCATTCTCAGGAAAGAAAGGGCCTTCCATATAAATAGCGCACAATCAAATAATCCATTTCTTTGACAGAATTTATATAAATTGTCAATAATGTTAACTGGTTTAGTTATATTATTTCAATTATTAAGTCAATAATATAAAATATTGGAATACTGTGCAGTTCTTGTTGTAACCGTTATTAAGTCAATAATATGAAATACTATGCACTTGTTAGTGTAAAAATTATTAAGTTAATAATATAAAATACTATGCAATACCGTGTGTTACTGTGGAATAGTGTGTGCTACTGTTCCTTTATCATCAAGTATTTTAACAGTTGAAAGTGATAGATCCATTGATAATATTTTATTAAAAATGTTATTTATGTTATTTTTTATATCCGACAATTATTTTGTTGTGGGACCCATCAATAATTGGTTATTTCGACGCCGTCGTACTTTACATAATATTTCTTTTCTTGACATAACAAATATTCTCGATTTTTTTGATAATTCATTCACGTCACCCTATATTTTAATATTTTATCAATTTAACATCTTATTATTTATAAGAAAAATTAAGGTCTTACATATTACATGTCATCATTTTGAATTATATTCAACTAGCTTCCATGCGCACACGCTACGTGTGTGAGAAAAAAAATTACAGAAGGAACAAAAGTTTGAAAATAAAATTGTAGATAGTAAAAATTGAAAATAAAAGTACACATGTGCATTTTAGAATGAGAAAGAGTAGATAAAGAGAAACCTTAAATTAACTGTGAGAGTAAAAAAAAATTAGGACTATGGTGAAAAATAGAAAAAGAGATAAAAATGGGAGATATAATTTGTAAGACCTCAACTTTTGTGAATAAAGATGAATTTTCTATAATTATCATTTTTTAATATTATGGAATGAATTTGATATAATGTTATAGTTGTGGGTAATATTTATAAATTTGCAAAGTACGCAAGTTATTATATAATATTCGATTGGTCGGGGAATATTCGTTTTAACAAGAAATATTCGTACGACGGCACAGTCATTAGCGGACCCCACAACGGAATTATTGTCGGATTGAGAAAATGACAAAAATATTTTATGAAAATAACGGATGAAATAACGCCATGGACCGGAGTTGGTACGTATGACTACGGAAAAGATTCAAACGATCCGACAACGTATAAAAATCTCACAAGACCGACAAAAGAGTTATGATGATCTTCATTGAAAGGACGTGGAATTCGATATTGGAGATCATGTGTTATTATGTGTGGCTCTATGGAAAGGAGTTACGAGATTTGGAAAGAGAGGAAAGCTCAATCCTCGATTCATTGGCCCATTTGTAATCCTCGATCGAGTAGGGACTGTAGCCTATAGACTCGCTTTACCTCCAAGTATATCTCGGGTTCATAACGTTTTTCATATATCCATATTACGTAAATATGTGAAAGACCCGAACCACATTATTGAGTTAGAACCGGACGAAATAGCGGAAGATTTAACGTATGAAGAGGTTCATGTTCAAATCTTGGATAAGAAGGAACATATTCTACGCTCCAAGGTTATACCTCAAGTCAAAGTTTTATGGAGGAACCACGATGTTGAGCAAATGACCTGGGAGTTAGAATTTAAAATGAAATCAAGGTATCCTTACCTCTTGACATACAGTGCACGTACCCTAATTTTGAGGGCAAAATTTCATAAGAAGGGGATTGTAAGACCCCAACTTTTATGAATAAAGATGAATTTTCTATAATTATCATTTTGAATGAATTTGATATAATGTTATAGTTGTGGGTAATATTTAGAAATTTTACAAAGTACATGCAAGTTGTTTATAATATTTGATTGGTGGGGCATATTCGTTTTAACGGGGAATATTAAATACGGCGACCACAATCATTGGTGGATCTCATACTTGGAATTATTGTCGATTGAAAGCGATAAAAAATATATTTTATGAAAATAAGCATGGAAGTTTTATCGTTAGCTGTTGAAACACTCGATTGTTAAAAAAATACAGAATACTGGCGTGGTTGCACGTAGTAGCACCTGCAGTATTGATTATTGATGCTTACGTGAGAAGTCACTCGCTTTTTATTCAATTATTGCTTGAGAATTGTTGCATATAGTATCTCACGTTAATTGATTCAATTATTTTCGATATTTTATATATTATTAAATCAATAATTGAGATAACAAAGTTGTTAATATTATTATTTGCAATATTAACGATGTCTAGAAGTTACGCTTGATGAGAGGTTTGGTACCTAATTGCGGCGCCAATAGGATAAATCCTTATTCGAAAGCCCCCTCTTTTCCTACAGGAATGACGTGGTCGATTAATAGTGTGAATTATAATAATTATGATGAAGTTTTGTTTTATTAGTATTATTAATGTAATAAAATGTAAAATCTTTTTATATAAAAAGCAGAATACTTTAATAAAGTTATCCATTTTTATTATAACAAATAATTAGAATATATTATATTTTATTATGCATAGTGTTTGCATAGTAAATTTTTTTTATATAAAACATAATACTTTTATAAAATTATTCGTTTTATTAGATTATAAATAGAATATATTATATTTTATTATAAACCAATCTGGACCGTCCGTTTAAAAGTAAATCAATCTGGACCGTTTAGGAATTAGTTACTATTCAGTCCATTCTTCTATAAATAGAAGTTCATTCTTTCATTATTTCTTACAAATTCACTGAAACTTGATGTTTGTTATATTGTATCAGTTTAACACTGTTGAAGACTAATGATAATTTATTCTGCATTATATTAGTCATAATATTTTTCTTGAAATTTAGTTGAACTCACCTTTTTACTTTCATTGTTTTCTTGAGGAAATGAGAGCGTAGCGAGGGATTTAGTCGGGAGCGGGTTGTGGTCGAGATAATAGTATTAGTAGTCCTCACTATTCTGTTAAATAATGTGATAATAAATATAATGAGGACTCAATTGAGTGTGGATATTAACAATATTTGTATTAAAACTCACAACATATGTTTTGTCGTATTTTACACGACTGTTGTATAATTAAGTTGTATTTGAATTTTATACTATGTATTTGGCGACTCAAGATGGATGATGTATACCTATTTTGGGGACGTCACATAATTTAGACAAGAAAAATAAGAAAATATAGAGGAAAGTAATGTATGTATTTTGGAATAAGTGAAAATAGAAAAGAAAGTAGATAAAATTATTTTTAAGTCATATTTATGAGAGCTATGTTTCTCGTTTTAAAGTTTGTTCGTTATCAATTTTTTGTCAAATTTTAGTGTAAAAAAGATTATGTTTAAATATGTCAAATGCAAATTTTAATACTAAAAAATAAAATAAAAGATTATAATTCTCTTATATTTCTTGTTCAGTTCTCAGCCGTTGGATCTAATCTCTCATCACAAATCGACGAACACCAACCATCCTCTTTCATAATCTGAACGAAACCCACTTGATAACAACCTTTTTATGATTTTTGCTTAACAAAAATTAATCACAATATTTTTACTAGTGTTATGTCTTCACTCCGGTCCTGCACTTTGGACCCCTCCCGTCTGCCCTTTCAAATTTACGTCTCGCTCAACAACAAATCTACTCTACGCGCCAAACATTTATAATTTCACGCAAGCCCCGCTATTCGTAGACGTGGCCAATTGTAACTGTTTTGTAAATAGACGCGCTGACTCTGAGAATGGGTTTGAAGTTTAAACCACCCCCAATCGTACAGCACAAAATTGCCTCTCATTTTCTCTCTCCCCTGTTTTGAAAGCAGAGAGAAAAAAGAACGACAGATAAATTGTACGCACTCGCTTACCTATATCTCATTTTGCACTCGTCGGCCGGCACTAGGCTGAGAAAAATCACGATACAAGCCTCACCGGCGGCCGTCTGTCATTGTATCTATATCTTAGTACGGGAACTTACAGATTGATATGTAGATATAGGTTTAGATATAAATTGAAATGTCGACGGAGGACGAGAAGTTGTTGAAGGAGGCGAAGAAACTTCCATGGGAGGATCGATTGTTACACAAGAACTGGAAGGTGAGGAACGACGCAAACATTGACCTCACGGCCGTCTGCGATTCCATCACCGATCCCAAGGATCCTCGCCTCCGAGAATTCGGTTAGTTCTTAGGGTTTCATTTGCCAGATCTGATTTTTCTTTGTCGTCGATCTGTATCTACTATTTCTATGTAATGTTTGTGCATTTCTCATTTGTTGTTTGCAATTTGGTTTGATTAGGCCCGCTTTTTAGAAAGACAGTTGCGGATTCTAATGCGCCAGTGCAGGAAAAGGCTCTGGATGCGCTAATTGCGTACTTGCGAGCTGCAGATGCTGATTCTGGAAGGTAAAGTGTATTTTGAACTTATAAAAGTAGAAAAAAAGGGAATTATGAGTTTTCTGTCTTTGCTCCGTTTCAAAAGACTATTTTATTTTGAGAAATTTGGATGATATGAATGTAGGTATGCTAAAGAAGTATGTGATGCAATTGTGGCAAAGTGCCTAACTGGTCGACCGAAGACTGTGGAAAAGGCACAAGCAATATTTATGCTCTGGGTAGAGTTGGAGGCTGTTGATGTATTCCTGGTATGCTTTAGTTATAATTTTTCTTGATTTTCCTACATGCAGTTCTATGGTTCACTGAGTTATTACTTTTTAGCATGCTTACTTGTTCCAAATCATGTATAGGAACTTGCATTGGATTCTCTAGTTATTTATATTACAGCTGCAATCATGCATATGCAGTATGCTGGTTACTGCACTCAAAATTTTGCCAATAACCAACTATAGAACTACATCAGCTGTTAAGTGTTAGAATTATGTACAAGGTATGTTCTTTTGGCAGGAATTTGATAGTTAGCATTATAAAATTCATGAATCAATCTGAAGAAATCAAATACGCTTCTTCGTCTGTAAATTATTTGTCAAGTGTGCTTACCTCATAACTCGTTAACTCTGTATTAAATTACAATCAGTTATGCAAGGAATAGAAAAGCATGTGGACTACATCCTCTGCAACTTCCATTCTAAATTGGTAAGCTTGAAACTAAGAATTTTGTGCAAAGAAGTCATGTGACCATAACTTTTGGTTTCGCACAATGCGCTTTGTTTTTCTTCTTTTCTTGGGTGGGTTTTTGATGACTCAGTGAAGTATTGAAATAGAAAACTATGGGATTTAGAAATGTTGGATTGTAAAATTTGTCAATTCCAATGTTCTAAAAGACGCTAAGAGGGAGGAAGGCGGTCGGGGGCCTAGCGCCTAGGGTGCCTGAGCGGGGCTTAGGCTGAATTTTTTATTTTAAGCCAATTTTAATATTTTATCTTACATTTATCCAAACAAAACAATAATATAAAGCATAACAATCTATAATAAAGATAATAAAGACCTTTGCTTAAAGTTCAAACACATATCCATATTGCCAATGTCAAAGTTCAAACACAAACATGCAATTGTTGAAAGTTTAAACATATTTTTAACTTATTAGTTTTATTCATAAACAAGATTGCTATTAAATAATAAAATTTAAAATTTCAAGAATTTAATTCAATATTAAAAGAAGAGAAACTAAACATAAATTTAAGAATTATATTGAATTAAACTAAATATTACAAATGTATCATTATTTATATAATTTGAAGTTGGTAGAAAGTTCAAAAATTACAACTATAATAAAATTATCAATTTTGACTTAATATTGTTCACTTCAATATTAAAACTTGTGATTTTGATATATTACAAACATGCATTTTATGAATATGGTAAATCATTACAAAAATATTATATTTCAAGATTTGGTTTGAGTTATTTACAAAAATGAATAAAAAATCTAGAAAAATAAATATATAGATATGGTTTGAGTAGGCGACATAATTTTCTGGAGGGATTTTTAGAAGAATTTTTGGGCCTAGGTTAGTCGTCAGAGGGGCCTAGTCTAGGGGGCGTTTAGAGAGGGGCTTAAAACACCAGGAGAGCCTAGGCGGGAATTTTTAGAACACTAGTCACCCTTACTAATTGGTTACACCATGCGAAGTACATATCATGTTTCGTATGGCTTATCTTGTTAGATATTTAAATCCAAGTGAATCTGTCTCTTTCCATGTTTGTTATCTTACTGCTCACCTATAAAGATGCAACATGAAAAAAAAACTCCCTCCGTCCCGTATTAAACGTCCTAATTTCCTTTTTAGGATGTTCCATAATAAATGTCCTATTTCTATATTAGTAACTATTTTTATCTTATTTTTCTACTTATACTCTCATAATCTTTTTAGTTAATTTATGTTGGAAACTTGAGAAATGATAAAAAGTATACATTGGGAAGTAATGTATTGTTATACCACTTTTTCTCTCATATTATCATTATAACATCTCTTCTATTTAATGTGAGAATAACAATAAAAATGATCTAGATAATTGATTCATGTGAAAACTAGCAAAGATTAATTAATGTTGGGGTCATAGAAAAGTGAATGAATACTTCAATTAAAAAGTAATTTAGAAGGGCAATTTAGGTAAAAAAATATATTATTAATTAGCGTGCCGAAACCAATTAGAACGTTTAATACAGGACAGGGAGTATAATATAAGAATACATAATATACAATATTCTAAAAATACGTACATAACAAAATGAACAAATACAAGAAAATTTTAAAGATTAAACATAGTTGATATTCTACTAAAAAGGTTAAACTGGAAAAATAAAGACTTTTAAACTGATCGTCAATTGATAATCTAGGTTATATACTTGAAATTTCACCATTATCTCTAGATCATCAAAAACTCAACTAAGCCATAGTCCCTAACTAGTTGGAGTCGCCTACATGAATCCTTTTGCTGCCAACCGCCATATCTAGGGCACACCCTTCTTTGTAAATCATCGATCTTTGTGAAAGTTCATCTGGTTCACCTTTTCCGGGGAACCTTTGACAACACTGTTTTTTTGCAACAGTTTGACAACACTGTTTTTTTGCAACAGTTTGACAACACTGTTTTTTTTGCAACTGGTTGACAACACTGTTGAGTGTGGTGAAGGCTCTGACTTGTATCCTTATACCAAATATAAGTCAGACTTTTAGATAGAATATACGGTTTCTCAATGTTTCTGTAGTTATGCATTTTATAATTTTATTTTAAAAACACTTCCGATTTTTTTTGAGTTTATTAACATAAATTTTGAAATTTAGATACAAAATATATTTGAATGCACCTTAGTTCCTCTCTAAAGTGCGGTTGCTTACAAGCCTCTACTGCTAAACAATGAAAGTAAAATAAGATTTGGAAGTGGAGGAGGTTTCAGTTGGATCCAAGATCCTTAGTCTCATACCAAGGTAGAAAACAAGAAACAAGAATTGAGGAAAAGCAACATGGAAGAGAAGTTCGCTTTTTTCCGTTCTTTCATGTTGTGGAAGAATTGTAATCCCAAGCAATCCCTACAAATAAAACCTGGTGAACAGGGCATTCTAAGTGAAGAGAGATGAGAGCATGTGAAGCTGTAAGGGACATTGCAATAAGAAACATCCTCTTATAATTGAATAAGATTCTATCATAACAGATTAAAGGTAAAATGGATTTTAGTCCCCGGGAAATGAACTTTTAAGTGCTCGAAATAGTGATATAATTGTGTGTAGGATTACCATCTAAACCATTTCATTGAAGGTCATACTTGGTTTTATTCTTTATATGCCATAGAAATAGACTATAAAGGATAGTGCTACGCCACTAGGGACAAAGCCTCAAAATTATTAGAATCCCCAAACCCACACCTATTCCTGTTATTGACGTCTCTTGGTTTCCCTCGATCTCAACTTGGAAAGCTTTGTATTATTAGATATTTTTTAATGGTGTTTATATTTCTTGTGAAGGTAAAAATAAGAAATAGGTTAAAATCTTTTGAATTGTCAAATGTAGAGTTCCAGATTACAAGTTTACCATGTTTTAAAATATTTGAACATGAATGTTATTTGTTATCTCGTTTTTTGGAAACTTTTGAGTATGAATTTTCTGGGACAGGTTTGTATGATGTATTTGATCTTTATAAGCTGTCATACTATGGGATCTCTCATCTTTTATGCACCCATGTAATTATAACTCGAAGTTCATTTAAAGTTAAACAATGTCTTGATGCCATATTTTGTGCTTTTTCTCTACAATTGTTGTCCCAGGCAGACGGGCACTTGGTTAAATTCATCAATTTATGTCTTTGTTCTTGTTCTTTATTGTCTATAACCTTACGTCTTATTGAAGGGCTTCTTCGCTCATCTTTGTGCAATTGTGCTAGAGATTGTTTAATTTCAGTTGTCTAATTATATTGGTTTCTGTTGTCATGTACCATTACCCATTTTTTTCTTTTTCCTTATTTGAAAAATATATATTTCCCTTTTGAATTGTAGGATGCAATGGAGAAAGCAATTAAAGCCAAAGTTGCAAAAGCAGTAGTGCCTGCCATAGATGTCATGTTTCTAGCTTTAAGGTCGCAAATAAGTTTCCTACACTGGAATCTTTCCATAGATTCTTTTTTGTATTGTAACTTTGAGGTTTATGATTTATTTTTTAATCAGTGAGTTTGGGGCAAAGATTGTGCCGCCAAAAAGAATCTTGAAGATGCTTCCGGAACTCTTTGATCACCAAGATCAAAATGTTCGCGCTTCATCCAAAGGAGTTACACTTGAGCTTTGTCATTGGATTGGGAAAGATCCAGTGAAATCAATTTTATTTGAGAAAATGCGCGATACAATGGTATGCTAACCACATAATAGTTTCGTAACACGTTCTTTTATTTATGATATGTAATATAATTTATAGTTTACTCTTTTGTTATATTAAGAAAAAAGAGTTGGAGGCGGAGCTTGCCAATGTCACTGGGACAGCTAGGCCATCCCGCAAAATAAGGTGACTTCTGTTTTTGAAATTAGTTTATGCCATCAAAGCTTGTATACATCCTCTATGTTGAAGGTGTTTTACTTTTATATCAATATGAAGATTTGTTCCTTCTCTCAATTTTATAACTTTATAAGTAATCTGCATTTTATTTATTTATTTATATTTTGTTTTGTTTTGTAAAATTTGAGGAGACCTTTTTCTCAAAAGTTTTGTTGGCTTAACTTGTCTGTGGTAAGTTTACAATTGTGTTGACACATTGATGTTCGAGCGTAAGTTTAAAGCTTAGAATATACGGTTGAACACAAGACCTATCAACTTAAGCTTTTGCATTAGGTTTGGTTCTAACTTGAGTATGGACTTAATGGTCTCCCCTGGCACCCAACAAATTTGTATAAGAGCTATGGCGCACCTCTCAAGTAATTGTCCAAGTATCACCACCCAAGCTTTAATGTATTTAGAGTCGATAAATCTCACGTAATTGCTCAAGTAATGCACAAGCCTTAGCATGTTATGTGTTAAAGAATATATATTCATAGCAAAGGGGGAGCAGTTTGTTGACAGTCAAGCTTACATGTGAATTGAGAGATTTGCTACAGTAACATGTGAAGTTGTAGACTTAATATACATGCCTACACGGTTTCTGTCAAGTTGGGTTCAACAGATGTATTAAGACCTTTGTTATGGACTTCCCAGGCCCCAAACATTGTCAACATCGAAGTAGCTGTTGGGGTATATGGTCAGTCTAGTCCCTTAGGTGCTATAAATGTTAAATGTTTTAGGCCCGGTGGATAGGACTCTCAGTTTTGGGTTGTTAGTATGTTGGTTACTTGACTGACATTTGCTAATATATGCTGGTTACCTGCAGTGGTATTTGTATATGTAGCTTGTTTTAATTATATTCTCACTCTTGATTTTTTGCTACTATGCGTGCTTTTTTATCAGTAAAGAAGTGCTTATCTTCTCCTTTAGGCTTAGTGCTGAAAAAGACGAAGGAATATAGTAGCTATTTCCACTTAAAAGTAGTACTTTTGTAAAGCAAAAGCATAGTCCAACAAAAGTTAATTGCTTGACGACAATCGACTAGTCATCGTTAAAGTGACAAATTATTTATAATACTAATTTTAAACACACACACACACACACAAAGTTTGTAGCACTGTTGAGGTTTGCACCCTAATATTTAAAACGTATTTAAGTGCACCCTAAACTTCTTTTTCTTTAAACAAAATGCACCCTCCGTACATTTAACCGGTCAAAAATGACCGGTTGTGCCTGTAATCCAAATTTTGAAAGGGTTAATTTCGGTAAAACATGTTTAAGAAATAAATTTTTTTTTAAAATATACCCTAACCTCCAAGTCACTACATCTTCTCCATCAATAACCCTAACCTAAGCCTAATCCCCAAATCAGAGTGTTCGGAGTTTCCAAAGCAAGACAATCAACAATTGGTCAATTTCCAATTACTCTTGTATATTTTTATACTCCTTTTTCACCTGTGGCGACCTTCAACGCTTCTCGTTTTTCTCTCTTCAATACCTATATGCGTTCCGAGATTCCACATGGTTGCTTCTGTTGCTGGATCCGCCATCGCTGCCTTCAAATCCATCGGAATCTTGTTTGGACTTTCTAATGAACGAAAACTCTGTCGTTTTGGAAAGTTTTCTCCGGTTTCCGGATCAATTCAGCTGTAGTGATTCCTCCGCCGAGAAACACCTTCTGAACGGAGATCTGTACATCGGGAGCTTCTCGGGAAACATGTCGCACAAATCGTGTAAGTATCTTTGGACAAACGGGTGTATGTGCGAGGGGGAGTGGAAGAGAGGGAAAACCTTCGGCAAAGGGAAATTCTCCTGGCCATCTGGTGAGACCTTTGAGGAGGAATTCAAGTCGGGTTGGATGGAAGGGTTTGGTACTTTCATTGGATCCGACAGAGATACTTATCGTGGGGCTTGGTCCTCTTACCGGAAACACGGGTATGGAAAGAAGAGGTACACAAATGGCGATTATTATGAACTTGCAGGATGGACATGGGACGTATGTCTGGAGAAATGGGAATGAATATGTTGGTGAGTGAAAAAATGGTTTGATTAATGGAAGAGGGGTTTTGATTTGAGTAAACAGAAACAGATATGATGGCCACTGGGAAAATGGAGTGCCAAAAGGGCACATAGTTTTCACTTGGCTGGACGATAGCTGCTACGTTGGCAACTGGAACAAGGAAAACTCCAAATCAATGGTTGATGGAATAAGAACTCAACAACAGGTCTTGAATGGTAGTTTTTATCCCGAAAATGGTGCCAATGTAAATGGAAATTGTAACCGGAAGGAGGATATGTTTGCTTTTAACCATAAATTATATGCTCCCTTGTTGTTGGGTGATGGGAAAAATGATGGTAATTGTGGAATGGTGATTAAGGAGGTTCTACATGATTTTGATTTTAGATTGTTGTAACAGTGGAGTAGGAGAAGAAGATAATGAATGATAACATTTGGGGTTGAATGATGATAGCTAGAACTTGAAAATTAAAGATGGTGAACAAATGATTTGGGGAATAGGGTTGAGGTTTGGTTTATATTTGGGGATGTGGTTTATTGTTTATTTTTTTAATGTTTTTAATTTTCTTAAACATGATTTATCGATTTTGCCCTTTACAAAATGGGTTTACAATAATATCAAGTCATTTTTGACCGGTTAAATGTACGGAGGGTGCATTTTGTTAAAAAAAAAGAAATTTAGAGTGCACTTAGATACATTTTAAATATTAGGATGTAAACCTCAATAATGCTACAAACTTTAGGGTGCATACTGTCTTTTAGTCATATATAAATTTTCAAAATATAATTTCACAATCAAAACTATTATATATCATTGATAATAAAAATTAAACCCCTATTAGGATTCTTGCTTATATAATAACTTTCGGTTCCCGAAATGTCCCCTATTTAGATATTACATAACATAATTAAGCTGTTGGCAGATGTATTTTTACCGCTGATGTTTATATCATGTAAATTCCCTTTTCTTCTTTGCTGTTGATGTTTTTTTAGCCGAAGTAAACCCTTGGTTGCATACTTATTTAGGTATATTTTTTTGGATCTTAAATTGGGTGGGTTACTTGGTTATGGGTTAATTGGAATTTAGAATTGAGTTGGGTAAAGTAAAATTTGGGTTCGTTTCCAAGTCGAATGACTGGATACCAAGTTGGACAAATGGTTTACTTGAACTGACTAGGCGATGACTAATTGCTCAAGTTGCACGACTTAGAGACAACAACCAAGTCGAGCTGTCGACTTGCAGTTTCAGCAGCAACCGGAAGCTTAAGCGACGACTTGACAATTATGCTTTCTAGGCACTACATGTCTTATCATAGATATTCAACAACTCTTTGAGATAGGGTTTTGTTTCCGATATTGTTCTTTTGTTTCGATTTGTTTTCAAACACTCTTGTTGAGTACATGCTTTGGTGTTTTGTCCTTGTGCAACGGTCAACTTAGAAATGATGAATAGTTTCTTTTTTCATCCCTTGGGGTTGAATGTAGCTCTTGCGTTGAGTGTAGTGTTCTAACATTGTATATTTAACATTACTGATTTTGTAAAATTTGGCTTTACAGTGGAACATTAGTGATGTAGGACAAGGTGAAAAGAAGGAATAAGAGTACCTATCTCGCATATAATGGGTAGACGAACACGCACAAAAGCACAAAGTTTTAATCTCAAATTGATATATTCAATAATCAACTCTTTATATAGGAACTCTACGACTTGGAACATATATATATATATATATATATATAGTTGAGTTCCATGGCAACCCCTATTTTAGGCTGTTTAAATTTAATTTGGAGCAAAAAAAATTAAAAATTCAACATGCTAAAAAGGGGTTGCTCCACAACAATATATATGGATATATATATATATATATATATATATATATAGGCTGAGTTGAGCAGATGGCCCCCCAACTAGCATCTATTAGTTGAGCAGATGGCCCCCCAACTAGCATCTATTAGTTAAGGGGTTCTAACTAGAGTCTACTACTATATTTAACACTGATCTCCTAATTACAATCTACGACCATGATTAAAACTTCTAAAGTATCCCATTTAATATAAGTAAATAGATAATTCCATTTATAATCAAATATTTATCCCTAAATAACAATACAAATTAATTATAAATTTCCTGATTTTCCTCCTCCATTCCGCATCAATTAGGCTAGCTTCTTGTGACAACTTATTAGTTTGTCTTTTTACTTTTTAAAGTACATTTAATGCATATCCTGTAGCAATACCATAAGTGGAGGTGTACTATAACATAGATTAGTTTAAAACAACAAATCTTCTCTATTAAATACTGGTATTACCATCTATATATATGTAGTTCCATAGCAGCATATTTCTATGCTGGTTTTAACTATGGTGAGCTTGAATTTTAAATAACTCCTTTCCAAAAAAAATGTGCTTCTCTTCTAAAATGGTTAAACTTTGCTCAATTCTTTTACTAGATCTGAGCAAGACAAAGAACCAGAACCTGAAGCTGCATCAGAGGTTGTGGGCTCTGGTCCATCTGAAGAATCAGCTGCTAATTGTATGCGACTTACTCACTGCAACCCATAAATTACCTGTGTTCATTTCTCCTTCTTCAGACTCATAACTAATTATTATGTTTAATGTTATGGGACATGTTAAGTTAGAATGTGCTTTCATGACCTGCATTTCTTGGTACTTATTTATATGTTATATCTGTCAGTTCCTCAGGAAATAGACGAGTATGAATTTGTCGATCCTGTTGATATATTGACACCTTTGGAGAAGACTGGCTTTTGGGTTGGAGTGGTCAGTTGCTCACAACATTGAATACTTCATTAGTCATTGTGATACACCAATTCATTGGCAATGCCTTTGTAGTTTTGCTTACATTATTTTTATTTTGTATCAGAAAGCTGCCAAGTGGTCTGAACGAAAAGAAGCTGTTGCGGAGCTATCTAGGCTTGCTTCAACAAAAAGGATAGCTCCTGGTGATTTCACAGAAACTTGTCGAACACTTAAGAAGGTACTTTATCATTGTTTATTTGATTCTCGAATGAGTTAGATGTATAATATTCATTAGATTCCGTACAGAATCTTACAGCAGCTGGCTGTCCTGATCTTGGTTTTTGTTTGGGATAACATATTTACCCTGGTGTATCTGCTGACATTTTTTTGGGGGTTTTGGCGTAGCGTATTTATATTTGATAATGAGTAATTGAGTACTTATAAAAAGTTTAGTATCGTCCTATTTTGAATCTTTGATTTTGCTGTGCTCATCCAAGTCTTCAACTGCTATATGGCATTAAAGATTGCTTTATTGTCTTTAAACCATGACGTTTATGGTAAATTTTGTACCATCATCATTGCTGGTGTTGTTGCAACCTTTTCATATTGGTCTCTTGGATCCAGCTTAGCTCATGCAGACCAATCAGCTATGCTAGTATGTGAAAGCTGTCAACAATAAAAACAAATTTTTTTCATCTGTTTTCCATATTGATGAGCTAATTTAGTTGAAGTAATCAAAGTTTCACTATTATAAACTTTCACAAGCGTTTAAGATTTCTTTGGAATCTTCGCAAAGTGGATATCTGAATTTTGCTTTCATGTCTCCTATTTACTCGGTGTCATTCTAATATTACAGGGAGTGCCAAAGTGTATCTCAAGGTGTAGTTAGTGGTTGAAATTGTGGTAAATGGATATGTTTTTTTTTTCCTTTTATTTTTTATAGGTAGTTATTGGAGTATAGGTATTGATTCTCAAATCAATTAATCTTTGTGATTTAGTCGAAGTCAGATAGTTGAAATGAGAATCACTTTTTTACTATTATGGATTGAACACAATTTTATAGTTTAGTTTCCATGTTTATGTGCGTTTATGGAAGCTACAGATTTCAGCACTTAGTTACATAAAGGACCTTGTTGTGCATTTGTCATGAGACTCGTGAAATATCTTTTTATTTTATTTCTATATTTTATTTTTATATAAATTTTATGGTTGTAGTAGGTATAATGTTCTCCATCCGGGCTGTTACTCTCGTTTTATTTTATTTATTTTTTTTATCTTTTTATCTGTCTATCTTGCTACTTAAACGTGTCGTTTTTGACTGTTAAGTCATAGAGTTTGATCTGAATGTCAGGAAGTATAGGTTCCAATTTTGAGCCGGACTTTGTGCATATCTAAAGGCATCTGCTTAATTTGGATTTCTGAGTTTTTAAATTGCACTTTTTTGCATATTTGTTACCTACGTCATCGTTATCTAACCATGTAGTTTGCCTATTTTCTTCCCCCCCAAACAGCTTATTACAGATGTAAACATTGCTGTTGCAGTCGAAGCCATCCTAGCAATTGGCAATCTTGCCAGGGGCCTAAGAAATTATTTTTCTGGGAATTCACGATTCTTGCTGCCAGTTTTACTTGTAAGTGTGTATCAGTTTTAGGATGCTTTACACATCTCATTGAGCTAATATCAGCATCAGCATTAACAGTAGCAATTTTGTTTCCTATATGTGGAGTAAGGTGTCACCTTCCTATCAACATATGCTGTGGGGTGAATAG
This sequence comes from Panax ginseng, assembly GCA_020205605.1. Classification (NCBI taxonomy): domain Eukaryota; kingdom Viridiplantae; phylum Streptophyta; class Magnoliopsida; order Apiales; family Araliaceae; genus Panax; species Panax ginseng. The sequence goes on from CM035139.1 coordinate 9,309,987, forward strand.
TCATTTTTCAAGTAAATAGTTAATGTAGTCTTTGTTTCTTGGGTTGAGCACTTTACCCCAAATATGTGTTTTTCTTTGTTCCGAGTCTTGTTGAGGTTTTTGTTTGAAGAACTGTTTATGAATTGCGACAACTTGGAGCTCAGTAACCCTGTTTCCGTCAGGGCAGGACTGTATTTTCAGCACAGCATATAATTCGATTTTGTTGCAACTTTCTAGCTTTCCATTTGAATTGGTGTGTTTTGTAGTTGTATTAATGAAAAATTTATTTGATATTGGAGTTCATTCTTATCTAACAAATAATTTCTTTGATAGGAAAAACTGAAAGAGAAAAAGCCTACTTTGACTGAGTCTCTTACTCAAACTCTCCAAGCTATGCACAAATCTGGGTGCTTAAATCTTGCTGACGTTGTTGAAGGTAGGTTTTCATATAAAAATCTAATCAAAATTTTACTATTCAACAATTTCTTTTTCCCTTCTCATTAGGTTAATAGTTAGTACTTAATGTAATGGTATAATTTCAGTTTATATCGTTCCTGTACCTATTTATGTTGTTAGAATACAGTCTTCCTTGGAAGATCTGGTTCTTCTATTTTTGTTCTTTTTAATTGATTGCTGATTAAAAATTGTCGTACACATGCTTGTTGGTGCATGTGCAAGATTGGGAGATGCAAATTTGAACGAGAGTGGACGGATAGGCTTACAAGAGAAATCTATAAAATACCTGCTACCTAGGATAGATGCAGCCGAGGGGAATAGGATAGAAGATGGTAGGAATATTTTGAATTAAGTGAACTGCTGGAGGAGTGCACCTCCTTGGACAGAGCTTAAAATAAGATCTGATCCTAGAAAATTTGCCAAGGAATTCTGGATATAAACCAGAGAAATAAACATTAACTGAATCCCTTCAAAACAATTTTTTTGTTTGCATGAGATTACCCTATTTTTTAAAAATTTGGATGGTACTCCACCCACAAAGTATAAAAATATTACTGCTGCTTTGACTTGCATAAGGGGCTTATGTTTATTGTTCTTATATTATTTCTTGTATTTGCAATTGATGTTCTCATTTTTGTGTCATAGCATGCAGCCTATAAACCCTTTTATATGACTATCTTTTCTGCATGTTTCTTTTATTTATCCACTTTTTGTTATTTATTTCTGTGATTAAGAAGTGGAAGTTGGCTGCCACTTGTTTGATTTGAGTTTCTCCATCTGCGTTTTTGGTGTTGAATTATTCCAGTGATTTTTATGAATTATATTTTAGTTATGCTGAATACCTTTATTGCAGATATCAAAATTGCGGTTAAAAATAAAGTTCCGCTTGTACGTTCATTGACTTTAAATTGGGTCACATTTTGTATTGAAACAAGCAACAAGTCTGTTGTCCTCAAACTGCACAAGGAATATGTTCCAATATGTATGGAGGTAAGTAACTAAAATGCCGCAAGTCTCTATATAATTTCACTTGTAAATTAAATGGTCATACATCTTTTTGTTCATTACTGTCGTGACAAAACTGAGAATTGGCACATCATATTTGGCCATTTGGGTATATTCCAGTACCTTGTATTATTTTCTTAATTTGAAAATAAGAAGGGTTTTGGATAAGCAGTGAAATTCCTTCCACAACAATAATATTCCGTATTAGGAGCTCTTTGGTGGGCAGCGCTTCAGTAAAACCTGATGTTCTCTCAACTAGCTTTCTTTGCTTTCTTTTGGGTGGAGTTCTTGTCCTCCATATCCATTGTAATTTCTTCTCTCTTCCATCAATAATATCTCTTCCTTTTAATCTAAAGATGAATAAAAATATTCGAGTCCCTTTGAAAACAAAACCATTAACCTTGTTTTTTTCCAGACTGATTTTTCTAGTGCAAACCTTTTTACTTATTTACAAATACACATTTAATGCACAAACTTCAGTCAAACAATTATAATATCTAGATTCTATATATATCTTTAAAAAAATTACCGTATAATTTGGTGGATGATTTATTTTTCAACTTTGTTGATTTTTCTTTCTTTTTGTGGCTAAGAGTCTAACCAGTTTTATATTATTTTTTATTTTATTTTTTTAGATATTACGTAATGCACAAACTTGCATGTATGTATGCTAAACAATTTGATTTTTTCTATAAGCTAAACAATGTAAATGTTTAATTAGGTTTCTCCCTATATGCTTTTATTCTCTATTATAAATTATCGTTGTAGTTTTTGTTGTCATTGTTCTATATGAAAAAGTTTGTGGTCATGTAGTGCCTCAATGATGGGACACCTGAAGTAAGGGATGCTGCATTTTCAGTTTTGGCTGAAATTGCTAAGGTATTCCTTTATACTGTATACCCAATTCCTGAATGATTTTTCCAGTCTATCAATGCAATATTTCCCAACCCTTTTGTTTCTAAGTAACCTCACACTTGTTTATACATTAACCCCCCAAAAAAAAAAAAAAAAAAAAAAAACCAAAAAAAAAAACCATCTCTTACTTCCTTGTTATTTCTCTTATAGCTGGTTGGCATGAGGCCTTTGGAAAGTTCATTGGAAAAACTTGATGATGTTCGAAGAAAGAAGCTTTCCGAAATGATTGGTGGTTCCGGAGGTGGTCCATCAAGTGGTGCAGGCTCAGGTTGAAAACATTCACTTTTTTCTATTATTAAGCCAGGATTCATGTAATGCGAAATTGTAGTACTCCCTTTCAGTTTTCGTATGCATCTAACATATATGTTGATAATGAAATCCAGTCACAGCCCAATCTTCGGGGGGAAGCATGCCTTGTGTAGAGGTGAGTTTGATTTTCATCCTCTGGCTTGGGTTTCTTTTACTTTTTATACTTTCTAGAACTCTAGTCGTAATAAAGACATGTTACTTGTCAAATACAAATCAGGAATATAAATTGAATTCTTCTCATGAGGAAAAATAAAGAAAGAAATTGATCTCATATAATGGTAACTGCTCGATATAAAGGAAATAAAAAGGTTTGATATGCTTGCATGCTTGGTTGTCTTCAAATATTTTTTTCCACATGACAGCATGATAGAACCTACATTTAAAAGTGATTGTACATGAGACTGAGAAATTGGTATAAATATGAGAAAAACTACATTTTAGTGTTTAGGCACAGCCATAGTGATATTTCTATTTTTAAACAAGCTCTTAGTGATGGAACATATATTCACAACTCTTTGTTGACATTATAAGTTATTTTTCAGTTTTTTGTGCATGGTTTTACATTTTTAGTGTTTAGGTGATAGAGTAAATTGATGGAACAAAGCCACTATTGCCTGTAATTTAACACTGGTTTAGACGACAATACCTGTAGAATAAATGGAATAAGCAGCAGATGTCCCTAAGTTCTTCCTGGTGCTCTTTTTTGCATTATTTTTTTGAATAAAAATGATTTAGATTGAATGCTAAGGACGGCTGGTTGAAACTTGTTGACTAATGGGAAGAGCTTATGTTTGAGTAGTGAAAGGTACCGACTGCCGAAAAGCCTCGTGCTTGGTGTGGAAGGTCACTCATGCTTTGACTTTGTAATTTTAACCTTTGACATCTTAGTTGTTCCTTGCCCTAAGCAAACTACTTTGCGTTGGTCTTGGAATTTCTCAATTTAATTCTCTTAATAGTTCTGATTTCTTTCTCTTGCAATAGTTTTGCTTTAATTCTATTAATAGTTCTAATTTTTTTCTCTTTCAATAGTTTAACTGTTTTCTGTTTTTTAAAAGTTTTCATATTATTCATGTCCAAGGCAAAACGTGTATTAGTTGTTCTCGTTACTTCCCAACCTTAAATGCTGTACTTGATTATTGTTCTTCCAGTCTTCTGATGGATCATTTGTTCGGAGGACTGCAGCAAGCATGCTTAGTGGGAAGAAACCTGTTCAAGCAGCTGTGTGTTTTTCCCTCCCCTCACTGTTACTATTTTGTTATGTATGTTAGAATATATTTTATTGTATCTGGATCCTCCTACGGCTGACGATGTAAGGGTTTTTTCCAGCCTGCTAATAAGAAAGGAGGATCTGTGAAATCTGGTGTCAACAAGAAGGGAGATGGAACGGGACACTCAAAAGCTTCAAAGCCTGTTGAACCTGAAGATGTTGAGGTGAGTAATAGTTTCTAGCCTTTTGATGGTAGACTTATGCATTGTTTTGTTCTTCTTTCCGTGTCTGTATAATTTGTTAATCCTTTTCGTTTGTTTACTTTTTGCAGCCAGCTGATATGAGTCTTGAAGAAATTGAAAACATACTAGGTTCTCTTATACAAGCAGATACAATTTCTCAGTTGAAGAGTGCAGTGTGGAAAGAACGGCTTGAAGGTTTATCATTTTTCTTAGTTTATGCCGTAACTTGTTCAGCTTGTATGAAATAATGTTTTAGTTTGTTAACATTATTTCCTACTATACTGTGCCCTACTCATGGTGTTATTCTTTGAAGCAATTCACCACCTTCTTGTCTTTATGAAAAAAGCAGAAGTGATTTAGTAGCCAAGTCCCAGATATGTTTGGCAATAAGAATAAAGACTCCTTTCATTAAGATACCCAGCACAACGATGAGCCTAACCTCAAGTAAATAACTGCAAAAGATTATCTTTAGCTTCAGTATTATAATATCTTACAAGAATATGTGCCCCACTGCTCAGCCCATGCTCTGCAAAAAACCCACCATTGTGGGTGTCACTGGGTGGTTCTTAACTTTAATTATGGAAATAAAATTATCTCATATAAAGCTCAATATCCCTTCTATATCATAATCAGTGTTGGTATTTGTGAGATTACACTTGTTACTCGGTTCTTACAATAAGGTTATCAAACTTAGGTTCCCGATTAATAATTTCGAGGAAGAAGTTCTGTCTGTTTGTATAATAAACTTAATGCCTCAATATAGAAACCAGGTATTTTTTACATCTTTAGACGATGGAAGTTGGTCTTTATTCAACAGACCATGTTAAGACATGCTACCTCTATCCTACAAAGGATATTATCCTTTTTGAGTGTCCTGCATGTTTTTTTAAGTGTCCAAAACACATAAATTATGTTTGAGATTGTCTTTAATATAGTTGTAAATTTCTTATTGTCTTACAAAAGAACAAAGTTGTAATATAACATACATACATATCACAAATGTAAAAATATATCTGCTGCACAAAAATATATGAATACATACTGCATATTTAAGTTTCCAGAGCGTTTTGCAATCCTTTGTAGGACAGAGTAGTATTTTCGAAGATTTTTAGATTTGAGTGGCATTATCCCTGTTTTTATTGTTATCTTGTGCAACACTCTCAAGCATTCAGCTACATACAAGATACAACACATTTTTTCGTTCACTATGTGATTTGTATTTCTTTTTTCCTTTTAATCTCTATAAGAAAGTCTATCGCCACAAAGATGTTGTGTTGGTCTAATTTGGGTCAATGCTCAACAATTTATTCGTAATTTTTAGAGTTCACTGCCTCAAATTAGTCATTATTGCAGCTTTGGTTGTTTTTTCCATGGCGGGGTTAACGTTTTGTCTATATCTTTACATGATTTTCCTAATGTGATTTAATCTGTTGTGTTGTCCTTCTAATTATTTGATTTGCTTTAGATCATCTATTATATCGGTTATCTGAATTTTCGGTTTGACAGATGCTATTCTGTTGTATCTAATATTATCTGTTGTGTGCCCCCTCCCTCCCCCCCCCTCTTTACAGCAATTATATCCTTAAAGGAACAAGTCGAGGCAATACAGGCCATTGACAATTCAGTGGAGATTTTGATTCATTTACTCTGTGCTGTTCCTGGATGGACTGAGAAAAACGTTCAGGTATTTTTCTAGTGGAATTTTGGGTATTGTTATTATTATTTTTCTATTCAACATACAATATTCTCTTCTTTTTTCCCTGAAGTGCAGGTTCAGCAACAGGTTATTGAGGTCATTACACATATTGCTTCTATGGCATCAAAGTTTCCTAAAAAATGTGTGGTGCTGTGCATTGTAGGTCAGTTCTTTGGTGTTCCCCCACTCTTATATCTTAAACCCCCTCCCCCTCTTTTACATCTTAACATATGGTGGGAGCGATCTATCTCTGGATTAAACATTCTTTGCTGACAGGTATTGGTGAAAGGGTTGCGGATATCAAGACACGTGCGCATGCCGTGAAGTGCCTCACCACTTTTTGTGAATCCGTGGGCCCAGGGTTTATTTTTGAAAGAGTTAAGTATAGTTATGCCTATGATATGTGATAGATGATGCATAGTACCTCCAAGTGAGCCAAGGATTCACAATTGGTTTTCCTATTTTCAATATGGGAGACTTATCCTACCTGCCTTTTTGTTTAATATCTGGTTTTCGGTTTGTCTTTTAGATGTACAAAATTATGAAAGAGCACAAGAATCCCAAGGTTCTTAGTGAGGGCCTTCTATGGATGGTTTCGGCAGTTGAGGACTTTGGCGTTTCACTTTTGAAACTAAAGGTGTTCCCAGTTTATTAATATTAACATATTTGTCACATGATCAGATTTTGTTTTCTTCTAATTCTATGGACATACCATAATTATTTGAGTTTATTATTGTTTTTTATACAGGATTTAATTGATTTCTGCAAAGATATTGGGTTGCAATCCAGCGCTGCAGCTACTAGAAATGCCACTATTAAACTTATTGGTGCTTTACATAAGTTTATTGGTTCAGGTAACTTGTTAGCTCTGTAAAATTTACAGATTTTTTGAAGTGATTGTAGGGGCTGAGAAGTACCTGTTTTGCAGATATTAAAGGGTTTCTGTCAGATGTCAAGCCTGCTCTTCTTAGTGCACTTGATGCCGAATATGAGAAAAATCCATTTGAGGTGTGGTCCAGTGTTCAATATTTTCCCCTATTATTTTTCTCTCTCCCTATCCAAGTCTATTTTTTGAGTACTATTTTCTGCAGGGAGCATCTGCAGTTTCAAAGAAAACTGTTAAGGGGGCAGAGTCTGCACCATCTGTTTCTGGTGGTGGGCTTGATAGCCTGCCTCGTGAGGATATTAGTGGAAAAATCACACCTACTCTGCTTAAGGGATTGGAAAGTTCGGATTGGAAGGTCAAGTTATTTTATATAACGATTAAATACGAAATCCATCTTTAACATGTCTCATTTCCTAGAATTGTCTTGACAATGTGTGCTTTTGTACTCCAGATTCGTTTGGAATCTATTGAAGCTGTAACTAAAATACTGGAAGAGGCCAATAAGCGCATTCAACCAACGGGAACAGGTATAGACAAAAACTAATTATGCACAATTAGGGCAATGCTAATTTCTTGTACATGATTATATATTTTGTAGATGTGATTATCAGCCTCTTGAACTTTGTTTATCTTTTGGTTTGCAGTGGAATTATTTGGGGCTCTTAGAGGCCGGATCATGGCTACTTTGTCTACTATTAGTGGCATTGCATCTGCAATGGGACCGGCAGTTGAGAAAGCAAGCAATATTCGACTCGTGACCAAACAACAACAAAAATTTGATCATGGCTACTTTGTCAAATACTATTAGTGGCATTGCATCTGCAATGGGACCGGCATGTTGAGAAAAGCAAGCAAGGTATTGACTCGTGACCTAAAGCTCCTCCTCTTGATTTTCCTCCTTTTCCGACTCAGATGTGTAATCTCCTCCTATTTTATGCCTTACATCATGTATTTTTTTTAATTTTTTTTTATTTTAAGTTTTAGATTGCTCATTGCCAATCCCTTGTGAGATTTTTTTTTCTTGCAGGGTATTTTGTCAGATGTTTTGAAATGCCTTGGTGACAACAAAAAGCACATGAGAGAATGCACTCTGACTACTTTAGATTCTTGGCTTGCTGCTGTTCATCTTGACAAAATGGTTGGTATCTTCTATTTGTAGTGAATCTATTATTTTTCTTCTTTATGTTTCCTCTTGAAAGCTTCATATGGGCAACAGATTTAGAGATTATATTTCCAATATAGTTTGTCAGAATTATTCTTTAGTCTATGAATTTAAATTTGAAAAGAAAATTAATAAAAATACTATATATAAATATACGTTTAAAATCTATGCTGTTTGTGCTCTCTTGAAGAGGACAAATAAAATGATGGGATATAAAATCTAAAATTCGTATTATTCCATGACAAATCATGCTTCTTTAGGTACCTTACTTTGCTACTGCTTTAATGGATGCTAAAATTGGTGCGGAAGGGCGGAAGGATCTTTTTGATTGGTTGTCGAGACAACTTGCTGGATTAACAGACTTCGCTGAGGGCATACATTTGTTAAAACCAGTTGCCACTGCTATGACGGTATTTTTCTCTTTTATACCAAATGTATTGGAGACTTGGAGTTTAGTGGTTTTTGTTCTTTAAATTGATGCTAGTGTATGAATCTCTTTATAGGATAAATCAGCAGATGTACGCAAAGCCGCAGAAATATGCTTTGGTGAAATTTTGAAAGTCTGTGGACACGAGATGGTGCGAGGGCTGAAACCTTTTTTGTACCTAATTTTGTTTCTTCAATTTGGAATCTCTGAGTTTTGATTATATCATCCCCTGTAGGTGACCAAGAATATAAGAGATATACAAGGGCCTGCTTTGGCTATTGTTCTTGATCGACTTAAGCCATATGGGGCTTCTCGTGGTATATTATTGTTGTTATTATTATTATTATTATTATTATAATCATATAATAATAATTATTATTATTATTTCATTTTTCTCTTTTTTCCTGAAGCTGTCTTTCCTTGATGCTCAAGTAACTTGTTTGATCCAGAAACATATGAATCCACAAGAAGCATATCAACAGGGCCAACATCCAAAAGTGGCTCTAAGATTGGAAAAGCCAATGGGTATGGTGCGGTGTCAAAGCATGGAAACAGAGCTGTATCTTCGGTATGTTCAATCGACTTGAATTGCTTATGTTAATTATGTATGGAGACACTGACACTCCTTTATGTGGATAGAGAGGTGTTTCAGCGAAGGGCTCAAGGCCTGAGACTACCATGTCTGTTGAACATATCACCATGCACTCACAGGCTTATTTAAATATTAAGGATTCAAACAAGGTATATATGAACACAGTTTATAATTTCGATATTGTGTGGATTCTATATGCTTAGTGCAGCTGTCATTCGGGATGATGTATGTGCAGGATGAGAGGGAGAGACTAGTTGTTCGCAGGTTTAAATTTGATGAGCCACGTTTAGAACAGATTCAAGATCTTGAGGTTTATAAATGCCTAGTCTTCTTATATTGACTTAATGCTTACTATTATTTTCTATTGGACAGCTATTAAACTATTTCTTTGAATTTTGCAACAGAGTGATCTTATGAAGTACTTCAGGGAGGATTTGTATAGGAGGCTTTTAAGCACAGACTTTAAGAAGCAGGTTGATGGGATTGAAATGCTGCAGAAGGTGCTTTGGCTGTGATCTTTGTTGTTTCTTTTATTTGGTTTGAATAGGCGATTATTTTTGTTTGAGTGTGTGCGTGCATCAATTAGTACGAACCTTCTATTAACCTTAGAAGTGTTGAGGACTTCTGCAGGCACTCCCATCAATTAGCAAGGAAATTACTGAAGTTCTGGATATACTTTTGAGATGGTTTGTTTTACGATTCTGTGAATCCAACACGTCATGTCTATTGAAGGTGCCATAAGTTGTTCCTTTTTACTTATCCAATTTTGATTTGGTGACTGGTAAATGTGATTGATTACATTTTTTTTAAATCTTCTACAATAGGTGCTGGAGTTTCTTCCTGAACTTTTTGACATGTTGAGGAATGAAGGCTACCCCATGACTGAGTCAGAAGCTGCGATTTTTCTTCCTTGCTTATTTGAGAAGGTTGTTTTGACCCCAAGTTAATTAATTTTAATTTAAAAGAGTGTTTATTTTTAACGAGGAACACAATAGTGAAATAGATTATATGTTTATATTTGGAAAAAATGCTATTCTTTAATTTGTTTAGGCTGGGTTGCTTTTAATCTTATTTATTTATATCGGGCTTTTCTGGTGAATTTTATTTGTTATAAATTTACCAATTTTGCAGACAACCCCCCTCCCCCGCCGCCGTTTGGTGGTTGTTCTGGCATCATTGGTGTTACATATTGCATCATTAACTTATTTCCACTTGTTTGTAACATGGTAGTGCTACCAAATTGTGTCTTAACTTTGTCATTGCTGCTGCGCAGTCTGGGCACAATATTGAAAAAGTACGAGAAAAGATGCGCGAATTAACAAAACAAATTATTAATACATATTCTGCGGCAAAGACTTTTCCTTATGTATTGGAGGGTTTGCGTTCTAGGAATAACCGAACTCGGATAGAATGTGTTGATCTTGTTGGATATTTACTTGATAACCATGGGGCTGAGGTAAATTGTAAACTTCATTATTATTATTTTTTCTTTCATTTTTGAAGGATGCTTGAAAGGTTTTGCATTATTTTTCACAGATCAGTGGGCAACTGAAATCCCTGCAAATTGTTGCAAGCTTAACAGCAGAACGAGATGGTGAACTTCGGAAGGCTGCTCTTAGTTCTCTTGCTACTGGTTATAAAATTCTTGGTGAGTTATGATACTAGGCACTGTGGCTAGTTTTTACTTTTTTATCCAGCTGGTGTCTGGAATTTGTTTTATTCCATAATGAACAAGTGGGCTGATGAATGTCTATAATCTATATTTTTATAAGAGCAGTCTATTTGCACAATGATAAAGCAATATCCATCCATTCCTGTCACCAGAGTACAACTCTTCCTGTTCTACAATCAGATTCCCATTGACCATTTCTCATTTTTTTAGTTCCAAAATATTAGTCTCATTTCTATTGATGGTAATATAAATTGACACAATGCCCTTAAGTTCAAGTGCGGGGAAAATCAATCTCCTATAATCGAGGTGCCATCCATGCCTACTATAATTTGCGGAATATAAGGGATGATAGACATTATCTGAATAGGGGAAGTGATAATTATGATTTGGACACTGTAATTAGTCGTTTAACCAAACCGGGAACAACTTGGGCTTTAAAGCAAGGTACAACTGAAAAAATTAGTTTCCCGCATACAACGTTGAGTCGTTATGCAAAGGCATGGTACAGCTTCATACGTGTGCGAATTTGATGCAAACGAGGCATCAAAATGATGTTACCAAAGAAAGGGCAATCTTTCTATTTAGCCGGTGGATGTGGGGTTGACAATTAAAGGGTCCTTTACCAAGTATCTTTGAGGGAGTACAACGGGTGCAATACCACATGCATGGTTGATCACGGGATTATGCAGGCAGGCAGGGGTCGAATGGAGCGCAGACGAGCTACTTCAACCTCCAATGGCGGTGATTGATCATGCGTCCATTATTCCATTATTACACAACAACTAATAAACCGAAGTCTTTTTATATTTAAGGATAAATACGAAACGAAACTATATCATTATTGTTCATAAATTTTCCAAATGGGACTCTTATTGTGGAACATAGCGAGTATTATTAATATATTCTTTTTTTTTTCCAGGTGATGATGTATGGAAATATGTTGGAAAGCTGACAGAGGCGCAAAGAAGCATGATAGATGATCGATTTAAGTGGAAGGTCAGCATATATTTCTGCTGTTTGTGCTTCTTTTGTTCGACAATATCTTACATTTCATATTTTTTCAGGCTCGAGAGATGGACAAAATGAAGGAGGGGAAGCCTGGGGAAGCTAGGGCTGTTCTGAGGCGTTCTGTTAGAGAAAACGGGTGTGGATTCTCTTTATTTGAATTTAGAATTTTACCCTTTATGTAACCTCAAGCGGTGGGAGAAATAGTAGTGGCCTTGAGGAATTTCCATATTTGGGTCCAAAATTACATATTAAAATAATAATTACTTTTTCTTCCCTTCTCTTCACCTAAATTTTATGAGTTTTCATGCTTCTTACTTGTGGCATTTAAATTGTCGGGGTTTGTATACTCAGAGTTGGTTTAGTTTTCCACAGATGAAAAAGGTGTCATTTAGGAATTTTTTGTGAGTTGTCGTTATTATTACTAACAAACCATGTATTGTTGATTGTTATTATTACTAACAAACCATGCTGCTCTATGGACTTAGACATGAGAGACAAGAAGTAGTTGCCAAATGCTGGATTAAATCTTTGCTTCTTTTGGTTTAGAGGATCAGCCATCAAAGCAATACCAGAGCAAAATTTCATGAAAAGGCCTTTGTAGGCTTTAAATTTCTTTGACTCACAGGAAGGATGACTTGTTCCTGTCTGAAAGATCATAACAGCACAATACGTTTTGATGACAAATTGGCTAGTTTATTTGATTCGTTGTTTCTGGGATTGTTCACAAGCATGATTCTAGTTTATTTGATTCTTCACTTATCATTAAAAACATTAGATTTCTTGATTTGTACCTGTGATGTCTGCTTGTCCAAAATTCACAAGGTTGGACATGTTTGTTTTTTGCGTCTAGGTCGGAATTAGCAGAGCAAAGTGGTGAAATTTCACGATCTATATCTGGCCCAATATTTAATAGGTAATGAAAGGCTTCTTTATGTTTTTATCTTTTTCTTTCTTCATTTTTATTTAATTCATATCTGAAAGTTTAAATTCATCTTTGTGGAAATATTCTATCATCCTATTTTGTTATGTGATGATCATATATATATATATATATATATTTTTTTTTTTTCTTCTTTCAGGGAGAATTATGATCATCATGATTTTCATATGGAGAGGCATTCAATGCCCCGGACACTTGCTAGTTCTATTGGTCCCACTGACTGGAATGAAGCTCTTGATATAATTGTGTATGGTTCTCCTGAGCAGGTTTGCTTTGACCATCTCTGCTATCCATTGACTTTAATGTGACTAACAACTAAGTTAGGTTTGTCTAATAAAGTTATTTTAAACCCCATCTAACTGAAACTCTGCTTGAAACATTGAAATTAACGTCTCATCAGGTTTATCTAATAAAGCTACAGTGAATCCAGTCTAGCCGATAGAAGCTGTGAAATTCATGTCATCTGTGTGAGATCTCTATAAAATTTATAATCGTCATGATCTCACATGATGTAGCTGCTGGCAACATTTCTTATCTGATATTATTCACCCTGTCCAGTTTGAGTTTCACATGGAAAATTGTCTTGGGTTTCTAATTGACCCATAATTGGATCCTACCCCAAAGTGTAGAATGGTATGGTTGAATATTTTAAAAACTAACATGACAATGTTTTGGGACAATACAGAAAAGGAGAAAGGGGCTACAATTTTTTATCTTGTTTTAAAGGTATATAAACAACGAATGTACAAGTTGCTGGTGTAGCTAAATCATTTCTTTGGTATAGATATAGGGTTAAATGCTTTTTGGTCACTATACTATAGGTCAACGAACTTTTTTCTTTATACCAACTAATCTAACTGTACTCGACTTTTCTAACACAGTTAAAAAACCGTTAAGTCCTTTGACTTTAAACGGAAAATGAAACCCTAATGCTGATTTGTAAAAAAAGAAGTTGATGTGATGATGATTATGGCGTGGCGGTGATTATGTGGATTTGGAGAAAATTTTTTATGAAGAAAATGAAAAAAAATATTTTAAAGTATAATATAAATTTAAAAAGTTAACCAAAAAACAAGTAAATAAATAAAAAATATATTTAATTATTTTTGTAATTAATATCAAATAAATTTTTATTTATAATTAAGCCATTTATAAAACACAAAAACTAAAAATATGTTAATTAAAATTAAGGGAATATGAAATACATTTAGGGAAAATGAAAGAAAATTATAATAAAATCAAAAAAAATTTAGCAAAAAAATACATGGTAGAAATTAAAAACTAAAAATAGTTATTTAGTTATTTTTGTAATTAATAGAAAATGTTTTTTATATAATTAATAACAAATATAATTGAGCAAATTATAAAAATTATAAAATTAAAAATCTTTTCAAATATAATAATATAACTTAGAAAAGTTAGTCAAAAAATAAGAAAATAAATGAAAAATATATTAATTATTTTGTAATTAATATCAAATGAATTTTTAATTAATTCTTTACAAATATAATAATATAAATTCCAAACGTGTCCCAAAAAATAAGAAAATAAATGAAATATATATTTAATTATTTTTGTAAATAATATCAAATGAATTTTTGTTTAATTATTTACAAATATAATAATATAAATTAGAAAAGTTAGCCAAAAAAAGAAAATAAATGAAAAATATATTCAATTATTTTGTAATTAATATCAAATGAATTTTTTATTTAATTCTTTACAAATATTATTATATAAATTAGAAAAGTTTGCCAAAAAATAAGAAAATAAATGAAATATATATTTAATTATTTTTGTAATTCATATCAAAAGAATTTTTATTTAATTATTATTTACAAATATAATAATATAAATTAGAAAAGTTAGCCAAAAATAAGAAAATAAATGAAAAATATATTTAATTTTTTTGTAATTAATATCAAATGAATTTTATTTAATTCTTTACACATATAATAATATAAATTAGAAAAATTTATCAAAAAATAAGAAAATAAATGAAATATATATTTAATTATTTTTATAATTAATATCAAACGAAATTTTAATTATTCTTCATCGTCATCCCCGTCCCAATTTCTGCAACTTCTCTGCCTAACTCCTCAACATCAATTGAATCACTTTCCCCATTATGATTTGGCCAATTACTGCTTCTGTAAACCATATAAACATTCATATTGTTTGCAAAGCTAACATTTTTCTTTGTCTTGGCTTGAACCCCAACATGCCTCTTCTTCAAAACACCAGTTCTGATTTAAGAAGCTGTCAGTTTTGCATTAGTATATGTTCTAGGATTTTCAAATTTACATCTTCTTCATGATCTTCCTCTGAAACCCCAGAAAAGCCCTCAATTTTTTCAATCCTCTTCCTCAATTTCTCCAATAATTCCTCTACTCCCTTTTAAACCCCTACAATCAGCAATACTAGTCCTTTGATCACTCTGAAAAACCCTAGATTCGGTACATATCCCACCAAGTTTCACATTCTTTACTACTCTGCTTAAAAGTTTATGCCTTTTTCGTTGAAAGGTCATCAAGATAATCCAAAAAACAGATTAATTCTCTGCTAATCGACCTTACTATTAAATTTGCGCTCTCAAGGGTCTTCATCCTCAGCTGTTTGGCTTTCTCCTCCATGAAAGACGAAAGACTGAAACGAGATTTGGATTCTTCGTTGTTTTGAAACCCGCCGGTGGTGGTGTTGTCCGGATCTGATGACCAACTCAAGCGTGGCTCCACCAACTGTTGGAGGATGCTGACAATGGCGGGTTCCGCGACCTTAGTTGGGTTTTTCGGGGTTTGGGGGAGCAGGATAGAGGAATGGGGATGGACGGAAGCAACTGAAAGAGGTGTGGCCATTGTAATGGATGTGAAAATCCAAAATTAGGGGAGAGAGATGAGTAAAGGAATGAAGATTTGGATTATGGCCATGATCAAATGGTGCAAGACCAGAGCATGGGAGGGATAAGGTTGTCCACTTGGCTAACATGTCGAATATTTGTAAGTTTGGGTGGATAATTTGTTTTATAGATGGGCTATAGATGATGTGTAAATGACCATTAAAAAGAATATTTCAGGTAAAATTCATTGTGCATGTGGCACTACTATGTCATACTTCCGTTAAAAAATTTAATGCCAATGACGGAAATTCAAATTTTTGTAAGAAAACAATAGTTGAGTGAGTTGATTGTAGGAAAAAAAAGTTCATTTATCCATTTGTAAGTTGACCTATAGTACAGTGACCAAAAAAGCATTTAACCCTATAGATATAGTAAATCATCTATGTTTATTTGATTGAGGCATGATCAAATTTCTGTTTCAAATTCAACTTCATTTACCTCTTATATGCTTAAAGTACATACAGTCAAGGATCTCATTATTTACTGAGTTCAAATATTATTTCATTGTGCAGTCTGTTGAAGGAATGAAAGTCGTGTGCCATGAATTGACACAGGCAACTAGTGACCCCGAGGGTAGTGCAATGGATGATGTTGTGAAAGATGCAGATAGACTTGTTTCATGTTTGGCAAATAAGGCAATAACTGCCCTGTCTGACGATTTTTTTTAACAAATGCCATCTCAGAGAACTTCTCACTTGTATATTATGTGAAAATCTAAAGTAAAAATCTTCTAAAAAATCATATTACAATGACAGGTAGCCAAGACTTTTGACTTTAGTTTGATGGGAGCTTCTTCAAGGTCTTGTAAATACGTCCTCAACACACTCATGCAGGCAAGTTACCATTTAATGTTTGGTGAAGTCTTAATAGTATGTCAAGAAGCAACTAAATAAACTCAGATCTTTCACTAAATAAATAGTTGTAGAATTTTAATATTTTTCCCCGTTTTCTTTTGTTCTGCTGAAACAAATTACATGTTAAGAAGTATCTTATGTTTCACAGATTTACTGTTTATTTTTGCAGACATTTCAAAACAAAAGGCTTGCCCATTCTGTCAAAGAGAGTACTCTTGACAGTCTCATTACTGAACTTTTGCTTTGGCTTCTAGATGAAAGGGTCCCGAGGATGGATGATGGCAGTCAACTTTTGAAAGCCTTGAATGTTTTGATGCTTAAGATCCTGGTAGAATTGATTCTGAATTGCATATTCTATTCTCGTCATTGTAGGTGTCACTTTTTATTGACCACTGGTTATGAATGCAGGATAATGCAGAAAGAACGTCATCGTTTGTTGTACTGATCAATCTGTTACGCCCTCTGGACACCTCTAGGTGGCCATCTCCAGCATCAAATGAGTCGTTTGCCATAAGAAATCAGAAGTTCTCGGATTTAGTTGTTAAATGTCTGATTAAACTAACTAAGGTGATCTTTCTTTCTCTTTACATTCACTTGTTATCATCTTTGTTCTTCTGATTTTCATGATACTTGCGTACACATAATTATAACATCTTCAAATATTTAAACTGCTACACTTTTTCTGAGATTTATATAATAAAATTATTTTGCTAATCTTTTTAATTAGGATGTAATATTTTTAAACTTGGCTATTGTGCTGATTGAGGTCTTGGTAGGAAGGGGTTCCTAATGTTTGTATGGAGCCATGGGATTCCCATTGACGGCAGCACACTTTAAACATGGGTGTTTTGTTACAAGCTAATTTACTGTCCAATATATAGCTCATTTTTCATTAGCAAGGCACAGTATTGTGATATGTTAAAAGGTTTGTTTTAACAGTATGGTTGGATATATATTAGATGTGTTTTATTTGTTGCAGGTTCTTCAGAGTACCATATATGATGTTGACCTTGATCGCATCCTTCAAAGCATCCATGTATACCTGCAAGATCTAGGAATGGAAGAAATTAGGAGAAGGTATCTATTAAACACTGTTTACACGCTCTTAAGAACTCAGTGGTTAGCTGGTGTAGTTGATTTGCATTAAGAACATTTTACCACTTGAATGTTTGACCTGTTTTTATTCCTAATTTTTGGCTACTGGACAAACACCCTGAAAAATCATTTTTTTGGCCAACTGTTATCTCAATTTCTGATCAAGACTATGGTTGAGGAGTTGTTTCATTTAAAGTTTTTTGGGTTAATTGTCCAATTGGTTTCTGAACTTTATCAGTTTTGCTTTATAGTTCCTCATAATTGCGTAGCAATTTATGTTCTGCACTCAACTAACGATCTCTTTTAGTCTCTTAGGTAAAAATTGTAGATTTTGTCTTTCTCCCTCCAAAAATAATTCTTGTCCCATTAGGCCAAAATAAGTTCTCTTCCCCTAATAAATTCCCTGTAGTCCGTTCCAAACAAAACATATCAATGAATCTCCAAACCTCCAGACCAAAATTAGAAGGCAAAGTTATTTGTTTTTAGCCTAAATTTCCGTCCTTAATGGTGCAAAACCAAAATTGCATTAATCATTGTCCTAATATTTTATTAAATCATTCATAAACATGAAATTCCTAGACATTTATAAAAAACATATCATATTTTCCTTTTTTGTTAAAAATATAGATTACTTAATCCATGATTTTCTAAAAAAAGCAGCTCAATTATAGGTGATAGAGGAACATGTATATACAGAAAGTTTAGAACTACATTCCACCATCACCTCCAGTGGTATCAGGAAAATGTTAAGAAAAAGGTCACAAATAGCGACCGAGACACCAAAATTGGCTGCAAACTACACAGCACAAATGCTTGCACCTAGCAGCGATACAAATGGTAGAACAAATTGTTTTGGAAGCACAAAGAAGTGATCTACCAATTCTACCCCAACTTAATGTACGAGTGTTTGTGGCTATGGACCCCAGGGATTAAATTTGTTCTACTAGTTTAGTGCAGAGTACAAATCGCTATAAACTATGAGGCGGGATTATTTTAGTAAAAATCAGTAAGGTTAAGAGTCCAATTGGGCAAATTTCCTCCAAATATTTTCTGGAATTTGTCATAATGACATTTTTTTTAAATCTCGTCATTTTTCACCCAAATAGGACTGCTTGTTGTAGATTAGATTTGATTGGAAATGTTCTCAAATTTGGATGTTGTGTTACATTTTGAACATTGGGGTAAACATGAAATGGGTCAATGTTGGGGCCTACTAAAATCAAGCAGTTTTTTCTGTTTATTAATTATTCACACCTTGATGTGGACTCACTTTCTCCCTTTTTGGGTTGCTCTCTCTATTATCAAAAAATAAAAGAGCTGGAGCTGATGACAAACCACTCCGCATGGTCAAAACAGTTCTACATGAACTGGTTAAGCTTCGTGGGACTGCAATAAAAGGTCATCTTTCAATGGTACCTATTGATATGGAACCCCAACCAATTATTCTGGCCTACATCGACCTAAATCTTCAGGTATTATGATTTATATAGAATGCACTCAGCTGTGGGTTTTTATAGAATTGATTTATACTTGTGTTATTTCACATACCAGACTTTGGCAGCCGCGAGAATGTTAACTCCATCGGGGCCTGTTGGCCAAAGTAACTGGGGTGATTCAGCAAACAATCCCTCTCCTGCCACACAGTCTGCAGACTCCCAATTGAAGGTATTAATGTGCTTACATTTGTTTTTCTAAACTAATCACTCTTTGGCTGATATAAAACTTTCTTGTATATTATTATTATAAAGCAAGAACTGGCTGCAATATTCAAGAAAATTGGGGACAAGCAAACATGCAGCATTGGTCTGTATGAACTATACAGAATCACCCAATTATATCCCAAGGTATATTCATATACATGAAAAATTCTTGATTGCATAAATTTTTCTTGTTCCTGGCTGATTATGTCCCAAGTTCTTCATATTTATAAATTGTTTTGAATTTTCATTGGATTTTAATTTGTGCTATATACATCAGGTTGATATATTTTCTCAGCTCCAAAATGCTAGTGAGGCATTCCGAACTTATATTAGAGATGGTTTATCCCAGGTGCGTTAATGTCTTCTACAATAAATTTTCTCAGAATATTAGGGCAATTGTGTATGACCAGTTCTTTGTTGCCTTTATATGCAGATGGAGAAGAATGCAGCAGCTGGCAGGACACCGTCAAGTTTACCCATGCCAACCCCTCCCCCTTCTGCCCTAAACCTTTCTTCCCCAAAATTTGCACCCCTATCTCCTGTACATACAAACTCAAATAATGATGCAAAATCTGTAAATGCTAAAGTAGAACCTCCGAGCTTTTGTTTACCCCCATCTTATGCAGAAGATTCAGAGTTGAGGCAGCACACAGGTGAACAAAGGAATGAAAGATTCCCACCTGGAGGTCACTTTTGCTACTGCCTTTTTTTTTCCTGAAAACATTTGATTATTGTTCTTTTTATTGCCCCCTCCCTTTTTTCTCGCGCTGGTGAGAATCTAATGTTTTCAAGTTATTCTATCCTCTGCAGTTACTACTGGAACATTAAATGCAATAAGGGAAAGGATGAAGAGCATCCAGTTAGCAGCATCTGCTGGGAACCCGGATACGGGAAATAGGCCATTAATGAACTTGAATGGCAA
This sequence comes from Panax ginseng, assembly GCA_020205605.1. NCBI lineage: Eukaryota > Viridiplantae > Streptophyta > Magnoliopsida > Apiales > Araliaceae > Panax > Panax ginseng. The sequence goes on from CM035139.1 coordinate 9,329,953, forward strand.
TTTGAACCATGGGCTTCCTAGCCAATTTCCTCAATCCACAGACCGTGCTAGCTTAGAGAATCCTGCACAGAGTGGTGTTCTTCCTATGGATGAGAAGGCATTATCTGGGTTGCAAGCTCGGATGGAAAGGCTCAAAAGTGGGTCAATTGAACCTCTGTAGGAAGAGAGAGCTGTAGGATTAGCAAAGTTTGATTCATTGAGCTTCCATCCTGGAACTTACTGTTCCGTGAGATGCTAGTCTCATAAAGGAGGAGCGCACAGATGTAATTATATAGCCAGTTCAGTATAGATAATCCGCATTGTTGGTGCAATGAATCTTGTGCACGAAAGTTCGTATCCTCCCCAAATTTTGAAGCTGAGAGATGTCATACAGTGGTGTTATAGCCCTGTTTGGCTTGCGGTGATATAGCCCATTTAGTGTGTTAAATATTGGTTGTATATCATAGGCTTGGGCTTTGATATCGACTATTTGGCTTTTATGCCTGTAAACAATATTATTTAATCATATGATTTTTAAATGTATTTTCAGAAACTAATCCCATTACCTTTTCGGTTGGTTTGCTACTATCAGTCTTGCATTGAAAATTTATTCGGGTTGATGGTTTTACATTTGCTTCCCATAATGGTATTTACTTGATACGAAGCGTACGTCTCCTTTTGTGATTCCATTACCTCATTGGTATTCATTTTTTCAGTCTCAAAAAAAGTCTTTATATATATATATATATATATATATATATATATATATATATATATATATGTAGAGAGAGAAGGGGGGGGGGGGAGAGAGAGAGAGAGAGAGAGAGAGAGAATCAAAGTGCAAGATGAGCTCCTATTCTCATGAAATGGCACAGGGCAATTTTTTAGTTTCTTCCCAGTAGTTATCTGTAAATATCAGTTGTAATAAAATTTGCGAGAGCAAAGGAGGTACAATAAAGGGGCAAACATGAACATGTTCTTATGTTTTAAAACAGAAAGTTGCACATGTCTAATAATGATTCATACAAGTTCTCAACTTATATATATTGAACCAAAACTCCAAAGAAAATAACTAGTGAGCCCCAAGTTCTAGTGTACAACAACGCAAATGGGGACAACAGGAGGAAGGAGAGGGAATGATTCTCTCTCCCACATGTGTTGTGGGCATCAATTATAAGCAGACAATATCAAAATAAAATGATTCAATAAAATTGTACATCTATCTATATGTATATATATATCCACAAGAATCTTCCATCACATCTTTTCAGCCCACTCACCTATCAAGATTTATCCAATTCTATGAAAATATATATATGGTGAAGTTGGGAATTGATGATTGATCGCTAAGTTAAAGCTAAAAGCTAGTCTCATTATCTAGAGATGTCGCAATTGTTATGTTTGTCTACCCAACTCCTCCTTCTCTTAATTTTACAAAGGTCGTAAATGAACATATTTACTGGTGGTTTCTCTCTCTTTCGGTTGGCAACCAACCTAAAATAATAATAATAACTAAGGGACAGAAATATAGCACAAAAATATTCAATCCTCAAGAAGCTGAAACTAAAAATGACAGCTTCAAACAGTATTTTATACATATATTACTAACATGCACTTGCAAGTTGAGAGTGACAACTATATATGAATGTAGGTGTCATCATCCATTAAATACAAAAAGGCTTTTATATATATATATATATAGTGATACATATATATACATGCATATATATTAATAATTATATGACTAAGATTAGAGTACTCTGTAACATCTAACAAATAGACACACAGAAGAACAAATGAAGAAAAATCCAATATGAAACTTAACACAATTAAGCACCATTCACACAAACCTGACCTATACGTACAGTACTGCTACTCCTAATATATAATTAATATCACACCATCATGCACTATCCCTTGTAATAATTAGGGTTTGATCTCTGTTTCATCCCAAGGTATATTGAGATCAGCTGCTGATCCTATTAATGTTGTATCAAAATCATTCCAATTCCAATAGCTGCTGCTTGGCAATTCCGTCACACTTCCACTTGTACTAATTGGAGCTGTTAATTCCCATGCTTGACAAACATCACTTGGCGCCATGATACTAGTTATAATTGATTCCTCCGTAGTTTTCCCCTTTTCATTGTACTTATAACCACTCAATGTCTGAAAAGAGGTGCCAATATTTGAAGACCGAGTCGAATCCGAGTTAGAACTCAACGAGAACTGCAAGCTTTGATCATATGGAGGCAAACCCATAAAATTTTCCATATCCATTATTGCATTATCATTTAGGAAAGATGGTTGGGGAATCATAGCTTGGTAGATGGAATCAGATAAATTTGAGAACTGTGGCCGGATTTGACTGGTACTAACGGCGACGGTTGTGGCGGTGACTTGTGACGGTGGCGGCTTGTGACGTTTGTTTTTGCGGCCGCCGCCAACGGGGACATTACGAAGAGTGCCGCCTTTAGTCCAGTGGCGTTTGCAAGCTTTACAGAAATGGCGGGGCTGTGATTTGTTGTAGTTGTTATAGTAACAGAATTTTGTGTTTGTGGAGTCACACCTCGGGCAATTCAACGGTTCCGGTTGCTGCTGGTGGTGCTGTCGCCTGGCGGTGGCAGGAGGCTTTGGAAGCTCCGGTGACTGTAAGCTCCAATTATCAAACCCCTGGTGATCATGACCACCAGAAACCTGTTTGGTACTCAAACCCATCTTTCTCTAATCTTAATTAGTTAATATATATATATATCCCAAATTGAACACAAGAAATATGTGAAGATGAAAAAGATAAAGAAAATTGTAGTGGGGTGGGCTAGTCTTTAATTTGTGATGTTGGTGTAAGAAGAGGGAGGAATCTGAAGGGAATTGAGGAGTATTAAGTTGTTCTGTTAATAACAAACTGTTGTTTTTGTGAAGATATTATAAGAGAGTATTGGAGTTTAGGAAGGTGATGAGAATAAGTGATGAGCATGTCTGTCTTAGATTTTCTATCTCTCTCTCTCTCTCTTCACACACACACACACACATACACACACACACATATATGTATATATATATATATATATATATATATATATGTCTCTATCTAAAATCTATATCTATCTATCTGTAAAACTTGCAACAATAATAAAAAGGAGACGAAGAAGACTTGGCTATGTTATTTGAGGCTACTTAGGTTGTGGTCTACAATATGTGGGGTGTGTAGCTTGTGGTGCTCATTTTTTTGTTAAGTTGGGGTTGAGAGTTTGAACCTACACCTCTTTCTTTGCTAAAGATCTAGTAGATTAATTGAGTTAAAGCTCATAGGTTATAATATAATATAATATAATATAATGCTCCTTATATTCTAAATGGGAGATATTTTGATATTTTAATTTCATATTAAACTATATGCAATGTAAATATATATTAATTGTAGTATATAAAGCTTAAGATTACTACTCCTTAAACGATATATCATTTTCATTTAATTGAGTTCATTTAAGATAATCAAACGTAACACTACTTTTATGAATATAAATTTAGGACTTAAATTCAAATTTAATTAAACAAGTCACGGAATATATTTTTTTAAAAGATCTATTATTATTATTATTATTTACTCTGAGAGACTTTTTTTTTTACTTTTTTTTAAAACAACTAAAAAAAAGTTTAATATTTATGGGCTGAAATTTTTTCATAATCTGATGTTTTTAGGCGTATTTTGAATACCTATACAAAAGTGGTGTACAATCTGCAAGAGGCGTATATACATATTTTTTGTTATACGTACTCCAAATCACACCCAAACATCAGTATTATGAAAAAATTCGATTCCATAAAAATTAAACTTTTTTTAGTTGTTTTAAAAAAGTAAAAAAATAAATCCTCATTTTAAGAAAATAAGGATCCCTACTGATAAGTCGAGGAATCGGTGTAAAGGATCTTATGTATATTTGAGTATGAATATAATATAAATTCAATCTTATGTATAAGAATAATTCACGATTATCATCTTATGATTTTTAATTATAAATAGAAAATAGTGATTGAATTTATATTATATTCCTACTCAAATATATAAACTCAATCACTATTTCCTATTTATAATTAAAAATCATAAAACAATAATCAATAATTATTCTTATACATACTTATTTTGTTAATAAGTATAAGGATAAGTATAAAGATAATTACTGATTATCCTTATAATTATTTATTATTTTATTTTATTTTACGAGAATAATTAGGATAATCAGTAATTAAGCCAAATTCTTTTATGTTGGCCGCTACTCCTCCTACTCTGAATTCGGTCAAAAACCGTCATTTTGAGTGGTCACAGCTAGAGGAGAAAATTGACAAAGATAAAAGAAATTTTCAACCGCTATTTCCCTCTAGCGGTTTGGTATTCATCTCAGTCATTAACTCCAATTTTAGACGGCTGGATGAGCGTTAGTTAAAACAAAATTAATAGTTAACGTATTCCACGGATCATTTTTTTCTATATATATATATATATATATATATATAGGTCTACAGCTGCTACAACATTTTTCTATATGTTTTTCCAACCTATATATTATGACCTACTGCATATATAGATATATGCCTATTAATTGTTAAAGAATAAAATTTATGGATTAAAGAAATTAAAATTCGATAACTTAATTTAGGCTTCTAAAGTAGGGTTACTAGCTGGTCATGTTTTGACCAATAAACAGCAACTAAGAACGAACTCTAATTGGCCCTAGCCCTAGCCCTAGATAAATAATTAAATATATATATATATATATATAGAAAAAATATGGAAGTGCACACAACTAGACTTGGTAAAATCGATCCAAGTTAGCGGGTCGGCCCGATCGGTCCGTCAAAAAGCATGATTTGAATTTCAGTTTTTTAGTCCATCGAAATTTGGGCGTTTGGCTGAACCCGCCAATAGCCCAAATTAAAATGATGGCCTACCACCTGTTTGAAATAAGCCCAAAAATGTGTCAAAATTGGTCATAAATCAATCCAGTTCAGCGTACCGGCCGTAACTTTGTAAAATCAGCGGACTTTGGGCTTCACTTTTTGACCCATTAAATTAAAACTTTGACTGAATTTTGACCGATAATTGCTTGCTGAATCATGCAAATTTGTGCAAATTTTGAATTACACAGATTCACAATAGTATAGTTAAATCTCTATACGATCGTAGAGTAATCACTGACTGATAGTAGAGTAGTCATTCTACTACCGTAAAAAACGTAAAGTGAATATTCAGATAGTAATGACTACTCTACAATTGTAGAGTGACTTAACTCTACGATTGTAGATATTATGTACATTTAGGAAACCTCCACAAACCCCATATATATATATATATATATATATATATATATATATATATATATATATATATATTTAGATCTTAGTCACACCCTTATCATAGCATACCTTGCATACCCTCTCTTTAGCGATGAGCAAACCAGCGATTAGATTCGTTGCTGTATATATAAGAACCGTAAATCTTAGTTTTTTAGCGACGAATAATATATAACGATGCATGAACCTATAGCGACGGATCGAATCGAATGCCCGTGGAAATCATTAAAGGGGTATATGAGGAATCTTTGAATAAAGATGAGCTTAAGATATATATATATATATGTGTGTGACGCCCCCAAAATAGGTATACAACACCCATTCTCGAGTGCCAAAATACATGGTATGAAAAGCAAACTACAACTTAATACATATGTCGGTAGAATCACGACAATACAATCTGTGAGTTTGAATACAAATATTGTCTTCAGACAATATACACACCCGAATAAGTTCTCATTAATTATTCATACACTATTTTCTGAAGTAGTGAGGCGGCTAAAACATCTTCTTAGAACCATCACTCCATACCCGATTCTCGATCCTGCCTTATGTTCTCACTCTCGAGAAGAAAAATGGAACAAAAAGGAAAATGGTGAGCTCAATTAGCCTTGATAAAGAATATTATGACTAAGATAATATACAACAAATTATCGTTAGTCTTCAACGAGAAAAAATCTAATAGAATACAATAGACAACAAGTTTTAGATCAACAAATGCGGTGGAAGCTTGACAATCCATTAGAAGAGTCAACGAGAAAGAATTCTACCGTCTTACAAGGTTTAAAAGTCCATCATCAATAGTTTATCCCCGTAATAACAATCAATATACATCTTTAATCATCTTTTTATTTCTACGGCCAAAGATATTCATTTTATATCACCAGGTTGGTCATGTTCATCTCAACACTGCTCATCACTTTGCACTATGTGCCAAAGATATTCATTTATATCACCATTTAGGATTTGAGGATGATGAAAAACATTTTAAAGAAAGCGAATCCAATTGAAAACAAAATGACTAGGATTAAGGATTAAGGATTAAGTAATTTGTTTTACCCATGTCCAAAAATACTTGAAAATAATCATATTGGTGTAAAATTCAAGAATGATCAAAACATGGATACAATCAAAGCTAGTATCCGAATAGATATTTTGGACAAAAAGAAAATTTTTATTTTTTCGGTGAATAGTCTTGAGTATCGTGAATAAGTAGGTCATTATCGTGAATAAGTAACTCCGGTCGACACAACAAGTTCCAAATTTGATAAAAGTTCACCAATACTTGACATAATGATATTGAAGAAAAAATATCATTTAAGAAGAAAATAATACCCTTACCTCAAAATAACCGTACTTGATTGAATTTGGTATAGTCTTTGTGTAAACTCGCACCAGTATAGCAACACTCAAAGTATACTCACAAGAATAAACTCGATAATAGAGAGAGAGAGAGAAAACTTAGTTTCGGTGTGATTTTCAATTCTAACTTAGCCCCTCTATTTATAGGAAAATCTTAGAACGCCAAAGGAGACTAAATTAATAAAATATATTATTTCTTTTTTTTTTCCTCCACGCATCCTTACTAGTCAAGTTTAGCCACCAGCCATCTTTGAACCAAAAAGATAGCGACCCACATGTGTTGGAATAAAAGTGGCCCCACCCATAATTTAATAAAAATCATTTTATTCTAAAACTTCAATAATTCACAATAAATAGCCCTTTTATCGTAAAATTCAATCTAGCGACTTTTTATAGAATTTCAATTCTCTACCACTTTGCGAGAAAAAAAAGTTTTTCCAAATTCCAAATAGAAATTGACCAAAATCCATAAACAGACGATTTTACGATCATAATCAATTTTAAATTCAAGAATTGTGTCCAATGACACACAAAACATATATTAAATATTTAATGCCACAAAATACTCTACCTCCTCATATACTCATATATCCCACAATCATTATAAAAATATCACGAATTAATATATTATTAAAATAATATATTTAAATGTATTATTTTATCGAGAAAAGATAAAATATTAATTTTCAACAATTGTCACATTAAAATTTTCTCCATCTATATCCAAATAAATATTTTCTTTATCATAATAATCAATAATTAATTATTCAAAAATAATATTACAGAATCACAAAGATCACAAACCAAAGTAGCTTTCAGGGAAGAGGGCTTTCGATAAGGATTTCTCCTTCGACGCCGCAATTAGGTGACCAAACCTCTCCTTAGAGCGTAACTTTCTAGATATTGCCAATAATGTTATCTCGATAATATTATTCAAATAATATAAATTATTGATTTGATAATGGAAAATCTTGTGTAATGACAATTATTGAAACAATAATAATATAAATATCAATGCGCAACAATTATTGAATCAATAAGATAAAATAATGAGCAGGTAATTCTTTGTAACAATTATTGAGTAGTGTCTTTCACGTAAGGATCAATAATTCAATAATATCATGTAATACTGGTAATGCTATCGCAAGAACCACGCCAGACATTCAGTATTTTAACCACCGGGTAACCCAACAAATTATAACGGTAATAATTTACGTCGTTATTTATAAAACTCAATTTTTGTCGCTTTCCTTCATCCAACTGTTTTCCGTTATGGGGCCAATTAACGATCTGCAGCCGTAATTTGAGATTCCAAACAAAAAAGAATATTCCACGACCAAACGAATATTCTCACATAACAATAATGAATATTTTATAACCACTTGCTTATTTTGTAAACTTTGCACATTTCACCCATAACCAAAAGAATTATATCAAATTAACCCTTATTAATTTAGAATAATGAATAAAGAAAATTCAATTTTATTTATAATAAGTTGAGGGTCTTACAACATATATATATATATATATATATATATATATATATATATATATATCATGATTGTTAAATCCGAATTGGATTGCCAGTTCAATTAGTAAAAATCAAAATCGGTAGGCACTCTAGTCCAGATTGGACCAATAATCTGTTTTGGTCAAAACCCAGTAGAACCGATGATTCAACCGGTAAAACGGTTAAATTGACCTAGTAAACCGGTTTTAATTATTTTTTAATATTTTTTTTGTACAATTTTTTTAATATTAAAATTAACCACTTTTAGTAATATTGTAACTGATCAACTTTTCATAAAAAATGAGATTTTTAAAATTTTATTAAATACTAATAATATATATTTTTATATATTAATGACATTACTAAGTCAATAATAATTCGTCAATTGATTAATTTGACTAGTGATCCATCCACTATGTACATTATAACTAATTCGAGTCTTAAAACAATGATCAGAAGTCTAGCTAATTGTAACCTAATCGATTGGCCTGTACGTACGTTGTTGTATTGGTGTCTTTTGTTGACAAGAGTTGAATCATTACAATTTTGATGTTTCCACACGTAACAATTTATCAAGTATAATTAATTTATATCTTTAATTGTGGGTCATATATATATATATATATATATATATATATATATATATATATATATATATATATATCAAAAAAGTTAGAGTGGGCGAATTCCATTCAAGATTATCGGATCGATCTTTAGTAATGATTATGCATTACCAAGCCCATAACATGTAAGACAATCCATCGCTAAAAATTAATTCATTAATGGATCAATTCGTTGAAGAATGGCTCCGTATATATATAGGGCTAGCTAATTAATAATATGTGTATTTGAAGAATAAATAGGAGGCGGCACCGTAGTCACTAGAAACATGCATGATGCTGAATTGAACCCGTTACGAGCCTATATGTGTATATATAGATATTATAGATATCTGGTAATTATTATTTAATTCAACCACTAATTCAATTTTTTCATTTATCAAAATATAATATACAACACTTCCTTCCTACCTACCTTTATCCCCAAAATAAAAATGTCACTCGACTCTTAAACTATTTAATTACATACAACTAACAATATATTAACTAATATTATTGTCATATCATATCATAGTAATACTAGGATGCGTTGGCCAGGCCAGGCCACGAGTCTAGTTAAGCACATAATGGTATTTATTTTTGTAGAAAGTGATTAATATAAAATTAATTTTAATCAATTGATCAATATAATTAATTTACACGCTATGGTGAAATATATGATATCTCTATGCCGTATCGCATCAGACGTATTAATCGATCAATCAACAATCTAGTCTAATAATATTAATTAATTAATTAATTATAATATAATATAAAGGATCGAACATGAATGAAATCAAAGCTGGTCGGTGGATTAGGTAGGTAAACTGACTTTAGGAAGGAAAGAATAATTGTCGGACAACTAACTATTTATTCATTAATTAGTTAGTTTATATATACGAGTACTACTAATAAATAAGTAATCTTAATAGTCAATCAAGTAATATAAATAATAAAACCCAAATTAGGTATATTCTATTCTAGCTTGTCTGTCTTGACTTTCGTATTACTAGCTACTAGGTTTTAACTAATCAAATCAAATTGAAAGGAAACTTTGTGCATGTACATTATCAAACAAGTAACGCGTGGGAACATTATTCCGTGCCCCTAAATTTGTTTATTACTTTATTATTCTCACTAAACCATTGCCTTATTATTTTTTATATACCTATGTTATATTAATACAAAAGGAATGATTTTAAGATCAATATCCCCACGTGTTTATTCATGGGGGCCATTTCGGACCACTCGATTGAAACGACCGTTCCAGGTAATTATAAGAACGTTATTGACTTTCTTAAAATCAATTTCAAAAATTTTTAAATTTAAAATTGATGTGATTTATTTAAATTTTCAAAACTATGTAGAACTTGGGGTATCGATAAATCTTGTAACTCGTAGTATTTTAGGTAGATTATGATATTCATAACTATATTAATATAATTCATTTCAAAATTGAGTTTGAAAATATTTAAAATTAATTTTTAAAAATTAATATTGATTTTATAATTTAGAACAGGAGGGAATAGTTCAATTGGCAAAAATAAATAGTTGTTTTACCCTGATGGCATATATTTAACTTAATTTTACGTTACTGAAAATAAATCTCATTGTATAGAAAAAAGAAAAAGAAAAAAAAGAGTGTATGATTCTCATGACTTCAGCCTCCCCTATTATCTGTAAAATCTTGAAGTGGAAAAATTATTATTAGAGTTAATAAAAATTAGATACATACATATATTTGGAAGTAAGGTCAGACGAAATGGCTGTGGGCTGTGGGTAGAAAATTGGTGATATGTGTGTGGTGGTTGAAGAAGAAAGGAATACTATTTTTTTAAGTGATAAAGTAAGTGTGGTAAAAAGCAGCAGCTGGCTGGCTAAGCCTATGCCCAATCTAAAAGGCCCAACAACAAGAAAGAAAACATTTTTTGTTTTTTCTATCACAAAGGAGGAGGAGGAGCTAAATAATAATAACAAGTCAACAAAATCTGCCTGCCTCATGGATGAATCACAATGTATGAATGATATATTCAAGGATCAAACTCTAATTTCGATTCATTTGAAAATGAAAAAGACACATTTTGATCGGTCTCTCTCATTTCTTGTAACACATGTCATTATATCTAGTCTAGTCGGTTTGAAAAGTAATAATCTGGATTTCCTCAAAATTATCAAATTCTAATATCCAAATTTATTCTTTCTTTCTTTCTTTCTTATTAGCTACTTAGACTTTGCCATGGGGTTACTTCTCTCTTTTAAAGCCATTACATACATGAAGGCAAAATCTTACCTTTGATGTTAAGAGAAGAGATAGCACCCCTAAATAGAGGGATCTTTCCTTTGGTTTGATGTTTTTCAAAATTTGACAACAATTTTCATTTTTAGACTCCTTTTTTTCCCAGGATTCATGCCAAATTAATTGTAGGATTGCCCTACTAGCTCGAAAGTCTAGTAAAAAATCCCATAAAGAACAATCCAAAGTATTTTCATATTATTGATTCATTTTGTTTCTGGTCATGTTAAGCTTTGGATGTTGAACGAGTAATGTAACCAATTACCAAACATAGTGAGCAGCACAAAAAGTAACTGTCTAGTACCCGGCACATTAATAATAAAGTAATACACGAGGACTACCCAATGTGTGTTAGCACTACAAGCTTTGTTGCAGCACAATGAGGCCGCAGATGCAAGAAGCATAACTCAAACATGATCCTAAGGGGAAAACCGAACAGTGCCTAAAACTTGAAGTCCTTCTTTGACTTGCTATCCTTTTCATGCATCTTCCGTTTCCTCTTCTTCTCATTCTGCATCAAATTCATATTAAAATTAAGCCATCTCAACAACAAACAAACAAACAAAAAATCAAAATCAAGCTACAAAATAATTTGCAGAGTCGCACCTCAGCAACCATGTCACTGAAATCCTCTCGCTGACTACGGAGCTTCTCTTCCTCCCGGGCTTCCTCATACCTGCAGAAACTCCGGTAAATAAAACACCCTGCAAGAACATCCTATAAATTGAAATGATTCAAGGAAGAACTCCACTTACTTGGCCGGCAAAACGTTGTCCATGACTTCCAACTCTTCTGGGTTTAGAGACACATCAACTCTATCTGATTTCTGACCTCTAAGCAAATCGACCTGAAATGAGAAATGGCATTAGCTACAAACATAGGCCTGAGTTACTAGCTCAAATACTTCCTCCATTCCACATTCCAAATTATATGATCATTATTGATTTTTGAAAGTCAATTTGGGACATTTTCAAACTCAAAATTGAGATGACTTGTTAAAAATTATGAAACAATAAAACTTAAAATGAGTAATACTTTATAGATAGTTTACAATATTCAATTGATTAAAATTAAAGAATTTATGTCAATTTTGAGTTTAAAAATCTCTTAAGTTAGACTTTAAAAAGTCAAATAATATGGATCGGAGGGAGTATTTTATTAGACCTTGCTCAATTTTAACTCTTTTAAGTAACTAAAGCATGGAATAATTGGGTCCCTTCTCAATTTGCCAAACATGTAAATGAATCCAAAAAAATTCAGCAGAATCCACTTATGTGGAGGAGTATGAAGTTCAGACTCTAGAATAGCAAAAGGTTGACAATTTAAGATGCATGTCACTGATCCTGTGCCCTCTAGAATAGCCAAAGGTAGACAATTTAAGATGAGGTCACTGACCGTGTCGTATATGTATATCAGTGATGTAAATAATATAGTAGCAAGACTACAATTTACTTTCTCTGCTGCTATTAAACTTGTAACAGCAAAATGGAGAAAAGGGGGGATTATATGCTTCCACGCAGGGGAAAAGAAAATTAATGCACATACCCTTTTCGCTGCTGACTTGTCTTGCGTACCACCACTTATCACATAGCTGCAGGCAGGAAGTTGAAAGGTTTAATCAATCAAGGATTTCCCAGGAATTAAATTTCTATAAAGAATATACAAAAGTAGATTGCTTACGTATGACTTGTTCCAAGTAAAGTCCCTGGAGCTATCTTTTCTTCTTTTTCTTCAAGCACCTTCAGAAAACAAGGAAACAAACATTAGCCGCTGCGTGAGCATAAATTGATTTGAGATTAAGCCAAAGGGTAGTATACTCACTTGGTAAAGTGGCTTCTCAGTCTCCTTCCTCTGCTGCTTGCGAAGGTCAATAACATCTGGAGTCTCAACGCCAGTAGGAGTGCTGGGGGAAAAAAAGAAGAAAATGTGACTTGCTCAAAAATTCAAGTTTCCAAGGACAACTCAACAGGACATGACCAATTGAGAAAGTCACCTAGTATTATTGTGAACTATTTCTCTTTAAAATAAATAAAATATAATACTCTTTGTCTCGTAACAAATGTCAATTTGATTATTTTGCACAAATAAAGCAGTTTTTTACTGACCAAAATTTTAGATTAAGCTTTAATTTCCAATTTTACCCTCAGATACTACATTGATTTAATTACACAACAAGCATATGAAATTCCATACACAACTGAGCCCCTTACCCCTCACATCTCTTATCTAAAAGGGTAACATGGAAACATTTGCTGACTTTTGAATGAGTGAAACTTATTTTGAAACAAAAAGCCCAAAGGTTACATGTTGAATAGAGTAAGAACATAACCACATTAAGCATTCACCTGATACAATGATTATGATTAACATGCACATGACCTCAGTAGGCACCAAACGTAATAATGCTAATCCACAAAAATTTGCACCCATAAAAAAGAATGGTGCCAGACTAAAAGAACAAAGCCAGACATTACCTTGAAAGGCTATCCACTGACTGAATACCATCTTCCATTTCCTCCTCATCCAGTTCTTCCACTTCCTCTTCCTCCTCCTCTTCTTCCTCTTCCTCCAAATCTCCCCAATGCTTAGTTTTATCCTCTGGTTCCTCCTGATCAATAAGGAAATAGTTTAAGAAGTGAGTGTGTTTTCTTACTAACAGTTTAAGGACATAAACTTCTGTTAGATCCAACAAAAGGCCATTTCTGTCTGTAAGAATTTGTCAGAACAACTACCACAAGCATATCAATGCTAATATACTAATTATGGAAACCAGGAGATCTGAAGTGAAAGCAAGAAACAGTTTAAGATAAAATACCTCATAGTTTGGTTGTTCTGGTTGCTGACCAAACACATCTCCGTATAAAGGGCGACCGAGCTATGTTTAAACAAAATGTAAACAAATAATCAAATAAAATGAACTAATATCAAAAATGCCATAAACAGAGCACCCAACTAATTATTGCATCGAAAATATGAGCACGTGATAACTTACTTCATCAACAGGTGGTTTACCCCAACCTCCAGCATGATAACCAAATAGAGCTCCATGCGGAATAGGAGCATTTAGCCCAGGAATTTTCAAGTGTGGATAAGAAGGTGGAGGACCATATCTCTGGCAATAAATCATGATTAAAACATAACAATTGAAACAGTTTTCATCCTAAAGCATTAATTTATTGTGATTCAGACATAACAAAACTGAAACAGTATATTCAGTTTACGTTCTAAATTTAATCAACCAAATATCAAGTGCATACTACTATCTTAGCTACCTGCATATTGATGAGCCATGGAGGAGGAGCACCTTCAGGCATACCAAGAGCTTCTTTTAGTTCCTGTGATAGCATTCCCGGCTTCATCTCCCTTAGTTTTACCTGTATGGCACAAGAAGTATAAATTAAACACAGCTTTACATTATCAAACAGGTAGGACATGCAAAGCATTCACATAGATGTACACTCGTAAAAGAAGCTTAAAATGATCGGGGTGGCATCTACTTGTATTGGACTTGAGCACAATTTAAAATCAGCTACCGGAACGACCTCACCCTCCCCCAGGATGGCCCACATCTTAAGTGCAAAGAATAAGAATTTTTGAAACCATCATCAAAAAAATACATGCGTAAGTCCACATAACTTATGTGGACTTACGCATGTATTTTTTTGATGATGGTTTCAAAAATCTGTGAAACATTATATCTAATAACATTATATCTGTGACATAACATCTGTGAAACATTATATCTAAGAGTGACCCAACATCCTACATAGTATTTAAAGTTGAGATACCGACAATTCCAAATAAAAAACATTATTTTATTTCAGCACGGCACCTTTTATCCAAACGACAAATCCTGTTTCAAGATTTACATCTCTCTCACATGGTGAATGTTAACTTCCAGAAGTTGATCTTTTTTCTTGTTTGCTTTATCTTGGTTGTGCAAGAGACATGGAAGACTTGCAGTTCAAAGTAAAACAACAAAATAAACAGCTATGTCTAGGGACAGTACATACCCTAAACATATTCAGTTCAAGTCGCCATCCCAAGAGTATTCACAAAATTGCAACATAAATAAACAGCTTTGTCAAGCAAACACTATGCATACATTTCTGCCTGTATATTAAGCAATACCTCAAACTCTTTTCCTTCATGATACAGGTCACCATGTGATGTCAACTTTGGTTTAGTCTGGTATTTAAAAAAGGCATCATGGAGAACCTACAAGCGAGCAACAAGAACAAAAACTGTCAAGACACTGCAAAAATAACAATGCCGTAAGCACACTCCAATTATCTGGGAAATAAAATCTGCATGTCCTAAGATGACGTTGATATTAAGAATCTAAAGAAACCTGATAGTCAATGTCCATCTTCCCCATTTTTGGCTGCATCCTCTCACGTTGCTTCTGTTTAAGTTTCTTGTTGTCCTCCTTTTCAATGTAGGCCTGCATAGAAAAATCAGGGATCAGTCAATGCAACTCAACACAAGATTGCATCTCTTCATGTGGGGTGGAAGATGACGAGAGGGGGGAAGGAGGATTGGGGGAAGTGAAAATGAAGTGTGGCAACTCTATTTCACTAGACGAGCATCTGTAATGACATACATGTACACCACTACCACTAATATGTTTTATAAAGAAAATATGGAAATAGGACATCAGAATTTCTTGTTTCCTTGTCATCCGGATTCCAGGCATTGCATACATAGAAATTCAGAGTAGACGAATAAGAATGAGGAGAGCAAGCTAATATTGTTAGAAAGGAACTTTGAATGAGTAACAAGACCAAGCACCTTCCTGTCAAAAACCAGGTAATTTTCAAGGTACTTAAAAGTTTCAAAGTTCAAACAAATAAGTATTTGAAAACATAAAGAAACCAAGAGAATTTTGGTGGATCATAAATTTATCATCTTCTAGGAACAGCTACAAAAAGCAAGTCCAACTTAATCGAGTGTAGGTGGGGAATATAACATTATAACCTTTTCATTTATGTTATCTGGAAAGGCAAGAAGATGTATGATTTAAAAGAATACAAATAATTATTTATGGATAAGTGATTTACATTCAAAAGGCACCAAAAGGAAGAGATAATACAAATTAAATAGCGAATAAACCAATTCTTATGATAAAGAATTTGCAATATTAAGCATACTTGTCTAATTTTCTCAATGCCTGTGGCAGCAATGAAGTCAGGAAGTTGAAATGGCTGTTTCTCAATACCACGCTTCCCCTGCAAAACAATTTAACAAAAGATGAGGCCCAAAAATATGATAAAGAAAATCTGCAGGAAACTTCGGTCAATTATGTCTCTGACTGCTAATAAACAGAAGCAGCACAAGAATTTCAGTAGTAAAGAATATATTTCTATCATGACCATTATGCACAATGCAAAAAAATCTGAAAATACAAGGCAGATTAATTAGCATCCCAGTGGTAAATAATCTCAAGTACTTAGCATGCATAAGAGGTATTCTATCCTAGCCATATTTATTTGTCAACAAATGGCTTCGTGTACAAGTCCCAACCCATAACAAAACATATTGAAAGAGAAACCATTTAAGGGTCCCTCATGCCAAACACCTACATGTCCAGGCTCCAAGGTTGTCACACAGCAGCCTGCAAGAACCAGATATATTCAGTATAAGACAAACCTTATTGACACTATCTTCCATCACCCTCTTCCCTAAACCCCTCAATTAATGCCCATCAAATTTCATTTCCTATTCTTTATGGCAAACAAGGGAAATGATCATATATAATGCATCTGCATATGGACCCATAGTAGTTATAATAGCTACAGTGACTCACCTGCAAAAATTTTCTTTTCTGACACCAATGTCTTGGTACTGGAACAGTATTTCTGTATGATTTCAGAAACACCAGCAGCTTAGGGTCTGCTGAGGTGGCATCCCACACCTGAGAAACATACAAACCCCTAACTTGTAAAATTATGATAAATCATATTTTCATGTAATACTGATGCCAACAACAATCGCAAGAATTTAACATCAATAAAAAAAATTAAATTATTATTACAACTAAAGTAAATGACTAGACAATACTAAACCCACAACACAAACAATATATCCACACAACAAATGGAAAGGAAATTGTTGATCTCACGTGACAAGATATATAAGTAGGTTATTGGTCATATATACCTTTATGGCAGAAGAGAACCAGGTATTATCAACAGAGAAGTGTTTCTGATATTAAAGTCCTCAGTATATCTAAAAGAATAAAACATTTCTTCTGCAAAATTTAATATCTCATCTTTTTCAACATAGAAACAAAAGCTAAATATTTAAATGGGGAACTTTTTGTAATCAAAAGAGTTTGAGCTTAACTAGTGTCTGCTTGGGGGATATGAAAATATTATTAACAGAGGAAATTATCTAACAGCTGGAGCTAGAGTTCAAAAACCAGAGAGCAGAAATTGTTCAATGTAAATGACAGCTAAATGCAAGTATGCTCTGTGTCAATAAAAAGTATGTAAATGGGAAGCATTTGATTACTTTTATTTTTTCCTTCTGGCAAGTACATTTGATTAAATTTAAAAAACAAAGGGAACTCGCAAATTATTCGAGAAATATTTGTCAACAATAGCGAAAGCTGATGATATTGAACACAATCGCCAAAAGTGTTAAAATAAAACTAGAAAGATATACCAGTCACTGTCCATTAAATTTTTATTTACTTTGATAAGTACCATTCACCATCCAATATTACCTCTACTACATCAGGCCTCGAGCAGATTTGTTTCAGTTCCGCAATCTTCATCCGACGCTGAAGCTGAAAAAGAATGCAATTCACAATCGTTACTATCTCAAGTTAGATAGCAATAAAGACAACAACCAGACTAACCATGAAACAGTAGCAGTTAATTAATAATAAGAGGGATGCTGGAAATTTGAACCTTTTTCTTTTTATTAGAGATGCCACCTTTCTCCTTTTGTGTGGCATCCTGCTCTTCATCTTCCTCATCCGAATCAGCTTTCTTCTTTGTAGATGTATCGGTGACAGTCTCATCCTTCTTTTCATTCTCCTGAACCAAATAAATGAAAAAAATAAGTTATTTCACCAATAAATCAATATAATAAAGGCAAGTACATGAGAAACAGTAATTTCTCAATACATTATATAATCTTCTTACCTCAGAACCAGCAAGTTCACTAAAATTGAATTTCTCAAAGACCTTTCTGAATTCCTCATCCAAGACTCCATCTAGTTCTGCCTTTTCAGGGATGTATTCCACTTCAACTTGCTCAAAAGCCTTCAAACAAACAAAAGTTGCACAAGTTAAGATTGATGTACATTAAGGATGGCAATTTCTCAACCTTACAACTACTTTCACGTCAGTTCAACTTAACTTGACAAATAAATAGAGTACAAATGAATTGGTGAGACAAACTGAAAATTAAATATTTTTTTTACCTACTCGTGTATATATATAGCTAATACATTCATTATAACAAAAACAAACAAAAGGCTAGCTTTGATTCTTTACCTAGTATAAAATAAAAAAACAATAACAGATGTTTTTATCTTCCACGTTTTTATCTTCATAACAAACAGATATACTGGAGGGTGTGATGCAAGCAAGATTTACAAGAGATTAGTATTTATTCTACATAATTTGTAGTCCGTCATTGAAAATAGTTACACATAATATAGAGATATAGAAGATGTCTGTTGAAGACGTCTAATTTTAGTAAATAAAAAATTCTTGCAGCACATGACGTCTGTAAATAGAACTAAACGGAAAAAAGCATATGTAATAAATATTTCTCCAAACAATATAATACAGAAATAACAATACTTGAGCAAAAGTGATAATGGTAAGACAAAATTCACATCTATAGGAGTATCACCAGATAACCCAAACTCTATAATCATCAAAACAAGCTAAGCATTGACTCCATCTTTGTAGAAATCCCTTCTCAAACTCTATAATCATCAAAACAAGCTAAAAGTGTATGAACAATACACTAAATTTGAGCAGGATACAAAACTACTAATTTAAACAAAGATGGAGTAGAGTAGAGCACTAAATAAGACAAGCCGGCTACTCAAAAACTCTCAACACCTACTGATGAGGACATGGCATGCGTGGATTCAAACAAGACTAAAGGGACGTGGGGGGTCAAGCAAGGCTAGGGCAAAGAGGTTCAAACAAAGTCTCAATGGATTGATCCAAGATGTTTGGGCTGAAGCTAACGCAAGAAAATCCGAAGAGGAGGCAAAAGAGCAAGAGACACAAATTTGGGTCAATTTAATACAAGCCCAATCTTTTTAGCAAAGTCCACATATATTACATGCAACCAAATGGGATGATTTAATTAATTTCATGTGGACCGCAATTTACTTGGCAAGATTATTTGATCATCACGTGGGCCATGCACATTTTTGTTTCAAGTTGTCAGCATTATTCACTTGGGCAGTATGAAGAATTCAAGTGGGCTAATTAACATAGTTACCACCATTCATTTGATATCATCAGCACTAGTCACGTGGCTCTCTTATTATTATTCCAAAAGCTTCTCATGGTATCCGACTCATGGGAGGAAAAGGATTTTAGTCACACCACTCACGCTCACGCGTTAAAGAAGTCCTACGCGGCAAAGAAATGTTTTATTTTATTTGATTAGTTTTAAATTCTATTCTAATTAAAATTTCTTTTCAATTAGAATTTCTTTTCTAATTTGATTTCTATTTCCTTATAGAAATTAGGGTTATAGCTTATAAATTCCTATTAGGATTTGGATTGTTTTGAGTAGTATAAATAGAGGTCCAAGTTATGTAATCAAACACATTATACATTATTCATTATTCAATATATTTGTAAGGTTATTCTCTACTGTTGGTTCTTTGAAGAATTTCTAAGTATTTTTCTTAGTTATTTCTTTGAGATTCAATTTAACTTATCATACAACAATTCATAGTTGTGTGTGGCGTCTTCTACCGCATCAATCGTCGATTGTACCGAGATTACCACTTCAATATAAGCGAGTGGTCAAGGTGTCGGTATCCATTCAACGCAGAATTCCGAACGCGAGCAATTGTACCAAGATTACCGTCTACATATAGGCGAGGGGTTAAGGTGTTGCAAGCAATTCACCCAACAACTGTGCTAGGAACGATCGGGGCGACGACCACCTCACGCATACCTCACGCATGCGTGTCGTGGAGTCTCACCTACCCTTATAATACCTTCAGGACAATAAAAAGTCGTTAAACACTCAAAACTGAAACTCCAAAAATAAACAATGCAAAATGATCTTATAAACAAATACATCTAACCTAATTTTTAATAGATCTAAACCACGTATACAATCACCAGTAAAGCAAAGTATAAAATCAAAAACCCTAACAACAGACGCACAAATAAGGATTATTAAAAACAAAACAAAAAAATTACCATTTGAGGATCGGTGTTTTCCTTGGCATTATTATCATCACCGTCAACAGCGGCGGTGTCTGTTTCATCTCCGGCCGAAGTATCAGCTGCCTTGTTCTTCTTCTGCTTGCGCCGCCTCCGGCGCCGCTCACTCTCGCGCGATTTCTTCGCCGCGGCGGTAGGGTTTTCAGCCTTCAGGCCGCCATTTGGCAAATCGGGTGTCATTTTGTTCAGCCCTCTTTCTTCCCCTTCGATTATAATGGAGTTTTATTATATGGTGTAGAGTCGAAGAACACAAGGAAGATGGCGAGTTGAAAGGGAGGACTGTATGTAGAGGAAAAAAATTAATTAAAATAATAATAATCTGAAAAATCAAACACGTGGCAATGCATGCTTTTTGGATATGTTCTTTCTGAAGACATTTCCCAGATTTTGGGCCAAATTGGACATGGTTGGGTTTTAGTTTAGGCCTTAGTTCTTATTTTTGATTTTGGGCCTCAATAAACATGGGTGATATTTACTCTGGGCCTCATTCATTACTTTTAATTTACTTCATGTGAAAAGAATAAATAGGTAAATAAAATAATGTACAAATCTATTATATATACTAAATTATAGTACATGGCACAATAAATTGACATATGTCGTTCTATAAAATTGACATATGTCCATCCTAATTAATGCTTCTTATTGCCCTTGACAAAAACATCCTTAACAATTACTTTGATATATATACTAATCACCTTATTTTATGGATATTATCAGCAACCACGTTATTTTAGGATCCATTAATTAGATAACTCTCTTAGGCAACAACCAGATTGGATCAATTTAAACACGATAGGGTCAACTTGCTTTTTATGAAAAATTAGTTTTAATTATTTGAAAAGTAAATTTCCTTTAATATTAGACTTTTATTTATTTTACCTACTTTTCATAGTTCCATGCAATTAAAAATTATTTTCATATTCATTTTAAAACTTCAATCTATTAGCTTCCAAAAATTCTTTCAATTATTTGAACCACGCTAATTGATTCTAAAGATATGAAAATTTATTTGCTTAACCAATTTATGGAAAACTCAATCAATTTAAAATTAATGTGAATATTTATTTTTATCTTTAAAATAATAATTTTGTAGTAACTGATATTTTTTAAAGTAGTTCAAGAAATCAACTATTACATTATCAAATTAATTTACATGAATTGAAATTGTAATTTTCACTAATTGATTAGTAAAAGAATCTAAGTTGGGTTTTTTTATGGATCTTTGGAAGTATAATTAATTTTGTCATGAAACTTGAAATTAGTTTAATTATTTTATTAAAATGGAATGAACAATTTACGTGAGTTCATATGAGTTGTCTTGATGTGGTAAGATTTTGAATGTAATCTATCTATTATTTATTATCTATTATCATTATCTACATAAGACCATTGAATGACATGTGCTTTTCCACATTGTAACACATGTTCTATATAATTAATGTGCATCCCACACTAATTTAATTATATTACAACATAATATTATACCATTTATAATTATATTACAACATAATATTATATTGTTTAAAATATTTAAAACAATTATATCCTAAAATTACTACTTTTCTAATATTATACCATTCATAATTATACAATACATTATATCATACATGTATGGTATAATATTATAATACACGTATATAACAAAATAACTACCTATCTAAAAACTATGCGGATATTATCATTACTAATTTAATTATATTACAAAGACATAATATTATACCATTTATAATTATATTACAACATAATATTATACGATTTAAAACATTTAAAACAATATTAAAATAACAAATAATATCAATCATAACTTACTTATGTGTGACACCCCCCAAAATAGTCTACATCCCCCATTCACGAGTTGTCAATACAGTGATGGAAACAACTACAACTTTATTATTACAATAGTAAAGCGTGAGTTTAAATACGAGATATTGCCATCTAGACAATATCCACATACAAATAAATCCTCATCATAATTATTGATACATTATTTTACAACAATGGTGAGGACTACTAAACAACTCTCCCTAGAACTTTCATTCCATACCCGACTTTCGTACTTGCTTTATATTCTCGCCTCACGAGAAGAAAAATGGAACAAAAAGGAAAAGGGTGAGCTCGACTAGCCCAAAGTAAAGAATATTATGACTAAGATAATATACAACAAAATTATCGTTAGTCTTCAACGGGGAAAAATATAATAGAATACAATAGACAACAAGTTTTAAATCAATATTCGCAATGAAATAATAATTCATTAGAAGAGTTAAGTAGAGAATGCAAACTACTATCTTCTTACATGTATGAATTTTAAAGTTCATAAATCTATTTTATCCCCTGTAACATCAATCAATATATATCCGGGATCAAATATTCATCCTCGCACTACAAAGCCGAGGACATTCACCGATTAAGTCGTGTTCATCTTCAGACTACGGGCCAAAGATATTCATCGAAATCATTCATCTTTTACTTCTTGGCCAAAGATATTCATCATAAATCATTCATCTTTGCACTACGGGCCAAAGATATTCAATAATATCATCATTTAAGACCGAGGATGATGAAAATATTTTTTAAAAAAGCGAATCCAAAGTGAATCAAAATGACAAGGATTAAGGATTAAGGATTCGTACTTTGTTTTATCCACGTCAAAAATACCTCAAAAATAATCATAGTGGCGTAAAATTCAAGAATGATCAAAACATGGATACAATCAAAGCTAGTATCCCAATAGATATTTTAGACGAAAAGAAAAATTTTCATTTTTCGATGAATAATCTAAAAGATTAAGTGAATAGTCAGAGTATCGTGAATAAGTAACTTCGACACCAAAAGTTCCAAATTTGATAAAACTTCCAACCAATATTTGGCATAATGATATTGAAGAAATAATATCATTTTTGAATAAAATAACATCCCTTCCTCGAAAGATCAAGATTTAAGCGGAATAATCGGATATAGACTATATCTTGAACTTTCACCAGATATAGCAATACTCAAAGTATACTCAAAATACTCACAAGAATACGCTCGATAATATAGAGAGAGAAAACTTCAGATTTACGGTGTGATTTTCAATTCTAACCCTAAGACTTTTATTTATAGGAAATTGCTTAGAACACCAAAGCGAAAATTTAATATAATATTAATATATATAAAATATTATCGTATTCCTTGAAATCTTAATCTCAGCAATTCACACATGCCAACCTTCTAGAAAAAAAATAAAAAAACGTTTTTCTAATTTAAAATAATTTAAACTTCCAAAAATCAATTATTTTGAGCTTGAACTTCAATAATTCATAATAAATAGCCCTTTTATCAGAAAATTCGAATCTCATGAGTTTTTATAGGAAATTAAATTCTCTACAACTTTGCAGAAGAAAGTTTTTCCAAATTTCCAACAAAAAATTGACCGAAATCCACAAACGGGTGATTTTAGAGTTTATAATCAAATTCGACCAATAAATGGGGTCCACCGACATGTTTAACATGTTTTAAACATTTATTGCAACAAAAATACTCTTCCTCCTCAGATACTCATATATCCCACATTCGTTGTAAAAATATCACCATTATTATATTATTAAAATATAATAATATATATTTAAATGAATTATTTTATCGAGAAAAAGATAAAATTTTAATTTTCAACAATTGTCACATTAAAAATTTTCTCCATCTATATCCACATAAAATCAATATTTTTCTCATCATATGAATCAATAATTAATTATTCACAAATAATATTACGAGAATCACAATATTGACAACTAAGCGGTTTCAGGAAGAGGGCTTTCAATAAGAATTCTCTTCTTGGCAAGCAATTAGGTGACCAAACCTCTCCTTAGAGCGAACTTTCTAGACATTGCCAATAATGTTATCTAATAATATTATTCGGATAATATGAATTATTGTTTTGACAATTAAAAATCTTGTGTAATGACAATTATTAAAACAACAAAGAATATAAAATATCAACGCTTGACAATTATTGAATCAATAAAATAAAAACAACGAGCGGTAGAATTATCGTAACCATTATTGAGTAGTGCCTTCTTACGTAAGAGTCAATAATTGGTGCAATACCAAGTGTCTTCTGGATTCAACAACGGCGATATAAGCGTGTTTTAACCATGTGGTATTCCAACGATGTAGTGCAGTAAATAACTACGCCGATTATTTTTAAACAACTTATATTTGTCATTTCTTCCTCCAATCGCTTTTTCGTTATGGGGCCACACATGGTTTGCGCCATCGCATGCGAATATTCCCAAGCGATCTGAATATTCCACGACCAAACGAATATTCCCAGACAACAATGAATATTTTATAACCAACTTGCTTATTTTGAAATATTTGCGTATTTTACCCGTAACTATCCACATTAATCACATCAACCCTTACTATTTCAAAATAATAATTAGAGGAAATTAAATTTCATTTATTAATTATTTGGGATCTTACAACCTCCCTCCTTATGAAATTTCGTCCTCGAAATTGACGACACGTACTGGTGTTTCAAAAGATGAGGATACCTCGCTTTCATTTCCGTTTCAACTCCCGGTCATTTCCTCTATAGCATGGTTTCTCCACAAGACTTTAACTTGTGGTATGACCTTCGTCGTAGGACATGCTCCTTCCTATCCAAGATCTTGCGACAGTACTTCCTCACACGTTAAGTCTTAATTTATCTCGTCCTGGTTCTAACTCAATAACGTGATTGGGTCTTTCATATTTACTGAAGTATGGATATGTGAAACACATTATGAACACGAGACATACTTGGAGGTAACGCGAGTCTATAGGCTACATTTCTACTACTCGGTCAAGAATTTGAAATGGACCAATAAATCGTGGATTGAGCTTTCCTCTCTTCCCGAATCTTGTAACTCCCTTCCATGGGGCAACACGCAACAATACATGATCCCCTATACTAAATTCCACATCCTTTCGATGAAGATCCGCATAACTCTTTTGTCGATCTTGTGCTGGTTTGTATCGTTGTCGAATCATTTGGATCTTTTCGGTGAGTCATACGTCTTAACTCGGGTCCCAACAATGTTCTTCACCCACCTCATCCCAACATATTGGAGAGCGACACTTTCGTCCATATAATGCTTGAATGGGGCCACACCTATACTTGCACGATAAGCTGTTGTTGTAGGAGAATTCCACCAATGGTAAATACTATATCAAGCGCCCTTGAAGTTCAGGACACGAGTCTTAATAAATCTTCAAGAGTTTGAATAGTCCTCTACGATTGTCCGTCCGGTTTGAGGATGGTATGCTTGAATCGAATCTTAAATCCGTACCCATAGCTTTTTGCAAGCTAACCCAAAATCTTGAAGTGAATCTTGGGTCACGATCCAAAACTATGGATCTTGGCATGCCATGCAATCTCACAATCTCATTTACGTACATTTGAGCAAGGCGTTGAGGAATAAGTCTCCTTATTGGCAAGAAATGAAGCGAGACTTGGTTAATCTATCAACAATAACCCAAATAGCATTTATGCCTTGAGAAGCCGTGGGAAGTCGTAACGAAATCCATGGTAATGTGTTCCCACTTCCATTTCGGAATCTCAAGTGGTTGCAATGGTCCCTTAGGCACTTGATACTCTTGCCTTTACACGTTGACAAGTTAAACATGTTGAGATAAACTTTGCAATCTCTCTCTTCATATTGTTCCACCAAAATGTATGTCGAAGATCACGATACATTTTAGTACTTCCCGGATGGATTGCAAATGGTGTATTGTGTGCCTCCATCATAATCTTGTACTTCAAATCGAATCGTTAGGAACACAAAGTGCCGGAGGTGGACTCAAGTATTCCTTCTTCATCAATTCTCGCTTAGGAATAGCTCCTTCTTGTACTTTCTTCTTCTTCATATGCATCGGCTCCGGGTCGGGTGGCTTGAAAGCAACCTTAACTTTTTCTATTAAAGTTGGCTCTGTGCGTATATTTGACATCATCGCTTTTCGTTCCTCGCATATGATCTTCTACTCAACGCGTCATTACCACGTTCGCTTTTCGGGATGGTATTGAATAGTGTGGTGTCGTAGTCTTTCAATAGCTCGAGCCAACGTCATTTGCCGCATGTTAAGTTCTTTTGCGTGAAGAAATATTTAAGGCTTTTATGGTGCGAATATATCTCCACTTTCTCTCCATATAGATAGTGCCTCCAGATCTTTAGAGCGAAAACGACTGCTGCCAACTCTAGATCATGAGTAGGATAATTCCTCTCATATTCTTTAAGTTATCGCGAGGCATAGGCTATGACTTTCCCACGTTGCATGAGAACACATCCTAACCCTTTGCGAAGCATCATTTGTAGATAACAAATCCATCCGAACCGGATGGTATTGTTAGAACAGTCTTAGAAATAAGTCTCCTTTTAAGCTCTTGGAAACTCTTCTCGCACTCTTCGCTCCAAACGAATTTTGTATCCTTCCGAAGTTAGATAAGTTAGCGGAGTAGCGATTCGAGAAAACCCTTCCACGAATCTCCGATAATAACCAACTAAGTCCAAAAAGCTACGTACTTCAGTCACCGACTTCGGTTGCTCCCAACTTTGTATTGCTTCAATCTTCGCCGGGTCAACAGATACTCCATGTTTTGACACCACATGCCCAAGAAATGCTACTTCCTCAAGCCAGAACTCACATTTCTTTAACTTGGCATAAAATTTGTTTTCACGAAGCCTTTGGAGTACCAGCTTCAAATGGTGCTCATGATCTTCACGGCTTTTGGAATATATGAGGATGTCAATGATAAAGACAACAACGAAGGCGATCCAAATACTCTTTTGAATACTCGGTTCATCATATCCATGAAAAGCCGCAGGAGCATTAGTCAATCCGAAAGACATAACTAAGAATTCATAATGCCGTCTGAAGAGTTCTAAAGCGGGTCTTTGGAATATCCTCGCCTAATCTTCATTTGATGATATCCGAGCGAAGATCGATTTTGAAAAGAATTGTGCTCCTTTGAATTGGTCAAACAAGTCATTAATACGAGGTGAGGATACCTATTCTTGATAGTGACATGGTTCAATTCCGATAGTCAATACAAAGTCGCATACTCCCGTCTTTCTTCTTTACAAATAAAGCAGAGAGCACCCCGAGGAGATGTCTTTAGACAGAATGAAACCAATGTCCAACAACTCGTAGTTGGACCTTTAACTCTGAAGTTCAATATGAGCCATTCGATATGGGGTTTTAGAAATGGGCTTTGTGCAGGGTTCAAGGTCAATAAAGAATTCAACTTCACGTTCGGGGTAGGCCGGAAGTTCTTCAGAAATACGCCGAGAAAGTTAATAACAACGGGAATATTATTCAATTTTGGCGTGTCTTTATTCAAATCCATAACATGGGCTAAGAAAGCTTGACATCCGTTTTTAATAAGCGAATAGCTTTATGATTAGATATGACGGTGATTGATTTTAATGGTTTAGTTCTTGAATTGAACAACGGGTTGTTTAGGAATATGAAAGCTAACAACCTTACGAAAACAATCAATTTTGGCATGATGAGTAGTTAACCAATCAATCCCTAAAATCACATCAAAAGCAAGTATCTTTAAAGAGATAAGGTCAACAAGGTAAGATAAGGGTGCCAACATGGATTAGACAAGATTTATAAGCAGTGGATGTGATGAAAGTTTCTCCTAACGGAGTTTTCACAGATAAAGTCAAAGTCTAATTTCTCGAGTCAAGTTTAAGCGTTGAGCACAAGCGGGAGAGATAAATGAATGGGTAGAATTATCTAGTAAAGTATAAACTTCACAAGAATTTATAAATAGCTTACCCGTGATCACCTCGTTTGGGTTCTCGCATTTTGACCGATCCACAACAAACGCTTCTTTTCGAGGCAGATTGACTTTGACTTTTACGGGACGATGTCTTTTGAGTCACCGTCCCATTGAACTAGGTTTCGCTACAAAGTGCAATCTCGGCGATATGTCCTTCCTTTCCACAATTATAGCATACAGGCTACTTTGTGCAGGCGGTTTGGTGATATTCCTCTTTTCGCATTTATAGCATATAATGACGGTGGTCGATTCTCCTCCCTTGAAACCGATTCTTTCTTGGCTGCTCGCGTCGTCTTCACATGGTCGTTGTTGAATCTCCTCTTTTAAAATCTCTCCCGACTCGCTTCTTTATTTTCATGGCATGTGATTACCACCGGAGTGGTTACCATTTTTGTCCGCCTTTTTCTTTCTCCACCGATTATTGTTGTTTTGTTGGATCGCTATCTCAGTATGATCCACGATTGTGGTACCTCGGTTGGTAGTACTCGTTATCTCGCTTCTAACAATTGAGCCACATTTAACAACATCTGATCAGAGAGAAAATTTATGAGAGATGAGATCTTGACGTATCCCAGGGTTTCAAACCTCTCGAAACATCCGCGCCATACGTTCCTCATTCTCCACCAAAGCATAAATCATAAGTTACTATGTTAATTTTATAATCCACTAAAGCACTACTTTTTCAATCTAAACGATTTTTATATCATCATAACGTAATTATTATCTTCTAAAATCATTACTTTTTAATCCTACATTATTATTTTGATTTTATAATCCTTCAATCACTATACATCTAAAACATTTCTAATAATGTTAAGCGCATTCTAATATTATCATTACTAAATTAATTATTATCTACTAAAATCATAACTTTTTTTAATCCCAAATTAATATTTTAAATGTATAACCCTCTAAATCACTACAAATCTAAACTATTTTGGTAATGTAAATTGTTCTGATATTATACTTTTTAATTTAATTATTATCTCCTAAAATCACTACTTTATGATATTATCATTGCTGAGCTATTATCATTACTCTCCGTTATTTATACAAATTTTCTTATCAAATATCTGATCAATCCACTTGCAGCAATTGTTGATATCACATATCCTAATTTATTGAAAAAATTTGACAATGACTTTTATTTTCAAGACCAAGCCATCCTTGCTCCTACACTTGATGCTATAAATAAGGTGAACGAATATGTGATGTATATATGGCCAAGTTATGAAATACCATATCTAAGATGTCTATGTAAGGTTGATGAAAACTCAAAAATGACTATGAAGGCATTTACACCCTATAATTTTTAATAGCATTACATCTTCCTACGGAATGTCAAACCACAAGATAACGTTGAAGATTGGGATTCTTGTAATGTTGTTCAAAATATAGATCGGTGATTTGGTTTGTGCAATGTCACGAGATTAATAGTAACTCAATTGGAAAAACATCGATCGAAGCAAAAGTAATTTAACAAAGAATTTTGGACACAAAGTTTTCATACCTCGGCTGGCCTTAACAAGTCAAACATTAGATTACCTTTTAAATTGCAACAAAGACAATTTCCTTTGGTTGTTTGCTTTTTCATGACAATTAATAAGAGTGGGGGCAATCTCTCACATGTTGAATTTGTATGTCATCACGTCGATTTTAGCCATGACCAATTGTATGTAGCAGATATCAAGAGTTACAAGCTGAGAGTGGAGTAAAAATACTAATTTGTGACAAAGATGGACAAACATACAATACTACAAAGAATGTAGTTTTCGGAAAGTTTTCACAATTTAATGTATAAAGGTTTATTTATTTACGCTATTATCTTTTTCTTGCTCATTATTAGTGTAAACCCTAATTATTTTATTATTATACCTCATGAAATTTTACTATAATCTATTTGAATCTTTTTAGGTAAATCTATGGTTTCAGATTTACAAAGCTATCTCGATCGAGCCAAATTCCAATTCAGTAAAGACAAAAATAAACAAACAAACTCTAAACACTACCCCAACAAAATTGTTTAGTTTTTATGTATATTCATTTTTTTGTCTGTGTATATATATTCATGTATAACCATTGAAAAACTTTTAAATAAGAGTATAATAGGTTTGTCTTTTACTTTTTGGATGACAGTATTTAAAATTCTATGTAAGTCCATTTCATATATGTTTTACTCTAATTCTTTTCATTTTTATTTAATATAGGAGCTAAATTTCTTTATGTTCTGTTAGTTTTCAATTCGACAAACACATGAATTTTTAGCTAAGTGTGAGACTTTTTTTTATCTCGGACAATACTATTTCCTATAAAAGAGTTGTGGAAAGATAATTATTTATTTGGTTGATAGTTTATGCAATGTTGAAATCAACTATTAAGTATGTCTAAATTCTTATATTTTCACTATTGTCCATATTCACATCATAAATATTTATAAGATTGCAACTTATTTATTAAAAAAGATCATTTAAGTGCTAATTTTTGTTTGTGTGAATATATTGCACATTCAATAAATATAAGCTGGATTGAAGACCTAAACTGGAAGAAGCTTAAATGTGATAATCCTGGTACCTAATGAATTTGGTGTATGCAGTTCTTGGCAGAGTTAAATTTTTGTTGGCATGCTTCTTGCATTATTTCAGGTGCATCATGGATTTTATTCTGCTTAGCACAACAAAATTTTGCGCCCTACAATTCTAAATACTGTTGAAAGTGCAAAGGAGTTATATGAAGACCTTCAGATTATGGGACAGTGCATTCAATGGGAGGGGATATAGCTTCATTTTGTGGACTATATCCCACGGTGTTTATATTTATGGCTTCTTCATTTATTGATGTAAGACCCCAAATAATTAATAAATAAAATTTAATTTCCTCTAATTATTATTTTGAAATAGTAAGGGTTGATGTGATTAATGTGGATAGTTATGGGTAAAATACGCAAATATTTCAAAATAAGCAGTGGTTATAAAATATTCATTGTTGTCGGGGAATATTAAATGCATTGACTAGGCGCTACCATGTGTAGGCCCCATGTGGAAAGCGATTGGATGAAGAAAGCGACAAATATAAGTTGTTTAAAAATAACTTGGCGTAGTTATTCTCAGTTAATCTTGTTAAAATACTCGATGGTTAAAAACACGAGAGGACCGCGGTATTGCAATTATTGACTCTTTACGTAAGAAGGCACTACTCGATAATGGTTCTGATAATTATTGTTCAATTATTTTATTGGTTCAATAATTGTTGCGTTGATATTTTATCTTCTTTGTTGTTTGATAATTGTCATTACACGGTATTTTTCATTATCGAAGCAATAATTCATATTATCTGAATAATATTATTAGATAACATTATTGGCAATATTTAGAAAGTTACATCTAAGGAGAGGTTTGGTCACCTAATTGCTTGGCGCCAGAGTAAGGAGAAATTCTTATTGGAAAGCCCCCTGCTCACGCAGGAGCGCACTAGTTGTCAATATTGTGATTACGTAATATTATTTGTGAATAATTAATTATTGATTCATATGATGAGGAAAATATTGATTTTATGTGGATATAGATGGAGAAAATTTTAATGTGACAATTGTTGAAAATTGAAATTTTATCTTTTTCTCGATAAAATAATTCATTTAAATATATATTATTATATTTTAATAATATAATAATGGTGATATTTTTACAACGAATGTGGGATATATGAGTATCTGAGGAGGAAGAGTATTTTTGTTGCAATAAATGTTTAAAACATGTTAAACATGTCGGTGGACCCCATTTATCGGTCGAAATTTGATTATAGCTTGTAAAATCGCCTGGTTTGTGGATTTGGTTACGATTTTTGTTTGAATTTGGAAAAACTTTCTTACGGAAAGTTGTAGAGAATTGAATTTCCTATAAAAACTCGCAAGATTCGAATTTTCCGACAAAAGGGCTATTTATTATGAATTATTGAAGTTAGAAGCTCAAAATAATTAATTTTGGAAGTTTTAAAATATTTTAATTATAAAAACGTTTTTTCATTTTTAAACTCATTTAACATGTGTATTGAAGTTTGGACCAGATTTGTGTGCGTAGGAAATTTGATTATATATTATTATTATATTAAATTTTTCGCTTTTTGGTGTTATAAGCATTTTCCTATAAATAGGGTCTTGGGTTAGAATTGAAAATCACACTTTAAAGCTGAAGTTTTTCTCTCTATATTATCGGCGTATTCTTGTGAGTATTTTGAGTATACTTTGAGTATTACTATACGGTGAAAGTTCAAGTCATTTATATCAGGTGTTTAAATTTAAAATCTTGATTTTTCGAGGTAAGGAATATTTTTTTTTAAGTAATGATATTATTTCTTCAATATCATTATCTTTGAAATATTGATCTGAAGTTTTTATCAAATTTGGAACTTTTGGTGTCTGAGATTCTTATTCACGTATACTTGACTATTCACGTATCTTGATCTTATTCACGAATCTTGGCCTTTATTCATCGAAAAATAAAATTTTTCTTTTCGTCTAAAATATCTATTGTGGATACTAGCTTTGATTGTATCCATGTTTTGATCATTCTTGAATTTTACACCACTATGATTATTTTTGAGGTATTTTTGGGCGTGAATAAAAGCGAAATACGAATCCTTAATCCTTGTCATTTTGTTTCACACTGGATTCGTTTCTTTTAAAAAAATATATATTTTCTTCATCCTCGGTCTTAAATGATGATATTATTGAATATCTTTGCTTTTGTAGTGCAAAGATGAATGATTTTCGATGAATATCTTTGGCACTGTAGTGCAAAGATGAATGATTTCGATGAATATCTTTGGCCGTAGTGCAAAGATGAGCAGTGTTTAGATGAACATGACTAATTGGTGAATGTCCTTGGCACGTAGTCTGAGGATGAATATATGATTCGGATATATATTGATTGATGTTATAGGGATAAAAATATTGATGATGGAATGTTAAATTCATAGATATTAGTAGATTTCATCCTCTACGTAACTCTTCTATGAATTAATATTTTCATTGCAGTATTGATTTAAAACTTGTTGTCTATTGTATTCTATTAAATTTTTTCTGTTGAAGACTAACGATAATTTGTTACGTATTATCTTAATCATAATATTCTTTCTTTGGGCTAGTTGAGCTCACCCCTTTTCCTTTTTGTTCCATTTTTCTTCTCGGTGAGGCGAGAATGTAGCGAATGCAGTCGGGTATGGAATGATGGTTTTAGAGAGTTGTTTAGTAGTCCTCACCATTTTGTAAAATAATGTATCAATAATTATGATGAGAATTTATTTGTATGTGGATATTGTTTAGATGGCAATATCTCGTATTTAAACTCACAGATTTCTTGTTGTAATAATAAAGTTGTAGTTGTTTACATCTTGTGTATTGACAATTTCGGAATGGGTGATGTATACCTATTTTGGGGGTGTCACGGTTGGTATCGAGCTTAGGGATATGATCTCCTGGCGGAGATCGGGGAATAGAACTAGGAGGAGAGGCGAGTAAATCCTTGTTAGAAGTGTCATTCTTTATTCATTATTTTATCTTATTGATTTAATAATTGATGCATTGATATTTATATTATTATTGTTTCAATAATTGTCATTACACGATATTTTCCATTATCAAATCAATAATTTATATTATTTGAATAATATTATCGAGATAACATTATTAGCAATGTCTATAAAATTACATACAGGAGAGGTTTGGTCACCTAATTGGCTTGCAGGTAAGGAGAAATCCTTATTGGAAAGCCCTACTCACAGGAGCGGCACGGTTGTCGATCTTGTGATTACTGTAATATTATTTTGAATAATTAATTATTGATTATTATGATAAAGAAAATATTTATTTGGATATAGATGGAGAAAATTTTTAATGTGACAATTGTTGAAAATTAATATTTTATCTTTTTACGATAAAATAATACATTTAAATATATTATTTTAATAATATATTAACGGTGATATTTTTTATAATGATTGTGGGATATATGAGTATATGAGGAGGTAGAGTATTTTGTGGCATTAAATATTTAACATATGTTTTGTGTGTGGTGGACCTGACAATTCTAGAAAATTGATTATAGGCTGTAAAATCGTCTAGTTTATGGATTTTGGTCAATTTCTATTTGGAATTTGGAAAACTTTCTTCTGCAAAGTGGTAGAGAATTGAAATTCCTATAAAAAGTCATGAGATTGAATTTTACGATAAAAGGGCTATTTATTGTGAATTATTGAAGTTTTAGGAGAATAAAATGATTTTATTAAATTATGGGTGAGGGCCCACTTTTATTCAACACATGTGGGCTGCTATCTTTTGGTTCAAAGATGGTGGTGGCTAGCTTGACTAGTAAGGATGCGTGGAGGAAAAAAAAAGAAATAATATATTTTATTAATTTAGTCTCGCTTTCAGGCGTTCTAGCATTTTCCTATAAATAGAGGCTAAGTTAGAATTGAAAATCACACGAAACTAAGTTTTCTCTCTTTTCTCTCTCTATATTATCGAAGCGTATTCTTGTGAGTATACTTTGAGTGTTCTTTATACGGTGCGAGAGTTTCACATCGACCTTATAGAAATTCGATCGTAAGAAATACGGTTATTTTGAGGTAAGGGTATTATTTTCTTCTTAAATGATATTTTTCTTCAATATCATTATTAGAAGTATTGGTGAACTTTTTATCAAATTTGGAACTTGTTGTGTCGGGGTTCTTATTAACGTATCACGACCTTTATTCACGATATCTGACCTTTATTCACGTATACGGCCTTATTCAATAGAAAAAATAAAAATTTTCTTTTTGTCCAAAATATCTATTACGGATACTAGCTTTGATTGTATCCATGTTTTGATCATTCTTAAATTTTACACCAATATGATTATTTTCAAGTATTTTTGGACATGGGTAAAACAAAGTACGAATCCTTAATCCTTAATCCTTGTCATTTTGTTTCCTTTGGATTCGTTTCTTTAAAAATGTTTTCATCATCCTCGGTCTAAATGGTGATATAAATGAATATCTTTGGCACAGTAGTGCAAAGATGAGCAGTGTTGAGATGAACATGACCAATGGTGATACAAATGAATATCTTTTGCTTTGTAGTGCAAAGATGATTAAAGATGTATATTGATTGTTATTACGAGGATAAACTATTGATGATGGACTTTTAAACCTTAGAAGAGCGGTAGAATTTTTTTCTACGTGACTCTTCTAATGGATTGTTGTTTCCATTGCATTCGTTGATCTAAAACTTGTTGTCTATTGTATTCTATTAGATTTTTCTGTTGAAGACTAACGATAATTTGTTGTATATTATCTTAGTCATAATATTCTTTCTTTGGCTAGTTGAGCTCACCCTTTTCCTTTTGTTCCATTTTTTCTTCTCGTGAGGTGAGAACATAGCGAGGATCGAGTCGGGGTATGGAGTGATGGTTCTAGGAAGATGTTTTAGGCATCCTCACTACTTACGTAAAATAGTGTATGAATAATTAATGAGAACTTATCTGGTGTGTATATTATCAGAAGACAATATTTGTATTCAAACTCATGGTTGTATTGTCGTATTCTACGACATATGTATTAAGTTGTAGTTTGCTTTCTATACCATGTATTTTGGCGACTCAGAATGGGTGTTGTATACCTATTTTGGGGGCGTCACGAGTTGGTATCGAGCTTAGGGATATGATCTCTGGCGGAGATGGGGAATAGAACTAGGAGGGAGGCGAGTAAATCCTTCGCTAAGTGTGTCCTACCTAAGCTTATTTGTTAGTCGGTCATAATATAGGATATTATGTGATATGTTAATTTGTTTAATTAACCCTTGTTTTATGGCGTGATTTAAGAATGGGCTGAGAAGCGTTAACAATGGAGTTTATGAGACTAGTGGAGACGCCTTTGGTACTCACCAACGAGGAAAAGCGTGCAACAGTGGCAATGTTCCTCCGTGAACAACGCTTAATCGAGCAAATGATGAGCAGCGGGATGTTTAGAAGCTTTTTGCAGTTCATGCAAAAATCGCAGACGAGGAGACTCGTGTACAAAATACGGGTGGAAATGATGGCAATGCACTATGGCCGTCACACCAAGCAATTTAAGAAGTTGGGACCACCAGATTTCCATGGAAAGCCGGATCCGATCAAGGCGTAAACGTGGGTCAAGCAAATTACCAAGATATTCGATGTCTTGGGTGTGCACGGAGGAACGAAGGTTCCATTCGCCACCTTTATGTTTTCGTGGTGAAGTGAAAGAGATTCTTGGTGGGAATCACAAGGCGTACCTGACGATGCACTTAACATGTCTTGGGAAAGATTTCAGAATCGTTCAATGACAAGTACTTTCCAGAAAGTATTACGTCATATGAAGGAGGTAGAGTTTATTAGACTCGAACGAACAACATGGCGGTGTCTCGAAAGACGAGGCAAAGTTAGCGAGTTATCCGAGTTTGCACCGCATTTGGTGGAGAATGAGGAGCGAATGACGCGTATGTTTCACGAGAGGTCTAAAACCGGAGATTCGTCAATACCTTATCTCTCATAAATTTCTCCACGATTCGGATGTTGTCAGCGGGGCTCGATTATTAGAAGCGAGATAGTGAGTATACTCAACCGAGGGACCACAATCGGGGTAGTCATCGAGCGATGATAACCGGCGAGGAGGAAAGAATCAGAGACAAAGGCGGTAACCACTCGGTGGTAATCGTGGACATGATAATAGGAGAGGTGACTCAAGTGGAAATTTCGGAAAGAGAAGATTCAACAATGACGGGAAGATATCAGCAAAGACCAAAGACCAACAACAAATGCTTGGGGAGGAGAAGCGACCTTGAGTTAGATGTTACAAATGTGGGAAGGAGGACATATCACCAAACTGTCCACAACAATCCAAGGTATGTTTAAATTTGTGGAAAGGAAGGCCACATCGCCGAGATTGTCTTATCGCGAAACCAAGTTCAAGCAGGAGTGGTGATTCCATGGTACATCCGGATAAGTCGAAATCGCCGGTTCTCGGAAGAAGCGTTTATCGTGGATGGACAAAGCGTGAGGAACCAAACGAGGTGATCACGGGTAAGCTAATCTTGAATTCTTCTTGAAGTTTATACCTTACTAGATCTGGGTTCTACCCATTCTTTTATCTCTCTATTTGTGCTCAACGTTTAAACTTGACTCAGGAGAAATTAGATTTTGATTTATCTCGTTGAAACTCCGTTGGGTGAAACCTTCGTTACATCTACGGTTTATAAATCTTGCATGATCCAAGTTAGCACTATCACATTACACCGTTGATCTTATCTCTTTAAAGATACTTGCTTTTGATGTGATTTTAGGAATTGATTGGTTAACCACTCATCATGCCAAAATTGATTGCTTTCGTAAGGTTGTTAGTTTTCATATTCTAACCAACTCGTCATACTAATTCAAACCACTAAACCACTAAAATCGATCATTGTCATATCAAGCCACAAAGCTATTCGTTTATTGAAAAGCGGATGTCAAGCTTTTCTTAGCCCATGTTATGGATTTGAATAAAGACAAGTCGATTTGAATAATATTTACGTGGTTAAAGAATTCCACGATGTATTTCTGAAGAGCTCTCGGTCTACCCCGTAGCGTGATGTTGAATTCTTTATTGACCTTGAACCGAATACAAAGCCCATTTCTAAACCCCATATCGAATGGCTCTATTGAACTTGAGGAGTTAAAAGTCCAACTACTGGGAGTTATTAGACATCGGTTTCATTAAATCTAAGACGTCTCCTCGGGGTGCTCTGTTTTATTCAGTAAAGAAGAAAAGACGGGGAGTATGCGACTTTTTGTATTGATTATCGAGAATTGAACCATGTCACCATCAAGAATAGTATCCATTACCTCGCATTGATGACCCGTTCGACCGATTCTAAGGAGCGCAATTCTTTTCAAAGATCGATCTTCGATTCGGATATCATCATTTGAAGATTAAAAGCGAGGATATTCCAAAGGCGGCATTCGAGGACTCGACACGGGCATTATGAATTCTTGGTCATGTCTTTTGGATTGACTAATGCTCCTGCCGCTTTCATGGATATGATGAACCGTGTATTTAAGGAATATTTAGATCGATTCGTTGTTGTCTTTATTGATGACATCCTCATCTATTCCAAAAGCCGTGAAGATCATGAGCACCATTTGAAAGTCGGTACTACAAAGACTTCGTGAACACAAGCTTTATGCCAAGTGAAGAAATGCGAGTTCGGCTCGAGGAAGTAGCATTCCTTGGGCGCGTGGTGTCAAAACAAGGAGTATCTCATTGACGTGAAGATTGAAGCAATACAAAGTTGGGAGCAGCTAGAAAGTCGGTGATCAAGTCTGCGACTTTACGGGCTTATTGGTTATTATCGGAGATTTGTGGAAGGATTTTCTCGAATCGCTACTCCGTTAACTCGGTGACGACGGAAGGATGTAAAATTCTTATGGAGCGAGGAATGCGAGAAGAGCTTCCAAGAGCTCAAGAGGAGACTCATTTTAAGACTGTTTACGACAATACCATCTGGTTCGGATGGATTTGTTATCTCTGATGATGCTTCGGAAGGGGTTAGGATGTGTTCTCATGCAACATGGGAAAGTCATAGCCTATGCCTCTTACGACAACTCAAAGAATATGAGAGGAATTATCCTACTCATGATCTAGAATTGGCGGCGATCGTATTCGCGTTGAAGATATGGAACACTTACTTGTATGGAGAGAAAGTGGAGATTTATACGGACAATAAAAGCCTCAAATATTTCTTCACCCAAAAAGAACTCAACATGCGGCAATGACGTTCATTGGAGCATTAAAGATTATGATCACACTATTCAATATCATCCTCGAAAAGCGAACGTGGTGGTGGCGCATTGAGTAGAAGATCATATGCAAATCTGAGTGCAATATTGTCAACGCAAAGGCCCATTTTATCGACTTACAAAGGATGAAGATAGAATTAAAGACTGGGGTCCCCATGATGATGGCGAATATCGAGAGAGAACAAACTTTAATCGATAAAGTTAAAAGCTGCTCAAGCTACGGACAGGGGTGATGCGTATAAGAAGAAAGTGCAAGAAGGAGCTATTCCTAAGCAAGAATTGATGAGGAAGGAATACTTGAGTCAATTCTAGACTTTGCGCTTCTAACGATTACGACTGAAGCATAAAATCATGATGGAGGCACACAACACCCGTTTGCAATCCATCTCAGGAAGTACCAAAATGTATCATGATATTCGACATACATTTTGGTGGAACAATATGAAAGAGAGATTGCGGAGTTTATCTCAAGATGTTTAACCCGTCTAACGTGTAAAGCGGAGCATCAAGTGCCAAAAGGACCATCAGCAACCACTTGAGATTCCGGAATGGAAATGGGAACACATTACTATGGATTTTATTCTGTGTCTTCCCAAAGTTTCTCAAGGCATAGATGCGATTTGGGTTATTGTTGATAGATTAACCAAGTTCCGCCCATTTTAACTACCGACACGCGAGACTTATTCCCTCGAACGTCTTGCTTCGTATGACGTGAATGAGATTAGACGATTGCATGGCATGCCAAGTATCCATAGTTTCGGATCGTGACCGAGATTCACTTCAAGATTTTGGGTTAGCTTTGTAGAAAGCTATGGGAGCGCGGATTTACGATTGATCAAAGATACCATCCTCAAAGCGGACTGGACAATCGAGAGAGGACTATTCAAACCCTTGAAGATCTATTAAGACTCGTGTCCTAGATTTCAAAGGAAGTTGGGATAAGTACCTACCACTGGTGGAATTCTCCTACAACAATGAGTTATCGAAGCAAGTATAGGCATGGCTCCATTTGAGGCGTTGTATGGGCCGAAAATGTGATTCTCAAAGATATCTTTGGGATGAGGTGGGAGAAGCAATATTGTTGGGACCGTAATTAAAATACGCATGACTACGAGAAAAGATCCAAATGATTCGACAACGATTCAAACTTCACAAGATCGACAAAAGAGTTATCTTGATCTTCATAGAAAGGACGTGGAGTTTAATATTGGAGATCATGTATTGTTACGTATTGCTCCATGGAAGGGAGTTACAAGATTTGGGAAAAGAGGAAAGCTCAATCCAAGGTTTGTTGGTCCATTTGAGATTCTCGGCCAAGAATAAGGAGCGTAGCCTATAGACTCGCGTTACCTCCAAGTATGTCTCGTGTTCACAATGTATTCCACATATATATGCTTCGTAAATATGTGAAAGACCCGAACCATATTATTGCATTAGAACCAGACGAGATAGCAGAAGATTTAACCTACGAGGAGATACCTTTTGAGATTTTGGATAGGAAAGAAGCATGTCTTACATACGAAGGTTATACCACAAGTTAAGTTTTGTGGAGAAACCATGCAATTGAGGAAATGACATGGGAGTTGGAATCGGAGATGAAAGCAAGGTACCCTCACCTTTTCGATATACCAGGTACGTATGTCAATTTCGAGGACGAAATTTCATAAGGAGGGGAGGTGTAAGACCCCAACTTATTATAAATAAAATTGAATTTTTCTTTATTCATTATTCTAAATTAATAAGGGTTAATTTGATATAATTCTTTGGTTATGGGTGAAATGTGCAAAGTTTACAAAATAAGCAAGTGGTTATAAAATATTCATTATTATTTGGGAATATTCGTTTGGTGTCGTGGAATATTCTTTTTGTTCGGGAATCTCCAAATGACGACCCAGCTTTGATCATTAGTGGGCCCCATAACTGAAAAGCGGTTGGATGAAGGAAAGCGACAAAAATTGAGTTTTATAAATAACGACGTAAATTATTACAATTAACTAATTTGTTGGGTTACGGTGGTTAAAATCTGATGTCTGGCATTGGTTGCACAAGAAGATTACCAGTATTGCGCGATAAAGATTATTGAATTATTGATCCTTACGTAAAGAAGACACTACTCAATAATTATTACGATAATTCTCGTTCATTATTTTATCTTATTGATTCAATAATTCTTTGCATTGATATTTATATTATTATTGTTTCAATAATTGTCATTACACAATATTTTCCATCAATAATTTATATTATTTGAATAATATTATCGAGATAACATTATTGGCAATGTCTATAAAGTTACATCTCAAGGAGAGGTTTGGTCACCTAATTACTTGCTAAGAAGAAGGAGAAATCCTTATTGGAAAGCCCTCTTTCTCGAGGAGCGGCACGGTTGTCGAAGATTGTGATTACGTAATATTATTTTGAATAATTAATTATTGATTATTATGATAAAGAAAATATTTATTTGGATATAGATGGAGAAAATTTTTAATGTGATAATTGTTGAAAATTAATATTTTATCTTTTACGATAAAATAATACATTTAAATATATTATTTTAATAATATATTAATCGGTGATATTTTTATAATGATTGTGGGATATATGAGTATATGAGGAGGTAGAGTATTTTGTGGCATTAAATATTTAATATATGTTTTTGTGTGTCGGTGGACACAATTCTTAATTAGAAAATTGATTATGATCGTAAAATCGTCTGTTTATGGATTTTGGTCAATTTCTATTTGGAATTTGGAAAAACTTTCTTACGCAAAGTGGTAGAGAATTGAAATTCCTATAAAAAGTCGCGAGATTCAATTTTTACGATAAAAAGGGCTATTTATTGTGAATTATTGAAGTTTAGGAGAATAAAATGATTTTTTATTAAATTATGGTGGGGCCCACTTTTATTCCAACACATGTGGGCTGCTATCTTTTGGTTCAAAGATGGTGGTGGCTAGCTTGACTAGTAAGGATGCGTGGAGAAAAAAAAAAAAGAAATAATATATTTTATTAATTTAGTCTAAGCTTTTGGCGTTCTAAAGCATTTTCCTATAAATAGAGGCTAAGTTAGAATTGAAAATCACACGAAACTAAGTTTTCTCTCTCTCTCTCTATATTATCGAGCGTATTCTTGTGAGTATACTTTGAGTGTTGCTTTATCTGATAAGAGTTTACAAGACTATACCTAAAATTCAAAAATACGGTTATTTTGAGGTAAGGGGTATTATTTTCTTCTTAAATGATATTTTTCTTCAATATCATTATGCCAAGTATTGGTGAACTTTTTATCAAATTTGGACTTGTTGTTGTGTGGAGTTACTATTCACGATATCGACCTTTATTCACGATACTCGACCTTTATTCACGTATCAAGACTATTCAATAGAAAAATAAAAATTTTCTTTTTGTCCAAAATATCTATTCGGATACTAGCTTTGATTGTATCCATGTTTTGATCATTCTTAAATTTTACACCAATATGATTATTTTCAAGTATTTTTTGGACATGGGTAAAACACAAAGTACGAATCCTTAATCCTTAATCCTTGTCATTTTGTTTCTTTGGATTCGTTTCTTTAAAAAATGTTTTTCATCATCCTCGGTCTAAATGGTGATATAAATGAATATCTTTGCTTTGTAGTGCAAAGATGAGCAGTGTTGAGATGAACATGATTGTTGGTGATCTGAATGAATATCTTTGGCTGTAGTGCAAAGATGATTAAAGATGTATATTGATTGTTATTACGAGGATAAACTATTGACGATGGACTTTTAAACCTTAGAAACGGTAGAATTTTTTTCTCTACGATGACTCTTCTAATGGATTCTTTATTCCATTGCATTTGTTGATCTAAAACTTGTTGTCTATTCAGATTCTATTAGATTTTTCTGTTGAAGACTAACGATAATTTGTTGTATATTATCTTAGTCATAATATTCTTTATTGGGCTAGTTGAGCTCACCCTTTTCCTTTTTGTTCCATTTTTTTCTCTCGGAGGTGAGAACATAAGCGAGGATCGAGTCGGGGTATGGAGTGATGGTTACAGGAAGATGTTTTAATTGTCCTCACTACTTACGTAAAATAGTGTATGAATAATTAATGAGAACTTATACAGGTGTGTATATATTCTAGAAGACAATATTTGTATTCAAACTCACAGTTGTATTGTGTATTCTACACGACATATGTATTAAGTTGTAGTTTGCTTTCTATACCATGTATTTTGGCGACTCGAGAATGGGTGTTGTATACCTATTTTAGAGGCGTCACATCAATTGTTAGGCGAGATAACGATACAGTAACCGAGGTACCACAATCGAGGATCATCTAGGAGATAGCGATCAACAAAACAACAATAACCGGTGGAGAAAAGAAAAAGGCGGACAAAAATGGTAACCACTCACGGTGGTAA
This sequence comes from Panax ginseng, assembly GCA_020205605.1. NCBI lineage: Eukaryota > Viridiplantae > Streptophyta > Magnoliopsida > Apiales > Araliaceae > Panax > Panax ginseng. Next base: position 9,373,545 of record CM035139.1, read on the forward strand.
TCATGGCCATAAAAAGAAGAAGCGAGTCGGGGAGGAGATTTTAAAAGAGGAGATTCAACAACGAATTATGAAGGCAGACGATTGCAAGAAAGAATCGGTTCCAAGGAGAGGAGAAACGACCACCGGTCATATCTTATAAATGCGGAAAAGAGGGACATATCAGTCAAAGCGCCCCACGTTCCTGTGTATGCTATAATTGTGGAAAGGAAGGACATATCGCTCGAGATTGCACGGTAGTGAAAACCTAGTTCAGTGAGGGACGGTGACTCAAAAGATATCGAAGAAAAGTCAAAGTCAGCGGTTCTGGAAGAAGCGTTTGTTGTGGTGGTCAAAATGCGAGGAACCCAAACGAGGTGATCACGGTAAAAGCTATTTATATATTCTTGTGAAGTTTATACTTTACTTGAATCTAAGTCTTACCCATTCATTTTATCTCTCCGCTTGTGCTCAACGCTTAAACTTGACTCAGGAGAAATTAGACTTTGACCTATCTGTGGAAACTCCGTTAGGAGAAACTTTCATCACATCCCTTTGCTTATAAATCTTGTCTAATCCAAGTTGGCACCCTTATCTTACTGTTGACCTTATCTCTTTAAAGATACTTGCTTTTGATGTGATTTTAGGGATTGATTGGTTAACTACTCATCATGCCAAAATTGATTGTTTTCGTAAGGTTGTTGGCTTTCATATTCCTAAACAACTTTGTTATTTAATTCAAACAACTAAACCATTAAAATCAATCACCGTCATATCTAATCATAAAGCTATTCGTTTATTGAAAAATGGATGTCAAGCTTTCTTAGCCATGTTGTGGATTTGAATAAGGACACGTCAAATTTGAATAATATTCTGTTGTTATTGACTTTCCGGACGTATTTCTGAAGAACTTCCCGATTCTACCCCGAGCGTGAAGTTGAATTCTTTATTGATCTTGAACCCGGGTACAAAGCCCATTTCTAAACCCCATATCGAATGGCTCTATTGAACTTCGGGGAGTTAAAGGTCCAACTCTGAGGAGTTGTTGGACATCGGTTTCATTCGATCTAGTACATCTCCTTGGGGTGCTCTCTATTTTATTTGTAAAGAAGAAAGACGGGAGTATGCGACTTTTATTGACTATCGGGAATTGAACCATGTCACTATTAAGAATAAGTATCCTCTACCTTGTATTGATGACTTGTTTGACCCGATTGCAAGAGCCACAATTCTTTTCAAAAATCGATCTTCGCTCGGATATCATCAATTTGAAGATTAACCGAGGATATTCCAAAGACGCGCTTTAGAACTTCGATACGGGCATTATGAATTCCTAGTCATGTCTTTTGGATTGACTAATGCTCCTGCGGCTTTCATGGATATGATGAACCGAGTATTCAAGGAATATTTGGATCAGTTAGTTGTTGTCTTTATTGATGACATCCTCATATATTCCAAAAAGTCGTGAAGATCATGAGCACCATTTGAAATTTCGGGTACTACAAAGGCTTCGTGAAAACAAGCTTTATATGCTAAGTTAAAGAAATGCGAGTTCGGCGAGGAAGTAGCATTTCTTGGGCAATCAGTGTCAAAACATGGAGTATCTGTTGACGTGAAGATTGAAGCAATACAAAGTCGGGAACAACAGAAGCGGTGGTGGTGAAGTCGTAGCTTTACGGGTCTAGTGGTTATTATCGGAGATTAGTAGAAGGATTTTCTCGAATCGCTACTCCGATTAACTTTCAGTTGACTCGGAAGGATACAAAATTCGTTTGGAGTGAAGAATGCGAGAAGAGTTTCCAAGAGCTTAAGAGGAGACTCATTTCGCACTGTTTCTAACAATACCATCCGGTTGAATGGATTTGTTATCTCTGACGATGCTTGTGCAAAGGGTTAGGATGTGTTCTCATGCAAGATGGGAAAGTCATAGCCTATGCCTCGCCACAACTTAAAGAATATGAGAGGAATTATCCTACTCATGATCTAGAATTAGCGTGATCGTTTTCGCTTAAAGATCCTGGAGGCACTATCTATATGGGGAGAAAGTGGAGATATATTCGGACCATAAAAGCCTTAAATATTTCTTCACTCAAAAAAGAACTTAACAGTGGCAATGACGTTGGCTCGAAAGCTATTGAAAGACTACGACCACACTATTCAATACCATCTCGAAAAGCGAAGCGTGGTAGGTGACGCGTTGAGTAGAAGATCATATCACGAGAGCGAGTGCGATGATGTCAAGTATCACGACAGAGCCAACTTTAATAGAAAAAGTTAAGGTTGCTCAAGCCACCACCGGAGTCGATGCATATGAAGAAGAAAGTACAATAAGGTGCTATTCCGGAAGCGAGAATTGATGAAGAATGAATACTTTGAGTCCACTCTAGACTTTGTGTTCCTAAAGATTCTGATTTGAAGTACAAGATCATGATGGAGGCACACAATACACCATTTGCAATCCATCACGGAAGTACTAAAATGTATCGTGATCTTGACATACATTTTGGTGGAACAATATGAAGAGAGAGATTGCAAAGTTTATCTCAACATGTTTAACTTGTCAACGTGTAAAGGCGGAGCATCAAGTGCCTAAGGACCATTGCAACCACTTGAGATTCCAAAATGGAAGTGGGAACACATTACCATGGATTTTATTACTGGGTCTTCCCACGGTTTCAAGGCATAAATGCTATTTGGGTTATTGTTGATAGATTAACCAAGTCCGCACATTTCTTGCCGACACGGAGACTTATTCTCTTGAGCGTCTTGCTAGTATGTATGTAAATGAGATTGTGAGGTTGCATGGCATGCCGGTATCTATAGTTTGGATCGTGACCCAAGATTCACTTCAAGATTTTGGGTTAGCTTGCAAAAAAGCTATGAGTACGGATTTCGATTGATTCGGCATACCATCCTCAAAGCAGACGGACAATCGAGAGGACTATTCAAACTCTTGAAGATTTATTAAGACTACGTGTCCAGACTTCAAGGCGGTTGGGATAAGTATTTACCATTGGTGGAATTCTCACAACAACAGTTATCGACAAGTATAGGTGTGGCTCCATATGAAGCATTATATGGGACGAAAGTGTCGCTCTCCAATATGTTGGGATGAGGTGGGTGAAACAACATTGTTGGGACCCGAGAGTTGAAAGTCGTATGACTCACCGAAAAGATCCAAATGATTCGACAACGATATACAAGCGGCACAAGATCGACATAAAAAGAGTTATGCGGATCTTCATTGAAAGGACGTGAAATTTAGTATAGGGGATCATGTATTGTTGCGAGTTGCTCCATGGAAAGGAGTTACAAGATTTGGGAAGAGAGGAAAGCTCAATCCACGATTTATTGGTCCATTTCAAATTCTTGACCGAGTAGGAAATGTAGCCTTTAGACTCGCGTTACCTCCAAGTATGTCTCGTGTTCATAATGTGTTTCACATATGTACTTCGTAAATATGTGAAAGACCGAACCACGTTATTGAGTTAGAACCGGACGAGATAAGTAGAAGACTTAACGTATGAGGAGGTACTGTTAAGATCTTGGATAGGAAGGAGCATGTCCTACGACGAAGGTCATACCACAAGTTAAAGTCTTGTGGAGGAACCATGCTTATAGAAGAAATGACACAGGAATTGAAAGCGAAAATGAAAGCGAGGTATCCTCACCTTTTGAAACACCGGTCACGTATGTCAAATTCGAGGGCGAAATTTCATAAGGAGGGAGGTTGTAAGACCCCAAATAATTAATAAATGAAATTTAATTTCCTCTAATTATTATTTTGAAATAGTAAGGGTTGATGTGATTAATGTGGATAGTTATGGGTAAAATACTTAAATATTTCAAAATAAGCAAGTGGTTATAAAATATTCATTCTTTGTCGGGGAATATAAATGCATTGACCGAGTAGCAACCAATAATGGGCCCATGCGGAAAGCGATTGGATGAAGAAAAGCGACAATATAAGTTGTTTAAAAATAACAGGCGTAGTTATTCTGAATTAATCTTTGTTAAAATACTAAATTGGTTAAAAAACAAGAAGACATTACGGTATTGCACCAATTATTGACTCTTACGTAAAGAAGGCACTTTACTCGATAATGGTTATAGTAATTCTTTATTCAGATATTTTATTAGTTCAATAATTGTTGCGTTGATATTTTATCTGCTTTGTTGTTTTGATAATTGTCATTACGGTATTTTTCATTATCGAAGCAATAATTCATATTATCTGAATAATATTATTAGATAACATTATTGGCAATGTTTAGAAAGTTACATCTACAGGAGAGGTTTGGTCACCTAATCATGCGGCCAAGAAGGAGAAATTCTTATTGGAAAGCCCCTCTTTGAGGAACCTACTAGTTATCGATATTGTGATTCGTAATATTATTTGTGAATAATTAATTATTGATTCATATGATGAGGAAAATATTGATTTTATGTGGATATAGATGGAGAAAAATTTTAATGTGATAATTGTTGAAAATTGAAATTTTATCTTTTTACGATAAAATAATTCATTTAAATATATATTATTATATTTTAATAATATAATAATGGTGATATTTTACAACGAATGTGGGATATATGAGTATATGAGGAGGAAGAGTATTTTTGTTGCAATAAATGTTTAAAACATGTTAAACATGTCGGTGGACCCCATTTATCGAATTTGAAATTTGATTATAGCTTTGTAAAATCGCTTGGTTTGTGGATTTGATACGATTTACATTTGGAATTTGGAAAAACTTTCTTCCGTAAACTTGTAGAGAATTGAATTTCCTATAAAACTCACTTGAGATTCAAATTTTTACGACAAAATGGCTATTTATTATGAATTATTGAAGTTCAAGCTCAAAATAATTAATTTTGGAAGTTTAAAATATTTTAATTACAAAATGTTTTTTTCATTTTAAACTCATTTAACATGTGTGGCTGAAGTTTGGACCAGATTTGTGTGCGTAAGAAATTTGATTATATATATTATTATTATATTAAATTTTTTTCGCTTTGGTGTTCTAAACATTTTCCTATAAATAGGTGCTTAGGTTCGAATTGAAAATCACATTTAGAAATTGAAGTTTTTCTCTCTATATTATCGAGCGTATTCTTGTGAGTATTTTGAGTATACTTTGAGTATTGTTATACGGTGAAAGTTCAAGTCATGAGGTATATCCGGTGTTTCAAATTTAAATCTTGATTTTTCGAGGTAAGGAATGTTATTTTTTTTTCATAATTATATTATTTCTTCAATATCATTATCTTTGAAATATTGATCTGAAGTTTTTATCAAATTTGGAACTTTTGGTGTAGAGTTCTTATTCACGTATCTGATCTTTATTCACGAATCTGTAAGATTATTCATCGAAAAATGAAAATTTTTCTTTTCGGGTCAAAATATCTATTGTGGATACTAGCTTTGATTGTATCCATGTTTTGATCATTCTTGAATTTTACACCACTATGATTATTTTGAGGTATTTTTGGGCGTGGATAAAACAAAGTACGAATCCTTAATCCTTAATCCTTGTCATTTTGTTTCATTGGATTCGTTTCTTTTAAAAAAAATATATTTTTCTTCATCCTCGGTCTTAAATGATGATATTATTGAATATCTTTGGCCCTGTAGTGCAAAGATGAATGATTTCGATGAATATCTTTGGCCCTGTAGTGCGAAGATGAATGATTTCGATGAATATCTTTGGCCCAGTAGTGCAAAGATGAGCAGTGTTTAGATGAACATGACCGGTGGTGAATGTCCTTGGCTTTGTAAAGGATGAATATATGATTCGGATATATATTGATTGATGTTACGGAGGGAAAAAATATTGATGATGAATTTGTTAAATTCATAGATATTAGTAGATTTCATCTTCTACGTAACTCTTCTATGAATTAATATTTTCCATTGCAGTATTGATTTAAAACTTGTTGTCTATTGTATTCTATTAATTTTTTCTGTTGAAGACTAACGATAATTTGTTACGTATTATCTTAGTCATAATATTCTTCTCTTGAAATTGAGCTCACCTTTTCCTTTTTTGTTCCATTTTTCTTCTCAGGAGGCGAGAATGTAGCGAGTACGAGTCGGGGTATGGAATGATGGTTTTAGAGAGTTGTTTAGTAGTCCTCACCATTTTTGTAAAATAATGTATCAATAATTATGATGAAGATTTATTTGTATGCGGATATTGTTTAGATGTAACAATATACGTATTTAAACTCACGATTTCTTATTGTAATAATAAAGTTGTAGTTGTTTCTGTACCGTGTATTGACAACTCAGAATGGGTGATGTATACCTATTTTGGGAGTGTCACAATTGCATTATATTATATGGATTGTGGCTTTGCATGATTTGTTTAAGTACTAGCATTCGGTAAATCATTTTCATCATCATTAATATATTTTTTTTGTATTATGGTAATACTGTGAGTGCCTATACAATTGTCAAAAATTGATAAAAAAAAAAACTAATGAGGTATGTATTCGTTATTTAACTATAACATTGTGTTATGTATGACACAGTTCTATACTGCTATGGTTTTGGACATGGTGTTTGTTTGACATGAATATCCAACATACTTATTAATTCTCGTCTTTTCAATTTTCGCATATAACATGGCTTTTCCTTCATATACGAGGACCCAGAATCGAGACATTCTTTCGTTGTTTTCCTTTTCGTTTGGATGTTAGAATTACAAAGTGCAAGTAATTAAGCGTTATACGAGACATGGACTCTTCAAAATGCATCAAGTACATGTGTTAGATATTTGAGGCTTGGTGAGATTTGTGTAATGTGTAACAGACTTCAAATATACCACTAGCAATCATATCAATATAACAATTCGATGGCATTATGCATGACACTTTCTAAATATTTGTTAGTGTTTTAGAATGAACATATTGGTTACATTATAAATATTTTTATCAAGACATTAATATATATACATATATATATATATATATATATCTGAAGCCGATCAAAGTGAGGCTCACTTACTTTGTTAAAATGCGGGATTTTTTTTGGTTTTTTTAAAACAACTAAAAAAAAGTTTAATATTTTATTGAATTGGAATTTTCCATGTCTGATATTTTAGGCGTGATTTGGATACTATATAAAAAAAATGTATATACAGCCTGCACAAATTGTACATACATTTTTTGTTATATGTATCAAATCACATCAAAACATCTTGTATTATGAAAAAATTTCAGTTCCATAAAATTTTGAACTTTTTTTTAGTTGTTTTTTTAAAAAAAACCAAAAAAAACCAAAAAAAAAAGTCCGCATTTTAAGAAAGTAAGGGTTCCCTTACAGGAACCGGACTGTATATATATATATATATATATATATATATATATATACACACACACACACATAACTGTTATATAATGTTATGGGGTTTAGTGATCAGATTAATTATATACTTGGATATGTATTTGCACATAAAATTTTTATGCAACACTATATAACATATGTTATTAAAATTTGATAATCGCACAACAATCTACCATCTTCTTATTATATTTTAATTTATCAATTGCATGTATAAATTTATTATTAACAAAATGATGCCGCAAAGCGCGAATTTGTATCTACTTCTATTACCTATATTTAAATAACTTATGTTAATATTCAATCTCAAAAAATCTCGGCAACTTCAAGAAGTCATAAATGTTTTACAGATATGAATGAAATAATTACACAAGAATCCAAGAAGGAAATATTTTAAAATTAAACTATAAATAATTACTAATTAGTATTACTATTTTAGACACTGGCGGTAGCCCCCTCACGGCCTCACCCTCAAATTAAGTAATTAAGGATGTGAGAAAACAACTATTGAAGGCTGAACTGTAAGAGTTGTAATATGAATTGTAATGTAACAATATTTATTTTTTAAATTACTTTATTTTATAAATAGTTCTATGTACACAAATAATTATATAAAAAAAGAAGAAGAAAATATATGTGGGTCTTAGATTTTAAATTATTGATTTAATTTTTTTAACCCTTTATATAATTTTTATAATGTTCAATATATATATATATATATATATATATATATATATGAGATGACAGAGATTGTGTACAACTGTTGGTGTTCGTTTTTGTGCACATAGTAACTCTTATTTTATTAGTTGGGCCATAATCTTTGTAAAGATGAAAGATTGATTCCTTGCTTCCTACCTACCTAGGACAAACAACTGTGGACCCCACACCCACCATAATCTTGTGCTTCATTTTTTTTTTTTTTTTTTTTGTACTTGGAGATGATGGGCTTCCAAGAAAATGGGAAAGGTGGCAACAAAAAGTACAGGAGGATGGATTCTGGCTCAATTGAAGAAGAAGAAGATGGTGTTGATGTCTCATATGGTGAGCAAGCACAAGAAGAAGAAGAAGAAGAAGAAGAAGAGAGGACAAATAACACCAAGAAATATGTTTTGGCCTGTGCCATTTTTGCCTCCCTCAATTCTGTGCTTCTTGGCTATGGTTGGTACATCATATCTCTGACCTTTTCATTTTTGTTTCTTCATAAAAATATTATCTGCATTTCACCTGTATCCTTTGTATTACTACAATTAATCATCCGTATTATGTTTTCTTGAATCTAATACTACTCATGAAAATGATCTGGCCTACTTGGAACTTTCTTATTTTTCCTATATTATCTCCCAATTTCCTCTCATGATAAAAATATTTACTTGTTCCTATTTTATCTCCTAATTCCCTCGCATTCCTGCATAATAATCTCTGTAAAAAAAAATTAGTTTCGAGTTTTTAAATTGCATTTCTAGTGTCATTTTGTTTCTGTAGCTTAATTCTTTTGATCATCAACAGATGTGGGGGTTATGAGTGGAGCCATTTTATTTATTAAAGAGGACTTGAAGATCAGTGAGGTACAAGTGGAAGTACTTGTTGGAATTTTAAGCATAGTTTCACTTCTGGGTAGTTTAGCTGGGGGGAAAACATCAGATGCAATTGGTAGAAAATGGACAATGGCATTTGCTGCGCTTGTTTTTCAAACAGGCGCGGCTATAATCAGTTCTAGCTCCTTCCTTTCGAGTACTAATGATAGGCAGGCTTTTTGCTGGAGTTGAGATAGGCTTTGGAGTCATGATTGCCCCAGTTTACATTGCTGAGATAGCGCCTGCAGTTGCTAGAGGATCCCTAACCTCCTTCCCCGAAATCTTCATAAATATCGGGATCCTTATTGGTTATGTCTCAAATTATGCATTTTCGGGACTACCTGCACACATAAATTGGATACTAATGATTGTTGTTGGCATTCTCCCTCAGTTTTTATCGGGTTTGCTCTCCTCATTATCCCAGAGTCTCCTAGGTGGTTGGTAATGAAAAACCGGATTGATGAAGCAAGATCAGTGCTTTTAAAAACAACTGAAAGAGAGAGAGAAATAGAGGAAAGATTGGCAGAAATACAGCAAGCAGCAGGGCATGCAAATGCTGAGAAATATGAAGCGAAAGCTGTCTGGCGTGAACTACTAAATCCTTCTCCTGGAGTTAGACGAATGCTGATCACTGGTTGTGGAATCCAGTGTTTCCAACAGATCACAGGTATCGATGCCACTGTATACTACAGCCCTATAATATGCTGGGATAAAAGTAAGGCCGAGTTTCTTGCTGCAACAGTTGCTGTTGGGTTCACAAAAACAGCATTCATATTGGTAGCTATATTTCTCATTGATAGATTGGGTAGAAAGCCCCTGCTTTATGTGAGCACGATTGGAATGACTCTTTGTTTGTTCACTCTAGGACTTACTCTTTCTGTACTGGGAAATAGTCCAGTTGGGATCAAATTGGCAATTTATCAGTATGTGGGAATGTTGCTTTTTCTCGGCGGGGATTGGACCGGTATGTTGGGTTATGACATCTGAAATATTCCCTCTAAGGCTTCGACCTCAGGCATCAGCGATTGGCGCAGTGGGGAGCCGGGTCAGTAGTGGTGTGGTTGCTATGTCTTTCCTCTCCGTTACTCGAGCAATTACTGTTGGAGGAACATTTTTTGTTTTTGCAGCAATTTCGGCTCTCTCGGTTGCTTTCGTTTATAAGTGTGTTCCAGAAACAAAGAGGAAATCTTTGGAGCAGATTGAAATGCTTTTCCAGAATGAAAGTGAATTGGAGCTTGAAGATGAGGAGCATTTAGTTCAGAAGCAATGATTAGATAAGTGAAACAGCTTATGATTCCGTACAAAATTTAAAAGGAAAAATATATACTCTCAACAGAAACCATACATACATTAGTTCTGAGGTAAAACAGATGAGGTGAAATCTAATAACACAACTTTTTACTCCGACTTTCTACATTTTATCTGAATCTCTCATCTAACTGAGAAGCTTGTAGAGTTGTGCTTCTTATATGGAACAATGTTGATGATTGTGTTTTCCTCTACTTATCAGGTTTCTCCAAGAAAATCTCAAATCTCTAACCTAAAAAAAATTGCAACTTGGTCGGAGGACCACCTTGAGATATTTATATCTGCGTCTTGCACACAATCGAGCTATTAAACCCATATTATTCTTATAGAAATAACTTGAAATAATTCTTCTTTTTAACAATAAATACTTGTAGGTTAAAAATAAGTTATGTGAAGGGAAATTGTAGTTATATGTGCCTTTTCACCTTCTCAATCCTTGTTCATCATATGTTTGAGGTATGATCCTGTTTAATAAAGCAAAACTCCGTTAAGCGTAAGCTAATGACCAGAAAAAGGAGTAAGCAACTATAAATTATATCTCCAGTAAATTTGCAAACTAAAATGGTCATGGTTGAAACTCAAGTGTAGATTCTGAAAAGGAAAGCACATAAAGGTCACATGCACCGGAGAGCACTACAATAAAAAGATAGAGATGGCTCATAAAGGTTCTATCCACTGAAACATTATGGCCTGGTAGTTGATCTTGATATTTTTTCTTTGAATTATTGTATGTTTGGGATTTATTTAAATTCCAACATTGAATTGATATTTTCACAACAAAAAAGTGTCATTTATAGATATATATTTGATGAAAGCTGTCATTATAAGATCTATAGTATAGGTTTTCTTGTGATATGGATTTAGTTTCAAAACATAATGAGATGAAAATATAGGTACATGGCCCCATTGCCATCTGCTCTATCATAATATTAGATTAGACAAAAGACCCCCCTTACCTACCAAGTTTGAGCATACACGGGGTACACAAATGGAGACCCTGAAATATAACATGTTGAATCCAAATAGTTCTAATCTAACACCTGCATCTGAATGGCAACATGGTTTTAAGAGGAGCTGATAATGTTCAAGATTTTATGGTAAATATATTTAAGTTGGCAAATATACTAATGAATTTAAGTTAAACATAGATAAATAACGCATGAAGTTATTGAGCAAGTGGAATGTCCATATCCTTTCCTTGATTTTCAGTGGAAAAAGAGAGAGCATTCTGTTATTAAATCGCAGATTCTCATGCTTATATACTCCGGAAAAGTTTAGTATTCCAACTAATCCATGCATTGTGAAAAGACTGTTAGATGCTTAGATCACAACTTTTGTGTGTCCTAAATTTCCCAAAAGTCATCAGACTCGGTATGAAAGTTATCGTATGCAATCATAAAACATTAATTATACATAAATTATTGCCATCTCCCAATGATATTTCATACTGTTACATGTAGAAATTAAGAAGTTTATTTTATTAAAATTATTTTTATCTATTACATAAATTGATATATACACATAAAACAACCTAATTACATTTATGATAATTCTTAAATTACAATAATGTATACACACTAATTAAGGAAATTACAATTATGGTATATCATGTCATATCTTCTAACACTCCCCGTCACGTTGGCGTATAGATGTCTCGCATACCCAACTTTATACACCAATTTGAAACATAGTGGATGAAACATCTTACTACTAAGACCATTGGTCAAAATATCAGCAAGCTGATTTTCTGTTTTGACAAAAGGTAAACAAATAAGACCACTAGTTAACTTTTCTTTGATGAAGTGTCTGTCAATCTCAATGTGCTTCGTTCTATCGTGTTGTACTGGGTTGTTCGCAATACTAATGGCAGCCTTATTATCACAAAATAATTGCATAGGCCTATTAGTTGTAACACACAAATCTTCTAACAAGGTTCGAAGCCACATTAGTTCACATATACCCAAGGCAATAGCTCGATATTCCGCTTCAGCACTAGATCTTGCTACCACGGATTGTTTCTTACTACGCCAAGTAACAAGATTACCTCCAACTAATGAACAGTAACCTGATATAGAACGATGATCCTCTTTAGAGCTTGCCTAATCTGAGTCGGAAAAAGCTTCAATTCTCATATGACCATTTGATGCGATCAATAACCCTTTTCCGGGAGCAGACTTGAGATACATCATAATTCTGTAAACAGTTTCCATATGACAATGTCGAGGATCATGCATATATTGACTCACTATTCCCACAGCATAAGATATATCAGGTCTAGTATGAGAGAGATATATCAATCGTCCCACCAAACATTAATATCTTTCTTTATCAACCGTAGGTCCTGTGCCACCTACTATATGATGATTAACTTCAATAAGAGAATCAGCAGGCTTACATCCCATCATGTCAGTTTCTGTTAAAAGATCAAGGACATACTTTCTTTGAGAGAAAAAAATCTCACTGGTAGATCTTGCAACTTTAATACCAAGAAAATATTTCAAGGGATCAAGATCTTTGATCTCAAATTCTTTGGCCAAACTTGCTTTGAGATTCACTATCTCTTCTATATTATCCCCTGTCACCGCAATGTCATCAACATAAACAATAAGAATGGTAGTCTTACCGTTTATCTGTTTGACAAATAGGGTATGATATGTTATACTCTGCTTATACCCAAATCTTATCATTGCTTTGTGGAATCTACCAAACCAAGTTCTAGGAGATTGTTTCAAACCATATAAAGTCTTTCGCAGTTTACAAACCTTACCCTTGATGGTAGCTGAAGCAAAACCAGAGGGTATTTTCATATATACTTCCTCCTCTAAGTCACCGTGAAGGAATGCATTTTTCACATCCAACTGTTGAATATCCCAGCCGAAGTTTGTTGCACATGAGATTATGGTACGAACAGAGTTCATCATTGCCACGGGAGCAAATGTCTCATGGTAATCAATCCCATGAATTTGAGTGTACCTTTTTGCAACTAATCTCGCATTGAATTGCTCAACTGTCTCATATGGCTTCTGTTTGACTGTATATACCCATTTATAACCAACTGGTCTTTTTCCGTAAGGAAGTGAGACTAGTTCTCATGTATCATTCTTTTTCAGGGCATTCGTCTCCTTTATCATAGCCTCTTTCCAATTCTCATCACTCATTGATTCTTTCCATCCCTGAGGTACAGATATTGAAGACAATAAAGAAACAAAAGAAAGATAGGATGCAGATAATTTATCATAGGCTACGAAATTAGAGATCGGATGTTGAGTACAAGCTCTAACCCTTTATCTAAGAGCGATAGGAATATCAGTATCATCAGATGAACAAGTAGTATTAGGATTCTCACCATTAGCATTATCAAGACTAGGTTCTGAGCAGGGTTTGAGTAGTGGTGTAGAATTGGTGACCTTATGCTTGCCTCTTCGAATATAGGTTCTTAATTCAGGTTCATTCTGTAATTCCCCCTGTGTAGAATTATCAGGAACATCAATAGGAACAATGGAAGATGGAACAGGAAAATAGGGTAGAATAGAACTTGTAATGCCAGCCTCAAGAGGAAGCTTATCCTCATCAATGACATCTTCCCCCTGAAGAGAAGGTGAAGAAGAATAAAAATGTTTCAATTCCCAAAAGGTTACATTCCGAGTGACGAATACTTTGTGTGAAGGAGGATGATAACATTTATACCCTTTTTGGGTGGGAGAGTAACCAATGAAAACACACTGAAGAGACTTGGGATCTAATTTTCTCCGAGTGGGAGATTTATCATGAACATAGCACACACAACTAGGACTGAGCAAAAAACGGATATAACCGAATTACCGAACCGAACCGAAATAATTTAACCGAAATTTTCTGATAATTCGGTTATTTTCACTATTTCGATTATATCCGAATTTTTTTACGGTGTTCGGTTAGGTTGTACGGGTTTTGCTTTTGGGTTATTCGGTTAAACCGAATAACCGAACAATACTTTACTAAATTGAAAATTCGCAGTCAACTAGTCAAGCAACTCAGCACTCACAGTCACAACTCTCACAAGTCTCAAGTCTCGACTGTTTTCCATCGAAGAGACGAAGAAGACTCCACTCTCGATCTCGGACCTCGGGGCTCGGCCTCGGTCTCTCTCCTCAGATCTCTCGGGATTAGATCTCTGATCTCTCTCATCTTCTCGTCTAGTCGTCTTCTCGAACTCTCAGAGTCAGAGTCTCAGATCTGAGATCTCTCAAGAGTCAAGCCTCAACTCTCAAGTCTCGAACTCTTTTCTCTGCTGGCTTGGCGACCCCTTCATCGTGAACTCTCCGCGCCGGCGACCCTTCATCGTTTTCATTTGTTAAGGTAATTTTGTTATTTACCTTCACTCAGTTTAGTGCATGAGTGCATCTTATTCTTGTATTCTTGTTAGCTTATTCTGCTATATAAGAGTGTGGGTTATTGGCTTAGTGCCTTACCTTACTGGCTTATTTAATTTTTATTTTTTATTTTTTTATTTAACTCAGTTTATATGCACATATTTGTAATTTGTGTATGTATTTATTTTTGTGTAATTGTGTCTGTGCATGTGTAATTTTTGTCTTTCTGAGGTTTTGAAAAGAAATTAGGAAAAAGAAATTAGAAATTATACTTTTGAGAATATCTTACTGTTTTTTCTTCTGAGTTCTGATGAGTGTTGTTGGTAGAGCTGTCCTGTAATGAATTTATATATATATATATATATATATATATATATATATAGTATTGTAAATTGAATAAGAACACTAGGTAGGTAGGTTTCATCACTGACTGCTGTAAACTGTGGGGTGAGATTGCTTGTTGTTGAGTGAGTTAGGGATGGTTGCAAGTTCTTGTTTCATTATTTGATTCATGTATCATTTCATTCATTTGGTTGATTACAGAGGTGAGCTTTCAACATATATAATTATAGGTTTTTCTTATGTATGTTGAATGTTAGAATGTATTTCAGTATGTGACATATTTGAATCTGCAATGGGGTTGAAGTCTTGAAGAGTTGTAATTGCATTTATATATATTCAATAGAAGTATTCGTTATTATTTGTTAATGTAATTTGTTTGAAATTTTCAGATGATGTCAAGAAGTATTTTAAACGATTTGCATATAGTGGATGATACAAACGAGCCTGACCTTGATGACCTTGATGCAATTGGACATGAGAAAGAAGGGGGTGACAGTGTTCCCACCCCCACCCCCACCCCCACCCCCACCCCCAACCCCAATATAGAGACATATACAAAAGAGTACGGGACGATTCGAAAAAATGTAAAGTCAAGAAAGAAAGAGGATGACACCTAGATCCAAGGTGTGGACTGAGGGGCACTTCATTCCAGTTAAAGATAATGATGGTAATGTCATCAAAGGTAAGTGTACTTATTGTGGAAAAGAATTAGCTGCTGATTCATCTTCAAATGGCACTACTGCTTTAAGAAATCACTTTAGAACTTGTAAAAAAAATCCCATCAACATGGATAAAGCTCAACCCTAACAGGAATTAAAGAGGAAGAGGGTGAGGGTGAGGTGAGGTGAGGGTGAAGAGGTGAGGTGTGGGTGAGGGTGGGAGGGAGGGAGGGAGGGAGGGAGGGGCAGAGAGTACACTCACCACTTGGAGGTTTGACCAAGAAGTTGTTAGGGCAACCAAGCACTTACCATCTTATTGTAGATGAGCTTCCTTTCAAACATGTTGAGAAAGATGGTTTTAAACGACTTATGCAAATTGCAGATGTCCTAGGTTTCAGATTGCCTTCACGTTTACATTTGCTAGAGATTGCATTCGTTTGTATGATAATGAGAAAATTAAGCTAAAATATTCCTTAGAAAAAATTGTGAACGTGTTTGCCTCACTCACCGATTCTTGGACTTCAATCAACGGTTGAATTATATGTGTGTTTCGCCCATTTTATTGATGAAAATTGAAATTGCATAAGAAAATCTTAAATTTTCGAACCATCACAAGTCATGGGGAAGGACATCGGGGAAATGGTAGAGTCTTGTCTAAAAGAGTGGGGACTTTCTAAAGTTATGACACTAATCGTAGATAATGCTAGCTCAAATGATATCTGGCGACCTTCTTACTTGAGAGAGAGATGTACATCTTGGAAAACCAATGTCTTGGGTGGTAAGTTCATTCACATGAGATGTATAGCTTCACATTATTAATCTTGTTGTGAATGATGGGGTGAAGTTGATTGAGAAATCATCGAGAATGTTAGGCGTGCAATGAAGTATACAAAAACAATCCGATTAGGGTCAAGTCATTTAAGGATGTATTGAGTATTGTGGTCTTCAAGACAAGAAAGGCTTAAGTCAGATTGTCCAACTAGATGGAACTCTACTTACTTGATGTTAAGTTCTACCTTAAAGTACAAAGAAGCTTTTGATCGATTTGGATTTGAAGATCGTGGCTTTGTAAAAGAGATGGGGGGGCCAAGATATTCCAACGGACTCGGATTGGAATAGGGCTAAATTGTTTGTGAGATTCTTAAAACATTTTTATAATCTCACTGTGCGTATTTCAGGCTCATCTTATGTCACATCAAATAATGCATTTCATGAAATAAGTGAAACTTCTATTATTTTGAGTGAGTGGGAAAGAAGCAATGATAGAGAATTGAAACAAATGGCCAAGGCAATGAAAAAAAAATATGATAAGTATTGGGGAAATGTTACAAAGATGAATATGTTGTTGTATATTCCCGCTGTGCTTGATCCTCGGTCTAAGTTGAGTTTTGTTCAATTTGGTTTAGACGAAGTGTATGGAGATGATGAAATTGAAGTTGACGATCCATTGGAGGGTATGGGAGTAGATCTTCATTTTGATATTGATAATGAAGATAGAGATTTAGAATTTCAAGCAAGTAATAGGGCCAAAGGAATAGAGATTGCCGATGGTGTGAAGAAAGCAATGGAAGATTTTTTTAATGAGTACAAAAGAAAGTATTCAACACAAGAAAGTGGGCCAAGTGGTACATCAAGTTTAAGTAACATGTCATCCCAAGGTTCTAATTCAATGGAATCCCAAAATACAAATAGACTTATGGATAAGTTCAAAAAGCGTCGGACTAGAGTGATACTTGGAGAAAAAATCGAGTTGGACAAATATTTAAGTGAAGATGTGGAAGAAGCGGAGTGAGTCTTTCGATATTTTGGTGTGGTGGAAAGCTAATAGTGCAAGATTCCCTATCCTCGCACGTATGCGTGATGGGTTGGCTATTTCCATTTCTCTTGTTGGCGGATTCTAATCCTCGCATCGTATTGTCAAGTGATGTGGGTATTCCCATTTCTTGATTCATTTGAAGGATTTAGCAGGGGCATTCTTGATTCATTTAGGAGTTCATTGTCTCTCGTATGGTGGAAAGCTCTATATGTGCTCAAGATTGGATTAAAAAGAAGAATTGCATTGATGTGGAGGAAGATAATGACTTTCGATAAACTTGAGTGTGGTAATAATTATTGTTTATGTTTATTTTATTGAACTAATAATATAATTTATAAAAATAACGAATTCTATTATTTTTTTCATTTTTCAGCAATTTCCAAGTTAAGCCTTGCTACTAATGATGCCAATGTTTCCACGAGGACCACGACTCAACTTAATTAATGAGGTAAATTTATCTCTCGATTCATTATTGATTATTGCAACATAATCTTATTATAACTGAAATTAATATTTTAATCGTCATGACACATGTTTCCCCCTTAAATTTGCATACAGTTGTTCTACATGTTTCTCCAATAAGCAGTTGTTCTACATGTTTCTCCAATAATCGTCTTGCTCCAGGTATTTAGTAACTTATATTTTCAAAAAATTGTAAAGTGGATCTAATTTCTTGTTTTTGTTGCTCTATAGCCTTTTGAGTTGTTTCATACTATTCTCATTGCTGATAGAACTTCTTAATTCTAGTTTGGTGTTCGTTGCCATGGTAGTTTTTCTTCACTTCCACTTCAATACACCATTAATGCTTCTTTTCTCACTCCCAAATCTTTGCAGGAGTATTGGGCATCTGTTGTTGGATGTGCAATAATGTAGTGCTTGAACACTAAGGTAATCAATAGTATTAATTTTTGTTCTATTGTTTCATTATTATACACGTACCTTTACCTTCATTCTTCGATATGTTGTTGCACTCTAACCTTAATATTGTTATCTTCATTGTAATTTCTCTTATCCCTTTTGTTGTTACTTGACTTATTTCTTGAAACTATATTCAAATTTGTCCCGAATTCTATGGGTTGGTTGTGTTTTATTGAGTAAGTCACATGTGATTGGCAATATTGCTATCAATGCTAGATGACTAAATGCTTGAAAACAAGCTCCAAAGATCTTGGTCTAGTGTTATACATAATTATGCATATTTCCCTCAATAAATTTGTATGTGTGAACAAGCACTATATGGGAATGCTTCTATACTTCCATCTAAGTATTCAATTTTCTTAGAGTGTTTCTTCACAAATACCCTTGAATGTTCAACAAAGAACAATGAAGAACTAAGAAGTGGTAGGAGGTTCAAGCAGCAAATGGATTATGGGCAGCAAATAGTCATTGTAAGAACTCAACATCAGGCCAACAGCAGCAGCAAATGGGCAACAACAATCAGCAGCTTCAAGCATTTTGGGCTAGCCAAATTAAGTTTTCCATTATGTTTATGGATTATGTTTATGGTGTTAATCATTGTAGGACCTGTGTTGTTGTTTATGGATTATGTTAATGGATTGTAAGAACTGTGTTATTGTTTATGGATTATGTTAATGGATTGTAAGAACTGTGTTATTGTTTATGGATTATGTTTATGGATTGTAGGAACTGAACTGTGTTGCTGCTAATTCTTATCAATTCGGTTATTCGGTTAGTGCAAAATTCGGTTGTTTATTCGGGTACCTAAAATGGTATTAGTTCGGGTATCCGTTATAACCAAAATTGTGGTTCGGTTCGGTTATTAACCGAATGCTCAGTCCTACACACAACCAAAGACTTGAGGCGAAAGAGAAGGACTGGTTGTGTGGTGAAGCAAAGATATTGAACTTTTGTTCCCAAGAATTCTAGAAAGAAGTCGATTTATCAAAAAAGCAGCAATCAAAACAGTATCGCCCCATAGAAATTTTGGTGTGTTCATAGTGAACATAAGGGTGCGGACTACCCCTAGTAAGTGGCAATTCTTTCTTTCCGCCACGCCATTTTGTTCTGGAGTTTTGACACAAGAGGTTTGAAGAATAATGTCATGCTGAGAGAGATAAGATGCAAAAACAGTATTATTACTATATTCACGACCATTATCACTATGGAGAATCTTTACTTTAGTTTCAAATTGGGTTTGAATCATATTATGAAATTCCTGAAAACAATCAAACACCTCATCTTTGGAACGAAGAAGATAAATCCAAGTTACACGAGAATGACAATCAATAAAGCTAACAAACCATCTATGATCAGAATGGGAAACAACCCGAGAGGGCCCCCACACATCAGAATGTATAACAACAAAAGATTTTGAATGTCGACTGTTGATAGCAGAATAAACAGAATGTTTGTGTTTTCCCAATTCACATGATTCACACAAAAACTGAGTTTTATTACATTGTTGAACTAAATATGGAAACAAAGACTCTAAAATAAAAAAAGAGGGATGTCCCAAACGTCGATGTCACTGATGGAGAGAAGACAAACTTGAGTCAGAAGTAGAGTGAAGAGCCTGAGTAGGGAACATATTCGACGAGGGAATATCTAAGTAATAGAGACCACCAACTGCACTACCACTGCCAATCTTCTGCCCCGTCACCAAGTCCTGAAAAACACAATGAGATGAGAAAAAGGTTCTTTGAACAGGTTTAAAGATTCGTAAAGACGCCGAAGCAGATAACAAATTTGCGGTGAATGAAGAAGAATATAAAGAACAAATGATAATGTCAATGAAGGGTACAAACTCTGTGGCCTCTCCTGAGGATAAAGAGAGGAAACCATCACCACGTGAATCTTGTCTTTTCGAAAACAAGGGCGCAGTATGAAGTAAAGATGGTGGAAGACTCGTTTATATGCTCGAAGACACTGCTGGTCAATAATCCAACCAGAGCAAGTTGATGAAACATTAAGAAACAAGATCAGTATACTTGATGGGCGTAATGAGAAGAAGAGGATTTGGAATAGAGTTTTGAAAAGTCGAGATTTTCTCAAGAATGAGTCAAGTAAGTAAGGTTCGAAATCTTGGAGGTATCAACCTGAGGTGTAGTAGTAGTCACATAGGCCTGAGATCCACGTCTACGACCACTACCAAACCTACCCCATCGCCCTTTAGGACGTCCATGAAGCTTGAAACAACGATCTTTGGTATAGTTTTTACCCCCACAGTAATCACATTCACGAGATTCCTTCTCAACAGAGATCGAAAGAAGGAAGTCAAACTTAGGAGATGAAGTAACCATGGCGGATCGATCAACAGATTTAAAACCATCACCCGACGCCTACTTTTCTCTTGTTGGACTCTAGCATGAGCCTCTCGTAACGATGGAAAAGGTGTTTGACCAATCAACTGTGCTCGAACTTGATCAAATTCTATATTCAAACCTGTCAGAAAATCTACAACTCTATTTCAGACTAACAAACTTCTGATAAACTGTTGCATCTTCCAAACATTTAATTTGAAAAGACCCTTAGAATGATCAAGTTCCCGCCAAAGAGCATTAATTTACAAAAAATATCGAGTCACAATCTTCTCCCTCGACTTAACTCGCATGAATCCTTTTACGAATATCATATGACTTAGACATATCACCATAAAGCAGAGAAAGTTTGAGAGATAACCTCCCAAAGCTCATGATGCAAAGGTTCAAGAACATGTAACTACTCGCATACTAGGTTCCATGGAATTAAAAATTCATGTTTTTACCATGGAATTATTCGATTTCCATTCCTCTTGGATCGGACTTGCTTCTCGTGCATAGTGGTTGTTCCATTGATGAAGTGTTGCATCTGATTGACCTAAATTGACATGTGGCATGCTTGAGACAATGCCAAATAGTTGGTTCCATCCAGTTTGAAAGGACTTAGAACCAGTGCTGAATTAAGTGTATGGCTCATGAACAAGCCTTGTTGTTCCATTCCACTGTTCTAAACCTTATTGCTTGCACCACTTTGTTCCGCCATAAAAGAGTACTAATAAGGAGATACAATCTATACCAAGGAGAATAAACTTTTCAAATGATATAAAGAGATTGTATAACACTCCAGGAACAAGGATAGGTAGACAAAGCAACAAGAATCATACTATTTCAAGACTTCAGTTTGTTTAACAGTGAAAAACTAACACTGTTAATAAGGGTTGTGAAAAAACTCAACCAATCACCATAAATCCATTGTAGATAGAAAGAGGACAGAAAGACGACCAAGACGGAACAAACTTTGTCGAAAAAAAACTTTTCGAAAAAGGTCACACGCGCCGGTCAACGTCGGCGCGTGGCGTCAGTGGTTAGGCGCGTACGGCGATGGATTGGAAAATTGAAAATTCCGATTAGGTCGCCTGACACTGTAGAATCCTATTATGATCTCAATTTCTCCAAAAAAAATTGATGAAATGCAGAAAAAGAAATGACAATTTCACGTTAATGGACCATGCTTGAAATACCATGTAGAAAAGAAAAGTTTATTTCATTAAAATTACCATGCTTTTATATATATATATATATATATATATATATATATATTATAAATTATTTCCATCTATTACATAGATTGATATATACATAAAACAACCTAATTACACTTATGGTAATTAAAAAATTAAAAAAAAATAATGTACACATTGATTAATGGCCAAAACCATGCTTTGATACAACATGTAGAAATTGAGAAGTTTATTTATATATATATATATATATATATATATATATATATATATATATATATATATACATAAAACAACCTAATCACACATATGGTAATTCTTAAATTACAATAATGTGTACACACTGAGAAAACTACAATTATGATATATCATGTCATATCTTCTAAAATTACTAAATAGCAGAAATTTAGCTTTACTGCTTCATCAACACAGGAAGATGAAAAAAATGATTTAAAACCTCTAAACGAATGATAACAACTTAAATCTTATGACATCTCCATATTATGATCCGTTAGCATTAGCAACAGTTGAAATGTGTGATCTATCAGAACAGAAAATATGCACATAGTGATGATAAAAAATAAATTTTTTAAAAAAAAACTTTGTATACTTCAAAATTTAAACAAATAGACAAATCCCAATAACTTATCTAACAAATAGTGAACATAAACTGGCCAATATGCCTGAAATTATTCTTCTATTGCTATTTCAATATTCAGATCATACAAAACAAAATTAACAAGAAATTAACAATTCGTGACTAATCTAAAATTGTTAAGCCAATTTCTTACATTTTGGTCGAAAATGGTATGAACTGAGTTGGTTCATAAGCGCATACAACTGGCTTCAGCATTGTACATACAGGCAATGAGATGATGCGTATTTTTAACATCTTTATTCTATACACATTACGACGACGCAGAAGAAGAATTGCAGAAGATGCAGCAATCTGACATGATTTGTCTAATGATGCTTCCTTCTTCAACCTTAAACCCTCTACTCTGCTTATTCCAAAGGTGCACTGCATAGCTCTGGTCGCGAATATGCCTGAGCTTAGCAACCAACCATCTTGAATCACTCTGATATCTAGGCCCCTGAAAGAACCTGTGGATTCTACTCCAATCAACTGGATAAAATGCCATTGGAGGCAAAATTGTAAAATTAAAACCAGGCCTCCCAGTAACCCTCGAAACAACCCTAGAAACCAAGTAAGGCCCATTATGACCCCATTTATTCCCATCAAATGTGAGTGCAAATTCTTCAATGAACTTGTAAAGCAAGGGATGCCCTTTATCAAAGATCATAACAGCATTGTTCAACCGAGTCCAACTTTTTGTTTCGGCATCAATAGTCTGTGCCCCTATCGCATTTCTTAGCTTCTTAAAACTTCTCAAAACTATAACATCAGTATCTATATAAACCCCACCAAACTTGTATAGTAAACCAAGCCTAAGCAAATTTGAAAGGTTTTGACCCAAAGAAATTTCCCCAGGATGCACATCCCCTTTCTTTAACCTAGTAAGCCAAGATTCTGCCACAGTGTTCTCAAATAAATAACTGAAATCGGGTGAAATTGCAGTCACCCGAAAACCCTTGTCCCAAAAGGGCCTTAAAATCTGCTTTCCCCTTATTGAATCCATAGAATTTGACACAATTAACAAACACCCATTTGGGTGTGAATTAAACAAGGCCTCTACTGTAAACAATTCTCTATCACCAAATGACTCTAATGAAGAAATCCAAGTCATGAAAAAACGAACCTTGCAGGAATTTCCACCAAAATATTCCTTCACTTTTAATGAGAACGGCTTTGGACTACTCTTGGTACGCAGAAGTTTGAGCACATTCTTGCTATTTTCCCTCAATTTCGTTGGCGCGTGGACTACAGAATTATTGGTGAAAGAAACCAAATTAAGCGATTTATGCAAAAGGGACAAATCTTTTTTCAGAATTGGAGGTGGGTTTTCTTCTTTTACTGCATACATCAAAGAAGTAGAGAGTTTTAGGGAAGAAGAAGGAACCCACTTTCTCGAATCTCCGACAGGATTTTCCGACCAGAAGCTGGTGGCCTCCGCTGGGGTTTTGGCGGGAACAGGGAGGTTCAATAAGAGCACAGAAGCTCCATTGTAAGCTAAGAGTATAAAAACGAAAAGGGAGAGAATAGCAAAGAGATATCTCCTGGTCTTTCGGAAATGGTGAATGGAGAGAAAATGGTGAAACTTAATGGTGCTGGAGTAGTAACTCTTCCTGTGGTTCATGGATACTATTTTCGTTCTTGTGGATTGTTGTGTGTTTCTACCGAGAAGGAGGAGAGAGATTCTGAGCATTTTCAATGGCGGACGCGGCAAAATACTGAAAAAAATCAAAAGTGTTTTTGGTGTTTTGGGCTTTTCAAGAGAGAGAAAGAATGGTTTTAGCCTTTAGCTGCCAATTGAGTTGAGCTGTAGCTCAAATAATTTATAAAAAGTCAATGGGGGTAGCATAAGCAAAATCAAAAGCAAACTTAGAAAGTCAATCTTTTAATGAACTTGGTTTTAATTAAACTTCCTTATCATGTTATAAACTTTATTTCAATAATGATTCCCCTTTCTAGTTCTAGCAAATACTACTTAATGTACTTTGAATTATTCCAAATAGCATAAGCATATTTTAGGAATATATTTTTGACAATGTTATGGATTGATAGGATAAGATTTGAGTATATCATGACATAATAATTTAAGAAAATAGAAGACAAGTTATAGAAAATATATATTCACGTGAATTTCAAGTATAAATGTATGATATGATAATATCAATTCCACAACAAATGAGAAACATAAGTTCAATTTTAATCATTAAGTTAAAAATAATTGAATACCATTATATATTATTATTGTATTTAATTCTCTTTCATTCTAAAATAACAGTCTCAGTTGGTCTCTTAAAGTTATAAATAACCACAATTTCGAAAAGTAAGTTTTTTTGATAAACTTCTTAGGAAAAAAATTGTGCATGTTTCTCTCTATCTGGATCAAACAAAGATTTAGTAATTAATGAGCTCTATCATTGTCTTTATTTTATTTTTATGACTTTGGCAGAAGAGAACAAACACAGTTTGTCATTACTTATTGAGAACAAACAATTTCGCAAAATGGGGAGAGCCAGAGCCAGCCACAGGACACGAGACTAATAAGATTTAAATATTTTTCTTATTTGGACATGTGAAATAATCATTTAAATTATTATTATTATCTTCATTTTAAAATTAAAGATATATTTTAACTTTTAAAAATCAATTCAAATTCTTAAAATTCAAAATTAATATGAAATTATTTAGTTTTAATAAATTCTAATATAACAAATGTAAACTAATTTACTAATTATTATTTGTTATTTTTGAAAACTTCTAAATTAATCAATTTTAAATTTTAGAATTTAGTTTTAGAATGAAACCAAAGTACTTTCTGATAAATTTTATTTTATAAAAAAAAAACATATATATATATATATATAATTTATTTTTGAATAAACTGTTAATTTTACAAAACAACAGCAGCAGCAACAATATATATATAGATGATATATTATATATCAAATTTGATATCAATAGAGGCATATATTATTTTTAATTTGAAACTGGACTGGAAATATATTAACAAATCAGATACTAGTACAAAAGGAATACTAATAAAACAGGGTCAAGTACAAAGGAACCGAACAAATTCATGTCATGTCATGTCATTTTATTATTCACTAAAATTTGATCTCCATTCTCGCTCTGGTCAATATTCTCATATCCCTTGCAATAGACACACACCACATAATGCTTTTGCTTATTTTAGTTCTCTTCAGATGAAATTCTCTGTTTTGCCTTGGTAAAATTCTACTGGTTTTGCTCCTCACAACCTTGATGAATTCCTGATCAGAAAAGTGAGCCATGAAACAAATTAAGACATGCTAAATGACTAAATTCATTAAAAAGAGGAAAAGAACCTAAACTGATAACGAAAACAACTACTAGTTCAAAAGCTAGTTGACTTTGACATTCTGCTTTTTCCATGTCTTCTATATAATAAAGATGTGAAAAAGAGGTCAAAGAAAACTCTGCATTTCTTCATGATATAATATGCCTAGTTTACTTTTATGTAGCAATCACATTCTCTTAAAGTCCATTTGCTGATACATGTCCCCCAAATAAAATGATTTAAGTAACATAGTAATACCCGACTATGTTATTCAAGTTTATAGCTTATAAAAATAAACCAACACACCCAACAACGATAACATGGTATCTCTAGAAACGCTGACACTAGGATAAAAGAGGAAAAGACTTTGCCCCACCTGACTTTGTGCTAACCCTTCAAATATAACAACACGATTACAGGAACTAAACCAGGAGAAACTGCACTACTACATAAGTTAGCCAAGGTCAACTTTTTGGCATATCATGCACTATGCTTTGAGTTTCCTCTATCTTCCTCAAAACAATGATATTGCTACAGCAATATAATCAGACCAACAACCAGATGGGTCAACAAGCAATTGTTGCAATATAAAATTCCAAAATATAATCCAAGATATCAATAGACAACTACGTGATTATTATGGAGGAAATAAAGCTACAACAACAGAATAGATTATCAAAGATGTGGAGAGTAACAACAAACAAGTAAGATGAAAGCAGTTTAGAACTTGCATACATATATGCAGAAGCCAAAAATCTCAATACTAGAAAATTCAAATAAACGACTGATGAATTATGTCATCCAAGTTTCAATTGAAAAATAGGTCATATAACAAAAGGCAAGTGACGCGAGATTAGGGGGAAATATTAATTTTTTAAGACTATAATGAGAAAATTTAAAACCATTTCTTCAGTTAAGCATTTGAACAATCTTAATACAATAATACCTACACATAGAAAAAGGTAACTTGGAAGTAAAATCAGCCCATGATAAGTAGATGGTGCCAAATCTTCGGTTGCAAAATTCTTAAAGCTGCAAATACACTGGAACCATTTGACAATGCTTTCTATACATACTTCTTTGCTTTCTCCAATAAAGAATTTCTTTTAAAATGAATATAAGAAGAACTAGCAAACAGTACCAGTACATATTGTCACATTATACAGCAACTGGAACTGAAAAACTTGGTCAATGTTGCAGATAAATGGTATGTAGAAAAGATGACCAGAGTAAAATTTCAACGGAGATTTCTCGAGGCATTATATAACTACTAGACAAGATGCATAATAAAAGAGTGAAACATTATCAAGGGTCATACCATCATCATGTTGCCTTGAAATGATTAAACATTGTTCAAGTTTATAAGTCTAAAGATATTCACATGTTATAGCTGTAGCCTGTAGATGGTCTGAAATTTCAGACTTGTGATGCAATAGAAGATTTGAGATTTTAAGCTATCCCCATCCCAAATCAAAGAAAATTCAGACTGACAAATCTAGAAAATATGAGGCTAGTCATTTTGCTGAATGAAATTTAAGAATAAGAATGCATAAAAGATTCAGTTTGTAACTAGCCAAACTCTAAAGAGTTTCTTACAGCTCCAAATAAATCAAGAATATAAACAATAATTCATGGTAACATATCATAAATCATACTCAAATAAATTTGATGTCTTTGGTCTGAGGGAAAAACAAGTGAAATGTGTAGCCTATGAGCCAAATTTGAGCATTTTAAGTTCAAGAATAATCGCCCCATTAAGGTATAGTAAGTTACCTGTGCTAAATACAAGGATTTCTTAATCTCATAACTAAAAATGGCTCATGGTTAATGAAGACAATTGCCGGATTTATTAATGTTCGCCAGCAAGTGTTTTATTTGAACCAACTTGGAATGGGTTAATAGAAAACATCTCCTAATCCAATTTTGGGTCCAAATAAACTGCCAAACAATATTGCATCATTTGTATGGATGTACTACTACAGTGGGTAAAGTTGTCTTCTCCAGTTTAAAATGGAATGTAATTATACTCAAATAATTAACGTCTCTTACATGTCCTCTGGTATATTAGTTTTAAGACTTGATGGAAATCTCTCTCCAAAATATATTACAAGTAGAGACAGCAATTTACAAGGTTAGAACACTAGCGAGAACTTCTCCTTTTCAGATGGTTGATAGGGATTCACAAATGAACTTTGGGCCTCAACAGACTCATATTTTCCTTATCTTGTAGAACAATTGTGGTGGTTTTCTCCCAAGAGGCATGGTCACTGCAGGTGGAACTTGGAAGGGTGGCCCGTGGTCCAGTATAAGGTCCTAACTCTAGTGGAGAGAACAAATTTAAAGGAATATCTTCATAAGATACAAATACAATTGTAAGTTGCTAAGACTTTGATTGTGCACAAGATACAAAAAGAATTTTTTAAGTTGCAGATCGAAACTACGACTTTGCTTGTGAATTTATATATGAAGAGAAGAAAAAGTTTAGGAGAGATCTCTTTTGTTACTTAGAAGTTGAGAAGAAAATTAAGGAAAGGAAAAATGAAATAAAACAAGGAAAAGAAAGAAAGAAAAGAGAAGCAAGTAGGGTAGATAACCCCAAAAATACAAATAAGGAAATTGTATATTTTTCTCTTCCTTTCTCATTTCATTGAAACAAATATTAGAGAAAAAAGTGAGGTGCTTTGCTGCTTTCCTTCCATTTCTCTTCTTTTCTCTCTTTAATTAAACTCCTAAATTAATGACAATCTTCCTAAATTTTGAATAGAAATCCTGTTGGCGTTTGAATTTACTGCAGGTCAACCAATATGGCCAAGAAAAGCTAGTCCCTCCATAAAACTTTTGTGCTTGAGATGAAAATTAGCAGGAATTCCCGGTACTGTTTGCACATCATCTGTCAAAGAATTGTGGCTGGAACGTAACGCTGAAAAGGAGGGCCGATAGAAAAGGATGGAAATTTTTTGATACAAGTATACTAGCTAATAATGGGAGTTAAGACCACATGGAAGAAACATACTTAAAATTGATAAGAGTAGAAATTTCCTACATTAATAACTCAGTACTGATTCACAAACCACTACGCTTGGGTCATAAGATTGTCTGTGTTTCATACAACAGGTGACATCACATAGACTATTTATGGTAGTGATTTAATTACATGCACTAGCGGAATGCTACGAAAAGTAGACGAACCAAGTGTGTAATTCAGTCTTTCATCTAAACTTCAATTACACCAACATCTCGAAATGAGAGTCCTACTTTTTTCAAATATAAAACAAATTATCTAAAAAATTGTGTCTAGGCATGTCTTGTACAAATGTTAAAATTCCTAAAAAAGGGCAACAAAAAACTAGGTCTCCCTTTTCTAGATGGGCAAAGGAATTATATTGTACTACATATGTTTCTGGCACAATCACCTATCATTGGACCATATCCCAGTCTCTCCACTAAATGTTTGATCAATTAGTCCATCCATACAAATTGCAATTAGTAAATTATCATTGCCAAAGAGTAGAGCTACTAAACTCAGAACTCAGCTAACCAAAATAATATGCACGCCTGATGCAATAATTTTTAACCTAAAAGAATATGTCAAAGACCACAAGTCAACATAAATTTTCATTTCCAAACTCCAGTCAACCATTAAAACCAAGTCCACCATTAAAAGAGCAGCACTATATATTCAAACTGATGAGACGGCGCACAAAATATTGTTACCTATGCTTTGCATAACATCATGGTTCAGAGCAGCCCTCTCCGTCTCTCTTTGTAGTCGCTGACTGTCAAGGTCAATGCATGTCTCCTCCCATCATTCTCCGGGACCTGGCATCCTATTGTTGCTTCCATCCTTTGTTTCCTTGCCATGAATCCTGCTTGGGCTCCATGAGCCCCACCAAACTTTTGAAGAATAGCCAATGAAATTGGCAGCTCAAAATTATGCAGCATATTTGACTCTGTCCCTTGATCCACAGGAGCACTTGTATCCACCAACTTCCTGCATCAGCCGCAGCCTCCAAGGCTGCTGCAGTAGCTACAATGCCAGCCTCAGATATAACTCCACCTACTGCTCCAATGCCATCAGGACCCGTCAATGCAGAAGTTGGATCACCATTTTCTGCCACTACAACCTCATCTGCTCCGCTTGCCTTTGGAACATAGTAATTTCTCGACCTAGTCCATCTCCTTGAAAATGGATCATAACCAGCTTCACCAGCCTTTAATCCTATGTTTGGTTTCAATCCAGATGCATTTTTGAAATTCTCAACTCTGTTCTTTCTGTTCATTTCCGCCAGTCTAATAGCCTTGTTATCTTTCTCTTGAGTTTGCCGGGATGCATCCAGCTCCTGCAATCTTGCTTTAATCCTGTCAACCTCTGCCTCATCATGCTTACTTTGGGCCACTTCCATTTCCCTTCTCAGCCGGTCCTTCTCAGCTGCAACGTTTAGTGGCCTCCATGTTGCCGATTTTTTCTCCTGGAGCATCTGCTTTACAGTGGCTGCCGAGTAGACAAATGTGTTGGTTTTCTGTATTGCATCTCTCTTGTCTAACACGTCCTGTTTGCTAGGCATCCGCCCACCACTACGCTCCACCTCCTTAACCCACTGGTCAAACTCCTCTTTGATTGGAGGAGAGTCTGAAACCATAGCCATCTGCCACCTAGCAGCAGAACTTTCATTGCCCCAAACAACATTCAGATACTTGTGTGTCATTTTGTTATCTAGTTTGTACTGTCGATCAGGGTCTGCTGCATCAACATTCCTGACCATGCAGAGCCTGTAGATTGGCCCAGTCCTCGACTTCCCAATTCCAACCCTGACAAAGCAACCTACAATTAAGTCATCAAAGAAAGGCTCCATAAGCCATTTTGCAAGTTTTGATCTTCGAATAGTGATTTCCTTTACATCCTCAAATGTTGGCACCGTTGACTCTGGTGAGGTCTTGTCTTCGTCACTGTCATTTATTCCACCATCCCCTGTTGACTCTTCATCTTCACTGTGGGACCCGCTTCCACTCCGGCTGGAGCTACTTATAGCTGCTGCTGTAAAGGATCTCCGCTTAACTGGTGAATACCTCCGGCTGCCAGAACCTCCCCTAGCTACTTCCTTTAGTTTACGGTGAGTATCCGAATCCTGCTGCCTCAATCTTTTTGCCCGCAACTCATTTAATGCATCATCTTTGGCCGCTGTCCTGTCGGCGGATCTAGCAGAGGAGCGCACACCACGAGACGATATGCGTGGGGGGCTATCTTTTCTGGACTGTGTCATCTTCTCTTTCTGCTTTCTCAACTTTTCCTGCATTTTTTTATCAGTTATCTTTGTTGAACGCTCTGACAGTATCATCTCTCTTTCAAGTTCTGTCATCTGTGCAAGCTTTCGCCTGTCATCTTCATCCTTGTAAAGATCACTCCCAATAGAGTCATCATCACTATCACCCTCATGATCATAACCGTCCTCATCATCAACTTCTTCACGGCTGCTACGATCATCATCTCTTTCTGAGGGATCCAACCTTTTCTTCAAAGGAACCTGTGATGACGAGCGCTTCCTGCTTGCATAACCACGATCATCATCCGAATCATCGTCCCTTGAGTCACTTCCATTGTCAGAATATGAATCCTCTCGTCGCCTTCTGGATGATGGGGGGGAATGTCGGTTCCTCCCAGATGCACCGGTTCTTCCTGCTGCTTCAAGGAGCAACTTTTCCAAGTCTGCCATGGTCTATTTCAATTATAACACAGTAAAAAATCGTACTCCGACCTGCATCAGTTGAAAACTGTTGCTAGAATCAATTCTAATAGAAGTCGAAGGAAGCTGCTGATTACCATTAGCTTGTGGATTTAGTTGAATCAATGGAAAAAGTGAATTAATCAAGTGATAAAGTAATATTAAAGTACGCATTTAGAACACCATTTTTGGAAAAACATTTGGAACCCTTAGTCAATGTAACAAAATAGATATATGACGTTCATTTTCATATTTCCCAACGAAAGATGTGTTAAATATAAATGGTTGTATATCTGGATTATTTGGAAAATTTATTATGCAATATACAACTCAAATGAAAATTTGGTTACGGCTCTTATTTTGAAACTAGCACTCAACGTGGGGATAAAATTGAAATTTATAAAATCTGGAAGACTAAATAGAAAGATGCATAATAGTAATAAAACAAAACTTGTAAGGGCAAAATAGGGGGAAACTGTTGCGACCAAATAACACCAATGATGTCAGCGGCTCAGGAGAGTCGCTTTATTAATACAGATATCCCATTATAGGAGAAAATCTCTTAAATTGGGAAAAAATAAACAACAAACAAAGTAACTCTTTAGCCATATCTTATTCACATTAAATATAAAAAGATGGAAGTGTTCTATCTACTTTTTACAAGTAAAAATTAGATCATAGTTTACACAGTAACTTAACCGGAATCATGTAGAAAACGTAGTTAGTCAAACATCACAATCCAAAAAATAAAACAATGGAAAAATCGCTATGCGACTAAAAATCGAGCCACTTAAATTGATGTTAACGATAAAACTACCAATTCAGTGACACCTAACAACAACTAAACGAACTGAAACTATAACTACATAACATCATATAATTTATTTGCGACAAGGAGCGAAGCTACTAAACAAACAAATATCAACTGCAAGTGTCACAAGTTAGCAAATTTAATAAAGATGGTACCAAAGTATAGTAAATAACTAATCAAAAAAAAAAATCTCATCAACAGTTTGGACTTTTTTACATCACTATCAATCCTTACCCTCTGAATTGGTTTTCACAAAATCATGATAATCGGATTTTAATTAAATAGTTCAAATTTTAGGTTTAATTGAAGCACCAACAAACAGAAACGAGGCATGAATAAACATATAAAAGTGTTCTTTATATTCAATCAGATCATTCAAGTTATGTGTATATAGTGAGAGACACCGCGACGAGTAAATGCAATAGAATTGAAGATTATTAAGGTGTGAATATTACCGAATAGGAGATCCGATTTAGATCAGTGAGATCAGATTGCAGGAACTCCGGCTGGAGAAGAATTAACTCAGCTACAGCAAATCGACAACTGAATGTTTGTTCTCTGTTGTTTGAAAGCTTGTTCTCAGAGATTGTTCTAGTGCCAACGGGTTGAGGGTTTTTGTTCTTGACCTTAAAAAAATACTCTTTATTTTATATTTTTTTTCTTTATTTTCCAAATAATTTGTTGGACTATTACTTCTTTTCTTTATTTTCCAAAAAAATTGGTTGGAGTATTTTATTTTATTTTATTTTCAAAATTTTAATTGTGAAAAATATCCGTAATAAATTATATTCTTCTCATGCTATTGTTAAATAGTATAAACTTTGTTAAAATAATTTTTTTTAAAAGAAAAAATAAATTTTATCAAGAAACTTATTGTATTGATTTAAATAGGCCGGACAATTTCTCCCAAACTCAATAATGCCCGCTCGATCCCAACCTTAATGGGGCTTGATTTTTTTAATTTTATAAGATTAGGGTCTGATATGGAATAACCCTATTCACCCCACCTTCAACTCGATTACATGTATTTACATAATTAATTTAACTTAATATATATATATATATATATATATAATTATGTACTTATTTAAGTTATTTTATTATAAATTCATAATATTTATAATATAATATGTCATTAGAAATAGAATTATTAAATTAAAAATAATTATATAAAGTAATATTAAAAATTAGAAAAAATAAATTTTAAAAAAAATGAAAATAATTGGGTAAATGGGATGGGGGCAAGTATGGAATATAGTTTTTGGGGTCTGATCGGGTGGGATTTATGGATTTCTCTAGCATTTTTTACTTTTTTTTGGGGTCAAAATATAAAAAAAATAAAATTCAAATATACTCGTATTTAATTTTTATGTTCATATAAAATTTTTGTATTAAGTTAGTCAACTAGTGGGTTTAATCATCACAGTAGAATAATTAATAATTAATTTTATTAAATTATTTTAAAAGTTATTATTTTATAAATGTATATTAATTTTGGAAGGAGAGACTCTCCTCCGCCCTAAATTTTACTTACAAAAAATATTAAAAAATTATTTTATTTTTTTTTATATTTAATCATTACAGTAGAATAATTATTAATTAATTTTATTAAATTATTTTTAAAAGTCATTATTTTATAAATGTATATTAATTTTGGAAGGAGAGTATCTTTTTACTTGGGAGTAGTATATAATATGGAGTAATTATAAACATATGTCACACACGTCTCTCTTTTTGTATCGTTGAAAAATGGAAGAAATAGAGCACAGGAACATAGAAGTAAATGGGCTGAAGCTTCATATAGCTGAAATTGGAAGTGGGTCGTCGGCGGCGGTGGTGTTTCTGCACGGGTTTCCAGAAATATGGTACTCTTGGCGCCACCAAATGATCGCCGTTGCAAACTCCGGCTACACAGCAATCGCTCCGGATTACAGAGGTTACGGGTTATCCGATACACCACCCGAACCAGAAAAAACCACGTTCTCTGACCTTATTAGCGACCTTCACGGCATCCTAGATGCTCTGGCCATCTCTAAGGTACTTCTTCAGTCTTGTTATCCCTTTGTCCAGAGAAAAGTGGGTCCCATTTTTTTTATTTTTTTTGTTAAACTTCTTTTAATTATTAAGATTTGTATATGATATGTGTAGATGATTTTTTTTTATTAAAAACAAATTTTAAATGTTAAAACTTTATTCGAAAAAAAAAATCTGAATAACTAGGAAAAATGGTTGTTACTCCATTTTGTAAAATAGATAATTGTTTTTTCCCAATTGTGTGGATATTAAGGATATATTTTCTATGTATAGTTTGATAGTGTGTATAATAATGAAATTATGATGATAAATTTGAATTTTATATGTGGACTATTTTTTATGATTAAAATGAAACTCTTTTTGTGGATGGAGGGAATATATCTTTAGACTCCACTTTTTTGAATCAATCAAACCACTAAAAGGAAAAAATAAACTCACAATACAAGAATCAATCAACCCACTAAAAGAGAAAAAATAAACTTACAAGTACGCCTCATATAAAAGAGAAAACACACCAATTATAAATGAAAAAATAAATTCACCTAGATGAGAAATGAGAATTAAGGTACCTCAGTATTAACCACTACGCTAACTATTTATCAACACTTTTTTGGCCACATTTAAGCCAATTGAATGCATGAAAAAAAGGTAAAGATCGTAAATACTTATTGTGCATGCCGTTGTCTATTAAAATGTGAATAAATTACATCCAAATGCTTTTAACGAAAGGAAGGGTTATTTTCAATAATAAAAATTGATATTTTCTTTGATATTGGATTTTGGCAAGACTTTGTGAAAATATCAAGTGATCTTGATGAAAATCTTAACATTTAAACATAAGAATCAACTGTAAAAGTAAGACTAAACCAAATAATTGTAGTATATGAATGAGTCCATTTTTGTTTTTATTTGGTTAGTAGAGTAATACACCCTTCATTTTACAAAAAGAGTCTAATATATAAAATCTGCAAACTTTAAGGATATACTTATCTTTCATGTATAATTTTAAATATAATCAGTGTTTAGTTTAGTATTGGTAGCTTGGTAATGAAATTTTGTTGTCGTTCTTGAGGATATTATGTCATTTTTTATTATCATCAATGAAAAGAGGAGAATAGAAAAAATAAAATAAAAATGGAACAAAACAAGAGTATCTATTAGATTCACTGATGTTTCACTAATTTCTGAAACTATTTTGGCTTTCATAAATTGCAGATATATATATATATACTAGTATATGCCTGTGCCTAAAGGCATGGTGTGAAATAAAAATACCATTATTAAACAATTAATACATACTCAATCATCAACACATGTTCAACTACCAAAATATCGAGCTAGTCGGTACTAATTTCAAAAAAAATTGGTAAAATTTCCTTTACAAATAGATATCTAAAAAATTCTAAAATGTCTACAAAACTTACAATCATCAATACATATCTAAACCACCAAAAAAACTATCAATTCCATACCCAAAATTCATCATAACCATGTATAATTAATTAACTTTACAAAAGACGTAACACAAAATACACATCAAGCTAGTTGCTACTAATTTTAAAAAAATTCGACAGAGTTTCCTTTAAAAATAGATATTCAGACAAATATAAACATGTCTATAAAACTTACAATCATCTATACTTATCCAAACCACCAAAAAAACAATCATTCCATACCCAAAATAATCATAACCATGTATAATTAGTTAACTTTACAAAATACGGAACAAAAAAAATACATACATGAAGAAATTAATACATACTCAATCATCAACACATCCAACCACCAAAACATCAAGCTAGTCGCTACTAATTTCAAGAAATTTCGGCAGAATTTCCTTTAAAAATAGATATCCAGTAAAATTTAAACCTGTTTACAAAACTTACAATCATCCATACATATCTAAACCACAAAAAAAATGTACAAAACCCCATAAAAGTTGAACAAAAAAGTTGATCACGCATATCCATAATCACGCATTAAACCCCATAAAAATTGAATAAAAAACCAAACCTATCCAAATTGGAACCTCGATCAACCAAAATATACAAAACCCGAGTCACTAAACCTTTAAAAAACTACCATTTTAATCAATAGTTCACCATTTTAATCGATAAAAAGAAAACGATAAAAAGCAAAGAATATATAAACACCATCAAAGGTACTACTTTTGCCTTCTCACAAAGGTGTTTGCTTCTAAATCTTTTCACAAAGCATGGTGGAGACTCAAAAGCAGAAGCAAAGAATATTCAGCAAATGAAGGAATTCTTCAAGAATCTCAAAGAATGTGAGATTCTTGATGAGCCCACACTCATACACCCCTCGTAGGAAGGTCCTTCTTAATTCCCTTACCACAAAAAAGAAACCTTACATTTGACCATGTTTATCAGAGTCAAAATCTATTTGATTTCATTTTAAATTTGCAATTATTTGAATGGCTAGACTTATGCTAGGCCCCTGCACCATTCTAATTCACAACACAAGAAACAAAGCTTAAATTACCACAAAGGTCGTGAGAGAGTGACGCAAGTCGTTGTGTGCTCTTTTGGATATTAAAATACAAATATCATATTCGCGTGCTCTTAATGTCAAATCCCATTAGGCACAGGAACTACGATCAAGAATTCTTTCATTAAATGTGCTTTAAGTATTTTGATTAAATGTGCTTCCCTTTTTATTCGGAAGAATTTTAATCTTTTATGTTAAATAAGCTACTGGGAACTTCGCATAATTTATGGTAACATTTCGGATGATTATTATTTAGAAAATGCATCGATTACATCCACGCATAATCTTTCTTTCTTAAGTTGACCATTAATAGACATCGACACTACAATAATTACCCGCGAAAATGCGATTTTGAAAGAAGTCGATTCAGATATCATGGTCATTGATGCAAAGAATAATCTTTTTCAGGGAGCAAAACCCCATGCTTCCAACACCCTACGCCCTCGTGTATGAAATCTGTTTCATCAAAAGGCACTTTCTTTCAAAGAAGAAATGTGCGATTCTAACACTAAATTAATTACTGAGAGGAGATGTTTTTTTTACACACCTCTTTCGCTTATTTGAACAGAGTAAAAGGAGTACATTTTGGACCGATAAAGCTTATAAAGAACCCCGACAAAACCCATTATTGATTATCGTTATTATCCTTTAACATGAAAATTTAACTAATTACCATCATTTTTAAAACATGGTAAAGTAGCAAGGTATGGATTTAGAGTATTCTTACCAAGTGCACAGAGCCTCCACGGGGTTATGAGAGATGTCCATACTCAACTCCTATAAGTAAAAATGGAGCTACCTAATAACCATAAGAAAATGCAACTTGTGAGCTCAATTTGAACAATTCTCACATTCGTGATCAAGTAAAAAATAATTAAAACACGTGTATAACACATACTTTGAGGGTCGTGGATGGATTCCCTAAAATTAACTCTCTTGTTTTACAAATTGCAAGATTTGGTACCGGAAGTACAACTCTAGAATCGTGGTTTTGAGGATAGCAAGAATGGCGCCAGTGCAGATGTGCTCAAAGGCTAATCAAAGTAAAATGTAAATTGAAGAATGAGAAAATGTCCAGGAAAGCATGGTGGAGACTCAATTATTTGATTTCACCATATTTCAAACAACCTAAAGAGAAACTTACACAAATTAAGGCATATCGCCGTTTCACAAACAAATCGCTGCTTCTCCAACAATCAATCATGGGGTGTAATTGGAAAGGATTTGAGTCGGAGAGAAGTCAAAGGAAGGAGAAGACAAAATGAGAAGGATCGGAGGTATAAAGGCGTGATTTGGGTGGCGTGTAAGGGGTTTGATTTAGGCGGTTCTTTTTTGTGAAATGAAAGGTCACCTTTCGATTAAGTTGTAAAAACCGAGATTCAATCTAAACCGCTATTGTGCTTTTGTTTCAAATTTGGTCCGATTAAGTTGTAAATACTCATGTAGACACTTGCTTACATAGTAAAGATGAATGATGTAATGTAAATAGTTTCGAACTTGAAAATTCTCGTTACTCAATTCTCTTCACTTAAGAAAGAGTCAGTATGTTGAGAACAACTTTACATAAACATACAGTAGACCAAGAGTATTCAACTTTTCTGACCAACCAAACATTTTTTTTTCTTTCGTTAAAAGTCCTACTTCATTCTAATGCAGTAAAGTTGAAAATGTTAGTAACCCTCCTATTTTCATTCTATAATTTTCATTAAAAATTTTCTTTTTTCTCCTTTCTCAACCCAAGAAAAAGAATCCTAATTTCTGTATAATATAGAAAAAGAAAAAGAATCAATGACAAAAAAGACTTTAAAAGTCTCTCGAGGAAATATAGAAAAGTAACAAACTCCCCCTTCTGTCGGAATCGAACCCACGACCTTAAACAGCTTTTAGTATTTCTTCCAAAAATTTGTTCTTCTCATAGACCTCATATAGTATAATTGCAGTAAAATTCTTTCTTTCTCCTCCTCTCAAAATCACAAACAAAATGTTAATGTGATAAAATAAGCTTTTAGTCTTTAATTTTGATAGAATGCATCTCTAAAATGATTGATTGTGATAGAGAATCAAAAGTTAAAATATTATTGTTTCAGGCTAATCTCTATTCTGTTCCTTTAAAGTTTTGGAACTCATAACCAGATCCATCCCTCGACTTCAGCAAACCGTTCTAATATGAAACTAAGAAAGAAAGCTAAAATTTGAAACTAAGAAAGAAAAGAGACATGAGAATCGCTCAAGAGTAAAAACATGAGAATCTTGAAGGTGAGTGTTACAAACCTGGGGGGAAGCAGAGGAATCGGGAGGTGATGATACGAATGTTGTCGACGGCCATGACCGATCTATCCCTGACGGAAGTGCTCTCGCTATTCATTTCCCCCAATTTGGCCAAATTCCGATTTCCCCAAATTTGGTCAAATTCCAAAGAGCCAAATTCCAGAGATAGATGAGAGAGAAGAAAGCCAAATTCCAGAGATAGAAGAGAGAGAGGAAGAGATTTGGGAAATTTCTCCAAATTTCAGAGAGCCAAATTCCACAGATAGAAGAGAGAGAAGAAAAGATTTGGGAGGGGTAGCGTATAGGTAAAGGGTGAGTTTGGGCGGGATTTTTTTAGTGTAAGATGGAATATTAGCCTTCAGATTAAGTGAGATGAAATCTGGGACGTTGTTCTGCTTTCTCAATTGACAAAATTCAAATTGGATCCTGATTTATTATATATATATATATAGGGTAATGATCCATAGCATCTATTTGCTATGACCTTTCATTACCATTTCTGAATGGCTAAGATTAAAAATAAAACTCGTCGTCCGCTAGTTATTCTTGCGAACGGGAATAAATATTTTTGGTCAATAATACCCCCAATCAAGTCCAGTAGAATCGGCTCGCTACGAAAAGGACAAAATTTTATGCTTCGCCTTCAGACATACTGAACACGTGATCACCGTGATCAGTCTAAACCGGAGAAATAACACGGTCAATCTCATCAAAAGGGATTATCTTCTTGTTCCCAATTAAAGGATTTTTGTTTTCAGGCTTAAAGTCAGTGGAATCCATAATAGTTTAGTGATGGTGTTGGTGGTGTTGCTCAAGTGTAAAGTGAGAGCCATTTGGATTTGACATATTTGGGTTTACGTCATGGTGGAAAGGGCATTCCTTTCTTCTTCAGGCTCTGTTTCGCCGCCTCTGACAGTACATATATTATCTTTTGAAGACGATAAGTTTTACCCACGGATATCTAAGGCATTGTTTAGAGGATTGTTTTGTAAGTTTTGGTCCATCGTTCTATTTCAAATTCTAATCGGAAATCGATGTCAATTATCAACCTTTCCTTGCCTTCTTTAACTACATCCACATAATCATATTCCCTGTATAAATTATATTTACACCAAACAATTAGCAAT
Source organism: Panax ginseng (assembly GCA_020205605.1). Taxonomy (NCBI): domain Eukaryota; kingdom Viridiplantae; phylum Streptophyta; class Magnoliopsida; order Apiales; family Araliaceae; genus Panax; species Panax ginseng. Next base: position 9,413,791 of record CM035139.1, read on the forward strand.
CTCTATCAAACATTCTATTGATAGAAAATGCAAAGTTCCAATTTTCTAGCCGGTGGTGGGATATAAGGGAGCTTTTTCCCAACGCGATTTGCATATTGAAGCGTCGTGTTCTAGAGCTAACAGACCATCGATGATAATTTTTCAGCAAAAATCATCTTTACATTTGCAGATTTTGTTTTTCTGTCAGTACGGGTGTAAACGTCCAAAAAAGGTCCCAAAAATGCAGCTATTCAATCCGCTAGTATAACTATCGGACGGCTTAACTCCCTTTTTAATCTCAGCCATTCATAATGGTAATGAAAGGTAAAAATGGTATTTGCTAATTTTTTATCCATAGCAAATGCATGCTATGGATCATTGTCCATATATATATATATATATTATTTTCTTTCTCTTTTCTTGGTGATTGGATTTCATTTCATTTTAGATTCGTTGTTTTTTACAATTATCTACTAATTTAATGATCATCGATCAAATTAAATCAATTGTAGGTTCCTCTTTTTTAGATTATATATATATATATATATATATATATATATATATATGTTTTAATTGATATAGTAGTAGTATACACAAAGATGAAAAGGTAGTATGATTGATACATTGTTCAAGATAACTAATTATAATTATATTCATTGTTTTTGAACATGTATTATTATTGTGTAATTTGTATTTGAAAATTATAAGTTGATGACCAAGTTATCCTTGGGATGAGCAACCAAATTAATTTTTAATTTATCTCGTCTTGGCTTGTTATATATTGGTATGGGTTATATATTGGTAGATTATAGGATCCTGTTGGCTATTCTTTAACTTCGCGCAGGTTCATCAATTCATGTATAAGTAATATTTAGTCTTTCATCTTTGATCCTCATTTCTCCTAACCTAAACTTCAGTGAGGTATTATCAGTATAAAGGTTGTAGTGTTTACTGAAAGTTATTCCGTAAATCCAAGTACAAATATTCGAGTTCTAATGCATTACCCCTCAAATTTTATGTGTGATAACTGTCATTTGTGGAAGGCTTGTGCACAGGGACGATTTATTTATTAAGTCTGAGCTTGTGTTTTGTGCTTAGTTCATTTTATTAGTGTCATGCATCCTAATATCTTTTGTTCTTGCACTCTCTTCTAATATTCAGGTTTTTATCGTAGCTAAAGATTTTGGAGCTCGAGCGGCTTACCTTTTTGCACTAATCTACCCTGAGAGGGTCAGGGGAGTTGTAACATTGGGAGCGCCATTCAACCCTGGGAGGGTCAAGGGAGAGCCACTCGGCCAATCTACTCTCCTTAAAGACCTCCCTGAAGGCTTTTATATTCACAGATGGCAGGTTGTAGTTTCTCCTTTTCAATTATTCAGATTTTAGAATCAACTTTAGTTGCTTGTTACCTAATTTTGTTTTACCCCTCGTTCAGGAACCTGGACGAGCAGAAGCTGATTTTGGTCGCCTTGATGCTAAATCAGTTGTTCGAAACATCTATATTCTCTTCTCTAAAAGTGAAATACCAATAGCCGGGGAGAACCAAGAGATCATGGATTTGGTGGAACCATCTACTCCACTTCCCTCTTGGTTCACTGAGGACGATCTTGCAGCCTATGGAGCCTTATACGAGAAATCTGGATTTCGAACTGCATTAAAAGTTCCTTATAGGTATATGGTAATTGACAATACATTTCAGTAGTTACCTTCAAATGTTTGCATATATCGGGATCTGTTATTTTGTTATGTAATATGATTGAATGCTGTTGTATATAGGTCGATTCATGAAGTATTCAACATACCAAGTTCAAAGCTTGAAGCTCCTACTTTACTGATCATTGGTGAGAAGGATTATGGCTTCAAATTTCCAGGGGTCGAGGACTACGTAAGGAGTGGAAAGGTGAAAGATTTTGTCCCCAATTTGGAGATAAAATACTTGTCTGAAGGATCTCATTTTGTTCAGGAGCAAATGCCGGACCAGGTGAATCAGCTAATCCTCACCTTCCTCTGCAACAATAGTTGATCAACTTAGACTTCAGCAACTTCTACAAGTTTATCATTGTTGAAGCATGTATCAAAATAACTAATATCACAATAAATGTCTCTTCGTTCTGCTTGAAAGTTATATTTCATGGTACATTTAAAAGTTGAAGAAAATCCTGTAATAGCTACTAGAATTATGTATCCAGTTTGCTGGGGATTCTACCATGAGAATTCTGCCTGGTTTGGTGATAAATAAACAAAAGAATCATTTTGTGTTTAAAAAGATACATTTCAGATTACTTAAGTGACGAAAACTTGTACATTTGCTGCTAATTTAGGGGAACCAACATGTTCTGTGGCTTGTGTGTAATAAATGTTTGGACTTTATTTACCCTTGCCTCCGTCGAAAGATGACTTCAAGACATGTAATAGTTAAAGAGTTCTACTACGTATAGCGTTGCGAAAGTTTTTTGTCGAATTTCGATTGTGATGTATATGGAAAATCGACATATAAAGTCGTAATATATATCATTTGATTATTATAAACAAGGGATAATAAATGTTATCCTTAAGAAACTTTATTATTTTCCCTTGAGACATAGTAATTCTTTACCAGAAAATGACAGGATGAAATGTTGAAGCAGGTATGACATGACAGACCTCAGTTAGCAGGCCTGTTACATGGAAATCAATAAGCAATCAACCATTGATCCCAATACTAGGGTCAAATTAAATTTTGAACTATGTACTTTAAATTAATTTGCATAAGAGTATTCTTCTTACCAAGATTCTGTTCGACAATGCGCCAACTGAATTTATATTGTTGAAACTATTTACAATGACAGAAATGATGGAAACATTGAGGAATAATAGTGTTATTTGTACAAATAACATAAAGAAACAGAAAAATAGGAAGCAAATTGAATGCAATACATGAGTCCTATCTTTTATGTACAATTTTTTATTTATAATTTGTACACACTAATATTTTTATTAGTATGCATTACATGATGAGCTCTATCCTTTATGAACAATTATTTGTGTACATAAAATTGTTCAAAAAAAACATTATTCAAATTATTCTTGTCTTGTTATAGATAATAAAGGTGGCATCATCATCTTACTAAGATTCTATTTGAGGATGAGCAGCCAAGTGGATATATTTTGTTGACGTTATTTTTGTCCTGTTATAAGCTGATCCAAACATGAGTCTTGTTATAGAAATTATTATATAATTAATATTTCTTTTTTGCAGTAACAGATAGAGTAATTAATTATGCTTTAAAATTTTATAGTGAAGTCAGATGATTGGTGATTTAATTATCTTATACTAATGCATTTTATATTAATAATAATAAACATTTCAATTATATATATATATATATATATATATATATATATATTTTCCTAAAAAATGGGGTTGAAGGACAAAAAGATTCTTTTTTGTGCTCTTATATCTAGTCTAGAAAATGGTGGTAGCATCACCTACCTTTTTTTTATAAACCAAATTAACAAAGTATATACTACCACCTGTCAAAAAACCCTCCTCTCTCTATTTTTTTCTGTCAAAATTAATGGATCAAATTCAACACAAATTCATTGATGCAAGAGGACTGAAACTTCACATTGCTGAGATTGGAACAGGTATTAATTATCCTTTTGTTTGCAGGATAATTAAGGAAGCTATACATTATTATTACACCATCAAAGGCTATTTCTTCTTTTGCTGCAGGCCCTTCAGTTGTGTTTTTTTACATGGGTTTCCAGAGATTTGGTATTCATGGAGACACCAAATGATTGCGCTTGCAAATGCCGGATTTCGTGCAATTGCGCCTGATTTAAGAGGATATGGACTATCTGACAAACACCCTCAGCTTGCAAAGGCATCTTTCAGTGACTTTGTGGAAGACACTTTAGCCATCCTTGATTCTTGTCACATATATATATATATATATATATATATATAATTTTTCCTTATATCTATCTCTAAATTTGTGTAATTGTTGCCTGAATTTTCACATCGTGTGTATTGCAAGTTGTACAACTGTATACTGCACTTTGTATAACCTGCAAACAAGAATTATTGCTCTTACCTTAGTTGATCAAATACCAGGCTTTTCTCATTGGAAAAGATTTTGGAGCATTGCCTGTTTTTCTTTTTTCCCTTCTTCACCCATCAAGGGTCTCTGGAGTTGTGTCATTGGGTGTACCATTCTTCCCTCCTCGGCCGGTGCCTAATCGACACCAAGGCCTACCCGAAGGTTTTTACATTAACAGGTGGAAGGTAAGGTAGTTTCTAACATTCCAATTTTCTTGGATCTTGTTCTCTTTGCATTTTTCATGTCGTTCTTTTGTGTTCCATCTTAGGAACCTGGACGTGCTGAGGCAGATTTTAGCCGGTTTAGTGTGAAAACTGTTTTGCGTAACATATACATTCTATTTTCAAGAGGTGAAATTCCTATAGCAGAAAAAGATGGGGAGATAATGGATTTAGTGGATTTATCTACCCCTCTGCCACCATGGTTTTCGGAGGAAGATCTTGCTACCTATGCAAAACTGTATGAAAATTCCGGATTTACCTCTTCCCTACAAGTCCCATACAGGTTAAGTTTTGCTACTTACTGTATTGTCTCCTCCCTCTCTAGTAGCATTGAGTTTACTGTAGACTTCCATCAATAAATTTTATACCTGAAATGTTATTGTAATTATAGCCGTCAGTCAGCCAAGAACTCTATTGAAAGCATTGGCAAAATGCTAAAACTTTTATTTTGTATAGATCGGACCTTGAAGATTTAACCATTATTGATCCAAAAGTTGAAGTTACTGCACTGCTGATAATGGGGGGAAAGGACTACTTCCTCAAATTCCCTGGGATTGAGGACTACTTAACAAGCGGAAAAGTGAAAGAGTACATGCCGGATATGGAGATGAAGTTTTTGTCTGATGGAACACATTTTATGCAGGAGCAATTCCCAGAAGAGGTGAATAAGCTAATAATCAGCTTCCTTAAAGGACATTTTTGATCAAGTTTATGATCTTATGTACGTCGATGCTTCTAGGATTCGAGTAGTATTTTTTCTTTTTTATGATTCTCAAAAGTTGCATGTAGAAAAGTAAGAAAACTTCACCTTCCACACAAAATTATGCAGGAGTGGAAGTGCTTCTATCAATGTAACAAGACACACAAGATTCTAACAATTGCCTGCAAATACTGTCAACTCAATTCCAGGCTTCCTAAATTAGAGAATTGAAATCACACTTGCAATTTCATAAAATTGAAATATAGTAAAAATTTGGCACTCAATTTCAATTCTAAGGTTTTAAATTGAGGTGTAAGATACGGAACCAAACACGGGTTGGACCTGACCACCTTTCACGGATCCACACTATACCGAGATTCATCATGGGCGGAAAGGGTAGGCTTAAGACCCTAGCCTCCCAATGAGGGACCTCGTGGACAAAAAGGGTAGGCTTAAGATCCTAGCCCCCCAAGACTTGGGGGCCGAACACCCCCTGAGACTTGATCATCGTCTTGTGCCCAACACCAGATGAGACTACATTCAAGGCCAATGCAAAATGAGGCCAACCAAACATCAACAGTTGCCAAACATAGCTTCAATTCAAAACATAGTACAGAGATACAAATGATTTACAATTTTACATAGTCAAGAATCTCTTCCTTACAATATCAGTAAACCTATTACTGGAGTACTTCATCAACCTGATTAGTAGTCATTTAAGAAATTAAGAGATCAATGAGTGGGACATGCATCAAAAAGAACAGGAACATAGCTGCATACTGGAAATCGATTACACATAACAAATTACACAGTCAATGCAGAGTAGACAACTAATTTTTACCACTGTTATTTGTAGATTCCGCATACATGAATCAGCCTGCACCAGAGATGGTGAAAAGAGCTGGAAGAAATAATGTAAAAGAAAAGAGAAGACTACAAACAAAATGTGTTCAATCTTCCTATCAAAAAAAAACTAAAATAATGGGGTTAATCAGACTATTATAAGCGTGGGGTCAGTTTAATAGTGGGACGCCAAGGATGAACATCTCATATAGAGGTTGTGGAGGGAGACGAGGCTGTACAAACCATCCATGGCCTTGGCCCTTGAGCTTTCATTGCATTCTACAGGATTCGATTACTTCAAGCACTGTTGTGTGAGTCTCCGTGAAATCATGTTGAGCGTCAAATGAAATTCCTGTAGGAAATATTGTTATTATTACACAAGATTCGCACATATACCTGCTATAAATAGATGTGTATTCTATTGATATATCATCAATATCAACTAGACCTTCAATAAAAGATGCATCTTAGATTGAGCAATTTAAATTGAAAACCATATAGTTAAGTAAAACCACTTGGATCTATAGGGTTGGTTAACTAGTTTTAGGTGTTGGATTGGTTTGTTTTTTGACCCATATTATTATTACAAATATGGGTTGGATCTAGTTTAACTAATTTTGACCCATATTAGTCTATAATTTTTTTTGCACTTTGTAGAGCTAATACATCAACATGTATGCATTATTACACTACATTCTTATATAACACATACATTATACATATTATACTTTTGTAATTTATACATTTGTAATTATGTATAAAACCATTTCACTAATTATGAAATTAATTCTATAATAAAGTTAACACTTTTAGTGTAACGAACTACTAATTTAAATAATTATATCTCCTCCTTTAATTAATTAAAATAACTCATTTAAATTATATAATTTAATTTAGTTTCCTCTTTCTCTCCATAAATTATTTTATATTATATAATATAATAATTTCCCCACCCTTTCCTCCCACCCAAAAAAAAAAATTAATATTTATTGATTGTAAACACCTCCACCTCCACCTCCACCTCCACTCACCCCCAAAAAATATTATTTATTGATTATGTATACACCCCACCCTCAGATCCACAAAAAAAAAAAAATATTTATTGACCCCCACCTCTCTACCCCAAAAAAAAATATTATTTATTAATTATGTATACACCACACCCCCCATACCACCCACACCTCACAAAAAAAAAAAATTTATTGATTATATACAATAAAATTAATAATAATTTCATTTATTGTAATAAAATAATCAATAATTTCATTAAATTTTAATTAAATAATAATTATTAATCACAAAAAATGTTTTATACTCAAATTAGTCACATCAATTAAAATTTTTAATTTCAAACTTGGGTCTAAAAAATTAAAATAAGACTATTTTAGTATAACAGAAATTAAGATTTTAGTGAAACTATAATTAGAAAAATAAGTAGACTTGGATTCGACCCATAACCATTTAAATCCAAACCACATAACATAGTAATATGAGTTTGGTTCCAAAACCAACCCAAACCTATTTTATGTAACCCAGACCTATTTTTTGCCAAGTCTATTGAGCACTATCATTGTCGGAAGACAAGCCAACTATAAAATCACATTAATATTCCAATCAAGTTCATATATCAGGAAGCCCTAGACTTCACCTGTCGGACTTACAGCATTAATCATAGGGATTCTCCCAATTCCCAAGTCATTTATCTAGAGCACAGACAGAACAGCAAATATAGGGTCTCATAATCTTAGAATATACAAAAGGGTGTGTCACTATTCAGTAGTTGCCTATCACCTACTGAAGCACAACAGATTATGTTACACAGCATGTTGCAATCCCTTTAGCAATTAAGCAAAATCAATTGTCATGTTGCTTGATGATTGATGGGTCCAAAAATTGCTATTGATGATGTGACCACCAGGTAGGTTTCTGAATTATTCCCCTGCCTCTAAATAGACAGGACAATACCAATAGGCAGCTTCAAAGTGAGATGAACATATGGAGAAAGCAGAGAACAAGTGAATCAAACCCCTAATTTATGCTGCCAACTATTGGTCTTTGAGACAGATCAGAGAGGCTCTAACCTAATTCTTGCCTCAAAACTCCAAAGCAAGGCCAACAGGGGTCTCAGATGAGAAACCCAGTCCATATGGGTAGTGCCGGGGGAGTGAATTACTGTTGCAACATTTATGCCTTAATTAAAACCCACAAGAAAAGCAACTTACCACAAATCTCTCCAATACAGGTACAAGAATCGCCAGCTTGTGATCTGGGAGACATTCAGCAATTGCATTACGTATGCTCTTGCTGTTAGTCAAACAAGAAACTTTCATTGAGAACCAATAAAAATAAGACCAATTATCTGGGAAAATATAAGGTCCCATAAAAAGTTCACCAACCTTTCAGTTGAAAGGAATGCAAGAAGAAGGGCTGAATAAGCTTCAACAATCATTTCTCAGCTTCTTTCTCTCCCTGTAACAGGGCATCCTCGTCATCCTGCATGTTGCAAAATAGTTAAAAAAAATCTAGGAATTTATGTATAACGCGCTTTGTGATTATCATCCATATGAATCAAGGTGTTCTAAATCTATTTCAGTCAACCATCCTCGCCTTTCCTTTACAACACACATAGTATCAAACAGCAAGTAATCTCTACAATCTTCATGGAATCCAAAGAAGTTAATCACAAGAAGTATCTCTTGCGCAGAGTTCTAAATTTTCAAGATAACATCTAAGATGATAGGAATTGATAATTCAAAAAGTCTACATTCATATAAATCAGGCCAAAGAAAAACACAATGTAGGGTAATCCGACCCTTGACCGCAACTTCTCAAGTGCAGTGGCCATATTTCATTTCCAGCAAGTTCAATCGTCTCCACAAAACCTTTAAAAGGAAACCATTTCTAAAAATGCTATTCAGAAGAGAAGATTTATGAAGGAAAAAAAGAGTAAGAAATTACATGCACCTGCTGACGACCAATTTTACATATTGTAAGTACAAAAACTGGGGAAAGTAGATGAAGCATGGGATTCCATGATCAACTCTTTTTTTCAAAATTTCGGAGTTATTTTGTAACGAATTTTGCTAACAATATTCATGTTTTCAATACAATATTAGATAAATTTGTGACTAGAGCCATGTACAAACCAGTTTGTTCATGAGCTCGACTCAAGTCAAGATCAAGTTGTCTTCTTTCCCCCTATAAGAGTTGCGCCTTATCTGACTCGAGACCAGCGCATTTAAACCCCATTTGGGACTAATTCGAGACTGTCATTTTTATCCCCAGTTATATTTAATACATTAAAATTACTTTTTAATTCATGAGAATCATGACACATAATACTTATTTATATGTATCATACATAAGTAAAACCTTCCTAAAGCTCGAACTGACTCAAGCTCGACCCAATGAGCAGCTCATTATTAAATGAGCCGAGTTCGTCCCAAGGCCTGTTTAAAACTCGACTCGACTCAGCTTGTTCACAGCCTATTTTGTTACACAAGTCAAAACAATTTGCACAAGCCTTTCATTCTATCAAAGACAGAAAGCATTGTCACATTCTTCTGGTACAGATAATACATTTCTTTTGCAGCTTAATCATTAGAAAATGCAATTATTAGAGGACAGCCCGACTCCAATGATTATGACCAAGATATAAGTGATTCTCCACAATTGTAGCAGTTTATTTTCCCTTGTATATTTGGTTCCATATTTGTAATTGTACAGCTACCATGTATCTTCTGTCTATAAATGAATATCCCCTCACAGCATATTGGCTTGAGGCATTTCCTTTACAGCAATCATACGCAAAATTTGGTCATTTAATTGTATGCGACTTGCTTTGGCCAAATCTTTCACCATCTTAGCAACCAATTTAACAAATGACACCATTCAAAAAAGAAAATGAAACAAATAATGACATGTTTATACGATTGCTTCTAATTTTTTTCCATTGGCATATCAGCAACCAGAGCATATATAGTCTTTGAAAGAAGTAAAGCCAAGCAACAGTAAAATCATATAAGACATGTAAACTCACCGGGGCAAATTTCTTCCTTCTTCAGCTGCCTCACCTGCCCTTGGTTAGCCAAAAGATAGAGCATAATAGGGAATGACATCCCTACTCTCATTCTCAGATCCTTTCAAGCTAGGGAAGGAAACACTGGTTGCCGCTAGCCGTGATCTACAGTAAACATAAATTAAGGTACAACTATTTATATCGCCTTTAGTTGAGATTTTATGAGTTCTCACAAACAAATATCCACCAAAAGATTCCAAGAGGGAACCATTGGTCCATTAGACAGAGTTGTGAACTTTATACAATTGAAATAACTATCCTGTTTAGGATAAGTAAAATTTTATATGAAACATGCAGGTGAAGGGCAAAAATTGCCCGCCAACAGAAAATCGATGACATAATTGCAGTCATTACAGTGAAATTGCTGACAAGGGCCCAAGGCTAGGCGTCCAGGAATTATAATTGCAGTAGAAAAGGAGTAGCAATAAATCATGTTCCAGTAAGGATGTAGGGATTGAGGCAGGTGACTCTAAAAGTAAGAATCAAGAAGTACATGCATGCCAAAATTAGAAAAATCACCAACAGATTGAAGCTACTGATGATACTGAAAATAATAAATTACCTGATCTGACCATCCTTCTCTACCAAATTTACAAGCAAGCCCAAAATAGCAACAAGAAAATCCAACTCTTCATCAGTGAGATGTACATTGTTCTGATGATCAAATTCGATAACTGACTTGGATGACAAGCTATGCTTTGGACGGTCAATGAAGGAAAGTAAATATGAGCTAAATGATGAGAAATGTCCAGCTATCAATGAGGATAATATTTCTAACCCTCCACAGGCAGCAATTTGCTGGCAGCCAACAGAGTTGTCATTTGTCAAGTTCATCAGAACCTGCCACGTGGAAATACGAGTGAGTTTCCAAATTTTCAAGGCTTTATCACACACTGCCACATAATCGTAAGTCAGAACTAATTAAACATGTCAGTCAAACATACAAGTTACAACTATAAAAACAAGATTTTAAAAATAATAAATAAAAACTAAATAATGGCATCTGTAATATACTTGCTTAGTTATATTTGATTTAATCAATCATTCTGAGAATAATATTGAGAGATGTACCTAACTCATGCCAATTAACCAATCAAGCACTCTAAGAACTATATTAGAGAGAAGACCTTGCAAAAATAACAGTTTACTAGCGAAAATGATAAGTCAACAAAGACCTCTCATAGTTCAAGTTTTCAACCTACAACTATATGGAGCATTCAGGACTATTTGACACGCATTATCTAGAACTAATTAAGGTTCTAATCTTGAATATCTCCAGATATAGCAGAGAAATTTAATACAAGAAAGAAGAAAAGAGAAGTTCAGTAATTGAGGCAGTTATAACTTCCAGATCTGAAGTGAAGTAAATTACCTTGACAGCTGTAAGAAGGCAATCTGACAGAAGGCTGGACTTCTCTGAGTCAACAGCAGAAGAACAAGAGGCCTGAAGAGAGTCTTGACTTTCTATGCTACATGGTTCTTCTTGGACCAAAATCAGCTGAGACTGACACACACTTTCATATTCTCCAACTGCTGACCTTTTTTTCCGACTTTGAGATACCTTTTGTTTCCCAGAAAGTAAGTCCCACTTAGAGGGTTCAAATTCATCTTCATGAAACGCAAAAGGATCCTGGCTTTCCTCCAGGAGTTCAAATTTGGCGTCTTCAGAGATCTCAGATGTCTTGCCAATACCTAACTTTATCCATGAAGTATTACTTACTCGGGTTTCACTATTCGAACACCTTAATGTTCCGCTGCAAGAGCTATTTGTGGAAGAACTACCTCTAATCTTTAACAGACGAGTGTCAGCTGAACAGCTGGTGGTTGTTTCAGATGATGATTTAAAACCCCCCAACTGAATAGAAGCCAACCGTTGACTGTTCTTAAATATATTAGAGCTTTTCTGAGATGAGGTCCACTGCATGCTACAGCCCTCCATAGAAGAGACGATGGACAAAATCTCATTGCTGCCCTCTGCAGATTCAGAAAAAAGAAAAACTATTCAAAAAAGTAATACCTACTCGGGCAGCAAATTCCTTACTAGACTATTGGGCCTGTTTGAAAAGAATTTTCAAACTCGTTGTCTGTTCTCAATTTTTGAAAAACATAGAATATATGTTTTGCTAGTGTTTTCTGCTTTCAGAAAACGCTTCTGAAAACATGCTCACTTCAAAGAATACCGGATAGCTGTTTTTGACATGTTGCATATTTGGATTAGTCTTGACCTATAATAACCACAAAGATACCCAAAATACATTGTAGTTTTGATTTTGTGGTCTTGAGATGTAGACCTAATCCAAAAACTACAAACATAGGACAAAAACAGAAGGAAAAAAAACAGGCTTAGCTTGTAACTTGGAATCTAACTAATCATTGCAGCACTCAACAGTCGAAATAATTTCAGAGGCTTTTCCCAACTTTTTTGGTGTTTATGATAACTGACCTGCCTTAATAAAAGAGATTAGTTGTATTGATTAAAATCTAGCCATATCAGACTTCCTTGTTTGAGGCTAACTTTATGGATTATTCTTTATTAAGGATGTTGATATTGCCATAGCAAAAATTATGCTGCCAGAGCAAATATCTTTTAGCGATATTTTTATAATTGTTTTCGCAACACTTAACACTTTAAGCGACACTTATTGATCTGACGACATCATTTTTGCTCTGGCAATATCAACAGCTTTTAGTATTTTTATTATTCTTTGTTTTTCTTGCCAAAGTAAACCAAAATTATATATTTTGCAAATGTATAAGCTTAGTGTCAAATTGGCTAAGTACCATTGTTGTTGACTATTACAGGTCTTTCAGAAGCATGATGAGTCTTGCTAAAAGAACTGCATAACTTTTCATCGTCAGAACTGCCAGAAGAGCTTAAAAGCAAAGAAACACCTGAACATTGATACCACCAATCATCAGAATGATAAGTATATTTAACCAAATAGAAGTGCTTTGTGATTTTAATCAAACATCAGGCAGAAACCCGGTAAAAAAATTAAACAATTGCAAAGTGATTTTCAGGCTTTCAGCACTACTACTGTAGCAGATACCTGATAGTATCTTGATGATGCTTAGCATAAGTTTTGTGAAAGATTGGGGCTGATGCTGGGTGTTGGATTTACTTTTCAATCCAAGCAAATGGCTCTGGTACAGAATAATACCAAAAACTTAGCAATTGCAATTGACTGAGGCAAATAATGTGTGCACTGTGCACCTATATAGGTGATATTGTGACTAAAGGTACCAATTATATGTCCTTTTACCTGATTATCCTGACTAAGGAATGTAGCATTTTCCATTATTTTCAAACATTTTAAAAGCAACAACAGACTTTCTAAATTCACATCATCTTTGGATTCCAGAATTCGAGATGAGAGCTCTCCAAACCATCTCTGCAAATAGAATATCAGTTTAGAGAACTATGAAGCTACCACAAACAGTACAAAAACACACATTTAATTTTTCAAAAGTTGTGATTAAAGACGAGGATATTCAATATTTTTTCATCCAGCTGATGCTGATCACTTGTTATAGTTCACAAGCAATATGCCATCAGCTCCATAATACCAGAAGCTTTGTGAACTCATAATTGATTTTTCATTCTAATTAATATTCTAGTTCAAAAGGTGAATTAATTTCATCCCATTATTATTAATGGAACAAAGTAATTTGTAAAACTTAGTAAATATGCTTTAGTTTTTAATTTTCTAATTATGATTGCTCCAAAAACAGCAAAGAAGAAAGAAAGGTCTGGTTTCTTTGCTCAAGTTAGCAGTTTGCCAGTTTCAAATGACCCATTTCAGCTCTGAATCTTCTGATTTAGTAACACATATAACAAGCCATACAAACATACAGGCTCGCACCTCCACATTCAAATGACAATGTCTGGTGACATCAAAGACTGCGTCTAGCCCTCCATGCTCTCTGAACTTTTCCTTGAAGTTGCCCCCAGTCTTACGCACATTGCCAGAGGTGTCTGAATTAATTAAAAATCCAAAACCAACAGGATAAGCAACCCAAAACATAAGGCTCAGTATCGTAAAACTGAAAATGAGCTCACAAGATATCAGTAGAAGGATGGCATATAAATTGGGAAACACCAAATAGTTAAATGTAATTTACCTACTTCATACACTCATTTCATAAATTCAATAAGATAAAGAATAAGAACCACCATACACAACTTTATTTTATTTATACTGCATATTTGACTCTCTGCTCTATCATGCCGTGTGAAGTAATAATAATAACAACAACAAAAGTAATAGCTAAACTCAACAAGTAATATTCATCCCTGAGGACCTTGACACCCATGTTTGTAGTTTGAATGTTTATTAAATACTTGCAGTTCTCCCAAATGATTTCAAAATAAAGTAACAAATCAAATAATATATAGGATGAGGGAATGCGGTCAAATAAACCTTCAAATGAAATGGTAGACAAGCAAGCTTTCTCCATCGTCAATAAAGAAATCCATTTTGGACTCAACTCTGGCTTCTCACTTCCATTATCTTTTCCATCTCTTGACTTCATCTGCTTGCAACTAACGAGAATTTCCTGAACCTTAAGTAAAATGGCAGCAGAGGAGGAATCTACTCCATTACTATCTTGTAAGTAGGAAGCATCCTTCTTTAATGCTAAAAGTCTAGAGCCAATGGACGGAGCTTTACACGTAGAAGTGTTAGAGGTTACGGGTTTCAACATTTTCATTAGAAAACGAATGCAACTTGGTGAATCCATTAGGTGATCATCATGTCCCTGTAATAATGAAATTCAAAGTCACGATCACAAACCTTTAACAAGAAAAGTATGTGTATTACATGAGTCAATTTAGTGAGACATGTAGAGGAAAGCATAAATGTAGATATTTGAAATCTAAAGTTTATGATCTATAAACAGTCAATCACAAAGTAACACAGAACTGCAGAAGGATTTAAAACAAAAGAAGATAATAAATTAAAAAAAAACTTCATTCTATTGTTCCCTGAAAGCAAATTTCCTCTACAAACTCCATGTAGACACTCCTGGCGAAGATTTCTGCAACCAAAAAAAATAGAAGGCTAAACAACAAAGAGCTCACCCGTCAGAAAGAAATGCTCTACCTTTTTCTATTAGTGCTTTTTTTCTCTATGTAGGTGTAGCGAGGGCCAAGATGAAATAAGTACTTTATTATAGGAAGCTGTCAAAGATGGAGATGCTCCCAAAAACACCTACTTTAGCGTATAAAATCTTATCAAGCAGAAAGCTTCATAACAATTAATCGGCTTGGAGAATTTAATTTCTGCAATTTATAACCGAAGTTTAGAAATTTTAACTTTAAAGTCAAGTAAGGGCTAGCACTGTTCCCAATCCTCCTAAATGGATAACAGTAAAGACAAAACAAAGAAAAGTAGAACAATTGCACATAGTCTCTAACAGCCATAAATCTTAAATGCTCGTGATACTGAAGTTTAAGTCTCCTGATATATGTTAAACTTGGAATACAAACATAAGTACATGACCAAAAAAAATTACAAAATGCTAGCTACCAATCCTGAAAATAAGGATCGGAGCCTTAAAGCAGCCTTTTGTGTTCTGAGTATGTTAAATGTTAGGTGGATCTGGCACATACATCCCACCAACCCAGATATGCAAGATCAGCGTTGGACAATGGGCTTTTTATTGTAATAGGTGTAACAATAGGCTTCTATTTGTGATGGGAACTTATAATGTGTTTCTTCTCTAATTACAACATATATTATACCATTCTGGATACAATCTTATAATATGCAAATAAGACAAAATTCCAAAAGTTGATATACCGCTCGAAGCCTCTAACGCAATAAAATTTAAAGCAACAATAGTTCAAACAATCTTTCTGAATTGAAATCCTACAACGTAGTTCCTTGAAGAACATGGACAATGAATATGACTTTGACCAGTTTGAGAGTTGAGACATTAATTTAGGAGCACAAGTACACAAATCAAGGAAGCAGGCATTCCTTGTCTCTAGCATATCTATTATTTGTAGATACTAATTCAGTGGTAAAAATATTGACAGCGTATACAAAGAGAAATCATGAAACATGTCCTTGTCCGTATTCCTAGAAATTAAAGAAAGTAAAATTCATCATAACACCAACAGCATACATCACTGGTAAGAATGTAGAAGAGAGCTGCAGCAGCCAGGTTGCTAGGTTGATCATCAAAGCTGAGTCCCATTACAGCATCTAAAATTGTTTTTGCCGTCCTGAAAAATATCTTAGAAGTCAACAAATGCACCATAGAACAAGAGGCTGTACATTAAGCTCTCAAAGTGGAAATATGGAAATATAAGCACCCTTAACAATGACACAAAATTATTTTCTTTAATGTTTTTTTATAAGTTACAAATAATTAAGAGTAAGAATGAAAATTTCAAACACAACTTGAGCAGCTGAACACGAGAGAGTCAAAAATAAGAATTAAAACATCTGACCTATCCCTTAAGACTGTACACTATACTGCCGATGGGCAATGTCAATATTATGATACTCAAATCAAACTTTGAGAACTGAATTACAGGATTGGACTGTTACAGGGAAATGAAAATTGTTAAAAGTCTGAGTTACGGAGAAATGAAAATTATAACTTTAGAGTAGATTTTTATCTATAGAAAGCTAATCATGTCTATAACACAACACACAACAGTGCTGCAATGACAGTACACAATCTTGCTCCACCCATAAATATGAATCATATCTCCTTATTTTTCTTTGAACTTATTACTTAATCAGTACACAATAATTAAATTCAGGATACATTTTGGTAGTGTACTAGTGTCATAAGATGCCACTGAAATTCAAACTCAGCTTCAATTGTGAATCATTTAATTCAAATCATGAACAAATCAAATTACCAATCACATAAATCTTGAAAATTCACATACCCATTAGTTCTTAACAGTCGACGCTGTTGAGCTGTCCCACATATGGATAACAGGGATAATAAACTAGCCCGCCTAATCCTCACTGGTTGGCCTTTTCTCAACCCATCCAATGCAAAATAAACCTCATCCTCATGCTCCATCATCTCACCAAACTCCTGAGTCTCCATCAATGTCTTCGTCTGCTCCTCAGGCACAAAAAACGACCTAATCTCCTTCGACTTCAACCCCTTCTTATTCCCATCCTTAGCCTTCTTCAGTTTCCGAAAACTCCCGTCACCATCCTCCAAATCAGCACCGATCACAGGCTTCTTGGGGGGCAGAACTGCCAATTTCCGTGATTCTTGAGAATAATCCAAACCATAAGGCTCGAAATCGAAGGAATTCCTAGGTTTCTTCGATACCCGAAAACCCTTATCAATATCACCGCCAATCAGTGGCTTCCTCGCGGGCAGAATTGCCAATTGACCCGAATCTTGAGACGAATTTGAGCCATATGTCTCGGAGTCGAAGGGCCAGTGGGACGATGAACCTTGAGACGAAAATGCAATACTGTAAATATCTTGAGGGCTATCTTGGGACAAGGGGTTTTCAAATTCGTCGGAAACAACGTCGTCGTCGTCGAAGGCAGAGTCCGAGCAGCTTCTGGCTAAACTTCTGTTCCGGCGATTGTACTTTCTAACGATCATTTTTCCTTATATTTCAATTCAAATCTTTCATATGAGAACGAAAGATAGGGTTTTTGTGTGGTAATAAATTGCGATACGGCGGGTATAACATGAAATTGGTTGAAGTTTTGCAAGTTTTCTGTATGGTTTAAGATTTGGAATGAAAATTGTGAGCTGAAGAAATGCAGACTTCGAAGAGAGACTACTGAAGAGGGAGGAAATTGACAAATGGGATTTTCGTATAGAATTTGGACATTTTCAATTTTGAAGTTAAAAGCCAATGGGGAGAATTTTGATTTTCAGGTGAGGGTAGTTTTGGAAATGAAGACGTTAATTGTTGACAGCGTGGCTGATCTTGACCGTAGGTTTTTGAGTGAGTGGCTTACGTGTCGTAAAAGGAGTGACCGAACTGTTAATTTGGTTGATCAAATAGGGAGGTGAGGAGAGTAATTCACTCTCTACTATTATTTCTAATTGTAACTATAGAACTAAATATTATTGCATCATATATAGTAACTTTTAATTTTTAAATATGGATTTATGTGGATACAAGTGAGATAATTAAGAATTATTTTATTTTATGTTATCACTTAGAGGTTATTTGGTTTGATAGAATTGTTTTAAAACGGAAATTCAATTGTTGAAATCGAAATCAAATAATAATGAAATTGAAATCAAAATTTAGTACGTTACTTGAAAATTATATCGGAATAACAATACAAAATAAGTATAATTATTAATATTCTAATACTATACTAATATATAATATTATTCATATATAATATTTTTATATTATATATTACTTTGTTGTAATACAATAAAAATAAATATAAAATATACTAATACATATAATATTATATTAATATTACATATATTATATATATATATATAATTATAATATAATGTAAAAATATTATATATATTAAATATATGTTATAATATTAAATATATATTTAACATATAATATACTATAAAGTAAAATACAGTGACACGCCCTTTAGATAATTATAATAATATTCATCTCCTTTTTTAAGTAACAGTTGCTACCACTACAAGTTTTTAAGGTTGACTAAATCGATAAAATTACATATAAAATTATAAGGGCAAAAGAGGAAGAAGAAATAAAGGAACAAAAAAAAATAGGTTAAGTGTGACCCAAAATCTATCATCCTCCTCGCGAATACTTTATAATATAGAAATAAAGAATTGAAATATCTACATATGTTTCAACATAATTATCTCTTAATAAGCATAAATTGGGTCCCACGTTGGAGGGAATCGTCTATAATTATCAAATATGACAAAAATCATATATGAAAATAATGTTTCCTTAAAAAAATATACATAAAAAATAACAAATCCGTTAATAATAATTTTAAATATTAAGACTCATATATCATGTTTGTCGTTATTTATACACAAATGTTTTGTGCATGATTTTTGCATGTAAAATTACTTTTTAATTTTTATTACCATTTCACTATTTTTGACAACCTTGAAAACAAAAAACTTACACTACTATTTCACAAGAATGCACTTACTAGTCAAGCTCAAACTATTGACTATGGGGACTAGGGGCAAGTGGGCAACTCCACCACCTCTGACTATGTAATATGGATGGATGATTAATGAGAAGTAGAATGCTAGAGCTAAGTATATTTTTTTCAAGAGTGATGGTTCATTCGGGATAAGTGTGACGTTCCAAAAATAGATATACATCATTTATCTTGAGTCGCTAAATATATGGTACTAAATTTAAATATAATTTGATTATACAACAGTAGTGTAAAATACGACAAAATACATGTTGTGAGTTTTAATACAAATATTGTCATCTGGACAATATCCACACTCAATTTAGTCCTCATTACATTTATTATCATACTATTTAATGAGAATAGTGAGGACTACTAAGACACTATCTCGGACCATCACTCCAGCTCCCGACTAGTCCCGACTACGCTCTCATTTTACGAAGAGAACAATGAAGAAAAAGGTGAGCTCAACTAGTCCAAAGAAGAAATATTATGACTAAGATAATACAGAATAAATTATCATTAATCCTCAATAGTGTTAAACTGATAAAATACAATAGACATCAAGTTTAACTGCAGTTTGAACACGTCAATACATTAAAAGAGTCAAGTAGAGAATAAAATCTACTATCTTTTTATGATTTAAAAGGTTTTTCATCACTTTTATCGTTGAGACTCAACTTAATAAATAATCCACATCATCCCTGCACTACGGCCAAGGATATTCATTAGGGTCACGACCACAAATTATCCACGCACTACACGCCAAGGATATTTGTGTATTCATCAATGGTCATAATCATGCCAACAATTGGCCCATCAACGCACTTCTCAGCCAACGAAGACTTTACCACATCATTTATAACATTACTTGGCCATGACATGGGAATAATCTCTCGGTCATAATCATACCAAGTCCATCTATGCACTTATGTGCCACAAATGACTTTCAAAAATAATATAAACATGAGGATGATGACAATGATATAAGAATTCAATAAAACAAGTTCAAGAATTAATTTATTCAGGAACTAATAACGTCCAAATTGTCAACATGATAATTCTTTGTAAAGTAAAATTCAAGAATGCTCACAAGAATATTTTCATGAAAAGATACTGGATGAAGCGCAAATATCAAGAATATTCCACTAATTTCATGGAGTGTAGAAGTCAAAACTTTAACCAACTGAGTATAATAAAGAATGAAATAACAAAAGAAATCACCATGCAATGCAGACTTATGATGTATACGTTATTCCATCGGAATAATAAATAACGGAACCAGGTCAGGCGTAATACGCACCGACATGATATTCCAACAGAATAATAAAGAATGGAATACAACTGAAATTACCATGCATGTGGTACTTCTTGACATGTATGTGTTATTCCAATGAATACTAAATGACGGAACCGAGTCAGTGAAATTCACACCAACAGGATGTTCCAACAGAATAATAAAGACGGAAACCAGTCAAATGTAAAAGCATAAACAGGATATTCCAATGTAATAATAAAGACGGAACCAGTCGGCAGTAAAAGATGCACAGGATATTCCAAATGTAATAATAAAGAATGGAATATGTAAGAATTTCACCAAGTATAGGGTAGTTCACAGCGTATCAAAGTTATTCCAATGTAATAATAAAGATGGAATAATAGAAGTTCTCTTCATGAATACAAAAGAAATAATACCCCTTACCGTAAAAAGAAACTTGATATCGAAAGTAGTGAAGAAGCGAGAATACTTTTCTTCTTTCTCTTTATAGTTTATCTCTATAGTTTTCTCTCTCAGAGTTCAAAGTGAATTCGTAAGAAATAATGAATGAATGAGCTTTTATTTATAGTAGAATGGAATGAATAGTAATCAATCCATTGAGCGGTCCAGATTGATTTACTTTAATCGGACTATCCATATTTAAAGCAAAATCTTTTAAATAAAATATAATATATTCTATTTATAATCTAATAAAATGAATAACTTTTAAAAAGATTTTACTATGCAAAGCACTACGCAAAACACTATGCATAATTAAATATAATATATTCTAATTATTATCTAATAAAATGTATAATTTTATAAAAGTATTCTGCTTTTATATAAAAAGATTTTACTATTAGTCTAATAAAGCGAATAACTTTATAAAAGTATTCATTTTTTATATAAAAAGTTTTATGTTTTATTACGTTAATAATATGAATAAAATAAAACGTCATCATCATTATTATTATTCACACTATTAATCGACTGTGTCGTTCCGTGAAAGAGGGGCTTTTAATAAGGATTTCTCCCTATCAAGCACAATTACGTAATTAAACTCCTGCGGCGCCCCAAAATAGGTATACAACACCCATTCCGAGTCGCCAAAATACATGGTATGTATGAAACGACAATCTTATTAATACAACATATAAACTTTGAGTTTAAATACAAATATTGTCATCTAGACAATATCCATACCCAACTAAGTCCTTATTATAATTATTGGTACATTATTTTATAAAAATGGTGAGGACTACTAAAATAACTTCTAGAATCATCATTCCATACCCCGACTAGTACTCGCTACATTCTCGCCTCCTGAGAAGAAAAATGGAATAAAAATGAAAAGGGTGAGCTCAACTAGTCCAGTAAAGAATATTATGACTAAGATAATATAGAACAAATTATCGTTAGTCTTCAACAGGGAAAAATCGATAAAATACAATGACATAACAAGTTTCAGATCAATATTCGCAGCGGAAATAATAATTCATAGAAGAGTTACGTAGAGAATGAAATCTACTATAATCTATGAATTTAATAGTCCATCATCAATATTTTATCCCTGTAACATCAATCAATATTCATCTTGAATCAAATATTCATCTTTACACTACAGTGCCAAAGATATTCATCATCGGCCATGTTCATCTCAACACACGTACATCTTCGCACTACGAGCCAAAGATATTCATAATAAAATCAACCATCTTTTGCACTATGTGCCAAAGATATTCAAGAATATCATCATTTAGACCGAGGATGATGAAAATAATTTTAAAAAAAAACGAATCCAAATGAAAAAAAAAAGAATAAGTATTATATGGATTCGTATTTTAAACAATCCGAAGTTCAAAAATACTTTATAAATAATCATAGTGAAGTAAAATTCAAGAATGATCAAAACATGGATACAATCAAAGCTAGTATCCATAATAGATATTTTGGACAAAAACAAAAATTTAATTTTTCTGTGAATAGTGTCGTATTTTTGAATAGTGTCGTATACGTGAATAGTAACTCCAAAACTAAAAGATAAGAATTTCACAAGAAAAATCTTACCAATAATCTGGCATAATGATATTGAAAGAATTAATATCATTTTTTTAAAAAAAAAATTCCCTTACCTCGGAAAGACAGTACTTCTGACTGGAATACTAGATATAGTGCTGAAGAAAACTTGCACCGTATAGCAACACTCAAAGTATCCAAATACTCACAAGAATACGCTCGATAATATAGAGAGAGAAATAGAGAGAAAACTTCAATTTCTGGTGTGATTTTCAATTCTAACCTAAACATAGGTATACAACAGTTCTGAGTCGCCAAAATACATGGTATAGAAAGCAAACTACAACTTAATACATATGTCGTGTAGAATACGACAATACAACTGTGAGTTTGAATACAAATATTGTCTTCTAGACAATATACACACCAGTATAAGTTCTCATTAATTATTCATACACTATTTTCTGTAAGTAGTGAGACAATGCTAAAACATCTTCCTAGAACCATCACTCCATACCCCGACTCGATCCTCGCTTATGTTCTCACCTCCCGAGAAGAAAAATGGAACAAAAAGGAAAAGGGTGAGCTCAACTAGCCCAAAGAAGAATATTATGACTAAGATAATATACAACAAATTATCGTTAGTCTTCAACAGAAAAATCTAATAGAATACAATAGACAACAAGTTTTAGATCAACAAATGCAATGGAATAAAGAATCCATTGTAAGAGTCACGTAGAGAAAGAATTCTACTGCCTTCTAAGGTTTAAAAGTCCATCATCAATAGTTTATCCCTCGTAATAACAATCAATATACATCTTTAATCATCTTTGCACTACTGTGCCAAAGATATTCATTTCATATCACCAATTGGTCATGTTCATCTCAACACTGCTCATCTTTGCACTATGTGCCAAAGATATTCATTTATATCACCATTTAGGATCTGAGGATGATGAAAAACATTTTTAAAGAAACGAATCCAAATTGAAACAAAATGACTAGGATTAAGGATTAAGGATTCGTACTTTGTTTTACCCATGTCCAAAAATACTTGAAAATAATCATATTGGTGTAAAATTCAAGAATGATCAAAACATGGATACAATCAAAGCTAGTATCCGTAATAGATATTTTGGACAAAAGAAAAATTTTTATTTTTCTAGGTGAATAAGTCTTGATATCGTGAATAAGGTCGATACGTGAATAAGTAACTCCCCGACACAACAAGTTCCAAATTTGATAAAAGTTCACCAATACTTTAAGCATAATGATATTGAAGAAAAATATCATTTAAGAAGAAAATAATACCCTTTACCTCAAAATAACCGCATCTTCGATGAATTTTTAGATAAGTCGATGTAAACTCGCATCAGATAGCAACACTCAAAGTATACTCACAAGAATACGCTCGATAATATAGAGAGAGAAAGAGAGAAAACTTAGTTTCGGGTGTGATTTTCAATTCTAACTTAGCCCTCTATTTATAGGGAAATGCTGTAACGCCAAAAGCTTAGACTAAATTAATAAAATATATTATTTCTTTTTTTTTTCCTCCACGATCCTTACTAGTCAAGCTAGCCACCAGCCATCTTTGAACCAAAAGATAGCAGCCCACATGTGTTGAATAAAAGTGGGCCCCCC
Organism: Panax ginseng; assembly: GCA_020205605.1. Lineage (NCBI taxonomy): Eukaryota > Viridiplantae > Streptophyta > Magnoliopsida > Apiales > Araliaceae > Panax > Panax ginseng. Next base: position 9,437,719 of record CM035139.1, read on the forward strand.
CCATAATTTAATAAAAATCATTTTATTATAAAACTTCAATAATTCACAATAAATAGCCCTTTTATCGGAAAATTGAATCTCGCGACTTTTTATAGGAATTTCAATTCTCTACCACTTTGCGTAAGAAAGTTTTTCCAAATTCCAAATAGAAATTGACCAAAATCCATAAACAGACGATTTTACGCCTATAATCAATTTTCTATCAAGAATTGTGTCCACAACACACACAAAACATATGTTAAATATTTAATGCCACAAAATACTCTACCTCCTCATATACTCATATATCCCACAATCATTATAAAATATCACTGCTAATATATTATTAAAATAATATATTTAAATGTATTATTTTATCGTAAAAGATAAAATATTAATTTTCAACAATTGTCACATTAAAATTTTCTCCATCTATATCCAAATAAATATTTTCTTTATCATAATAATCAATAATTAATTATTCAAAATAATATTACGTAATCACAAGATCGACAACCAAGCCGCTCCTCAGAAAGTTAGGGGCTTCCAATAAGGATTTCTCCTTACCGCTGGTACAAGCAATTAGGTGACCAAACCTCTCCTTGATGTAACTTTCTAGACATTGCCAATAATGTTATCTCGATAATATTATTCAAATAATATAAATTATTGATTTGATAATGGAAAATCTTGTGTAATGACAATTATTGAAACAATAATAATATAAATATCAATCCAAAGAATTATCAATCAATAAGATAAAATAATGAACAAGTAATTACCGTAACAATTATCGTAAGTAGTTGTCTTTTACGTAAGGATCAATAATTCAATAATATCTGCAATAATAACCGTATCTTCTTCATCGCAACCACGCCAGACATCAGATTTTAACCACCGTGTAACCCAACAAAGGTTAATTCAGTAATAATTTACGTCGTTATTTATAAAACTCAATTTTGTCATTTTCCTTCATCCAACCGCTTTTTCAAGTTATGGGCCCACTAATGATCTAGGCCGTCAGACGGAGATTCCCCGACAAAAAGAATATTCCACGACCAAACGAATATTTCTGATAATAATGAATATTTTATAACCACTGCTTTATTTTGTAAACTTTGCACATTTCACCCATAACCAAAGAATTATATCAAATTAACCCTTATTAATTTAGAATAATGAATAAAGAAAATTCAATTTTATTTATAATAAGTTGAGGTCTTACAACCTCCCTCCTTATGAAATTTCGTCCTCTAAATTGACATACGATACTCGTATATCGAAAAGGTGAGGTACTTTGCTTTCATCTCCGATTCCAACTCCCATGTCATTTCCTCAATTGCATGGTTTCTCCATAAAACCTTAACTTGTGGTATAACCTTCAAGCGTAAGACATGCTCTTTCCTATCCAAAATCTCAACAGTATCTCCTCGTAGGTTAAATCTTCCGCTATCTCGTCTCGGTTCTAATGCAATAATATGGTTCGGTCTTTCACATATTTACGATGAACACGAGACATACTGGAGGTAACGCGAGTCTATAGGCTACGTTCCTATTCTTGGCCAAGAATCTCAAATGGACCAACAAACCTCGATTGAGCTTTCCTCTTTTCCCAAATCTTGTAACTCCCTTCCACGGAAGCAATACGTAATAATACATGATCTCCAATATTAAACTCCACGTCCTTTCTATGAAGATCAAGATAACTCTTTTGTCGATCTTGTGAAGTTTTGAATACGTTGTCGAATCATTTGGATCTTTTCTCGTAGTCATGCGTATTAATTTCGTCCCAACAATATTGCTTCTCCCACCTCATCCCAAAGATATTTGGAGAGCGACATTTTCGGCCCATACAACGCCTCAAATGGAGCCATTTTTATACTTGCAGCGATAGCTGTTGTTGTAGGAGAATTCCACCGGTGGTAGGTACTTATCCCAACTTCCTTTTGAAATCTAGGACACGAGTCTTAATAGATCTTCAAGGGTTTGAATAGTCCTCTCCGATTGTCCGTCTGGTTCGAGGATGGTATCTTCGAATCAATAAAGAACTGCGCCCATAGCTTTCTCGCAAGCTAACCCAAAATCTTGAAGTGAATCTGGTCACGATCCCAAACTATGGATACCGGCATGCCATGCAATCGCATAATCTCATTCACGCATATCTGAAGCAAGACGCTCAAGGAATAAGTCTCGCAGACGGTAAGAAATGGGCGACTTGGTTAATCTATCAACAATAACCCAAATTGCATCTATGCTTGAGAAACTTTGGGAAGACTCGTAACAAAATCCATAGTAATGTGTTCTCATTTCCATTCCTAATCTCAAGTGGTCAGAATGGTCCTTTTGGCACTTGATGCTCCGCCTTTACACGTTGACAAAGTTAAACATCTTGAGATAAACTCCGCAATCTCTCTCTTCATATTGTTCCACCAAAATGTATGTCAATATCATGATACATTTTGGTACTTCCAGATGGATCGAAACCCCGGGTGTCAGGTGCCTCCATCATGATTTTATGCTTCAGTCGTAATCGTTAGAACGCAAAGTCTAGAATTGACTCAAGTATTCCTTCCTCATCAATTTCGCTTCCTAATAGCTCCTTCTTGCACTTTCTTCTTCATACGATCAACCCCTGTGTCCGTAGTAGCGAAGAAAATTTTTAACTTTATCGATTAAAAAAGCCTGCTCTACTCAGATATTCGCCATCATCATGTGGGACCCTCGAGTCTTTAATTCTATCTTCATCCTTTGTAAGTCGATAAATGGGCCTTTCGTTGACAATATTGCACTCAGATTTGATATGATCTTCTACTCAATGCGCCGCCTACCACGCTCATTTTTCCAGGATGATATTGAATAGTGTGATCATAATCTTTAATGTACTCCACCAACGTCACGCCATACATGTTGAGTTCTTTTTGGGTGAAGAAATATTTGAGGCTTTTTATGGTCCGTGATAAATCTCCACTTTCTCTCCATACAAGTAAGTGTTCCATATCTTCAACGCTTGAATACGATTGCCGCTAATTCTAGATCACGAGTAGGATAATTCCTCTCATATTCTTTGAGTTGTCGTGGAGGCATAGGCTATGACTTTCCCATGTTGCATGAGAACACATCCTAACCCCTTTCCGTAAGCATCATTTGTAGATAACAAATCCATCCGAACCGGATGGTATTGTCGTAACAGCCGAAATGAGTCTCCTCGAGCTCTCGGAAGCTCTTCTCGCATTCCTCGCTCCATAAGAATTTTACATCCTTCCGAGTCACCGAGTTAACTGAGTAGCGATTCGAGAAAATCCTTCCACAAATCTCCGATAATAACCACTAAGTTCGAAAAGTCACAGATCTTGGCCACCGACTTTTGGTTGCTTCTAACTTTGTATTGCTTCAATCTTTCACGTCAACAGATACTCCTTGTTTTGACACCACGCGCGCGTCAAGGAATGCTACTTCTCAAGCTTTAACTCTCGATTTCTTCAACTTGGCATAAAGCTTGTGTTAACGTAAGTCTTGTAGTACTACAAATTTCAAATGGTGCTCATGATCTTCACGGCTTTTGGAATAGATGAGGATGTCATCAATAAAGACAACAACGAACCGATCTAAATATTCCTTAAATACACGGTTCATCATATCCATGAAAGCAAAGAGGAGCATTAGTCAATCCAAAAGACATGAACAAGAATTCATAATGCCCAGACGAGTCCCGAATGCCGTCTTTGGAATATCCTCGCTTTTAATCTTCATTGATGATATCCGAATCTAAGATCGATCTTTGAAAAGAATCAAGGCCTTGTAATCGGTCGAACGGGTCATCAATGCGAGGTAAATAATACCTATTCTTGATGGTGACATGGTTCAATTCTCGATAAGTCAATACAAAGTCGCATACTCCCGCTCTTTTCTTCTTTACGAATAAAACAGAGCACCCCAAGGAGACGATCTAGGGATTTAATGAAACCGGATGTCTAATAACTCCCCGTAGTTGGACTTTTAACTCAAGTTCAACAGAGCCATTCGATATGGGGTTTTAGAAATGGGCTTTGTATCTTGTTCAAGGTCAATGAAGAATTCAACATCACGCTCGGGGGTAGGTAGAAGCTCTTCAGAAATACATCAGGAATTCTTTAACCACGTAAATATTATTCAAATCGACTTGGTTTTATTCAAATCCATAACATGGGCTAAGAAAGCTCGACATCCGCTTTTCAATAAACGAATAGCTTTGTGGCTCGATATGACAAATGACTCGATTTTAGTGGTTTGAATTCGTATATGACAAAGTTAGTTAGGAATATGAAAACTAACAACCTTATGAAAGCAATCAATTTTGGCATGATGAGTGGTTAACCAATCAATTCCTAAAATCACATCAAAAGCAAGTATCTTTAAAGAGATAAGATCAATGTGTAATGTGATTGTGCTAACTTGGATCATGCAAGATTTATAAACTGTAGATGTAACGAAGGTTTCACCCAACTGAGTTTCAACAGATAAATCAAAATCTAATTTCTCCTGAGTCAAGTTTAAACGTTGAGCCTGCAAGAGAGATAAAAGAATGGGTAGAATCCCAGATTCAGTAAGGTATAAACTTCGCAAGAATTCAAGATTAGCTTACCCTTGATCACCTCGTTTGGGTTCCTCACGTTTTGTCCGATCACGACAAACGCTTCTTCCGAGAACCGCCGATTTCGACTTATCCGGACATATTTCTTGGAATCACCACTCCTCTGCCGAACTTGGTTTCGTGAAGATACAATCTCGAGCGATGTGGCCTTCCTTTCCACAGCTTGTAACATACCTCGGATTGTTGTGGAGACCAATGATATGTCCCTCCTTCCCGCGATTTGTAACATCTAATCTGGCGGCCGCTCTCTCTCCCCTAGCATTTGTTGTTGGTCTTTGGCCGCCAGTTGATATCTTCCCGTCATTGTTGAATCTTCTCTTCGAAATTTCCACTTGAGTCACCTCTCCTATTATCATGTCCACGATTACCACCGAGTGGTTACCGCTTTGTCCGTATTCTTTCCTCCCGCCGGTTATCATCGCTCGATGACTACCCCGATCAGGGTCCCTCGGTTGAGTATACTCATTTATCTCGCTCTAATAATCGAGCCCCGTTGACAACATCCGGAATCTGAGAAAATTTATGAGAGATAAGGTATCGACGAATCTCCGGTTTTAGACTTCTCTCGAAACATACGCGTCATTCGCTCCTCATTCTCCACCAAATGCGGTGCAAACTCGATAACTCCGCGAACTTTGCCTCATCGAGACACAATGTCATGTTGTTCATTCGAGTCTAATAAACTCTACCTCCTTCATATAGACGAATACTTTTCGGAAAGTACTTGTCATTGAACGATTCAAATCTTCCCAAGACATGTTAAGCATCGGTCAGTACGCTTCACTGATTCCCACCAAGAATCTGCTTCACCATTTAAACATAAAGGTGGCGAATGGAACCTTACGTTCCTTCGCACCCCAAGACATCGAATATCTTGGTAATTTGCTTGACCCACATTCACGCTTTGACGGATCCGGCTTCCATGGAAATCGGTGGTCCCAACTCCTTAAACCGCTTGGTCATGATGAATCGTGCATCGCCATCATTTCCACCCGTATTTTGTACACGAGTCTCCTCGTTCGATTTTGCATGAAGCGCAAAAAGCTTCTAAACATCCCGCTGTTCATCATTTGCTACGTGGCGTTGTTCACGGGAGAACATTGCCACTGTTGCACGTTCTCTCGCTGGTGAGCACTACGCGTCTCCACTGGCCTCATAAACTCCATTGTTAACGCTTCTCAGCAACCATTCTTAAACATCGCCATAAAACAAGGGTTAATTAAACAAATTAACATATCACATAATATCCTATATTATGACCATCGACCAACAAATAAGCTTAGGTAGGACACACTAGCGAAGGATTTACTGCCTCTCCCTCCTAGTTCTATTCCCCGATCTCCGCTGGAGATCATATCCTAAGCTCGATATCAATTTGTGACGCCTCTAAAATAGGTATACAACACCCATTCCGAAGTCGCCAAAATACATGGTATAGAAAGCAAACTACAACTTAATACATATGTCGTAGAATATACTTACAATACAACTATGAGTTTGAATACAAATATTGTCTTTCTGCACAATATACACACCCAGATAAGTTCTCATTAATTATTCATACACTATTTTACGTAAGAAGTGAGGGATACTAAAACATCTTCCTGTAACCATCACTCCATACCCGACTCGATCCTCGCTATGTTCTCACCTCCCGAGAAGAAAAATGGAACAAAAAGGAAAAGGGTGAGCTTAACTAGCCGAAAGAAGAATATTATGACTAAGATAATATACAACAAATTATCGTTAGTCTTGACAGAAAAATCTAATAGTAATACAATAGACAACAAGTTTTAGATCAACAAATGCAATGAAATAAAGAATCCATTAGAAGAGTCACGTAGAGAAAGAATTCTACCGCCTTCTAAGGTTTAAAAGTCCATCATCAATAGTTTATCCTCGTAATAACAATCAATATACATCTTTAATCATCTTTGCACTACAAAGCCAAAGATATTCATTCAGTATCTTGGGTTGGTCATGTTCATCTCAACACTGCTCATCTTTGCACTACTGGTGCCAAAGATATTCATTTATATCACCATTTAGGATCGAGGATGATGAAAAACATTTTTAAAGAAACGAATCCGGTGAAACAAAATGACAAGGATTAAGGATTAAGGATTCGTATTTTGTTTTACCCATGTCCAAAAAATACTTGAAAATAATCATATTGGTGTAAAATTCAAGAATGATCAAAACATGGATACAATCAAAGCTAAGATCCGAATAGATATTTTGGACAAAAGAAAAATTTTATTTTTTATTGAATAAAGTCTTATAGATACGTGAATAAAGGTCAGATACGTGAATAAAGTCGATATACGTGAATAAGAACTCCCACACAACAAGTTCCAAATTTGATAAAAGTTCACCAATACTTCTAAGATAATGATATTCAAGAAAAATATCATTTAAGAAGAAAATAATACCCCTTACCTCAAAATAACCGTGATTTTGATCGAATTTTCAGATAAGTCTTCGATGTAAACTCGCACCGTGATAAAGAACACTCAAAGTATACTCACAAGAATACGCCGATAATATAGAGAGAAAGAGAGAAAACTTAGTTTTCGTGTGATTTTCAATTCTAACTTAGCCTCTATTTATAGGAAAACGCTGTAACGCCTAAAAGAGAGACTAAATTAATAAAATATATTATTTCTTTTTTTTTCCTCCACGCATCCTTACTAGTCAAGCTAGCCACCAGCCATCTTTGAACCAAAAGATAAGAAACCCACATGTGTTGAATAAAAGTGGGCCCCATATAATTTAATAAAAATCATTTTATTCTAAAACTTCAATAATTCACAATAAATAGCCCTTTTATCGTAAAATTCGAATCTCATGACTTTTTATAGGAATTTCAATTCTCTACCACTTTTGAAGAAAGTTTTTCCAAATTCCAAATAGAAATTGACCAAAATCCATAAACAGACGATTTTATGCCTATAATCAATTTCTATCAAGAATTGTGTCCCCCAAACACACAAAACATATGTTAAATATTTAATGCCACAAAATACTCTACCTCCTCATATACTCATATATCCCACAATCATTATAAAATATCACCGTTAATATATTATTAAAATAATATATTTAAATGTATTATTTTATCGAAAAAGATAAAATATTAATTTTCAACAATTGTCACATTAAAATTTTCTCCATCTATATCCAAATAAATATTTTCTTTATCATAATAATCAATAATTAATTATTCAAAATAATATTACAGAATCACAAGATCGACAACCGGTAGCCATTCACAGGAAAGAGGGCTTTCCAATAAGGATTTCTCCTTACCTGCAGCCGCAATTAGGTGACCAAACCTCCTGTGATGTAACTTTCTAGACATTGCCAATAATGTTATCTCGATAATATTATTCAAATAATATAAATTATTGATTTGATAATGGAAAATATCTGTAATGACAATTATCAAACAATAATAATATAAATATCAATCCAAAGAATTATTGAATCAATAAGATAAAATAATGAATAAAGAATTATCGTAACAATTATTGAGTAGTGTCTTCACGTAAGGATCAATAATTCAATAATATATGCAATACCGTGCTTCTTTGTGCAACCACGCCAGACATCAGTATTTTAACCACCGTGTAACCCAACAAAGGTTAATTCGGTAATAATTTACGTCGTTATTTATAAAACTCAATTTTTGTCGTTTTCCTTCATCCAACCGCTTTTTTCCGTTATGGGGCCCACCAATGATCGCAGGTCATTGCGGAGATTCCCGACAAAAAGAATATTCCACGACCAAACGAATATTCCCCTAACAATAATGAATATTTTATAACCACTTGCTTATTTTGTAAACTTTGCACATTTCACCCATAACCAAAGAATTATATCAAATTAACCCTTATTAATTTAGAATAATGAATAAAGAAAAATTCAATTTTATTTATAATAAGTTGGGGTCTTACAAAACGAATATTCCCCGACAACAATAAATATTTTATAACCACTTGCTTATTTGAAATAATTGCGCATTTTACCCATAACTAACCACATTAATCAAATCAACCCTTACGATTTCAAAATAATAAATAGAGGAAATTTAATTTCATTTAATAATAAGTTTGGGTCTTACAACCTCTCCCTCCTTATGAAATTTCGATCCTCGAAATTGACGATGACGTACACAGTGTTTCAAAAGGTGAGGATACCTCGCTTTCATTTTCGCTTCCAACTCCCTGTGTCATTTCCTCAATAGCATGGTTCCTCCACAAAACTTTAACTTGTGGTATGACCTTTCATGCGTAGGGCACGCTCCTTCCTATCCAAGATCTTCGACAGTACCTCTTCAGTGCGTTAAGTCTTCAAACTATCTCAAATCCGATTCTAACTCAATAACATGGTTACGGTCTTTCACATATTTCTTAAGATGATATATGAAACACATTATGAACACGAGACATACCGGAGGTAACGCGAGTCTATAAAGCTACATTTCCTACTTGGTCAAGAATCTGAAATGGACCAACAAATCGTGGATTGAGCTATCCTCTCTTCCCAAATTTTGTAACTCCCTTCCATAGAGCCACACGCAACAATACATGATGCCCAATACTAAATTCCACGTCCTTTCGATGAAGATCCGCATAACTCTTTTGTCGATCCTGTGCCGTTTGTATACGTTGTCGAATCATTTGGATCTTTTTCTTAGTCATACGTACCAACTCGGGTCCCAACAATGTTGCTTCACCCACCTCATCCCAACATATTGGAGAGCAACACTTTCTTCCATACAATGCTTCGAATGGAGCTACCCCTATACTTGTCTGATAACTGTTGTTGTAGGAGAATTCCACCAATGGTAAATATTTATCCCAACTCCCTTTGAAATCTATGACGCAGAGTCTTAATAGATCTTCAAAAGTTTGACATCATCGCACTTGTTCCTGCATATGATCTTCAAGAGTTCTTTAACTTTATCGATTAAAGTTGGTTCTATGCGTATACTTGACATCATCGCACTTGTTCCTGCATATGATCTTCTACTCAACGCTTCAGTTACCACGTTCGTTTTTCCAGGATGGTATTGAATAGTGTGGTCATAATCTTTTAACAGCTCGAGCCAACGTCGTTGCCGCATGTTGAGTTCCTTTTGGGTGAAAAAATATTTGAGGCTTTTATGGTCTGAATATATCTCCACTTTCTCTACACATAGATAGTGCCTCCAGATCTTTAGCCCGAAAACGACTACTGCCAACTCTAGATCATGAGTAGGATAATTCCTCTCATATTCTTTAAGTTGTCGCGAGGCATAGGTTATGACTTTCCCACGTTTCATAAGAACAAATCCTAACCCTTTACCTGAAGTATCGTTGTAGATAACAAATCTATCCGAACCAGATGGTATTGTTAGAACATGTGCCGAAATGAGTCTCCTCTTAAGCTCTTGAAAACTCTTTTCATATTCCTCGCTCCATACGAATTTGGTATCTTTTCGAGTCAGCTGAGTTAACGGAGTAGCGATTTGAGAAAATCCTTCCACAAATCTTCGATAATAAGCTAAGCCCGTAAAGCTACATACTTGCCATCTGGGCTTGCTGTTCCTAACTTTGTATTGCTTCAATCTTCACCGTCAACAGATACTCCATGTTTTGACACCACGTGCCCAAGGAATGCTACTTCCTCAAGCCAGAACTCGCATTTCTTCAACTTGGCATATAGCTTGTTTTCACGAAGCCTTTGGAGTACTAGCTTCAAATGGTGCTCATGATCTTCACGGCTTTTGGAATATATAAGGATGTCATCAATAAAGACAACAACGAACTGATCCAAATATTCCTTGAATATCCGGTTCATCATATCCATGAAAGTCAGAGGAGCATTAGTCAATCTAAAAGATATGACTAAGAATTTATAATGCCCGCATCGGAGTTCAAGGCGGTCTTTGAATATCCTCGCCTAATCTTCAATTGATGATATCCGAATGAAGATCGATCTTTGAAAAGAATTGCGGCTCTCTTGCAATCGGTCAAACCGGTCATCAATACGAGGTACGGATACCTATTCTTGATGGTAACATGGTTCAATTCCCGATAGTCAATACAAAGTCGTGATACTCCCGCTTTCTTCTTTACTGAATAAAATAGGAGCACCCCAAGGAGGAGATGTACCAGATTTAATGAAACCGATGTCCAACAACTCCTCGAAGTTAGACCTTTAACTCCTCGAAGTTCAATAGAGCCATTCGATATAGGGTTTTAGAAATGGGCTCGTCAAAGTTCAAGATCAATAATGAATTCAACTTCACGCTCTAGGGGTAATCGAGAAGTTCTTCGTGAAATACGTCGTGAAATTTACTAACAATGTGAATATTATTCAAATTTGACGTGTCTTTATTCAAACCCATAACATGGGCTAAGAAAGCTTGACATACATTTTCAATAAACGAATAGCTTTATGACTAGATATGATGTTGATTGATTTTAATGGTTTAGTTGCTTGAATTGCATAATAGGTTGGTTAGAATATGAAAACTAACAACCATAATGGAAAATAATCAATTTTGGCATGATGAGTAGTTAACCAATCAATCCCTAAAATCACATCAAAAGTTAAAGTATCTTTAAAGAGATAAGGTCAATGTGTAATGTGATGGTGCCAACTTGGATCAAAACAAGATTTATAAAGCTGTGGATGTGATGAAAGTTTCTCCTAATCGAAGTCTCCACAGATAAATCAACGCCTAATTTCTCTCGAGTCAAGTTTAAACGTTGAGCACAAGTAGGAGAGATAAATGAATGGGCAAAGACCCCAGATCAAGTAAGGTATATACTTCGCAAGAATTTATGATTAAGCTTACCCGTGATCACCTCATTTGGGTTTCTCGATTTTGACCGACCACAACAAACGCTTCTTCCAGAACAATTGACTTTGACTTTTTTCCGACCTTTTGAGTCATCATTCCTCATTGGACTTGGTTTCGCTACCGCATAATCTCGAAAGCGATATGTTCTTCCTTTCCACAATTATAATATACCTTGAACTGTCGGGACGGTTTGGACCGATATATACCTCTTTTTCCAAGATTTATAAGATATGTAATGGTCGTTCTCCTCCTTAGAACCGATTCTTCTTTGGTGCCGACGTCTTCACGTGGTCGTTGTTGAATCTCTCTTTTAAAACCTCCCCCGACTCGCTTCTTCTATTTTCATGGCCATGATTACCACCAGAGTCAGTAAGACCTAATTTTATGAAATAAAAGTATTCAATTTTTTTATAATTACAATTCAAAGAAATGGTTAAATTGATAAAAGTTAAAGTTTATGGTGATATATGAAATTTTTTTCAAAAATACGTGAAATGGTTATAAAATATTCATTATTATTTTGAGAGTATTCGTTTGGTCGTGGAATATTCGCATTGCTTGGGAATATTCATCTGACGATTTGCCCAAATTTTGTGGGCCCCATAACGGAAAGCGATTGGAGGAAGAAAACGACAAAAATAAGTTGTTTAAAAATAACGACGTAGTTATTACTGAATTTTAATTGTTGGAATACCCGTGGTTAAAAACAAGAATGTCTGCTGCTATTACAAGAAGACACTTTGCAGATTGCACCAATTATTGATTCTTACGTAAGAAGGCACTACTCAATAATGGTTCTGATAATTATTATTCAAAGATTTTATTTTATTGATTCAATAATTGTCTGCGTTGATATTTTATATCGCTTCTTGTTTCAATAATTGTCATTACACAAGATTTTTTCATTATCGAACCAATAATTCATATTATCCTGAATAATATTATTAGATAACATTATTGGCAATGTCTAGAAAGTTCTGTCTAAGGAGAGGTTTGGTCACCCTAATCAAGGCGCCAAGTAAGGAGAAATTCTTCGAAAGCCCTCTTTTTCTGAACCGCTGGTCACAATATTGTGATTCTCGTAATATTATTTGTGAATAATTAATTATTGATTCATATGATGAGGAAAATATTGATTTTATGTGGATATAGATGGAGAAAATTTTTAATGTGACAATTGTTGAAAATTGAAATTTTAACTTTTTCTCGATAAAATAATTCATTTAAATATATATATTATTATATTTTAATAATATAATAATGGTGATATTTTTACAACGAATGTGGGATATATGAGTATACGAGGAGGAAGAGTATTTTTTGTTGCAATAAATGTTTAAAACATGTTAAACATGCTCATTGGACCCTATTTATCGAATGAAATTTGATTATATTTCTAAAATCACCCGAGTTTATGGATTTTTTATCAATTTCTATTTGGAATTTGGAAAAACTTTCTTCCGCAAAGTTGTAGAGAATTGAATTTCCTATAACAAATGGCTAGATTCGAATTTTCCGATAAAAGGGCTATTTATTATGAATTATTGAAGTTCAAGCTCAAATAATTGATTTTGGAAGTTTAAAATATTTTTATTTACAAAAACGCTTTTTTCATTTGGTTCCCTCATTTAGCATGTGCAAGATGGCTGAGTTCAGATTTTAGAATGTGTGCGTGAGAAATTTATATAATATATTAATATTATATTAAATTTTTCGCTTTTGTGTTCTAAGCATTTTCCTATAAATAGAAGTCTTTAGGTTATAATTGAAATTCACACTTAAACTCAAGTTTTCTCTCTATATTATCGAGCGTATTCTTGTGAGTATTTTGAGTATACTTTGAGTATTGCTATACTCTGCAAGTTCGTTTAGCGTTATTCCAATGTAAGATCGCTTTTTGAGGTAAGGGATAATAAGGATTTTAAGGGTTATTATTTCGAAATTCTTTTGAACCTTTAAAAATTTTGGAAAAATTTGAAATGATATTTTGATGAGTTTTGTAGATTATGTCCAAAAATGGCGATTTTTGGATGTATAGATTAAGAGTTATGAATTTTATGAGGAAAGACTATTTTAAAAGTAACTGCTTATAACTCCTTGTGATTAACTCCAAAATTGATGAAATTTTTATTGTGAGTACATCTATATAATATCAGTATATCGTGTAAATTTCAGAATTTTTGGATAAAAGTAAAATGTATGATAAATGTTTAAATATTCGGTGGTTTTGGCCATGTGAAAAATAGTAAATGACTTTTAAAAATTTTGAGAAAAATATATATTCAATATGGGACTATATTCTGCTAAATTCCAGAAAAAAAATATTTTTAGAGCTGATTTGATATTTTTCATGAAAATGTTCTAGTTATGAGTAAATGAATTAAATATGTTATGTGAATTAAGAAAATTGGAAAATATGATTTTATGGCTTGAGAATTATATATGAGATATATGCAGATTTTTGATGAGGGTTTTGGCTATTGGTGATGAGATCTTATGAGGTTGGCATTTTAAGATGATTAAATGCATTTATTAGTAAAGTGTAAACAATTAAAATAAATTGTTTATAAGTTTAAGAAATGATTAAAATATTGTGGTAGTATTAATAATATTAGATTATGAGATTATTAAGTGATTTATAATATTTTGATTAAGGTGTTATGAGATCATTGATTTATAAATCTTACTCTTAAGATTAAATCTATATATTGATTATATTATTTTTATTATCATATTTAATATTCTTATAACCCTAATGATGATATTTCTCTTTGACTTGAGTGTAAAGATGGATAGATTATTGGTATGATCGTGACTATAGGTTCTCTTTGGCCAAGAAGGTGCAAAGTTGAATTGTTGACCTGCGACGATCGATGACCATCAATTTATAATTGAATATCTTTTAGCTTAAGTGCAAAGGTGAATTGATCAACATATATGGTTATAATTATGGTTTATATAAATTCAAATAATTATGTATTTATTTGAGATATTAATATATTTGGCCAGTAGTGCAAATATGAAGCTGTTGATGAATATATTCTAACAGAAGGCAAATATGAATTGAGGAATATCTTTGGCTGTGAGTCAAAAGATGAATCTGTTGAGGAATATCTTTGGCCCGTAGTGCAAAGATGAATTTATTAATATGATTATGAAACAGAACTGTGATTTGGTATAACCATGATCTTTGATATTTCGTAAAGACAAGTGATGAAAATTATCTTCATTCCGAATGAGAAAAGGAATTTAGAACTACAATTACGATTACGGAAGTTATACATGTGATTGTGGACATGAATTGTTGATTGATGTCACAGGATAAAACATTGTTGGTGGATTTTTAACATGGAGAAGATAATAGACTTTATAGTCTATCTGACTCTCTTCTAATGGATCGCTTCTTTCACGTGAACTATGGTTGAAAAGTTTTATCATCTACTATATGTTATAAATCTCGATTTATTATCGTTGAAGGCTATTGATAATTTATTTATCTTTAGTCATGATATTCTTTATCGAAAGCTAGTTGTGTTTCACCCTTTGCTTCACAATTCCTTTCGTGTAATAAAAGTGTAAATTGGGTCGAACCGGGGAATAACAGGGAATAGAATCGGTGGTCTCATGATGTTGAGGGTGAGGTGAATTCAACTTTGAAGGGTGTTTTGTCAATATTATACAAGATGTTTAATGACACACAACCTCGTGTCATCATAAGACGAGGTCAGGTTTCATCCACTCTTTGAGTATATCTACCAAAGACTACCTATATAATCTTGGTGTTTGTTTGGAGTATAATACCCAATTAGAGACAAGAGAGATAATGATATGTCAAGAGAAAACTCACCATCGGGAAGAATATGTAGTAATCTTCTCTTTTTCTTTTGGGGTCTATGGGTCAACCAAGGATAATTCGTGGCCATATGATATCTATCATAACCTGTAAGCATGGCCTCCCATGTACGAAGGTTTCTTGAGCACTTCCCAAAGATTCTAATTTCTAAAACAGGTTTTCGACTATACCTTTATGTAAGGTGTCATTATGAGGTGTTGTCCACGGTTGGGACATGAGTCACAGATTGATATATATTTGTATCCAAATTCACAAAGATATGTGTTGTTGTATTTTGCACTAAAATTGTTGTAATAAAGTTGTAGTTGTTTTTCTCGTACCATGTATTTGGCGACTCGTAATGGGTCGGATGGAATGGACCTATTTTGGGAATTAGATTAAGAGTGGTTACCATTTTTGTCCATCTTTTTCTTTCTCTCTTTGGTTATCGTTGTTCTGATGACTGCTATCTTCGGTATGATCCTGGTTGTGGTCCCTCGGTTGAACGTACTAGTTATCTTATTCTAATAATTGAGCCCTGTTGACAACATCTGAGTAGAGAGAAAATTTATGAGAAATGAGATATCGACGTACGGGTTTCAAACCTCTCGTAAACATCTGCGTCATAACGCTCCTCATTCTCCACCAAATGAGATGTAAACTCGACAACTTCGCAAACTTTGCCTCGTCTTTGGTACATCGTTATGTTATTTTGTTCCGCCTAATAAACTCCACTTCCTTCATATGATTTAATACTTTCGTGGAAATACTTGTCATTGAAACAGATTTCTGAAACGTCTCCCATGACATGCTGAGTGCGGCTGGATGGGTACGCTTCACAGATTCCCACTAGTAATCTGCCTCGTTACGGAACATAAAGTTAGCGAATGGAACCTTCTATTCTTCCGTGCATCCCAAGACATTGAATATCTTGGTAATTTGTTTGACTCACGTCTCCGCCTTAATCGGATCTGGCTTTCACCAGAATTCTGGTGGTCCTAACTCTTTGAACTGTTTGGCTGTGACAAACCGTGCGTTGTTATCATTTCTACCTGTATTTTGTGCACGTGTCTCCCTCGTCTGATTTTGCATAAACTGCAAAAATCTTCTAAACATCCCGTCGTTCATCATCTGCTCAGTGGTGTTGTTTAGAGGAAGAACATTGTCGGCCTGCTGCACGTTCTCTTCGTTGGTGGGTAAAGGTGTCTCCACGGTCTTGATTGCTCCACTGTTAACATTCTCAGTCGACATTCTCAAATACTGCCATAAAACAATGGTTAATTAAAGAAATTAACATATCACATAATATCCCTATATACTGACCAACTAACAAATAAGCTTAGGTAGGACACACTAGCGAAGGATTTACTCGTCTCTCCCTCCTAGTTCTATTCCCGATCTCCGCCAGAGATCATATCTTAAGCTCGATACTAATCGTGACTCCCCCAAAATAGGTATACAACACCCATTCCGAGTCGCCAAAATACATGGTATGTAAACAACTACAATCTTATTAATACAACATATAAATCATGTGAGTTTAAATACAAATATTGTCATCTAGACAATATTCATACCCAACTAAGTCCTCATTATAATTATTGGTACATTATTTTATAAAAATGGTGAGGACTACTAAAACAATTTCTAGAATCATCATTCCATACCTCGACTAAGATTTCGCTACATTCTCGCCTCTCGAGAAGAAAAATGGAATAAAAATGAAAAGTGGTGAGCTCAACTAGTCCTCAGAAGAATATTATGACTAAGATAATATAGAACAAATTATCGTTAGTCTACAACAGGAAAAAATCGATAAAATACAATGTATAAACAAGTTTCGGATCAATATTCGCAGTTAGTAAATAATAATTCATGTAAGAGTTACGTAGAGAATGAAATCTACTATAATCTATGAATTTAATACCATCATCAATATTTTATCCCCGTAACATCAATCAATATTCATCTTGAATCAAACATTCATCTTTGCACCATGTGCCAAATGATATTCATCACTGGCCATGTTCATCTCAACACTGTACATCTTTGCATTACACGCCAAAAATATTCATAATAAAATCAACCATCTTTGCACTACAAAGCCAAAGATATTCAATAACATCATCATTTAGGATCGAGGATGATGAAAATAATTTTAAAAAAAACGAATCCAATGAAACAAAAGAATAAGTATTATGGATTCGTACTTTTAAACAATCTGAGTTCAAAATACTTCATAAATAATCATAGTGATGTAAAATTCAAGAATGATCAAAACATGGATACAATCAAAGTTTAGTATCCATAATAGATATTTTGGACAAAACAAAAATTTAATTTTTCTCGTGAATAAGGTCGTATTCGTGAATAAGGTCGATACGTGAATAATCTTCAGATACGTGAATAAGAAACCCTACACTAAAAGACAAAAATTTCACAAGAAAAATCTTACCAATAATCCCAAGATAATGATATTGAAAGAATTAATATCATTTTAAAAAAATAATATCCCTTACTCCGGAAAAAGACAATACTTGATTCGAATACCGGATATAGTCTTTCAAGGAAACTTCAGACCAGATAAAGAACACTCAAAGTATCAAAATACTCACAAGAATACGCCGATAATATATAGAGAGAAATAGAGAAAACTTGGGTTCACGGTGTGATTTTCAATTCTAACCCAAGACCCTATTTATAGAAATCGCTAGAACACCAAAAGTAAGAAAATTTAATAAAATAATAATATATTTACAAAATTTTCCTTAGCCCACCTCTAGACATATGAATTCAACACATTGATAACACATGTGAGCTCACTCAATTGAACAAAAATGTTTTTCTTAAAAAAATAACTAAAACTTCCAAAAACCAATTATTTCGGAACTTCAATAATTCATAATAAATAGCTCTTTTATCAGAAAAATTTGAACCATATGTCTTTTCCATAGGAAATTTCATTCTCTACAACTTTCTAGAAGAAAGTTTTTCCAAATTCCAAACAAAAATTGACCGAAATCCACAAACGGACGATTTTACAGGCTATAATCAAATTTCAGTCAAAAAATGGGGTCCGCCGACACACAAAACATATGTTAATCATTTAATGTAACAAAAATACTCTTCCTCCTCATATACTCATATATCCCACATTCATTATAAAAATATCACCATATTTATATTATTAAAATAATATATTTTAAAAGAATTGTTTTATCAAAAAAGATAAAATATCAACTTTTTTTCAACAATTGTTATTTAAAAATTTTCTCCATCTATATCCACATAAAATGAATATTTTCTTTATCATAATAATCAATAATTAATTATTCATAAATAATATTATGTAATCACAAGATCGACAACCGTGCCGCTCCTGTGAAAGAGGAGCTTTCCAATAAGGATTTCTCCTCATCGACGCACAAGCAATTAGATGACTCAAATCTCTCCTCAGATGTAACTTTCTAGACATTGCCAATAATGTTATCTAATAATATTATTCAAATAATATGAATTATTGATCCGATAATGAAAATAACGTGCAAATGACAATTATTAAAACAACAATAATATAAAATATCAACGTAGCAATTATGAATCAATAAAATATAATATCGAATAAAGAATTATCGTAATAATTATCGAAAAGGCCTTCTTCACGTAAGAATTAATAATTGGTGCAATACCGTGCTACATCGTGTTTTAACCACCGGGTATTCTAACAAAGATTAATTCAGAATAACTACGCCGTTATTTATAAATAACTTATTCGCTCATTTTCTTCATCCAATCGCTTTTTGTTATGGGGGCCCACACAAGGTCAGCGGCATTGCATTTAATATTCCACGACCAAACGAATATTCCCTGACAACAATAAATATTTTATAACCACTTACTTATTTGAAATATTTGCGCATTTTACCCATAACTAACCACATTAATCAAATCAACCCTTACTATTTCAAAATAATAAATAGAGGAAATTTAATTTCATTTAATAATAAAGTTGGGGTCTTACAAAACTTCTCCTTGGCAGAACTTCTAGACATCGTTAATAATGCAAATAATAATATTAACAACTTCGTCATCTCAATTATTGATTTAATAACATATAAAATATCGACAATAATTGAATCAAACCGAGTGACTTCTCACATAAGCATTAATAATCAATCTTGGTAGGTGCTACTATGCAACTACGCGATATTATTGTACTTTACTACCCAAGAGTTCAACAAGATTCAACGGTAAAACTTCCGCCGTTATTTTCATAAAAATATTTTTGGATTTTTCTCAATCCGACAATAATTTCGCTGCTAAGGGTCCACCAATGATCGTGTCGCCGCATTAATATTCCCCGACCAATCGAATATTATATAACAACTCACAGACTTTGCAAAATTTATAAATATTACCCACAACTATAACATTATATCAAATTTATTCCATAATATTCAAAAATGATATTTATAGAAAATTCATTTTTATTCATAAAAGTCGGGGTCTTACATCAAGGTTTTCAATTTCAGATCGTTTATCGAATTGAAAAAAGTACAAAGTGGATATATTACTGATTCAATCAGTGATCGAATTGTTATTAAGCTTATAACGTCATTAACATATAAAAATATATATTATTAGAAATTAATACAATTTTTAAAAAAATTATTTTTATGAACTAAAACATAATAAAGTTTAATTAAAATATTAATAAAAGTAGTTAATTTTAATATTAAAAAAATTGATATAAAAAATAATTAAAACCAGTTCACTAAGTCAACTTGAGTGGCTTTCCCAGTTGAACCACCGGTTCGTCATCGAATTTTGACCAAAAATAAGTTAATAGTCCAAATTAAATAGGAGTGTCGATTAATTTTGATTTCTATCGATTGAACTGACTTACATGTTTAACTAGAGTGTTGTGGACTGCTAGAGTTAGCAGTTAGCTGCTCCTTCACAATCTTAAAAACTTAATTACTCAATTATATACATATGTTTTTTTTAATTTATAACATTAGAAAAACGTATAAAGGGATTAGTTCAGAGGGCTTATAGATAATTTATTAATATAATATTATAAATAATTTTTTTTAACGCAACAATAGCTAAATATGTTTAATCCAACATGAGTTAACGTAAACTCGTCTTGTTAAGTTTATAATAATATAAGCATGAGGATGATGACAATGATATAAGAATTCAATAAAACAAGTTCAAGAATTAATTTATCCAGAATTCAATAACGTCCAAATTGTCAACCTGATACTGCTTTGTAGAGTAAAATTTAAGAATACTCAGAAGAATATTTTTATGAAGAGATACTGGATGAAGCGCAAATATCAAGGATATTCCATTAATTTCATGAAATATAGAAGTCAAAACTTTAACCAATTGAATATAATAAAGAATAGAATAACAAAAGAAATCACCGTGCACGCGATAGATCGCATGCATAAAAGTTATTCCAATGTAATAATAAATAACGGAACCAGTCACGCAGTAAATGCACGTGCATGTGATATTCCAATGTAATAATAAATAACTAATCAAAGTCGTGAAAAAATTGCACCGGATGTGATATTCCAATGTAATAATAAATAACGGAGCGAGGTCATGCAGAAACGCACGCATGTGATGTTCCAAATGTAATAATAAAGAAAGGAATAACAGAAGAATTTTACCATATATGCGGTACTTCGCATAGACAAGTTATTCAAATAGAATGATAAGAAATGAAATAATAGAAGAATTTCACCAAGTATAGGGTAGACCGCGTATACAGGTTATTCCAACAGAATAATAAAGAATGGAATAACAGAAGTTCTCTTCGTGAATACGAAAGAAATAATACCCTTACCTTAGAACAAACTGGATATAGGAGTAGTGATGTAACAGAATACTTTTCTTCTTTCTCTTTATAGTTTTTCTCTCTAGAGTTTCTGTGACGGCCCCAAAATAGGTATACATCACCCATTCTGAGTTGTCAATACATGGTACAGAAACAACTACAACTTTATTATTACAACAGTAAAACTGTTAGTTTGAATACAAATATTATCTTCTAGACAATATCTATACTCAAATAAATCCTCATCACATTTATTAATACATTATTTTATAAAATGGTGAGGATTACTAAACAACTCTCTCTAGAACCTTCATTCCATACCCGACTCAGATTGCTTATATTCTCGCTCTCGAGAAGAAAAATGGAACAAAAAGAAAAGGGTGAGCTCAACTAGCCCAAAGAAAGAATATTATGACTAAGATAATATACAACAAATTATCATTAGTCTTCAACAGGGGAAAAAATCTAATGTAATACAATAGACAACAAGTTTTAAATCAATATTCGCAATGGAAATAATAATTCATTAGAAGAGTTAAGTAGAGAATGCAAACTACTATCTTCTATGTATGAATTTAAAAGTTAAATCGCTCATCTTTTATCCCTCGTAACATCAATCAATATATATCCGAATCAAATATTCATCTTTGCACTACACAGCCAAAGATATTCATCGAAATCATTCATCTTGCACTACAAGTGCCAAAGATATTCAATAATATCATCATTTAAGACCGAGGATGATGAAAAATTTTTTAAAAAAACGAATCCAAATTGAAACAAAATGACAAGGATTAAGGATTAATGATTCAGATTTTGTTTTATCCATGTCCAAAAATACCTCAAAAAATAATTATAGTGGTGTAAAATTCAAGAATGATCAAAACATGGATACAATCAAAGCTAGTATCCACAATAGATATTTTAGACTTAAAAGGAAAATTTTTATTTTTTGATGAATAAGGGTCAAGATTCGTGAATAAAGGTAAGTATACGTGAATAAGGCCAGATACGTGAATAATAACTCCAGACACCAAAAGTTCCAAATTTGATAAAACTTCAGATCAATATTTCAAAGATAATGATATTGAAGAAATAATATTATTACTGAAAAAAAAATAATATCCCTTACCTCGAAAGATCAAGACTTCTAATTGAAACCCTGATATAAAGCATGACTTGAACTTGCAATCAGTAAAGCAATACTCAAAATATACTCAAAATACTCACAAGAATACGCCGATAATATAGAGAGAAAAAACTTCAGCTTCGGTGTGATTTTCAATTCTAACCCAAGCACTATTTATAGGAAAATGCTTAGAACACCAAAGTAGAAAATTTAATAAATTAATATTATTTATTTTTCCACATCTTCCTACGCATCCAAGCATCTGAATTCAATCTCTAGCACATGTTAAAGATTCATACCAAACACAAAAAACGTTTTACTTATTTAAATTATTTTAAACTTCTAAAAATCAATTATTTCGGAGCTTCGGAACTTCAATAATTCATAATAAATAGCCATTTTATCAGAAAATTCAAATCGCGCGTATTTTTATAGGAAATTCAATTCTCTACAACTTTACATAAGAAAGTTTTTCCAAATTCAAAACAAAAATTGACCGAAATCCACAAACGGGCGATTTTACAGGCTATAATCAAATTTCAGTCAAGAAATGGGGTCCACCGACACATAAAACATGCTTTAAATATTTTTGGTAATAAAAATACTCCTCCTTCACATATACTCATATATCCCACATTCATCGTAAAAATATCATCATTATTATATTATTAAAATATAATAATATATTTAAATGAATTATTTTATCGTAAAAGATAAAATTTTAATTTTCAACAATTGTCACATTAAAAATTTTCTCCATCTATATCCACATAAAATCAATATTTTTCTCATCATATGAATCAATAATTAATTATTCACAAATAATATTACGTAATCACAATATTGACAACCAGCGCCCTGAAAGAAGAGGGGCTTTCCAATAAGAATTTCTCCTTCTTACAAGGCAGCAATTAGGTGACCAAACCTCTCCTTAGATGTAACTTTCTAGACATCGCCAATAATGTTATCTAATAATATTATTCGGATAATATGAATTATTGCTTCGATAATGAAAAAATACTCGTAATGACAATTATTCAAACAACAAAGAATATAAAATATCAACGCAAAGAATTATTAAATCAATAAAATAAAATATTTTAACAAGAATTATCGTAACCATTATTGAAGAAGGCCTTTCACGTAAGAATCAATAATTGGTGCAATACTGGTAATCTTCCGTGTTTTAACCACCGAGTATTTTAACAAGATTAATCTGAAGAATAACTACGCCAAGTTATTTTTAAACAACTTATATTTGTCGCTTTTTTCATCCAATCGTTTTTTTCGTTATGGGGCCACATGCATTCAGCCACACAAATACGAATATTCCCGATAATTTAATATTCCACGACCAAACGAATATTCCCCCCACAACAATTAATATTTTCTAACCACTTTGCTTATTTTGAAATATTTTATGATTTTACCCATAACTATCCACATTAATCAAATCAACCCTTACTATTTCAAAATAATAAATAGAGAAAATTAAATTTCATTAATAATAAGTTGGGGTCTTACAGTTTTAGTGAATTCGTAAGAAATAATGAAAGAATGAACTTCGATTTATAGGAGAATGAACTGAATAGTAACTAATTCTTGAACTGTCCATATTGATTTACTTTTAAACGGACGGTCCAAATTGGTTTACTATAAAATATTTTAATAAAATAAAATCTTTTAAATAAAATATAATATATTCTATTTATAATCTAATAAAACGAATAACTTTATAAAAGTATTCTGTTTTATATAAAAAGATTTTACTATGCAGGCACTATTCTGTTTTAAATAAAAAACTTTTTTGTTTTATTACATTAATAACACTAATAAAACAAAACTTCATCATTATTATTATAATTTACACTATTAATCGACCAGGTTGTTCTCAGAAAAGAGGGGGCTTTCCAATAAGGATTTTTCCCTATTGACGCGCAATTAGGTGACCAAACTTATCCTTGACAAAATTTCTAGATATCGTTAATATTGCAAATAATAATATTAATAACTTCGTCGTCTCAATTATTGATTTAATAATATATAAAATATCGACAATAATTGAATCAATTAACGTGAGATACTATGCAACAATTCATCAAGCAATAATTGAACAAAACCGAGTGACTTCTCACGTAAGCATCAATAATCAATACCTGGTGTGCTCTTCTACTATGCAACCACGCCAGATTCTCGCATTTCTTTAACACCTAGGGTGTTTCAACAAAGATTAACGATAAAACTTAGTCGTTATTTTCATAAAATATTTTTGTTGTTTACTCAATCCGGATAATAATTACATTGTGGGGTCCACTAATGATTGTCTTGGTCGCATTTAATATTCCCTGTTAAAACGAATATTCCCCACCAATCGAATATTATATAACAACTTGCGTACTTTGCAAAATTTATAATTATTACCCACAACTATAATATTATATCAAATTCATTCTATAATATTCAAAAAAATGATAATTATAGAAAATTCATCTTTATTCATAAAAGTTGGGGTCTTGCATAAAATGATATTTTTTTTGTCGTTTTTGTTTATTTTTACACGATTTGACTTTAACCCAGCTCATTTTAACCAAATTTTAACCCAACATGATAAAGTTAGATACATCCGAAATTTCACTAAGTAAATATGTAAAAAAAACTAGAAAGATTTATATTTTAAAAATAATAAAAATAATTATTTAAAAAAAATATATTTTATTTTAAAATATTAAAAATAGTTATTATTTTAAATATTTTTAAAAATAAATATGATTTTCATAAAAATAATATTAGAAACTTTTATTTTTTCATAAAATGAGTAAAGTTTCATAAAATATAGATTAAAAAATTAAAAAACAAAATAAACTTTATTTAAAAAAAGAAAGTAGATTTTTTTTCATTTGTTATGTAAAAATTTATTTTTAGAAGAATTTTTTATGTTTTTACCTATATAATAATATGTATTCTTAATATTAGATTTTTAAAAAATAGAAATTAAAATACAAAAAAAGAGTAAAAGATAAAAAAATGATTCAGAAAAAATTTTTTTTTTTAAAAAATAAATTAAAAAGTTTTAAAAAGAGTTATTATTTAAGGAAAAAATTAGATTTTTTTATTTTTAAAAAAAAATGAGTAAAGTTTTATAAAATATAGATTCAAAAATAAAACTTTATTTTCTAAAAAATATAAAACTTACTTTTTTTTTAAAAAATAAGTAACATTTCATAAAATATAGGTTCAAAAAAGTAAATAAAGACTTTATAAATAATACAAAAATATAAAAAAACTTTTTAGTCTTTTTAAAAGAATTTAATCGGTGAAATTGAGATTGGTTTGGGTCAAGTTAAAATGGAACGAATTGGGATCAAATTTGAAAAAAAGAACGGACGCTGAAAAATATCATTTGAAGAATTTGATTGACGAAAAATAAATTTTATGAATAACTTTTAAAATGAGTACCAACTTAGAATGACATAATTGTTCAGCCTTAATAAAATAATATTAGATGCATTGTATCGTACATGTGCTTAGCGAGAAAGTGAGGAGAGAGAAAGAGAGATTACGATTTTAGACGTATCACTTTCTGGATCTAGGGTTCTCTTCGTTTCGTGACAACTTGTTCATCAGCATTATCAAAATCAACAAAAACCTAGAAAAACCCTAGCTAGGTACTTATATAACTGATTCGAAGATCAATCGATTATCAAAATTCCAAATTGAATCTCAACTGCAATCGATCATCTCTTTTTGTCACAGATCTAATTTTTGTTCCCAAAGAACCCTAATTTTTTTTTCAGTTTATAAATTTGGAAAAAACTGGATTATGAATTCAATCTCGTGAAAGAAAATCACAGATCTGTACGTATATAAATTTACTGTATACTGAACTCGAATGCGTGATTGATTGATTGAAGAACTGTGAAAATGTATAAATCAGTTGTGTATGAAGGGGATAAACTACTGGGAGAAGTAGAGGTTTATCCTCAGAACGGTGTCGTGTTGGAGGAAATACGAATTTCTCACTTATCGCCACCGAGTGAGAGGTGCCCGCCACTTGCAGTTCTTCATACCATTACCTCAACGGGTGTTTGCTTCAAAGTGGAGTCCAACACACAGTTTCTTAACTCGCCGCTCAATCTTTTGCACTCATCATGTCTCACGGAGAACAAGGTATTATTGCAGCCCTAATTTGAAAGATAAAAACCCTAAATTAAACTTAAAAATTCTAACTTCATCCTTCAAGCTCAAACTCACTCTCTGACCCACAAAAATAAAAATAAAAATCAAAGTTAAACATTTTTTGGACAAAAACAAGAGGACCCAAGAGGAACTTTAACATTAGCAAATAATAATTTGGCTTATAATTTATACTGAATTGATGGTACCCAGTAACTTATAGAGAACCCACCTTATGAATCTTTAATAAGCTGGCTGAATTTTGTTCTCACTGAGTTTTGTTCTCATTTCTGGACCAATAAACAGGGTTTTATTTTGCTGGAACTTTCTTATGCCTAGAATATGCAGTTTGATGTTCATGACAGCTACAGCCTATGTTATTATTGTTATTGGTGCTGTTAATTGGAAATAATTGTGCAAATACTGTTTATATGGATTTTCTGGTGTGATAATCTGCATTAAGATCATTGGAAACAAATTGAACTCCCGTTTCCTTAATTTGACTGTGGGGTTTCAAATTTCATTATCTGGTGAAGCACACTCAAAATAC
Source organism: Panax ginseng (assembly GCA_020205605.1). Lineage (NCBI taxonomy): Eukaryota > Viridiplantae > Streptophyta > Magnoliopsida > Apiales > Araliaceae > Panax > Panax ginseng. Next base: position 9,464,716 of record CM035139.1, read on the forward strand.
ATCATGGAAACTTTGCCCATGAGGTTTTTATAATTGCCATTGGGTTGAATTGAGAAGGACATTTGTCTTTAATTTGGTTTGGTACTGCAACTCTTATCTTCCCCTCCATTGCATATATCCAAAGTTAGTTATTTGAACATAACAATGTCTTGTATATTATATATGGGAAATGATTCATAGCTAATACTTGCTATGAATAAAAAGTGAGCGAGCACTATCATTAACGTCCAATACAAAAATTAACGGCCGATATTAGAAGTGAAAATTTCATGTCTGAAATTACAACAAATAAAATTATTAGGATACAATACTATAACTTAGTCATACTCTTAGCTCAAATCTTATGCACATAAATCTTAATTTTAGGTAAATTTTGCGATTACATATTATTCTTAAAAATATAGTAATTTATATGTAATTTATAAATATGGGTGTTGAAATCTAATCTATATATATAATTTATTTTTATTTTTGTTATTGATCCAAAACATCAATATGACTAATTATTTAAATATGCAGTATAAAAGAATACTGACTAGACAAATGGCTCAGCCATGATTCCAACATTGATAACGTAAACAAAAGAAACATATATGTATGTATATTATTTGTACTCTGGACTCATGCATACGAAGGAGACATGTATTAATAAAAGATAGTTATCTATGTACCATCATAGCCGCAAATTGGAATTTAATAAGAACATCACACGAGCACCCACACGTAATATTTATACATACATGGGAACCAACACAATTATATATATATATATATATATATATATATATATATATATGGATTGAAATCCCTTTTTTTATTTTAATTTGCACATAATATACATACGTATCACTATTTTCAGCACTCTGAGAATCAAAAGATTATAATTTTAAATCTAATTATACATGTATAATACATGATCATCTCATAATTGGAAAAGAAGGGTTTAGTTTACCCTTGAGTTTTCTTCTTTTCTTCTTCTCTGTTCTGCATTACTCCAAAGCCGAATAGTTTTTATGTTTTTTTCTCTCTCTAGTTATTTAAATATCTTTAATTCTTTTATAAAATATGTTATCAAGTAAAGTAGTCCTTTTTGAAATTAAAAGATTATTACAAGTTAACTGACTTTTCCTTTTAGATATGTATAAATAATTATTAGTTACTATTCCATTATCTATCTCTAGTTATTTAAATATCTTTAATTCTTTTGTAAAATATGTTATCAAGTAAAGTAGTCCTTTTGAAATTAAAAGATTGTTACAAGTTAACTGACTTTTCCTTTTAGATATGTATAAATAATTATTAGTTACTATTCCATTATCTAATTATAAACATGTTATTATTTTATTATTATTTTTATTTATTTCAAGTCCGGGTATTACAATCAGTATTTGTATTTTATCTTTTATTGGTTGTTATTTCTTACTTCTTAAAAGTTATCAATGGACAATGATACTATTTCATATGGAATGAGGAAATTGTGCTATGTTTGCACATATTTAAATTTGTAACTGACTAATTAATTTATCTCATTTTTTAATTTGTGTATATAAATTGACAAATCCCTTGGCCCAGGTAAAATAATCTAAATTAGAGGTTAATTAATGATCAATATTGTTTAAGTAATGTTTATAAAGGAACAAGATAAATAACTAACTGACCTTTAGTTATGCAAGTATAAAATTCAAAATGAAATTAAGCCCCAAATTTCTAAGTGTAGAGCGAAAGTCAACTCTCAAGATATATATATTTTATATCTTCATGTGAGAGAATGACATGGAAAAAAAGATGAAGATAAAGACTTTAGAAGAAGAAATATAAGAAATCCTAGAAACCTACTTTATGGGTTATCTCAAGGAACAAGACATCTTCTGCTTGAAAAGAAAGACTTTAATGTGTTGTTTTAACTCTTATCATATCCGTGTCTAACTTAAAAATATATCATAAATCGTGTCATATCGTACGCCTGATTTAAGATACGCTAGTATATCGGAATGACCATGTATTGTCTCATAGGATAAATTACGATAGTTACAATACCTATCGTGTATAGTAGGATATTAAAAATATATAATGTATCAATTTAATTCATAATTTTAGTACTCCTTTCTAAAGAAAGAAAACTACTTTTTCTGTTACAATATTTCGCTATTATGGTTTGCCTAAGTTACACCATGGCATATATTTTTCAATCAGTTTGTTCTAATAATAAGTATGCAATATTATATTTTAAAGCATTTTTTGGCAATGAGTTCAGTTAGATATCTAGTTTAGACAAATATATAATTTTGTGATAATTAAATATATGCATTTGATAAACATATTATCCCGTGTAATGCACTGGTATGCAAGTAGTCTTAAGTATTGACATAGAAGTTATTGATGGTTGTTTCTATTTATTCAACTTCACATACATATAACACAGATATCAATGTACTTACAACATACTGTTTTTATTTATAATATACGTGTCACAGACTGCTGTGATGTCTCTTGGAGATGGGGAGCTCCATTTGGTTGCAATGCTTTCTAGGAAGATTGATGGACAGTCCCCCTGCTTCTGGGGATTCCATGTCGCCCCAGGACTATACAATTCTTGCCTTGTCATGTTAAACCTTAGATGTCTTGGCATTGTATTTGATCTTGATGAAACACTCATAGTTGCCAACACAATGCGTTCATTTGAGGATAGAATTGAAGCCCTCCAGCGAAAAATAAGCTCTGACTCAGATCCGCAACGTGTTTCTGGTATGCTGGCAGAAGTCAAGCGTTATCAGGATGACAAGATTATATTGAAGCAATATGCAGAAAATGATCAGATTGTTGAAAACGGGAAGGTGATCAAATCTCAGCCCGAGGTTGTTCTAGCATTGTCTGACAATCATCAAACTATCGTTCGCCCACTTATCCGTTTACAAGACAAAAACATTATACTGACTCGCATTAATCCATTGGTAGGTTTATATTGTATTAAACTGACCCAATATTTGATCCTATGTGTACTGGACTTGTTCTTTGTTACCTTTGTAGATGCCACCTCCAAATACCCTCTTAATTGCAATCTTATTATTTTCTTGATTGTATGAAAAACAAATAAACAGTAGCAATTTACTTGGTAGCCAATTATGGTAGGGTGTCCTGCAATAGTTATGGGAGTGATTTTTTTCTTGTCCTTTAATATATGCTTGTTTAAGTTTTATAATCACAATACTTTTGTATCTACATAGATTCGTGATACAAGTGTCCTTGTGAGACTGAGACCTGCATGGGAGGATCTGAGAAGCTACTTGATTGCAAGAGGTCGTAAGCGTTTTGAGGTTTATGTTTGCACAATGGCTGAAAGAGATTATGCTTTAGAAATGTGGAGGCTTCTTGATCCAGAGTCGAAGTTGATAAACATGAAGGAGTTGTTGGATCGTATTGTGTGTGTAAAGTCTGGTAAGTGGGGCTAGATATTTGACTATTTTACTTTTGTTATAATATTGGAATTATATATCCGTGATTTGATTTACCTATCAATATGTACTAGTCTACACGCACAATGCTTGTGATAAAAACAAAAAAACATGAATATGTTTGAAATTTGAATTTTAAAAACTAATACAAACACTTAGCAAAAAAAAACTAATACAAACAGGAGGTGAGAAAATAGGAATGAGGGAGAGTAATAGAGATAAAGTGACTGAATACATAAATGTCAATTTTTTAAACCATAAGCTATTACACAGCCAGCCCAATATGGTAACAACTCCCAACACTCTCCCTTTATATGGAATATACATGTGTGTGTATGTATTATTGATATGATTTTTCTCTTATTCTCATCCTTACATCAGTCTTCTATATTTCCACAATGTCTAATTGAATTGAATTTTCTTAAATTTTACAATTGAGATTGTCTTAATTATTGGTTGGTCTACTCTTATTTCCTTCAACTTCCAACAGGCTTAAAGAAATCACTGTTCAGTGTTTTTCAAGATGGAAACTGCCATCCAAAGATGGTGTTGGTGATTGATGATCGTCTAAAAGTGTGGGATGAGAAAGATCAATCTCGTGTCCATGTTGTTCCTGCATTCGCTCCATATTATGCTCCACAAGCTGAAGTATTAACTATACATGCATTTGGTCATGATTTTATACATTTATGCATTTGGTTGAGCATATCAATTTTGCCTTTAAATTGAGAACTATGTTCTTTCTTATATTTCAGATTACATACTTAGTTGTTTTCTGTGTCATGGTACTCATGAAACTAATCATTTTTATAGGCAAACAACGCTATTCCTGTCTTGTGTGTTGCAAGAAATGTTGCCTGCAACGTTAGAGGTGGTTTTTTCAAGTAAGGATATATAAAAGAATCAGGATTTTTTTAATCACATGCTTACACACCTTTAATTGACTATATTATAATATTGCTTGTATTTATGTATGCGGTGTATGTTTTTTTTTGGTGGTGGGTGGGCTTAAAGGGTTCTTTCGTTTTGATACGACATACTATGATTTGGTTTGCATTTGTGGTTGATCTGACCTGGCCTGATTTTTAACACAGAGAGTTTGATGAGGGTCTTTTACAACGGATACCAGAAGTCAAGTATGAAGATGATGTTAAAGATATTCCTTTCCCTCCTGATGTGAGCAACTATTTGATTTCAGAGGTCAGTGCGTACAAAATAGTTTACACACATAATGAACAAGAGAACACATTATTCATGTTCAAATCTAGCCAATCATGAATTTGCAGTGGGTTTTTCACGGTTATATATACCCAGTGGTAGTGTGGCCAGAGACCTTCATTATGTACTTCTATCTACTATAGTATTTTCCCAGACATGCATAGATTGTTTTGTAAGTGATATTTTCAGCTTGCTTGTCAGGATGATGCTTCAGCTTTGAATGGGAACAAAGATTCACTTTCCTTTGATGGCATGGCAGATGTTGAAGTGGAAAGGAGATTAAAGGTAATATGTCTTGCTATAATTTTGTCACTTGGTTGAAGTCTAACTTATAAGATACCTTTTTCTATCCAATAAATATGGGTAATAGACATTAGGTTCCATTTTTTGTTCTTTATCATTATTACTGCACTCATCCAAGTGAAAACTTCTGCAATGCTTTATGTAAATGAATATAAAATGACATCAGTTTGTCTTGTATCTACTTGGGATTCAGGATGCAACTTCAGCTTCCTCAACAGTCCCAGCGGTAGTCACTCATGTAGATCCAAGGCTTGTTTCTCCTTTGCAGTATATAGTCACACCTTCTATATCTATTCCTGTGCCAGCAATGCAAGGGCCAGTTACGCCTTTTCCTAGTAAAACATTACCACAAGTAACTTCAGTACTCAAACCTTTGAACCAAGTTGGCCTTCCAGAAGTAAGCTTGCAAAACTCTCCTGCTAGAGAAGAGGGTGAGGTACCAGAATCAGAACTGGATCCTGATACGAGGAGGAGACTTCTCATTTTGCAGCATGGTCAAGATGTAAGAGATCATTCTCTTAGTGAAACCTCAATTTCCAATAAGACCCCCATTGCAAGTTTCTGCTCCACAAGTTCAAGGACGTGGAAGTTGGTTTCCAGTTGAGGAAGAAATGAGCCCAAGACAATTGAATCGAGCGGTACCACCCAAGGAATTTCCTTTACAATCAGAATCGCTGCATATTGAGAAGCATCGTCCTCATCATCCACCCTTTCTCCATAAGTTGGAGAGTTCTATACCGTCCGATAGAGTTTTTCTTGAAAGACAGAAGATGCTCATGGAGGTAATTGGTATTTGTGTTAGTCTGTATTTATACCTTTGAGGAATTATGTTTAAGAATAAAAGAATATATGGCTAATGAATGTTTGATGGGTTTGCAGCCTCTTCAAAGAGAAGATCGGTTGAGATCAAATCTTACGTTGTCTAGTTATCCTACATTTTCAGGTAAATATATGGCCTCCGGTTATGTGCAAATTAAGTGCACACAAATATATGTTTATTTTATTGAAAGTATGTAAGTCGTCTTAGTAATTTTATTTACTAATGTCTTGAATTTCGGAAGCTTGTTAATTTTGTAAGGTTACATTTTGGAATTGATAACGTAATCTCCTAGGGACTTCATTAAGTGCTCTGTTAAAATGTCTGAAACAACTTTTGGGAGGCCTTTCTGCCTTTCTACACTTGGACTCTAGGTGTTGATTGTGGCTTTATCATCTATTTACACTGATGTAATTGGAACCTTCTAGCAGGTCACCAGCCACGATTGCTCTATGCAATAATCTCAGAATTCTGAACATGTTGGAAAAGATAATCCAGAGCCTGATACTGGGTTTCTCTTTGTATGATCCCATGTGTGTGTATATATATTATATTTCTGTGGAATGTGTGCATGGACCTGCATGTATTTGTGCACTCATACATTCTTTCAGTCTTTGAATCTCATTAGAAGATACATTTCTTTTCACGTTTATTGAAGATTTGTGAGTTAGGATTCTTGTATTGATTATTGAGTTCTACCAATACAGAGCTATCATACAACATTACCATGACTAGTTGGGATCAGCTAATCCGACTTATAAAAAACAGACGCGATTGACAATATAAAGCCACTGCAGATAATGATGTTTTACGATATGGAATTTACAATTTGTTAGAGTAGAACTTAGACAAACAGAAGAATGCATATAACAGTCACCTATACAATGTAGTATCATCCTGTTTGGCTTTCATTTACTTTAAGAAAGCATTTTAAAAGTTGTCAGGAGTTTGTAAACTAACACTATTATACCCCACAACTTTTTCAAAATAAGGGTATAATGATAAGTTGAATACCAAGGTTCTAATACATACAGAAATTAGAGGGATAAAACTGATTTGTGGTGAAGGGAGTATTGAATAAATTATTCTAAAAAGAATAGAACTATGAAAAGAAAAAGTTGACTTATAGAACAAAGGAAGAAAGAGTCGAATGTTAAAATTGCAATTATACAACATTTTGAAACTTTTGTCCAAAATCACTTATTTTTGTTCGGGTACCTATCAATCAGTTGTATTCTTAAATGCATGCTTCATGCTTTGACTTTTACTTTAATTTTTTGATTTTCTTAATCTAATACCATATTCTTGTAAAAGTTTTTGACCTTTTATTTGATCAATGTAATATAATAAGTGTAAGTTTAGGAAAAGTACCTTACTAGATTAGGATTTCGAATTGGTGAGGAGAAAATGAGTACGAGAAATAATCAAGGGTTTGTAGAGGAGAAGAACGGGTGAAAGCGATGACCAAGGCAATACATAATGAAATCCCCAGAGAGCCCTTGTGTGTCTTGAATGTCATGTAATCCAAAGTCCCTTCCTCTAAAAAAGAGGGGGCTATTTATAAAGGTGGCCTATCTGATAAGTAATCACGTGCCTGACACATGACTAGGTCACGTGCTTGGCATGTGACTTTAGGTCAAATACCATAAATACCTCTCGTTGCCAAAAGTAATGCCTAAATTGTCTCATTTTTCTAGCCGTCAATCTAAATCCCTCAACCATTTCCTAGTTGAAGTTGCCTATGTAAGTCTTCTGCCCAAGAACTTACAAAGACCCTTTGAATCTTCAAATTTCATCGTTCCATGAATCAAATCTGTTTTTCTTTTGTTCATCTTCATGTCTGGATCCAAAGATTTACTAGAGAAGATCCTCGAGAAAAGTTTTGACGAATCCTGGGTGGCCTAATCACGGCGAACCCTAGGGGCTAAACCCAAAGTTCACGCCTCCTTCAATTCTCCTTGTTCGTTCTTGCTTATTTTGATTATCTCTCATCCTTTTTCATGATTCTTGGCCCTTCGAGTAACTCTTCCATGTCAGCGAAAGATTTGAGGAAGATTATTCCTAAATTTCCATGTATTTATCGCCTTTCTTTTCTTTGGCTTCAATCATCTCGATTTGTCGTCATGCTACCTAAAGTTCGCTTGGTGATCATTTTGAAGCTCAGAATGGAGTGTGCCCCCTAAGGGGGTAAGAGGTGCATCCTCAAGCTTCTTCTTCTTTCGCTCAACTTTTTCTAGTCTTGTCCTCGTTTCGTTTGGTAACATAACTCAGATAAAGAAAAGATCATTCATCGAAGTCATTAGAGAGGGTGAACCCTAAGGGTGGTCGATCCCTAGAGGGTCTTCATTGATCTCGTCTTCATTTCACTTATTAACTCAAATTGATCATCAGTTGGACGAAAGGAAGAAGATGCACCCCTAAGGGACCGAACCCTAGGGGCACTCCCTAGTCGGACTATATTTTTTTTGCTTGATTTGTTTATTTTATCTTTGTTTCGCTTGGTAATTCAGATCAAGGCAAGAAAACATCTTCGTTCGGACCAAATTAGGAGATTGAACCTCTAGGGGGTGAACCTTGGGGGCTCTTTCAATACTTAGTCATCTTTTCATCGATCTTGTCCAAACTTTGCTCGGAAATCTTTTGATAATCCAATCAAGCTAAGAAAGCATCATTGGTTGGCCATATAGAAGGTTGAACCCCTAGGGGGCCAAACCCTGGGAGGCGAACCCTAGGGTGTCCTCCCACACTTGTCCGTTTTTTTAGCTTTTTTGTTCTGGATTGTCTTGTTCGGGCAATTTGATTTAATTTGGATCATTAGGGTCTGCTCATTGAACACATCCCCCTTTTTATTGTTGGACGCCCCCTCTTTCATATGTAAGGGCTCACAATAAGCAATTTTGATAATCTGGTTGCCAATGCTATGCTTTCCCCTTGGCCCTGATATTGAAGGCAATGTTCATAGGATCATAGCTATCAACTACTGCTTCAGGAAAACAACATCCTTACCGAGTATTTATACAGTTCCTTTCTAGGTGGTAATTGAGTTTGCGTGATCCCGTTAGAGGAAAAAGGCAATTGGAAAAGGGATCTGATTAGGAAGTAAAAATACCACTTGTGAAACTACCTATACTAGTGGTAGGAATTTTATCAGTGATTATTCTCTGTTGAAATAGATATGTTGTATATGTATTATGGTTAGAATTCGGCAAGCAAAATAAGAATAATGATTTCGTTTTCAACATGGTTTGTTAGTTCTAATAAGTTTCTTCTTAAGTTAATTAGTTAACATATGAAGTGAATTTTTAGTTTTTCCTTGACTGATGACATTGAATATATATGTTAATGAATTACAGTTGTTGAAAAGTTTTATAACTATTTTTCTTTTGATAATCCTGTCTAGCTTAAAATGCAATTTGTTATATGTCATGATATGCTATACACTTGAATGTGTTAAAGTAAAAACTGGGTTAATATAAGTTAATTTTGAAGGTGAGGAGGTTTCCTTGGGTCGATCACCTTCCAGCAACAGGGATCTTGATACAGAACCTGGAAGAGTTGATACATTCTCTGAAACTCCAGTTGGAGCTCTACGGGATATTGCTTTTAAGTGCGGAACAAAGGTATAGAAACAAGAAGGGTCAATAACCTTTTCCTCTTTGTTTCTCTGGGTAAAAAAATGCAGTTGTATTTATGAAATATAATCAAAATTCAAAAGTAATGCACAGAAAATTTTCTCATTTTATCTTTCCTTTGTTTTTAATCAAAAATAATGCTCACTTTTTAGAGAGAGATTTATCTTTTGCTTGCTAGATAGTATCTTTCCTTTGCTTCTTTATGGGCCTCTTACATGGTTGCTTTTAGGGGACTTTTTGTACTGATCTTTGTAGGATTGGAGTGTTGCTCTCTTTTGATTAATTTTTTTTTACCTTCTTCTCCTCTTCTTTTAAGGTGGATGAACTACTTGTTCCACCTATACTTGTATTTTTCTCTCTTCATCTAAAAAAAAAATCTTACCTACTTTGACTACTTATAGGTGGAGTTCAGGCCAGCTTTTGTTCCAAGCACGGAATTGCAGTTTTCTGCTGAGGTAGTTTAAATACTTCATTTACACTGTGTTACTTCTACAACAATTGTCTTAATATTGCCAGTAGTTTGGCTAAATTAACAATCGAATGCATCCTTTTCACATCATCATGTCTTAATATGCATCATGGCGTGTGTTTGAGACTTTGAGTATAAGTTTCAGTAGTCTTGGAACCTTATTTTGCTTCCCATATTTTTAGTGAAACATGAAGGCGTGGTAAAAATTGTTTATTGTAGGTCTGGTTTGCGGGAGAGAAAATTGGTGAAGCAATTGGTAGAACGAGAAGGGAAGCTCAGCGACAGGCTGCTGAGGGATCTCTTATGAATTTGGCTGGTAAAGAATTTTCATTGTTGTCTTTGTTGACACTTGGTAGTGCATCTTTGTTGTCGATTATTCAGTTGTTTGATTATTTCATGTTCCTTGTAAAGCAGTGCCTTTTGTTGATAATTCTTGTAGGGGAATGTAATATTGTACTTGATCAACAAACAGGATGGTACTTTTTAAGAAATATATGGTGAAGGACAATAATAGAAGACTTAGCTGATATTTATGGGGGACACTTTGTCATGTTGAAACCTTAACCTAAACATTAGGTCTGACAGAAATTAGCTCTTTTCCATAAGATTAGAATTACATTCGTGTTGAGGATTCAGTACATTTACTAAGCTAATTGTGGATGTGGTGGTAAAATATCTCAGGTTTTCTTATTAAGAGAGGTAGAGGACTGCTAATAGTGAGTATTTTGAAGAATCGCCCCCTGGTGTTCAAGTCATGAAGAACTAGGTACATAAAGTGACACATCCCCTTCATTGCAAAGTTGGCAAAAACGAAGCAGGGGGATATAGGAAGAGAGAATGGGTACATAGAATAATCGAGGGCATTCTGTGAATTCTGTGAATTGCTAATCTGCAATTCATTGTTCTGTATTTCACTTTTTTCCCCTTCTATTAGGGCTTCTAATTTCTTAATTTATGAAACTTTTGCAATTCTTCCGTGGCCATAGTTTTCAAGTTCAGATAATAGGATTAAAAGCAATTCAACATTTTATTGTGTCTACGAACTAAATTCTCTATGAAGGAACTCATTTTCGAGATGCATACATGTAGTCCTTTCTTTAAGAAATTTCGGTTAGCCCAATATGATTTGTTAATATTTATGATCTCGTCTATTTGCTGGCTTGATCATGTCCAACTATCTTTTGCAGATAAATATATATCACGTCTTAACCCTGACTCTAGCTCTATGCACGGGGATGGGAATACTAATAGGTTCTTTAATCCAAACGAAAACGGTTATAGCAGTGATGTAAATTCTTTTGGGTACCCACCATTACCCAAGGAGGAGGCTCTGACATTTTCAAATGCACCAGAGCCATCCAGGGTTCTGGACCCAAGGATGGAGGGTTCTAAGAAATTGATGGGTTCAGTCTCTGCACTTAAAGAATTAGTAAGTTCTCAGTCACTTGAGTTATGTTATGTTTGTACTTGAAACAGTGGTAATTGGCATGTTTTTTTTGTTGCTAAATTCATGTTTTTATTTATCGGTGTCATGGATATACTTTCCATTTCTCAGTGCATGATGGAAGGTCTTGGTTTAGCTTTTCAACCTCAGCCACAATTTTCAGCTAATATGGGCCAGAAAAATGAAGTTTATGCGCAGGTTAGTCAAATAGCAACTAAGGAGATTCATTTTCTTTAGTTTCAAAATTACTTTAGAATGTGTTCATTGGCTTATTACTATGAGAATTTCTTTTCTTGCAGAGACACATCTTGTTTGCAGTTTTATGGTTAAAGTGATGGCTAACCCTTTTCTACCACCTCTTCCCTCTATCTCCCATCCATCCCTACCTCCTTCTCCCTTTCTCCTCACTCTCGAATAATGAAGAATTTTAAGATATTTTCTTTCTTTTTCTGCTATCTAAATGGCCATGCGTTCTAGAATTTTAGATCTTAATTTCCATTTTGCCATAATGCAGATACTTTGTTGTGGTAAAAATTATGAGGACATGGCATTAACTTAGGTGCATCTATTGTCTTTTTGTGTAAATAAGGACTTCATTTTTATATCAACCAGTTATCTGAGGGATGTGACTAGGCTGTACTCGTTTGACTAATAAATTTGGCATTCACAATCCTCTAATGTGTTTTTATATGGGATCTCACTTCAAGGAATGGCTCTCTGTTCCACTTATGGAATTGCTCCATGTTGAGGCCTTTTAGGAAGTAGTAGAATAGCTTGAAGTGCTGGATTGAAGTGAATTTCTATTGATAACTTTTTTGTCTTCTCTAAATTTTGTTTGGCCATATGTTTTAGGTTGAAATAGATGGACAGGTGTTTGGTAAGGGAATCGGGTTGACGTGGGACGAGGCTAAGATGCAGGTACCTCCATACCCTCCCCTCTTGTTTATTTTTGTGTTCCTATCATTTCCTTCCTATCTGGAACTGTGTATTTTCTTCTTCCAGAGCATGTATCGTAATGTAAATTTTGAGTTGAGCACAGCCCTCTTCGAGTCTCGAGTTGTAAGCACTCCGTTCTTTAAAGTTATTGTGTACTTCTGAGAACCTAGATATACTTTCTTTTGTAGGCTGCTGATAAGGCTCTTGGAAGCTTGAGAGCCATGCTTGGTCATTTTCCTCACAAACGTCAGGGTTCTCCGAGGTGAGTGATTTAAGCTGCTAGCATTTAATATTAAACTCTCTGCATGCCAAAACTTTGTTGGTGTGGTGTGGATGGTTTCATTCAACTTGAATTGCATGGTCTCCCTAAATTTATTTCCTTTAAGACAAGTTAATGACAATATACCCATGGAGTATCTTTCGGTTTAGTCTTTAAGTTGTGTTTCCTGCATGGTTCCTTGTGTTAAACAGGACAGATGCAGATGGCACTATTAATTGGTCATTTATCTTTTTTGGCTTTTTATTTCCCTTTAAGAGTTATGTGTGGCTCAAATAACTTATTTTCTAATATAACATTTTCATTTTCCTTTCTAATATCAGCTACTATATCATTTTGTATTTTTGTTTTGGATCAGGTCATTCCAAGGGTTATCGAGTAAACGGTTAAAGCCAGAGTTTCCGCGGGTACTGCAGCGAATGCCATCTTCTGCTAGATACCCAAATAATGCTTCTCCTGTGCCTTGAGAAACTTATACAGCTAAATCTGGTATAGCACCTGTTGTGTTATTTGTATTATCAATGGCACGTGTAGAAACAAGGCCTGTTCAATTGAGACTCGGGTGCTGCTCATTTTTCGCCTCACCTGCCTTGAGACTCTTACCATATACTCCCGAGGAAGTTCATACTGGATAACCTAGTTACAAAAGCATTGGGATATGCTTCCCAAGTAACTGTTTTGAGATTGTACATTTTGCGGAGTATCCAGCTGACTGTTTTATATTCTTCTTTTTTCTGTACAAAAAGCGCAAGGGTCAGAAGGCAGTTGTTTACCAGAGCTGGAAGCGAACTTGTCTGGGCTGAATATACATTCAGAGTGTTTCTGTGTTTATGCAGGAAATGATGGGAGTTTTGGCGTTGATCCGAGGTGACTTCTGGCTTTTTCCCAGGGCACATGCTAACCAACGATGGTTCAACAGCTGTTCAGTTGAGCAGCTTCTTTCTTGTTTCGTTAGACTAGTTGCTCCCAATATTAGGAATAGGAATTGGAATAGCTTAGTGAACATTGAGCACTATGGTTATTTATACCAGGGCAGGGTGATGAATACAGTTGTTTGATGCTGCAATTCAGGAGTTGATATAAAGTTTTTTATCCTTGTGCTTAATGCGAAAATTTATCCTATAAATATTTACTGTGGTAAAAAAAAATCATTACTCGAGAATCAAAACTAGTACAAATAAACTTTTTATGTATGCCTTGAAGGTAATTCTAGGGGTCTTGCAATTAATATTGAAAGCTAATATTTTTCCAATTTTTGCTCAAGCTGGCACTATTAGGATTATAATTTTTTTGAAAAATAAAAGGTTCATTGCTGACATTATTGCTCAAGCTGGCACTATTATTGTTAATTATAAAAGGTTCATTGCTGACATTATATAATTAGTATTCTTTCTCTCTATTTTTTTGGGGCATAGTAATATGTTTTTACAACAAGTTTTATTTTTAAATATTTTAAATTGTTGTATGGTAATATATGATCGACAAATTTTATTATATGTAAAAATGAATTAAATAAAAATGCCAAAAGTTTAATAGGACCTGCACTTTTTCCGCGGAGAAAGTAATACTCCCTCGTGGTTAAATATTTTTTTTATCACTGTATTATACATTAACTTACAAATGAAAAACTTAATTTTTTTTTATAGTCAACTAATTGTACTCGATTTTTCTAACACAAAGTTAAAAAAACCATTAAATACTTTGACTTTAAACGTAAAAGACAGCTAAACTGTTGAGTTATAAAAAAAATTGATGCGATGTGACATTGACGTGTGATGATTATGTGGATCTGGAAAAAAAAATTTATGAAAAAGATGAAAGAAAATTATAATAAAATCAAAAAAATTAGCAAAAAATACATGGTAAAAATTAAAAAAAAAAGTTATTTAGTTATTTTTGTAATTGATAGCAAATGTTTTTTTATATAATTAATAAAAAAGTATAATTAAGGAAATTATAAAATTTATAAAATTAAAAATCTTTTCAAAATAAACTTTTATCCCCCATCTTGATTTGTTCTAAAACAGCACACCACTACCAATGTTTACTCGTATCAAAGTAACAACTACTCATAAATGAAAAAGAAAAGAAAAAAAAGAGATGAATAAATAACAAGCAAAAAGAAAATATAGTTATTCATCTAGATCTACTTGTTGGCTTCTCAACTCATTGAATTTATTTTGTGGTGGTTCATAACTATCTTTTCTTTCTCAATTTTTTTTCCTTTGGGATAAAAGAGGGGGAACGGCGAAAAAGAAAACAAAAGAAAAGAGGAGCATCGGACGGTGGGCAGATGACGAGAGACGGCGGGGATGGGGAAGGGGTTTAAGAGAGAGAGTAGCTGAGTTATTTTGTTATTTTGATTTTATTTTGTTAATTATTGTTTTGAATATATAAATTTTCTTTTATTTGTATTTTCTCTCTATGTCCACGTAATGAAGGCCACACGGCCACATCAGCTTTTTTTTACAACTCAACAGCTGACGTGTTTTGTAAAATCTCAAATTTTACGAATAAAGATTTAATTTTCTCGAAATATATTTTTTAATATTATGGTGTGAATTTGATATAATGTTATAGTTGTGGGTAATATTTATAAATTTTGCAAATTATGTAAGTTGTTATATTATTCGATTGGTCGGAGAATATTCTTTGTGTCGGAAAATATTAGACGACCAAGACAATTATTGGTGGACCCCTGGCGTAATTATTGCCGAATTAAGAAAGCGACAAAATTATTTTTATGAAAATAACTTGATGAAAGTTTCTCAATTAATCTTTGTTGAACTACTCAGTAGTAAAAGTACGATGTACGCGTGGTTGCAAAGTAGTATACGGTATTGATTATTGATGCTTATGTGAGAAGTCACTCGGATTTTTGTTCAATTATTGCTACGATGGTTGTTGCATAGTATCTCACGTTATTTGATTCAATTATTGTTGATTGTTATATATATATATATATATATATATATATATATATTATATAAATTTTGTTTTATTAGTATTATTAATGTAATAAAACGGAAAAACTTTTATATAAAAGCAGAATACTTTTATAAAGTTATTTATTTTATTAGACAATAATTAGAATATAATATATTTTATTATGCATAGTATTTTGCATAGTAAAATCTTTTTATATAAAATGTAATACTTTTATAAAGTTATTTGTTTTATTAGATAATAATTAAAATATATTATATTTTTATTATGCATAGTGTTTCAGATAAATATCTCGTGCATAGTGTTTTGCATAGTAAAATTTTTTATATAAAAGCGAGAATACTTTTATAAAGTTATTCGTTTTATTAGATTATAAATAGAATATATTATATTTTATTTAAAAAATTTATTTTATTAGAATATTTTATTAATCTTTGCATAGTAAATTAATATGGATCGTCTGCTTTAAAGTAAATCAACGGGACCGCTCATGTGACGACCCCAAATCCAGTACTTGCTTAGAACTCGGTCTTCACGATACCATTTCTATATAAATTTAATAATCTGATAATAATATTACATTCAAACTTAATTTATATACATCAAAGTTTACTTCCAGTGCTGAGACCTTGAATACATTTCATACCATACCCGAGCAGATACCAATACTAACTATAACCATTAACTCATAATATAACTCATTTGAGCGACTTCCCTTTTTCCCTTGTTGTGCTCGAGCCTTCAGTTCTTTCATACATAATCGAAAACATTTAATTTAAGAAGGGTGAGCATTTGAGTGCCCAACAAGTAATAGTAATTATATATATAAGTTGAAAGAATATAAGTATTCTCCTTACATAACACTTCTACAATGAATTGAAAGTTGTGAAGTAATCACATCTTGATAAAAATTCACATAACAACTCTCTTTCAAATTCTTTAAATTTGGCTCTGGCTCTACCCTTGGATAGGGTTTAAGAAACATACTATGAACATTCTTTTCATTTTTGAAAAGGTTTAACAAATCCATTCGCAAACCGTCACAACTTACAGACACGAGGGTGATCACATTGCCAGATTTTGTATCGATCAATACTACATAACTTGAACGAAATTCATCGCATTTCACTCTATCCGCCTTCGGCGTAAAAATTTCCCATATAGGGATGTTATATACGTATCCGGTTTCCAAACCAGAAGGTTTTAATCTTCTTCAACAATAATATGTAATTCGACATATATATACGGGTAATTGACAAAGGTGTATCAACATGTGAATAAATGCCATGATTATCCAAGTGGGGACACTTGTATAACCATTTATGAAATCAATGAACGTAATATATATCCGAGCCTAACATGTCGATAATCAAAAAAGTACATAATGCATGCGAGGATAGAATAATTACGAAACTTCTTACTCATGTCCATTGCGTAAAGGAAGTGCAAAGGTAGGATACTTACCGATTCGACGACACAAATCTCAACTTCGGTTTTATCTCTTTATCATAACCTATCAATAATCGGATCATTCTTTCGATTAGAACAATATATCTTAACACATAAGATACATCGCTCTATTACAACAAGACATAGTCTAATCACATAATCACAGTGATCATACTTTTAGTTCCTATTCTATACTTGAAATATTTTTATATATTTTTCAAATATCTCATCCATGCTCTTACAAAGAGCCTTTTTTTTTCTTTTTATAAGGTCTCGACATTTTGGTTTGCTGCATCGGCTGACTTTTTTTATCGGGTAAATATCGAAGTCTAAGACTCTTATTCTATACCTCAACATCTGTAAATATCGGACATCTTATTTTTAATCATTTTCAAATTTCCGTAAATTGAAAAATTTAAAATAATTCAAATCATCACTAAAGGGCCTATAGTGATATAATCATTACATTATAGGTGTTCTTCTTCAAATTCGAACTTCATAATCGGTTCTCAAGTCATTTAGTTTATCGGGCTATAACTTTCAAATATCGGAATCATAATTAAATGATTTAAACATTAAACAATTCCATTATCATTAATAGTCCATTTGAGGCGGAAGGAGAAAAGTGAAGAGAGAAGAACAATGCCGCATACAAAAACACAATTAAATTACTAAATAAAAACAATTTTATTGATTAATTCAAACTATTTACAAACTATTTACAAGTTGGATAACTAAAATGACTTACAAGATTCTTGAAATAAGAACATTAGATGAAGAGGGGGTTAAGAAGGCTAGCAATGGCGGTTGAGGTTAAAGATTTGTCGAGAGAAGGAACTCGAGTCTTCTAAGTCTCCGCTTAAATCTGAATGAATTCGATTTCCTTTTATAGTAACAAAGAAAACGAATCGTTACAAGATTACTATTACAATAAGCTGAGGGTAAAATAAAAGTAAGAAACATTTTACTAAAGTAAAAGTACAAGTAAAAAACATTTTACTAAAGTAAAGGAAAAAGAATCTGCTTTCGGAAAAGCGAGGCGTCTTCTTTGACTAATGCGATTCGTGGGACAGATGTTGATCGATTTCGCTTTGGTGAAAAAGCGAAGATGTTGGCCGCAATCTTTGCACGGCGGTGTTGATCGAGGGTCACGAAGTGTGGATCGAGGGGCGAGAGTCTGCAGATGATTAAAGGTCGCTGGCCGAAAGTCTTGGCCGATTGGAAATAGAGGATTACATCCTCACTTTGATTGATTAGAGATGGGCTCAAGAAAATGGATCTTGAGCATCCTGAAGAGCAATTGTGCCATAGGGGTCACAACTGTCTTCGTTGTCAGAATCTTGACTAGAATTATCTCCTCTGGACTGAGAAGAAGCCTTGTCCACTTCTTCACGTGAATCGATCAAGTCTTAAATGAATAGCAAGAAGACGCCTTAACTCAGAATTAGAATAATCGAAACATCCGTGGATCAAGTAGGTGAAATAACCGATTTTGCTAATTCGATCGTTTTGATTTCTTTGGAGGATGCCACTAGGCGAGGCCGTAAAGCGTAGACGACGTTAAGCGGAGGAGAGATAACAGAGGAGAAGGCGGGAATTCTTTTTTGAACTTGGCCTACTATTACATTAACTCCAAATTTATCCCACCATTTAATTGAAAAAGCATGAGAGACACGAGAAATAGGAGAAAGATAAAGTCGAGTCATTCCCCGATTCCTATGGACGACGGAGATCGAAAATAAAGTGACTTCTTGAGTGGTCAGAATTATATATTGCCATTTCAAAATTCAAGGATTTTATATTTACCACAAAATATAAGGGAAGACCGGAATTTCCTCATATTTGGAATGATAGTTCTTGTGATGACAAAAATGTTCTAGCTCAGGCGAGGAGGTTTAGGGAAAATGTCATGACTAAATCAGTACCTTGTCCACCAAAGGATGAACCATTTGGGGAATTGACTTTTAAATTTGTGGTCGAACTGAAAGAACCACGAGTGACTATGATCTTCATTTTGATGAAGCATGATTTTGTGCCAAGCTTCAATATAATCATAATAAGCAAAAAAGAACTAGATTGATTAGAAAGAGATCTCGAGATCGAAGGATGACTACTCCAATCAGATGAATTAAGGACTTGTTTAATATACAATGAATGATAAATGAGTTTTGATTTATCATCATTGGCATAGATTGGTTTAATGAAAACTGACTCTGTTTCAATAAGGATATCTCTATAATAAACAAGTGACTTATATGGAGCTAAAGGAGTAAAATGCCATCCCGAAGGAAAATACTGGGCTGCTAACTGAATAGGGTCATTTTTAGGTTTCATATTTAACTCAACATGGAATAAGTGTTGATCATAAATCGATGATAATCGATTAATTGGATGACTAGGTTTTGGCCGAAGTATTTTGGAGCTTGACTAGCAAAAATATCAAATGGCTTTGGTTGACTAGCAAGAACTGAGGAGTAGGGCTTGGGGACTTTACCAAGCACCTGGAATTTATTATGTGTTTGGGTGACTGGGTGAGGAACAACAGTTCCCTTTGGTTGATTAACTGGACCCGCAGAGCGACCATGACTATGAGAAGACGAACCTCCTCGAACACTCATTTTGCTGTGATTGTACCTGTGTTAATAAATTCACGAGTAAGAAAATCTGGGACTGAGTTGTTACTACCTTTAATATATTCAATATCAAAATCGAAAATACTTAAAATTGCTTGCCATCTAGCGAATGAATGCTTGTGAGGCGTTTTCAACGTCCTTTTCAAGAATAAATTTTGGTTGACTTACAATCTATTCTAACTAAGAATTTACGATTTAATAAATCTCTTTGGAATTTTTTAATACATAAAACTAGAGATAAAATCTCCTTTTTAATAATCTTTGTATTTTAATGTGTAGAATTCCATACTTGTAGGAATGGAAACGAACAATTTGTTCATTAAGTAGGAGTCGATTTACATTTTGAGTATGCCTCCGAATCCAATGTCGAGGCGTCGGTTTCAACTATTTTGAATTGAATCATTAGAGATGCCAAGGAGGCAAAACCTTAACATATTTTTTAACTCTTTGGACGGATGACGAGTATGAATGTCGGTCCAGGAGGAGAGGATTACTTTGTAGTAGTTACCGAAAGAGAGGCTTACAAATCTTCCGAGGTCCTTGTAAAGCGGCCAATATAATTGAATGAGCGAGAAACCTCTGTGGTGATTCTTGTCGGTAATCTTATTCGGGAACTCCGTCGGCAAATTGAATAGCTCACATCGATTGGCCGCGTGAGTCCATGATAGAGGATTAAGCGAGAAATCGACTTTAGTCAAAAAGCAGACTACACTTGGAAGGAGAAAGGACAAGACCATTGATTTTAACTGTTTTAAAGAATGAATTCAAGTGTTTAATATGTTCTTCAATAGTCTTGGAAAATACAAGGATGTCATCGATGTAAACAATGATAAAATGATGAAGGATTCAAAATATTATTAAGAATATTCGAAATTCTTTGGGTGCATTCTTAAGTCAAATGATGAACATTCCATTCGTAGTGTCCGAAAGCGAATTGGTAAATGCAATTTTGTACCTATCATCCGGGTGAATGGCAACTTGCAGAATCGACTTGAGGTCAAATTTACTAAAGATAGTGGAGACGCTTAACCTACCCGGAGATCATCCTTGTTGGGCAAAGGTACCTAATCCACTCTAAAACTTTGTTTAATGGTTTATAATTAATGACTAGGCGAGGACACCTCGTTCTTTCTCGACTTCATTATTAACATAGTAAATTTGGACAAGACCATGGTGACTTCTTATGCCTAATTAGCCCTTTCTTGAGGAGATCATTGATTTTAATTTTACATAACTCCATTTGTTCATGACTCATTTGAATAGGCCTAGCCTTAGTAAGAATTAAATGCTCTTTAAATTCTTTAAGATAGGTAATCTAATCTATGGCTTCTTCCTATGCCAAAAAGCATTGGGAGAATCGAACATAAGTTATTTATTAAATAATCTTTTTAATTCTTTTATTTTTCTTGAACCACATTATTCTTAAGTTGGTCTTCAACTTGTTGGTACTTAATTTCTTCTTTAAGAAAATTTAGGTGAGTAACTTTACAATTTAACAGATTCAATGATTTAGAAATTGATTCTTATTGAATAAATTTTAAATCTCTTTCTTTGGGTTTAATTAAGAATTTAAATATAATTTTCTTTCCTAGATGTTCACAACTTAAACCTTTATTACTAGTGGTAAATGGGTAAAAGAAAATATATGAATGGTAAACCTAAAATGATTTTGTCGAAGAAGATTGCGAACTAAGAACGAACGAGGTCTTGAAACACACGTCTTTGTCACGACATATATGCACTTTAGGTAATTTGTACTTTATTTCCATTTGACTACCATTAAATTTAATTTAATTTTTCACTAGTTTTCTTTATAATATCTAGTGGGGATAATACCTTCTTGAATCTGATTCAAATCCGCACCGATATCTACTTAGAAGCGGGGAGTTGTCTTTGAAAAGGTTTTATCAATGACTAAATTAATGGAAATATACCATTTTTGAATAGTAATATCTTTAATTCTTTTAAGAGAGAGACCTTGAATAAAGAGATCAGAATCTTTGGCTCTAGATGATTCTGGATCCTCGTGACTTTCATCACTAGAAGAAGAATCATTAACTTGAAGATCTGATTTTTTATTGTCAATCTCTTTTATTAAATTAGAAATTTCTATCTTTAAATTAGCAATCTCTTTTTTAAGTTTATTAACCTCTTGATTTAATTCAGGAAGCGTAATTTCTTTGACTGGAGATTTGAACCTTTCAAGAGTCTTATTTAAACTGAATATGGGTTTTTCTTTGGCTCTAAGAACCTTGTCAGTGACTTTTTTATCTTTAGTTAATAAATCTTTTAATTGTTTCAAATATTGAGATTTTAATTCTGGATCTGTGATTTTACTGATTAGATCTAGTAATAAGGAGCTCTCTTCTTCATCTTTCGTAATTACACTAATTCTTTTACAACAGTTTTTATTACAGTCTTCTGTACATATAGTGACTTCATTTTCACTATCAGAAATTATGTTGGATGTGTTGTTATTAGAAGAACGGAATATCGGAAAGCTTCTTGAATTCTTCATCTACTCTTATTATCAATTCTCATTAATTCTAATAATTGTTCCGTGTAGGACCCCAAATTATTAATAAATGAAATTTATTTTTCTCTATTTATTATTTTGAAATAGTAAGGGTGGATTTGATTAATGTGGTTAGTTATGGGTAAAATCTTGTGAAATATTTTAAATAAGCAGTGGTGATATAATATTCATTATTATTGGGAATATTCGTTTTGGTCGTGGAATATTAAATCTTTGTCGGGGGAATATTCGTATGCGATATGTAGCGATATTGTGGGCCCCATAACGGAAAGCGATTGGAGGAAGAAAAGCGACAAAAATAAGTTGTTTAAAAATAACGGCGTAGTTGTTCACTGGATTTACCTTTGTTGGAATACCCAGTGGTTAAAACACGATGTCTGGCGCATTATTGCGCACAAGGCATTACGGTATTGCACCAATTATTGATTCTTACGTAAGAAGGCTTTACTCGATAATGGTTACGGTAATTCTTTATTCGATATTTTATTTTATTGATTCAATAATTCTTTGCGTTGATATTTTATATTCTTTTGTTTGATAATTGTCATTACACGATTATTTTTCATTATCGAACCAATAATTCATATTATCTGAATAATATTATTAGATAACATTATTGGCAATGTCTAGAAAGTTACGCCTAAGGAGAGGTTTGGTCACCTAATCATGCCAAGAGTAAGGAGAAATTCTTATTAGAAAGCCCCTCTTTCTTTAGGAAGCTATGCAGTTGTCGATATTGTGATTCTGTAATATTATTTGTGAATAATTAATTATTGATTCATATGATGAGGAAAATATTGATTTTATGTGGATATAGATGGAGAAAATTTTTAATGTGACAATTGTTGAAAATTAATATTTTATTTTTTTTTACGATAAAATAATTCATTTAAATATATTATTTTAATAATATATTAACGGTGATATTTTTATAATGAATGTGGGATATATGAGTATATGAGGAGGAAGAGTATTTTTGTGGCATTAAATGTTTAACACATATTTTGTGTGTTGGTAGACACAATTATTGACCGAAATTTGATTATAGCTTGTAAAATCGCCCATTTATGGATTTCGGTCAATTTTTGTTTGGAATTTGGAAAAACTTTCTTCTGTAAAGTTGTATAGAATTGAATTTCCTATAAAAACTCGCAAGATTTGAATTTTCTGGCAAAAGGGCTATTTATTGTGAATTATTGAAGTTAGAAGCTCAAAATAATTGATTTTTGAAAGTTTAAAATAATTTAAATAAGAAAAACGTTTTTAAATGTTTTGGGAATCTTTAACATGTGTTGATGGCTGAGATCAGATTGTCTAGATGGGCGTAGAGAATTTATTAAATATATTAATATTATATTAAATTTTACGCTTTGGTGTTCTAAGCAATTTCTATAAATAGGTCTTGGGTTAAATTGAAAATCACACCGAAAATGAAGTTTTCTTTCTATATTATTATCAGTGTATTCTTGTGAGTATTTTGAGTATACTTTGAGTATTGCTATATCTGGTGCAAGTTCAAGTCATAACTTATATCCAGGTGTTTCAATTAGTAGAAATCTTGTTTCTTTTCGAGGTGGGGATATTATTTTTTAAAATGATATTATTTCTTCAATATCATTATGCCAAAATATTGGTTGAAACTTTTATCAAATTTAGAACTTTTAAATATAAGGTTCTTATTCACGAAGATTCTTATTCACGAGTTCTATTCACGATTCTTATTCATGAAGTCTTATTCACTTAAGCGTGAAGATGTTTTTTTATGAAATTTCTATCTTTTTGGTGTAGAGTTCTTTGTTCACGTGATCTGGCCTGACTATTCACGATATCTGACCCTTATTCACGAATACGGAGACTATTCAATTAGAAAAATGAAATTTCTTCTTTTTGTCCAAAATATCTATTATGGATACTAGCTTTGATTGTATCCATGTTTTGATCATTCTTGAATTTTACACCACTATGATTATTTTTGAGGTATTTTTGGACGTGGATAAAACAAAGTCACGAATCCTTAATCCTTAATCCTTGTCATTTTGTTTCCTTTGGATTCGTTTCTTAAAAATATTTTTCATCATCCTCGTCTTAAATAATGATATTATTGAATATCTTTGGCTTTGTAGTGCAAAGATGAATGAGTTATGATGAATATCTTTGGCTTTATAGTGCGAAGATGAATGATTTTCGATGAATATCTTTGGCGTAGTGCAAAGATGAATGATTTTCGATGAATATCTTTGGCTAGTAGTGCAAAGATGAGCAGTGTTTAGATGAACATGACCCAGTGGTGAATGTACTTGGCTTTTGTAGTGCAAGGATGAATATATGATTCGGATATATATTGATTGATGTTCTGAGGGATAAAAGTATTGATGATGAACTTTAAAATTCATACATAGAAGATAGTAGTTTGCATTCTCTACGTAACTCTCTACATGAATTAATATTTTCCATTGCGAATATTGATTTAAAACTTGTTGTCTATTGTATTCTATTATATTTTTCCTGTTGAAGACTAACGATAATTTGTTGTATATTATCTTAGTCATAATATTCTTTTTGGGCTAGTCGAGCTCACCCTTTTCCTTTTTGTTCCATTTTTCTTCTCGTGGAGGCGAGAATATAACAGAAATAGAATCTGGGGTATGGAATGAAAGTTCTAGGGAGAGTTGTTTAGTTGTCCTCACCATTGTTGTAAAATAATGTATCAATAATTATGATGGGGATTTATTTGGGTATGTATATTGTCTGCAGAAGACAATAATTGTATTTAAACTCACAGTATATATGTTGTCGTATTTTGCACGACAAATGTATTAATAAAGTTGTAGTTATTTCTGTACCATGTATTTGGCGACTCAGAATGGGTTGGAAGGAATAGACCTATTTTGGGGGCGTCACATTCCGTATCTTCAGTTGAAATATTCAACTGAAGCTAATTTTTGTTTAACTCTACATTCACTTTTGTAATGACCTTTACTACTTGCACAATGTGATGACAATTTTACTTTTATCAAATGTTTTTGATTTTTTATAAGGTTTTTTCTTTGATGACTTAGGTTTATTATAATAATTATCTTGATTATTATTCTTATTTTTGCTGTGAGAATATCTCTTCTTACGGCGTTTATGATTTTCATGTGGCTCAATATGTTTATCTTTATGCCTGTGCTTTCTTCTAGAGGGAGCCACTGGCGGTAAACCATACTGTTCACAAAATGTTCCTAACCGATATTTAGCTTTATTTTTGTCTTTTCCGCTTGTTTAGCTAATTTAAAATCAATGCACATTTTAATCCAATTTTTGGATATGACTAATAATATCACCATAAGTTAAGTTATCATAATCAATATATCCTAGGTTTTACTTAATTCTTCCCTAACTTTGTGAGCAAATAAAGGCGGCAAACCATTAGCGAATTTTTCTTTCCAAAATGGTTTATTATTGTCAATTCTCATCATGACTCTAGAAGTAAATACATCTTTGTACCATCTAAAATCACTTAGAGTGGGACAAGTAAGATTAACCGATCATGAATTCTTTACGTAATATTGCTTGGGGTTCCAACAAAATGTTTAATTATGGTGAAGATTAAAGTGTTAACTCCATCAGAAGACCAATACATGACATCTTCATCAAAGATGGGATTGCCTTCTTTATCTCTTTGAATAGCATGAATTATGGATATTCTAATGTCTTACGTGAGATGTTTTTCCCACCAAGACCTAAGAATGCCCGATTGAATCCACTAGCTATTAACTCAACAATGTCCGGTTGAGACAAAGTGTTGAATTTAGTGATGTAACCGTTAGCTACCATAGACATATGATTAAGTTTATTAAGAATTTCTTGTTCACTAAATCCATCTATATTCCATTCATAAATTTTATTAGAGGATACCGAAAGCTGTTTATCTAGATTTCTCTCTTGAATTGTAAATCCAGGAGAGTTGGTGCGGAATACCAATTTCGGTAATACTTGTGTTATTAACCAGTTAATTTATTTAATTGGTCATTAAGGTTTGAAATAGAAGAGTGGTTAGAAGAACTTTCATTATTATCATCGACTCTACGATCAATACTTGATGTGATAGTTCCGCTTTGGAATAGGGTTACATTTTGAGTTTTTTAAACAAATTTTCAATAGATTGGACTAATTCGTCATCTTTATTAGGTAAACTTAAATTATCTACATTTTTACGGTAAATTTAATAAAGGTTGTTCGATCTTTGAATCGGGTTTTTAATAATACCTTCTTCAAATTTTTCCTCAATTCTATCTAGTTTGTTTTCCTCATTGTTCTTTAGATATTGATTGCTAAAGTTCAATTGTTCAATTATCTTTTTGTCGTTATTAGTTCCGTCGGTATTTTGAAGGACTAACAATAATGAAGTGTTTTTAAGCTGGAATTAGGCTGTTTTAATGGGGGATGGTAGGTGACACTTTGGATCATGCTTCTTTAATCCATTGGGTTTTACTAATAACATTACATTTACTTTGACCGCTTTCATACCAAATGTAAAAAGTGATGTTAATTTCTTCATTCTTGATAAATCTTTTCCATCTATTAACTATCTTATCTCTTTCCTTTTCGGTTGGATGATTAGATACGAATAGATGTCTTTTTTTCTTTATTAGATTTTGAATTAAAATCTTTAACTAAGTTATCCCAATCTAACACGAAATCTTTTTAATGACTCTTAGTTGATTATGAATTGGGGCATTAAAATCGAATGCGTGGGATAAGCGAGAGGATCTTGGGGAAGAAGAATCTTCAACGTCAGCCGGTATCGATTCTGAGTATAGCGAGGATGACTAACTTGTCCTTCATTAAGAATACCTTTAAGTTTGATATCCTTAACAGAGAGGATTACTTGGGACTTGATGTCTTTTCTAGTGTGGATAATGAAGGGATGAAGAACTAGAAATATCTTCAATGATAACTGGTGTTCTAGTACGTTCAAAACTAATTTTAACAGTTCCATCAGAAAATTGTTGGATATTTTCTATATTCAACAAATTGTTAACTATGGGTTGATGTGGTAATTCATTTGGTAAAGTCCATTGATTAGGTAAGTTAATATCCTTCCAAAGAATTGTTCTTGGGATCTGGATATTAGCATCACTAGTTGAACTTTGAATTAAAACTGTTTGATCTTTTGGGCTTTTATTAAGAGCATGAACGTTCAAATTTGACTTCATTGTCTTATAATAAATCCTATAAATCAAAGCAATGGGTTGAGATCCTTCAATCATTTGAGTAATCTCTCCATCAGTTTTAATATTTAATGATAAGGCTTTAAATAAGTTTTGATCACTGAGACTCAGGGTGAAATCAGGAAAGCAATTGAAATGGATAGGTCCATTGTGCAAACTTGCTTCCATAGCACCAATAAAGATATTACTATTCAAAAATGGTATATTTCCATTAATTTAGTCATTGATAAAACCTTTTCAAAGACAACTCCACCTTTCTAGTAGATCTTTGGTGCGGACTTGAATTAATATTCAAGAAGGTATTATCCCCACTAGATATTATAAGAAAACTAGTGAAAAATTAAATTAAATTTAATGGTAGTCAAATGGAAATAAAGTACAAATTACCTAAAGTGCATATATGTCAGGACAGCATGTGTTTCAAGACCTCGTTCGTCTTAGTTCGCAATCTTACTGACAAAATCATTTTAGGTTTACCATTCATATATTTGCTTTACCCATTTACCACTAGTAATAAAGGTTTAAGTTGTGAACATCTAGGAAAGAAAATTATATTTAAATTCTTAATTAAACCCAAAGAAAGAGATTTAAAATTTATTCAAGAAGAATCAATTTCTAAATCATTGAATCTGTTAAATTGTAAAGTTACTCACCTAAATTTTCTTAAAGAAGAAATTAAGTACCAACAAGTTGAAGACCAACTTAAGAGTATGAGAGGGTTCAAGAAAAATAAAAGAATTAAAAGATTATTTAATACATAACTTATGTTACGATTCTCCCAATGCTTTTGGCATAGGAAGAAAGCACAGTTAGATTACCCTACGCTAAAGAATTTAAAGAGCATTTAATTCCTACTAAGGCTAGGCCTATTCAAATGGGTCATGAACAAATGGAGTTATGTAAAATTGAAATCAATGATCTCCTCGGTAAAGGGCTAATTAGGCATAGTAAGTCACCATGGTCTTGTCCGAATTTACATGTTAATAATGAAGTGAGAAAGAGAAAGAACGAGGTGTCCTCGCCTAGTCATTAATTATAAACCATTAAACAAAGTTTTAGAGTGGATTAGGTACCCTTTGCCCAACAAGGATGATCTCTGGGTAGGTTAAGCGTCTCCACTATCTTTTAGTAAATTTGACCTCAAGTCGGGATTACTCCGCAAGTTGCCATTCACCCAGATGATAGGTACAAAATCGCATTTTACAATTCAGTTCGGACACTACGAATGGAATGTTGATCATTTGGACTTAAGAATGCACCGAGTGAATTTGAGAATATTCTTAATAATATTTTGAATCCCCGATCATTTTATCATTGTTTACATCGATGACATCCTTGTATTTTCCAAGACTATTGAAGAACATATTAAACACTTGAATTCATTCTTCAAAAACAGCTTAAAACCAATGGTCTTGTCCTTTCTCCTTCCAAGTGTAGTCCGTTTTTGACTAAAGTCGACTTTCTCGGTTTAATCCTCCATCATGGACTCACGCGGCCAATTGGATGAGCTATTCAATTCGGCCGACCGGTTCCCCGAATAAGATTGCAGACAAGAATCATTCATGAGATTTCTTGGCTCGCATTTCAATTATATTGGCCAGTTTTATAAGGACCTCAGGAAGATTTGTAAGCCTCTCTTTCAGCGCTTACAAAGTAATCCTCCCTCCTGGACCGACATTCATACTTCTGTCGTCAAGCAAGTTAAAAAATATGTTAAGGTTTTGCCCTGCCTTGGCATCTCTAATGATTCAGCATTCAAAATAGTTGAAATTGACGCCTCTGACATTGGATTCGGAGGCATACTCAAACAGAAATTGACTCCTACTTCTAATGAACAAATTGTTCGTTTCCATTCCGTCGCATGGAATTCTACACAATTAAAATACGATCTTATTAAAAGGAGATTTTATCTCTAGTTTTATGTATTAAAAATTCAAAGAGATTTATTAAATCGTAAATTCTTAGTTAGAATAGATTGTAAGTCAGCAAAATTTATTCTTGAAAAGGACGTTGAAAACGTCGCCTCTAAGCATTCATTCGCTAGATGGCAAGCAATTTTAAGTATTTTCGATTTTGATATTGAATATATTAAAGGTAGTAACAACTCGGTCTGATTTTCTCACTCGTGAATTTATTACACAGTACAACAATCACAAAAGAAATGAGTGTTCGAGGAGGTTCGTCTTCTACTCGTAGTCATGGTATTTCTATGGGTCCGATTAATCAACTAAAGGGCTGTTGTTCTCACCCGATCACCCAAACACATAATAAATTCCGGTGCTGCAGTACGGTCCCCAAGCCCTACTCCTCGATTCTTCTTTAAATAACCAAAGCCATTTGATATTTTTTGCTTAGTCAAGCTCAAATTTACTTCGTCAAAACCTAGTCATCCGATTGTCGATTATCATCGATTTATGATCAACACTTATTCCATGTTGAGTTAAATATGAAACCTAAAATGACCTACTGAGCCAGTTGATTGAAATTGATATTTTCCTTGGGATGGCATTTTACTCCTTTAGCTCCATATAAGTCACTTGTTTATTATAGAGATATCCTTATCAAAAGCAGTCGAGTTTTCATTAAACCAATCTATGCCAATGATGATAAATCAAAACTCATTTATCATTCATTGTATATTAAACAAGTCCTTAATTCATCCGATTGGAGTAGTCATCCTTGAGATCTCGAGATCTCTTCTAATCAATCTAGTTCTTTTTTGCTATTATGATTATATTGAAGCTTGGCACAAAATCATGCTTCATCAAAATGAAGATCATAGTCACTCGTGGTTCTTTCGATTCGACCACAAATTTAAAAGTCAATTCCCCAAATGGTTCATCCTTTGGTGGACAAAATACAGTTTGAGTCGTGATATTTTCCCTAAACCTCTCCTTGCCCGATTAGAACATTTTTGTCATCACAAGAACTATCATTCCAAATATGAGGAAATTCCGGTCTTCCTTATATTTTGTGGTAAATATAAAATCCCTTGGATTTTGAAATGGCAATATATAATTCTGACCACTCAAGAAGTCATTTGTTTTTAGTCTCCGTCGTCCATAGGAATCGGGACTACTCGGGACTTATCTTTCTCCTATTTCTCGTGTCTCTCGCCGTTTTTTCAATTAAATGGTGGGATAAATTTGGAGTTGACGAGTAATAGTAGGCCAAGTTCAAAAGAATTCGCGCTTCTCCTCCTCTACATTATCTCCTCCAGATTAACGTCAATCTGATTTCTACTTCTGTAGCATCCTCCAATAAATCAAAACGAGTGAATTAGCAAAAATGCCATTTCTTCCTACTTCTACCACAGATGTTTCGATTATTCTAATTACGAAGTTAAAGCCTTGTCGACTTGTATTTATTCATTTAAGACTTGATCGATTCACGTGAAGAGTCTGACGAGGCTTCTTCTCCGATCCGAGAGGAGATAATTCTAGTCAAGATTACGACAACGAAAGACATTTGATGACCCTATGGCACAATTGTTTCTTGAGATGCTCAAGATCCATTTTCTTGAGCCCATCTCTAATCAATCAAAGTGAGGATGTAATCCTCTATTTCGATCGACGACAAGACTTCAGCAAATTTTAGTCATCTCAGAGACTGCTTGGCGACCTTCATCACCTGCTTTCCAAGAAACCCTCGGTCCACCTTTCAGGCAAAGATTGTCGATAGCATCTTCGCTTTTCACCAAAGCGACTTCGATCAACATCGGTCCCACGATCAGTATTAGTCGAAAGACGCATGCTTTTCCACCAAAGCGATTCTTTTTTTCCTTTTACTTTAGTAAAATGTTTTTACTTGTACTTTTACTTTAGTAAAATGTTTCTTACTTTTACTTTACCCGATTATTGTAATAGTAATCTTGTAATGATTCGTTTCCTTGTTCTATAAAAGGAAATCGAATTCATTCGGTTAAGGCAGACTTAGAAAGACTCAGAGTTGCTTCTCTGACAAATCTTTAGCCTCAACCGCTGTATAGCCTTCTTAACCCCCTCTTCATCTAATGTTCTTATTTCAGTAATCTTGTAAGTCATTTTAGTTATCCAACTTGTAAATAGTTTGTAAATAGTTTGAATTAATCAATAAAATTGTTTTTATTTAGTTATTTAATTGTGTTTTGTATGCGCACTTGTTCTTCTCTCTTCACCTTCCTCCTTCCGCCCCAAAAAAATCTAGCATCTCTAAGGCAGAGGTAGATTGATGAATTAATTCCTTTTCTATTAAGAGGTTTAACTGCAACTTGAACAAGACCTATATGTATAAAATTGTAACCCTTTTTTCTATGTTTTTTAATAACTTCAGGAGATAGAAGACTACAATTTTCGTATTCTTTGTTAATTGCATAAACTCTCTCAACAGTTTTGACATTATAATCAGTTTTAAATTTATCTGAAAATGTTGACTGATAAATTTCTTTGGGAGATACCCTAGGTATATTCCAGTTGTTTAAAACACTTATTCCATGTTGAGTTAAATATGAAACCTTAAAATGACCCTATTCAGTTAGCAGCCCAGTATTTTCCTTCGGGATGGCATTTTACTCCTTTAGCTCCATATAAGTCACTTGTTTATTATAGAGATATCCTTATTGAAACAAAGTCGAGTTTCATTAAACCAATCTATATGCCAATGATGATAAATCAAAACTCATTTATCATTCATTGTATATTAAACAAGTCCTTAATTCATCCGATTGGAGTAGTCATCCTCCGGATCTCGAGATCTCTTTCTAATCAATCTAGTTCTTTTTCTTTATTATGATTATATTGAAGCTTGGCACAAAATCATGCTTCATCAAAATGAAGATCATAGTCACTTCGTGGTTCTTTCTGGTTCGACCACAAATTTAAAAAGTCAATTCCCCAAATGGTTCATCCTTTTGGTGGACAAGGTACTGAGTTTGAGTCATGACATTTTCCTAAACCTCTCCTTGCCGGTTAGAACATTTTGTCATCACAAGAACTATCATTCCAAATATGAGGAAATTCCGGTCTTCCTTATATTTTGTAGTAAATATAAAATCCTTGGATTTTGAAATGGCAATATATAATTCTGACCCACTCAAGAAGTCATTGTTTTTCGGTCTCGAAGTAAATCCATAGGAATCGGGACGACTCGGATTTATAATTTAAGTTTACCTAATAAAGATGACGAATTAGTCCAATCTATTGAAAAATTGTTTAAAAAACTCAAAACAGAACCCGGTCAAGAGGATTACTTAGGACTTCAGTATCTCTTCTAGTGTGGATAACTGAAGGGACTGAAGAACTAGAAATATCTTCAATGATAATTGGTGTTCTAGTACGTTCAAAACTAATTTTAACAGTTCCATCAGAAAATTGTTGGATATTTTCTATATTCAACAAATTGTTAACTATGGAGTTCTTTGTGGTAATTCATTTGGTAAAGTCCATTGATTAGGTAAGTTAATATCCTTCCAAAGAATTGTTCTTGGGATCGGATATTAGCATCACTAGTTGAACTTTGAATTAAAGCTGTTTTGATCTTTTGGGCTTTTATTAAGAGCATGAGCGTTCAAATTTGACTTCATTGTCTTATAATAAATCCACTGTAAATCAAAGCAATGGGTTGAGATCCTTCAATCATTTGAGTAATCTCTCCATCGGTTTTAATATTTAATGATAAGGCTTTAAATAAGTTTTGATCTTTGAGACTAGAGGTGAAATCTGGAAAGCAATTGAAATGGATAGGTCCATCATGCAAACTTGCTTCCATAGCAGACCAATAATGCTTGGATAGTAATTTAAAATCTAGCATCTCTAAAAGAGAGGTAGATTGATGAATTAATTCTTTTTCTATTAAGAGGTTTAACTGCAACTTGAACAAGACCTATATGTATAAAATTGTAACCCTTTTTTCTATGTTTTTAATAACTTCAGGAGATAGAAGACTACAATTTTTCGTATTCTTTGTTAATTGCATAAAATATTTATATTACCCTTAAATGATTTTTTAAAACAATAAAAATCATTTTAAATAATTATCATTAATATTTAAATATTAATGTACTATTTATCCAAATATTAAAAGTCATTAATTATAACTTAAAATATTTTTAAATTCTTAAGTCTTTAAATGGTTTTTAAATAAATAAAACCATTTTAAAACTATTTATTTAATAATAATTATTAAATAAACTAAATATCATTAACATTATCTTAATATCATTAATATTTAATTATTAATGAAATTATCATTTAAATATTAAAAGTTATATTTTATAACTTAAAATATTTTTAAATCACAGTATTTTCATTTAAAATGATTTTTATAATATTAAAATCATTTTTAAACTAAATTATTTAATATAATCATTAAATAACTTTAATATCATTAATAATAATTAATTAATGAAATTCATCACAAAATATTAAAAGTCATCACAAATAACTCATTTACATAATCAATTCCAAGCCAAAATAAACATAGTAAACTAACTAGTTTATTAATAACACTAACTAAACTTCAAAAATTCTAACTTAACTAACAATTAAAAATAATAATATTACAAAAAATTAAAGAAAAATAATAGAAAATATCTGAATTCTACAAACTGAATACGTACTTCCACGCCAAAATTTAACTAAGGGGATCTTTATAAAAAGTCCTCCCACAACAAAGCCTTTCTCAAAAATTAGAGGCCTTATTGTTGGTGAATGAAACAAAGGCCAAGCCCTTCTATTTATAGGTTTAGAAAATGGTGAAGTTCTCAATTTAGTCGATGTGGGACTTGGTTTAAACTAATCTTTCAATAGCTCACTTTGCGATTTTCTCACGCCTTGCTCATTTATAAGAAAATTCCCAACTTTGGATATGTTATACATGGTATACCAGAGTATTTTTAAAAAATATAACCCAGTAATTTCGGACCTCTTAGGAAGCCTAAAACAGACCCCAAAAATGTCCACTGCATGACTGTTTTTATCTATTTCCCAGATTTATCCTCTTTTCGCTAAAAGCAGTCATAACTCTTTCGTTTTAAAACATTTTAGAGCGATTCTTGAGCCCTGTGAAGCTATCTTCCGAGACTACAACTCTTCCCTAATGACTTGTTTCCAAATTCGAACACATCATCCCAGAAATTCCGTTCAAGTGGGTACACCACCGCTTGTTGGACAGCTTTTGACACTACTACTTTGAAATGTCATAACTCTCTCCTCCGATATCGGATTTAGTCCGCGTTTGAGTCTATAAAGCTTATTCAGTGTACTACAATATATCAAAAGTTCAGATCTTTTAAAGCACAAAAGTGGACGAGAATGCCCCCATTACAAAGCGCCTAAAAGCAGGTTTATCATGATCGGTCAACCATGTTTGACCATCTATAACTTCTAATCTATACATGATATGGACTTGATTCTTTTTGCATATTAAAGACCACATAACAAGCTACACATAACAACTTAAAAACAACAAAAATCATGATCGATCAAAGATCTATAAGCTCGACATTTGTGAAAAATCAGAAATGAAATTTTCCGCATTTCTTAAATCTTCAAATTCGTGTACTTTGATGTTATGGGTCTTTGATTTATCAACCCATATCATCAATTAACATCCTATTACACAACTTTAAACAATCAATTGCATCAAATAACATCGAATCAAAGGATTTCTAGGTTTAGTGTTCTTATACCTTTTTTACCAAAAATTCTTAATTCTTGCTTACGATTTGTTATGGGTGATGGTTGGGCTTTGTTTAAGAGTGTATGGGCAAGATAATTTTGTAGCTAAGAGCTTGAGAGAGTATAGCTAGAAGCTTTGGAAAATTTTAGTGCAAAATAATGTTAACCTTCTTTAATCTATTTATAGGGCAATTAAATGTAATATTTAATCACTTAGATTTAATTCTTACAATTTACCAACTAACTTCTATCATTTGGTAAATTAAAACACTTATACAATAACATCGAAATTAAACCGGTAATTAAAATTAGGGTTTTCTATAAAAATTTAGGGTTCTATAATTAGAGTTTCTTAACGCGTCATCAATTAGGGTTTTTAATTGACCATTAGGGTTCTTTAATTATACGTGTATGTTCTTAACGATTATCGTTCTGGTTTCTAACTTCAACGGTTAAGGTTATAATAATTAGGGTTTGTCCTAATTATCGACGTCACAACGATAATTAGGGTTTCTTCTAATTACCGATATTCTTATACACGGTAACCATATACATATCATCACTTCTTTCGGTCATATCTCATGGCGAGTTTAATAATTAGGGTTTATGACACGGTAATATGTTATGACCTAATTGGACCGTCATTGTTCAATATTATCTGTCACGCGTACAAGATTACATAATTATGGTACTGTAAAATCATTATATAAATAATATAATATTATTATTTCCATCTCTTGATCACAATCCCAATCCAGGGTTTGGATCTTATATCTGACTTATTCTTCGTACACATCATCAATAATCAAGTTAAAATAATTAACTTAAATATTCTGAACAATTCATATAATAAAATATTTATTATATAAATCTAATTATCACTTCATATATTATTTCAATCATGTTTTCATGGAAAATAATTAATAAAAATATTTTGGCTTCTGTAAATTTATTACCATATAATTTGTGGTAATTAATAATTCTAAAATTATTTCTAATTTTTCAAGTAATAAATATATTCGCATTTATCGTTCACTTTACTTGACACTTAGTCTCGTCATTAAAGAAAAAAAAATTTATACACAAAATTTCTTATTTATTTTATATAGAAAATCTCGGGTTATTACAGTTCATGAATTAGTTATTATTCAGTCCATTCTCCTATAAATAGAAGCTCATTCTTTCATTATTTCTTACGAATTCACTGAAACTCTAGAGAGAGAAATTATAGAGAAAGAGAAAAAAGAAAAGTATTACAACTTACTTCTTTATTCCTATATTAGTTTTCTTCTAAGGTAAGGGATATTATTTGTACCCGTAAGAGGGTATTATTTCTTTATATTCATGAAGAGAACTTCATTATTCCATTCTTTATTATTACATTGGAATAACTTTGTCGGCCTACCCTATACTTGGTGAAATTCTTACATTATTCCATTCTTTATTATTTTGTTGGAATAACTTTATATCTGCGGGCTACCTCATGGCGCCCCCAAAATAGGTCCAATCCATCCAACCTATTCGAATGCGTCAAATACATGGTGCGAGAAAACAACTACAACTTTATTACTACAATTGTCGTGCAAAATACAACAACATATATACTGTGAGTTTTAATACCAACTGTGACTCATGTCCCAACTATGGACAACACCTCACATTGATACATTACATAAAGGTACAGTCAATAACTGTTTTAGAAATTAAAATCTTTGGGAAGTGCTTAAGGAAACCTTCGTACATGGGAGACCATGCGTCTAGGTTATGATAGATATCATATGTCCAGAAAATTATCCTTGGTTAATCCAATAGACCCCAAAGAAAAATGAGAATATTACTATCATGTTCCTTCCAATGGTGAGTCTTCTCTTAACATATAACTATCTAAAATCTGCGATTGAACATTATGTTTCAACCAAACTCCAAGATCATATAGGTAGTGCTTTCGTAGATATACTTCAAGCAAGTAGATGTGCACAACCACATCTTTATGATAACACGAGGTTGTATGTCATTAGACATCTTGTATGATAGTGGCAAAACACCCTTCCAAAGTTGGGCTCACTCACCCTATTCGGTTCACCAAAATTAAATATCAAATAGCGTATACAATACGATACACTTATCTAAAGTTCTCAATAAAATTATTTCCATACCATTTTAGGAGAACCTCAAATGACTATAAAGCCACTTGTTGTATTCCCCGTTATCCCCATCGACCTACCTACAATTACGCTCTTATTACGAAAGGAATTGTGAAGCGAAGGGTGAGCACAACTAATTTCGAAGAAAGAATATCATGACTAAAGATAATTAAATTATCAATAGCCTTCATCAGTAATAAATCAGAGATTTAGAACATATGATAGATGATAAAACTTTTCAACCATAGTTGCAGCGGAACGAGTAATCCATTAGAAGAGTCAA
Source organism: Panax ginseng (assembly GCA_020205605.1). Taxonomy (NCBI): domain Eukaryota; kingdom Viridiplantae; phylum Streptophyta; class Magnoliopsida; order Apiales; family Araliaceae; genus Panax; species Panax ginseng. The sequence goes on from CM035139.1 coordinate 9,502,126, forward strand.
ATAGACCATAAAGTCTATTATCTTCTCCATGTTAAAAGTCCACCAACAATGTTTTATTCCTGTAACATCAATCAACAGATCTTGTTCACAGTCGTGTGAATAACTCATAATCATAATTGTAGTTCTAATTTCCTCTTCTCATTCAAGATGAAGATAATTTTTATCACCTGTCTTTACCTGAAACATCAAAGATCATGGTTATACCAAATCACAGTTCATGTTCATAATCATAAATTCATCTTTGCACTACGGGCCAAAGATATTCATTAACAGTTCATCTTTGCACTACAGGCCAAAGATATTCAACAACAGGTCATCTTTGCACTTACAGGCCAAAGATATTCAACATCAGGTCATCTTTGCACTACGGACCAAAGATATTAATATCTTAAAAAAATACATAATCATTTCAGAATTTATATAAACTATAATTATAACCATGTTGATCAATCCACCTTTGCACTTAAGCTAAAAATATTCAATTGTAAATTCAATGGTCACGATCATATCAGTCAACGATTCAACTTTGCACTACTGGCCAAAGAGAACCCATAGTCATGATCATACTAATAATCTACCCATCTTTACACTCAAGTCAAAGAGAAATTTCTTCACCAGGGTTATAAAAATGTTATATATGATAATAAAAATAATACGATCAACAACTGCATTTAATTTCAAGAGTAAGATTCATAAATCAATAATTTCATAACACCTTAATCCAAATATTATAAATCACTTAATACTCTCATAATCTAATATTAATAATACTACCACAATATTTTAATCATTTCTTAAATTTATAAATAATTTATTTTAATTGTTTACACTTTACCAATTAATGCATTTAATCATCCTAAAATGCCAAAATCATAAAATTTTATCACCAATAACAAAAACTCTCATCAAAAATCTGCATATACCTTATATAGGATTCCCAAGCCATAAAATCCTATTTTTTAATTTTGTTACTTCACTTAACATATTTAATTCATTTACTCATAACTAGTCCATTTTCATAAAAAATACTAAATCAGTTTCAAAAATATTTATTTTTTGGGATTTAGCATAATATAGTCCCATATTGAACATATATTTATCTCGGAATTTTTAAAATTCATTTACTATTTTCATATGGCCAAAACTGCCGAATATTTAGACATTTATCATAAATTGTACGTTTGTCTAAAAATTCCAAATTTTACAGAGTATACTTATGTTATATATATGTACTCCCAATAAAAATTTCATCAATTTTGGAGTTAACCACAAGGAGTTATAAGAGTTTACTTTTAAAATAGTCTTTTCTCATAAAATTCATAACTCCTAATCTATCCAAACAAAAATCGCCATTTTTGGACACAATTGAGAAAACTCATCAAAATATCATTTTAAATTTTTCCAGAAATTTTTTTAGATCAGAAAAATTACGAAACGGAAGAAACATAATAACCCTTAAAATCCCTTACCTCAAAAGAGCAATATTTTTGACTGAAATGTAAAGCCGAAGGAACCTTGCACTGAATAGCAACTCTCAAAGTATCTAAATACTCACAAAATACGCTTGATAATATAAAGAGAGAAAGAGAGAAAACTTATATTTTTGGTGTGATTTCAATTCTAACTTAGCCCTCTATTTATAGGAAAATATTAGCACGCCGAAGCAGACTTGACCTGCTACTATTGTCACCCACCACATTTGAATTAGAATTTCAGCACATTTCTTCACTAACCATAGGTGGGGCCCACGCATTCTAGAATTTTCTACCAAAATGATAAATTCTGAAACTTCAACAATTTCTGAACTAGTCACCTCTTAAAATTCATAACAAATCATACATTCATTTTTAACGGTTCAAAATTTATGGACATATACTCAACTTATATATGTATAACATATCCAAAAATCACAGCGATCCAACGGTCGGATTAAAAATTATAACTCACGCAATATATCTCCAGAACACTGGTTTGATTTTTAATTCTTCACCAACCATAGGTGGGGCCCACGCATTCTCGAATTTTTCACCAAAATGATAAATTTCGAAACTTCAACAATTTCTGAACTAGTCACCTTTTAAAATTCATAATAAATCATACGTTCATTTTTAACGGTTCAAAATTTGTGGACATATACTCAACTTATATATGTATAACATATCCAAAAATCACAACGATCCAACGGTCGGATTAAAAATTATAACTCACGCAATATATCTCCAAAACACTGGTTTGATTTTTAATACGTCCATTCCGATAAAAATACTGATAAAATACCTCAACATTAATTCTTTCGTTTATAACCACATAAATAAATTCATCATTTATATCCGCATCAAATAAATATTTCATTATCATAAATCAATAATTAATTATTCACAAATAATATTACAGAATCATAATTATGACAACCGGCGGTTCCCGAGGAAGAGGGGCTTTAGATAAGAATTTCTCCTCATCTTGGCGCGCAATTAGGTGACCAAACCTTTCCTTGACAGAACTTTCTAGACATTGCCAATAATGCTATCTAATAATATTATTCAAATAATATGAATTATTGATCTGATAATGGGAAATACTATGCACTAACAATTATTGAAACAACAAAAATATAAAATATCAACACAACAATTATTGAATCAATAAAATAAAATTTTGAACAGTAATTACTGTAACAATTATTGAGTAGTGCCTATTTACGTAAGGATCAATAATTCAAAAATGCTATGTAATACCGTGTACTACTGTGCAACCACGCAGACATCATTTTTTAACCACCGGGTATTCCAACAAAGTGTTAACTAGAACGATTACGCCAATTATTTATAAAAACTCAAACTTGTCGTTTTCTTCATCCGACAGTTATTCGTTATGGGGTCCACAAATGGCTGTGCCATCGTATGAATATTCCCTGACAACAAGAATATTCCACGACCAAATGAATATTCTCTGACAGAAATGAGTATTTTATAAGCACTTGCATATTTTGAAAAAAAATTCATATCTCACCCTTAATTTTAACTTTTTATCAATTAACCATTTACTGAATAAAAATTATAAAAAAAATTAAATACTTTTATTTCATAAAATTCGGGGTCTTACAACCCTATACTTGGTGAAATTCTTCTGTTATTCCATTCTTTATTATTCGTTGGAATATCTTCGTTATGCATGCGTTTTCTGACGGGACTTTAAAATCTTTATTATTCGTTAGAATATCTTGTATGCATGCGCTTTACGCCCCGGGCTGATTCTTTCTTTATTATACATTGGAACATCACAGCCGGTCTTAATTTACTTTCGACTGGTTCCAGATTATTTATTATTCATTGGAATAACTGCAATACATCTGACGCATCGCTGCGTGCGTGGTGATTTACATTGTTATTCCATTCTTTATTATTACATTGGAATATCACTCATGCCGATTAACGTATTACTTTGACACCGGTTTCGATTATTTATTACTCTGTTGAAATAACTTTTGTTTATGCCAAGTATCGCGTGCGTGGTGATTTCTTTTGTTATTTCATTCTTTATTATACTCGGTTGATTAAAGTTTTGACTTTATACTCCATGAAATTAGTGGAATATCCTTGATATTTGCGCTTCATTCGATATCTTTTCATGAAAATATTCTTCAAGCATTTTTGAATTTTACTCTACAAAGAAGTATCGTGTTGACAATTTGGGACGTTATTAGTTCTGAATAATTTAATTCTTGAACTTGTTTTATTGAATTCTTATATCATTGTCATCATCCTCATTGTTTATATTTTTGTTGAAAGTCAATACGTGGCATGTAGTGCATAGATGGACTTGGTATGATTATGACGAGGATTATTGGTATAATCATCATAGTAATTTTATAAATGACGTGGAAAAGTCCACATTGGCGTAGTAGTGCATTGATGGACAATTTTTAGTATGATTATGACTATAGATTCTTTTTTGACCCAGGAGCAAAGATGAATTATTTTATGGCATGATCGGAATGGTTGATGAAAACACGATTATCTTTGGCCCGTAGTCGTGGATAATTCGTGGTTGTGATCTTAAATAATATCCTCTACGTAGTGCGGGGATGATTTTGATGATGTGGATTATTTATTAATTTGAGTCACAATGATAAAAGTGATGAAAAACCTTTTAAATCATAAAAGATAGTAGATTTTATTCTCTACTTGACTCTTTTAATGGATCGCTTGTTCACCGTAGTTAAACTTGATGTTTGTTATATTGTATCGAGTTTAATATTTGTTGAAGGCTAACGATAATTTATTACGCATTATCTTAGTCATAATATTTCTTCTTGGGCTAGTTGAGCTCACACTTTCTTTCCTTTGTTCTCTTGAAATGAGAATATAAATTTGATTTAGTCGAACGGAGTGATGATCCATATAATAGCATTAGTAGTCCTCACTATTATTACATTAAATAGTGTGACAATAAATGTAATGAGGACTCCTTTGAGTGTGGATATTATACAGATGACAATATTCTTATTAAAACTCTCGAGTTTATGTTTTATCGTATTTTACACTAATTGTTGTATAATTAAGTTGTATTTGAATTTTGTACCATGTATCTGGCGACTCAAGATGGGTGATGTATACCTATTTTGGGGGCGTCACATATTTATTTTCATCTAAAGTCAAAAGACTTAACAAATTTTCTAACATTTTGTAATAAATTATGAGTTCGGTGAGTTGACGGTAAGAAAAAAAAATTTAGTTAGTCATTTGTAAGTTGATCGAAAATACAGTGATGAAAAAAATATTTAACCCTACTCCTTCCGTATCATATTAAATATCTTAATTTATTTTTTAGGATGTCCAAAATAAATATTATATTTTTATATTAGTAATTATTTTTATCCTATTCTTCCTCTTATACCCTGGTAATCTTTTTATTCAATTTTTATCGAAATTTGAATAAATGTGAAAATGTAACTAATTCTCATAGATTTGAGAAAAATAAAATCATCTAAAACGTCATATATTATGGGACGGAGGGAGTACCATTTTAACTATAACTTCTCTTTTTATTTAATGTACTTGTTGAGAATGTGAGAGTTGCAAAAAAATTTATCTAAAGAATTTAATAAGATGAGAAATAGTAATTATTGTCGTCATAAAAAAATGAGCAAATACTTCAATTAATAAAAAGGTAATTTAGGTAAAAGAAAATTTTATTAATTAATAAAATTCAATTAAGATGTGTATTTCGGGACTGAAGGTTTAATATAGTAAAATTCCCTTTTTTTTATTAGTAATGGAGTATTAAAATACCTTTTAAAAATGAATACCTTCATTCCATAATAATTAATTTTTTAGCTGAAAAAATTTGTTTCAATTTATTTGTCGTTTATAATTTTCTAGGATAATAAATTACTATTTAGTTTTTTATATCACACCCTAATTTTTCTTATTGTTCTAAGAAACTTTTTTCCCTTGTATTAATAACTTCTCATAAAATTGTAGGGATGAAATTTCATACAAATTATAATTCTTAAATGATAGTATTAAATAATTTTTTTAATTCATTTGCATGAAACTAAAATTATTACTACTTCTGTTTCATAATAAATTAATAATAGTCGTTTTACATTTATGCATATGAATTAAAAAACTCATTTAATACCATCATTTAAGAATTAAAATTTATATGAAATTTTATCACTACCCGTTTATGAGAAATTAAAAATTATTAATACAAGAGATAATTTTTTTTGGGACAATGAGAAAAATTAAGGGTGATATAAAAAAAATAAATACTCCCTCCGTTCCTTAATATAGATGTTTTAGAGAATTTCTTTAATATAAGTTGTTTGAGAATTTCAGTAATCATTAATTACTTAGTTTTCAATATTACCTCAAGTAATAAATATAATTTTGGTTCTCTCACTATTTTTTGCCCAATAAATAACTTTTTGCCCAATAAATAACTTTTTTTGCCCAATAAATAACTTAGTTTATAATTAATTACTATTTTTTGCCCAATAAATAATTTTTTGCCCAATAAATAACTTAGTTTATAATTAATTACTATTTTGCCCAATAAATAACTTTTTTAATATAACGATAATATAGATAATTGATATTATATTTAATGTTATATAATTATTTTTTAATATTTGTGCACAATTCTAAAGCGACTTAAATTAAAGAACGAAAAAAGTAATTTATTCTCCAAAAAAAATTATAAACTATAAATAAATTAAAACAAATTTTTTCTTATTAAAAAAAAAAGTAGTATTGTGGAATGACATGTACAATCTAAATTTACATATAACGTCAGTTTATATTTTTCTCTTAATCAGTGATAAAAATTAAAGCTAAAAAAATCCATAATTATGATTATGATTATTAAAAATAGTAGTATCAAATTTAATGAATCTGCTTAAAAATGTGAAATTAAAATATAATTTTGAAAATTGTAAAATTTCGAAATTTATACAATAAAGATCAAATGGCTTCTTTTCCATCTCTTCCCCTTACGAAAATATCCATCGGGAGAGAAAGCAGAGAGAGAGAGAAACAAAGGGAAGAGAGAATACAGTGAGAATGTCGTCGTCGTTCGATACATACAGCAACGACGGTGAAGAATTGACGATCCCATCGTCTCGTCCTTTCGACGCCGGCTACGGCTTCGACGAATCAACTTACTCTAATTTCTCCTCCGCCACCGTTCCTCCGCCGTTCGGAAGCGGAGCTTTCCCGGACGATGAAGTCCCTGTAGATCACGTTTCTCACTCCGTCAACAGTCCCGATCCATACGGATTCGGCTTGGATCCCAATCCTAACTACTCCGAATCCTCTACGTTTACTTCATCCATCCCTGTGTCCAATGGAAATGGCAAGGGGTACGAAATTGGAGAAGATACTGACGGAATTTTCAGTTCGGACGGCCCGGTGCTTTCACCTCCAGGAGAAATGCAGGAGGAAGGATTTGCACTTCGCGAATGGAGGCGGTGAGGTTTCAGTTTACTTGATCTGGTCAATTTCTATTATGTAGATCTGCTTTATAAGAGTATACTTATGGATCTCTTAGGTTTTAGTATTTTGCATTACTGGAATTTACTTTTACTTTGTCGCAATTCATATTAGTTTGTGGAGCTGATTGCCTGTAGTTACTTCGTTAGATATTACTTTTTTCCGTTGCTATCAAATTTCTCTATTGTAGCTTTTACTTGTGTAGCCTTTATTTGTTTGATCTGGAGAGGTGTATTTTATGCTTTTCTAATTGTTCGACTGAACTTGATTACTGAATTCTCAGTTGGGCTTGTTGTTTTCTTTCAAATTATTAATAGGATTTTGCAGTTTATAGGACCAAGACACCATATTTATCTCTAAAAATATGAATATTAGCAATCGATATGTGCTGATGGGATTATATAGTAGAAAATATCACTGTTCTAAAAATCCCCGTGTCTGCTTAGGTGCTAGGCCCCCCCTTGGCGCCCCGCCTAGGGGCCGTGCTAGGCCCCCTAGTGCCTCACTTAGGCCCAAGGCTGCAAAAATTCCCTTCAGGAGCCTAGACGGGGAGTTTTTTTTTATTTTAATAACTACCCAAACTAGATCTTAATATATTTATTTTTCTAATGATTTACCATATTCATAATACAGGTTGTATATCAAATCACAACAAGAAGTGAACAATATCAAGTCAAAATGGATAATTTTATTATACTTGTAATTTTTTAAATTTGTGCCAACTTCAAATTATATAAATGATGATACATTTGTAATATTTAGTTTAATTTAATATAATTCTTAAATTTATGTTTAGTTTCTTAAGTTTTAAAATTGAATTAAATTCTTGAAATTTTAAATTTTATTATTTAATAGCAATCATGTTTATGGATAAAACTAATACGTTAAAAATATGTTTGAACTTTGAACAATTGCATGTTTGTGTTTGATCTTTGACATTAGCAATATGGATATGTGTTTGAACTTTAAGCAAAGGCCTTTATTATCTTTATTATAGATTATTTTGCTTTATATTATTGTTTTGTTTGGATAAATGTGAGATAAAATATTAAAATTGGCTTAAAATAAAAAATTCCGCCCAGGCCCCGCCTAGGCCCCCTAGGCACTAGGCTCCCCTCGGCCGCCCGCCTTCCGCCTAGCGCCTTTTAGAACATTGGAAAATATATTCATAATCTAGATATATCATTAAGGCTATGCCATTTGCTGCTTGTATTAGTTGTATGGATAATCGTATCAGATGATGCTATGCTATGCTAGAATGGAGATGCAAGTGTAACTCAAGTAATTGACTTTTTTTGTTGGTACTAGGGGGTGTCTTTTAAGTGTTTTTTAACCAAGCTAAACAGGTACCTGACAAGATTCTACCTTCAAAATGATATAGAGTTGGTTAGCGGACTCTCTGGACCACCCTTATAATTCATTAAGGAAGAATTGCCCCTCTATAGCATTGAACACCTTTTAGCTGTCCCTGAATCCTAAATTTTAGTAATTGTGTTAATACAACATAAAGACATGAAGACATATACTAAAACTTAAGACCATTAAACTTTGCAACTCCAGCAGGGTATGCACTGCTGCTATAAAAAAATTGACTATTGGTGCTTTGCATCTTCTGTATGTATCACGTCGACCTCCATACCTCTCTGTTTTAAATTGACCAATTGTTTAGGTTACATTATATGAACTTCCTGAAACTTCTCAGCTTGTCAAAATTCAACTATACCCAGATCTCACGTACCTAGATATCCCTGTTATAGATCTGCTAAGTTGATGACAGTGGGATTGTTTCCTTTTTATCAATAAAGCTACTTTTATCTAAAAAATACCAAAGAGAATTATCTAATTAGTTCATTTGTTACAAGTTCAGATGAGACAAGTGTACACCTTTGTATTTTGTAATGGTTTTCTAGGGAGAATGCTATCCGACTTGAGGAAAATGAGAAGAGGGAGAAGGAACTGCGTAACCAAATTATTGAAGAAGCCATAGACTTTAAGAATGCTTTCTACGAGAAAAGAAAGATTCATATTGAGAATAATAAGACTACAAACAGAGAGAAGGAGAAGGTAATATATTAAAATGCATTGCCAGTTTTAGCCATATTCTATTCTAGCCATCATATTCCGTTACAAAATTATGCGACACCTCTTTGCAGCTGTATGTTGCTAATCAAGAGAAATTCCATAAAGAGGCTGACAAACAGTACTGGAAAACAATTGGAGAGCTCATTCCTCGTGAGGTTCCAAATATTGAGAAGAAGAGAGGGAAAAAAGATCAAGATAAGAAGCCATCTATTACTGTCATCCAGGGACCCAAGCCTGGGAAACCTACTGATCTTTCAAGAATGCGTCATTTACTGTTGAAGCTGAAACACACACCCCCGCCTCACATGATACGGCCTCCACCTGCTCCTGCTAAAGATGCCATAGATGGAAAGGATGGGAAAAATGCAAAAGATGTGTCATCTAATTCAACTGGATCTGCAGCTGGAGTGGCGCCTGCCAAAGATGCCGCCTATAGTGGTTCAAATACTGCTAACCAAGAACCTCCTGCTGCAGCTGCTGACAAATCTGCTAGCTAAGGTTTTAGCAGCTCATCTGCTTTTCTCTCCAAATCTTCTATTGGTTAGGTGTAATTTGCTCTGCTTTTGGGTCTGTTTCCAGAAACCTATTCATACATAACTCTTGAGTTACATGGATTGAGATTTAAGTAGTTACTATTGTACTGTGTTTATCCCATATTTTGTAATGAAATTGCTCCTTTTTTCCTTCTTTATATAATCTTAGTTATTGACTGATGTTTTTACTTGTTGGTTTATGCTGGTGGGGTTACCAAAGAAAAACTCTCCCTTGAAAGTGAGATCTTATTTGGTTGGTTCTTATTTTTGTTAATGCTAATAAGAAACATTTCTGTATGTTTGGCTAATCTTGCTATGTTGTGATAGAGTTGTGATAGAGCTGTTCCAAAATTTGAAATTCATTTTTTTTTCTCAGTTTTAATTAAAGATATATTTTTATTTTAGATTATAAAGTAACATAGAAGCTTTTAACATGTAATTACTATGTTCTTAGTTGACTCGAGTATTAGTATACCACCACTACTATAGTAAAAACCAATAAAACATATAAAAAAAAATTCACAAAAACAATCTCATTTACAAAGTACATAAATATTTATAATATAATTTTGTTCTATGTTTGCCCCTGAAAAATAATCCTGGCTCAAGAGAGAGAGAGAGGGTAGTCCCTGATTCCTGAATGAAATAATGTCCTTATCCTATTATAATATCAACCAAAAAAATCAGGTATATTACAATACAATACATAACTTGGAAGTAAACTAAATAAAACCTGACAACCCTCTTGCTAATATTTCAAAGGGTAGCCTTTTTTTCTTTTTAAATAAGTATTCTATGGGTAACTAATACTCCATCCCTTCGGAAAAATAGGATTACTTGGTAATACAATTTAGTAAATTAGGCTAATTAGCCTTGTTTCTCCTCTTTTCCCTACCACCAAAGAAACACCACTTGAATGAATTAGCATGGGCCCAAAATTTCCTTCTCGTTGAGATGGGTGTTTCTTGAGAGCATGTCAACAACTTGGCTCATCGTTGGCCTCCTGCATGCCGTTGCTCGTGTGCAGAATAAGGCTACTTTAATATACGTAATGACTTCATCATCGGGGAATCCTTCCAGTTTAGGATCAGCCATCTCTATGAGCTGCCCTTCTTCATAAAGCTGCCACGCCTGTTTTAAGTAAACTACGGTCGTTATATCCAGTTATCCACTGGATATACGGGTTGTCTCTGCCTTTAACAAATTAGGGTCATCATAAAGAACTACGGCCTCACATGTTCAAACTCATTAGACACTTAACAACTAAATTTCTGCTGAAGGTGTGTGTATTTGTGCTTGTGCATGTGTTGTTTGTTCAAAGAAAAAATTAACAGACTTACCCATTCCAACAGAAGTTTCTGCATTCCACCCCAATTTGCTTTTCCACTGCTTCTGCCACTTACTATTTCAAGTACGAGGACCCCAAAGCGGTACACGTCTGCCTTCTCTGTTAACTTACCGCCCAATACATATTCAGGTGCCAAATAACCACTGGTGGAACAGAACTGACATATAAGTTCGAAACGTTCCTCCTTTAGTTCCATAAACAAAAAATAAAGAAGAATCCACATAGAAAGCTAAATAGAAGCCCAACTTAACTTATTCGAAAGGATTTTAAGGTAATGCACAGCATATGGATTCTTCAAGCACAAGTTGGCTAAGTTTCCAAATTTTAAAAATAAATAATAATTTGAAAGGTAGAAGAACAACGTCTCAAGAAACTGCATACAATAACTAGAGGCCAGCCTGCCAGATTGATGACTGGGTGGTCGCCCAATTTTGGGACATTATCATTGCCATAGTTAATATTTTAGACTGAGCTACAAAAATCCTCAAAACCCTGTATTAGATTTGTAAAAATGATTAGCCAAAGGGGATTTTGATATTGCTATAAAAATCCTCAAATTTTTTTCTTTTGTTTGATAAATGGCCTTGGAAATGTAAAAAAAGACACCGTACATTAAGTTAAGTTCCTCCTCCAACTTAATAATCAATCAACTTGAAGGTTCTACACACAGTTAATACAAGGTGTAAAGATTTGTAAGAAGGTCTTAGATCTCTGCAGACATATCCATTTGATGCATGAAAATTAAAAGCGTAGATCTAAAGACCTTCAGAATCATTCTCAATTGGTTGCAAGAAGAAAGAAACCTCGCAATTGGTTTCAAACAGAATATGAAAGGGTAACATGCGAGGTTCCTCTTATTTGTGTGGTAATATGAGTGATGTTGTCTGGAAAAAGTTTGGCCAACCCAAAGTCTCCAATTTTTGATGTTTAGTCTTTATCCAAAAGTATATTACTAGCTTTGATGTCCCCATGCACACTATGTGGCACAAGTTCTTCATGAAGATACGCGAGACCCCTGGTAGTACCCTTGCAGATATTAGATCTTCTTTCCCAATTCAACTTTATAGTTCTACTGTCTGAACCTGCAAAGACGTTCAAATAACATATTAACTATAAGCTATGTATGAAGATCTTAAGAAAATATCAACTATTCATACCAACTTTTGTGGATACCTAGTAGAGCACCATGAAGGCTGTTATTTTCTAGATATTCATAAACCAAAATCCGATTAGTTCCTTGAACACAGCATCCAATTAACTCAACAAGGTTTGCATGCTTGACATTTGATATGATATCAATTTCAGTTAAAAATTCACGAATCCCCTGCTTTGATTCAGCAGAAAGTGTCTTAACAGCTACTTGTATTCCATTTTTGAGGATTCCCTACAGAATTGCAATGGAGTTATTATATGGAAGTACATAAGAATATGGGATAGAAATAAAACAACAATTGCAGTTACGGTCCTGACAAATCTTAGTGTCAAAGAATGGATTTAACGACACATCAGAAATTAACCTACAACTCTATGAACTCCATTGAAGTAAAAAAATCACTTCAGTTAGTAAAACTCACAGAGATTTAATGCAATTTAATCCATACTTCAGCTACATTCACATTTTATAGTTACATTTCGAGATATCTTAATCCAATATAATCCCAGTGAGCTTAATTTTGCCAACAAAATTTGGAAGATTAGCAAGTTACCTAAACATCAAGCAATGCCATAATTACCTCGTTTTAAAAGATGAATTAACATTCATAAGTACTATAAGAAGTTTCTATAAGAATTCTTCTGTCCATTGACACAGGAAACACCAAATTCAACATGTGAATTTAAATATCTATACTGTCCAGTTTGGATCATAACCAATTGGTTTATATATCAGGGTGTTCCTGGTTAAGTTCAATCGTGTAAACTGTTCCTTTACTTTTAAACCAGATTTTACAAAATTAGAAAGGATAATAGAGGTTCAAGAAAGAACATTTAGTAAAGTGCACTGCATGAATGAATAGTTGAATCGTTCTCCTGAAAGAGTGTTCTAGAAAGGGTTCCATTATTCTATTTGGACCATAAAAACATTACAATTACAATTACAAATACCGCATACAACATAGATGAGCTAGCTGAACAAGAGAAAAATACTAGTACATTTAATAGAAAGGTAAAAGCTTCTGTTAGACTGATTACCAACGGTTCCAAAACCTCCTTGTCCTATCTTATTCCTTGGATGAAAATTATCAGTTGCTGTTACTAATTCCTTATCGGATAATTTTTTTATCTTTCCAAGTAAAAGCCCTATGAAGCAAAGAAACAACATAAAATCAAATGTATGAAAGCAAACGGTAATCTTCATTTTGACAATTTAAAATACTCATAACCGTGTCTCCAGTGGTTAACAAGAAAGTGATGCCTCAATCTAAAAAAACCACACGAAAAATTACTAAATAGTCATCATACATTTTAGAAGTTAGAACACAACTCAAGAGACTAGAGAGCATTCAATGACAAGGTAGTTCTGTGACTGCTGTCTCAGTCCACATGACCACATCTAATAGTTTTTTTTTTGTGATTTGGTCAATCAAAAGCGGATACGGTCTAATGAAAACACCTTAATTGATAGTCTAATACAAAACCTTCATCTTAGCTTATTAAATCTTTGTTAATGAGATGTTTATAGTGGCACCATATTAGTGACTCGGAGTTGACCAATTATTCACTTCTTTCAACCACCTTCTTTCTATAATAGTCATGCATTATAAAACTTGATGAATCAGTAATGAATATTTTTCTAAATATATGGCCTTTCCTGCAATGTCAAATTTTGCAACCAAGTTCTCACCTTCTAAATCTCCAGAACCATGAACATCCTCTTTTTCCCGGTTAACAGATGCGGCACCAAAGCAGCTACCTTAAATCTGTATTCTACGCACAAAATCATGCAATTAGCTAAAACATGACGGCCATATAAAACTTCAAAATTGGAATAAAAACATATATATATATATATATATATATTATATTATATTCCTTCATCATTCAAAATGGAGCAATTTCAGAATAAAGCAATTGCAACACATAAATATGAAAAGTAAACTGATTACCATAGATTGAAGCTAGTTAAAGTTCACATTAGATCGACGAACACTAAGTTTTGTTGAATTTCTGGTGGAAACGGGGCGCTCATCACGATTAGTAGTCACCTAAAGGAGGGAGGGGTGTTTTGGTATACGGAATACCTGCCAATATAAGTTATATACATATTCGGATGGCATAATTTTATCTAGTTTTATATATTACTAATATATTTCACAATTTTAATATATCATATAAAATATCAAAAAATATATAAAAATATTATTATTTATATTAATAATAACTCTTCGAAAGATATATAATAAATGAGATTTTTAAATAATTTTATATATTACTAATATATGTTACTACTTTATTACTAATTCGATATAGCAAGAGTCATATATATATATATATATATATATATATATATATATATATATAAATGATTAATAAAGGATCCTTTACTTTCTTAAAATGAGGACTTTTTTTTTGTTTTTTTAAAAAAATAATTAAAAAAAAAAAGTTTAATATTTTATGGAACTGAAATTTTTCATAATATAATGTTTTTAGGCGTGTTTTGAATACCTATACTAAAAAGTGGTGTGCATAATGCCAGATCGTACATACATAAATTTCAGTTCCATAAAATATTAAACTTTTTTTTTAGTTGTTTTAAAAAAAAAGCCAAAAAAAAACAAAAAAAAAAAAATTCCTCATTTTAAGAAAATAAAGGATCCCTTACCTGATCCTATATATATATATTTATATTTTTAAAAGACTCAAAAATAAAATAAAATAAAATAAAATATTGGCATTTGGCACTTAAAAGGCAAACAAACACCTGGAATCTACTCGCAGCAAAATTCATAGACAAATTCCCACTCGGAAAAAGATCGTCTCTTTCTTCTGTCACTCTCTCAACAGTGATTCCTATCTCCCTCAATTGTGACTTTTTGCACAACTACAATTTCTCTATCTATATTTATATTTATATTTATATAAATTACGGTTTTTGTATTTATTATTCAGATGAGTCCATCTTCTGCTGTTGCTGCTAAGGACTCTGAACAAGAAGAAGAATCCTCTGTAACTACTTCTACGCCGTTTGAAGCTGCTGCTAAGGGTTGTTCTGATAAGCCTGAATTTATCGGCTCCGGCGAGGAGGAAGTTCTGGAGAGGCCCGAGGACAATCCCATGGATGAGGATTCGATGAAATCAGCTACTGTTTTTTGTATTAGGCTGAAGCAGCCTCGGTCCAATTTGCTCCACAGAATGAGTGTTCCTGAACTTTGTCGTAAATTCAGGTGTGTTTTTTTTAAATGGGTTATATATTTGGACAATTGGACTTATTTATATGCTATGTGATACTATTATATACATTGTTTTTTCCCCTTTCTTTCTGGCATTTTGTTAATAAATGAAATAATTGAAGAAGCGGAAATAATTAGATGAATAATTGATGTAAAGTTGCCAAAACTTACTCATTTTTTAACAGTTTTCCTTAGGTATCATTCAACAATGCTTATACCATTTTAGTACTTTACAATACATTTATTGCAATAATTGTTAGTTGTAGCTCTTGTTAAAAAAAGTAAAAAAATCTATGATATGTTCCCTTTACTCAAAAGTGTCCCCCCCCCCCCCCCCCACTCCCCCCTAAAAAAAAAAACCCTTTCAGTCCTCTGTCAGAAATAGATTATATTCCAGCTGGTCCATCTCAAGCCTGAATAGTGAATCCAACTGTATAACTGTATAGTAATTAGAGGAAGGTAGAGACTGAACACAAAAAATGCGATGATCACGTTAAATACTTAGATCTCAGACAAGGTTATTTCTCTAGAACCACCTGCATTTAAGGTTCAACTGAATTCAAATAACACCGTCTTAGTTCATGTAAGATGGAGGCGACATACTGGTCTGTAAAATTCTTAGTGTTACACTTGGGTCAAGTACACAAGACAATGTCATGCAGTGCGTACGTCCTACTAATTCTCTGTCCCTTTCCCAAAAGTTCAAACTTCAAAACATAAAAATTCACACACACTGCATTGAGGAAGAAATATCACAAGCTTCTTTATGCAACTTACTCCTAAGCCTCTACACAGAGTGTGTAGGTGAGAACAAGTGAAATCAAGTCTCATAATGCATTCTACAGATTACACAGTTATCCACGTGAGGCTTCGTTATATTACTCATTAAGTAATTAATGTTGAGTCTTCTAAGGACCATCGGCCATGCAAAAGGATTAAAATTTTACATTTGATTTTGACTTCTTATATAGGTCTAAATAAAATAAATGAAGAGTTCTGGGAAAGCATATGAAGATTTTGGAGGAGAAATATGATAAAGTTAACTCTGCTCAAACAAAAACACAGCATAATAAGTAGGATCAACAATTACTCCCACAAAAGAGGAAGCCTTGTCCTCGTCAAGTTATACTTTTTCTTCCTCATCTATATATCTTATGTTATTGTCATAAAAATTGTACATCCACACAAATGCTCTGCCTACGTATGTAGCTTATCAGTTGTTTATATGGATCTAAATATTTGGCTGTGTGTTATGTTGGCGCCAGAGTTACCGGATACTCTTATAGACGTAGCAAATCAAGTATTGGTACTTCTGTATCCAAACATGATACTCTTACGTAGCGATACTTTAAAATTTGCTTACCAAAATACTTCTTTATTATTTAATCTATAGTTGCAAAATATATTGGATGCTCGAACATCTCATTTGTACTGTAATATTTATAGATCAATCAATTTGTTGATTCAACTACAAATCATTTATGAAACTTTTTATTGCATTTAAATTATACGAAAAATCCTAACTATAAACACTCATATAAAGCTATCATAGTGTACCACATTTTAGACTATGTAGTGTACTGCGTACCCATATTAGTTCCACAAAACGAACTGCATCCAGATAACACTGCACAACCCTGATTTCAAAAGTCAAAACAGTTGACCTCCATTACTAGAATCATTACACTGCAGAGGGAATTAGTTAATGGAATTCGATAATCTGTTAAAGTTAGTATGACTGACTGTTCTTTATATATTTCTAAGGTGAATAACTCATATTTTTCTTTGATTGTTTAAGGTACACTCTGTTCAAAGCAGATAATATCATTTTTAATGACTATCTTTCCAACTTATTGTGATTATAAGGAAAGAAAAGTATTAATGTTCTATATTTTTTCTTTCCTATTCTCTCTTCTTGTTGTTGTTTCAGTGCTGTTGCTTGGTGTGGTAAGCTAAATGCCATAGCATGTGCATCAGAAACTTGTGCAAGAATTCCAAGGTTAGAATGAGAACAGATCTTTTTTCCCCTGGGAGTGTATTGGTCTTCTTTATTTGTAATTTTTTCCCACCTTTGTTATCGCCATTAGTATGCTCTCTCTCTCTCTCTCTTTTTGCTAAAATTAAACTATATAAAAGAAAGGAAAGAAGCAAAGATAATGGAGCATACCCCATACAGTGACCATCATAGGACAGGCCCTATGGTGACAACAGTAAACAAAACAATAATTATAAACTAATGGCTACACAGAGGAGCTGCAGAATGCTAAAACAAAGAGCCCCTATCAATTGAGACACGACAGACCCAATCGCAGCAATAAAAGCGGCTAAAAACAGTAACTTTATCAATATCAACTAGCTAACCAACCAGCAGCATCAGCAACATAAAATCCCAGCTCAGATAGGCATTCCCAGACCATAGAAGCAGCAGCAGACAAGAAACTGCAGCAGATTTGAGCAGGGAAGCAGCACACATAACATACCCAGCATACACAACAGGCCAGACCCATCCTCCCAAATCACAACAGAAAAAAGCTGAATAGTAACAGGCGGATAGGAAGAGCCAGCAGCAAGGAAGCATGACGTACAGACTCCAAAACATGGCTTGACCCCAAACAGAATAGCAACCCAAACAGCAAAGAGCAACAGAATAGCTCATCGTAATTATAAAGTAAGGTGGACAAAATCATCTTTAGCTCGCTGAAAATTAACATAAGTGTGCAGCCTACACTTTATTCAGGAAGGGAGGTATTTTCGTGAAGTCTAGCATTCCGTTCTTGCCATAGATTATAAACAACCACAACAAAGGCAAGGTGCAGTAGCTGGTGGTGGAACTTTCCACGCGAACAAGAGCCAAGGAAACGAGCGATATTAGTCCAGCTTCTACTGAAGCCTCTCCAACCACAGAATCGAAAAACCGAAATTAGAACCTGGAAAGAGAATGGGCATTGGAAGAACAAATGGTCAAAGTTTTCCATAGAAACATTGCAAAGAGAGCAGGTAGGATCCAAGGTAATCCCATAGCTAATGAGTCTGTCCTTCGTACAAAGCCCTTTGTGGAAACACATCCAAAGCAAGAAAGAAAACCTGGGGGCTAAGCATTTGTGCCAAGCAATCTTGTACCAGGCAGATGCTCTCTCTTGCTATCAGTTTTCATTCATTTTCCTTTCAGTTTTGTGGGGGTTATACTCTCTTAACAGTTGTTCATTTAGCTAAAACTACGTCTATGGCAGCATACTTGCTCTTGTTTTATTTTTTCTGAAAAAGTGGTCTGAAAATGATTAATGCCTTCCGATGTTATTTTTTCTTGTAGTTCCACTGCAAATGCACCATTTTGGATCCCTATACATATTGTGATTCCAGAGCGATCGACTGAGTGTACAGTTTTCAACGTTATAGCAGGTATTGATGTAAAAGTATATTTTATGACCTATGTTAAGCTAATAAGTTGCAACATTTTTTCATCTAAGATGCAAGCGGTTTGAGGTTTGGGTACTTTTTGAAGTATCTAGGGAGTTGGTAGCTTTTTACTTGCCTTTTTCGACTTTTGGAGCGTCTCCAGTGACCATACTATCATTTTAGTTGAAGCTTTTAAAAATTTTGGGTTTGTGTCAGATGTTCAATTACCATCCTCTAGTCATACATCTTGCATTCAGATTTTAAGAGATACTTGCCTGACTTAGAAGGTTACCTTAATTGTGCGTTTTGGTTCAAGTAATTGAATGCAATAGTTTTACCATATTGGATATAGCCAGTAAATACCAAGATAAAGTTTTTAAGTGTTTAAACCTTTACAAGCTTATTCTTACTTATCCAAGAAAAGGAAAAGTTAAAAAACAGATTTTATGACCTTATTCCAATACATTGGATGACTTATGCAGATTCTCCTCGCGATTCAGTTCAGTTTCTTGAATGGTCTCCTGCTTCTTGCCCCCGTGCCTTGTTAGTAGCTAATTTCCATGGTCGGATTACTATCTGGACTCAGCCTTCGCAGGTAAGCTGGTCTTGCTGGAGTATATTCTTCAATTACTTACCTTCATTTCTGTTGTAGGTCCTTCAAGCTTCCCCACTGCACAACTTTTTGCATGGCTTTCCGAAAATTAGTCGGAGGAAATGTAGAAGCCAATAATTAACATACTTCTTTTGTCGTCATCTTTGGCCATGTCCTGGGAAACTTTTCATTATATATTCTTGTAGAGCTTACCCTTGATCTGCTTCTTCAGGGAACAGTTAACCTCGTAAAAGATGCTAGTTGTTGGCAGCGAGATCATGAGTGGCGGCAGGATATTGCAGTTGTTACAAAATGGTTGTCAGGAGTGTCTGCGGTATGTTGTTGTTGTTGTTGTTGTCTTCTGGTTATCTGGATTCAAATTGTATGCAACTTTGATGGTCAGAGTTCTTTTGGATTTCTATTTGTGAGAATTAGTATAGGTGGCTCTCCTCAAGATCTGGTAACTCCACAAAGTCAACTTTTGAGGATAAATTCTTTGCCAGCAGCCTCAAGCTCCAGGTTGGTTTTATGTTTCTGCTTACCAAGTGTTTGTAATAAGTCTGTCCGGGAGTGTTATTGATAGGTACTGAAGTGCAATCTGGAGTTTCTTATATTTAAAAAGTTATAATCAAATGGTTAACAAGATTATTGGATACTTTTCTCTCTTTTTTAACAACAAAGACTTAAATACTCCCCAAACAATATTATGCCAACTTGTCTGTCTGGGTGACCTTTGATGGCGAGTGCTTTTCCTATAACTCATGGGGTTGAACAGGCTTGTCTGCTTGGGATATAGCTTGAGATATTAGGTCACTCTCTTTGCTGTATATGTATAAAGTTGGTGATGTTAGAGCTGTGGTAGATGGTTCTAGTTAACTTGTGATAACACACTGTTGCTGCTGTTGTGTTTGTTGTCATTAATATATCTTTCCTATTTATCTTTTTGTCCCACATTTTCTCTGTAAAATATTCTTTTCCTTGTCAAAGTCAAACAGCACTTGACTCAGTCTAATGCAATTTCTCGGTTTTGATTCAGCTGGGTGGCCAAATTTTCTTTGTGTGTGCTCTGTCTTCTCATCGGGCTCTGTTCAACTCCACTGGTCCCAGTGGCCGCCTAATCAGAGTGGTGCAGCATCAAAATGGTTTTGTACAAGCAAAGGGCTCTTGGGAGCAGGTCCTAGTGGGATTATGGCTGCTGATGCCATAGTAACAGATTCTGGAGCCATGCATGTGGCCGGTGTTCCAATTGTAAACCCATCAACTGTTGTTGTGTGGGAGGTTACACCTGGTCCAGGAAATGGATTTCAAGCAATTCCAAAGGTAAGTGCAAGCAGTGGGATGCCGCCTTCACTGAATCCTCCTTCTTGGGATGGTTTTGCACCTTTGGCTGCATATTTGTTTAGCTGGCAAGAATATCTATTATTAGAAGCGAAGCAAGGGAAAAAGCAAACAGAGCAAGTTTATAGTGACACGGTAGCTCTTCATTGTTCACCTGTTTCAAATTTTTCTGCATATGTAAGTCCAGAGGCTGCAGCTCAATCAGCAGCTACCACTACATGGGGTTCTGGAGTTACTTCAGTTGCCTTTGATCCAACTTGTGGTGGTTCAGTGATAGCAGTTGTAATAGTTGAAGGTACTGAAGTAAGATGTATATTTCTCACCTTGAACATGTGTCTTATTGCTATTTTTAAGCAGTACATTGTATCAAGTTGTTTAATTTTAGGTGTAATTTTATATATTTATTTATGTAGTCCAAGGAATGTTTGATATAGCTGAAAATTGAACACGGAATAAAGTATTTGTATGAGTTTCTGAATTTTCAATTATAATAAATCTAAGGATAATCTGTATATTTAAGTCTAGTTAAAACAACTTTTACAGTTAGGAAATTTCTCCATTCATAAGTGAGAACTTGATATATACGGTTCTGCTTTTCTCTTTTCTCCAATACGAATGTCATTATCTTTATCACATGGCTAATCGGGAATAAAAGAAAGAAGGGTTTGAAGTGATGTGGTAGTGAAATATCATTTGGGATCCCAAATTTGGTACCCCTAGCCTAGCATTAGTCAGTTTTGCCACGTTACATGTTATACCTTTCTTATCTTATTTATCCTGGTTGATAAGGAGTAACAGATTTCAGAACTTTTCTTCATCTTGCTTTACAAAATTCAATGACACTGCATTGAAGAACAATTCCGTTTATCCCACTCTGGTGCTGGAAATTCCTTCAAAACAGGAACTATTTGGTTGCTTGCATCATTTTCACTCATTCCACCTCTGGTTACTCTTTACGAATTTTCTTGTTCTACCTTTTAGTTATGATGAGATGTTATTTGTTCTACCTTTTGCTTGCTCTCCTTGTTTGTATCAATGTTTACCACCATTTCCATCAAGAGATGATTTCTTGAAATCTAATGCATTACATTCGCACCCTTTTTTTAAGTGGAACTAAAAAATTGTTGGTTTTGTCTCTGCAGGGCAGTATATGTCTCCTTATGATCCTGATGAGGGTCCTTCAATTACAGGATGGAGAGTTCAACGCTGGGAATCATCTCTTGAGCATGTTGTCCTTAATCAGATATTTGGAAACCCTACTTCCAGTTTTGGGGGACAGGCACCGATGCAGACAGTTTGGGTGACTAAAGTAAATAAATGCATTCCAACTACTGACGATTTTAAAATTTGCCAAGCAGCTGCTGCCGGATTTACTTCTGATGGGCAAAATACTTCCGAGTCAGTCGTTGACGACGAAAATAGGGTTAGCTTTGATCCCTTTGATCTGCCAAGTGATGTCAGAACTCTTTCTCGAATAGTTTATTCTGTTCGCGGGGGTGAGATTGCTGTTGCTTTTTTAAGAGGCGGAGTGCACATTTTTTCTGGTGAGAGCTTTACAGCTGTTGATACCTACCAGATTAATGTTGGTTCTGCAATTGCTTCTCCTGCCTTCTCCTCTACAAGCTGTTGTTCAGCTTCTATTTTGCATGATACCAGCAATGATTCTACCATACTGAAGATAGTTCGTGTACTTCCTCCTGCTGTTTCGAGTGGTCAAGTTAAAGTGAATTCGTCGGCATGGGAACGAGCAATTGCAGAGAGGTACTTAAAGAACTTTGATATGTTAGGAGCTTCTACACTAACAAGATATTCATGCAAGTCCAAGTGTAATTTCTTTTAAATTATTGGATGTAGCAGCGTTAACTAGTTGGATTTGACATAGTTATGTAAAGCAGTTGCACTTGTAAATCCAGGTCAATTTACTTACATAAAAACTCAGAAATCCAGGTCAAGTTATTTGGTTTTGTTGCTTATCAGCCATACCGTTGTCTACTAAGTGGTTTTAACTTTTAACATATATAAGCCGTTCTTTTTCTATAAATATCTTGTTCTGCTGCGCAGAATTTGGTGGAGTTTACTGGTGGGAGTTGATTGGTGGGATGCAGTTGGCTGTACACAAAGTGCTGCAGAGGATGGGATTGGTAATGATGATATTTATATAATTTGGTATTTGGAATGCAGTTTTGTCAAAATATTCTTTGGCTTGATTTGGTGAGGGAAAGATTTAAGAGCCATAATAGAAATTTAATCCCAAATTAGGCAATTTATGAGGTGTTACTCCAAAAAAATCTGTTTATGCTAATAAAAAGACAATTTAATGATGATATTTATATAATTTGGGATTCGGAATGCAGTTTTGTCAAAATATTGTTTGGCTTGATTTGGTGAGGGAAAGATTTAAGAGCCATAATAGAAATTTAATACCAAATTAGGCAATTTATGGGGTGTTACCCTCCAAAAAACTCTGTTCATGCTAATAAAAAGGCAATCACTGCTTTCAACATCAACATCTTTTTGATCTGGAATCACTGGGAAAACTTCTCCGAAACCTGATTTCGAAAAACAAAACTTAAAACATGGTGGAAATGCTACCAAAACACTCACCCAATGAATTGCTGGAACCCCACAGTTGACCAGCCACCCGTCACCCTATGCTGCCAACCTTATTGATCAAACACACATTTTTGAAGAATTACAATTCAGAAGTTTGAAGAAGTAACTATTTTTTTTAATAATAAAAATGCGCAATTTGGTCTCCTTATATATTATAGTCAAAGCACAACGTGTTGTATGATGAACCACCTCGTACTAATTATTGTTGTTCTTTTTATGTTTTATTTCAGTTAATTTGAACAGTGTCATTGCGGTACTGGATGCAGATTTCCATTCTCTTCCTTCCACTCAGCATAGGCAACAGTATGGCCCTGTATGTTTCCTTGAACTGTTGTTATCTCTATGCCCTATATTTTCTTAGTATTCTTTATTGAATATTAGTTTATTATGATATATGCATCTTTTAAGTATTTTGTATAGTTTTTAACAGTGGCTTGTGTGGTTCTTTTTTTAAGAATGGGTGGAACTTACTGATCAAAAAAGAAAAAGGAAAAAGTATTTGTGAAACTTGGTTTGTAATTTTCTTAATTATTCTTCACTTCTGATAGTTGTTTGTCATTCTTGGTGAGCCTACACTCCGTACACCCTATTATAAAGCTCCATTATATTCATAACTTACTCCTGTAGGAAGGTCCTTCTTAATTCCCTTACCACAAAAAAGAAACCTTACATTTGACCATGTTTACTGTAGTCAAAAATCTAATTTTATGTGGTTTACTCGTTGTGAATTGATGTTTCCTCTGATTTCCAGTTTTAAATCTGCAATTATTTGAATGTGGTTGAAAACTTGTCTTAGTCCAGATTTTATTCTCAGTTGGATGACCATTTTTGGCTAGACTTATGCTATTTAATCTTCAAAAGGAACCTCCTAGACCAATCATGCTAATAATACAAATTTCCCCTAGTGCCAATGTGCCTTGTGTGAGATTTGAGTTTGGTGATCTTTGATCCTTGGATATTTTTAGTTGACACCCATACTATCACATAGGGTACTGTGAACCTATAGCTGGCTAAACAGATTACTTGGGAAATCTTTGAAGTTTGAATTATTGACTTGGAAAAACCTTGTGTACACTACATATGATTCTATTTAGGCCCTTTAGCATTCAGAATAAGGAGCCTATTTGTTACTTTTATCATGTTTCCCGCGGACGTGGAAGAGGCACTGAGTCTGAAGCTCGTGCATTCCTAGCATGATGACTTATTTCGTGCAGTCCATTGTGTTTTAGCCCGAAAAACACATAAATTCATGTGTTGAGATACTTTTTAAGACTTGAGACCAACACATTTGACGTTGAGAAAATGCAGAGTCTGGACAGGATCAAGTGCAGACTATTAGAAGGTACAAACGCTCAAGAAGTTAGGGCAATGGTTCTTGATATGCAAGCTAGGCTGTTACTGGATATGCTGGGGAAAGGAATAGAATCAGCGCTAATAAATCCTTCAGCTCTGGTAGCAGAGCCATGGCAAGCATCTGGCGAGACATTATCCAGCATTGATCCTGAAGCAATGGCTGTTGATCCAGCTCTAGTGTTAAGCATCCAGGTTTGTGAAATATCATTTTTACTTAGGTGGTCAGTTGTTTAGTTTTCCCTTTCTTTTAACAAAGAAAAATGATAGACCAACAAAAGAATCCAACAGATGATATAAAATGCTTCTTCTATCCTGTTTGAGGAGAGAGATATTATAAAAGAGGGAGGGAGGGTAGAAGTTTTCATTTTGAAGGGGTGACTAGTCATTCTGTTAGATATTCCTTTTTTCCTTTTGTTATTTTTTTTGATGTGGCATTAATCTTAAATGATCAAAGTCCCAAAAAGTGTTTTGTTTGTCAATTCTTAGAGGGAAATATGCAGGCGTATGTTGATGCAGTCCTCGATCTAGCATCACATTTCATAACACGCTTGCGACGTTATGCAAGTTTCTGCCGTACATTGGCAAGCCATGCTGTTACTGCAGGCACAGGTGGCAGCCGGAATATGGTGACAGGTCCTACTCAAAGTTCTGCTTCTCCTGCAGCTGCTCCGGGTCTGTGTGCACTGCATTATTTTCAGTTATATTATGTTAAAACACACCATTATTTTGCTCTATCTATCCCAAGATGTTCAATTAGTTTGTTATCAGCTTCCAGTGACCTTATTTTCTGTGTCGCTTTCTTTTCCCCCTTCTTTTGCTTCCATTGTTCTAGTGTGTCATTCTAATATTGTGCTTGAATGTTTTCTAGGAGCTCAAGGTGGTACTCCAAACTCAACTGGAAACACCCAGATGCAAGCTTGGGTACAAGGAGCTATTGCCAAGATTAGTAGCACTGCTGATGGAGTTCCCAGTTCAACACCAAACCCCATAAATGGTCCTTCCTCTTTTATGCCAATAAGTATTAATACAGGAACCTTTCCAGGAACTCCAGCTGTTAGGCTTATTGGAGACTGTCATTTCCTCCATAGATTATGCCAGCTTTTGCTTTTCTGTTATTTCTTTCGACGAACACAACTACCTCGCTTTATTGGGCTCTCTCAAAGAAACTCTGATACAACTGCACAAAAACCTCAGCCTAGTGCTCCAGGCAAGATAGAAGAAAATAATTCTGTTCCTACAAAGCCCACATCAGCTATGGTTAGGGCAGAAGAAGTGCAGGCTTCTTGGGTTGGTCAGATTATCTCTGGAGCAAAAGGACCCGAGGAAGGTCCAGCTAGTAGGTCAAGATTGGGTTCTGGCAATGCTGGTCAAGGATACACATTTGAGGAGGTAAAAGAAGATAATCTTATTAGTTGATGTCAATACTAAATATAAAGAACCTGAGATAAGAAACTAGTATCATTTCAGTTATTGTAAAAATTAGTCTCAATTGATTTATGAACTTAGAAACTTGCTTCGTGTTTCAAATTTGAGGTTTGACGTTCATTTTTTTGATTCCCAGATGATATCTGTAATGTTTTTTTTGCCAATCAGGAGTGCTATTCTTCACGTTAAGTGTCTCAAATATAGTTACTGTCATGCAGGTTAAGGTTCTCTTTCTGATACTCATGGATCTCTGTCGGCGAACATCGGGTCTGGCCCATCCACTGCCAGTGTCTCAGGTGGGAAGCAGTAACATTCAGGTCCGCCTTCACTATATCGATGGAAACTACAGTCTTACCAGAAGTTGTAGAAGCATCCCTCGGCCCACATATGCAGGTACTTTAAGTTATAAGTTTTAGAAGGTTTCTCTCACAAGGGAGCTACACCTTTCTTTTCTTTTTTTTCAATGCTTGCCTGAGCTATGCTGCCAAATCATGAAGAGGCAAAATTGGGTTGGATTAGTTAACAATTAGAAAATATCATTTGCTTGCTGTTTCATAAAATTATCTTGAAATTTAGAATGTTACCAATGAGTTACTAGGCACAAAGATTTTAGGGTGATGAAATATCATTTTATGGGTCAATGTCAATTAAAGCTGGATTTATATCCAGCCGTCTGTTGTCCACTATTCATTGATAAGATATTCTTTTTAAGTGTACTTGAACTTTTAAGCTTATATTATGCTGTTGAAATATCCAACACAATGATTATGCACAATTCTTGCTTCTGATGTAGCTGCTCCAAACGCCATCACGGTATCAGATCGCTGCCTTAATAATCAGAACAGTTATTATGAGGTCATTTACTAATATTTGTCACAATCAACGCCACATTCTCTACCATACATTCATCATTACAATACTCCCCTTGGCCCCGAACAAAGTCACTCTCAAAAGCGAAATTTTAAATGAAAGTTAATAAATGGCTTATATTTTAGTAATAACTTCAGTTGAAATACAATGAGATCGTTAAATTAGTTTGGAAGTGGGCTATCAGTTGAGGAATCCACAAAGAGAAAGTAAAATCTACTTTGGAGATGGAGTGAGTTTGTCATTATGATTGTCATAAGAAGGCATATAATTGATATTGGAATGAAATACATTTGCACTGCCGATATATTTCCAAATACTGACCCCAAGGAGTGGAAGAAATGGCAAAGGCTTTGAGGCTAATCCACAGGGTTGCAGGTTCCAATCCTCATACCTGGGGCCAAACTTACCAATCAATAATAAATATTTTCAAATATTGTTTTTTATAAGGTTCATAAAAAATCTCATACTTGTCATCAAATCCTTTGTTATCTTCAAGTTCTTCATTTGAAGGCAGTTAATTGTACCATCATATCCTGTTATTTTTTTTTGAAAGCTGTTAATTGTTATCTAATTTTGAAAGCATTTAATTGTACCATCATACATGTGTTTTTCTTTTATTTTTTTTGTCTAATTTCAAAGTTATAGTCTATTGGTAAGTTACAAAGTGTTAACTTATATTTAGTTTTGTTACTAGAAAATTCATTTCTTATATCTTTTCTTACATTGTTGTAGCTCTTTTTCATACGAAAGATGTTACATAATCATAGCTTAAACCATCTATAATCTATTTTTCAAAGCCAATTTTTTTAAGATAAAAGCCCCACTAATTTTTCAAACTTAATGTTTGGAAAATACTTGTGAACTGCATTCCTTGAATCAATAGATTTCAAGTTTTATTTTCTGTACAATTTTTTTTTTCATCTAGAAATATTAAGATGGAACAGAAGACCTCCTAGGAATTCTTTGTTTTGTTTTATAGATTAAACTTCTATACAAGGGAACAACATCACTTATATAATGGAGGAACAAGGAAAAAAGAAAAGAAAAAGATTGGGATTAGTAGGTGGATGGTTGAAAGCACCTTCTTGCAGAAATTCCCTGTAAGACTATGGTTAAGAAACTGAACTTTGTAACTGCATAATACATCAGATTTAAACATTGGTTTAACTTTTAACCCTGGCTTGAGGTCTAAATGACATAATTCTACGTCTGAAATTGCAAGTTTTATTTTTTTTGTTTGGTCTGTGGATTATTCAGGATCTCATATCCTGATTCGTTACCTTATCACTTACAAAATAAGGGGCAGTTCTTTACCTTCTCTAGTGGTATGTTGTCACAGAATATGCCCCGGCCTAGAGGTGCTGATGCTGCTGGTTTGTTACTGCGTGAGTTAGAACTTCATCCTCCTGCTGAAGAATGGCACAGGCGGAATATGTTCGGTGGTCCATGGTCTGATCCAGAGGATATGGGTCCTGTAGATGACACGTCCAGGATGTGCAATTTGTCAGACTCACTTGACTTGCGATTGTCTGAAAGCTGTGAGGTCTATTATGGAGCCCAGCAGGGCCAGTGGCCGAGGAAGCGTCGGATATCAGAAAGAGATGCTGCCTTTGGTCTGAACACTTCGATTGGCCTCGGGGCATATCTTGGTATAATGGGATCTCGAAGAGATGTTGTAACTGCTTTATGGAAGACTGGGCTGGGAGGAGCTTGGTATAAGGTTTGATTTAAAGTTTCACACCGACTTATTTCTTGGTTTATTTATTTGGTGGCAATTCATGTTCTTCTTGCTTTTGATTTACTTGTATCTTTGTTTGAGGACTAGTAAATATATAGAAATATGGTGGAGTTATCAACTGTTTTACCTTATAGTAATGGGATCAACAAAGAGTAGAGTCCATGAAGGTATATTCTAAGTAGATAGTCAGATTCATGCTTGCCATTCTTGTAGAACCTAAAATGATGTCCCCTCATCCCAAAATGAGAATTCTCTCTCAAAATTAATGTACCTATTTCCATAATGTTTAAGTATTGTGGTCTTGGCCAATTAGTTTGTCTTAAGAATTCTTTCTTATAAGTGTTGGACAAAGTTGTTACGCAATTGTTAAAGTACATTTAATTTGATTAGTTTTGGTTAATAGTCCTTCAGTTATTAAAAAATTAAACCTATTTATTCTTATTAGTCTACGATTGTGTGCGTAAACTATTAATTCACTCCATGTTTTCTTAATGCAGTGCATAAGATGTTTGAGGCAGACTTCAGCTTTTGCTTCACCAGGTGTTAGCAGCCCACCTAGTCAAAATGATAGAGAGATGTGGTGGATCAGCCGCTGGGTTTGTGGCTGTCCAATGTGTGGTGGCACATGGGTTCGAGTTGTATAGATGACATCTTTAACTGTTTCAGTTAGTAGGTAAGGCCCGCTGTCTTGATTATGAGCTACATTCTGAACTTGATGCGCTTGTGTGCATCAGTGTATGGCTGCTCCGGAAATTTATTTTGAGGTAATTAGGGAAGACGATCAATAAGTGGTAATATATAGAAAAGAATGAAATAAGAAAATTTATGCATAACAAATAGTTCGATAACTTGTAAACATTCAATGAAATTATTATTGTTCTAGCTTAGTGGGTAAAAGAAGCAGCAGCAAATAATTATTTTCATTAACTGAAACTAGGAAACAACAATAATTATTTTATAATCTCTATAATCTTATGATCCATTAAAGACTTCAACCAAATTGGATTGTACTCAGACAAGTGAACTTATATTTTGAAATTGAGGTAGTATATGTGTCTCACAATTGCTAATAGTAATCCTAGATAAGATCTTTAACCTTAAATGTTTACTGCAATCAGAGATAGGAAAGTGGGGTGTCGGATACAAATATTATACATACATGTTTCATAGAAAAATCTCACATTAGAGCCCTTTGGTTATAGATGTTTTGAAATTTTTTGGTAGCGAGGCCCCTGCAAGCTCACCTGTTCCCCTGCCTCTTTGTTTTGTGTTTGGTATAAATACATTTATACAAAACAGGCTACAGGGGGACACATAGGACAGGCATAACCAATAGCATGATAAGATTCAACTTACCCTTTTTATTTCCAGTCACTATAAAAATAGTTGAGATTTCTGTATATTCTGCAACAGTTCGTTTGTTCAAGTTCATCTTGTGATGTGATTTCAGGCAAAGGAGGATGCTGTGCGTGTAGTCTGGTTTAAACCCTGCTCTATGTGCAAAATGTATTGTTGCAGTAATTTATAAAATTAAGTTCCGCATCAGTTTCATTTGTGTTTGTTACAATTAAATATGTAGAGGAGTTCACGGCTGAGATTCTTACACAAGCAGTAGTTCTTAGTTGCATATTAGATTAGCTGGCTTTTGGAGTAAATTAGATGCAACTTTTAACAGTACAATTTCCTCAGCCTTTTGCCTTTTCAGTTTCCTTTTCCTTGACCATGAACTTATCTTTGTTGTTTCTCTATTCTAGTAAG
Source organism: Panax ginseng (assembly GCA_020205605.1). NCBI lineage: Eukaryota > Viridiplantae > Streptophyta > Magnoliopsida > Apiales > Araliaceae > Panax > Panax ginseng. Next base: position 9,532,555 of record CM035139.1, read on the forward strand.
TATTTTATAAGGACACGCTTTATTAATTTTATTCTTATTTCTACATTGCAGATCACAAAACTTTTGTGCATAAACTTCTATGGAACCGTTCTATGTCAGGGCGCTGCTGCAGAAATTAGATGGATGTATTCAGCTCTGCAGTTGCTTGTTGTGGGAGTTTATTTTGTCCAAACAGAAGCACATTTGATTTCGGAAAGGAAGGTTGCATGGTCTTTTTTTTTTTGGTGCAAAGGAACCTTATGGCCATAGATTAATATAATAAAGCTTCATTACAATCAATTTCTAGCAACGCTAAGATATCAATAGAAGTATCCTTACTACTAATATTATGGCTTAAATATGAATTAGTACCCTAAATTATAGGTCATATTCCACTTCAGGATCAAAGTTTCAATTTTTTCAATTAGGTGATTGAACTATCAATTTTTTCAATTCAAGCAATAATTGAATACGCCACGTCGAAATCACGACGCGACAACTTCAATAAAGGCGCTTAGTAAGTTGGTGTGGCAAAAAAAATTATTTTTTAATCATAAAATAAATAAATTTAATTTAATATGGGATAAATTCGTCAAATAACAAATAACAATTCGTCTATTTACATTCCTGTCGCTATTCCCGTTCCTGGATCCATTCACACCGGAGGACTCATGTAAGCTCTGCGGCACCGGTGTGGAGGCAAACAAATGATCCGACGCCGATGGCCCTTCATTCGATAAAACCTGCATCCTCTTCAAATAAAGCTTATACTTCTGCATCACTCTGAAGCAGTTTCGTCAAGCTCCTCATCATCATCCATAGTTTTCGACTAATCACAGCCATCCGCACAAGTGATCAGAGCATCCACCACGATGTCGAAAAAACCATCTCCGGCGTCAGAGGATCCCACAGCGGCGGGGAGTACACGGCAGTTTGTAAATGGAGCATCGCCAATTTCCCTAAGGTTAAAGCTAGGGCTTTGTGGAGCAAGTACTTTGAAGTGGGTGGGTACGATTACCGCTTGTTGATATACCCTAAGGGTGATTCTCAGGCTTTGCCGGGTTATATCAGCTTGTATCTCCAAATCATGGACCCTAGGGGCACTTCATCTTCCAAATGGGACTATTTCGCTAGCTACCGCCTTGCTATTGTTAACACGAATGATGATTTGAAGTCAATTCATCGTGATTCTTGGCATATATTCTCTAGCAAGAAGAAATCCCACGGCTAGTGTGATTTTACTCCCTCTGGTTCCATTCTTGACCCGAAATTGGGTTTTTTATTTAATAATGATTCCATTCTTATTACTGCTGATATAATTGTTTTGAATGAATCCGTTAATTTTACACGGGATAACAACGAAATGCAATCTAATTCAATGGTGTCTTATGTTGTGAGTAGCCCCGTTGGTGATGTTTTGAGTGGGAAGTTCACTTGAAAAGTTCATCATTTTAGTTTGTTTAAGGAGATGATTAAGACCCAAAAGATAATGAGTCATGTTTTCCTGCTGGGGAGTGTAATTTAAGGATTAGTGTTTATCAGAGTTCGGTTAATGATCTGGGTCGGTGTTGAAGAGTTTTTGATGATTTTATATTTTTTTGTTGTTTTTCATCTGATATGGTATAGATTTTGGATAGTTTTGCTATTTTTATTTAGTTTAAATGATTAATATAAGTGATTTGACGAATTTGCCCTTAATGTATAATAAATATTTAAATAGATATTAAAATAATTTTTTTCTTTACACCTCAGCTGGTTATGGCTCCACTTCGAGGGCCACGTCGATAATTTCGACGCATGTAATTCAATTGTTGCAATTGAAAAAAATTGATAATTCAATTATCTAATTGAAAAATTCAAACTTTGATCGCGAAGTGGAATATACTACTTATAGTTTAGGATAGTAATTTATATTTAAGCTTAATATTATCAAAATTACAACTATGACCCAAATCCGCAAGTTTATCCGCGCATCTATTTTCTTCCCGTCTAGTTGACGGCATTCCATGATCAAACTTTTATCAAGGTGGTCCTTATCGTCTCCCACCTTTATGAGTTTGACAGCAGTGCTAGAATCAATTTCCACTTGAATTCTCAATATGAGACCATCTCGGATGGTCCAAATTTCCGTAGTCAAGATAGAACAAAAGCCTATTTTTCCATAGAAGCCAAATTTCCAGCCCCCTCTAGCATTTCGAATGAGACCACCATACCTACCCGGCACAGCTTTTGACGTGTTGATACGTCTGAAACTGGCTTTTTCAAAAGATACGAAAAGTTAGAATCCGCCAATTTTACTTGTAGAGGAATTTTTTTTATTACTGCTAAATTCATGTAGAATCATTGTTGTATTTTTTTTGAGGAATATAAAAGAACAACAGTGAACCTTATTATGTCCCATAATTTATCAACCACGTCTTTAGAAGCTTATTATACACAATTTGTATGTAAATGAAATTCTAAGTAATTGTGAACTCATTTTCAATGCAAGTTTGTTGCTGCAAAATTTTTCAAAATACACATCATGAATCCAACAAGTAATAATGGCCCGAGTGCCTCAACATGATCAAGAATCCAACATATATATATATATATATATATATATATATATATATATATGGTTGATCCTCTTATTTTATATAATATACTCACTATCTTTAGCGACGGACCGGATGACAATTTAATTCGTCATCTATAAAATCATCGTTTTCATGGTAAGTAGGATAAATGCGTCTGACGTTAAGTATATATATATTCATGTCTTAACCCTGTTCATCTAAGAAAACTTTATTTTTATTTTTCTTTTGCTTTTGCTTTTGCTGATTTAATATGACTACAAATACGAAAAAAAAACATAAACAAAGCATGTATAGTGGAAAAAAAAAATTGAAAGCAGAAAAAGGAAACCAAAGAAATTCTAAAATAGGAAAGGAGATAAAATTGTGAAAAAATAAAAAAAAGAACAGTAACAAACCGGAGGACTGGAGAGACTGATTAGCATAGAATCATAGTTTCAGAAACTGAAACTTAGCTCTGATCAGTCTATCTAGAGAAAGTGAAAGATGAGTGGCACGACGGCGACGCATGGTGGAGCGCACGCGCTGGCATTCAGGGTGATGAGGCTATGCCGGCCGACGTTTCAAGTGGACACAACTCCCCTCCGCTTCGATCCCTGCGATCTTCTCGCCGGAGAAGACCTCTTCGACGACCCTATCGCCGCCGCTCATCTTCCTGGTCTCCTCCTCGACAAGTCCAACCCATCAGTTAGCACCACCAGCGACTCTTCAGATCTCACTTATCGCACCAGATTACTCCTCCATAACCCTTCCGATGCCATGGGCCTCTCTGGCCTCCTCGTTCTCCCCCAATCATTCGGGTCTGGTCTCTTTTCGCATATGTAATTATATGTATCTATGACGAATTTCGTTTGATTTGTGTGTTTCTGTGCAGGGCAATATATTTGGGGGAGACTTTTTGCAGTTATATAAGTATTAACAACAGTTCTAATTTTGAAGTGAGAGACATCATTATTAAGGTGATTATACTTTACTCAATTTAGCCCCAACCACAATGGATTTCAGAAAATGCTGAATGGATGAGCAGTTTTTCCTTTTTGTTTTCTAATTTTGACAAGCAAATGAATGAACACTTGTAAATGTTGGAATCAAGGAACTTAACTACTAATTACTTGCCAGCTCCAGTCTAGATCAACTAATGCAAACGTGATCCATAAAAACAATTATTTGATTGATTACAGGCAGAAATTCAAACTGAGAGGCAGAGAATAATGCTTTTGGACACGTCAAAATCGCCTGTTGAATCAATACGCGCAGGTGGACGTTATGATTTTATCGTGGAACATGATGTAAAAGAACTTGGTGCACACACGTAAGTTGCTTCTTGATAATAATAACACGACCTTTTCTCTTGGTGATTAATTTTTAATTGTTACAAATCTGTATTTTGATTTGATCTTGTAAGGTTGGTTTAACATCTATAGGTTGGTCTGCACTGCTCTGTATAATGATGGTGATGGTGACCGTAAATATCTTCCACAGTTTTTCAAGTTCATGGTTGCAAATCCACTTTCAGTCAGGACAAAGGTACCACCCTCAAGTCATAGACATTAGGACATCATGTTATTTGCTCAAATCTAATTTGATAAGAATAACTATGCATGACCATTCTCAGGGTAGGGCACTAAATAAACTGAGTTGAGCCGAGTATTGAGTTGCTCATATTTGATTCATAAAATTTATAAGACTGAAATAAATTTTGATTGAGGCTCATTTAGCTACCGAGTAGAACACGATCTCGAATCGAGTCCGGAAAGTTGAACTATTAGAACGAATATGATCAGAGTATCAACAGAAAATTGTAATTTAAAAAGTCTCGAGTAATTTATCGAACTTTAAAAATTTGCTCATATTTGAATCGTTTATATTTCGAGTCGAGTGAGTACGAATCAAGCTCAAACCGTTTGGTTCATTTTACAGTCTTACTCAGGGGCATTGTTTTTTTGCCTCTTATCTGGTTTTGACATATATATGCTTGCACTACTTACTATTTTGGTTTGCTTTTCAACTCAATAACGACCACTTTTCTTTGTGCAGGTCCGAGTTGTGAAGGTAGGTTGACACTGGTTAAAACTTTGTAAGTTTGAGTCCATGATCTTGCTTAGTTAAAACATACATTCGTGCACAGACATGAACTGTGTCCATTGCTCTGATGAATTATTGGTTAAGAAATTCTGAATTTTTGGTAAGGTGGGCGGTTGATGTCTGGCATCCATATTTTCAAGCATGGATTGGAGGGGATCTAAATTATATGTTTCTTAAACATGCATTCATTGCTGCTGCTATTAATATAACCAATGATGAAAAAACCTTCTCAATTGCTACATATACTTGTATTGTACTCGTACCTACAATGTATATGTGCTCCTTGTAAGCATAGTACTGTAACAAGTAGGATTTAGTGACAGTACAGGTTACATATATATATATATATATATATATATATATATATCTTTCACTATGATGTGACTAATGTTTATCTGTGTTCTCTACCATGAATTATTAAAAAAATTACAGTATCGTTGCATATGTGTAGATTCATCCTTTATATAATAGACGAATGCCCTACTATTCTCAGGATACTACATTCTTAGAGGCCTGTCTTGAAAATAACACTAAATCAAACCTTTACTTGGACCAAGTTGACTTTGAGCCAGCTCAGCATTGGAGTGCAACACTACTAAAAGCTGATCATCATGATTCAGAAAATGGTATCATAAACAGGTAGAGTGACAAATTGAATCTACTATATATAGTGCAGTTTCAGTGTCATTAGAAACGTACTTGCTCAATGCATCTTGATTCTGATATTGTCACTTTGTTTTTGATAACTGTTAATTATATACTATTTGGTCTCACAGAGAGGTGTTCAAGCCACCCATTCTTATTAGATCCGGGGGAGGAATTCATAATTACCTCTATCAACTGAGATTGTCATCACATGGATCTACACAAATAAAAGTCGAGGGGAGTAACATCCTTGGCAAACTTCAGATAACATGGCGTACAAATTTGGGTGAGCCTGGGCGCCTGCAGACTCAGCAGATTCTTGGTAGTGTAAGTTACTATGCTTAGATACCTGTTTACTGAGCAATATCTACTTCTATGAGGTCTTGACATATCTTCAACAATTTCCTTTTTGCTTTAAAATAAGTTCATAAAAGATATCACTTAAAATGTTTTCATTGGTAGCTTACTCAGAATATGAAGTAGATTTTCTAATCCTATGTTAGTCAGAGAAGTGTTCCCGCTAAGGAATCCTTTCTTTGATATCTAAAGTTACTTTCCCACAGCCTATCGCACGAAAAGAGATTGAGTTGCAAGCTGTGGACGTACCATCTGCTATCAGTTTGGAGAAACCCTTTATGGTGAGTATTATTTGATTTTATTAGAGCAAAAGAAGCAGCTTGATTGGCAATATTTTTCCATCTAAAATATTCGGTGGCTACCTCCTAATTTACGACTCTCTTTTTCACAAGAGTTCTCTCAAATTGTGTGAAATGTCTCTTTTATAGGGTCCCTATTTACAAGAACATTAATTTCATTAATCACTCAATAAGCCAACTATTCCATGTTGTCAAAAAGTTGATAAGATCTTAGTCAGAAAATTTGTTACTTCATTTTGAAGTTCCAAATTAAAGAAAAATTAATTTTTTTTATTCTTGGTATGCTTCATTTTGATTTTACTATTCTAAGAAAAGTAGCCATGTGGCCCATGTCAGATAGTCAAGCAGTCGAATGTGAGCTGTCAGCTCAAAATGTGCAAAGTATAAAGTGAAAGTGTCAGGATCATGTTACTAATTGAGTATTTGCATGAGATCAAGAAATTTGCTAAAAAGGATGATGAATCGTTACAACTCATTTGACCTATTTGCTGTCCTGAAGATCTCAGTTTGCTGAATATCATAATCCTTGGATGTCTTAGATACCTTTTCTTAAGATTTAGAATCTTAGGATTCTTTTAGGTGCACATTTTTGTGCACGTCATTGAAGGTTTAAAAAGTGAAGGGTTTTTCTTTTGGGACTTTGGAATCGTTTACAGGGTAATATTTCAAAAGATATTTGACTTTTCCTAGCCCTAAAGTTGCTGGTTGTTGTTTATAAATAAATGGGTCCAGTGTTGCATACCTTCTGGTAATCATAGCATTCTGTGTTTTCCACTGTGATGTAAACATATGCTGAATGATAATTTGGTTAGGTAGCAAACAGTTTGGTTTTATACTTCTATTACATACAATCTAAATTTGTAAATGAAGAGGCTAAATTCGTGAACTAATATGTTTAATTTGGCCTTGTAAAGTATTATAGCTCAAATGGGTCAAAAGATATTATTTACATACAACAGATATTTAGAGGGAGACTTCTTTTGGTAAGCAGAGAGAGATGACATTAGCTTAGTTTTGCTACTTGTAAATAGAAAAGAAATAAAGTTTTATTTCGGTTGCATTTGTTCTTTCCATGAAGAAACTCATCTTCTTTATTAATTTGAAGTGGGAAAGAGGTTTCTGGTTAAACAAGACCATTATATATATATAGGGTTCTAATCCATGACAACCGGTTGTTAAGAGAAATATTTCAGCAACCATCATCTCCATCGTTAATCAACATATTTAATGGCTGAGAATGAAAAAAAATATATCCCAACCACTACATGTTGTAGCGGCTGGCTTATGCTTGAATCCTAATATATTACTTCCTCTTGTAATATTATATTATTATTGTAATATTAATATTATATTATTATTGTAATATTAATATAATATTATTAATATGTAATATTATATTATTATATTACTAAATAAAATATATTATATTATTAATATGTAGATAATGTCATGCCGCTACATGTAGCGGCTGGCTTATGCTTAATCTCAATATATTGTTTTCTCTTGTAATATTATATTATTATTTTAATATTAATATATTATATTATTAATATGTAATATTATATTATTATATTACTAAATATAATGTCAACTAAAATTGACATAATTTATGAAAATATGAACATGATTTATGAAAATAATAAATATTTTAAGATTAGAATTTTTCAAGTTAATTGTAGAAAACAATATTGGAGATTTAATTTTCATATAATAAGTTATCTTTTGCACAAAGTTTTTAATTGTGAATGATTATATTTTGGGGATAAGGTTCAAAAATGCCCCTGACATTTTCTCCAATGTCTACCGAGCACCCTATACTTTTTTTTTTCTTCCAAAATTACCTTTAACGTTACGTTTTTTGGGTCGATTGTACCCCTGCCGTTGACAGACATGCCAAATAGACAAACGGTTGACAACTGGACATATTTTCTTCGACGTACGCTATAATGGAAGTCAAAATACTAAAATTCAAAACATATTTGATGACGCATTTTACATGGAAGTCAAAATATTAAAATATTTATTAAAAAATACTAAAAATACTAATTAAAATACTAATTAAAAAAATACATATTTACATCAAATACTAAAAATACTAATTAAAAAAATACTAAAATACTAATTAAAAAAATTACTAAAATACTAAAAAAAAATCAAATTAAAATATTTAGTATATTTAGTAAATTTACATATATGTATATTTAGTAAATAATTAGAGAGAAAATTTCAATTCCATAATCAGAATTAAAATGCTCCTCCTTCTCTCCAGATCTCCAGATTCTACTTCCAGATCTCCAGCCACAATCTTCCTCCTTCTCTCCCCTTGGTAGTAACTCTTGGCAGCTCATCCTCTGCCTCGGTGAAGTATATACCAATTCACCGTTATCAAGCAATTTGAGTCCTGATCCACTAGCTGCTAGCGTTAAAAGGAATTTTAAAATCTCATCATCTTGGATCTATTTTCAGATCTATATCAGATCTATTTTCTCTCTCTCTAAGGTTTTCTCTATCTAAACCCATTCTACTTGGATCTATTCTACAAAGTCGTTCCGAAGTATTTCGTTTGTTACCAAGGAGGCGACGGTGGGGAGGAGAAGAAGGAAGGGGCTTGAATGCTTAGATAGCTTGTTGTTGGTCTCAAAGCGGTTCTTGGCGTCGATCCGCACTCCCAACCGGTGGAAAGTGAAGCGAGGTTGGACTTCAGTAGTGACTTCGGAGGAGGTGGTGACTTTGGTTTCGGGAATGATAAAATGGACGTGTGATCGGAGAGGATCGGGTGGGGAGGCGCACTGGGAGAACACAGGGTCAGGGTTTTCGAGGCATTCGAGCTTTGACTTGACTTGTTCTGCTAGGTGGTCGTAGATCATAGCCGTTGGTGGTGGCGAGTTTAAGAAGATGGCGAATCGCCATGGCAGCAGGATTGACTGTTAATACATTTGATTTTATGTTGGTTCGGATGGTTCTTGGATAAAAGTGTTTTCCTTTAATTTTGTTGGTGGTGTTGATGTTAGTGGTGGTGGTGGTGGACTGGGTGGTTCACATGGGTCATTTTACACAATACAATTATTAATAAATAAAACTTATTAATAAAATACACATAATAAATAAATTATCAAATATATATAAAATATTATTTTTATGCACATCAAATGGTACAGTAGCATTTTTTGTTTTAATTATTTGACACGTCAACAAAATATGTCCAACTGTCAATCCCGTTTGTCTAGTTGGCAGAGCTATTAACGGCAGGGGCACGGACGACTCAAAAATTGTAACGTTAAGGGTATTTTTGGACAAAAAAAAAGTATAGGGTGCTCGGTAGACATTGGGGAAAATGTCAGGGGCATTTTTGAACCTTCTCCCTTGTATTTTGCATAAGATATCTCTTTCAAGTTGACGATTTTAATTATTATGCAATTTCTAATCATTCACAATTAAAAATTTTATGCAAAAGATAACTTATTATATGGAAATTAAATCTCTAATTCAGCTTTTCATGCTTAACTTGAAAAATTCTAATCATAAAATATTTATTATTTTCAATATTTTCATAAATTATGTCAATTTTAGTTGACATTTTATTTAGTAATATAATATTACATATTAATAATATAATGTATTAATATTACAATAATAATATAATATTACAAGAGCAATATATTGGGTAAGCATAAGCCAGCTGCTACATGTTGTAGCGGCATGACATTATTTACATATTAATAATATAATATATTTTATTTAGTAATATAATATTACATATTAATAATATAATATATTAATATATTACAATAATAATATAATATTACAAGAGTAAGCAATATATTGGGATTCAAGCATAAGCCAGCCGCTACATGTTGTAGCGGCTGGGACATTTTTTTTCAATCTCAACCATTAAATATGTTGATTAACAATAGAGAAGATGGTTGCTGAAATAGTTCTCCTAGCAACTGGTTGTCATGGATTGGAACCCATATATATATATATATATATATATATATATATATATATGCCTGCAGCCAATATGTAACTGAGGGGAAATTGTGGTTTAAGAATTTTAGTTTCAAATACAACACACAACTATTTACCTCATTTTACTTTCATTCTTATCATGTATGGTTTTTCCCTGTTCCTTGAGCAAATTTTTGGCGTGGATGTGAAAAGTCAAAGGTATAATAGTCTATGTCATCTTTTTTGCCTTCTGGATGAAATAAGTATCAATTTGACAATAACTGAACCCATCATGAATCTTAACATCTGGTTTATGCTTCCATAGGTACGCTTGAATCTCACAAACCAAACAGATAGGATACTGGGCCCTTTTGAAGTTTTGTTATCACAAAGTGATTTGCAAAACGAGAAAGCTGTCATGGTTAATGGTCTTCAAACAATGGTAAGCTATTTATAATTTGTTGTATCCAACTTGAAAAATCTCCTAGACTATGTTTGAAACTTAGATACTCGAGGGAAAGGGGAGGAAAAAAAAACAAGGGAAAACAAAAAAAAATAGAAAAACATCCAAGCAAAAAAAATAGAAAAACATTCTGATGAACATAATTTTTTCTGCATATTTTATAAGTGAATGTAATATTAAATATATTTATAATTAAGACTAATAGACTATTAGACTTGATAAATTTATTTAAAAATGAAATTAAATTTTGTTTCCCTTCTTTTTCTTGTATTTTGTTCCAAGCATAGTCATTGTTCTGCTAGAAGACAACTGAACCCTAGCATCTTTCTGTTTGTGACTAAATTATGGATGAAATTTACCATAAGTGATAAATAAGCATTATTATTTCTGTCATTCTCCTCTCCATTTATGAATACCTGACGTTGTGGTATTAAGTTTAATGTTTGACTCTCCTCACAGGCTTTGCCTCGGTTGCAGGCCTTTGGCTCTTCAGATCTTCAGCTGGTAAGAATAGAATATATGCAGATATACTTTTTATCTCTGATCAGTAAGTAAAAAACATATACCTTCTATAGCATTTGATTTATAGGTGTTTTCAATAATAACTTGGATGCTGACAAGTAGGACACAAAAGGGGAAACATTATTATATAAACTAGTGTCCACATATGTTAAACTATGATTCTGGTTTAAATTCTTTTGTTGCTTGGATGAAAGGAACTTTAGAAATTAGAATTGCCTGTCAAGTTAGTGATGTGTATACATCTCAAACTATTTTTTTGTTGTTGCATGGAGAACACACACTTACAGCATAGCAATGACTGTATCCTCTAATTGATTGTCAAGTTAGCACCTCAAACTATTTTTTGTTGCATGGATTACACACACGCTTACAACATAGCAGTGGCACATTATATCCTCTGATTGCTTATGGTTATTTGGAAATTCATTTGCTTCATTACTTATTTCCATCTTCATTAAGTCAATCCTCACTAGTAATGCCTTTGATTGTGCAGAACCTGATCGCAACCAAACTTGGAGTTCAGAAAATTACAGGCATAACAGTGTTTGACACACATGAGGAGAAAGCTTATGACCCCTCGCTAGAATTGGAGGTTAGTTATCTGTATTTAGTCCATCTTGTTAGCCTTCAAATGCTTAACACAATGTTGTTGAAAACAGTTTTGACAAATCTAGGTTTCTTTGTTAATTATGGTTCTCAGTGAATCATCCTTCTTGCTAACTAAATTATAAATAATTAAACCTAGTTTCTTGGTAGCAATCCAGCAGCAGTATCCCTGTCTGGTTATGTGATGGTCTTGGCGTCATACTTCTGAAACCAGAATATATAATGCTCGATTATCATTCTGAGATGTTGTATGTGCATGCTGCAGATTTTTGTTGATTCGAATTGATCAATTGGCATGTTTAATGGGTTTGCATTATGGAGGCTGATCTGCTTCCTATTGTGTTGGTGTTGGTTTTTATGGCGCCTTACATGACATGATGTGTACTATCGAAAGCACAAGATCTAGTAGTTCAGAGCCAGTCTAGTGAATGCAATTGACGAATGGCATTGTTTGTCAGAAGGCTTCTTATGCTTCCAAATGGGAATTTCTTTGTGTCGACAAGTAGGACAACAACGGGGCTATTATCATCCGCACTCTTAACTGATTAGTATTTAAATGATCGACTGAAACACTGTATTATAATAGGTAGAATTGAAAGTTAAATTGGTTTATAGTATTTATGTATGGGGAGAACTTGTTGGAAATTTCCATCTCTTTTTTGCACACCCCAATAACGCTTTGCCAGTATCTAGTAAACGCCAAAGGTGCTGTTTAGCATATAGATTTATCTTTATTCTTTGTAATGCCCTGAATCCACATCTAAACATTTGCGTTTGATAATGTTTGTGTAAGATTTAATTCTACTATGTGGTAGACTTGACCCAAGTTGATGCTATTAGGACGTGAATTTAGCTTTCAGGCCAGAAAAATTTACAAAATTACCTCTACTTTAAACACTTAGGCTACGTTTAGATTGAAGGAATGGAAAGGAGAGTGGGATGATTCAATTCTAGTTGGAATGATACTCTTTTTCTCCCAAGAAATAAATGAATGGTTCAAATCATTCCAATAATAATCAAACACATTTTTTTTCGAATAAGTTATTTTATTCTTACCTTCCAAAGGTAACATTAGGATGACAGTCTTCTCCCAGTTACATTTCATTCTTCATTTAACCTTTATCCTCGTGATATAGCACATTTAGGACGAGGATTTGTTTACTTGTCCTCCCCTTGCCTGCCATTTGATTTCTTTCTTACCAATCAGTTTATCACATTATTCACAAGTAAATGAAAGCAGAGAGAGAAATCAACAACAACAAAGTAAAAATAGAACAAGGCAACAATTTGATAATAGAGATTCTTTGATATCAAAAGCCCATCATTCTCGATAGTAATTAATTTACAGCAGTCGGTCGATAAAAAGTATCAAATTCATAATTTACAGAGAAGGGAATGAAAAGAAAGGAATAGAGAGATAAGATGAATGAAAGACGGGTAAAACAACTACTAGTAGTATTTTTGTCAATGAAGGTACGTTCCATTGTTAATCCATTATCATAGATAGGGTCATTTCCTAGTGTACTGACTAGGCTTGTTGACCCCAGTTTGCTGCCCAGTTAGCTTCACTACCGACGCGGGGCATGGTTTTGGTCTTGGAGTAGGCATCAACCTTAAAGATGGCTCCACACATGAAACCCTCGCTATCAACCCTCGGCATTGCCTTCAACTTGTTTGTTGGATGCTCAAAGCTCATTAACCCTCCTTCACTATGATACATACACCCTGCATCCATACCAACCAAATATTACTATCTTATAATACATGACATGATTTATCAACATATTAAAGTGAACTTAATTAATTACCAGTAGGGAAGGGAGCAAATGACTTAGCACAGCTGGCTTTAATGAGCTCCAAATTATCAGAAATCAAGACAGACCCATCACTGGCTATGCCCCAGAAGAGTTTCACTCCTCCATCACCACCACCCAGTGCTACAAACACAGTTTCAGCCTTGTTATCGTAGAGCACAAATCCAAAGCTGCCATCAAGGTCCTTGAGGACCTGATGGGCCGGGAATGGGCCCCTATCGCGGAGTGTCCGGTAGGCCTCAATCACAAACATGGCCTCGTTCCCACACTTGGACAGCCCATACTGCTTGTTGAGGGTAGACAAGTTGTTCAAATTCCCCAAAAATGTGCAGTATATATCATCCACCCCACAGAACAACCTGCAAACACAGCAGTAGTAGCCATAGCTATTTAAAAAATAATATATAGTAATTCTCATATATAGGATATTATTAATAATTCTCAAAAAGTACCTGTGATTTGGGAAAGGGCGAGCAGGTGGGGCAAATGCAATGGTGGCGGCCTTATCGGCAAAGGAAAGAGAGAAAGCATTGGTGGGGTGAGAGGATAAGAAATCCTTCAATGCGTCTTGAGGGAGCTGCTGCTGCGTCTTCTTTGGCTTGGCAGGGACTTGCAATGAAGCAGGGCTATTGAATATTCCCAACATTATTCTTCTTTAATCAATCAATTAACACAAATTCAATTAACACAAACTATAGATAGAGAGGGTAGGCCTAGAGGTAGAGGTAGGTATGTATATGGATATTGTGAAGAATGAAATCGTTAAGGTATATATAGACATTCTTATCCAAGATGGGAGAGACAGAGAGGATGAGTTTTTGTTGTTATCTACTTAAAGACGTATACGTGGATTGGTGTAGGAGAGAGAGAGGGGGAAAAACAAATATTTTTTTATTTATTTCTAAAATATTTTAAGTTTACTAGAAAAGTACTACCACCTATCGGCGGAATTTACATATATACCGGAAAGGAAAACGGTCTTTTGAGTCTTATCCACGGCACGAGACCAGGTGACAATGACACTGATCCTAGTCACTACGTGGATAGATTTTTTTACTTATCCCATCCAAGTCCAACGCATCACATATTTATTTATTTCAATAAAAATATATTCATTAAATAATGGAAAAAAAGGTCTACTTATTTTGTTAATGTTACCGCTATTTTCATGATTTTGTATCACAAGTTCACAACATATAATTTGGTCCTTTTTTTTATTTCGTAGCTAAAAAAGACAAAAAAAAAGAAAAAGAGAATATTTTTTTAAGCCTCGTAGCATTGTTTGATAAATTAAGGGAATTGATTCTCTCCCACGTGATTGTGAGACTTATTTATTATTCATGTGATAAAAATATTTTGTAATTAATTATTATTTTTATTTGTAAAAATATCAATTCCCGTTATTTAAAGGCAGCATTTTGGTTCATAGGAATAAGATGGAGTATTAAAATTTAAAATAAGAGTTAAAAGGTGCCACATGAAAGATTGAATCGGGTTTCAATACGATGAACAACAAATGAGAAGGTCAATAACTAATTTTGAATTGGGCTTCAATACGATGTACAATTGTTTCTCAATTGGGCTTTCGTCATGGAAAGGGAAAATGCAAAAGTGGATGTTTAACCATTTGAACAACCCACTAACCATTACAAAAATTCTACTAATAAATAGTAGAGGTTTTAGTTAGGTGTAAAACATAATTGAGTTCTTTTAGAAAGTAATTATAAGATTAGTGTATTCACAAAATAATTATAAAAAGAGTGCAACATAATAATCACGTCAGATCATTCAATTTTACAAAAATAAGGAAACGTTGAAATCAATGAGAAGTTACTGTCATCTGCGACAGTTATCAATTCTTTGCAAAGATTCTACGATCGAGCAATCCAAACAAATCGATCATCCAAACCGAAGAGAGACTGACAATTCAGCCACGAAATCGATCAGTCTATTCAAAATCACAAAAAAGAAGAAGCCGGAGTAGTCGAATCCCACAAAAAGGAAATTCGAAACCGACATTCACGAATAGATCAAAGAATTTGGAAACCGACATTCTGCTGCAGAGACTGAATTTTTTTTAAGACTATTTGATTAACCACAAAAACTAAAATGGTTACCTTTGTATGAAGATTTCGCTACTAATTGCACCATATTCAAAATAATTTTATTTTTAAAAGGTTATTTATAACTAACCAACAGTTATATAAATGGGAACTCTTACATGGCATTCGGATACCATCTGCACCTTCTGTTAAAAAATAAATTAATCATACATACATTACTATCACTATAAAATTGATCATTCGGGATACCTCAATGAGATTTATTGGTCACTACACATTGGACAATTGGACACATGTTTATTGCGTTGTCTAATCTATCTAATAAAATACAAATGATTTTGAATTTCTTGCTCACTCAATAAATCATCTGGACCGTTCAAAATTTAAGATAAATCCCATCGTTCATACAGTGCCGGAGGCACAGGACCTAGCTAGTTGGAGTATATTATACATTGGAACTTCAACATACCATAATTGGATACTTTCAAATTAAAATTCAGAAAATATTATAAATTGAATAAGTAATAATGGAATTCCTCAATATATTCAATGTGTTAAAATAATCAAAAGGTAAATAGTAACCAACATGATGAAGTTTTGTCATTCACTAATACGCATTTAGTTACCTCTAAAGGAAAGAGTCCAAAAAATCTAATATGAACAAACAAACAATGTCAAACTATAAGCACTAGTAACAAAAAAACACAATCTGCACGTTTCCAATAAAACAAATTTAATCAATCTCTATATTGTCAAAAAGTACCTAATAACCAAATTAAAATATAACGGTAACCAAACAAAGTAGCGGCGACGACCACAGACGAACCAAACGAATCAACGGCGTTTGAAAACTTAGAAACAGAGCGGCGGCGCACTGAACTCGAAAACTAAGCGGCGAAAACATGCAAAAGAATGTATCGACAACGAAAGCAGACGAAAGCAACCGACAAAGATTTAAGTGGACGATGACAGATCGGAGATCAACGCCAATCACGTGACGAAAAAGAACGCGACAAAAAATCAAAAATAGAAGAAGAGAAATTTGGTTTCCAAGTTCCCAAATTAGAAAATAAGGATTTCCAACTAAAAAAACCTTCAGTAAAAAAGATAGAAACGACAAAGGGGAAAGGCATGCAATTCAAATTGTCACAGATTAGGCAACAAATCGGAAACAGTTACCATTGCAGAACTAATTTGCCATATCAGCAACCCATTAAAACACCCAACTAAAATAAAGGGAAATCAAATACACTAATTTTATAAATAAAATATTAAAAATGTATTAATTCTGTAAATATTTTCTAGATCACTTTTGTTGTAATTCTGTAAATTATTGGGTTATGGTGTAAATAACCTAATAATGAGTTATTTGAAGAAATTTAAGTTTTAATACTATTGAAAATACATATGACTTTTTATATAAATGCTTATTTTTTTCAATAATCTCCCGATAAATATTATTACGACTGCATTATATATATATAGATAGATAATTTATATTGACTCGTAACTTTTTTTGTCACCGTACATATTATTTTTTTATTTATAATTTTATTACTACAAATATATATCTCACCACACCACACCACACCACACCACACCACACCACTCCACTAAGGATACTAATTGCCCTAATAAGTTAATAAGAAGTTACTACATTATGTCTCATATTAACATGTTGGTTGATAAAATTTTAAATTAACATAATTAATGCTCTCTAAAACTGCAAGCAAACAAGTTTCATTTTTCATCAATTATTTAGTAGGAACAATATTATTATATATATATATATATATATATATATATATATATATATATATATATATTATTTTATTTTCTAGAGAGTTCCATCCCATATTTTGTTTGGGCAACAAGACAACTAGTCAAAAGTTGTAACCTTGACTTTAAAATGCTTTTCAAAAGAAGACAAAAAAAACAACTAAGAACGTGCTAGACTCACCAAAGAGAGTTGTAAATCAGAATCGAAAAATTCAGATTCATTCAAGATTCAGATTAAAAAAAAGCGGATATTATTCAGATTCTAAAAAACGAATATATCCAGATTCTATTTAAAGGTATCCAGAATAAATCGGATACGAATACGGATATAGGCGTATTCAGATTCGATTAATATCCGGTCCGTAAATATATCCCATGGATATGGATATCCGAATTCGATATCCGGAATCAGTATCCAGAATAACTTATATATATATATATATATATATATATATACACACACACACACACTTAATATTTACATTAATTAAGTTATTAATTAATGTAAATTATTAATTAATAATTTACCTATATAAGTTGTTAATAATTTAATATATATATAATATGTATTTATTAATAACTTACATTCATTGATTAATCACTTACATTTATTTATATAAGTTATTAATATATATGTGTATATATATATATATATATATATATATATTAATAAATCATAACTTAGATTCATTAATTAATCACTTTAACTTATATTCATTAATTAATAACTTATATATACATTTATATATATAAGTTATTATATATATACACACATATATATTAATAACTTTCATTAATTAATTAATAACTTATATATATATATATATACAATATATACACACACATATATATTAATAACTTACATTCATTAATTAATCACTTACATTCATTTATATAAGCTATTAATATATATTTATATATATATATATACACACACGCTTAAGGACAAATCAGAGGGAGGTGGAGCAATGGACAATATAATTTTATTGTTAAATGTGTTAGGTCCGAATTAATTTAAAATTAATCTGTAAGGAGAGTTAAATAAATTAATTCACGCTTATGAATTTTTGGGTGGAGAGAGTATTTATCACTTTCATTTGCCTAATTATTTAGAAACTAGAAGTCCAAATATGCAAAATAAGTTCAATGTCAATTTTGAATCAAGTTAGATTAACTAGTTGTCACACATACATTATAATTGGCACTCTCCATAAATATAATGAAATCAAATAATTTCTTATAACCATGTAATTTATTTATTGAGGATAAATAATAAATAAATCTCCCATAAATATTACTATTCATTTATTAAATATTAATTTATTTCTCTTTTTTATTATTTAATAAAATTTGAAAGAGTAATATTGAGATTTTAATTTCAATTTGATCCATCAAACAAAATATCGGTTACATTATTGAATCTTTTTATTTTCACCCAAAACGTCAATTAGCATGTTCCTTCCTTTATGATTAGGATGTTTAATTAATATGTATGGTTTAAATATTAAATTGTGCTTAATTAATATGTATGATTTAAACTTTAATTTTTTTTCCGTAAATATTTTGAATGAATTTTATATTAGGTTACCGATAAAGCTAATTCGGATATTCGGATATCAAGAATAATTTGTCTATTCGGATAAAATAAACGATAACGGATATTATCCGTATTCGAATATTTTTCCGAATACAGGATACGGATAATATTTTTAAAATCCGCCGGATATCAGATACGAATACGGATAGCGAATTAATTTTCTGAATACAGATACGGATATACCTGTATTCGTATCCGTTTAATACCGTTTACATCCCTACTCACCAGACTAAATAATTGAACACAGCCAAACAAAAACAGACTGAAAACCCTAAATTAAAAAGAGATGTTGGTAACGCGGGAAAATACGGTCACGTGTACGGGTCAGGAATCATTATTATAGTATATTATTAATGTTATTTTTTCTTACTAGCCCTAGCCGCGGCCACGGCCTCTTGGTGTATTTGGTTTGGTCTTTTTCTTCAAATTCAGCCCCTTAACTTTGAATTTTTTTCATATTTTACTCTCCAAATTTACTTGTATTTTTATTTTATCTTTTAAACTAAATTTATAATTTTGAATAAATTAAACACGAGACGCATGTGTTCCGGCTGCTGCTTACTGCACCACCCATTCCTTCACGTTTTATATGTAATCAGTATACCTAATCGGTTGTTATGAATACTATTTGAACAATTAAATTTTTGTCTGTTAATCAATATAATAAATGATTCGGATTTATTAGGATAAAGGTTCTGCCGCTACAGACTATAGTGATAGTCAATAATTCTCAATAAATGATTTTAAATTACATGATTGCCCTGTTTCATTACATCACAAATCATTTAAAATTCCTTGGTTGCTGCTAATGGAGTCATGCAATCTTTTTTGTTTTGTCCCATAACACTAGTCACTTGGGTAAGATTTTATTTGATTATTTATTTTTTTAATCAAATATTTTTATTTAATTATAAAATAAATAATCAAATAAAATTATAAAATAAAAATATTTTATTTGATATAAAATAAATATCAAATACAATCTTCTTTTCTTTTCTTTTTTTTTTTTTTAATTTTTCTCCTTTTCTGGTTTTAAAAAATGAAAGAGATGAAAATAGAATAAAATATTTGATTATAAAATAAATAATCAAATGGAATCTTCAATCAAATAAAATTATTTCTATTTTATTATAATTCTATATGATTTTATTTCCTGAACTAATTAAATATGTTCTAATAACTTCTAAGCAAGGTTAATATACATTATTAACATATAAAAATGATATATAAAACTACATATCCATGTTATTTTGACTTTAAATTTCCTGAATAAAGTTTGATTATTCTTGAGTACTGGCAATTTTAGTAGCATATTCGCCTTCACATTAAAGAATTAATACGAAATTTTTAAACAAAAATATTAAATATGATTAATTGGGTTAAACCTTGTACAAAATGTCTCCAATATATGGAGGAAAAGGTTATTCCACAAAAATTGTTTTTTTCTTGGAATATTACCACAATGAGTTTCGTACTTTTCCACGAAAATCTGTTTCTTCAAACACTTGAGCCGTACAAAAGGTGCAGTACCTACTTATAACAACGCTCTAAAATGAGCAAATAGTTCGAATTCGATTTGATTCGTATTTATTTGATTAAAAATTCAATTCGTCCTTGACTCATAATATAAATGATTTAAATATAAGCAAATTTAAAATTTTAATAAATTATTCAAACCTCCTCAAATTATAATTTTTTATTGATATTTAGAACATATTTGTTTGAACATATTCATGAGGGTTGTATAGATGATGATGATGATAATGATGATGAATTGATGATAATGATTGTGGGGGTATGGCTGCGGGGATGGCGGTCCATTGTTGATTTCTATGACTAATTTCATGAAAACACTTAAGCCATTAATTGGTAGCTGAATTTTCTTATTTTGATTTTGATTTGGATTAAAAAAATTGGGTGAAAATAGTTTTACGGGTTTTGAGTCTATGAGTCCAAATTTTACCCAACTTAAATAAATAAAAATATTTAATCAACTTAATTAGTTCTAATTAATATAAATTGACTCAACAGTTAATTAATTAGATTATCACTTAATGTCATTACAAACCTTAATGTTGCGTTTGGATCTAAGAAATTCAATGAAATAATTTTAAAGTATTTTAAGTATATGTTTGGTTGTTGGTGGTGAGTGTTATCAAATAATGACAAAATTATCACATATATTTATTCTATTAGAATGAATTTTATTCCATATTATTTACATAAAATAAAAAAAAAATAAAATAAATTTTCGTTTCATTAAAATAATTTATCCTCTAAAATAATTATCAGATAAACGATAATAAAGTACCAATATTAGTTAGTTGTATATTTTACGTTTGGTGAGATTTAATTTGAAATTTTCCCAAATAAATATATTTATATTTAGGTTTAAATATGATTTACTATCCTAAACTATAGGCCATATTCCATTTCGGTGATCCACCTTTTAATTTTGTCAATTAGGTGATTGAACTATCAATTTTTTTCAATTTTATTCAATTGGGTCTGCCACGTCAGAAATTGCTGACGTGGCATCCTAATAGGTAGCAGGAGTGTTTATGTGTAAAAACATTATATATTTTTAATGAGATCAAAGGACAAAAAGATAAAATAACAAATAAAACAACTAAAAATTACACAAATAATATAAATTAGTTGTATAATTATTTATTTATAGTTATATAAATAATATAAATTATTGTATAAATAATATAATAATTTTTTTATTAAAATAATTATTTTTATTAAAAAACTGCGTTTTATTAATTTTTTTTATTAAAAAAAATTGTGTTTAATATTAATGATAATAAAAATAAAAATATTAATGATAATAAAATAAAAATAAAATGCAGTTTTTTTGTAATAAAAAATTCTATTTTTTGTAATAAAAAAAAATGCTGTGTTTTTAATAAAAAAAAAGCAGTTGGTTTTTTTTAATAAAAATAATAAAAAAAAAACGCAGTTGCTTTATTTAAAAAAAAACGCAGTTGGTTAGTTTTTTTTTTAAATAAAATAATAATTATTATTTTTATTAAAAAAATGCTTTTATTTTTATTAAAAAAAATACTTTTATGACCTATAATTTAGGATAATAAATCATATTTAAGCCTTATATTTATGTATTTATTTTGATAATGTGAGACTGCTTCAACCACACATGACACCCCACGTGATGCATAATTTATTACCAGATCTAATTTTATCATAAAAATATCAATATTAGCTAGTAGTGTAGTTTACGTCTAAATTTTATATATGCAATTATTCATAAAATCCCAATATTAGTTAGTGGTATGTTTACGTATGATAAAAATTAAACCTATAATTTCTTTTATCTTTTATTAAAAAATTGGCAAAGTTCTTAATTTAACCTTACAATTAAGTCATTTGAGTGGGTTTAGTTAACAAATCTTTTTTTAAACAAGTTATCATTTACTTGTTTGTCCACTTATTTCCTGATTAGGTAAAACTTGTTCTATAAATTTTGATTGATTATTAATAATGTAACAGTGACCGTAATATATTTAATTATACATCAAGAATAAAATATTTAATTATAAGTGTCGCTTCCTATTTTAAAATATATATATATATATATATACATAATTTTTTTCTATATAATTAATGTCTCGAGTATTACTCTTATAATAAGCTACCAAATCAAAATTATTGACTTTATAGATTGACAATGTCTTTTGGTCAAAGAGTGGAGCAAAATAAAAAAAAGAAATTACAAACACCAAATAAAACTTAAATATTTTATTTAAATATATTTTTTATTCCATATTATCTACAAAAATTATAAATTATTAATTTAATAATATTAATATTATCCCTATCAATAAAGTGGCTCTCTGGAACAGTTGACATAAACGTGTCACATTAATTTTATTTTTCCTTTTTGTCCTTATAACTTTCAATTATATTACTATTTTTTTTATTTTTTATATTAATTTTTTTATCATTATATTTAATTCTCTAAATTTTATTTAAATTTTATCTTATCTTGTATAATTTACCTAAGCACCACATGGATGTTAGTAAATTTTTTGTGAAATTAATGGACTAAAATACAATATCTTAGCTGTCAAATATAGGGGTCAAAAACAGGACACCGGTAATTCCCGGTTACAGTTGGCCTATAAGAACCTCTATATTTCCGTTTCTTTCTCTACAGTTGTCATTTCCGACTTCACACCTAAAATTTGTATCTTCTCTCAATTAGCTCACAAATATTTCTCTCTAGGATTATCTGTAATTGTATGGCAGTTAGCTTTCTGAGAAGAGAGGTATCAGACCTTTGCCTTGGCAAGCCGCCGTTGAGGTCGCTTCCGGTCACCGCCACCGTCGCCGACGCCTTATCGGCGCTGAAGAGGTCTGGCGATAGCTATGTGAGCGTTTGGAGTTCCTCCAAGAATTCAGATTCCGCCGGAGATTGTAAATGTGTTGGGAAGATTTGCACGGTAGATGTGATCTGTTTCCTTTGCCGGGAGGAAAATTTTATCCGTCCGTTGGATGTTCTTCAGTTTCCTATCTCGGATATCTTGCCTAAAGTCCCTGAAATCGTCCGGCATTTGGAACCCAATTCAAGGTGTGTGTTTTTCAAATTGATTTTATGATTGTGGTTTTGACCATTTCCCTTTTGAATGTTTCTGCTTTTTTAAAATTTTAGACTGCCGCTTTTATTTAAGATTCTTAATTGCAACTTTTTATGTTTGTAAATTTTGTATATTTCCAAAACGAATTAGATGATTATGGATTTTAACTACTCAATTATAAAATAAATAGAAATGCTATTGCCGCATTCTTAGCCCTTAGGGACAATCAATTAATAGCTTAGTTTTATGGTGGTCAATCTTTTAGATGCTCTTGAATTGGACTAATGTTGTTGATCACCAATTCATCATTTCAATAAATTTGGTATTTGCTGTTTGAATTTTTATTTATAATCTTCATTGGTTAACCATTCATTTGAAAAGAGACTAACATAGAAAACGAGAAACATGGAAATTATATAGAGGAAAGAATTGATGAGATTCTTATCTATGGAGTTGTTTGGTTAGTGTTTCATCTGTTTTACCCAATTATTCATCAGGAAAAGACAAACAAGTTCATGCACTTGGAAAACAAAAATTGTTGGTAGAGAAGTCACAAATACATAATTATTTGTTTAGGAAAAGACAAATTACTAATGTACTTGGGAAAAAATCTGGTAGTTTTTGTGGTGGATAAGTCTCAAATACAAAATATACAGGACATCACAAGAAAGACAATGAACAAAGTTTTTGGTTGATATTTCTTTGATTTCTCTCTCTCGTCTTTAGGATTTTGTAGTCGTGCAGGATAAAGAATAACAGAATATTTTTTTTCTTTTATTATATGACAAAATGCTTTGCTAGTTTGATTGGTATGCTATAAGATTTTGATGTTTTTTTTGTGTGCACTTATATAGTTTCTGATTTTCATATTTATTTCTTGATTTACCAGCTTATTGGAGGCAATAGATTACATCCTTGAAGGCACCCAAAACTTGATTATACCAATACACACAAGCACCAATTTAAGAAAAAGGGTCCTCAAGAAACCATCCTCGTTTTGCTGGCTAACACAGGAAGATGTTGTCCGCTTCCTCCTCAACTGCATTGGTGTCTTCTCCCCTGTCCCGACCTTCACAATTGAATCGCTTAACATGATTGATACAAACATCATGACTGTACATTACAATTCCCCTGCCTCCGCTGTGTTGGCCTCAATTTCTCGCTCTCATATCGAACAAAGTTCAATTGCAGTCATTGATGAAGATAATAGATTGATAGGCGAAATCTCTCCCCTTACTCTTGCCTGTTGTGATGAAACTGTCGCTGCCGCAATCATCACTCTTTCGGCAGGTGATCTCATGGCCTACATTGACTGTGGTGGTCCATCGGAGGAGTTGATTCAATTGGTGAAGACGAAGTTGCAAGAGAAGAATTTAGCTGGAATGCTAGAACTGATGGAAGAGTATTCAATCTCTTCATCGTCTTCTAGCTGCTGTTCTTCAGATGAGGAGTTCGGATCTGGTAGAGGTAGGTATTCCCCGACGAGAAGGTCAGAAGCAATTGTGTGCTATCCATGGAGTTCGTTGGTGGCAGTGATGATTCAAGCACTTACGCATCGTGTAAGTTGTGTTTGGGTTGTAGAAGAGGACTATAGCTTGGTTGGAAATGTGACCTTAGCAGGGATGTTGAAAGTTTTCCAGAGCTTTGCCGTCCCGAGACAGAAACCCCAAGGAGAGATTAACCCAAAGCAATAACAAAGAATGGAGAGGTTGTCCCAAGTTATAACTTGGTTTGAGTGTGGCTTGTTTGAAAACTTTCGTTGGTGCTAATATTACATATCCTTGATTAAGTCCTTTGATTCCATCAAAGTTGATTTGTGTAAACTTTGAAGTGCTTTAAACTTTTTAATTTTTGCTAATGAAGAAAATCGGACCACCTTGAGTTTAACGGGTGGTTTGGACATTTTGGTTGAACTCCCGATTTTCAGTACTCAATTGGCTTGACCTTGATTTCAAATGCAAGCATATTGCCAAATACTTGGTAAAAAAAATTTGAGGCAAAGAGTTTGATCAAACTTTAACTTTACAAAGGGAGTTTGAACATCCTGTTTTGGTTGCATTCCATTTTTTTTTCCCGCCTAGTTTTCACTTGTGGCTTCCAAAATCGAATTATCCGCCATGCCATTTAACAAAAAGAAACACCAAGTCGAAACTCCTCCATTCCATTAATCTGTAACACACTTCCACAAGTCCACTCCATACTGTATCTCGAACTCCTAGTAATTACATCCTGTCATTATCCTTTGTTTTGTTGAAACATGTCGGATCCACAAAGTTCTGCTTATTTTCATGAAATTCGGATTATTTTTTTTAATATCAAGTATCTGGTAAACTTGCAAGTCATCAGCCATATAAACAAGAAAATGATACCAGCAAAAAAATTGAACCATTTTAAGGAGGAGAATATTATTTTCTAGTCAAAATGATCTTGGAGACTTCTATAAATTGATGAAAGTATATCTATTCCGTTTACATTACAAATACAAACATATGTGATATGACAGTAGACCTAGGTGTTCCTAGTTCTTTAGCATGGTGAACATACTCTGCATAAATGACTAAATGTAGCAGAGAACATTCAAAATTTCCCAAACTTACATGATGTGTAATGGTCCAGAGTCCAGACCAAACCATATAATTGTGATTCATTTTGATTGTGGGTGCACTTTGGACAAAATGGAGGAAAAAGAAGATGTGATACAAAAGGGACGATAAAAAATACAGATCCATATCCTGAACATTCACCAGGTTGTTTTTTTTTTACATCCAATTACTACTAATTCCTGCAATTCATCTCAGATATGCACGATACCAAGGCTTTCCTTACTTGGAGATTATCAGAGTCCATATGAAGTGCATCCTCATAGAGCCTCTTTGCCTGCTGAAGTAACTTCACTTTCTCTCTACCATTCCTTGTCCTTAGGCGAGATCTTTGTTGCAATGCTACACCCCATCTGAAAAGAGCTGCAGTTCAACAGTGCAAACTATTCTCTTGAGAAACTTCGTAACAGTGAAAACAAAATGTCAGCTATTAGTTTAACATGTTTTATGCTAGGTATGTGTTTGGGGGCATCACTTGTTATCCATAAGCTTTTTGGTGAGCAAAGATATTGAACTATGATGTGAAAGTGAAAGAAACATATTGGAAGCTTTAACATCAACAGTCCTTTTCTCTTTTTCTTTTTTATGATAAGTTAACATCACAAGTGCTTTACACAACTCATACACAGGTTATGCGTTCCGCTTTAACTTGAGGGAATAGAAGCCACATCTGTAAACAAGCTCATAACAAAATGATCATTCCTGGTGACATAAAAAACTGGACCGATATTTATGCACACTAAGGTCATGGAGTCGTGAGTTCAAGTTTTTCAACTCACTCGATCTCTTCATATTTTTATGCACTTTTCTTAATTTATTATAATTATCATTCTATGCGCAGAAAAATAAAAAAAATAGTATCATGAAATTATAGTTTGACACAAAACAATAACATACCTTCAGGTGCATGAGCGTTGCTTTTAGACATCATTGCGTCAAATTTATCAATCGCTGCCAAGAACACCTTGTCAGCATCATCAGCTGCTTCCTGAAAGTAATAAAAAGATGGTAAATATTACGAAGTACAAGGAAAAAGTAAAATCTTAATAGTCAAACCAACCGAAGTAGCTTTATGTAAAACTATGTACACTAGGTAGTATTACATATATCAAAAAAACCCAACTGTGGGCCTATTTTTGCTTGTAGGAGCTCAAACTTGATCATTTGATATGTACAAGTTCATGACTTCATGTTAACAAAAATGAGTTAGTAAAATGTTGAGGAGCTTACAGGTCCAATATCTGCAATCAACTGTGCTCGGAAGGACAGGGCAAGACCCCAATTGTACAAGGCTCGCATATCATCTCCGTCTATTGACAAGGCTAACCTATATTTCCTACCTGCCTTAACTAGTAGTTCTTCACACTCTTGGCAAACATCAACGAGAACAGATGAAACTTCTTCTTTACTGTCGATCTGAGCGTCTAGTCCTTTTAAATTTTTAGCCTTTTCAAGTAATGATGGATCGCTTCTCACAAGTAGAGCTCGCAACTCCAGGCTGACCTTTAATTTTAGTTCTCCATGAAGAAGATACGTGTTTCCCAACTGGCCCATTGCTAATAAACTCATAGGTTTCATTTCTATGGCTTTGGATAGTAAGAGTGCAGACTTTTGCAATGCATTCTCTGCATCTCCTTCATTACCTCTATGCCTTGAACTCTCCCTTGCTTGTTTGAGAAGGACATTGGCTTCCATAAGATACCTGTTGAACACCATATCATCTAAAACCTTCGGAGATGGAGAGGAAGCAACGTCACTCTCGTGTGCAGACTGAGGATTAGTGTGAGAGGGATCATCCTCGGATATTACCTTTTCCCTAGTATGAGACCCGTAACTTTCTTTCTTGCTGTTATCAATGCAGTCAGAAGACGCATAATTTCTGTTAATTTTATTAAAATTTTCTTCTTGACTGAATGATGCCTTCGTTCTCATACGTTTAAGGCTGACATTAAAATCTAAATCAAGCATATCATCATCAGATGTCCATGTTTCAACAGTATTACGATGACCTGTCTTCACAGAGATTTGTTCATTCTCCATGAACTTTACTCTGTTATTATCAAAGATATAGTCTTTGCTGTCAAAAACTGTTCCAATACTATCATTTGTCTCCAACATATTCATTCTCTCATTTTCAGTAATTACCTTAATTTTTCTAGTTCCATCAGTTGATTGTTTAACTCGGTCTAGAATCATAAATGGGTTATCTCCAGAAAATCTTGCGTGTCCATTTACTACATTACCTTTGGACGCAGGGCTTGAACTCCTTTCTTCAACTTTTGGAGCTAAAATACCTCCTCTAAGATTTTCACTCACCTCCATATCTGTTGACTCATTAATATCTTTCATTTTTTTAGGCTTTGAACTAATCAAGTTTTCCTGAAACATGCAGGCCATAAACTGCAACAAATCAAACCCCATCCAGCCAGTTTCTTTCTTCCTCTTACTTGAATTCTGTTTTAAAGTTTGCTCAACTTCTTCATTCTCAACCAACATATTATCAACACATGCTTGAACAATAGTTCTAGCATTCAAAGCAGAAAACCTAATTGACTCCGTGATCATAATATAACCTTCCAAATCATCCACTGTAATTTGATTAGTCTTGATACGTCTTCTTATATCATCCTTCAAATTCACAACCTGACTATCAAACCCATTAAACAAATCCATCAAATTCCTCAGTTTCTCAATTGCCACACTGCTATTGCCATAACTTTTTGGCCTTTTCTTATTCCCAATTAAGCTCAACTCAGTTACCTGACCCCCATTAATAAACCCGATTGAAAACCCAACAGCAAAAACTATAACACAAGCTGGAATCACAATAATAGAAGAAACTCTAACCCTAGAAATGGCCAGAGCACAAACAAACCCCAACAGATACACAAATATGTTTTTCTTGTCATGAAATCCAATAGAATTCATAAAATTACGGAGCTGATTGGACTCACCAGAATGAACCGAGTCTCCACCCAGTCTCAAATCGTCCCATCCGCCGTAACTCAGTGATCCAAAAGATGTTTCAGAACAGAAAGCTACAGTCTTGGGTTCGCGAGGCCATTTTCCACGAGGGAACTTGAGAAAATTCGGAGTTTTCCGAGAAAGTGAAGGAAAATAGAATAAAAATTTTGTTGGAGGAAATTGAGGAGAGAGAGTATTAGGAACAAGGGTTTCCATTTTTGGAGCTGGTGGAAATGGAGAAGGTGTACGGACAATCTGGATCACATGGTAAATCGGTAATAACCTTCAGTTGTCAACTACCTGAACACTGAATAGTGTTGGTTAGTATATGGGAGAAGAAGGGTATTTTGGGTAAATAAATAATGACAAAACAAACAATAAGTTTAACAATAAAAAGCCCAGTTAACAAATTTAAGGATATGGGCTAGCCCGATTAAGGGCACCATTGGGCCGTTCCACGTTTTGTTTTCAGTGTGTTTGGAGACTAGTTCAATTGAAAGATAATTTGGTTACCAAGAAAATACCTTTTATCTTTAAATTTGATAGATAATATATAAATTAATGGTGTTAGAATTATAACACTTTATTAAAATAATAATATGTATAAATTAACGGTATTAGAATTATGACACATAACTAAAATAAGAATAATTTATCCAAAATAAATATTTCATTAATTATTTGTTATAGTCCTAGCACCATTCATATATAAAGCGTCAGTGTATTAAACTTAAACTCTTATTCTTGATGATTGATATTTCCAAAATAAAAATTATGTTTTTTGAGTTTGCTCTGTTCATATGTTAGATTTGGTGGTTCATTAAATCTAACAACAAACATCCTCCTACATTTTCACTAGTAGAGCTGGTGGAAAATGGGAATTAATCTATTGATTAAGAATCCCAATAGTGCTTGATAAATAATTTTCAAAATATTTAAAATAGGAATTTTTTTTAAAAAAATCAAAATGTAATCATAAACGCACAAAAAGTAAAATGTGTTTTTACAACCACAAGCATAATAGTTAGTGCAAAATACGAATAAATTTAAAAACAACTTATCAGGTAAATTTTATGTAATATATATACGGTCCGGATCTTAAACTCACTCCTTATTCAATTCACCCGAGTTCACCCCCCATTTAATAGCGGACGGAAATTACGGCTGATAACCGCTGCCTATGTTTTTTTAGCGACTTTATATGTTGTCCGTCGCTAAAAGATAGACGATATTGTATATGAACCATCATCGATGAATGCATGCTAAAGAATTTTTGAGCCGGATGAGTTAAAGGATTAGTTTTTAAGATGGGTTTATATATATATATATATATATATATATATATATATATATATATATATATATATATATATATATATATATATATATATTAGTATTGGGCTATTGGTATATAGAGAATGATAGACGATAGATCTTTTGGATCGTTTTCACCTCATTTTGGACTTATATATAAATGATTTTTTTTTATATACATGATAATTTGGTTATAAAAATTAGATATGAATATTTAATAATTTTATTTATTTATTTTTTTTGATTTTTAATAAAATAAAAATAAATAAAATTATAAAACACTTATATTTAATTATTATGTCCTTATAAAATTAATTCTATATATATATCTAATGACTAATAGTTGTATGATATACTACTCAATACTAATAGCTATTTATTTATTCTAGAGGGAAACAATTAGTAATAGAAAAAGTTTATGGAGACAATAACATTTATGTCCTTGTTGAATAAATAAAATATTGACGGACGATAAGAACCGGAGGGACGGAGAATGAGTTGTACACCACCAAATAAATCAATCACGTGTAATCTTATTACTCCTTTTGCCAAAAATAAAAAAATTAATTGAAGTTTTATTTTAATTTTTAAAGTCAATTAAAAAATAATATAAATATATGTAATTTCTTAAAACAGCAAAATTTATAATTAGCAAAATACTCATGCATGTCATGCCAAAGTAATCCCGCATATAAGAGCATTCACAACGGTTCCTTATATTTATTTCTATTCTGCAGTATTATTAGGTCATTCTGTAAAATAAAGATTCAATTTTTTTATTATGTACCCAACAAGTTCCTTATATTGTTTCCTTAAATAATAAAAATTAAAAGTTAAAGGTTAAAATTTAAAAATTCCAACAGTCAAAACATCAGATTAATAATAATCTTATAATTTATAAAAGATACAGTATAATTTATCAATTATATTCCACTTTAAAATAATTTTTATTTTATTTTAAATTTTAAGTAATTTATGGAGTGAATATTGAATAGATTATAGTTGCAAATTTATCAATATTAACTTTTAAAAGTTAATTTGTGATATTTTTAAATTTAAATTTAATATGATTCATTTAAATTTCAAAATAATAAATTTTATAATTAATAGTATTTTATAATATTTATAAAATATATTGAAATAAATTAAATAAATTTATATCAATTTTAAATTTGAATACGTTTGAAATTAATTTTAAAAAAATAAGTCAATATTAAGTTTATAATTTAAAAATAAAGTAGTAAAAAATGTCAAGATGTGTATGATTTATGAGTTGTCCACTTAAATGAGGGTGTGAAATATCATTTTGTATATATAGAGAACAGTCTTTTGACTCCCTCACACTTGGGAGTAAAATCCTATATAGGCCTTAATGTTTAAAACGTATTTAAGTGCATCCAACAATTTTTATGTTAAACAAAATACATCCTCTAAATTTAAACGGGTCCTAAAGTTTTTTTTAACTAAAAAAATGCATTTCAAAATTCATTACGCTAAACAAAATGCACCCGCACTTTTAAACAATTTAAACATTAATATTTTTTTTGAAGTGCGTTGTTTTCAGACCCGAATCGGACTGTTCAATTCAACTAGTTGAATCGAAAATCGGTTATATGTCTGGTCCGAATTGGCCTAATTTTAAATTGATTTGATTAAAAATCGGTTGAACCGGTTGACCACTAATTGAACCACTAGTTCAACCGATAAAATCAGTTAAGTTAACCTAGTGAATCGATTTTTAATTATTTTATAATTTTTTTAATATTAAAATTATCCACTTTTAGTAATATTATAACTCCACTTTATTATGGTTTAGTTTATAAAAAATTGATTTTTTATAAATTTTATTAATTACTAATAATATATGTAAGACCCTAGTTTTTATGAATAAAGATGATTTTTCTATAAATATTATTTTTGAATATTATGGAATGAATTTGATATAATGTTATAGTTGTGGGTAATTGTAAGACCCCAAATAATTAATAAATGAAATTTAATTTCCTCTAATTATTATTTTGAAATAGTAAGGGTTGATGTGATTAATGTGGATAGTTATGGGTAAAATCACGCAAATATTTCAAATTAAGCAAGTGGTTATAAAATATTCATTGTTGTTGGGAATATTCGTTTGGTCGTGGAATATTAGAATCTTTTTCGGAATATTATTAAATGCAATGAAGTAAATGGCCATGTGTGGCCCCATAACTGAAAGCGATTGGATGAAGAAAACGACAAATATAAGTTATTTAAAAATAACGGCAGTTATTCTGTTTTACCTTAATGTTGGAATACCCGGTGGTTAAAAACACGATGTCTGGCGTTGTTGTCAGATTTTCAGAAGACACGCAGTATTGCACCAATTATTGATTCTTACGTAAGAAGGCACTACTCAATAATGGTTACGAGAATTATCGCTCGAAGATTTTATTGATTGATAATTGATGTGTTGATATTTTATATTTCTTGTTGTTTCAATAATTGTCACTACTACAAAGTATTTTTCATTATCGAAGCAATAATTCATATTATCCGAATAATATTATTGGATAACATTATTGGCAATGTCTAGAAAGTTACGCTCTAAGGAGAGGTTTGGTCACCTAATTGCTTGCCAAGAAGGAGAAATTCTTATCGAAGCCCCCCCTTTCCTGAAGGCCGCTCGGTTGTCAATATTGTGATTCTGTAATATTATTCGTGAATAATTAATTATTGATTTATATGATGAGGAAAATATTAATTTTATGGAGAAAATTTTTAATGTGACAATTGTTGAAAATTAAAATTTTATTTTTTTCTGATAAAATAATTCATTTAAATATATTATTATATTTTTAATAATATAATAATAGTGATATTTTTACAATGAATGTGTGATATATGAGTATACGAGGAGAAAGAGTATTTTTGTTGCAATAAATGTTTAAAATATGTTAAACATGTCGGTGGACCCCATTTCTTGACTGAAATTTGATTATAGCCTGTAAAATCACCCGTTTGTGGATTTCGGTCAATTTTTGTTTGAAATTTGGAAAAACTTTCTTTTGAAAAGTTGTAGAGAATTGAATTTCTTATAAAAACTCGCGAGATTCGAATTTTTTGACAAAAGGGCTATTTATTGTGAATTATGGAAGTTTCGGAGTTCCGAAATAATTGATTTTTGGAAGTTTAAAATATTTTTAATATGAAAAACGTTTTTGGTGATTTGAGTGTGGGTCTTGCATGTGTTTTAATTGCTGAAATCAGATTCTAGGTTGGCGTAGGAAGTTGTAGAAATAATAATAATAATATAATAATAATATTTAATAAATTTTTCTTTTGTGTGTTACAAGCATTTTCCTATAAATAGGGTGCTTAGGTTAGAATTGAAAATCACATTAAATCGAAGTTTTCTCTCTATATTATCGGCGTATTCTTGTAAGTATTTTGAGTGTACTTTGAGTATTGCTATATCTATGCAAGTTTGAGTTATAGCCTACATCCGAAGATTCCAGTTAAATCTTGTCTTTCCGAGGGTAAGGATATTATTTTTTTTAAATGATATTATTTATTCTAATATCATTATCTTTGAAATATTGATCCGAAGTTTTATCAAATTTGGAACTTTTGGTGTCTGAGTTCTTATTCACGATACTCTGACTATTAACGATATCTGACCTTTATTCACTTAATATAAGACTATTCATCTAAAAATAAAAATTTTCCTTTTCATTCAAAATATCTATTGTGGATACTAGCTTTGATTGTGTCCATGTTTTGATCATTCTTGAATTTTACACCACTATGATTATTTTTGAGTTATTTTTGGACATGGATAAAATAAAGTACGAATCCTTAATCCTTAATCCTTGTCATTTTGTTTCACTGGATTCGTTTCTTTAAAAATATTTTTCATCATCCTCAGTCTTAAATGATGATATTATTGAATATCTTTGGCTTCAGTAGTGCAAAAGATGAATGATTTCGATGAATATCTTTGGCCCGTAGTGCAAAAGATGAGCAGTGTTTAGATGAACATGATTAATCGATGAATATCTTTGGCTGTAGTGCAAAGATGAATATTTGATTTCGGATATATATTGATTGATGTTATAGGGATAAAAGATGAGCGATGAACTTTTAAATTCATACATAGAAGATAGTAGTTTGCATTCTCTACTTAACTCTTCTAATGAATTATTATTTCACTGCGAATATTGATTTAAAACTTGTTGTCTATTGTATTTTATTAGATTTTTCTGTTGAAGACTAACGATAATTTGTTGTATATTATCTTAGTCATAATATTCTTTTCTTGGGCTAGTTGAGCTCACCCTTTTCCTTTTTGTTCCATTTTTCTTCTCGTGAGGCGAGAATATAATGAAAGACGCAGTCTGAGGTATGGAATGAAGGTTAGAGAGAGTTGTTTAGTAGTCCTCACCATTTTTGTAAAATAATGTATCAATAAATGTGATGAGGATTTATTTGAGTATAAATATTGTCTAGAAGATAATATTTGTATTCAAACTCACGATTTCTTGTTGTAATAATAAAGTTGTAGTTGTTTCGTATCATGTATTGACAACCAAGAATGGGTGATGTATACCTATTTTGGGGGCGTCACAGTAATATTTATAAATTTTGCAAAGTACGCAAGTTGTTATATTATATTCGGTTGGTCGGGAAATATTCTTTTTGTCAGGGAATATTAAATGCGACCAAGACAATCATTGGTGGACCCCACAAGCAGAAATTATTGTCGGATTGAAAACGATAAAAATATTTTATGAAAATAACGGCGGAAGTTTTACCGTTAATACTGTTGAACTACTCGGTAGTAAAAGCACAGTAATACGCATGGTTGCATAGTAACACACGGTATTAATTATTGATGCTTACGTGAGAAGTCATTCAGTTTTATTCAATTATTGTCGATATTTAATATATTATTAAATCAATAATTGAGATGATAGAGTTATTAATATTATTATTTGCAATATTAACGATGTCTAAAAGTTCTACCAATGAGAGGTTTGGTCACCTAATTGCGCGCCAATAGGGAGAAATCCTTATTGGAAAGCCCCCTCTTTTCTGGGAACGACCTGGTCGATTAATAGTATGAATAATAATAATGATGATGAAGTTTTGTTTTATTAGTATTATTAATGTAATAAAATGTAATTTTTTATATATAAAAATGTAATACTTTTATAAAGTTATACATTTTATTAAGCAATAATTAGATTATATTATATTTTATTATGCGTAGTGTTTTGATAAAGGCTCATATATAGTGGTCAGATAGTAAAATCTTTTTAAAAGTTATTCGTTTTATTAGATTATAAATAGAATATATTATATTTTATTGTAAACCAATCTGTAATCGTCTGTTTAAAGTAAATCGATCCGGACCGTTCATGGATTCGTTCTTACTATGCGATTCATTCTTCTATAAATAGAAGCTCATTCTTTCATTATTTATTACTTAATTCTTTGAAACTCTAGAGAGAAATTATATAGAGGAAGAAGAAATGTATTCTACTACTTCACTATCTCGATATCAAGTTTCTTTTACTAGTAGTGGGTATTATTTTTTTTGTATTCATGAAGAGAATTTACATTATTTCATTCTTTATATTACATTGGAATAACTTGTGTCACGGTCTACCCTATACTTGGTGATTTACATTGTTACTCCATTCTTTATTATTACATTGGAATATCTTGTATGTATGCGTTTTCTGTGGGACCGATTCCGTTATTTATTATTCATTGGAATAACTTGCTTATGTGAAGTCCGCGTGCATGGTGATTTATGTTGTTATTCCATTCTTTATTATTTTGTTGGAATATCACCCGGTCGCAAGGTATTACGCTCTGATTCGGTTCCGTTATTTTTATTGGTTGGAATAACACCTACATCATGCAAGTACTACATGCACGGTGATTTCTTTTGTTATTCCATTCTTTATTATACTCAGGTTGGTTAAAGTTTTGACTTTATACTCCATGAAATTAGTGGAATATCCTTGATATTTTCACTTCATCTAATATCTTTTCATGGAAATATTTTTACGAGCATTCTTGAATTTTACTCTACAAAGAAGTATCATGTTAACAATTTGGACGTTATTAGTTCTGAATAAATTAATTCGTGAACTTGTTTTATTGAATTCTTATATCATTGTCATCATCCTCATGTTTATATTTTTTTGGAAGTCATCATGGCACATGGTGTATAGATGGACTTGGTATGATTATGACTTGAGGGATTATTCGATTGTAATCATGACCATAATATTACAAATGATATGATAAAAGTCCTCGTTGGCCCGTAGTGCATTGATGGACGAGTTGTTGGCATGATCATGACCATTGATGAATACACGAATATCATTGGCCGTAGTGCATGGATAATTTATGGTCGTGATATCTTAATGGATATCCTTGGCCGTAGTAGTGTGGGGATGATGTGGATTATTTATTAAGCTAAGTCCGGTGATAAAAGTGATGAAAACCTTTTAAATCATAAAAGATAGTAGCTTTTATTCTCTCTTGACTCTTTTAATGGATTGCTTGATCATTTACTTGCAGTTAAACTTGATGTCTATTATATTTTATCGGTTTAACATTGTTGAAGACTAATGATAATTTATTACGCATTATCTTAGTCATAATATTTCTTCTTAGGGCTAGTTGAGCTCACACTTTCTTTCTTTTATTCTCTTGAGGAAATGAGAATATAATTTGGGAGACGAGTTGGGGAACGGAGTGATGAACCATATGATAGTATTAGTAGTCCCCACTATTCTGTTTAATAGTGTGATAATAAATGTAATGAGGACTTATTTTGAGAGTGAATATTGTCTAGAAGACAATATTTGTATTAAAACTCACAGCTTTCTTGATGTATAGGTATACATCACCCATCTTGGGTCGCCAGATACATGGTACTGAATACAAATACAAACTAATTATACAATGGTCGTGTAAAATACGACAAAACATATGTTGTGAGTTTTAATACAAATATTGTCATCTAGACAATATCTAAACTCAGAATAAGTCCTCAATACATTTATTAACACACTATTTCATAGAATAGTGAGGACTACTAATGCTATCCTTTAGACCATTAATCCGTTCCCCGACTAGTCCCTGCTACGTTCTCATTTCCTGAAGAGAACAATGAAAGAAAGGGTGAGCTCAACTAGCCCAGTAAGAAATATTATGACTAAGATAATGCAGGATAAATTATCATTAGCCTTCAACAATGTTAAACTGATAAAATACAATAGACATCAAGTTTAACTACAGCGAAATAAGCAATCCATTAAAAGAGTCAAGTAGAGAATAAAATCTACTATCTTTTATGATTTAAAACCTTTTTTTCATCACTTTTATCGCTGAGACTCAAATTTTAATAAATAATTCACATCATCCCCGCACTACTACCAAGGATATTCATTAGGGTCACGACCACAAATTATTCATGCACTACGGCCAAGGATATTCGTGTATTCATCAATGGTCATGATCATGCCAACAATCGGCCCATCAATGCACTACACGGCCAACGAGGACTTTTACCACATCATTTGTAACATTACGGGCCATGATTATACCGAATAATCCCCGATTATAATCATACCAAGTTCATTTATGCACTATGAAGCCAAAAGTTATTCAACAGTAATAATAAATTTTAAACCAGTCCCACAGAAACACATGCATGTGATATTCCAACAGTAATAATAAAGCGGAACCCAGTCCCACAGAAAACGCATGCATGGTGATATTCCAACATAATAATAAATAATGGAACAACGGAAGAATTTCACAAAGTATAGGGAGTCCGCATATAAAGTTATTCCAACGTAATAATAAATACGGAATTCAGTCCCACAGAAAACGCATGCATATGGGATATTCTAACAGAATAATAAAGAATGGAATAACATAAGGATTTCACCAAGTATAGGGGAGTCCGCATTTACAGGTTATTCCAACAGAATAATAAAGAATATAATAACAGAAGTTCTCTTCATGAATACAAAAGAATAATACCCTTTACCGTAAAAAAACTGGATATCGAAGTAGTGAAGTAGCAAAAAACTCTTCTTCTTTCTCTCCATAATTTCTCTCTCTCTCTAGAGTTTCAGTGAATTCGTAAGAAATAATGAAGGAATGAGCTTCTATTTATAGAAGAACTGAGAGTGGCTCTTGGTTTTAACGAAGGGTTAAAATGACTCTTGGTAATATTGAAGAGACAACTACTATTTGCGAAGGGGCAATTAATTCTTGGAACACCGAAGAGGCAAATAACTCTTGGAAAACTGAAGGGTCAAATAACTTTTGGAAAACTGAAAGGACAAGTTACTATTAAAACTCGTGAATAGTAACTCATAAATAGTAACTCGTGAATAGTAACTCATAAATAGTAACTTGTGAATAATAACTCGTGAATAGTAACTCATCACAGAAAATGCCCCGAATACCCGATTGAACAATATAACCTCCAAACATCAATTATTATTGAAATAAATGTCGGTTTCCACTAACACAAATAATTTCAACACAATGGAACTATCAATTTCATCTTTAATCAACACGAACTTATTCATCATTAATATTATAACTCACAATATTTAACAACCATGTCGTTCCCAAGAAAGAGGGGGCTTTCCAATAAGGATTTTTCCCTATTGGCGCGCAATTAGGTGACCAAACCTCTCCTTGGCAGAACTTCTAGACATTATAAATATTGCAATTTAATAATATGAATAACTTTGTCGTCTCAATTATTGATTTAATAATATATCATATAATGCAAATGATACTGTGACAATAATCGAATCAATAATATGAGAGATATGATGCAACAATTACTATAGCAATAATTGAGTATAAGCGAAAGTGACTTTTCACGTAATCATCAATAATCAATCTGGTGTGCTACTATGCAACCACGCCAGACATTGTATTTTTACTACCGAGTAGTTCAACAGTATTAACGATAAACTTCCGCAGTTATTTTCATAAAAATATTTTTGTCATTTTCTCAATCCGACAATAATTCTGTTGTGGGGTCCACCAATTATTGCGCCGTTGTACAAATATTCCCTACTAAAACAAATATTCCCCGACCAATCGAATATAATATAACAACTTGGATACTTTGTAGAATTTATAAATACTACCCACAACTATAACATTATAACAAATTCATTCCATAATATTCAAAAATGATAATTATAGAAAAATCATCTTTATTCATAAGAGTTGGGGTCTTACAATCTCCCCTTCTTATAAAATTTTTCCCTCAAAATTAGGGTACGTACCTGGTATGTCGAAGAGGTAAGGATACCTTGATTTCATTTCAGATTCTAACTCCCAGGTCATTTCCTCAACATCGTGGTTCCTCCACAAAACTTTGACTTGAGGTATAACCTTGGAGCGTAGAATATGCTCCTTCTTATCCAAGATTTTAACAGGAACCTCCTCATACATTAAATCTTCCGCTATTTCGTCCGGTTCTAACTCAATAATGTGGTTCGGGTCTTTCACATATTTACATAACATAGATATGTGAAAAATATTATGAACACGAGACATACTTGGCGGTAAAGCGAGTCTATAGGCCACAGTTCCTACTCGATCGAGGATTAAAAAAGGGCCAATGAATCGAGGATTGAGCTTTCCTATAAGCCATCCGTGTCATACGTTCTTCATTCTCCACCAAATGAGGTGCAAACCTGGATAACTCCGCTAACTTCGCCTCGTATTGGGACACTGTCATGTTGTTTTGTTCCAATCTAATAAACTCTACCTCCTTCATATGATTTAACACTTTCAGAAAGTATTTGTCATTGAACGATTCTGAAATGTCTCCCAAGACATGTTGGAAAAGCGGTGGATGGAGTACGCTTCACGATTCCCACGAAGAATCGCCTCATTACTGGAACATAAAGTGGCGAATGGAACCTTCGTTCCTCCATGCATCCCAAGACATCGAATATCTTGGTAATTTGCTTCGACCCACGTCTCTCGCTTTAATCGGATCAGCTTTTCCGGAATTTCGGTGGTCCCAACTCTTTGAATTGCTTGGTTGTGACCGGCCAGCGCGTTGCCATTGTTTCTTCCTCGTATTTTGAGCAGAATTTCCTTCGTCTCGATTTTTGCATAAACCGTAAAAAGCTTCTAAACATCTCATCTTTCATAAATGCCTTTCGGTGGGTGTTGTTTACAGGAGGAACATTGCCACTGTTGCACGTTCTCCTCTCGTTGGTGAGTAGATACGTCGTCTCCACGTCTCATTTACTCCTTTGTTAATATTCTCGATTGCCATTCTCAAATCGCCATAAAATAAGGGTTAATCAAACAAATTAACATATCACATAATATCCCTATATTACGAGTGACCAATAAATAAGCTTAGGTAAGACACACTAAGAAAGGATTTACTCGCCTCTCCTCCTAGTTCTATTCCACGATCTCCACCGGAGATCATATCCCTAAGCTCTGATACCAACTGTGACACCCCCAAAATAGGTATACATCACCCATTTTGAGTTGTCAATAACATGGTACAGAAACAATTACAACTTTATTAATACATCATAAAAACTGTGAGTTTAAATACAAATATTGTCTTCTAGACAATATCAATACCCAAATAAATTCTCATCACAATTATTGATACATTATTTTACAAAAATGGTGAGGACTACTAAACAACTCTCTAGAACCATCATTCCATACCCCGACTAGAACTTGCTACATTCTCGCCTCCTGAGAAGAAAAATGGAACAAAAAGGAAAAGAGTGAGCTTAACTAGCCCAATAAAGAATATTATGACTAAGATAATATAGAACAAATTATCTTTAGTCTTCAACAGGGAAAAAAATCTGATAAAATACAATAGACAACAAGTTTGAGATCAATATTCGCAAGTGAAATAATAATTCATGTAAGAGTTACGTAGAGAGAATGAAATCTACTATTATCTATGAATTTAAAAGTTCATCATCAATATTTTATCCCCTCAGAACATCAATCAATATACATCTTGAATCAAATATTCATCTTTGCACTACTGAGCCAAAGATATTCATCGATTGGTCATGTTCATCTCAACACTGCTCATCTTGCACTACTACGCCAAAGATATTCATCATAAAATCATAAATCTTTGCACTCACTGTGCCAAAGATATTCAATAATATCATCATTTAGGATCGAGGATGATGAAAATATTTTAAAAAAATGAATCCAAAGTGAAACAAAAGAATAAATATTAAGGATTCGTATTTCGGTTTATCCATGTCCAAAAATACCTCATAAATAATCATAGTGGAGTAAAATTCAAGAATGATCAAAACATAGATACAATCAAAGCTAGTATCCATAATAGATATTTTGGACAAAAAGCGAAAATTTAATTTTTTTACGTGAATAAGTCTTGATATCGTGAATAGTAACCCTTAGACACTAAAAGACAAGAATTTCATAAAAAAATCTTACCAATACTTCGACATAATGATATTGAAAGAAATAATATCATTTTAAAAAAATAATATCCCTTACCTCGAAAGAATATAAGCTTTCGGTGGAATATTGAATATAAGGTCAAGGAACTTGCACCAGTATAACAACACTCAAAGTATCAAAATACTCACAAGAATACGCTCAATATATCGAGAGAGAAAGAGAGAGAAGATTTTAGTTTCTGGTGTGATTTTCAATTCTAACCTAAACACCCTATTTATAGGAAAATGCTTAGAACACCAAAGCATAAAATTTAATATAATATTAATATATTTATAAAATTTTCCTTAGCCCACCTCTAGACAGTTGATTTCAGCACTTTACACATGTTAATGATGTCCACAAAATACAAAAAATGTTTTTCTTAATAAACATAATTAAAACTTCCAAAAATCAATTATTTCGGAACTTCAGAACTTCAATAATTCATAATAAATAGCCATTTTATCAGAAAAAAATTCAAACCTCATGTCCTTTCCATAGGAAATTCAATTCTCTACAACTTTGTAAGTTTAAGTTTTTCCAAATTCTAAACAAAAATTGACCGAAATCCATAAACGGGCGATTTTACAGGCTATAATCAAATTTCAGTCAAGAAATGGGGTCCACCGACACACAAAACATGTGTTAATCACTTAATGCAACAAAAATACTCCTCCTTCTCATATACTCATATATCCCACATTCATTATAAAAATATTACCATTATTATATTATTAAAATATAATAATATATTTAAATAAATTATTTTATCGTAAAAAGATAAAATATTAATTTTCAACAATTGTCACATTAAAAAATTTCTCCATCTATATCCACATAAAATCAATATTTTCTCATCATATAAATCATTAATTATTCACAAATAATATTACGTAATCACAATCATCGACAACCGTGCGGTTCCTGGAAAGAGTGGCTTCCAATAAGGATCTCTCTCTTGCTGCCTTGCAATTAGATGACCAAACCTCTTCTTAGATGTAACTTTCTAGACATTGCCAATAATGTTATCCAATAATATTATTCAGATAATATGAATTATTGTCTGATAATGGAAAATACCGCAGTAGTGACAATTATTGAAACAACGATAATACAAAATATCAACGCAACAATTATTGAATCAATAAAATAAAAATCTTTGATAAGTAATTATCGTAACAATTATTGAGTAAAGTGCCTTTCACGTAAGAATCAATAATTGGTGCAATACTGATGTGCTTCTCGTGTTTTAACCAATTGAGAGTATTTCAACAAAGATTAATCTGTGAATAAACTACGCCTGTTATTTATAAACAACTTATATTTGTCGTTTTCTTCATCCAATCGCTTTCCGTTATGGGGCCCCCACAAGGCTGCGCCGTCGTACGAATATTCCCCGACAGTAAGAATATTCTACGATCAAACGAATATTCCCCAACAACAATGAATATTTTATAACCACTTGCTTATTTAAAATATTTGCGCATTTTACCCATAACTAACCACATTAATCAAATCAACCCTTACTATTTCAAAATAATAAATAGAGAAAAAATTCAATTTTATTTATAATAAGTTGGGGTCTTACAACCTCCCCTCCTTATGAAATTTCATCCTCGAAATTGACATACGTACTTGGTGTTTCGAAAAGGTGAGGATACCTCGCTTTCATTTCCGTTTCCAACTCCCAGGTCATTTCCTCAATAGCATGGTTCCTCCACAAAACTTTGATTTGTGGTATGACCTTTATGCGTAGGACATGCTCCTTTCTATCCAAGATCTTGACAGGTACCTCTTCATACGTTAAGTCTTCGGCTATCTCGTCCGATTCTAACTTAATAATGTGGTTCGGGTCTTTCACATATTTACGAAGCACCGATATGTGAAAAACATTATGAACACGAGACATACTTGGAGGCAACGCGAGTCTATAGGCTACATTTCCGATTCGCTCAATAATCTGAAATGGACCAATAAATCGTGGATTTAGCTTTCCTCTTTTCCCGAATCTTGTAACTCCCTTCCATGGAGCAACTCTTAACAATATATGATCCCCAATACTAAATTTCACGTCCTTTCGATGAAGATCTGCATAACTCTTTTATCGATCATGTGCCGTTTGTATACATTTTCTAATCATTTAGATCTTTTTCGTAGTCATACGTACCAAATCGAGTCCCAACAATGTTGCTTCACCCACCTCATCCCAACATATTGGAGAGCAACACTTTCGTCCATACAAAGCTTCAA
Organism: Panax ginseng; assembly: GCA_020205605.1. Taxonomy (NCBI): domain Eukaryota; kingdom Viridiplantae; phylum Streptophyta; class Magnoliopsida; order Apiales; family Araliaceae; genus Panax; species Panax ginseng. Next base: position 9,576,525 of record CM035139.1, read on the forward strand.
ATGGGGCCACACCTATACTTGCCTGATAACTGTTGTTGTAGGAGAATTCCACCAATGGTAAATACTTATCCCAACTCCCTTTGAAGTCTAGGACACAGAGTCTTAATAAATCTTCAAGAGTTTGAATAGTCCTATCTGATTGTTCATCCGTTTGAGGATGGTAAGCCGAACTAAATTATAAATCTATGTCCATAGCTTTTTGCAAGCTAACACAAAATCTTGAAGTAAATCTTGGGTCACGATCCGAAACTATGGATACTGGCATGCCATGCAACCTCACAATCTCATTCACGCATATACAAAGAAGACGCTCAAGGAATAATTCTCCCGTATCGGCAAGAAATGAGCAGACTTGGTTAATCTATCAACAATAACCCAAATAACATTTATGCCTTGAGAAACCGTGGGAAGACTCGTAACGAAATCCATGGTAATATGTTCCCACTTCTATTTCGGAATCTCAAGTAGTTGCAATGGACCCTTAGGCACTTGATGCTCTGCCTTTACACGTTGACAAGTTAAACACATCGAGATAAACTTTGTAATCTCTCTCTTCATATTATTTTACCAAAATGTATGTCGAAGATCACGATACATTTTGGTACTTCCAGATTGGATTACAAATGGTGTATTGTGTGCCTCCATCATGATCTTGTACTTCAAATCAGAATCGTTAGGAACACAAAGTCTGGAGTGGACTCGAAGTATTCCTTCTTCATCGATTCTTGCTTCTGGAATAGCACCTTCTTGCACTTTCTTCTTCATATATCATCATCAAGGTTACGTGGCTTGAGCAACTTTAACTTTTTCGATTAAAGTTGGTTCTATACGTATACTTGACATCATTTCATGGGTCCTCGGAGTCTTTAATTCTATCTTCATCTTTTGTAAATCACACAAAATGGGCCTTTGTGATCCAAATATTCCTTGAATACTCGGTTCATCATATCCATGAAGGCAGCAGGAGCATTAGTCAATCCAAAAGACATGACTAGGAATTCATATTGCCCGTACTGAGTTCTGAAAGCCGTCTTTGGAATGTCATCGGTTCTAATCTTCAATTGGTGATAACTGGAACGAAAATCAATCTTTGAAAAAAATTTGGCGCCTTGTAACTGGTCAAACAGGTCATCAATGCGAGGCAATGGATATCTATTTTTTGATAGTGACATGGTTCAACTCCCGATAATCAATACAAAGTCGCATACTCCCATCATTCTTCTTTACGAATAGAACAGGAGCACCCCAAGGAGAAGTACTAGGACGAATAAAGCCAATGTCTAACAATTTCTGCAGTTGGGTCTTTAACTCCTGAAGTTCAATCGGAGCCATTCGATATGGGGCTTTGGAAATGGGTTTTGTACCGGGTTCAAGGTCAATACAAAATTCAATTTCACGCTCTGGGGGTAGGCCAGGAAGTTCTTCAAGGAATACGTCAGGAAATTCATTAATAATAAAAATATCATTCAAAACTGACGTATTTTTGTTTAGATCCGAGACATGAGCTAAGAAAGCTTGACATCCGTTTTTCAATAAACGAATAGCTTTATGGCTTTAGATGACAGTTATTGATTTTAATGGTTTAGTTGCTTGAATTCGCATAATAGGTTGGTTAGGAATATGAAAGCTAACAACCTTACGAAAAATAATCAATTTTTGCATGATGAGTAGTTAATCAATCAATCCCTAGAAATTTGAAGCATATAATAGGTGGTCATTCTCCTTCCTTCCCAACGGGTGCTGGTGCTGACGTCTTTCCATCATTGTTGAATCTCCTCTTCTTGAAATGTCCATTTTTATTGTTTTGGCCCTGATTACCACCCAAGTGGTTACCATTTCGCAGCGCCGATTCCTCCACGCTTGTTGTCACCGCCCGATGATCGCTTCTCACATTGGTATTATCATTTTATCTACGCTTTCTCTTTTGGTTGGGTTGACTCGTTATCGCGTTCCAATAACTGAGCCCTATTAACAACATCTGAATACAAACACAGTTTATGAGAGATAAGATATTGACGTATCTCGAGTTTCAAACCTCTTAGAAACATTCGCGTCATTCTCTCCTCATTATCAACCAAATGGGACGCAAACCGAGACAACTCGGCAAACTTGGCTTCGTACTGCGACACGGTCATGTTGTTTTGTTCCAGCTTGATGAACTTTACCTCTTTCATGTGACGAATACTTTCGGGAAAGTACTTGTCGTTGAACAATTCTTGGAACTTCTCCCAAGTCATCTTCAGTGCGGCAGGTTGAGTACGCTTCTGATTCCCACCAAGAATCCTCTGCCGCCTTGACATGAAGGTGGCAAAGGAACCTTTTGCTCCTCGAGCATCCCAAGACATCAAATATCTTGCAGATCTGCTTTATCCACGTCTCCGCTTAAGTGATTTTGACTCTCCAAAACTCCGTTGTCCCAGCTCCTTGAAGCTGCTTTGGCGGCGGATGCCGTCAGAGAGTTGCCGGTGTTTCCCTGCATTTTGGATGAGGAGCCACTCTCGCCTGATGTTGCATGAATTGCACGAAGCCTCGGAACATTCTGTCGTTCATTATTTGATTAGTGTTGTTGTTTGCATAAGGATTGTCGCCTTCCTGATGCACATTGTCCTGATTATTGATCTGTGGAGACTCAGCGGTCTCACATGCTCCATTGATGTTCTCAACATTCTCGGATGCCATTTTCAAACACCGCCACAAAACAAGGGTTAATTAACATATCACATATTATCCCTATACTCGACCAACCAATTAAATAACAAATAAACTTAGGTAGTCATACTAATGAAGGAATTCCCCGTCTCTCCCTCCTAGTTCTTATCTCACATCTTGTGAGGATCATATCCTAAGCTTTGATATTAATCATGACGCCCCAAAATAGGTATACATCACCCATCTTGGTCGCCAAATACATAAGATGAATACAAATACAAACTAATTATACAACGGTCGTGTAAAATAAGACAAAACATATGTTGTGAGTTTTAATACAAATATTATCATCTAGACAATATCCACACTCAGAATAAGTCCTCAATACATTTATTAACACACTTTAACCAACTGAGTATAATAAAGAATGGAATAACAAAAGAAATCACCAGGCATGTGACAGATAGCACATGTAGGTTATTCTAACAGAATAATAAATACGGAAAGCAGATCGTACAGAAACGCGCATGCACGAGGATATTCAAATGGAATAATAAAGAATGGAACAATGAAGAATTTCACCAAGTATCGAGGAGTCCGCGACAAAAGTTATTCCAACGAGTAATAATAAATACGGAACCGGTCCAAAGTAAAACGCATTGCACGGGATATTCCAAATGAATAATAAAGAATAGAATAACATAAGGATTTCACCAAGTATATAGGGAGTAAGCGTATACTGAGTTATTCCAATGTAATAATAAAGAATGAAATAATGAAGTTCTCTTCATGAATACAAAAGAATAACACCTTCACCGTAGTAAAGAAACCGGATATCGAAGTAGTAAAGTAAAGAGAAAACTCTTTCTTCTTTCTCTCTATAATTTCTCTCTACAGAGTTTCATGTGAATTCGTAAGAAATAATGAAGGAATGAGCTTCTATTTATAGAAGAACTGCGAGTGGCTCTTGGTTTTAACGAAGGGTTAAAATGACTCTTGGTAATATTGAAGAGACAACTACTATTTGCGAAGGGGCAATTAACTCTTGGAACACCGAAGAGGCAAATAACTCTTGGAAAACTGAAGGGTCAAATAACTTTTGGAAAACCGAAAGGACAAATTACTATTAAAACTCGTGAATAGTAACTCATGAATAGTAACTCGTGAATAGTAACTCGTGAATAATAACTCGTGAATAGTAACTCATCACGAAAAGTGCCCCGAATACCCGATTGAACAATATAACCTCCAGACATAAATTATTATTGAAATAAATGTAGATTTCTACTAACACAAATAATTTTAACACAATGGAACTATCAATTTCATCTTTAATCAACACGAACTTATTCATCATTAATATTATAACTCACAATATTTAACAACCAGGTCGTTCCAAGGAAGAGGGCTTCCAATAAGGATTTCTCCCTATTGGCGCCGCAATTAGGTGACCAAACCTCTCCTGGCGTAACTTCTGAGACATTGTAAATATTGTAATTTAATAATATGAATAACTTTGTCGTCTCAATTATTGATTTAATAATATATCATATAATGCAAATGATACTGTGACAATAATCGAATCAATAATATGAGAGATATGATGCAACAATTACTATAGCAATAATTGAGTATAACGGGTTGACTTCTCACGTAAGCATCAATAATCAATACCAAAGTGTCTTGCTTATGCAACCACGCCAGTATTCTTTGTACTTTTACTACTGAGTAGTTCAACGGTATTAATGGTAAAACTTCCGCCGTTATTTTTATAAAAATATTTTTGTCATTTTCTCAATCCGATAATAATTACATTTGTAGGGTCCACCAATGATTCTTGTGGTTATGCGAATATTCCCTCGCTAAAACGAATATTCACGATTCAATCGAATATAATATAACAACTTGCATACTTTGCAGAATTTATAAATACTACCCACAACTATAACATTATTACAAATTCATTCCATAATATTCAAAATGATAATTATAGAAAAATCATCTTTATTCATAAGAGTTGGGGTCTTACAGCGTCACAGTTGGTATCAAAGCTTAGGGATATGATCCCTGGCTAAAATGTGAGACATGAACTAGGAGGGAAATACGGGAATTCTTCGCTAGTATGACCTACCTAAGTTTATTTGATATTTAAATCGGCTCATTCGAGTATAGGATAATATGTGATATGTTATTTAACCCTTGTTTTGTGGAAGTATTTGATAATGACATCCGAGAATGTTGAGAATATCAATGGAGCACAGGAGACCGTTGAGTCTCCACAGATCAATAATCAGGATAATGTGCACCAGGAAGGCGACATTCCTCAGGCAAACAACAATACTGACCAAATGATGAACGATGGAATGTTCTGAGGCTTCATGCAATTCATGCAACATCGGGAAAGAGTGTCTCCTGTCTAAAATACATGTGGAAATACTGGCAACTCTCGGACGGTCACGCCAAGCAGTTTAAGGAACTGGGACCACCGGAGTGTTTTGGAGAGCCAAAACCACTTAAGGCGAAGACGTGGATTAAGCAGATCAACAAGATATTTGATGTCTTGGGATGCTCCGAGGAGCAAAAGGTTCCCTTTGCCACCTTCATGTCAAGTGCAAAAGGCAGATTCTTGGTGGGAATCAGAAAGCGTACTCAATCTGCTGACCTTGAAGATGTCTTGGGAGAAGTTCCAAGAATCATTCAACGACAAGTACTTTCCCGAAAGTATTAAATCACATGAAAGAGGTAGAGTTCATCAAGTGGAACAAAACAACACGACCGCTTTCGCAAAGACGAAGCCAAGTTTTGCAGAGTTGTCGGTTTGCGTCCCATTTGGTTGATAATGAGGAGAGAATGACGCGAATGTTTTTAAGAGGTTTAAAACCCGAGATCGTCAATATCTTATCTCTCATAAACCTGTGTTTGTATTCAGATGTTGTTAATAGGGCTCAGTTATTGGGGCGCGATAATGAGTCAACCCAACCAAAAAAGAGAAAGAATTGACAAAATGATAATACCAAAGGATGATATGATCATCAAGCGGTGATAATAAGCATAGAGGAATCAACATGCGAAATGGTAACCACCGGTGGTAATCATGGCCAAAGCAATAAGAATGGACATTTCAAGAAGAGGAGATTCAACAATGATAGAAAAGGCGTCGATTAGCTTTCTATCATTAAGGAAGGAGAACGACCACCTATCATATGCTTCAAGAGTGGAGGAGAGGGACACATCAGTCCCAACTGTGCGATGCCATCCAAATCATGTTATAATTGTGGAAGAGAAGGTCACCTAGTCCGATTTTATCGTTCACCGAAGATAAGTTCAGCTAGGATGGAGGCACTAAAGGACGCCCCAAAAAAGTCAAAGCCAGTAGTGCAAGGGAGAGCATTTGTCGTGACCTCCCAGAAAGCAAGGAACCCGAGTGAGGTCAACGCGGGTAAGCTTATCATAAATTTTAGCGAAGTATATACCTTATTTGATACCGGTTCTACCCATTCCTTTATTTTTCCTACTTTCGCTCAACGTTTAAATTTGACTCCGAAGAAATTGGACTTTGACTTATCTATTAAAACTCCGTTCGGAGAAACCTTCATTACATCCACTGTTTATAAGTCTTGTTTAGTTCAAATCGGCACCCACACGATACCTGTCGATCTTATTTCTTTAAAAATACTTGCATTTGATGTTATTCTAGGGATTGATTGGTTAACTACTCATCATGCAAAAATTGATTGTTTTCGTAAGGTTGTTAGCTTTCATATTCCTAACCAACCTATTATGCAAATTCAAGCAACCAAACCATTAAAATCAATCATTGTCATCTCAAGCCATAAAGCTATTCGTTTATTGAAAAATGGATGTCAAGCTTTCTTAGCTCATGTCACGGATCTAAACAAAAATACGTGGAGTTTTGAATGATATTTCTATTGTTAATGAATTTCTGACGTATTCCTTGAAAAACTTCACGCCTACCCCAGGCGTGAAATTGAATTTTATATCGACCTTGAACGGTACAAAACCCATTTCCAAAGCCCCATATCGAATGGCTCTATTGAACTTAGGAGTTAAAGACCCAATGCGCAGGAATTGTTAGACATTGGCTTTATTTGTCCTAGTACTTCTCCTTGGGGTGCTCTGCTCTATTCGTGAAGAAGAAAGATGGGAGTATGCGACTTTGTATTGATTATGGGAGTTGAATCATGTCACCATCAAAATAGGTACCCATTGCCACGTATTGATGACTGTTTGACCGATTATAAGGCGCCAAATTCTTTCCAAAGATTGATCTTTCGTTAGGATATCACCAATTGAAGATTAGAGCCGAGTGACATTCCAAAACGGCTTTTTGAACTTGTACGGGCATTATGAATTCCTAGTCATGTCTTTGGATTGACTAATTCTCCTGCCTGACTTCATGGATATGATGAACCGAGTATTCAAGGAATATTTGGATCACTTTGTGGTCGTCTTTATTGATGACATCCTTATTTATTCCAAAAGCCGTGAAGATCATGAGCAACACCTGAGGCTGATACTTTAAAAGCTTCGTGAATATAAACTTTATGCCAAGTTAAAGAAATGGGAGTTCTGGCTTGAGGAAGTATCATTCCTTGGGCACGTGGTATCAAGTCATGGAATGTCTGTTGACCTGGCAAAGATTGAAGCCATTCAAAGCTGGGAACAACCTAAATCAGTGATCGAAGTACGTAGTTTTCTCGGCTTAGCTGGTTATTACAGGAGATTCGTAGAAGGGTTTTCTCGAATCGCTACTTCATTAACTCAGCTGACTCGGAAAGATACAAAATTCTATTAGAGTGAGGAATGCGAGAAGAGTTTTCAAGAACTTAAGAGAAGACTCATTTCAGCACCTGTTCTGACAATACCATCTGGCTCGGAGGGATTTGTCATCTACAGTGATGCTTCAGGCAAAGGGTTAGGATGTGTTCTCATGTAACATGGGAAAGTCATAGCCTATGCCTCTCGACAACTCAAAGAATATGAGTGAAATTATCCTACTCATGATCTAGAGTTGGCGGTGATGAATTTTGCACTAAAGATTTGGAGGCATTACTTGTATGGGAAAAAGTGGAGATCTTTACGGATCATAAAAGCCTCAAATATTTCTTTACTCAAAAGGAACTCAACACGCGACAATGACGTTGGCTTGAAGGCTGTTGAAAGATTATGATCATCCCATCCAATACCATCCACGGAAAAGTAAGCGTGGTTTGGCGCATTGAGTAGAAGATCATATCGCGGCATGAAGTGCGATATTGTCAATATGAGGCCCATTTTGTATGACTTGCAAAGGATGGAGATAGAGATAAAGACTCCAGGGACCCAAGTAATGATGGCAAATATACGAGTGGAATCGACTTTAATCGATAAAGTTAAAGCTACTCAAGCTACAGACCTGGAGCTGATGCATATGAGGAAGAAAGTACAAGAAGGTGCTTTGTTGGAAGTAAGAATCGATGAAGAAGGAATACTTCGAGTCAACTCCAGACTTTGTGTTCCTAACGACCCTGAGTTAAAGTATAAAATCATGATGGAGGCGCACAACACACCGTTTGCAATCCATCCTTGGAGTACTAAAATGTATCATGATCTTCGACATACATTTTGGTGGGGCAATATGAAGAGAGAGATAGCGCTGTTTATCTCAAGGTGTCTAACGTGTTAATGAGTCAAGGCGGAACATCAAATACCAAAAGGTCCTTTGTAACCACTTGAAATTTCAGAATAGAAGTGGGAGCACATTACCATGGATTTTGTTACTGGTCTTCCCAAGGTTTCTCAGGGTATAGATGTAATTTGGGTCATTGTTGATAGATTGACCAAGTCTGCTCACTTCTTACCAATACGAGAAACTTATACACTTGAACGTCTTGCTCGTATATACATAAACGAGATTATAAGACTGCATGATATGCCAGTATCCATAGTTTCTGATCGAGACCCAAGATTCACTTCACGATTTTGGGTTAGTTTGCAAAAAGCTATGGGCACGGATTTATGATTTAGTTCGGCATATCATCCTCAAACGGACGGACAATCAGAGAGGACTATTCAAACTCTGGAAGATTTATTAAGACTCTGTGTCCTTGACTTCAAGGGAAGTTGGGACAAGTTCTTACCATTGGTGGAGTTTTCCAACAACAAGAGTTATCACGCAAGCATTGGCATGGCTCCATTCGAAGCGTTATTTGGAAGAAAGTGTCGTTCTCCAGTATGCTAGGATGAGGTGGGTGAAGCAACGTTGTTGGGACCGAAGTTGGTACATATGATTACGGAAAAGATTCAAGCGATCCGACAATGTATAAAGACCTCACAAGATCGACAAAAGAGTTATGCTGATCTTCATCGAAAGGATGTGGAATTCGATATTGGAGATCATGTGTTGTTACGTGTTGCTCCATGGAAAGGAGTTACAAGATTTGGAAAGAGAGAAAAGCTCGATCCTCGATTCATTGGCCCATTTTTAATCCTCGATCGGTAGGATCGTGAGCCTATAGACTCGTTTTTTACTTGCCAAGTATGTCTCGTGTTCATAACATTTTTATATATCCATGTTATGTAAATATGTGAAAGACCGAACCACATTATTGAGTTAGAACCGGATGAAATAGCGGAAGATTTAACGTATTAAGAGGTTCTGTTCAAATCTTGGATAAGAAGGAACATATTCTATTTCTAAGGTTATACCTCAAGTCAAAGTTTTATGAAGGAACCACGATGTTGAGGAAATGACTTGGGAGTTAGAATCGAAATGAAATCAAGGTATCCTTACCTCTTGACATACCAGACGTACCCTAATTTCGAGGGTAAATTTCTTAAGAAAAGGAGGTTGTAAGACCCCGCTTTTTATGAATAAAGATGATTTTTCTATAAATATCATTTTGAATATTATGGAATGAATTTGATATAATATTATAGTTGTGGGTAATATTTATAAATTTTGCAAAGTACGCAAGTTGTTTTATTATATTCGGTTGGTCGGGAAATATTCTTTTTGTCGGAGAATATTAAATGCAATCAAGACAATCATTAGTGGACCACATAATGTAATTATTGTCGAATTGAGAAAACGACAAAAATATTTTATTGAACATAATGGCGAAAGTTTACCGTTAATATTGTTGAACTACTCGGTAGTAAAAGTACAGTAATACGCGTGGTTGCATAGTAGCACACTATATTGATTATTGATGCTTACGTGAGAAGTCATTCAGTTTTATTCAATTATTTTTGATATTTTATATATTATTAAATCAATAATTGAGATGTGAGTTATTAATATTATTATTTACAATATTAACGATGTCTAAAAAGTTACGCGCCAAGGAGAGGTTTGATCACCTAATTGCGCTATGATAGGGAGAAATCTTATAGGAAAGCCTCCTCTTTCACAGGAGCGACTCGGTCGATTAATAGTGTGAATAATAATAATGATGATGAAGTTTTGTTTTATTAGTATTATTAATGTAATAAAAGCAGAAATTTTTTTATATAAAACAAAATATTTTTTATAAAGTTATTCGTTTTATTAGGCTAATAATAAAATCTTTTATATAAAATGAATACTTTTATAAAGTTATCTACATTTTATTAGACAATAATTAGATTATATTATATTTTATTATCATAGTCTGTATAGTGTTTGCATAGTAAAATCTTTTTAAAAGTTATTCATTTTATTAGATTATAAATAGAATATATTATATTTTATTGTAAACCAATCTGAATAGTCAGTTTTAAAGTAAATCGATGCGGAATAGTTCATGGATTGGTTCTTACGCGATCCATTCTTCTATAAATGAAGTTCATTCCTTCATTATTTCTTACTTAATTCACTTTGAAACTCTAGAGAGAGAAATTATAGAGAAAAAAAAAGTATTCTCGCTACTTCACTCTCTTCGATATCAGTTTTTTTTTTACGGTAAAGGGTATTATTTCTTTTGTACTCATAAAGAGAATTTACATTATTCCATTCTTTATATTACATTGGAATAACTTGTATACATGATCTACCCTATACTTGGTGATTTACATTTGTTACTCCATTCTTTATTATTACATTTGGAACATCACATGCATGCGTTTTACTGTGGGACTGGTTAAAATCTTTATTATTCCGTTGGAATATCTTGTTGCATGCGTTTTCTGTGGGACTGGTTCTCATCTTTATTATTCTATTGGAATAACTTTCATACATGCCAATCATCGCATGCGTGGTGATTTCTATTGTTATTCCATTCTTTATTATTCTGTTGGAATATCCTGTCGGTGCGTATTACGTCTGACCTGGTTCCGTTATTTATTATTCAGTTGGAATAACCTGTCTATGCAAAGTACCGCATGCATGGTGATTTCTTTTGTTATTCCATTCTTTATTATACTCAGTTGGTTAAAGTTTTGACTTCTCTACTCCATGAAATTAGTGAAATATCCTTGATATTTGCTTCATCCAATATCTTTTCATGAAAATATTCTTCTGAGCATTCTTTAATTTTACTCTACAAAGAAGTATCATGTTAACAATTTGGACGTTATTAGTTCCTGAATAAATTAATTCGTGAACTTGTTTTATTGAATTCTTATATCATTGTCATCATCCGCATGTTTATATTTTTTTTGAAAGTCATCTGTGGCCTGTAGTGCATAGATGGACTTGATATGATTATGACCAGGATTATTCGGTGTAATCATAATTGTAATGTTACAAATGATGTGATAAAAGTCCTCATTGGCCCGTAGTGCATTGATGGACAGTTGTTGGCATGATCATGACCATTGATGAATACACGAATATCCTTGGCCCGTAGTACATGGATAATTTGTGGTCGTGATACTAATGGATAATCTTGGTCGTAGTGCAGGGATGATGTGGATTATTTATTAAACTGAGTCACAGCAATAAAAATGATGAAAAACCTTTTAAATCATAAAAGGTAGTAGCTTTTATTCTCTACTTGACTCTTTTAATGGATTGCTTGATCCGCTGCAGTTAAACTTGATATCTATTATATTTTATCAGTTTAACATTGTTGAAGACTAATGATAATTTATTCTGCATTATCTTAGTCATAATATTTTTCTTTGGGCTTAATTGAGCTCACCCCTTTCTTTCACCTTATTCTCTCTTGAAATGAGAATATATTTGGGAAGAGTCGGGGAACGGAGTGATGAACCAGATGATAATATTAATAGTCCTCGCTATTCTGTTAAATAGTGTGATAATAAATGTAATGAGGACTTATTCTGAGAGTGGATATTGTCTAGAAGATAATATTTGTATTAAAACTCACAGTTTTTTTGTTGTATATTAAAAATTGTATTTGTATTCTGTAGCATGTATTTGACAATTCAAAATAAATGATATATATTTATTTTGAGGACGTCACAGTATATATTTTTATGACGTCACTAATTTAATAACGATTCAATTACTAATAGAATTAATAATCTATCCACTCCATAATTTTTTTAATTCGATGAACGATCCAAATAAAAAAAAACATTGATAATAAGTAATACCTCAATGTGGTCGCCGTGGTTTAAAACTCCAAATGGCCTTTTGAGGTCAAAAGATTTATGGTACACATTAAAAGAAGAATAGTGACTGCAGATTCTTTCAAAAAATAAATAAATAAATTTATTCTATCGTGTTCAATTAAAATAATTAATACTCAATTTGAATATTATTATGGTGATAAATTAATTTTATAAAAAATGGTTTATAAAATTATATGACAAAATGTATTTAATTATTAATTCATTATACATGGATGAGTCTAGTGATAATAATTTACAACAACCAATCACATTATTTTGTGTTTTATTTAATAATTAATTTTTAAGACGATTAATATTGACAAAACAAAAATATTATTAGCAAAACAATAAGTATCATATAAAATATTAACCGTCATTAGAATAATTATAAATTATCACTAAATATATCTTTACTCCGCAACATTATTTTTTTAATCATTCTTTAATTACAAAAATATTATTGATTTGAAAAATAAATCACAAAGTAGATGTCTAGGTGAGGAGCAAAGTGTCATTTGACCTCAGGAGGGTACAATCGAAAATATAGTAGAGAAGAGAGGGCAAATTTTGTCTAAAATGGCAGGTAAAATGATCGTGGACGAAAAGCTGCGCCCGAAGTAAAGTGGACTATACTATTAGTAGATGGAGAGTGGATAAGATCAACCGAGAGCGTCACTCCCACAATCCCAGTATCCCACTGTATTTATTTTTGGGTTAATTGCGTATAACTCCCCGAAATATATATTATTTTATCATTCGTATTTTAATGTTTAAATATTTTCATTTCATTATCAAAAGTATTCTTAAGTTACTATAATGGACCCTTTTATAATTTTTAGCCAAAAAGGTAGTCAGAACTGTCATGTGTTTTGACTTCCAATAATGAATATATAAGTACGATTTGACCAAATTTTTATACATTTAACCGTATAAAACCTTTGAAAATCTGATTAATTAAATTAAGTAATACATTTATATTATCTAATACAATAAATTACAAATTTACAAACTTACTTTTGTTTTCTTTTTCCTCTTCTTCCTTATCTTCATATTTCCATGAAACTCACAAAAAATTTAAAATTCAAATTATTCAAATCATTCATCTTCTTCCCTTGTAACCATTCACGAAACTCGAAAATCTCAAACTAAAAACCTCAATTGGTTCATCATTTTCAAAATTTTACCAAATCTCAAACCCACTTTATTTTCTCTTTATAAGAGAGGAAGAACCAAAAACCCAAACCCATAATTTTATAAATATCATGAGTAGAGGAAGAACCAAAAAATCCAAACCCATAATTTCAGAAATCTCAACACTAAAGAAACCAATCGTTAGATCAAATCCATCTATTATCTCATACACCAAATCCAAAAAATTAAATAAACAAACTCATAACAGATCTGGCACCAAGCGTAAGATCAAATCTAAATTGAGTCCTTGATTTATTCATCTATGGTGATTGGGACCAAAATTAGTCGTTGGGCTTTTCAGATCTTTTACAAAAATTCACCATAATTCGAGGACCCTTGAGTTGATAATGAAGAAGATCAAATGAAAATAAAAGAGATGAATATAGAGATTTTCACTCTGTTTTAATTTGATGAACGAAATGAGATGGAATTAAATGACTCTTTAATTTATTGTTTATTTAATTTGTTGAATGAGATGGAATTAGATTTGATGAAATCCCTAAAGTGTTTGAATTGTTTACCCTTTAGTTTGTTAATATACTATTTTACATGTATTTCTTCAAATTAATTTAGTCAACTACAATATTTTTACATCAACAATATTTAAATATTAAATTATGACACGTGACCATATTTTGATAAAAAAATTAATTGAAAACTTGAATAGGGTCTATTATGGTTATTTAACGGTACTTTGAATAATTGGTTTAAATATTGGGGTACGAATGATAAAAATGTGTATACTTCGGGATATACAGTTAACCCTTTATTTTATTCTACAAAATATTATTTTTTAAATACTAAAAAAATTATTATTATTATTATTTTTATTATAAGGCATCAAATGCACCTATTATCTATTATCTCATGATTGCTTTATTGCTACACGATGGTTGATAATGATATATGCAATTTCTTTATTTGATTAATAATATTCATATTATTTAATTATAATACTACATAATTTTACAATAAATACACAACTGCAATTATATAAATAAAAAACTCATGTACATGCAATCATCGCAATTATAATTTTCATATATAATATAATACATAGTATGACATATTAAATAGTTTTTATTAGGTTCAATTAAAATCATATAATTTAAATTAATAAACGATAAATTTTAAGTATATTAATATCTACTTAAGTAAATATATTAATATTAATTTAATTATGTCTTTAACATGCAGATAATTATTTGGTGTGTCAAATTAATAAATTTAGTCATATAATTTTTAAATAATAACAATAATAATAGGTGTATTTAAGAATTTAAAGATCATATTTTGACCCTAGCATTATTCTCTCTCTTTTTTTAAAAAAAATAAAAAATAAAATAGTAAGGAATTACCATATTATTATTCTCTCAGGCCTACGTGTGCCGCCTACTCTTTGTCCACGTCGCCTCGATAACGACACCCCTCTCCTCTGCTCTACTATAGTCTTCTTCAATTGAATGCAAGAGGAGAGAGAAAAGAGGAGAAAGAAAAAAAGGAGAAGGTTGCAGAACTATCTTCCTTTATAGAGAGAGAAAGTAGCATTTTATGTTCAAATTTTAGAGAGAGAGAAGCTATTTATTAGAGTTCTTGAGGAAAGTTGATCTATGGTTTTCTGGGTTTGTCACTGAATAAACAATATTTGGAGGAGGAGGAGGAGATGTATGCAGGTAGTGGTGGGTCAATGCGAAAATCTTTCAAGGATTCTCTCAAAATCCTTGAAGCCGATATTCAGCACGCCAATACTCTGTAATTCCCCACCCCTACTCTTTTTTTTTTTTTTTTTTTTTTTCACTCTTTGAAAATATGCTTATATATATATCTTTTAAAAAAATATGATTTTATATATATATATATATATATATATATATATATATATATATATATAAAACAATTGTTGATTTTATTTCCATATTTTTTTTGCCAATTTTTAGTTCTTAAATTCAGTGAAAGGTGTGTTTTGTGGAGGATTTTATGGCTAGATTTCAGTCTTACTTTGAAATTCTGGTAATCATGTTAATTTGTGTTAAAACTGTTAATTGGCGGGTTTTGACGCTTACAATGAGCTTGTGTGCTGTTTGGCACTTGATAAAATGTTTGTACACGCCTGAATTTGGGTCTTCAGATCATTCCTTTGGGGTGTCAAAATGGTTTCCCATCTTCTGATGCTATACATTTCTGGTGTGATACTTTAATGATGTTTACGTCAACAACGATGTGCTTAGTCTTTGTTTTTCATAAATAATGATGAGGTATTCCTTACCAATCAGAAGTCTAAGTAATAAAAGAGTATAAGTTGTTCTCCATGCAGTTTTCTGAGTTAGTGATTTCATAGATGTTTTATCATCATGTAAATAACAACCCCTGGTTCGCACGAAGCAAAGATTCACTTCTTGCCGATCACGAATATTTGATCATCTTACATACATTGTTATACCCTATGGTCTTTCTTCTTTTTCCTGTGGGATTCATTCACAAAGATAGTCTACGATAAAAGGGGCTGTTGAGCTAAGTTGAGCTATGACATAATAGTGAAACTGTGTTATTAAACTTGAGGACATTACGTCATTTCGATAGAAAGAGGTCGACTCTTTTTGTGGGACGGAGGGAGTATCTTATCAGTTTGATATAAAAAAATTAGTTTTAGTTTCTCTGTTTTATGCTTAGGACCTTATCTTGTTATATGAGTGTAGGGCGTCGGATTTTCCAAGAGATTATGATGGTGCCTGCCTTCAGATGAGAATGTCTTACAGCCCAGCAGCACACTTGTTCCTGTTCCTAGTACAATGGACTGATTGCCACCTTGCTGGTGCTCTTGGGCTATTGAGAATCCTAGTTTACAAGGTAGAAACTTAATCCGTGTGTTTGTGTATCTTTGAAATAACTTTGAGTCAGGGTTGCGATTTTTATTCATGACTCGTGTCTCAGGTTTATGTGGATGGCACCACAACCATGTCCACCCATGAAAGAAAAGCAAGTATTAGAGAATTCTATGGTAAGGTTCTGTGCTTTAACTAAATTTAGTTCTGTAATTAACTGTATATAAACTTGCACAGCCCGTTTTCATTTTCTTTGGGAGTTAATATCCACAATTGTGCTGTGGCCAGCGATTATTTATCCCTCTTTACTGCTACTTGAAAGAGGTGTTACTGATACAGAAGATAAAAAGCAAAAAGCAGTATGCATGGAAAGGTACAAGAGAAGAGATGATGAGGAGCACAAACAATGGTCAGATGTAGACATTGATAGGGAAGAAGAATGTGGAATTTGCATGGAGACAAATTGCAAGATTGTCTTACCTAACTGCCACCATGCTATGTGCTTGAAATGCTACCGTGAATGGTATTTTTTTTTTCCTGATATGTAACGCGAATGGTAATTTGATACTTGTTTTACTATTCCTTGGTCCTTGAATGACTAATATTTGTGGATCAGTAAGATAGTGTGGATTTCAGATTTTTCCTGGTACTGAATGTGAGTTCCATATTACGACATAAAAGTTTAGCAATCAAATGTTGTATAAACTCAACTGTGGTTGCTTGTAACTTTAAATATCTGATGACTTAAAAAGTTTGTCTAGGTAGAGAAAACACATCCAGATTAACATGTTTTCATCTGTATGCACTTGTTTTAATTTATTATGTTTTAAAGTTTTCCGTGTGCATATGAAGACTATGAATGTGCAAATACAGAGAAGTTATATTCATCCGGTAAAAAGGTGGAAGGAGAAAGGGGACTGTAGGATAGAAGAAAAATGGTTGCATTTGGTAATGTAATTTGCTTTACAAGGGAACTGCTTGGTGTTTGATCCAGAGATAATTTTATATTACAAAAACAGATCTTTGTTGTATATGCCATTTGATTTTATATCAAGGGTGCGAGATCCACAGTTTGGAGGATGGGTTTTTAGAATAAATCTGCATGTTAGAGTTTAAGACACATTACACTACAAATTTGTTGGAAATATGTAGTTTCAATTCACTTCTTCTATATGCTTTGTATGTGTATGCGTCACCCTCCTTCTATATGTGGAATGCATCATGCCATCCAAGTATGAATATTATATGAAATCCATAGTGGCATTGTAACCATGTCCTCTAATCTGGTGTCATTGTCATCCAAAACCTTTATTAGTTTATGTTTTCTTTTGTGGTGCATGTAGATAACATACATGTATATTTGTGGTTTCCATGACTAGAATCTTATCTATTGTATCTAAATAAATTGATTTTAATGAATGTGTAAAAAAAAATGCAGGCGTTCAATTTCACAGTCCTGCCCTTTTTGTCGTGACAGTCTGAAGAGGGTGAACTCTGGTGATCTCTGGGTATATATGGACAGCAGGGACATAATAGATATGGCGATGTTGACAAGGGATAATCTAAGAAGGCTGTTCATGTATATAGATAAGTTGCCACTGATTGTTCCTGATCACCTTTTTGATACTTATGATTCCCACCTAAGGTAGGCAGTCGAAGTTCTGAAATACTCGGTCCCCCTGCCTTCTTTAGCTGAGTTTCATTTCTTCTGGTTACATGA
This sequence comes from Panax ginseng, assembly GCA_020205605.1. Classification (NCBI taxonomy): domain Eukaryota; kingdom Viridiplantae; phylum Streptophyta; class Magnoliopsida; order Apiales; family Araliaceae; genus Panax; species Panax ginseng. Next base: position 9,594,465 of record CM035139.1, read on the forward strand.
GTTGTCTCTTTACGTCGGATTATCTTGTGTGGTCGTGTTAGGTTTAGAGATGCAATCCTCTCTTCCTAGTTGTAATTAGAGGGAAACCCGGTCCAAGTTATTGGTGGCATGGGGTTGAAGCTGAGATAATTTAACTATGATGGGTTTTATAAATTGTATTTGGTAATTATGTATATGATGCTTGTACAGCTTGAAAGTTTTCGTTGTTAAATCTTTTGGGATGTCCTTTCTGTTGATGTCACCTACTTAATCAAATCATGTGAAGCTTGTGAACTTCTGTTGTCATATATTGGAGTCATAATGACAACTTTTTTAAACCATCTGTTTACCGCAAGGTCGTAAATAAGATGGCTTGATTTCTGTAAATTTGAAATGTTTTTAACAGAATTGCTGCGTTCCAGATATTATTTCCGCCCGTGCAGGTAGGGGATTTTCTTTCTTTTTTATTTGTTGGTGGTGTCTTTCTTTTTGTGGTGAGCTTGTGGCCATCTGCGGGCTTAATTTTGCTATCTTGGACAGTTCAACTTGTCTAAGCAGATGCACAATGTTCTTGCATATGCTTCAGTGAAAGTATATTACTGGCCTGAAGAAGATGTTCCGCCTATGGTATGATTTGCTATGAATTTATGTGCCGAAAAAGCCTTCATTGGGTACGTCACTTTTTTTATTTTTTTTTCTTTTACACAAACTATAGGTCAAGAGAAAGCTAATCTCAATTGGTGTTGGGGAAGATTTGGGTTTTATTTGATACCATTATTTTTTACACAATCATAGACTAAGAACATGAAATAATTGACTGATAAACTAAGAGGAGCCATATTTTTGAACGTATATATATATATATTTTTAAAAAAATATAAAAATAAATAGACTTGTGTAATTCTTCAATACCACTAATGAAAAGACGGCTGTCATTTTAAATTTTTTTTTTATATTTTTATATTACTTTTTGATATTGATACACGTAGTCAATAAAAATTTTACACGTCTGTTAATATATGAGTTTTATCTGTGGAAATATTATAAAATGATGTAGAAATATTAATTATATTTTCTTCTAGTTATTTTTGAGATGAGAGAGTGATCTTGTGGAATAATTATTTTTATTTATAAAAATATCAATATTGATAGCAGATTGCATATGCATACAGCAGATAGTCACGTGCACAGGAAACTCCAAATCCAGTTGTAAAACCGGCCGCAGAAAGAGAAGAGACGGAGACAACAGTGAGGAAGCTTCAACACAGTCCGTGATGAGATGAATGGGGTCCAATTCCAAATTTAGCCATTACCATTTTGGCATTCTTTTGTAGTCCCGCAAAGAGAATATGACAAAAGAATATTATTTATTTATTTAGTAATATTATGAACATAAATTATGAAAGAAATATGTTTATTTTTTAATACTAACAAAATAAAATAATTATCTTAATTATTTTATCACATCAGGTTACTATATTAATAACTTATGTAATTTGTTTTACTATAGAGGTTCATTTTAACTTAAAATTCTAAAATGTAAAATTAATTTTGAAAAATAATAAGTTTGTTTATAATAAATATGAATGTTTTAATTAAAATTTAATTTTTAAAACCAAATTTATAAAATAAATGGAATATTACATTTAGGTATATATAAAATAAAAATATATATTTCATATAACAAATTTTGAAATGATTTTGTTTTAGCAGTATTTATAGATTGCTACGTGAAGAATAACAATGTGATTCAAATTGAAAGAAAAAGAGGAGGAAGAAGATATAGAGGCCCAATATCAGTGAGGGGAGAGAGGGAGCGACTGAGCAAGGAGCCGGCAGGAAAGGGGGAGAGAGAGGAGAAATGGGTGCAATGGCGACAGATTTCTTCTGGTCATACACAGATGAGCCCCATGCTTCTCGTAGGAAACAGATCCTCTCTCAATATCCTCAAATCAAACACCTCTTTGGTCCTGATCCTTGGGCTTTTCTCAAGGTACTTGTCTATTTAATTTAATACATGATACATGTATGAACTAATGTAACTATATACACTTTTTTTTATGGGTCTAGATCTGCATTTTTGTTACAGTATGCATCTGTTAAATTCTTCTAATGGGTTGGGTTTTGTTTCCCTTTTAACTGCATTGTCTGTTTGCTAAATTTCTTGTGCACTTCGAGTTGTGGGTCGTCTGCGTTTAATAAAAAGTTCCTATCTTTACAGTAATTTATTTATGATGATTGATATTGTTTCTTTTAAGCGGTTTCTATATTGGTTCATGATAATTCATTAATTGAACCTTATTATCTTTTCCCTATCTTATATGGGTTTTCAGCTTTATAATTAGATTTATTAGTGGATAGAGCTTTGACTGATTTGTTATGCTGGAGTTGGACTAATAATTTCAAAATGATGCACATATCACTTGACGAATTCATCTTCAGAGTAGGGGGATTGAGAGTTTGGGGCATACCTCTGCCTACCATGATGTTTTCTTTTACATACCACTAGGAATTAATTGATGCACCAGAAACTCTTATACCCCATTTGTACCAAAATTAGAGATACATTTCTAAAATGACAACTTTAAGAATAATTTTATGTTCTCCAATGTACCTCCACCGCCTATTGAATTTTTAGAATACTGTTTGATGATGTGATGGTTTCATTGTTACAGTTAAGCTATAATGACACTGAAATTTGACAGTTAGATGTCTAATCAGCAATGTCCATGGTATTCATAGGTTAGAAGCACACTTGAACAGCACTAATCAATCTCGAACCAATTTCGCTTGTCGGCTCATGCGGAACTTAAGAGTTAGGTGTTTGGGCTGGTGTATTAATGATGTTGATAAACATTCTCGTCTGTCATGTACTGCTATTAGGGAATTAGTTAATGTCACAAAAGGTTTAAACAATTTTATTGGAAATAAGAAATTACTTTAATCTCACAAAAGAGCAAATCAATAAAACTGGTTAATGGAGAACCTCACAAGTGGATTTATATATATGATGAATTCCCATTAGAACCCATTTTGATTTATGAATGTTACGCACTGGTGGTTTAGTTGTACCAATTTTTTTATAAAGCATAATGACAATTACATGTATTCGAAATTTATTTTTTAGGGATAAGTTACTTGTATCCTAATTAAATAAGTTAAATCACATTTCTTTTTTTCTCTGCTTGTGGTCTAGCTGAAAATATTTTACTTGGTGTTGCAGATTACTGTGGTGGTTCTGCTTCAGTTGTGGACTGCTACTTTCCTCTACAACGCAGGTTGGCTAAAGATTTTGATGGTGGCATATTTCTTTGGCTCTTTTCTCAACCACAATCTCTTCTTAGCCATTTATGAGCTCAGTCACAATCTTGCCTTCCTCAATCCAGTCTACAACCGTTGGCTAGGGATTTTTGCAAATCTTCCTATTGGGGTACCAATGTCTATCACCTTCCAAAAGTATCATCTTGAGCACCATCGCTTTCAAGGCATTGACGGTATTGATATGGACATCCCAACCCTCACCGAAGCTCATACTGTTACAAATGTTGTTGCAAAATCCATGTGGGTCATGCTCCAACTGTTCTTTTATGCTCTCCGGCCTGTATTTATCAAACCAAAACCCCTTGGCATATGGGAATTCATAAATTTGATTATCCAGCTTGCCCTTGACGCTGACATGGTTTACTTCTGGGGTTGGAAATCTTTTGGTTATATGATCCTGTCCACATTCGTTGGGGGTGGTATGCACCTGATGGTTGGTCACTTCATCTCTGAACATTATGTCTTCAACGTGAAACAAGAAACATATTCGTACTACGGTCCCTTGAATCTTATGACATGGAGCGTAGGTCACCACAATGAGCACCATGATTTCCCAAGAATCCCAGGTAGTAAGCTTCACAAGGTGAAAGAAATCGCACCAGAATATTACGAGAGTTTGGATTCATATAGATCTTGGAGCCAGGTTATTTACATGTATTTAATGGATTGTACAGTTGGGCCCTTTAGTAGGATGAAGAGAAAGTTGCCAACAAAACACAAAAACAAATCTGACTAGGTGCCCTGATACACAAAAGATATTCTTACTTCCTCTTCTTGCCAGATTTATGTAACATTCTAAATTATTATTTATAAAATTTTGCAGTTTGTAGATTTCTTGGGATTGGTGTACACATTAATTTAGATTCAGGGTGAGACCATTTAATGATTTGTTAATTATCAGTTATCAACATTAAACAAAGAAAATACATTCCAAAATTATATATTTTCAAGAACTTAGTGATACAATAGGATGTTACTATTTATTCACCTGCAAATAATAAATATGGTACAGAAACGCAAAACTGCAAGTACTTTTCTGCATGTAGAACCAAATTTGAGACCTTTAGGGATATGGAATGAAGGCGAAATTGTGTCCACCAGCAATGCAAGGAGGTTGAGAGACAAGAGGATTGAGAAGTGGTAGCCGATAATCATCGTCGCTGTTAGTGATGGTTTCGAGATCTGTTCCTAGGGTTCTTATAACTGTGGCCAACAAAATAGAAAATCCCTGTAAACAGAATAACATTGGATCCTTAGTTTAATACTACTAGCAACAACTCAAAATGATGTCTTAGCATAGCATTTGTTGGTGAATGTTCCTAGATTTTTGGTTCAGCAAGCTCATGAGTTTGCGGAGATAATCTATCTATCTATCTATCTATATATATATATATATATATATATATATATATATACCTGTGCAAGGACAATCAATAAGCCAACGCATTTGCAGACATCCATATTTGACTCAACAATATCCTTGAAATCGTCAAACGTCCTTGACGGATCATCCGGAAAGTCCTGACATAAAGAGAAAGAGCACGATTTGCAAAGTTCATTTGTTTCATCGTAGCCAAAATTAGGGCTATATACTAGAAGAAAATAAAATAAAAAATCATACCTTCTCCCAGTCAGAATTTAGGAAAACATCTGCCATCGTATCGGTCACTAGCAGGAGAAGCAAGAACACAAGAAGTATATACTATATATCTTACATTAAGGTCAATAATATTATCAGTTATTCTGCAAAATTAATTAATTCTCCCAAGTTAGTTTAATTTGTACAGCTAGCTCATCGATGGGTGTTTTTGAAATGAAAAGTGCATGAAAATTAAGGTAGCTGATATTTCAATGTAATTATACTATTTCATGTATAATGTGCTGAAAATATTATTTTCCAAAATTAAGCATCATATATATATATATATATACTCCTCCATGGGAAAAAAAAGGATACAAAAGAGAGGATATGCGTATTTGCAGTATCAGCAGCAACATGGCCAAGGCATGCAATGGCACAGAAGCTGATTCCCAAACCAATGAAAGCATGTATAAACCTGTATAATTCCCACAAAAGGGGAAAAAAATATAAAATTATGATTCACAATATATATATATATATATATATATATATATATATATATATATATATATAGCGACGGATTTTTTTTGAAGGCTATGCGATGGTTCACCCGTTCTTGAGTATCACGTAGAATATTTATGGCATGACAGGATGAAACCTGCTTTATAGTCAAAAACCGTCGTCATATATACGTATATATATATATATACATTTTTGTGTATATGTGTGTGAAATAAAAATAATATTAAGAGGAGCTCAATAATTACCATGGAAAAGAGCTATGATCATCAGATGAAGATCCTTCCACATGGTGTTGCCAAACCCTAATTAGCCACAAGCTGTATAGAACAATTGCAATCCCAACCATTCCTATGATTGAGTTCACAAGCTTCATAGATAGTCGGAGGCAACTTTTCACAATACTCACCATCTTAATTAATAATAATAATAATAATAATAGATCATGAACATATATAATTAAGTAGGTAGGTAACCAAATGAGAAATGCAACTACCAATTCTTTCTTGGTTTTAATTACATGAATGTTAGCATGCAAGAGAATTTCACAAGAGACTTGGGAATATTCAAGCCATGCAAACTGCTGAGAAAATGGAGCAAAATTAACTACATGGTCATGGTGGGTATTAATTAGTTTGTTTGTAGATATTATTTTGGTACAATTATTTGAAATGAAATCGAAGATAATGATTAAAAAAAATAATTCATTATGAGATGGGAAATTTCCATGAAACACGCATGTTTTTGTTGTTTAGTAGGATGGGCCATGGGGATGGTATTTTTTCATGTTCCAATGATGTCAATAGTGCTGCTAAACATGTTTGTATTTGTTTTGTACCAAGAGAAAATTATACTCTTTTTTTTTTTGACAAGTTACAAGAGAAAACTAGGCTTTTTTGGATACATCTTATTTTGCTTTTTTGTTTGATGACATTATATATATCCACATATTTTGTAGATAACAAGTTTTAAATTAAATTTAGTCACAACAAAAGCTAAGCACATACACATTGGTAATGCTGGGATTTTCAAGTCTTTTTTTTTACCTAACATAATGTCTAAAATGATTTAACATTATTATATATCTTGGTATAGTACAATTTATTTATCTAATTCAATAACACATCGTTTGAGATAAAAAAGTTTAAAACACCTAACATTGTCTCATACATATACATGTACTTTGTAAAGTGCTACCATTAACAAATAGGAAGGGAAATGGGATGAGGTTCTTTCTAGCTACTTGTTTTATTTACAATCATCCACTTATAACTAAGATGAGTATATGTCTTAGTAAAAAGAACATGATTAATTCACATCCTTCATCAAGAAGTTGTCATTGGTGCTAGAGGGGAGATTCTAAATTAGTGGTACCATTAGATTATCAAAAAGGTCTAAGAGATTATATAGTTGGCATGGCAATCTCAAGCTTAAGGAACCCAAAGGCGAGTGGAGTTAGTCTAAAAGATAAAACTGGCTATGTCAAAGTTTCTTGAAAACTATATATTCAATGGGAAAAATTGATGTAGTCTACATTTACTATATGATTATGATCTTTCACTCACTATGCTGAAGTGCCGGGCATGTCCTCGGCCGTTGCCAAACTGGATTTAAGAGACGGACTCATGACTACAGCTTTAGATGGAGATGGTTTTGGTTCCTGTACATCGGGAAGCTTGGCTGGCCTGTTTGGATGGACTTGGTTGACTTCCTCCAAGGGGATATCAAACTGCAATGCATCGACATAATGAAATGTCAATGTAAAATTTTGATAACCGATATAGCCACCATCGACATGATGTAATATTTAACATAATTAAATCATCAAGAAATTAAATAAATAAATTTTTAATCAAGCCAAAAGGTTGAAGAAAAGAAAGGTAGAAAACACTTCCTTAGTAGCATATAAATAAATTCTGCTAGTTTCTTTTGAACATATATAACTTTCTTAAAAGTATTGTTTTTGAATTATAACACAAGCAAAATAAGTAAATAATGGATGCTATTTCTGTATTTCATTCAGATCTCATAGACCATATAATACAGTGATATGATAATTGTTCAATAAGACCACTATTGGTGACCTTCAAGAATGGGGAGTGAAGAGATCAGGAGCAAGGTCCTAGTATTATCATATTAGATTGTCACATACCTTTTAGCTAGACATGAAATATGATTCTGGATATTTTAAAGAAATGTATCCCATATTTGCTTTATTTTAGCAAGAAAGAAAACAAAGGAACCCAGCTAGCTATCATAAAATTTGGTAAGACCATAATGCCTGATGACTAAAAATGAAAATGTGTACATACAATATGCATCATCGCGCATGAGAGGAATTGCAAATTTGTATTCTGTGTATGCAGAAGAAAGGAAGAAACAATAGGCATTATACGAAATTCAACCAGTCACACCAGGATAGGATAAGATCTTATATAGGAAGCCTAGAGACGTAGCAATTATAATGATCCTATTCCTAGCCATATAGCTATAAACCTTAAGCATCATGTATGTGTTCTATTATGTATATATATACTCTTTGTTTCTCATTTATTCGACTGTAGATCAGTTTCTTCATTCACTAGCTTCCACTTAAAGAAGTGATCTCGTGGCGCTGATTGTGATTATTCATACTTCAATTCAGTGCAAATATAGGACTGAATTATTATTAATTGTATAGAAAATAATCACAGTCAGCGACTTGCTTCAACAAGTTACGTCGAACATAGTTGCATTTCTCCTGGATTGGAGTATGAAAATAATGAAATATGAATTACTTGTGGCTCTTGGGACTAAGACTGCCATTATTGGCTTGTAAGTTTCAGCTTATGGAACACTAATGTGCCTCTGAATTTTATGCATCCTGATGCTTTCTTGCCAGATATGACGAATCTAAAAATGCTTAAATAGTTTTGAGAATTTTCTCTTCCTGTCCATTCTTTAAATCCAGTTTGCGTGGAAACTACAATTAGTTAGTTTATTGGTGTAGTAAGTAACTGGTCTTCTATATATTATCCAAGTATAATAGTAACTGCTAAATAGTAAAAACTCTGATTGAAGGTATAAAGATTCCTCTACAATATTTCTAGCATCATTTGCAAATATGAAATATGACTAAAACTAGAACCGAAGGTGTTCCAGTGCTATTATTAAGTAGCTAGCTAGCTTATTACATGATGCTTAAGTGTGATACCAATTATGCCATTATCTGATCTGCCCATGTCATGAACTCTAATTGCTCTCTGGTGCCATAGCATTACTAATGATCTTCTCCTCTGCAGTATCTCGAGAATTTCCTGGTAATAGAAAATGGTTGCTCCCGCCACCACCACCGCCACAGCCTCCACCTCCACCGCCTCCGTAACCACCACCTGAGCCATCACCGCCAACTCCGCCACCACCACCGCCGCCGCCACCTCCTCCATAACCTTCACCGCCGCCTCCGAAGCCACCACTGCCACCTCCTCCGAAGTTGCCTCCGCCACCTCCTCCACCTCCTTTAAAGCTGCCTCCGCCACCTCCTCCGAAGTTGTCACCACCACCTTCGAAGTTGCCACCGCCACCTCCACCTCCACCTCCGAAGTTGCCACAGCCACCACCTCCTCCGAAGTTTCCACCGCCACCTCCTCCGAAACTGCCACCGCCACCTCCGTAGCCACCAAAGCCGCCTCTGCCACCTCCTCCGAAACCACCACCTCCTCCAAAGCCGCCACCGCCACCTCCTCCAAAGCCGCCACCACCGCCACCTCCTCCAAAGCCGCCACCACCTCCGAATCCGCTACCGCCACCTCCTCCGAAGCCACCACCCCAACCACTGCCCCACTTAGCATCACCCAACATAGTATCATCATGATCATGATGATAAAGGGCAATACCAATACGCTTTAAAGCCGCCAAAAGTTCAGCCACCTTAGAGGGAGAGAGTGGTGCGGGGGACGGGTCTCCATCAACATTGACAGCCACAGTCGGAGATTTCGGAGGAGGGGTGAGATAAGGGGTTGTGCGTGCTGTTGCAGCTGCTAAGCTAATTAGTAAAACAAATATGGCCAAATTATAACCCCATTTCCTTGTTGCACCCATATTAATATTAATTGATTACCACAATGCTACTGATGAGACTATTGCATGCCCTTTATTATATACATCTTTTTATAGTCATGTTTTGTTAGAGACAGAGTTGTACGTATATGTTATGCATGGGAGGTTGTTGAGGGGGGGTGGAGTGCAGGTGACATGCCATACTATTGCACGCGTTCTGTTCAAGAAATTTGGGAACATGAAGTTTGCCTGCAAGAGTTGCGTGCTGCTACTGTTATGTAATGTAATGTAATTGTTGCATTCACTAAATTTAGCTGTTGGACTGGTGGGTGGCTAAAGAGTCATTATCTTAAAATAATAAAATGTTCGACTTTTGATGCGGCATTTGCAAGTTAAATAAATTATTCTCTAAGAAAAAAATTACTGCAATTGCTTTTTACTCGACAACAAATGGTTTTTTTGGTTGAGTCTTGCTAATCCACCTCCATTTTCGATCAACTAGACTTAATGATATTTCTGCAAATATTTACAATTTCATGATTTTTTTATTATTATTATTTATTTTTTACCTAAATTTGATGACCATTTTTATACTGTATCTAGTCACGCGAACAAAAAATAAAATAAAATAAAATAAAATTTTAAGAGGATATAACATATTCAAAACCTTATTATGAGAGGCAGGAGAGAAAAAAAAATTAATTTTCATGGCTTATTCTATATAATCTGAAAATCATGAGAAAACTCGAGAAAGCTTGGCACTCTGTTTCCAAAATCAAAATCAGATACCCATTAACAATACAATTACAATGGTTTGCTACTTTGCTGAGTTTGCTCCTTGAATCCAAACAATGTTTTCCTGACAAATGAAATATTTTAAGCTTCCTTGTATTGCAATATTATGGTTGGAAAATTCCAGTCTTTGAAAATGGCTATAATATATTGTGACTATCATTATACACTAGGAGAAAGGAAATGATGAAGACAGTTTAGCCTAGCAAAAAGAACATCTTCTATAGAGCTTCCATAAAATTGATCTTTGTGGATCAGTAACTGGGAAATTGGAAAGATTTGTTACTCGAGGATCACTGGGTTAGTCTTTGCATCTCACTTTGGTCATCGAGAGTTTCAAGGAGAAGAGGAGGAGCATATCGTGCAGTCCCTTGATGCTCGTCGGAGTCTTGGCAGAAGGATAGAATGATAGTGTCGATAGATATCTCCACCACTGCAAAGAATAAGGTTGCAACAACATAACCAAGAGCCGAGCATACCTGTGTAAATGCAAGCAACTAGTTCTTAATGTTGATTAAATTGTGAGAATGAGAACAACAGTTTGATCAGGAAACGCAAATAATGCCATTAAGAATATCCAAAGCAATAATGGCATCAAACATCGTGTAAAAGAAGGAAAATGTGCAAAAATAAAAATGTAGGTTTAATTAAGTTTTGTACAACATCAACTCTACGAAGTTTTTTTTTTTGACTATTTCCTTCGGAATATTGAAGTCTGCATTAGACAAACTACAACACATCTTTTTTCAATATTTTTTTCTACTGATAATTGTAGTCTTTAAAGTTTCATACTGAAAAAAGGATTATTGGAAAGATTTGTATGCAGGTGTCTTGTGGAAACCCTTAAATTTTTGTTTTGTGTGGGGGTTTGGGGAAGTAGTAATACTATTTATTAGGATGGAGGGAGTATTGAAACAGTATCAGCTATGACAAGATCATTATAAACATAATTTTTTAAAACAAAATCTGGAACCCTATTTCTATTTTCTTGATAATGTTAAAAACCATACAATATTACATAACAGTCGCAATGTTTCTTCCACTATCAGAAAAAATTGTTATTTACAACTTACAAATGAGTATAAAGAAAAAGTTAATAGAAAAACTTACTAGCACTGGAAACAATGGCGAGGAGACCTTGTTGTGAGCAGATCTGAATCTATAAGTGTCCAACATTAAGAATGCAAATAAGGTACTTGCAAGGCTCACAGATAACTTCCCAAGGAAGAGAATAACATCACCAATCACATTCACTTTCCCTATCCTGAGGATGTTATTCCTGATTAGATCTGTTGCAATTGCAGAAGCATTGAAGAAACACTCACCCATAATGGCAATCTGCAAGAAATATATGTACAGCAAAATTCATAAAAGTAAACATCAGCAAGCCTGAAAAAATTTCTGAAAAATAATCTGTAATTACATAATTCTTACTGATTGTCCAATCTAAAAGTACAGAAACAAGTTACAAAAAGATGAGTTTACCATGATGTAAACATTGCGGTTTACATGTCTGATGGTCCAACCAATAGATGTAAGAACATATTGACACGTATAATATGCCACTTTTCCAAACCAATTCTCTGGCCTCACATCAGCTACTTTCAGTCTCTAGCGAATTGACTTGAGTATAGACTGTATTGACCCAATGAACGAAACTATGAGGGACCCAAGAGCTACAGATCCAAGATTGTACCGCATGAGCCGCCTCATTGAAGAAAATACAGGAAGAAACAGAATTTCTTGCTGCATGCAAATTTAATTTCTTCAATCAACACATCATGAAATGTCTGTAATATAAATGAAAGATAAAAAGAGAGCCAGTGCAAATTAAAGTAGTAAACTAAGAGCAAGTAACTCCAGCACAGTTGGATATTTTGTACAAATCTTTTAATAAGTTGTAGCACTTTCAAAATTTTAATACTTAGATCAATCAACCATGGCCAACCCCATGAAAAACCAATCTTATTATCAAAAACAGCATTTAGTAGTACTTACAAGTGCTTCACCACGAGCCCAATAATAAGAAGCAACAGATCCAGCAATAACGGTTGAAGAAAATGCTTTAAGAAATTGTGTGGCCCAATAGCACCCAAGTAGATGAAATGCTATGGCAACCCCAAGATGCGGGGTATAATCGATGCTATAGCCACAGCAGTGATCACAGCTCACTCGACTTGAGCCAAGATCATACGTACAACAGTTTGAGCTGCATGTATTTTGGAGAACTCGACCAGAGCTGAATAGATGAAGGGTTGCGGAAAACCAGATCATATAGAAAACTGCCAAAAGAGAATATGGAATGATAGGAAATATAATAAGTGCCTGCACTTCTCCTATGACTTTAGAAGCAACCTGCATAATAATCAATTTGTGTTAGTAAATGTGTTACATAACTAAAAATAAATTATACCTATTGAAAATTTAGAGTAGATAATAAACGTAAAGGTTATAAGGAAGTGCTGTGTGGAAGCAATGCGCTAAGCATCTTGTAGACGGCCTTAATGGAATTACAGCAGCGGCAAAATGAGACACAATAGTTACGAGTTGCAAAGTAAACAGTATGAAGGGACATGTTAATCTTGGTAGAATTGGAAATAATTACTGAAAGCATTATTATTCTTACTTGCCTTTAGAACAGATGTTGCCATAAGAATTCGACGGACGATGGCAATGGATGAGAGGACAGCTACTAACATAGCAAAAGTCATAAGAACTGCTACAAATCGAAGGTCACCTTGCTCCTGAAGCAAAAGATCCAGTAAAACTGAATGAACCAACATCATTTAGATGAAAGAGCTCATGTATTGTAGAGGCACCTACCCTTCCAGATAAATGATAGTAAGGGTCATGTTTGCCAATGATTGGGGAGACAGCATCCTTTCCAATCCATCCAGCTGAAGGCACGGAAAAATATTACATTCAGCTTCAAAACTTCTGTAGTCTCCAGTATGTTTGTAAATTTCAAATCAGGTAAGAGTATAATGGCATGAAAAAAAGAGAGTACGGAATTTTGTAGCGTACTGGTGAACACACGTGACTTGTGTGGCACAAGCCCACTTAAAGTGAGCCTTTTGCAAGAAATTTATCCAACTTTTGAAGATTAATTGCATTTAAACAAGAAGAAAAAACTAACTTAAATACCTACTTCCTATCCTATGGCCCAAAGGTCTCACTCATTGAGTAAATTTTATTTTTTTATGACTCCTAATTGTAGGATGTCTGAAGAGTAACTAGGAGAAAGTCAAGAATATAACAGTACGACATAAAGAGAGAAAAAAAACTAAAATATATAAAAAATTAAAGAAGCAACTATGTCACTTTGCTATTCTCAAAGAGAGTCAAATTTAACTTGTTGAATAACCAATATCCTTCTGCAATGCGGGTAAATCAAACAAAATCTTAACATAGAAGCAACTAGTTATTAGGCCAACCTTTTAAGTAATATAACATAGTGACTGATATCATAAGAATGTTAAAGATGAAGACTGTAATCCACGCCATTGCAGCAGTAAAATGTCGAATCATTAGCAACCAAATCACTGACAAAAATAATGGTACTATTCCTCCGCAAACAATCAAGACTGGCCAAGCTTTTCCAATATCAGCAATGTATCTCTGCAGAAAAAATAAAAGCCGCATTTCAAACTTTTACATGATAACAATTCTGATAAGTAACAGAGACCATAATAAGAAGTTACTGAACATATAGTTCAAGGACATTAGATCAGCCCCTGCAATGCATGTAAGAGATAATATTGATGTTTCCAATAGAAGGCACCATGACTCCATCATAAAACCTCCATTATAAGAAATTTACTACTAGCTGCTAGCTTGGGTGCTATCTTCTGCCAGCAAGAAAATGGAGGCGTAGGTTCCATGTTTGGTAGAACTGTGGCATGAGTACTACTTCCTTGAGAAGAAACAAGAAAGCAACTGCAAGAAGATATTGACCCTTTAAAATGGAAAATCTTACTTTTGTGCTGCCTTTGTTTTTCAACTATCTATGTCAACAAGTTCAATGGTCAGTAATATGGAGGCATAAACCAGTACTACAAATAGCTGGAAATATCATATCAATTTGCAAAATAAATCTTAAAATATTCTTTAATACTAGATTTTTATGGGATGTCATATCAAAGTTAAAGATATTAAGAATATGTCTTATATTGCATGAGTGCAGCACCAAAAAAATGTACAAATAAGCCTTTTTCTCTTCTTTTCCTTCAGCAAATTTTCAGCACATGCATAGCATCCTAGAAGCATCATAACTGGTTATGTTTCGATTGTAACAAATTTAACAAAGAAACTGTTGCCACAACTATATTGCATGATGTTTAATTTAGGCAATTCTATAAACACACACCCCGAATTGCCGATACATCCATAATACCTTCGTATCACAAAAGCATGACTCCTCTAATAAAATACTTACTAAAATTCATCTAATCACATGGTCCAAGTTCCTAACCTTCAAGACAGATGATCGGGAGTTTATGGACTTGTGAATGGTTTTATCAATTAACATGTTTTCATGGATAGGTGCACCTCCAATCTGCTGCCAGTGTTGCAGTGACACATTCGACACACGTGCAATAAATTGGCAGCTCCAATAAACTGTGAGATAAAAGTTAGCAATCCAATAAAATAACTTGGCATTTAAAATAGTATGATGATTTTATAAAGTAAACCAGAGAGCTGCTTAACCGAATAAAAAGATGAATTTTCTTTTAAATGTACAATTTAATTAACTCTACCAACATTTTAGATGCTCTAAGTAAGGTTATAAAGCCTGAGTTGTTACTTCATGGAACAAGGTAACTTCTAACCTTTCACATAACAACTGCTCAAGGAGTGGAACAAGATTTTAACATCACTTACCATTCACACTTGGAAAAAGGACAGGGTAACATGGACCTAGGAGCTGTAGGGAAGCATTTCTCATCTCCGGTGTAAGAAAGTCAAAATAATCGTAATCTCTATGAACCCACTCTTTCATCGACAGGTGAATATCCCCCTCTGGATAAACACAGACCCATTTGAGTGTATCTTCCGATGTGCTAGGACAGTTCTTCACGCAAACACTCTTAGCATCTTCTAGGTTGTTTAGGCTATCCTTCAAGCCACTTAGATACACCTGGTTGGGATTGAGCCAATACCTCAGTTCAAATCCATGAAGATTAGGTTTTGCACGCTTGTCACCACACACATTTCCTTTGAAGTCGAAACCATGTGTTAGCCTGGTGAAACATACACAACCCTTGCATGAAAACATAGAGAAAGAAAGAAAATTGCTCATTGGACCTCTTGGGTTCCAATTAATTACAATAACAGTACTACAAATGTCAAACACCAATCTGATATGATAGCTTTAAGGGAAATCAATCATCCTTGATTTGCCTTTCTTCTTTAGCCATATATTTTTCTCTTTTCATTAATCAAACAGCCAAATTACCACACTAACTTCAATAAAGTCAGCAACCCCATACCATCAACTAAATATACAAAATTTAATAAGGATAATAAATTGCATATAGTACTATCACTACCTTTTGGGTAAAATTGTTATGAATTGGTTAACAAAATAAGTAGTTACTAGCTAGCATACAAATATCCTATTCCCATCCAAATGTATAAAAATACTTCAAACCTATTTTATTGAATCAGAAAACTCAGGGATGTAGGAATCATATTCATAAGCATAAAATTAACAAAAAGTTGCAATTTTTCATAAATATAAATAACATTGGAAAATTAATTTCCTTGATTACCTTAATGGGTTTCCTTGATTGAACCCAAAACTAGAGTTAACAATCATAGCAATCCAAAAGGCAATAAAGAAGATGAGAAAGGCAACATCTCTGCATTTCCTATTGTGTCTTATGACTCCCCCTCCTACTCCACCACCCATCTGCCCATCACTTCCACTGGTTGAAGAAGAAGGGTACCTTCCAATTACAGGACCCAATGGAACCCTCATCACTTTCAGCTCCACTTGCTACTCTCAACTGCAAAATCTGAGTTTTAGAGAAAAAGATGGAGTTTTGAAAAGACCCGTTTGATGGCAACTGATAAAGATTCAGAAAAGAGGGGGAGCTTAAAGAAGACTGATAGAGGAGAAGTGAGTGAGTAATCAGTGAGTTGAGACGAGAGAGAAAGAGTGAGTGAGTGAGTGAGTGAGTGAGTGAAAGGACTGACAAAGTGTTGGGGGTTTCCTTTGTTTTCACCTATGAAATGAAATGAAATTATTTCGGACCCCACTAACATGTTTTACGTTTGTGTTGTTTTAGACTTTTTTAAATCACGGCGGTTAATAAGGGCTGTAAAATAGATGGAATACTCCTCCTTCCAAAATATATTATCAAACTTTTTATAAGTCAATTCAAATTCTAAAAGTATATTTATATATATATATATAAATATATATATATATATATATTTAAAATTTTTAAATATGATGAAAATTATAATTTGAGGAGCGGATTCGAAGAAATTATCGAATTTTAAAATTTGTGTTTTCCAATATTTTGATTGATTTATATTTTTAATCGAACTCTCGAATCGAATTTTTCATTCGCTTTAGATCCTCCTCATGTATATATATATATATATATATATATATATATATATATATATATATATATGATATTCAAAAAAAGTTATAATTTTAAAATTTTAAATTTAAATTTAAAATAATATATTTAAAATTATAAAATAATAATCTTACAGTCAATAATATTTTAATTATAATTTACAGTATTTATTATTGTATTAATTGAAATTAAAGAGATTTACAAAAATTTAGATTTAAATATATTTCAAAAATTATCTTATTTCAAAAATAAAAATAGTATTTAAATAATCATAATTAATAAAAAAAATAAGAATAATACTTATTCATTAAAACCTTTGTGCTCTGCCCTCCTCCGGTCACGGATGACTTCACGTGGCGTTATCAATTTGACGATAAGCCTAAAATTCACGCAGAGCTCTCTCTCTCTCTCCTCCTTTCTCATTAGGTTTTGGACTATTTTTCAATAACAATCAAACACAAACACCCAAAAAGTCCTTCCCCTACGAACCTCTATATAATTATTAGAATTGTAGCGTACTGTATATAAAATCCTTCAGTCGGGTCTTCGTTCCCAATTCCCATATTCGCCTGGAGTTTTCTGCAACTAGGGAGAGAAATTGAGGGGTTAAAAATGGCAGGAGGGTCAGTGAAAAACGTGGCTTCAAAGGCAGAGCTCGATAACACGATCAAGAAGGGTCAGCCGATAATTATCCACTTCTGGGCATCTTGGTGTGAACCTTCTAAGCAGATGGACCAAGTTTTATCTCATCTCTCCATTGATTTCCCTCACGCCCAATTCTTGAGGGTATCAATTTCTCTCTCTTTAACCCTCTCCTTGTATTTGGTGATTTTGTATTTAGTTTTTTTCCTGGGTTTGTTACATAGTTTATGATCCTTACTGGTAAAGTTCCGTTATGTTAAATAATTGTTTGATCCTTTATGGTAAAGTTTTGTATTAAAGCTAACTTGATTCTGAATAAATAAAATAGTACTTGGATTTTAAAACTTGGTCAAAATGATTGAGGTATAAATTCTGGGATTTTAAGGCATGTGGTTCTATAAGTATTTTCTTTTTCTCCTTTCATTTTGAATATGGTCCCTTTAAAGTTTGTCTACCAGATTACCCTGTATCCTGAATGATATTTGTGTTCTTTTACCAATCTTATGGGTGTAATTTACTTGGTTAGCACTGATTAGTTTTTCTCTGATATGGAAGGAAGAATAAGCAGTACTAATGGTTGTTTTGTTGTTGATGCCCTTCTCGTTATAAATCTTATTGTTTGCCTTTGCTCATGAAATTTAGGTTGAAGCAGAAGAACTACCAGAGATTTCAGAGGCATATTCTGTTTCTGCTGTGCCTTATTTTGTCTTCTTTAAGGTAAACATCAAGTAGATAGTTCTTTTTCCTGCTTCTTGTGAAGTTTGTATGCAATGGTGAATTTTTGAAGGCAGAGTTTACCTTTTTAACTGTTGGAGTCTTGGAGAAGTAATATATTAAGTATATAACCACAATGTTCTAGATTGTTTCAGTAAACTAAACTTTTTTAGATTTTCTTATTAAAAAAAAAAGAGTATATGGAGGTTGATATTGCTGTTAACCTGGTCATTCACAGAATGGGATTCTGTTCTTATAAAGTTGTAATGTGCTTATTTTCCGTATGTGGGGAAGAAGCCCGTGAACTAATAGTAAATATAAAATAATTTTATTAAAAATGATAGATTATATTCGTTTCGACTCTATCAACTAGCCTACTAAAAAAACAAATCAAAATTCCCTTTTGTAGACCAACAACTCGAAGATGATCTTTAACTTATGGTTTGATATTTTATGTGAATGGTTCATGATATGTTAATGATATCCATTCTTTCTCTGGTTGGAAAGGATGGTAAGACTGTTGATACCTTGGAAGGCGCAGACCCATCTGCTTTGGCCAACAAAGTTGCTAAAGTTGCTGGGTTGGTCAATCCTTGGGATCCTGCAGCTCCTGCCAGCCTAGGGATGGCTGCAGGACCCAATGTTCTTGAATCTGTGAAGGAATTAGCCAAGGAGAATGGTTCTTCTAAAGTGGAAAGCCAATTACCAGCTGGACTTGGTGAGGGACATACGAAGCGACTCCGACAGATTATCGATTCTCATCCAGTCATGCTTTTCATGAAAGGAAACCCTGAAGAACCCAAGTGTGGTTTTAGCCAGAAAGTTGTTGAAATTTTGAAAGAAGAAAATGTTACATTTGGAAGCTTTGATATCCTGGCAGACAATGAGGTTCGTGAGGGGTTGAAGAAGTTCTCTAACTGGCCAACATTTCCTCAGCTGTACTGCAAAGGAGAGCTTCTTGGGGGGTGTGATATTGTAATCGCTATGAATGAGAGTGGTGAATTAACAGAAGTCTTTAAGGATCATGGGATTGACATTTCTAATTCGAGCGAGGCAAAACTGACTGAATCTGGTGGTGGAAAGGGTGGCATATCAGATCCCACTGGCTTGAGTGCAACCTTGACCTCACGTCTGGAAGGTCTGATCAATTCATGCCCAGTTATGTTATTTATGAAGGGGAAGCCTGATGAACCCAGATGCGGTTTCAGCAGAAAAGTGGTCGACATTCTTCAAGAAGAGAAGGTGGATTTTGAGAGTTTTGATATTCTTTCTGACGAAGAAGTGCGGCAAGGTCTCAAAAGTTATTCAAACTGGTCCAGTTATCCTCAGCTATACATAAAGGGCGAACTTATCGGTGGGTCTGACATTGTTTTGGAGATGCAGAAAAGTGGAGAGCTTAGCAAGGTCTTAGCTGAGAAAGGGATTATTAGTCAGGGGCAAACTCTTGAGGATCGATTAAAGAAGCTGCTTACTTCTTCTCCTGTAATGCTGTTCATGAAGGGTACCCCAGATGCTCCAAGATGTGGTTTTAGCTCCAAAGTAGTCAATGCCCTAAAGGAGGAGGGTGTGAAATTTGGGTCCTTTGATATTCTGGCTGATGAAGAAGTGAGACAGGGGCTAAAGACCTTCTCAAACTGGCCAACCTTTCCACAGCTTTACTACAAAGGTGAGTTGGTAGGAGGTTGTGATATAGTGATGGAGCTGCGAGGTAACAGTGAGCTTAAATCCACTCTATCTGAATAAGGAATTATATTGATATTCATCAAATGACGTGGGGCAAACTAAACTTAAATCAGCTCATCTGCATTCAAGTGTTTTTCAGCAGCTATATGAACTTCAGTCATTTGTTTTAATGTGACTTGCTGATATTTATTGCCAAACTGTAATTGATGGCTGAATTTACAAATTTTGATCCAAAACATTGTGTCAAGCTTTAGTGTGGTGTTGGCTTATGTTTGCAAATGCAGGTAATTTTTCTAGTCACTTGTGTGCTCATTTGTGCATTTACAGCATTTGCTTATAAACTAAAGTCATTTGTAGTCTCTCCCTCTCTCTCATGATTTGTGTGATCAATGGATTAAACATTGGTGTGCTTTTATAATCTTCTCTGGCTGAGGTGCATTTGAACAGCTTTGAAAAAGGGTTATACTTTCTTTGAGGCAATTCTAGTTAAATTTGATTACAGTTTTCCAAAGTTTCTAGTCACTTAACATGCTTCCGAGTTCCAACACATGCTACTATTCCCCTTAATAAGGAACCATGATCAATCTTTAACAGCAACTAAAGGGGTAGCAGCCCCGGCCCCTGGGTTGGATCAGTCCGCTGGGATTGCCTCAACTGCCCCACACAAACATGTGCTGCTTCTTTCATGCAATATAGTCAATTAGTCATAAATCTTTCTCCAGCAAACCTGCTGCACTTTCCCCCAATCATCTTATAATACTTCCTTTCTACTCTAACGGCCTTGTCATGTAATCATTTCTCGGAACACCCAACAATTACATCGTATGGTACTTGAAATTAATAGCAGATTAGCAGTTGCCTCTTGCAATTTTTCTCATCATGGAAAGATATCTGATGGTTATGGTCAAGGCCATTTTTTAGTTTCTAGCCTTCCATTTTATGTAGAAGGATTTTGCTAGTGAATACTGAATAGCTCCTTTAGGTTTTGTTCATAATATAGTGGTAGCAAAAATTGAAAAAAGAATTTTGACGCTCTCCCAACTTAGCTATCACCCCGCAAATAAGGTTTGTGCACCAGCCGGGAATCGAACACGGGTCTGTATCGAGGCAGGGTACTATTCTACCACTAGACCACTGGTGCTTTATATCCTGGTTATCACTTCAACTAGCTAATTTACATTCCCTTGTTGTAATGAAATAATAATAATAATATCAATAAATAAATTAATTAATTCACATGATAAATGGTTATGTTATTCTAAGAAAATATCACACAAATAATTTATTCAGAACGTAAGAAAAATCGATCTAGACCAATGGAAAATTAGAATATTGAAAAAGTTTAATGTTACAAAACACTTCCCATTGAGGTTACTATTTCTTATTTATGGAGTCATATTTTATACTATACGTAACTACGCTAACGGGTTGTTTGTTTAGAACTGAATAGCTGAATTGGTAAGTCATTAAGTGCGTTTGTTTTGGAAAAAAATTATTCGAATGACTAAATCAATCGACCATTCGCATAATTCCAAATTTAAATGGTTTAGTGTGTCATTTTTTTGGTGAAGGAGAATTTGAATGAATTTCTTTCTTTCTTTTTTACAATATTAACTATTATATTAAGTAATATTAAATAAATTTATAACAATTTTGAATTTTTTTAGATGAATAAAATAATAAAAATCTGTTATTCACATATTTTAGACATGTCAATTATCAAATATATTTTTTCATTCATATTCAACTCATTCAATTTTTATCAAATACCTCCTAAAACCTCACGTTAATAGAAACAACATTATGATTAACACCAAGTCATTTCTCACATATAATTTCCCTTTCTCATTCAAATTTACATTGTTGGTCATTTGATATGCGTATTTATGACAAAAACGCCTTATATATGTAGAAAGATTAATTGCAACCAAAACTTATAAACAAAAAAGGGAGATGACTCTTCAAGTTAAGGCTACCATTAGTCTCATATTTAAATTTGAAAAAAGAGGGGAAAATTCAAGGTAAGGCTCCTATTAGTCCCATATTTAGCTTTTAAATATAAACACCAAAGGTCCAAAACAATGTACTTACTTTTAATAGGCCTAAATATCCTAAATTTTTTTTAAAAAAATTCTAGTTTTGGGGGTGTCTTTTCAATTTTTTCTATTATGAAATTAAACTTTTAATTTTTTTTCACTTTGAGGATTGTTTTTTCAAAATTTTCAATTTAGAGATTAAACTTTTAATTTCTTCTTATTACATCTAATTATAATGTCACGTCAAAAAAATGATAACATGATAGCGACACGTGACTAAGAAAATACTTGTGTAATATTGAGTCTCATTTTAACATTTATTCAATTAAATTTTTATACCAAAAAAGGTAAATATAAGACCATTATTAGTTTTTTAATGACAAATTTACCCTTTTTGTATAAAAAATTAATTATATTGATTATTGATGATTATGAAATAAACTTAAAGTTTATGGTATTAATTTATATTTAGGCCTTATTTTTTCATACCAAAAAGAGTGAAAATATCATTATATTGATTATTGATGATTATGAAATAACAATATTTTAATTAATAATACATTTATACATTTTAAAAAATTTATCAATATATTGATAATTTTTTAAGTTGAGTTCATAATGTGTTAAATTTACTTTACAAAATAAATACTGATCTTATATTTAACTTTTTTGATATAAAAAATTAACGGAATGAATGTTAAATTGAGACTCAATATTACACAAATATTTTTTAGCTACGTATTCTTTGCTTATGTCATCGATTTGTGATGCTAATACTATCAACTGGACGTAATAAAAAATAATTAAAAATTTAATTTCCTAATTAAAAAAATTGAGAAAATAATCCTAAAGTAAAGTAAGAACTTAATCTCCTAATTGAAAAGACAATCTCAAAATGAAAAAATAAAAATAAATTAAAGTTCAACTACAAATCCATATTTAGGCATTTTGAATAAGGGAGAAAGGAATAATTTGAAATTAAAAAAAGAAAAGAAAACGACAACAAATTCTGAAAACCAGAAAAGATTGAGAAGGCCCAATTAACATTTTTTATATACATATTTTGACATGTAGGATATGTATCAAAATATGTATATGAGGCGAATGTCAGCGGTTGTACGTGACAAGTCTGTCCACCAAACGAACAGACAAACTGGTAAAGGATTCTCTCACCAGATGAAGCTTTCTAGCTTACTGGGTTCACGCCAAAATCCTGCTTATGGAAAAACCTTGCGCCATTTCTTCAGCACAACACAAACCCTAAACGGGTTACTACCCGAATCACTCTACAAAAGGATATCGCCAATCGGTGACCCTAGCATTTCGGTTGTGCCAGTTCTCGATCAATGGGTCCTGGAAGGAAGAGAGATCCGGAAACAAGAGCTTCAGGACATCATCCGTGAGTTGAAAAATTATAAACGGTTCAAACACGCCCTTGAGGTTTTTCTTTTCACCCTTTTAATCTTATTAAATGATTTTTGTATCATTATTCATTTGATCCAATTTTGCTTTAGATTATGGCTTTACATTAATTTTGTCTTGATTTTTTCATCCTGTCCCAATTTAGTTGTCCACAATTAATTTTCCAGAGGTGAAATTTTGTTAAATTTCAAAAAGGTGATAAAACTAAATATAATTTATAATGTTCATAGCAATTAAAAATAGGTTTGAGACAACTGAAATGTAGGGGATGCAATATAAGTTGGGACGCTTGCGGTAAATGTTAACGCCAAGATCTTCTGCCACGTCCCAATCACGTAAGACGTCCTGATAGTAAACACGATAAGACACCAAAAGCTTGGCGGCTTCGACCGTCGGAGGATAGCTCAGGCGTGAGAGTCAGTATACGTGTTCACAAGGTTAACAATGGATGATGTAATGTCTAGTGTATTGAGAGAGTGATAATAATTCTCCGTTGTGTGTGTGTGAATATGAATGTGAACGTACCTGGTTGTGAAGACTTGGTTGATAGGTTATACTCTTTTTGCGGTGCCATCGTGCCAATCACTACTAACTCGACAAAGCCCCTCGATCGATGGGCTCTGCCGATTGTACGCATCTTTACCCACTACCCACTACCTTTGGTCCTTTATTTATCTGTGGTACGGCTATAATCTCATCCACATTAATGCGTGGCAGTGTCTTAGTCAATCATTGTCATGCTTTTTTCATCATGGAAGTCAAAGTAATAGATATTAAAATGTCTAATGGGTTAATCTAATGGATCGACCCGGTTCCCCTAAGGTTTAATGGCAATAATATGGTAGGCCCAATAACTTTCAAGGTTCAAGAATGAAAGCCCGTAGACTAATTAAATAAATGAGCCCAATTTACTTGGCCCAAATAGGGGAAATATCATGACCCAACATTGTCCCCTCGTTTTTTATTAAACAGAATTTTTAATAGAAAACTATAAATGGCCCATGATACTTTATTAAAGGTCCATAATGAGAAGTAATCGAAATGTACCCGGTTATGGTTCATGAGATGAAATGAGAGGAGACCGGAGGCCCAAATCAGAAAGGCCATGTCTGATAAATATCTGGACCCGGAACCGGGCGCTTCCCATTCAAATTCTAAATCATTACTAACATTTAATGTGCCGGCATTGTACACCGTGTAACCATCAGTATAAAAGATAAACTTTACCAAATTTGACAGTTTTACCTGCCCATTTGAAATTCGAGCGCCTTTTGAGTTTTCTTCTCCTCTGAACTCTCTTTCCTCCTCTGCGAACTGTCAAAAATGGCTTCTCAAGATTCCGAGCAAAGTTCACCCCTCCTAGTAACACCGATCAACACCGTTCCTCCAAACCCTAATCCCCGCAAAGAAGCCTCGACCTCGAATCCCAAAGGAACGAAAACCGATAAGAATCCTCCTCCAAAAATCCCCAAAACTCCTTCTGAATACTACAGGAATACGGAACGTTTCTCGCACGCCAACACTCCCTCTGTTGTCACTGAAGCCGAGTTAAAGAGGATTCGATCTCGATATCACATCCCGGATACTCACGCGGCTAGGGCTCCCAGATCCGGTGAGAAAATGTACCAACGGCCAGAAGGTTTGACGGCCGTCCCTGTGACCTTACTTGAGAAGGGGGTCCGTTTCCCTCTACACGTCTTCATAGTGACTATCCTAGGGTTTCTGGGCATGGGGTTCGCCCAATTGGTACCAAATTCTTATATTCACATCTTGGCCTTTGTTGCTTTCTGCCATGAGTTGGGCGTTGAGCCTTCTCTCGACTTCTTTTTCACTGTGTACAAGATCGTCCAGTCCAGAGAGAAGGGGTTCAAGGCTCTCAGCAAACACTCTCCGAAGTCAGGGGAAAAGTTCGAGAGGCGTTCGTTGGTGAACACTCCTTCGAGCAATAGAGGATGGCACGAGAAGTGGTTCTTCGTCAAAGGTCCTGAAATCTCTTCTTTACCGAACTGGGCCACTGACGAGAAGATCTCCGTGACCGACCGGAGATATATTTCAAGAACAGGGAAGCGAGATGATGGAGCTTTTCGACAATTTTCCTAAGGAGGAGTGGAAGTATGGACTCCTCTCGAAGCAGGTATGGTTATATGACCATAAATGTAAGTATCGGTCTATTTTATATATAAATATTTGAAAAAGTTTTTATGATGTGGAATCTAACATAGGGCTGTTTGTTTCGTGCAGTATCTTTGATCAGACCGAGCTCCTCAGAAATGAAGGAGTTTGAAGATTTTCTGTCTGGGAAATCTTTGGAAGCTGCTGAGAATCCACCAACAGAAGCTATCCCCGAAGCTGAGCCAACTCCTGAGATACACACCGACGAGTTCCGAACAGAAGAACCAGAAGCTGATGAGGTTCCTGTACCGGAAGAGACCCTTCGTCCTCGTCAGAAGAGGAGGGCCGTTAGAAAACCCCGATCAACACCTCTTCCCAGCCCCTCTTAAGTCATCCCAGAAACTGAGCCAACCACCAAATCAATCCCCCCACGAGGAGGCTTGCTCGATCGCCCCGATCGAAGAAGTCTCCTCCGAATCAAGAAACTAAAAACCAAAATAACCCCCCTGACCGCCGAAGAGCTCAGGGTGCCTCACTCTTCAACCATCCCACCCTTCGTGCCCCCTGTAGAAATACTGATTCTTGCGAAGAAGGTGAAAGCAGATTTAAGCTGTTCCAACGTTTGTCCGGGAAGAGAAGCGTTCATCCGACGACCATCCAGAGTTCTGCAGATTCCGCCCCATCTCCACGGAACCCATTCAACAGATCTCCTCTCCCAGATCAGTATACGCGGACCCAACTCCTCCTCGAATGCAGCCGGTTCCTTCTCCTGAAAGGCCGAGACCATCCCCCGAACGACCCGGGCCTTCAGGTCAGGGTTATCATGTTGAGGCTATGGGGTCCCCGACTCTGTGGCCTCGATTCAATGCAAATTTCCCCTTGATCTTTTTGAAGCCTTCGTCCGACAACCGATGATCATCGGTCAGGTGACCATCTGGATGAAATCTGCTTTGACGAGGGATAAGCTATTAGCTAAGGTAAATAACGATTTCCTTATTTTCTATTTTTCTGCTCTTGTTTAGATATCTGAACACTGATTTGAACATTGTTGAACATATGCAGGCCAACGCTGTCTTCGGGTGTTTACGTCCGAGGCACATAAATGGTGAGGCCGAGGAGGATTTCATGAGACGGGGAGATCAGCGATCTTTGAAATCGACCCTGGCTCGAGAAAGGGTCGATCGTGAAGACGCTCTTCATACTATCGACGGACCTTCAAAGAGACCTAGATCGAGCTAGGATGGACTTCAAGACGTCGACGACAAAGCTAAGGACATTGAGGATGAAATTGGTGCGTCAAAGCCGGTCAACAAGCTTTAATCGATATGAACGTTACTGGTCGAGGGAGAACACCTCTGAAGGCCAAAAATGAGGAGTTCGCCTCGGCCAATAGAGGCTTGGCGATTCAACTCAGCGAGGCTCAAAGCGAAGGCCCGGGGACGAAGCGAAGACATAAAGCCAAGCGCCACAAACTTCATCATAAAATAAAAGAACTTGAGGGACGGGGCCCTCTTTTCGATTAGAAGAGTCATGAAGCGGATTGAAGACGGACTATAGGAGTCGAGATGAGCTTAATGCCGAAATCCTCAAGGTCTACCGGAGGGGTATGAAGACCGCTACGTAGCGAAGTAAAGAGAAGTTATCTGCTGCTCAGCTGGATCCGGCTCTTCTTAACTCCGACGACGAAGGTGGTGCCTGAATGTCCTTCCTGCTTTGTTCTGACTATGTAAAAATTAACTATTTAAACTGTTTATGTTTTTGGGACTGTTTGAAACTTTATGTAAGGATTTTGACAGTATTTCTATGCTTGTGTAATTAGTTAATGTTATGGATGAATCGAATGAATGAATGTTTTACTTTATCAATGAATCTTCAACTTTCTTGATTATGACTTCTGTTTTGGTTAGTTTCTTGTCAATAATTCAGTATCAATGAACTGAACTTAGATAGTGAATCAGCTAAGGCATATAACAGTTAATTTATAAAATGAAGTGAATTGAATTTTATGGACATAATTTGACTGAACTGAATTGAATGAACTGAACTCAACACTTGAATAAAATAAAGTAATGTATACTTATCGGTACCGAAGTGTGAGATCGGTCATGTGTAAGGTGAATTCGGCTGATCCTCTTTGCAACAACAAGATCTTGCTTACCGCTCGGGGTAGAACAAGTATATAAGGACCTTTGTTTACCACTCGGGGTAGAACAATTATATAAGGACCAAGATATAAGGTCATTTGTCTACCACGCAGGGTATAACAAAGATATAAGGACCATGGAATTTGTCTACCACACGGGGTCACAAATTCATAAGGACACTCCTGACAATAAGGCTGCCATCGAATGGCCAGCAAGTCCTACTATACCTCCTTACTTCGGTGCCCATTGATTTACCACTCGGGGTAAAAACAATATTAAAAAAGGACCGTGGAATTTGTTTACCACTCGCGGTAAATCAAACCCATAAGGACACTCCTACCAAAAAGGCTGCCATCGAATGGCCAGCGAGTCCTACCATACCTCCTTACTTCGGTGCCCATTAACTTACCACCCTTGGTAAAATCAATATAAAAGGATCATAGGATTTGTCTACCACACGGGGTAACAAATAAAGTGAAATTTTTCGCCATCGAATGGCCAACGAGTCCTACCATACCTCCTTACACCATTGTGAACTTAGGACAAATAGGAAGAAGATCATTTGTAAAAAAGTGACTTTTTATTGATAATGGGACGGTCGTATGCGGACTTAGGTAAATTAACTCGATTTCTATTGAAAATACTTAGAAGTCTTTGGCATGCCAGGTGTTCTTGATCTCGGACCCATCTAATGCCTTTAACCGATAAGTGCCTGGCTTTGGTACTTGATCATCTCATCTGACCCTTCCCGATTCGGCATTAACTTTCCGTGTTTTGAGATGTAGATGCTTGGCTTTCTAAGGGGCGAAGTCCCCTACTTCAATTTGAGAAGTTTGACCCCTTTGTTATAATGCTTAGCTACTCTTCGCCGTTGATAAGCGACCCGATTTAAAGCTACCTCCGACTTCTTAGCAGATCCAAGTTGGCCTTGGTCCTTCGTCATTTGTAGATCTCTTTGAATTGGTGACCAAGACTTGGAGATCCAATTTCGATTGGGACTAAAGGCATCAGTCTAATAGGCGACCGAAAAGGTGAATCTAATGGTGGTCCTCGGTGTAGTCCAAGAAGCCCACAAAGACGCCGAAAGCGACTCTTGGCCATCTTCATTTAGCCATCCATCTGCTTGATCCAGATTCGTGACGTCCGGTTGGTCACCTCAACTTGCCCATTTGACTGTGGGTGAGCCACCGAAGTCTTCTTGTGCTGAACCCCCAGCTCCTTCAAAAATCCTTCAAATTTTGATCCCACGAACTGGCGTCCATTGTCTGATATCACCACTTTAGGAATTCCGAAGCGAAATATTACGGACTCTTTTATGAACTTCAAACATTCTTGCTCCGTTATCAACCGAAGTGGCTTCGCCTCTACCCACTTGGTCATGTAATCAATAGCAACTATTACGAAGCTAACCTGTCCCTTAGCTTTTGGGCAACGAACCCAATATATCAACCCCCAGGCGTGAAAGGGTATAGGAGATAGAATCGAGTATAGCTCTTACGGTGGTCCGATGTGGGATCGGATTGTTGAGCTGACACTTCTCACACTTCTTCACATACTCGGTAGCTTCCTCGAAGATCGTTGGCGATAGTACCCTATTTGAAGAACCTTGTATGCGATGACTTACTGACCGTGTATGATCGCCAGCAGATACCTTCATGAACCTCCCGAAGGGCATATTCAGCTTCAGACGGGATTAGACACTTCAATAGTGGCGACGAAAATGCCCTTCGATAAAGATCCCCATCAATTAGAACGAAGTTGACACTCTTGTACTTGATCTTTTTTGCCAACATCTGATCCGAAGGAAGGACGCCGTCTGTCAAATATTCGATGTAGGGAGTCATCCAGCAGTTAGATCGCTCGATTCACATCACCGCTTCATGCTGAACACTCGGCTGCTGCAAAACCTCCAAATAAACCGATCCGTTGAAAACATCTGCATCCGTAGTGGCCAGCTTCGACAGTGCATCGGCAATGGAATTATCGTTACGCTCGATGCCCTGAAACTCATAAGAGAAAAAGTACTGAAGTCTGTTTTTCAACTCTGCCAAATACTTGATCATCCTCGTCCCGCGAGCTTCATATTCTCCTGACAGTTGTTTGACGACCAACTGAGAGTCACTGTAAATGATTATCTTCTGAACTTCTAGACTCTTCGCATTAATCGAACTCCTCGCTAACACCGCCATACTCAAATTTCATTGTTTGTCGCCTTAAACCCGAATCTGATGGCTTGCTGTACTTTGAATCCCTCCGGACTGGTCAAGATAATCCCTACCCCACTGATATTTATCGTAGAGGATCCATCTGCATACAACGTCCATACGCTCGACCTATTTGAAGAAGCGCAATCGCTAGATCGGATGTCTCGCTTCGGCGATTCAAGATTCTGCCGGTGAATGAACATTCCACCGTAAAAGTCGGCCGAGGCTTGACCCTTGATAGCGATTCGGGATGATATTGATGAAAAATTGTGATAACTCCATAGTCCATCGCCGCTAATCTTCACGAGACCTCTCGCTTGGCCATCACCTTCTTCAATACCGATCCGTGTAAACGACCAGAGCCAAACCTTGAAAATATTGCGAAGCTTGCGACTAGCAATTATTAAAGCAAAGGCAAATTTCTCAATATTAGGATACCGGTTTGAGATCTCGCGGGACGTGATCGACATAATAGGCCGGATCATCTCTCCGGCCCCTTGATGTGTCGAAGAAGCGAAAATCATCTCCGCGAGACTCGACATAAACCTCCTCGTAGCTGCTTGATCCCCGCCGGTCGACGTTGGGCGTCTTGAACGCATCGAGGAGTCTTCGTATCAAGAATGGCACGGATCTTCCTCCGAATTGGCTTCAATGCCCCTACGGTGACCGGATACCCCAGAACTTCCTGCTGACCGAGTCCGAAGGTACACTTTCTTTGATTGAGCCTCGACTTGTGGGTGAGACGATCTGAAAGCATTCCTCGAGATCATCCAAGTGCTTTTGGACTTGCATGCTTTTCACGATCATATCATCTACGACACCTCCATTGTTCCTCCCAAATTGCTTATCGAATATGAAATTCATCATTCTTTGGTAGGTGGCTCCAAAGATTTATAAGGCCAAAGGTCATCTTGTTATAGTATACACCGAGCGTGCGTAATGAATCTTTGTCTTGAATGTCCTCTCGCATGAAAATTTGATGATAACTGAAAAAGCATCCATAAAGCTTAGTAATGCATACCCGAAGTGGCATCGATGAGTTGATCGATATGGGGCAGAGGATAAAAGTCCTTCGGACAAGCTTTATTCAGGTCGGTGTAGTCGATGCAAACCCGCCATTTTCCGTTCTGCTTCTGCACCAACACCACATTAGCCATCCACTGTGGGTAATCGATCTCAAAGATAAAATCAGCAGCTATCAGCTTGGCGATCTCCTCATCTATAATCCTCTGTCGCTCTGGTGCGAAGATCCGTCTTTTTTTGCCGAAACGGGCTTCTTCGATAGATCCACCTCCGATCGTGCTTTCGGTGACCTTTCATTTAATCCTGGCATATCTTGTGGTTCCCGGCAAAGATGTCTGCATTAAGATCGAAGGAGTTCCATAAGATTTGTCCGAAGAGGTTCTGGCAGACCCGAACCAATCTTCACCGTCTTGTCTGGCTTTCCAAGGAATAGCTCGATCTCTTCTGTCTCTCCTGCAGGAATCACTAATGGCTCCGAGCTGCTTTTAGTGAAGGGCTCGATCTCAATTGCCATGGTTTGTTTCTGTTTGCTGACCCCCACTCCGGAGGAAATAACTGCGTTCTGATAACATCGTCGGGCCAGATCCAAATCCACCGCCACCTCTCCTACTCCATGCGCCGTGGGGAACTTGATCTTGAAATGAGGGATGGAAGTCACGGCTTGGAGAGCTGTCAGTGTAGGCTTTCCCAATATGGCGTTGTGGTAGAATCTACATACCTGACATAAAATTTACACATTATTTCTACTGCTGAGGAGTCATGCAGAAGATCATTTGGAGCTCGATAGTTCCATGACTTTGATTTGGATCGTTCTTTGAAGCCGTATAAAGGAGCCTCTTTTCGACCTCCATCTTTCGCCCATCAAGATGCATCCTCTGATAAGCGTGGGCATACAAAATATCTACAGAAGACCCGTTGTCTATCATCATACGCTTCACATCCACCGAGCCTACTTGTGCAGTGATCATTAACGCTCCTTCATGGGGCTCGATCGTCTCGATGATGAGAACCAACGACCACCAGTGCCTTCTTCGAGGCCACGGGAGTTCTGCTCCTTGATCTCCTTCTACCGTGAGAACGATCCCTAGACACATGTATGGAATGCTCCGGCTCTTTCCCTACCGTCGTGGCATATCCTTATGCTTACTCCTTCTTTCGATCGAACACGGCTAGATGCTTCGCCCCTTAACTCC
Organism: Panax ginseng; assembly: GCA_020205605.1. NCBI lineage: Eukaryota > Viridiplantae > Streptophyta > Magnoliopsida > Apiales > Araliaceae > Panax > Panax ginseng. The sequence goes on from CM035139.1 coordinate 9,626,462, forward strand.
GCCACCAAGCATACGCTTTCATTTATATCTTCCCTACCGCTTAACGGGACCTCCAAGGCTTTATCTGCTTGCTCGCCATCCTCGCCAACTTGGCGACTCTATCCTCCTCGACCACTTGGCGATGAGTCCTAGTCGGTGAGCCCTCTCGCTGCGCCCAAACCACGATCGTACCCTTTATCGAAGATCAAAGACCAACCTCGTCTCGGCTCCACCGTGGATCTTGGACGGAGATCACTCAATATGTTTAGAGGTCGTGCTCGTGAGCACGACGATCCTTACCAAATACGAGGCGGTGGCGAACTTTATACGCATCGCCCCGCCTCCGGGCGTCTCGTCTCTACTCCTCACCATCTTAGAAGTAGATTAAATGGATGTGATTGAAAATTTCAATGACACTAGAAGCGCCTCCTTCTAGCATGATGTTAGCGCCAAAATCTTACGCCCATCGTCCCAATCACGTAAGACGTCCCGATCCCAAGACAAGAAAACACGATAAGACACCAAAAGCTCGCGGCTTGAATAGTGGGGATAGCTCAGGCGTGAGAGTCAGTATACGTGTTCACAAGGTTAACAATGGAGGATGTAATGTCTAGTATATTAAGAGAGTGATAATAATTCTCCGTTGTGTGTGTGTGAATATGAATGTGAACGTACCTGGTTGTGAAGACTTGGTTGATAGGTTATACTCTCTGCTTGGGTTTTCGTGCCAATCACTACTAAGCGACCTGACCCCCGATCGATGGGCTCTACACCATTTGACGCATGCGACCTACCCACTACCTTTGGTTATTGTTTATGCCGCCGACCGGCTATAATCTCATCCACATTAATGCATGGCAGGTGTCTTAGTCAACTGTCATGCTTTTTCATCATTGCAAGTCAAAGTAATAGATATTAAAATGTCTAATGGGTTAATCTAATGGATCGACCCGGTTCCCTAAGGTTTAATGGCAATAATATGAAGACTAGGCCCAATAACTTTCAAGTTTCAGTAATGAAGGCCCCATAGACTAATTAAATAAATGAGCCCAATTTACTTGGCCCAAATAGGGGAAATATCATGACCCAACAGTAAATATTATGTATGTCTGAATTAGATGTAAACTACATTGGCACATGTTACACTTTTTACTGGATTTTCTTCGACAATGATATTGCCTGAGCAGTTTTTTAGTAAATAGGGAAACCATAATGCATCACTTGTTTGTTGTAGTACCTACCAGTTGCCGTGCTGGAACTCTGGCAGTAATGTTAAGTGAAATAACTTTGAAAGCTTCAGTAGAACTCTAGTGTGGTCCTTAGGGACTAAACCAAAAAGTTTCAATCAGGGACCTTAAAATTCGATGGTTAAAATTGACAAAAGTATAATCTTATCAACGGAGATTTTTAAAAAACAAGTGTTCTAAAAATTCTTCTAAAGCTCCGTCTAGACCCTAGGAGGTCCTCTACCGCCTTTATTTGGTTGGGGTCTAGCAGAATACCGCATCAAATTAATGAAGGGTTTGAAACTTTACAATGCTTGAAATGAATTTGTTGCGACTTCTGAGATTATCTTTTGGTAATTTTTCATGTTCAAATTATCTCATCCCTAAAACTTTCCAGAATTTTTTCTGCATCAACCACATTTTAAGTTGGCTGTTTAGGAATCTTGATATGTGTATTTTTGTCCGAGTTTACTGTCCAAGGCTTGGGGGCTTGAATGGTTTTTGTAATTCTTTGGTTTTTGAATAGTCTGCTTTGTTTGGCTGTGAGAGGATGTAGTTTAAAATTCAGACTCTGAATTTTCTTCCCAGATATCTCTGTGGATGACAGATAACAGATACATTCCCATTTCATCAGATGATATGGCAACCAGGATTAGTTTGATGTATAGAGTTCATGGTTTGGAACTAGTAGAGAAATATTTCGATAGGATTCCACAAAAATTAAAACGCTTTGACATTTACACTGCCCTTCTTAACTGCTATTGCAAAGATAAATCTGTGGAAAAAGCAGAGAGCATCATGCAGAAATTAAGGGATATTGGGATTGCAAGGACACCATTGAGCTACAATATTTTAATGAATCTATATTATCAGATGGGAAGTTGGGAGAAGCTAGACATCCTGATGCGTGAAATGGAAGAAAAAGGCATCTACTGTGACAACTATACATTCTCGATCCGCCTTAGTGCATATGCTGCTGTTTCCGATAGCGAGGGAATAGATAAAATAGTTACAAGGATGGAATCTGATCCTAGGATTGTTTTGAACTACACTATTTATTCTGTTGCAGCAAGTGGGTACCTGAAAATCGGGTTAGAGGACAAAGCTTTAGAAATGCTGAAAAAGATGGAGAAATGTACAAAAATCTCCAAGAATAAGTATGCTGGTTTTGATATTTTACTCAAATTGTATGCTGAAACAGGGAAGAAAGATGAATTGTACCGGATATGGAATCTGTACAAGGAGTGGAAAGTCTTCAACAGGGGTTATATGAGTATGATGAGCTCCCTATCAAAGTTTAATGATATTGAAGGTGCTAAAAAGATTTTTGAGGAATGGGAAGGAAGGGGTTTATCCTATGATTTCCGGATTCCAAACTTCTTGATTGAAACTTACTGCAGAAATAGCCAATTAGAAAAGGCCGAAGCCCTTTTAAATAGGGGAATCGGCAAAGGGGGGATTCCGACAGTTAATACATGGTGTTATTTGGCGGGTGCATATATCGCAGATAATCAATTCCCAAAAGCTGTGGAAGCTGTGAAGAAAGCAATTCCCCTGAGTCTACCTAACTGGAAGCCCAGCAAGGAAGCTTTGGCGATTTGTTTGAAGTATTTGGAAGGGTCGGGAAATGTGGAAGAAGCAGCCGCTATCATAAGCTTACTGTGGTCATGACAAATTGGGATTTGTTTGAAGTATTTTGAATGTTTTTGTCGATTACTAGTTACGTGTAATAGGTGAGACTCTTTTATAAATCTATATCTCTCATGTATTAATATGTTTCGTAATTATAATTTGAGGGTGAAGACATGCAAATAATTGCCATTGTTCCAATGCAAGCTATTTCAGGTTCTAAAACTTGTAACAACCTACCATATCTTATTATCTTGGCATCTACTTAGATTTACTCTATTACTCCTACCGTCTTCAAAATGAAAATGACGAGTAAAGTACATTTTTCATATATATTAGGAAAAAAAGTAAAGTAAAGAAAATAGAATAATAAAATTTTAAATTTATGCTCCATAAGATTACATAAAATAATTAATATTTTTTTTATATTAGTTAATGACACATTTACCTTTCAATGTATATAACTTAGCTCATTTTTTTAATGATTAAAAAAGTTGTACATTTAATCATCCTGGACTTACGAAGTGTCTCCGACAGAAGCTTTGATATCCTAGCAGACAATGAGGTTCGTGAATTAACAGAAGTCTTTAGGGATCATGGGATTGACATTTCTAATTCGAGTGAGGCAAAAGTGACTGAATCTGGTGGTGGAAAGGGTGGCATATCTAAGGGTGTAAACAAACTTAGTCGAACTAATTTATCGAGTATAAAATAAGGTTTGATTGAGGCTCATTTAGCTACCGAGTCGAGCCCGAGCAGTTTGAACTTTTCGAACAAATATGATCCGAGTAACAATAAAAAATTACAATTTGAGGAGGTTTGAGTAATTTATCGAACTTTAAAATTTGACTCATTTATATTTCGAATCGAACTTTTAGTCGAGCGAGTACAAATCGAGCCCTAATTGTTTGCTTATTTTACAGCCTTAGGCATATCAGATTCCACTAGCGCCTGATCAACCCAAATGCGGTTTCAGCCAAAAAGTAGTCAGACATTCTTCAAGAAGAGAATGTGGATTTTGAGAGTTTTGATATTCTTTCCGACGAAGAAGTGCGGCAAGGTCTCAAAGTTTATTCAAACTGGTCCAGTTATGCTCAGCTATACATAAAGGGCGAACTTATCGGTGGGTCTGACATTGTTTTGGAGATGCAGAAAAGTGGAGAGCTTAGCAAGGTCTTAGCTGAGAAAGGGATTATTAGTCAGGGGCAAACTCTTGAGGATCGATTAAAGAAGCTGCTTACATCTTCTCCTGTAATGCTGTTCATGAAGGGTACCCCAGATGCTCCAAGATGTGGTTTAACTCCAAAGTAGTCAATGCCCTAAAGGAGGAGGGTGTGAAATTTGGGTCCTTTGATATTCTGGCTGATGAAGAAGTGAGACGGGGGATAAAGACCTTCTCAAACTGGCCAACCTTTCCACAGCTTTACTGCAAAGGTGAGTTGGTAGGAGGTTGTGATATAGTGATGGAGCTGCGAGGTAACAGTGAGCTTAAATCCACTCTATCTGAATAAGGAATTATATTGATATTCATCAAATGACGTGGGGCAAACTAAACTTAAATCAGCTCATCTGCATTCAAGTGTTTTTCAGCAGCTATATGAACTTCAGTCATTTGTTTTAATGTGACTTGCTGATATTTATTGCCAAACTGTAATTGATTGCTGAATTTACAAATTTTGATCCAAAACATTGTGTCAAGCTTTAGTGTGGTGTTGGCTTATGTTTGCAAATGCAGGTAATTTTTCTAGTCACTTGTGTGCTCATTTGTGCATTTACAGCATTTGCTTATAAACTAAAGTCATTTGTAGTCTCTCCCTCTCTCTCATGATTTGTATGATCAATGGATTAAACATTGGTGTGCTTTTATAATCTTCTCTGGCTGAGGTGCATTTGAACAGCTTTGAAAAAGGGTAATACTTTCTTTGAGGCAATTCTAGTTAAATTTGATTAATTGCAGTTTTCCAAAGTTTCTAGTCACTTAACATGCTTACGAGTTCCAACACATGCTTCTATTCCCCTTAATAAGGAACCATGATCAATCTTTAACAGCAACAAAAGAGGTCGCACCCCCGGCCCCTGGGTTGGATCAGTCCGCTGGGATTGCCTTCTCTCAAATGGGAGGAAGCACTTTAATTCAACTGCCCCACACAAACATGTGCGACTTAGCTGCTGCTTCTTTCATGCAATATAGTCAATTAGTCATACATCTTTCTCCAGCTAACCTGCTGGCTGCACTTTCCTCCAACCAACCCCTCGGCCTCGTCATATAATCATTTCTCAAAACACCCAACAATTACATCTTATGGTACTCGAAATTCATAGCAGTTGCCTCTTGCAATCACTTTTCTCATCATGGAAAGACGTCAGATGGTTATGGTCAAGGCCATTTTTTGCTAGTGAAACGCTCCTTTCGGTTTTTGTTCATAAAATAATAGTGGTAGCAAAAATTAATTTTATGATGCGGTGAGCGTAGATCGAACACGCGACCTTCAGATCTTCAGTCTGACTCTGACGCTCTCCCAACTGAGCTATCCAAGCAATTAGATTATTTGCACAAGCCGAGAATCGAACCCGGGTCTGTATCATGGCAGGGTACTATTCTACCACTAGACCACTGGTGCTTTATATTCTGGTCATCACTTCAACTTTGTAATTCACATCCTCTTGCTGTAATGAAATAAAAATATCAATAAATAAATTAATTAATTCAAATGATAAATGAATGGTTATGTTATTCTAAGAAAATATCACACAAATAATTTATTCAGAACTTAAGAGAAATTGATCTAGAATATTGAAAAACTTTAATGTTACAAATAATACTGCCCCTTAAGGTTACTATTTCTCATATGTGGAGTCATATTCTATACGTAACTACACTAAAACCTTATGTTAATAGAAACAACATTATGATTAACACCAAGTCATTTCTCTGAAGTTTTTGTAATTCTTTGGTTTTTGAATAGTCTGCAACTCTGCATTGTTTGACTGTGAGGATGTAGTTTAAAATTCAGACTCTGAATTTTCTTCCCAGATATCTCCGTGGATGACAGATAACAGATTCATTCCCATTTCATCTGATGATATTGCAACCAGGATTAGTTTGATGTATATAGTTCATGGTTTGGAACTAGTAGAGAAATATTTCGATAGGATTCCACAAAAAATAAAAAGGCTTTGACGTTTACACTGCCCTTCTCAACTGCTATTGCAATAATAAATCTGTGGAAAAAGCAGAGAGCGTCATGCAGAAATTAAGAGATATTGGGATTGCTAGGACACCATTGAGCTACAATATTTTAACGAATCTATATTATCAGATGGGAAGTTGGGAGAAGCTAGACATCCTTATGCGTGAAATGGAAGAAAAAGGCATCTACTGTGACGACTATCCATTCTCGATCCGGTCCGCCTTAGTGCATATGCTGCTGTTTCCGATAGCGACGGAATAGATAAAATAGTTACAAGGATGGAATCCGATCCTAGTTTTGTTGGGAACTACACTATTTATTCTGTTGCAGCAAGTGGGTACCTGGGTTGAAGCGGAAAGAAATGTCAAGATCATGGAACAGGATCCAACTTTAAGCTAAAGTTGGTTGCTTCTGTCGTTTGCTTGTGTCCTACACAACAGAAAGAATCACCACTCACCAAGGTCTATCCACAAATGACTTTGGGGAAGGAAACTGATATCATCTAGCTGAACAATCCTGGCCTGCTTTTTGACCACTTGTACGTTGTTCACGTTATTGTCACGTGGGTTGGCTCATGGGCATGTGCATGGGCATGGCTGGCTTCGAAAAGGATTAATTAAAGATAATAGTAGGCAACTCAAACTCTTAGTAAAGAATAAGGATGTAAGTGCATGAGAGGAGCTATCCTCGAAAAACTCCAACTCAACTCGACTTGAACGTTTAAATAAGTCGAGCTTTCAACTCATTAATTAATTAATAAATATTCAAATTTGTTTGCTTTGTGAGTTTTATTTTGGAGATGTGAACAAATGGGAAGGGAAAGTTCATCCCAAACAAAACATTCCAACACAGAGCAAGGTTTAGCCATTCAATAGCAGCCGTGTGATGCTACTCTACCATCCAAAATCAAGCTGTTTGGTTCTGATCAAAAAGATTTTCTGAATGAGAACTCCTGTATTTTAATCAATTCAAATAACACACAAAAAATAGCTTACTCAAACATATATATATATGTGATGGCCTTTAATTTACAGGCAATTCAATCTTCTCGCATAAATGTATAATACAAGCACAAGGCATACAAAATTGTATTTATACGACGTGTAGAAGTGTTCGGAAGGTGTTTTTCTAATAAATATTAGCACCAAAAAATACTTGGAATATAAAAGTCTCAGATGAATTGCTCACATATTGTGCAAAACATGAGATATCAATCATATAACTTTGAGAACATAAAGATTTTTTGTACCATCATCCAAGTTATAAGCTTACTCCCATATAATTTATTTACAAAGTATACCACAATGGATGATGGAGATGAAGCTACACTAATATAATCAGAAAAGGACTAGGCAGAGAAAAAAGCAACAGAAGAGGAAAAGTGAAATTCTGCTCAAGGACTTATCAGCCTGCACCATTTGTCTTCTCAATCTGGGGTTGCTACTCGGAACTTGGTGATATAAGAGTTGGGGTACGTGTATAGGCTCTCTGAATTCCCGAACACCCTTGCATAAACCATCTCCCCAAACATTCCAACCACCGGGTTAAAAGGATCCATTGTTGTACTTCCCCCAGCACTAAATAATGGTGGTGTAGAATCTTCTTCATAAGCTTGAGGGGGAAAGTGTTCATTCTGATAAGGATTCCGATATGGGAGTTGCTGATAAGTGTTCATCTTTCTGTAGTGCTTAAAATTCTGCACCCAAATTGCCTGAGAATGCTTTAAAGTGTTGCACTGTAATTATATAGTACAAACTTTCAAAATATTTTCTGGTAATTTGGATTTAAAAGATTTGGGTCATTCTACCATTGCTCTGTTTGTATACATTCTTACTGTATACTCCATTCTCAACTCTTCTTCTCTATCTTCTCATCAGCCGGATCCAACTCTTCTTCTTCATCTCTTCTCTTATCAGCCGGATTTGACCGAGATCTGACCACCACAGCCTTCGTACGGCCATCGAGTTCGCCCATCTCTTCTCCGTACGGCCATCTCTTCTCTTCATCTTCTTCGGATCTGGCTTCTGCGTGGACCGATCACCCATCTCTTCTTCTTCGTACGGCCATCTCTTCTCTTCATCTTCTTCGGATCTGGCTTCTGCGTGAACCGATCGCCGGAGATGGATTCTCAGATTTTCTTCATTAAAGTGGGTATTGTAGAGGAAAAAAGATTTTATTCCGTGTGAGTCTTGAAGAAGAAGAAGAAACGCATTAATAGTGGTGGAGAAGGAAGGGCAAAGAAGAAAAATAAATGACAAAATATTTTTGAAATAGTAGAACGTCAAATATTTTGGAAATATTTTAGGATGGAGGGAGTAGTATGTTCTAGAACAGCAAATACATAAGTCAAATTTTCAAATATCCGTCTCGTTGAATAGTATACAACCAATGATTATAAATTCTTAACACGCTGGTCTACAATATTTTTTTAAATATTGTATTAAATCATTATGATCACCTAATAAATATGATCCAGAAGAAGAATTATAAATAATGTAATTTTTTTAACAAAAAAGCATCTAAGATAGAGATGTGAACAAGAAAAGAAGACGAGAAAAAGGAGAAGACAAGGCTCGCCCGTTCATATCCACAGCAAATGTCTCCTTGAAGATAAATAATTATAACATCATGCCTGAAATAACATAAAGGCTATGCCTATAAAATTAAAGATGAAGTGGTTGACAAGGTATTCAACAATGGGATCGTGGAAAAATATAGAATTTTTTAAAAATAAATAAATAAATAAATATTTTCCAAATCAATGTACTCCCTCCATCCCAATAATATATGATGTTTTAGATGATTTCATTGTTCCCAAATTATTTATAATTTATATAATCTAGGAGAATTAGCTACAATCTTTCCAAAATTATCCTCATAAAAAATTTTACAAATGAGAGAGAGAGTATGAGATAAGTATGGTAATTATGAGAATTTAAGAGTATTATAGACAATTGATATTATATTTAATATTATACAAATATTTTTTTAATTTTTATGTACAACTCTAAAATATCATATATTATGGGACGGAAGGTATTTCCATTCAATCCTTCGTCTTTATCCTGTGATCCACCATCCCATTGTATCTTTTCTAATTTGATAACTTTACTTTTGAAGATCATTTCTCGAATTAAAAACATCTAATCAACTACAGTGACAAATTTCCTTATTTTTCAAAAGCAAGGCTCTAAGAGGTTATTTCACCATACCAAATACCAAGTAAAATAGGCTAACCTAATTTCATAAAAGCATACAATAAATAAAGCAAATCTGGCGCTTTGTTATCTTTATTTCCGTTTTCCTTGCAGACTTGATGCACCTAAAGTGACTGAAAACTGACAAGTATATCTAAGGGGCTGTTTGTTTAGAGTTGAATGGAGCTGAATCTGAATGGCTGAATTGATAAGATGGTCGAACTGAATGGTTAAGTCATATTTTTTTAGCTGAATGAAGTAAAATTTTTTAAAAAAAATTAAAAAATTAAAAAAAAATATTAACTATTATATTAAGTAATATTAAATAAATTTACAATAATTTTGAATTTTTTCAGAGGGATAAAATAATAAAATTTTGTCATTCTTGGGGATATTTTTACATGTCAATTATCAAACAACTTTTTAATTTGATTGATTCAACTCATTCAGATTCAAATTTCATTCAGATTGATTCATTAAATTTTTATCAAACACCCCCTAAGTTTGGTATATTTGGCAAATTACACAAACACTGGCAACACAGGAATTTCCTTTGGATATTCCAAGAAACCCAACACAGGGTAGGCCGGTAAACAGAAAAGACACTTGAAATTATGAAACTGATAAATCCATAACAGAAGATAATATTTCTACATGAAAACCGTCGCTATACATCTATAGCGACACTTTTTACGTGAAAATATCAAAAAAGTGTTGTTAAAATATTAATTTCATTGAAATTAAGATGGTACTTTGATAATCACAAATAAAATAAGACAGTTCAGATAGTGAAATATAATATACTTTCTGTTGTCATTTCAGTCTATGGAAATAACTACCAAGAATCTTATATGTTAACACCAGGATCGTCTCAGCGTCAACAAATCTCAATCACGTAAGACGCTCGATCTCGCAGACAAGAAACACGATAAACACCACAAGAACGCGATGGTAGGACCGTCGGGGATAGCTTCGAGCGTGAGAGTCGATATCGTGTTCATGAGGTTAACAATGGAGGATGTAATGTCTAGTGTATTGAGAGTGATAATAATCCTCGATTGTGTGTATGTGTGAATATGAATGAGAGCGTGTATGAGAACGTGCTGCATTTGTGAAGACTTAGTTGATAGGTTATACTCTCTTTGCGGGTTTCTCGTGCCACCCACTACCTCTCGACCTGACCCCGTGTGATCGATGGGTCCTGCCGAACGCCTGCGATCTCTACTCACTACCTTTGGTCATCATTTTATCTTGTGGGTTGGCTATAATCCCATCCACATTAATGTATGGCGGTGTCTTAGTCAACTGTCATGCTTTTTCATCATTACAAGTCAAAGTAATAGATATTAAATGATCCAATGGGTTAGTCCAATGAACCTACCCGGTCTTATAGGTTTAAATAGAAATAATATGGAACTAGGCCAAAGTGACTTTCAAGGTTCAATAATGAAGGCCCAATAGATTAATTAAATAAATAAGCCCAACTTGCTTACACCAAAGAGGGAAATATCATGACCCAACATTGCCCCCCTAATTTTTGTTGAGCAGAATGTTTAATAAAAACTATAAATGGTCCGTGATATTAGAATTTACTAAAGGCCCATAACAGAAAAGTAATTGAGACATACCCAATTTGGTCCATAAGATGAGGCAGAAAAATGGTGAATGTCCGAGTAAAAGGCCCAGTCGATAAAGTTGAAATTGAAAAGATGATCTAAAACCAAAAATCCAACCAGAAGCCCAATCGATAAAATATTCAAGGATCGATCCGGACGCTTCCCATTCAATTCTCATCATTACTAACATTTAATGTGCTTAGGCCTTGTGCGTGGTAATCGTCAGTATAAAAGATAAACTTTACCAATTTTGACGGTTTTACTTGCCAGTTTAAACTTTGAACCTTTGAACTTTCTTCTCCTTCCCCGAACTTCCTTCTCTGTTTTACGAGATCTCAACAATGGTGACTGTGAACTCTAGCCAGAATTCTTCCCTTCGCGTGACTCCCGTTAACACCGTTTTCCCCAATCCAAACCCTAACCAAGGGGGTTCGAGTTCAAATCCCCAATCTACAAAGAACCGTGGGGAAGAATCAGCCACCGATCCGCCTGCGCCTCCCTTGAGCTTCTTTAAGGATGGGAGCAGTTTCTCATGCCAATATCCCTCCATCATTACGGAATCCGAGATACGTATCCTCCGGACTCATTATCGATTAGGATATAGAGACCTCGTAGAAGGAAAAGAGCCGCCAAGAAATCCAAATCCACTGGCAGGAAACAAATCCACGAAAGTGATCGAAAACAATTCTCAAGCAATTCCACAAGCAACCCCTTCATCCAACCCTAGTTACGACCTTCCGAATCTGTCCGATTAAGAAAGTCTGCTGACATACCTCTACACGATCGGGCGAAGGTCCTCCGTCTGCAAGAAGATAAAGACAAAGATTACCTTTTTGTCGGGATGAGCTCCGAAGTTCCATCGTCTTTACCGACATTCCCCAATAGTCCCAACCGAAATTCGGTGCTCGATGATGAATCGGGTCGGATCTGTCCCCATCTTATCCCAAAAAGGAAACATCCATCGATAGCCATCCAGGTTCATCTTGGCTCCTCACCGTCCATGAACCTACTTCTTGTTCGATCTCCTCTCCGAAAAATATACATGTGGATCCGCCATGATTCACAATCAATCCACGCCTTCTCCTCCAAGGCAATCGACCTCTCGAATTTATTTGTGTTATGGCCTCTCCAACCGTGTGGCCTCGATTTAATGCCAACTTTCCTTTTCAATTGTTTGGCGCTTTCGTCCATGAAAACAAATGACCATCGATTAGGAACGATTGACGACGGATTTGCTTGCGAAGGCATGAGCTACTGGCGCGAAGGTAAATGGTTCTCTCCTTTATTTCGTATTTATCTTCATACTTATACATCCAAACTCGATCGAATATCTTGGACATGCGCAGAAGCGAATCTTTGTTCGGACGTCTGCGCCCAAGGTCTATCAAGCTAAATCAGAAGAAGAAAGCAATGAGGAAGGAGAATGCCATCTCAAGTCCGCTCCGGCTCGGGAAAGGACTCAACGCGAGAGGCGTTCTTTCACACGAATGAGGGTCTTGGAAAGAGTTGGCCCAAGCCAAAGGAGATGCGAAGACATCCAATGAAGAATCAAGTCAACTAAAGCACATGTATGAGGAGATCGTCAAGATGAATGTTGATTTGGTTCAGAGGAGCGAAATAAGGATGGAGAAGATCAAAGAGCTAAAGGCTGATGCTAAGATCTTGACTAAAACCATCCAAAAACTAGAGCTAGCTGAAACTCGTCATCTGAATAAGCGCCAGAAGCTTGAAGAAGAAATCCGAGAACTCAAGGCTCTTCGGGACCTTGGGCCTCCTCTAACCGATGACCTTCGCAAGCAGATTGATGAAATTTCAGCTTTCTATGTCATGACTTCTGCATGATGCTTTTTGTTTCTTGTCAATAATTCAGTACCAATGGTCTTGAATGAACCGAACTTAGATTGTGAACTAGTTAAGGCATATGACAGTTAAGAATAAAATGAAGTGACCTGAATTTAATGGATAGAATTTAATGAAATGAATTGAATGAACTGAACTCAACACTTGAACAAAATAAAGTAATGTATACTTATCGTTTTCCGGAAGTGTGAGATCGGCCACGTGTGTTAGATGAATTCGGTGATCCTCCTCAGACCATCGAAATTTTGTTTACCACTCGGGGTGAAACAATTATATAGAAACAAGATATAAGGATCACGTAATTTGTCTACCACATTGGTCACAAATTCATAGGAACACTCTGACGATAATAAGGTTGCCAAATGAATGGCCAAAGAAGTCCCAGCCGTACCTTACTTACTCAGTGCATTTTGTTTACCACTCGCGTTAAATCAAAATTAAGAGGATCATGGAATTTATCTACCACGCGGCAGATAACAAATTCATAGAAACACTCTGCCAAGAGGCTACCATCGAATGGTCGGTGAATCCACCGAATCCTCCTTACTTCAATTGAACTATTGATTTACCGCCCAAAGAAAAAGCAATATAAAGGAACATAGGATTTGTTTACCACGCTGGGCAACAAATAAATGGGCTACCATCGAATGGCCAGCGAGTCCGACCATACCTCCTTACACCATTGTGAACTTAGGACAAATAAGAAGAAGATCAGTTGTGAAAAAGTGAACTTTTATAGATGGTGAACAATTATGTATGACTTTTGGTAAACCGACTCGATCTCACTGGAAATATTTTTGAAGCTCACTGCGTGCCAAGTGTTCTTGATCTCGGATCCATTTAATGCTTTTAAACGATAAGTCCACGGCTTTGGTACTTGATCACCTCATACGCCCTTCCCAATTCGGCATTAACTTTCCGTGTTTTGAGGCGTAGATGTTTTGGCCTGCGAGGACGTAAGTCTCTACCTCAAATCTGCGAACGACCCATTTGTTGTAATGCTTGGCTACTCTTCGTTGATAAGCGACCGATTTGAAAGCAAAGCTACCACTCGACTTCTTTAGCGAGATCCAAGTTGGCCTTCATCCTTCCGTCATTGTAGATCTCTTTGGATTCGAGTGACCAAGACTTGGAGATCCGATTTATTTGGGACTAAGGCATCGATTATAGCCAATCGAAAAGGTGAAATCCTGTGGTGGTCCTCGGTGTAGTTTGCAGTAAGCCCACGATCTGATTTGAGCGATTCTTCCGGCCATCTTCCTTTAGCTTCATCCATCTGCGCTTAATCCGAGTCCGGTGACGTCTATTAGTCACCTCGACTTGCCCGTTCGATTGTGGATAAGCCACCGAAGTCTTCTTGTCTTTGAACTCCAGCTCGTCAAAAATCCTTCAAATTTTGATCCCTGAATGGCGTCCGTTTATGTCGTTCGATATCACCACTTTGGGAATTCAAGGCGAAATATTACGGACTCTTTCATGAACTTCAAACATTCCCGCTTGCTGTTATCAACCAAGTGGCTTTGCCTCTACCCACTGGTCGTGTAATCAATAGAAACTATTACTTAACTCGTCCCTTAGCTTTTGGCAATGGACCCAATATATCAACCCCAGAGACGCAATGAAAGGTATAGGAGATAGAATCGAGTATAGCTCTTCCGGTGGTGATGTGGATCGAACTGCGATTGGTGACACTTCTCACACTTTTTCACATACTCGGTAGCTTCTTGAAGATCGTTGGCGATAGTACCCTTCTTTGAAGAACTTTGTATGCTTAATGACTTATGAGCCCATATGATCACCGCAAATGTCTTCATGAACTTCACGAAGGCATACTCGACTTCAGAGCGGAACCGGACACTTGATAATGGTGACGAAAATGCCCTTCGATAAAGATCCCCATCGATAAGAACGAAGTTGACACTCTTGTATTTGATCTTCTTTGCAAAGATCGATCCAAGGAAGGAGGCCATCGCCGAATATTCGATGTAGGATTCATCCAAGAAGTTAGATCGCTTTCGATACACATCAACCATCTTTGAAACTCTTACGCTGTGAAAACTTCCAAATAAACCAGATCCATTGAAAACATCTGCATCCGTGGTGGGCGAAGCTTGACGGGCATCGACAATGGAATTATCGTTCGCGCTATGCCACCTGAAACTCATAAAGAAACAAAATCTTTGAAGTCGGTCTTTTAATTATGCCAAATACTTGATCATCCCGATCCCACGAGCTTCATAATCTCCGGCAGGTTGTTTGACGACCAACCGAGAGTCATTCAGTAAATGATCGACTTCGAACCTTCAGACTCTTCGCCAATCGAACACACCGCCAACATTGCTTCATCACTTGGCCGTTGTTTCGTCGCTTTGAACCGAATCGATGGCTTCTTGCGACTGAATCCTCCGATTTGTCAAGATAATACACCCTTATCTAGCGATCGGCCATAGAGGATCCATCTGCGTCTGACGTCCAAGCATTTCGACCTGTTGAAGAAGCGATGGCTGATTCGATCGGGACGTCTCGACCTCTGGCGACTCAAAGATTTGCTTTGTTAACGAAGCACTCCACCATAAAATCGGCGAAGGCGACCTTTGATAAGCGGTTCGAATCATACTCGATGAAAAATTAGGACAACTCCATAGTCCGTCGCCGCTAGTCTCCACGAAACCTCGGCTTGCCCATCACCTTCTTCAACGACCGATCAGGTGTAGGCGACCAGAGGCGAAGCCTTGAAAATATTGTCAAGCTTCTACTAGCAATTATCAAAGAAAAGAAAAATTTTCAATATTCGCACTGGTTTCGAAGATCTCGTGGGGCGTGGTGACATAATAGGCCGGGATCTTTGCTTCCAGCGACCTCCCTAACCAAAGATCTTTGCTCCAATTGCCAACGAACTTCTGCAAAGTACAAATATAAGGTCTCTGCAAGAGCTTCATCAATAAAAATAGAAGACGGATATGTCTTTATGCCACGAAGGCGTCTTCACATTCGGCGATCCAACTGGGCGTCTTTGCATTCTTGGTCCTTTTAAGTGTATCAAAGAAAGGAAGGCATCTCTCCATGATTTGGCGACGAACCTCCTCGGAGGCTGCGATCCCGCGGTCGGGACGTTGGGCGTCTTTGAGCGATCGAGGAGTCTTCATGTCGAGAATGGCACGGATTTTTCTCCGGATTGGCTTGATGTCCCTCTAACTAACCCGGATATCCGGGAACTTCCTGCTTGACCGAGTCAAGAAGGTGCATTTGGTGCGAGTTGAGCCTCGGTGATGATGCCAGACGATGCTGGAAGCACTCCTCCGGATCGTCTAAATGCTTCTGAACCTGCATACTCTTCACGATCATGTCATCTACATAGACCTCCATATTTCTCCCTAGTTGCCTATTGAAGACGAAGTTCATCATTCTCTGGTAAGTGGCTCAAGCATTTATAAGGCCAAAGGTCATCTTTTTGTAGGCGTACACCGAACGGTGTGTAATGAATGTTGTCTTCAGGACGTCCTTCTTGTACATGAATATTTGGTGATAACCTGAAAAAGCATCCATAAAGCTTAGTAATGCATACCCAAAGTGGCATCGATGAAATTTGGTCGATATGGGCAAAAGGATAAAAGTCTTTCGGACAAGCTTTATTCGGATCGGTGTAGTCGATGCAAACCCGCCATTTTCTATCTCGCTCGCACTAACACCACATTCGCCATCCACTCCGGTAATCGATTTCATAGATGAAGTCGGTAGCCTAATGTTTTGCAATCTCCTCATCGATGATCTTCTGTAGCTCTGGTGCAAAGATCCGCCTTTTCTATGGAATGGCTTCTTGAGGATCTACTTCTAATCAGGCTCACTATCTTTCCGGGCTTAACTCGAGGCGTGTCCTGTGGTTCCTATGCAAAATGTCCGCGTAAGCGGTGAAGGAGCTCCATGAGATTTGTCAGAAGAGGTTCGGCGGACCGAACCAATCTTCTTTGTCTTCTCTCGGCTTTTCAAGGACTAACTCGATCTCTTCCGTCTCTCTCCTGCGGGAATTACCAATGGCTCAGAGCTGCTTTCGATGAAGGGCTCGATCTCAATTGCCGTGGTTTGTTTCATTTCTTGACCCCTCTCAAAGAAATAACCGCATTTTTATAACATCGTCGGGCTAGATCTAAGTCCCATTGCCATCTCAGACTCCATGTGTGCGTGGGAACTTGATTTTGAAGTGAGGATGGAGATTCTGGCTTGGAGAAAGGCTGTCGATTTGTAGCCTTCCCAATATGGCGTTATGGCCAGAATCTATATGATGACATAAAATTTACATTATTTCTACTCGTAGGGGCCGTCTAGAAGATCCTTTGGGAGCTCGATGGTGCTCTATGACTTTGGTGGATCATTCTTTGGCCAGTATAAAGGAGCCTCTGCCTGAGCCTCTATCTTCCGCCCATTGAGATCGTCCTCCGATAAGCATGGGCATATAAGATGTCTACAGAAGACCCAAGTTATCTATCATCATACACTTCACATCTCTACCGAACCCACTGTGTTGTGATCAACGGCGCTTCACGTGCGGCTCGATAGGCTCGAAGGATAATCTGCATCGATGAAAGAAATATGAGTCCACGAAAAGGTGCAGCCGACGCCTTGGGAGGAGCACCCACGCAGACGTGGCGAGAATCGGTATCCTCTCCTCTCTTCCCTACCAAACTTCCCTCTTTGTCCATGGGGTTATTACATCGATAGCGTCGTTGGCGGTGGTCTTTGGAATACTTTGAAAGCGGGTAGGCCATACAGGTGATCCGAGCAAGTATGATCAATATTTTGCTGACCTTGTTGGTCCCTCCCGACCACATACTGAACCAGCAAACCATTTTGAATCTTCCTCTTTACGAAATCTTTCAAATTGCAACATTCATTAGTATCGTGACCAGCGGCTTGATGATAGCCACAATATTTTTGGGTATTGCCACCTGCCTGGTTTGATGTAGTCACGCGAAGACATTACCGTAGAATAAATTTGGTTCTGATTTGGTCCAAAATCAAACTATCCGTGTTCAAACAGGTGTAAAACCTTGTTCACCTTCGAGGTGGGCGTGGGTGGACGATTACTCCTCTGCCGCCATGAGTTATTGAACTTCTTCGAGCGCCTTGCATGCCATCATTATATCCTCCCCTTTTTACGATCGCCCTGCGCCTAGGATCATCTGCATCCTTTAACCGGGTTAGAAGAAGGGCGTTTGTGCTATTCATAGCCTCCTCTACAACAATATATCTTTACGCTTTGTCGAAAAGCTTACGGCGAACTCTTGGATGGTTGAACATCAACTTCTTCACCAACTTCTCGAACTTTACCGGATCTAGCCCATTTTGAAACAAACCTACGGCCAAGAGATCATTGAGGTCCGACACACGACCAAGCTGCTTCTCCGAACCTCTTCACATATTGATTCCGAGGACTCGTTGGTGAGCTACGGACTGTCTTTAATGAACGGTGGGCTTTCCTCTCCGCCGGTTGCTCCCCTAAATGGGCATGAAACTTATCGCAAAGCTCGGTCCAAGAGGAAATTGAATCGACGGCAAAGTCCCCATCCAACGCCTCGCATCTTTCCTCGATGTTGTAACAAATGTGTGGCACTTGGCGACATCGGTGAAATCATAATAATCCATCCGTGGTAAGGTCGAGCGCTGGCTATAATATGGTCGTAGTGGTCCCTGGACCCATCGTAACTCTTCGTATGAGACAACTTCTTGGTGACATCTCGCGCCTCCTCGAGAATATCCAGGGAAAAAGGATGCCTTCTTTCCCGAGTGCCGCTTCGCCGTTGAACCTCACCCATTTGCTTTGAGTCGTTTCAACTCCTTCACTAAAAATCAACACCTTGAGTGCGAGGAGACCTCTCTCTCACGAACGACATTCGCTTTCTGAGTGGATCGACCTCCTCCCGCAGATCCCATTGCCTTTAATGGGGCTTCGGATCTACTTGGCGCTCTGATTACATCCTCGTGACGAGAATATTCACGCCGATGCTCTCTTCTTACGGTTTACGCACGATCTCCCTCGACCGCTCCTGCGCGCCGTCGTCGTCTCGATGATGTGAACCAGCGACCACCCGATTGCCTTCTTCGAGGCCGGAGTTACGCTCCTCGATCTCCTCCTCTTAGTGAGAGCGATCCTGAACACGTGTGTAGAATGCTCCTCTTTACCCTCTCGCAGTGGCATCTCCTTATGCTTACTCAAATCTTTCGGATTTGAACATGGCTGGCTGATCTTCGTCCTTAACTCCGCCACCAAGCATCTGTTCATTTATATCTCTCTCTACTTTATGAACCTCCAAGGCTTTATCTTCTTCGTACGCCGTCCTCGCTTGACTTGGCGACTCATCCTCGACGACCACTTCTGCTGATGAGTCTTGGTCGGTGAGCCTTCCGCCCGCCTACTCGACCGTGATCACGCTCCTTATCCGCATCAAAAACCAATCTCCGTCTGGCCCCACCATGGATCTTGGACGGAGATCTCTGAATTATCTTAGAGGCCGTCTGTCTCGTGAGCACTTTTAGAAGGACCGGACAATCCTTCACCGAAACACGAGGCGTTGGCGGTAACAACCATCGTTTGCCCCGGCGTACCATCTCTACTTCTCACCATTTATCTTGAAGTAGATTAAATGATTGTGATTGAAAATTTCAATGACACTAGAACTCATGACCCTCCTTTAGCCTTGATGTTAACGCCGGGATCTTCTCCGGCGTCCCAATCACGTAAAGACATACGATCTGCGCAAGAAACACGATAAACACCACAAGTTTGTGGTAGGATGGCGAGGGGATAGCTCGAGCGTGAGAGTCGATATACGTGTTCTGAGGTTAATGATGGATGATGTAATGTCTAGTGTATTGAGGTGATAATAATCCTCGAGTTGTGTGTATGTGTGAATATGAATGAGAACGTGTATGAGAACGTACTGTTTGTGAAGACTTAGTTGATAGGTTATACTTTCTTTGGGTTCTGCCAGTGCCACCCCTACCTCTCGACTGACATTAGTGATCGATGGGTCCTCCTGTAGGCTGCCGATCTCTTCACTACTCACTACCTTTAGTCACTGTTTTGTCTGCTTGCCGTGCATTATAATCCCATCCACATTAATCGTGACATGTGGTGTCTTAGTCATTATCGTGCTTTTCATCATTCAAGTCAAAGTAATAGATATTAAATGATCCGATGGGTTAGTCGATGAACCAGGCAGGTCTTTATAGGTTTAAATAGATAATAATATGGAGGTAGGCAGGTGACTTTCAAGGTTCAATAATGAAGGCCCAATAGATTAATTAAATAAATAAGCCCAACTTGCTCGGCCCAAAGAGGGAAAATATCATGACCCAACATTATACAAACAAAGGAAGCCAAAAAGGAAACCAAACATTAGAGAAGAGAGCATGAAAATTTTGTTCCAGCAAAAAACAAATTTATGCAGTTTATTTTCTCCCGGGATATGAGAACTGAAGGGTTCAAACAAGATTAAATGACAAGTAAATTGTACTCCTTCCGTTCCAAATTGTAAGATCTGAATATTGAAAGTCAATTTGAATAAATACTAAATTTGGTCTCAAAATTGAGATGATTCACCAAAATTAGGAAATACTAAATTTGGTAACGAGCAGTAATTTTTTTAGATAGTTTACAATTTTCATAATTGTAGTAATTTAAATCAAACAACTCAATTTCAAATTTGAGTTTGAAAATGTATTGAGTTGACTTCAAAAAGTCAATAATGATTTATAATTAAAACCGAGAGATTATAATCCTATAGGATGTATGTATAATCCCTCAACAAGCTGGAAAAACTGGATTTTATCAACAACAAAAAAAACCAAACTTTTACATTTTTAGGAGGGTATCATGACAGGTTCAGCAATTTCCATTCAGATATAAAATCTCAAACATAAAATACAGATCCATACATTCAGTAACAGGAAAAATGGGTAAAAAGGAAATGAAAAGGAATTCCTATAATACCGTTCAGTTTCTCACAAAATTGCAGACCCTCGACCAAACCAAAGCAACAATTTCACAAGATTAATGCTTTTTTCAACCCCAGAACATAATTTTTTTCCAAAACCCAAAACATCGAGGCAAATCAATGTAAAGCTAATGAAAATAGAATCAAACAGAAATAATAAAATAATTCTTAAAACAAACATTAAGGCAAAAAGAAAATTAGATAGATGAGTTTGGAGACGTACCCAAATAGCAAGAGTGTTTGAAATACAGAAATCAGGCCTAATATAGCTCCGAGCTTCAATAGTTTGAGTGTAGAGAGAGAGAAAGATAATTGGGAAATGGTAATGGCCGGTTGGTACCTGCATGTTTGTTTTTATAAAAGGAAAAAACAACAAATATTTCAAATTTTCCAACCGGCCGTTAAAATATGTACTCTTTTAGTGCTGTCATGACTCATGATTTCACTCTCAGCAATCATATATATGGATCCGATTAAGCGCGAAGTGAATTTAAGCGATAAATTAATTTCAATCTGATCTTGACACATGGGCGAAGATTAATCTCTCCACCTGCGTGAGAGTCAAGACCTGTTATTCGATAAACGAATGAACTTACTACGTAAGATTCGATAGTTATTCACATCTAACTAACTCCGATATATATATATATTGAAAAAAATGTATGTACATAGCTAGTAGTTTCTTGGGATATTTTACCCATCGCCATAGTCAGTGGCGGAACTAGAACATTTTTAGAGGGGGTCAAAATATATTAATAAAAAAAATTATTTATTGACGCTTGAAGTGTTTTTTACGACTGAGAGGAGGCAATTATATCACGCGACTCTGCATAGTTTAAAAACGTCTCAAAATTTTAATCAATATCAAAATTTATGTAGAAATATTTTTTTTTATTTCATGTAGAAATACGTTAGAGAAATTCATGTAAAAATATTATTTTTTATATGAAAATATCAATTTTTTATACAGAACAAAGAAAATTAATTCAAAAAGAAATCAACAAAGGGAGAGTTTGAAGTAAATTCATGATGTTTAAAAATATAAAATGTTTGTAAAAAATAATTTGGTAAAATAAAGAACTTGGTTTTTGTGATCATTCTTCAATAGATTTGATTGTGTTTTAAGTTCTTTCATTTGAATTTCATTTTAAAATAAATTTTATTCTATTTTTTAATTTATAGAGCGCATGTAGAAAATTTTGGATTGCTATTATAAACTACTATTGTTATATATATATATATATATATATATATATATATATACCGGACATGTTTAAAATTCAGACCTTTTTTTTTTGGCCTTTTTTTTAAACAACTAAAAAAATAATTATGGAACTTGAATTTTTGCATAATACAGTGTTTTGGTGTGATTTGGATGCATACATGTTTTGTTATATGCATTCAAATTACACCCAAAACACTGTATTATGTAAAAATTCAAGTTCCATAATTTTATTTTATTTTTTTAGTTGTTTAAAAAAAGCAAAAAAAAAGAGTCCGGATTTGATCAGGTCCGGGAGTCCGGACTTGATCAAATCTGTATATATATATTGACTATTAATATATGTATTAATATATAGTCTGTACAGAATTTTGGTGGGGGGTAATATGCCACCCCTCGCCCCTCCTTGGTTCCGCCCATGACCATAGTTATTCTGGGCTACGGTGACGGATAAACCGTCGTCCTAGCCCAAAAAATCTGTCGTCATAGCCCGACTATGTAATACACATATGTGTATATACATATAACCTTATATATATAAATATATATATGTATAGCAAATTTATATTATCAATTCTTTTTGTCATTTATGTATAAAATTATTATTGATAAATTTTAAATAAAATATATAATATGATGGGTCAATCTTTATTATTATATATTATAACTAATCTCATATATTTATCTATTTTGCAATTATAATCTAATAAAAAGTTTAATAACACATCAAGTCAATTAACTACCTTTAAATAAATAATCGATGACCATTTAGTTTATTGATTTATGAATAAATTAAATTATTCAATAAATATAAATAAATTTATAATGTTTATTCTTTATATTATTATTCTTATTTTTTTTCCATCATTTGTATTATGGTCGCCCTGGGTGTAAAAATAACATGACTGTTAGGTGTCTTTAGTCTGTGTTTAAAGTTGTCTTTTGACCCAAGTACAAAGAGAAACTGTTGTTTGACATGCTCATCATATTTGGTGTTACCAATGATGGAGTCCAAGTGATAAATTTTAATTTGAAAAAAACATTTGACATTATTACCTATTTGACTCTTCTATTAATTGTTTATTTCGTTGCAATTATTCGTTAAAGACTTATGATGCCTATCATTTTTTAAATTTCTAATTTAATTATTGTTGAAGGCTAAAGATAATTTTATATAGTATTTTAATAATTTAATTATTACTCTTCTTATTTGATAATTTTAAAGATAATTTGATAATTTCTAATCTAATTTCGTTAATATAAGTGTTTTGTATTTTGACAATTCAGATTGAATTATGTAAACCTGAATTTGGGGGCGTCATATATATATATATATATATATATATATATATATATAAAAATTATAATATCAAGGGGCATCATATATATATAGCAAATTTATAATATCAATTTTTTATTTATTTTGATGGAGAGGAGTTTTTCAGGTTTTATGATCACTATGTCTATTCACGATGTCGTTGGTAATGAACTCAAGACATAAAATTCATTTATTCATCCCAAATTCTCCCTTAAAAGGCGGGGTTATTTTTTTTTCCCATTACATATATAATTATTATTGATAATTTTTAAATTAAATGTATAATACGGGGGATCGTGATCGTGATCTTCGACATACATTTTGGTGGAACAATATGAAGAGAGAGATTCCAAAGTTTATCTCGATGTGTTTAACTTGTCGGCGTGTAAAAAGTGAGTATCTAGTACTAAGGGTCCATTGCAACCACTTGAGATTCCAAATGGAAATGGGAACACATTACCATGGATTTACATTCTGAGTCTTCCTACGGTTTCTCAAGGCATCAATCTTTATTTGGGTTATTGTTGATAGATTAACCAAGTCTCGCTTTCATTTTCTTGCCGACACAGGAGACTTATTCATGAACGTCTTCTTTAGTATATATGTAAATGAGATTGTGAGGTTTAAATGGTGCCAGTATCCATAGTTTTGGATCGTGACCCAAGATTCACTTCAAGATTTTGGGTTAGCTTGCAAAAAGCTATGGGCACGGATTTCTGATTGATTCGGCATACCATCCTCAAAGCAATTGAATGATCGAGAGGACTATTCAAACTCTTGAAGATTTATTAAGACTCGTGTCCTAGAATTCAAAGGCGATTGGGATAAGTATTTACCATTGGTGGAATTCTTCTACAACAATGATTATCGAGCAAGTATAGGTGTGGCTCCATTTGAAGCATTATATGAACGAAAGTGTCGCTTCTCCAATATGTTGGGATGAGGTGGGTGAAGAACATTGTTGGGACCCGAAGTTAAGACGTATATACTACCAAAAGATCCAAATGATTCGATAACGATATACAAACCAGGCAAGATCGACAAAAGAGTTATCGGATCTTCATCGAAAGGACGTGGAATTTAGTATAGGGGATCATGTATTGTTGCGAGTTCTTTCCATGGAAGGAGTTACAAGATTTGGGAAGAGGAAAGCTCGATCCACGATTTATTGGTCCATTTCAAATTCTTAACCAAGTAGGAAATGTAGCCTATAGACTCGCGTTACCTCAAGAGTATGTCTCGTGTTCATAATGTGTTTCATATATCGGTCTTCGTAAATATGTGAAAGACCCGAACCCACGTTATAGAGTTTAACCAGGGACGAGATAGTAGAAGACTTAACGATTTAAGAGGTAATTCGCTCAGATCTTGCATAGGAAGGAGCATGTCCTACGATGAAAAGGTCATACCACAAGTTAGAGTTTTGTGGAGGAATCATGCTATAGAGGAGATGATCCGGGAATTGGAAGCGGAAATGAAAGCGAGGTATCCTCACCTTTTGAAACACTGTGCACGTCGTCGATTTCGAGGACTAAATTTCATAAGGAGGGAGGTTGTAAGACCCTCAACTTATTATTAATGAAATTTAATTTTTCTATTTATTATTTTGAAATAGTAAGGGTTGATTTGATTAATGTGGATAGTTATCGGTAAAATACGCAAATATTTCAAAATAAGCAAGTGGTTATAAAATATTCATTGTTGTTGGGAATATTCGTTTGGTCGTGGAATATTCTTCTTTGTCATAGGGAATATTAAATACTGACGACGCGATCTTTTGTGGGCCCTATGTGAAATCGATTGGATGGAAGAAAACGACAAATATAAGTTGTTTAAAAATAACTTGGCGTAGTTATTCTTTATTAATCTTTATTAAAAATACTCAAATTGGTTAAAACACGATTAGCAGACAGTATTGCACCAATTATTGATTCTTACGTGAAGCAAGGCACTACTCAATAATGGTTACGATAATTCTTTTCGTCAAATTATTTTATTGATTTAATAATTCATTGCGTTGATATTTTATATTCTTTGTTGTTTGATAATTGTCATTACATGTATTTTTCATTATCGAAGCAATAATTCATATTATCTGAATAATATTATTAGATAACATTATTGGCAATGTCTAGAAAGTTCTGTCTAAGGAGAGGTTTGGTCACCTAATTGCGCGCCAATAAGGAGAAATTCTCATTGAAAACCCCCCTCTTTCTTAGGAACTGTCTGGTTGTCAATATTGTGATTCTGTAATATTATTTGTGAATAATTAATTATTGATTCATATGATGAGGAAAATATTAATTTTATATGGATATAGATGGAAAAAAATTTTAATGTGACAATTGTTGAAAATTGAAATTTTATCTTTTTCTGATAAAATAATTCATTTAAATATATTATTATATTTTAATAATATAATAATGATTATATTTTTACGATGAATGTGGGATATATGAGTATATATGGAGGAGGAGTATTTTTGTTATCAAAAATATTTAAAGCATGTTTTATGTATTAATTGGACCCCATTTCTTGATGAAATTTGATTATAGCACGTGTAAAATCGTCTGTTTGTGGATTTTTGGCCAATTTTTGTTTGGAATTTGGAAAAAACTTTCTTCTCGTAAAGTTGTAGAGAATTGAATTTTCTATAAAAAGGCGCATGAGTTTCAATTTTCCGACAAAAGGCTATTTATTGTGAATTATTGAAGTTCAAGTTCAAATAATTGATTTTTGGAAGTTTAAAATATTTTAAATAACAAAACGTTTTTTTTCATTATGGTGTGTTTACATGTGTGTTGAATGAGTGAATTCAGTTCTTGGAAGGTTAGGCGTGGGAAAATTTAATTTATATATTAATATTATATTAAATTTTTCGCTTTAGTGTTCTAGCATTTTCCTATAAATAGGATGCTTGGGTTAGAATTAAAATTACACTAGTAAGCTGAAGTTTTCTCTCTATATTATCGAGTTTATTCTTGTGAGTATTTTGAGTATATTTTGAATATTGCTATATCTGGTGCAAGTTCAAGTCATGCCTTTATATCCTGGTGTTCCAAATTTAGAAAGACCGATCTTTCGAGGTAAGGATATTTTTTTTTAATGATATTATTTATTCTAATATCATTATCGCCAAATATTGATCACGAACTTTTAATCAAATTTAAAATTTTTAGTATGGGGAGTTCTTATTCACGATATAGCTATTCACGTATACTCTGGTGATCTTATTCACTTAATACTAAGACTATTCATCAAAAATAAAAATTTTCCTTTTCGTCTCAAAATATCTATTCCGGATACTAAATTTTGATTGTATCCATGTTTTGATCATTCTTGAATTTTACACCACTATGATTATTTTTGAGGTATTTTGGACATAGATAAAACAAAATACGAATCCTTAATCCTTGTCATTTTGTTTCACCGGATTCGTTTCTTTAAAAATATTTTTATCATCCTCGGTCTTAAATGATGATATTATTGAATATCTTTTGGCAGTAGTGCAAAGATGAATGATTTTCGATGAATATCTTGGCCCGTAGTCTGAAGATGAACAAGTGTTTAAATGAATATAATTAAGTGATGAATATCTTTGGCACTGTAGTGCAAAGATGAATATTTGATTCCGGATATATATTGATTGATGTTACGGGGATAAAAGATAGACGATGAACTTTTAAATTCATAGATAGAAGATAGTAGTTTGCATTCTCTACTTAACTCTTCTAATGAATTATTATTTCATTGCGAATATTGATTTAAAACTTGTTATACTATTATATTCTATTAGATTTTTCCTTATTGAAGACTAACGATAATTTGTTGTATATTATATTAGTCATAATATTCTTTATTGAACTAATTGAGCTCATCCTTTTCCTTTTTGTTTCATTTTTTTCTTGGGAGGCGAGAATATAAGCGAAGATGCAATGTGCAGGTATGGAATGAAGGTTACAGAGAGAGTTGTTTAGTAGTCCTCACCATTTTATAAAATAATGTATCAATAAATGTGATGAGAA
This sequence comes from Panax ginseng, assembly GCA_020205605.1. NCBI lineage: Eukaryota > Viridiplantae > Streptophyta > Magnoliopsida > Apiales > Araliaceae > Panax > Panax ginseng. Next base: position 9,653,716 of record CM035139.1, read on the forward strand.
TTTATTTGAGTATAGATATTATCTGTAAGATAATATTTGTATTCAAACTCACGATTTCTTGTTGTAATAATAAAGTTGTAATTGTTTCGCATCGTATGTATTGACAACCTGGGGAATGGGTGATGTATACCTATTTTGGGGGCGTCACACTATATATATATATTATGCCCCTTGATATTATAATTTTGCATATATAATTACTCTTCTTATTTCATAAATTTAAAGATAATTTGATAATTTCTAATCTAATTTCGTTAATATAAGTGTTTTGTATTTTGACAATTCAGATTGAATTATGTAAACCTGAATTTGGGAGCATCATATATATATATAGCAAATTTATAATATTAATTTTTTATTTATTTTGATAGAGAAGAGTTTTTCAGTTTTGCGATCAGACTATGTCTATTCCTGATGTCAGTGGTAGTCGAACTCAAGACATCCGAATTTATTGTTGATCCCAAATTCTCCCTTAAAAGGCGGGGTTATTTTTTTTTCCCATTACATATATAATTATTATTGATAATTTTTAAATTAAATGTATAATACGGGGGATTAATTTTTGTTATATGCCCCCCCCTGCACTCCCACTCCCACCCCCACCCTGCCCTATCCTCCTTTCTTTAACTACGCCATTGCCCTCCACAAGTGAATAAAGTGATGTCGTGGTCTGGTGCTGTCCATGCTTTGATTAATGTTTGTGTGGTATATGGACAACGTACGACTGTCAAAAGCTTGAGTGGACAAGTAGAGAAGCAAATCCTGTGATGGATGTCCAATTTTAAAAAGACTAGTAACTGTGTGCCTGAATTCACGGCAATACTAGACTAAATTCTTTTTCTTTTTATTTATTTATTTCTATATTGATCTTTTAAATTTAATATGAAATATCTCTAAATTCAAAATTAAAATAAATTAATTAATATTAGAAATATAATTATCAAAATTATAAATTTTACTGTTTTTTATTTTATCTAAATGATACTAATAATCTGTATAATTTATCTAATTAAAAATTTAATATATCTCAAATTGATTTAAACAAATCAAAATTGATCATATATTTTGAACAAAAAATATTTAAAAAGATTTTCAAAATTTTCACTATTATTATAAGTTGAACTCGGTATTTTTTAAGACAAACAAATAAATTTTAAAATTATGAAAATATTTTATAATTTATATTTTTTTGTTCAAAATATAAGATCAATTTTGATTTGTTTAAATCAATTTGAGATATATTCAATTTTAATTAGATAAATCATACAATTATTAGTATCATTTAAATAAAATAAAAAAATTGTAAAGTTTATAATTTTGGTAATTATATTGTCTAAAATTAATTAATTTATATTAATTTTGAATTCAAAATGTCAATATAAAAAAAAATAAAAAGAAGAAGAAGAGTATTCTTTTACATAATTTTTTTTAAGAAAAATGAGGAGCGAGGAGAGAGAAAATCAATTTTTAATAGGTGAAAAAAATTGGAGGAACACATTTGCATGACTAACGCATCTATGAGGAATAGTTGTGGTAAAAAAAAGTTTAAAGAACATTGGAGGAACACATTTGAATGACTACCGCATCTATGAGGAACAGTTGTGCTAAAAAAAATTTAGAGAACAATTTAGCAAAAATATGACAAATAGGAGGGTCCGGTTTGTAATTTAGTCTACTACATTACCTAAATACTCTTTGCAACCTAAAATAACTTACAAATCAATTAGAATGAATTTGAACTGTTTTTGTACTTTCCCGCCCAAATCAATTTACATGTGAAAATATAACGACTGTTGTAAGACCCCAACTTTTATGAATAAAGATGAATTTTCTATAATTATTATTTTTGAATGAATTTGATATAATGTTATAGTTGTGGGTAATATTTAGAAATTTTACAAAGTACGCAAGTTGTTTATAATATTCGATTGGTCGGGGAATATTCGTTTTAACAGGGAATATTCGTACGAGGACACAATTATTGGTGGACCCCAAAACGAAATTATTGTCGGATTGAGAAAACGACAAGAAATATTTTATGAAAATAACGGCGGAAGTTTAACAGTTAATATTGAAACACCCGGTGTTAAAGTACGAGAATCTGGCGTGGTTGCGTAGTAGCGCTTACGGTATTGATTATTGATCTTACGTGAGAAGTCACCGGTTTTGTTCGATTATGGCGATTAATTCTTTGCGTAGTATCTCGCGTTATTTGATTCAATTATTGTCGATATTTATATATTATTAAATCAATAATTGAGATAACAAAGTTGTTAATATTATTATTTGCATTATTAACGATGTCTAGAAGTTACGCTTAATGAGAGGTTTTGTCACTTAATTGGCGCTTGATAAGGAGAAATCCTTATTGGAAAGCCCCTCTTTCACAGGAACGACACGATCGATTAATAGTGTGAATTATGATAATGATGATGAAGTTTTATTTTATTAGTATTATTAATGTAATAAAAGCGGAAAAGCTTTTATATAAAATAGAATACTTTTATAAAGTTATTCATTTTATTAGGCTAATAGTAAAATCTTTTTTATATAAAAGCAGAATACTTTTATAAAGTTATACATTTTATTAGATAATAATTAGAATATATTATATTTTATTATGCATAGTATTTGCATAGTGGCTCTGCATAGTATTTGCGTAGTAAAATCTTTTTATATATAAAACAAAATACTTTTATAAAGTTATTCGTTTTATTAGATTATAAATAGAATATATTATATTTTATTATAAACCAATACAGGGCCGTCCGTTTAAAAAGTAAATCAATCTGGGATGGTTAAATGGATTAGTTCTTATTGATCCATTCTTCTATAAATGAAGCTCATTCCTTCATTATTTCTTACGAATTCTTTGAAACTACTAGAGAGAACACTGTAGAGAGAATTCTTCTTCTATAATCTTGGCGTCTTTCTTTTAGCATTTAAGAAAGCTTTGGCGTAGTAAAGTTTCTTGAATATATATCCCACTTTACTATCGTTGAGATACTCTTCTTTATAAGGTAAGGGTATTTTTTTTCATATTCATGAAGAGAACTTACATTATTCCGGTCTTTATTATTCATTGGAATAACTTTGTATCATACGCTGGCTACCTATACTTGGTGAAATTCTTACATTATTCCATTATTTATTATTCTATTTGGAACAACACATACATCTGAAATCTGCATATGCATGATGATTTACATTGTTATTCCATTCTTTATTATTACTTGGAATATCACTATCGGTGCGTATTATTCACGCTGACACGGTTTAGATTATTTATTATTACGATGGAATAACCTTATACATCTGCAATCTGCGTGCGTGGTGATTTTTTTGTTATTCCATTCTTTATTATACTCGGTTAGTTAAAGTTTTTACTTCTATACTCCATGAAATTAGTGGAATATCTTTGATATTTGCGCTTCATCCAGTATCTTTCATAAAAATATTCTTCTAAGTATTCTTAAATTTTACTCTACAAAATTTTACTCTACAAAGAAGTATCATGTTGACAATTTGGACGTTATTAGTTCCTGGATAAATTAATTCTTGAGCTTGTTTTATTGAATTATTATATCATTGTCATCATCCTTATGTTTATATCTTGTTGAATGTCATCTATAGCCTGTAGTGCATAGATGGACTTGGTATGATTATGACCAGGGATTATTCGGTGTAATCATGACTGTAATGTTACAAATGATGTGGTAAAAGTCCTCATTGGCACGTGTAGTGCATTGATGGGGCGTTGTTGGCATAATCGTGACCATTGATGAATACCACAAATATCCTTGGGCGTAGTGGTCATGGATAATTTGTGGTTGTAATCTTAATGAATATCCTTGGTCGTAGAGCATGGATGATGTGATTTATTTATTAATTTGAGTCCCGTGATAAAAGTGATGAAAAACCTTTTAAATCATAAAAGATAGTAGATTTTATTCTCTACTTGACTCTTTTAATGGATTGCTTGTTCATTGCAGATTAAACTTGATGTACATTATATTTTATCGGTTTAACATTGTTGAAGACTAATGATAATTTATTACGCATTATCTTAGTCATAATATTTCTTCTTAGGCTAGTTGAGCTCACCCCTTTCTTTCTTTGTTCTCTTGAGGAAATGAGAGCGTGGCCAAGGACTAGTCGGGGAGCAGGTGACGGTCCGGATGATAGTATTAGTAGTCTTCACTATTACATTAAATAGTGTGACAATAAATATAATGAGGACTTATTTCGAGAGTGGATATTATGCAGAAGACAATATTTGTATTAAAACTCATGACTCTCTTGTTGTATATTAAAGATTGTATTTGTAGTCACATACATATTTTGGCGACTCGGAATAGGTGATGTATACCTATTTTGGGGGGGCGTCGCGGTTAATATCAAAGCTTAGGGATATGATCCCAGGTGAGATCTCAAAACAAGAACTAGGAGGGAGAGGCGGGGAATTCTTATTTAGTATGACCTACTAAGTTTATTTGGTATTTAATTAGTCGATTGGAGTATAGGGATAATATGTGATATGTTAATTAACCCTTGTTTTGTGGCGGTATTTGAAAATGGCATCCAAGAATGTTGAGAACATCAATGGAGCCACGAGGAGGCCGTTGAGTCTCCGCAGATCAATAATCGAGGATAATGTGCATCGAGGAAGGCGACAATGCAGGACTCCCCCAAAATAGGTCAATCCATCCAACCTATTACGAGTCGCCAAAAACATGAGTATGGAAAATAACTACAACTTTATTACTACAACAACACATATCTTTGTGAGTTTTGATACAAAATATACTCATATTGTGACTCATGTCCCGGTAGTGGATAACACCTCACATGTTGATAGCTTACGTAAAAGTACTGATCGATAAGCATTTTAGAAATTAAAATCTTTGAGAAGTGCTCAAGAGAAACCTTCGTATATATGAGGCCATGAATCTAAGTTATGATAGATATCATATATGCAGAGAAATTATCCTTGGTTGATCGATAGACCCGAAAAAAAAAAAGCGAGAAGATTACTATAATGTTCCTTCCGATGGTGAGTCTTCTCTTGACATATAACTATCTCCACCGTCTGTGATTGAACATTATGTTTCAACCAAACTCGAGATCATATAGGTAGTGCTCGTAGATATACTCAAATGAGTGGATGTGCCTGACCACATCTTATGATAACACGAGGTTGTATGTCATTAGACATCTTGTATGATAGTGGCAAAACAACCTTCAAAGTTGGGTTCACCTCACCCTATTGGTTCACCAAAATTAAATATCAAATAGCGTATACAATCTGACACACTTAGCTAAAGTTTTCAATAAAATTATTTCCATACTATTTAGGAGAACCTCAGCATACCTATAGACCAGATTCTATTTCCCTGTTACCCCTTTCAACCCAGCCTACACTCTTGTTACACGAAGGAATTGTAAAACAAAAGGGTGAAAACTGACTATTTCGATAAAGAATATCATGACTAAAGATAATTAAATTATCAATAGCCTTCATCGATAATAAATCGGGAGATTTAGAACATATGGTAGATGATAAAATTTTCAACCATAATTGCGGTAGAACAAGCAATCCATTAGAAGAAGTCGAATAAACCATAATGTCTATTATCTTCTACTATGTTAAAAGTCCACCAACAATGTTTTATCCACGTAACATCAATCAACAGTTCACATCCACAATCATATGAAAAACTCATAATCATATTTGTAGTTCTAAATTCCTTTTCTCATCCGGGATTGAAGATAATTTTTATCAATTGTCTTTACGAAACATCAAAGATTATGATTATACCAAATCACGATTCTTGTTCATAATCATAAATTCATCTTTTTGCTTCTACGGGCCAAAGATATTCATTAATGATTCATCTTTGCATTTCACAAGACAAAGATATTCAATGACAACAGTCATCTTTGCACTCACAGGCGAAGATATTTAACAATGAGTCATCTTTGCACTTACAGGGCCAAAGATATTGACATCAGTCATCTTTGCTGGCTACGGGCCAAATATCTCAAAGAAATACATAATCATTTCAGAATTTATATAAACCATAATTATAATCATGTTGATCAATTCACCTTTACTTAAGCTTAAAATATTCAATTGTAATTTCAATGGTCATGATCATATGCAGGTCAACAATTGACTTTCCTGACTCTTGGCCAAAGAGAAACCATAGTCACGATCGTACCGATAATCTACTCATCTTTACACTCAAGTCGAAGAGAAATTTCTTTACGGGATTATAAAATGTTATATATGATAATAAAAATAATATTATCAAAACATGGATTTAATTTTAAGAGTAAGATCGCCATAAATCAACGATAATTTGGTCGAGAAAGGAAAAAAAACCAATTTTGTAAGACCCGAATTTTGTCTAGAAAGTTACATCAAAGAGAGGTTTGGTCACTAATTATTCTGTAGGTAAGGAGAAATCCTTATTGGAAAACCCCCCTCTTCTTCGGGAGCCGCTTGGTTGTCAGTATTGTGATTCTGTAATATTATTTGTGAATAATTAATTATTGATTTATATGATAAGAAAAATATTCATTTTATGTGGTTATAGATGGAGAAAATTTTTAATGTGACAATTTTTAAAATTGATATTTTATCTTTTCTGATAAAATATATTATTATATTACAGTAATATAATAATGGTGATATTTTTACAATGAATGTGTGATATATGAATAAATGAGGAGGAAGAGTATTTTTGTTACTATAAATGCTAAACACATATTTTGTGTGTAACACAAAATGTTTAACACATGTTAAACATGATGGTGTACACATATTTTAACTGAAATCTGATTATAGTTTGAAAAATCGTCCGTTTATGAATTTCGATAAATTTCTGTTTGGAATTTGGAAAAACTTTCTTCTGCAAAGTTGTAGAGAATGGAATTTCCTATGGAAAGGACATGTGGTTCGAATTTTTCTGATAAAAGGGCTATTTATTATGAATTATTGAAGTTCCGAAGTAATTGATTTTTGGAAATTTTAATTATTATTTCTAAGAAAAACATTTTTTTTTATTTGAGGGGCATGTGTTAAATGGTTGAAATCAGCTGGTGGTGTGCTTAGGAATTTTGTTTATAAATAATATTATTATATTCAATTTTCTGCTTTGGTGTTCTAAGCGATTTTACATAAGTAGGTCTTGGGTTAGAATTGAAAATCACATTGAAGCCCGAAGTTTTCTCTCTACTTCTCTCTCTATATTATCGAGTGTATTCTTGTGAGTATTTTGATATCTTGAGTGTTCTTTATCGATTGCAAGTTAGATTCGTTGTTATTCCGGTCGGAAATCTTAACTTCTTTTGAGGTAAGAGATATATTGTCGTTAGTATGTAAGGGTTATTATGTTTTTAAATTTCAAAATTTTTTTGAACCTTCAAAAATTCTGGAAAATTTTGAAATGATAATTTGATGAGTTTTGTAGATTGTGTCCAAAAAATGGAGATTTTTGGATGTATAGATTAGGAGTTATGGATTTTATGAGAAAAGACTATTTTAAAACTAAACCCTTATAACTCCTTGTGATTAACTCTAAAATTGATGAAATTTTTATTGGGAGTACATCTATATAATATCAGTATACTCTGTAAATTTTGGAATTTTTGGATAAAAATAAAATTTATGATAAATGTCTGAATATTCGGTGATTTTGGCCATGTGAAAAATAGTAAATGAATTTTAAAAATTTCGAGAAAAATATATGTTCAATATGGGACTATATTATGCTAAATTCCAGAAAAGAAATATTTTTGGAACTGATTTGGTATTTTTCATGAAAATGTTCTAGTTATGAGTAAATGAATTAAATATATTATGTGAAGTAAAAAAATTGGAAAATATGATTTTATGGCTTGAGAATCATATATGAGGTATATGTAGATTTTTGATGAGGGTTTTGGTTATTGGTGGTGAGATCTTATGAGGTTGGCATTTTAAGATGATTAAATGCATTAATTAGTAAACTGTAAACAATCGGAATTAATTGTTTATAAGTTTAAGAAATGATTAAAATATTGTAGTAATATTAATAATATTAGATTATGAGATTATGAAGTGATTTATACTATTTTGATTAAGGTGTTATGAAATCATTGATTTATGAATCTTCTTCTTGAGATTAAATCTATATGTTGATTATATTATTTTTATTATCATATATAACATTACAATAACCACAATGATGATATTTCTCTTTGACTTGAGTGTAAAGATGAGTAGATTATTGGTATGATCATTGACTATAGGTTCTCTTTGGCCGATGTTGCAAAAAAAGTTGAATTGTTGGTGGTATGATCATGACCATTGAATTTATAATTGAATATCTTTAGCTTAAGTCTGCGAAGGTGAATTAATCAACATGATTATAATTATGGTTTATATAAATTACGAAATGATTATGTATTTCTTTGAGATATTTGGCGTAGTAGTGCAAAGATGACGATGTTGAATATCTTTGGTCAGTAGTGCAAAGATGATTTGTTGTTGAATATCTTTGGCGCGTAGTCTGAAATGACTTGTTGTTGAATATCTTTGGCATGTAATGCAAAGATGAGCTGATTGATGAATATCATTGGTCGTAGTGCAAAGATGAATTTATTAGTATGATTATGAGCGAGAGCGTGATTTGGTATAACCATGATCTTTGATGTTTCGGAGTAAATCACGGTGATGAAAATTATCTTCGTAAGGAGAGATTTAATTACTTGGCGATGAGAGAGATCCTTATTGGAAAGCCCCCTCTTTCCTGAGAACTTCCTGGTTGTCAGTATTGTGATTCTGTAATATTATTTGTGAATGATTAATTATTAATTTATATGATGAGGAAAATATTAGTTTTATGTGGATATAGATGGAGAAAATTTTAAGGTGATAATTGTTGAAAAAATGATATTTTATATTTTCTGATAAAATATATTATTATATTTTAATAATATAATAATTGTTATATTTTTACAATGAATGTGGGATATATGAGTATATGAGGAGGAAGAGTATTTTTGTGGAATTAAATGATTAACACATGTTTTGTGTGTCGGTAGACCCCATTTCTTGACCGAAATTTGATTATAGCCTATAAAATCACCCGTTTGTGGATTTCGGTCAATTTCTGTTTGGAATTTGGAAAAACTTTCTTCTGTAAAGTTGTAGAGAATGAAATTTCCTATGGAAAGGGCATGTGGTTTGAATTTTTCTGATAAAAAGGCTATTTATTGTGAATTATTGAAGTTCCAAAGTTCCGAAATAATTGATTTTTGAAAGTTTTAATTATTTTTTTAAAGAAAAATGTTTTTTCACATTTTGTGGCCTCATTAAACATGTGATAAGTTACTGAATTCAGATTCTTGGTATGCTAAGAAAAATTGTATAAATATATTATTATTTTATTAAATTTTTACTTTTGTGTTATAAGCAATTTTACATAAATAGGGTCTTAAGTTAGAATTGAAAATCACGAAGCTGAAATCTTCTCTCTCTTTCTCTCGATATATTAAGTGTATTCTTGTGAGTATTTTGATAGTTTGAGTGTTCTTTATACGGTCTGCAAGTTAAAGTGTAGCTTATATCAGGTGTTTTATTAAAAATCTTGTCTTTCTGAGGTAAGGGATATTATTTTTAAAAAATGATATTATTTCTTTCAATATCATTATCTTAGGAATATTGGTAAGATTTTTCTTGTGAAATTCTTGTCTTTTTATTAATCGGGAGTTCTTATTCACGTATCTGGCCTTTATTCGTGAATCTGACAATTATTCACGGAAAAATTAAATTTTCGTATTTTGTCAAAAATATCTATTATGGATACTAGCTTTGATTGTATCCATGTTTTGATCATTCTTGAATTTTACTTGATGATGATTATTTATGAAGTATTTTTGAACTCAGTTGTTTTAAGTCTGAATCCTTAATATTTGTTCTTTTGTTTCTCAGATTCGTTTTCTTTAAAAATATTTTCATTATCCTCGATCCTAAATGATGATGTTCTTGAATATCTTTGGCTGTAAAGTGCAAAGATGGTTGATTTTATTATGAATATCTTTGGCCGTAGTAGCAAAGATGTACAGTGTTGAGATGAACATGGTAGGTGGTGATGAATATCTTTGGCTGTAGTGCAAAGATGAATATTTGATTCAAGATGAATATTTATTAATGTTACTGGGGATAAAATAATGATGATGGATTTATTAAATTCATAGATATTAGTAGATTTCATCCTCTACGTAACTCTTACATGAATTATTATTTCTGCTGCGAATATTGATCTGAAACTTGTTGTCTATTGTATTTTATCAGATTTTTTTCCCTGTAAAAGACTAACGATAATTTGTTCTATATTATCTTAGTCATAATATTCTTTACTGGGCTAGTTGAGCTCACCCTTTTCTTTTTTGTTCCATTTTTCTTCTCAGGAGGCGAGAATGTAACGAGTACGAATCGGGGTGTGGAATGATAGTTTTAGAAGTTGTTTTAGTAGTCCTCACCATTTTTGTAAAATAATATATCAATAATTGCGATGAGGATTTATTTGGGTATAGATATTGTCTAGAAGACAATATTTGTATTTAAACTCACAGTTTTTATGATGTATTAATATAGTTGTAGTTGTTTCTGTACCATGTTATTGTGTGACTCAAAATGGGTGATGTATACCCCTATTTTGGGGCGTCACGGTTAGTATCGAGCTTAGGAATATGATCCTGGCGGAGATCGGGGAATAGAACTAGGAGGAGAGGCAGTAAATCCTTATTTAGTGTGTCTACTAAGCTTATTTGTTGGTTGGTCGGGTATATAGGGATATTATGTGATATGTTGATTTCTTTAATTATCCCTTGTTTTATGGCGATGTTGAGAATGTCGTGAGAATGTTAGCGATTGGAGTAAATGAGATAGTAGAGCCTTTATCTTCCGCGATGAGGAGAGCGTGCGTGAGTTGGCAATGTTCCTCCTGTGAACAGCGCTAATTTGGCGAGATGATGAGCAGCGGGATGTTTAGAAGCTTTTTGCGATTCATGCAAAATCAGACGAGGAGACTTCGTGTTCAAACTACGAGATGGAAATGAAAGCAGCGCGCGGTTTATCTGCCAAGCGATTCGAAAGAGTTGGGACCACCGAGATTACAGGGAAAAGTCGGATCCGATTAAAGGCGGAGCGTGGGTCGAATAAATTACGAAGATATTCGATGTCTTGGGATGCAGCGGAGGAGCGAGAAGGTTCCATTCGCCACTTTATGTTAAGTAATGAAGGTGATTCTTTGGTGGGAATCGTGTAGCGTACCCATCCATTGCCTTTCGGCGTATCGTGGGAGGCGTTTGAAAAAATGTTCAATAGACAAGTCTTATCCTAAAAGTATTCATCGTATGAAGGAAGTGGAGTTCGTTTATTTGGAACAAAATAACATGATCGTGTCCCGGTATGAGGCAAAGTTTGCGAGTTATCGGTTTGCACCTCGTTTGGTGGAGAATGAGGAGCGTTATATGCGGATGTTTACGAGAGGTTTGAAACCGGCGTCGTCGATATCTCATTCTCGTAAATTTTCTCTCTGATTCGGATGTTGTCAGCGAGGCTCGATTGTTTAGGCGAGATAGCGAAATACGTTCAATGAGGACCATAACCGAGGATCATCAGAAGATAGCGATCGTCGAATAACGATAACCCGGTGGAGAAAGAAAAAAAGGCGGACGATGGCGGTAACCACTACTGAGGTGGTAATCATGGCCGTGAGAATAAAAAAAGCGAGTCGGGAGGAGATTTTAAAAAGAGGAGATTCAAAAATGACCGTATGAAGGCGTCGAAGATAACATTTGGTTACTAAGGGAGGAGAAGCGACCACCGGTCATTATCTTATAAATGTGGAAAGAGGGACATATCATTGAACTTCCTGATAGTTCAAGGTATGTTATAATTGTGGAAATGAAGGATATATATTTCGAGATTGTATGGTATAAAACCAAGTCCAGTGAGGGATGGTGACTCGAAAGTACATCCGAAAAAGTCAAAGTCAGCGTTTCACGGAAGGCGTTTTGCGTGGTGTTGGTTAAAATCGAGGAACCCAAGCGAGGTGATCACGGGTAAAATTTAATCATAAATTCTTTGCGAACTTTATACCTTCTTTGATCTGGTCTTTACCCACTTATTTATTCTTGATGACTGTTTGACCGGTTTCATGGAGCCTGATTCTTTTCAAAGATCGATCTTTGTTACGGATATCATCGGTGAAGATTAGAAGCGAGGATATTCAAAGGCGCCCGAACTCGTCACGGACATTATGAATTTTTAGTCGTGTCTTTTGGATTGACTAATGCTCCTGCTGACTTTTCGTGGATATGATGAACCCAAGAGTATTCGAGGATTATTTGGACCGATTCGTTGTTGTCTTTATTGATGACATTCTCATATATTCAAAAAGCGTGAAGATCATGAGCACCATTTGAAATTTGGTACTCGAAGGCTTCGTGAAAACAATTTGTAAGACCCCAACTTTTATGAATAAAAATGAATTTTCTATAAATATTATTTTTGAATATTATGGAATAAATTTGAGATAATGTTATAGTTGTGGGTAGTATTTATAAATTTTGCAAAGTATCTGAGTTGTTGTATTATATTCGATTGGTGGGAATATTCATTTTAGCGAGAGAATATTAAATGCAATGCAGTATGATCATTAGTGGACCCCTGATGGAATTATTGTCGGATTGAAAGCGACAAAAATAGTTTTTATGAAAATAACGGCGGAAGTTTTATCGTTATCTTTGTTGAACTACTTCGGTAGTAAAGAAATGCGATGTCTGGCGTGGTTGCGTAGTAATACGCGGTATTAATTATTGATCTTACGTGAAGAAACACGCGGTTTTGTTCGATTATTACTCTGATGGTTCTTTGTATAGTATCTCACGTTATTTGATTCAATTATTGTTAATTGTTATATATATATATATATATATATATATATATAGTTTTGTTTTATTAGTATTATTAATGTAATAAAAGCGGAAAAACTTTTATATAAAAGCAGAATACTTTTATAAAGTTATTACGTTTTATTAAGGCTAATAGTAAAATCTTTTTTATATAAAGCAGAATACTTTTATAAAGTTATTCATTTTATTAGACAATAATTAGAATATATTATATTTTATTATGCATAGTGTTTGCATAGTAAAATCTTTTTAAAAGTTATTCATTTTATTAGATTATAAATAGAATATATTATATTTTATTGTAAACCAATACGGGCCGTCTAGTTTAAAGTAAATCGATGCGGATGGTTCATGGATTGGTTCTTATTGATCCATTCTTACATAAATAGAAGCTCATTCCTTCATTATTTCTTACAATTCTTTGAAACTACTGAGAGAGAAACTATAGAGAGAAAGAAGAAAAATATTCGCTATTTCATTTACTCGATATCAAGTTTCTTTTACGGTGAGTGGGTATTATTTCTTTTGTATTCATGAAGAGAACTTTATTATTCCATCTTTATTATACTGTTGGAATAACTTTTGTATCTGTGAGTTACCTATACTTGGTGAAATTCTTACGTATTCCATTCTTTATTATTACATTGGAATATCTTGTTTGTCTTTCTGTGGGACACAGTTCGTCTTTATTATTACATTGGAATATCTGCATGCATGCTTTCTGTGGGACTGGTTAAAATCTTTATTATTACATTGGAACATCTATTGGTGTGAATTTCACGACTGGTTCCGTCATTTAGTATTCTATTGGAATAACTTTGTATACATCAATCTGCATGCATGGTGATTTATTGTTATTCCATTCTTTATTATTACTACATTGGAATATCACATAAATTGAGTATTACTTTGACACAGTTCCTTTATTTATTATTATGTTGGAATAACTTTTATCATCGAAATCTGGCATGCATGGTAATTTCTTTTGCTTTATTCCATTCTTTATTATACTCGGTTGGTTAAAGTTTTGACTTCTACATTCCATGAAATTAGTGGAATATTCTTGATATTTACGTTTCATCCGGTATCTTTTCATGGATATATTCTTCTAAGCATTCTTAAATTTTACTTTACAAAGAAGTATCATGTTGACAATTTGGACGTTATTAGTTCTGAATAAATTAATTCTTGAACTTGTTTTATTGAATTCTTATATCATTGTCATCATCCTCATGTTTATATTATTTTGAAAGTCATACATGGCTATAGTGCATAGATGGACTTGGTATGATTATGACCGGGGATTATTCGATTGTAATCATGGTAGTAATATTACAAATGATGTGGTAAAGTCCTCGTTGACGAAGTGCATTGATGGATAGTTGTTGGCATGATCATGACCATTGATGAATACACAAATATCCTTGGCGTGGTCGTGGATAATTTGTGGTCGTGACCACTATGAATATCCTTGGTAGTAGTGCGGGGATGATGTGGATTATTTATTAAAAGTGAGTCTCGGTGATAAAAGTGATGAAAAACCTTTTAAATCATAAAAGATAGTAGATTTTATTCTCTACTTGACTCTTTTAATGGATTGCATGTTTTCATTTGCAGATTAAACTTGATGTCTATTGTATTTTATCGGTTTAACACTTTGTTGAGGACTAATGATAATTTATTACGCATTATCTTAGTCTTAATATTTCTTCTTGAGCTAGTTGAGCTCACCCTTTTTTCTTTATTCTCTTGAGAAAATGAGCGTGGCAAGAGACTAGTCGGGGAGCGGAGTGATGGTCAGAGATGGTGTCTTAGTAGTCCTCACTAATACATTAAATAGTGTGATAATAAATGTAATGAGGACTAAATTGAGTGTGGATATTGTCTAAATGACAATATTTGTATTAAAACTCACAACATGTATTTTGTCGTATTTTACACGACATTGTATAATCAAGTTGTATTTGAATTTAGTACCATGTATTTGGCGACTCAAGATGGGTGATGTATACCTATTTTGGGGGCGTCACGGTTAAGTATCAAAGCTTAGGGATATGATCCACAGGTGAGATGTGAGATAAGAACTAGGAGGGGAGATGGGGAATTCTTGTTAGTATGACTACTAAGTTTATTTGGTATTTAATTGGTCGGTGAGTATAGGGATAATATGTTATATGTTAATTAACCCTTGTTTTGTGGCGGTATTTGAAAATAGCATCTAGAATGTTGAGAACATCAATGGAGCCACGAGGAGTAATTAAGTCTCCACATATCAATAATCGGGATAATGTGCGTGAGGAAGGCGACAATCTAATGCAAACAACAACTTTGACCGAATGATGAGCGATGGAATGTTACGAGGCTTCATGCAATTCATGCAACATCGAAATGAAGGCGGCTCTGTCTAAAATGCGGTGGAAAACTTTGGTAACTCTCTCAGACAGTCACCTGTGAAGCAGTTCTAGGAGGCTGGGACCCAGGAGTTTTTGGAAGCCAAAACCTTAAAGGCGGAGACATGGATAAAGCAGATCAACAAGATATTTGATGTTTTGGGTTGCTCAAAGAGCAAAGGTTCCTTTGCCACTTTCATGTTCTTGAGCGAGGCAAATTCTTGGTGGGAATCGTAAAGCGTACTCGACTGCTTGCTTGAAGATGTCTTGGGAGAAGTTCGAAGAAGCATTCAACGACAAGTACTTTTTGAAAGTATTCGTCACATGAAAGAGGTAGAGTTCATTAAAGCTGGAATAAAACAACATGACCATGTCACGGTCTGAAGCCAAGTTTGCCGAAATTTGTCGGTTTCGTCCCATTTGGTTGATAATGAGGGAGAATAGTGTGCAAATGTTTCTAAGAGGTTTGAAAACGGAGATCGCCAATATCTTATCTCTCATAAAGCGTGTTTGTATTGAGATATTATTAATAGGGCTCGATTATTGGGCGCGATAATGAGTCGACGACCAAAAAGAAGCGGTGATAAAATGATAGTACCGGTGATAGCTTGATCGTGAGCGATGATAATAAGCGTGGAGGAATGATATGCGAAATGGTAACCAACGGTGGTAATCATGGCCAAAACAATAAGAATGGACATTTCAAGAAAGAAGATTCAACAATGATGGAAAGATGTCGGCATCATCAACATGCGTTAAGGAAGGAGCGACCACCTATCATATGCTTCAAATGTGGAGGGAGGGACACATCGATCAAGCTGTCTGATGCCCTCCAAAGCATTTACAATTGTGGAAGAAGGACACTGGTCCAATTTTGTTCTAGAAAACAAGTCCAATTTGGGATGGAAGCGTGAAAAGTAGTCCAGACAAGATAAAGCCGGTTATTGAGGGAGGCGTTTGTCGTGACCTCCAGGAAAGCGAGAACGAGCGAGGTCATCACCAGGTGAAACTTATCATAAATTCTAGTGAAGTATATACCTTATTTGATCTAGGTTCTACCCATTCTTTTATTTCTCCTACTTTTCGCTCAGCGTTTAAATTTGACTCGGAGAAATTAGACTTTGACTTATCATTGAAACTCCATTGGGAGAAACCTTCATTACATCCATTGTTTATAAGTCTTGTTTGGTTCAAATCAATACCCTCACATTACATTGTCGACCTTATTTCATTGAAAATACTTGTATTTGGCGTAATTCAAGGGATTGATTGGTTAACTACTCATCATACCAAAATTTATTATTTTCTTAAGGTTGTTAGATTTCATATTCTAATCGACTATTATCTTGGTCAATGACAAACCATTAAAATCAATCATTTTGTCATCTCGAGCCATAAAAGCTATTAGTTTATTAAAAATGGATGTCAAGCTTTCTTAGCTCATGTCGCGGATCTAAACAAAAATAAACGTCGGTTTTGAATGATATTTCTATTGTTAATGAATTTCTGGCGTATTCACGAAGAACTTACAGCTACCCCAGGCGTGAAATTGAATTTTGTATCGACCTTGAACACGGTACAAAACCTATTTCAAAGCCCCATGTCGAATGGCTCTATTGAACTTGAGGAGTTAAAGACCCAATTAGGAATTGTTAGACATTGGCTTTATTCGTCTGGTACTTCTCCTTGGGGTCTTTACATTATTACGTGAAAGAAGAAAAGATGGGAGTATGTGACTTTGTATTGATTATCGGAGTTGAATCATGTCACCATCAAAAATAGGTACCCATTTCAACGTATTGATGACCTATTTGACCCCGATTCAGAAGGCGCGTAAATTCTTTCAAAGATTGATCTTTCGTTAGGATATCACCGATTGAAGATTAGAGCGATGACATTAGAAAGGCGGCTTTTAGGAACTCGATGCGGGCATTATGAATTCTAGTCATGTCTTTTAGATTGACTAATGCTCCTGCCGCCTTCATGGATATGATGAGCCCGAGTATTGAGGAATATTTGGATCACTTTGTGGTCATCTTTAATGATGACATCCTTATTTATTCAAAATAGTGAAGATAATGAGCAACACTTGAGGTGATACTCCAACCGTGAATATAAGCTTTATGCCAAGTTGAAGAAATCTGAGTTACGGCGAGGAAGTAGCATTCTTGAGCGCGTGGTATTAAGTCATATAATATCATTGACTGGCAAAGATTGAAGCCATTCAAAATTTGGGAGCAACCTAAATCGGTTAATGAAATCGTAGCTTTCTCGAACTTAAGCGTGGTGGTGACAGCGTTGAGTAGAAGATCATATCACGAGGAGCGAGTGCGATGATGTCAAGTATCGCGTAGAACCAACTTTAATCGATGAAGTTAAAGTTGCTTTCGAGCCCACGAGACCCGTGGTGATCGTATGAAGAAGAAAGTACAAGAGGGTGTTATTGAGAAGCAAGAATCGATGAAGAAGGAATACTTGAGTCCCTCCGGACTTTGTGTTCCTAACGATTACGATTTAAAGAACAAGATCATGATGGAGGCACACAATACACCATTTGCAATCCATCTGGAAGTACCAAAATGTATCATGATATTGACGTACATTTTGGTGGAACAATATGAAGAGAGAGATCACGAAGTTTATCTCGAGGTGTTTAACTTGTCGGCGATGTAAAGCGGAGCATCAAGTGCTGAGGGTCCATTGCAACCACTTGAGATTACGAAATGGAAGTGGGAACACATTACACGGATTTCGTTCTGGGTCTTCCACGGTTTCTC
The DNA here is from genome assembly GCA_020205605.1 of Panax ginseng. Lineage (NCBI taxonomy): Eukaryota > Viridiplantae > Streptophyta > Magnoliopsida > Apiales > Araliaceae > Panax > Panax ginseng. The sequence continues at coordinate 9,671,852 of CM035139.1, forward strand.
AAGCGTAAATCTTTATTTGGGTTATTGTTGATAGATTAACCAAGTTTGCTCATTTTCTTGAAATCGGAGACTTATTCCCTTGAAGGTCTTGCTTCGTATGTATGTAAATGAGATTATGAGATTGCATGGCATGCGAGTATCCATAGTTTGGATCGTGACCCAAGATTGACTTCACGATTTTGGGTTAATTTATAAAAAGCTATGAGCGCAGTTTACGATTGATTGGTATACCATCCTCGAAGCAGACGGACAATCGGAGAGGACTATTCAAACTCTTGAAGATCTATTAAGACTGTGTGTCCTAGATTTTAAAGGAGTTGGGATAAGTATTTACCATTGGTGGAATTCTTTTACAACAATGATTATCAAGCAAGTATAGGTGTGGCTCCATTGAAGCATTATATGGGCCGAAAGTATAAGCTCTCGGTATGTTGGGATGAGGTGGGTGAAACAACATTGTTGGGACGAGTTGAGTACGTATTACTATAGAAAAGATCCAAATGATTCGACCAACATATACAAAGCGGCACATGATCGACAAAAGAGTTATGCGGATCTTGGCCGAAAGGGCGTGGAATTTAGTATTGGGGATCGTGTATTGTTGCGTGTTGCCCGTGGAAGGAAGTTACAAGATTAGGAAGAGAGAAAACTCGATCCACGATTTATTGGTCTATTTGATTCTTGTGGGAAGTAGGAAATGTAGCCTATAGACTCGCGTTACCTCAGTATGTCTCGTGTTCATAATGTTTTTCATATATATGTCTTCGTAAATATGTGAAAGACCCGAACCACGTTATTGAGTTAGAACCAGGATGAGATAGCCAGAAGACTTAACGTCTGAAAGAGGTACTGTCAAGATCTTGGATAGGAAGGAGCATGTCTTACGTCAAAGGTCATACCACAAGTTCAAATTTTGTGGAGAAACCGTTGAGGAAATGACCTAGGATTTGGAAAGCGAAATGAAAGCGAGGTATCTCACCTTTTTGAAACACACCGTGCACGTCGTCAATTTTGAGGAATGAGAAATTTTATAAGGAGGGAGGTTGTAAGACCCCAACTTATTATAAATAAAATCAAATTTCCTCTATTTATTATTTTGAAATAGTAAGGGTTGATTTGATTAATGTGGTTAATTATGGGTAAAATCATAAATATTTCAAATATGCAAGTGGTTATAAAATATTCATTTTTATCGGAGAATATTCGTTTGGTGCGTGGAATATTCTTACTATCGAGGAAATATTAAATGCAATGGCGTAGCACCTGGCCTATGTAGGCCCCATAATGGAAAGCGATTGGATGAAGAAAATAAGCAAGTATAAGTTATTTATATAAATAGCGATTGTAGTTATTCTGTGTCAATCTGAATTGTTGGAATGCAAATTGGTTAAAAACACGGTAGCAGCGGTATTGAACCAATTATTGATTCTTACGTAGAATGCATTACTCAATAATTATTACGATGAATTCTTATTCGATATTTTATTTTATTGATTGATAATTGCTACGTTGATATTTTATATTATTGTTGTTTGATAATTTTCATTACACGATATTTTCCTTTATCAGATTAATAATTCATATTATTTGAATAATATTATTAGATAACATTATTGGCAATATCTAGAAAGTTACATCTAAGGAGAGGTTTGGTCACCTAATTGCGCGCATGATAAGGAGAAATCCTTATTGGAAAGCCTCTCACAGAGGCTATGCAGTTGTCGATATTGTGATTCTGTAATATTATTTGTGAATAATTAATTATTGATTTATATGATCGAGGAAAATATTCATTTTATGTAGATATAGATGGAGAAAATTTTAATGTGACAATTGTTGAAAATTGTTATTTTATCTTTTTCGATAAATAATTCATTTAAATATATTATTATATTTTAATAATATCATAATGGTAATATTTTACAATGAATGTGGGATATATAGTATATGAGGAGGAAGAGTATTTTTGTTACAAAAATTGTTTTAAAACATATTAAACATATACGTGGGCCCATTCTTGGTTGAAATTTGATTATAGCATAAAATGCATTCAATTTTCATCACTTTTATCGCTTCGGACTCGACAATAAATAATCTACCTCATCCCACACTTTTCGACCAAGGATATTCATAAGTATCACAACCCAAATTATCCATGCTTTCTGGGCCAAAGATATTCGTGTATTATTCGATGAATGGTCGTGATCGTGCCAACAATTTGTCCATCAATGCACTACTGGGCGATGAGGACTTTTACCACATCATTTGTAACATTACGGTCATAATTACACGAATAATCCACGGTCATAATCATACCAAGTCCATCCATGTGCGATGCTGAGGCCAGATAACTTTCAACAAAATATAAATATGAGGATGATGACAATGATATAAAATTTGATAAAATAAGTTCAAGAATTAATTTATTGAGAACTAATAACGTCAAATTGTCAATATGATACTTCTTTGTAGAGTAAAATTTAAGAATGCTCGGGAGGAATATTTCCATGAAAAGAATCTTTGGATGAAGCGTAAATATCGAGGATATTCCACCAATTTCATGGAGTATAGAAGTCAAAACTTTAACCAATGAGTATAATAAAGAATGGAATAACAAAAGAAATCACCGTACATGCAGTACTTGCATGCACGCGGAGTTATTCAAGCGAGAATAATAAATAACGGAACGGTCGAGGGCATAATACGCACCAAGCGGGATATTCTACAAAATAATAGAGAATGGAATAACAATAGAAATCACCATGCATGCAGTACTTGGATAGGCAAGGTTATTCAAATGGAATAATAAATAACGGAATCGGTCCGGCGTAAAATATCAGAGTACGAGGATATTCTAACGAGAATAATAAAAGAGCGGAACCGGTCAGTCAAGCGTAAAAGCGCATATGAGACAGGATATTCCAGCGGAATAATAAAAAGGCGAAACCGGTCCGGCATATAACGCATAGCGACGTGATGTTCAATGAGAATAAAAGCGAATGGAATAACAACATAAATCACCAAGTATAGGGTGACCACGTATACGAGTTATTCAACGAGAATAATAAAGAATGGAATAACAAAAGTTCTCTTCATGAATATGAAAAAAAATACCCTTTACCTTATATAAAGAAAAGTACTAAAGCGGTAGAGGCGAGGATATCTTGAAGAAACTTGCACTCGCTCAGAAAGCTTTCTTAAGCGCTAAAAAAATACGCTCAAGATAGAAGAATAGTTCTCTCTATATTTTCTCTCTCTAGAGTTTCAGTGAATTCGTAAGAAATAATGAAGGAATGAGCTTCTATTTATAGAAGAATGGACTGAATAGTAACAAATCCATGAATGATCCAGATCGATTTACTTTAAACGGACGGTCCAGATTGGTTTACAATAAAATATAATATATTCTATTTATAATCTAATAAAACAAATAACTTTTTAAAAAGATTTTACTATGCAAATACTATGCAGGCACTATACAAACATTATGCATAATAAAATATAATATATTCTAATTATTATCTAATAAAATGAATAACTTTATAAAAGTATTCTATTTTATATAAAAGATTTTACTATTAGCCTAATAAAATGAATAACTTTATAAAAGTATTACATTTTATATAAAGCTTTTACGCTTTTATTACATTAATAATACTAATAAAACAAAACTTCATCATCATTATTATTATTCACACTTTATTAATCGATGGTCGTTCCGAGGAAAGAGGGCTTTCGATAAGGATTTCTCCCTATTGGTGGCGCAATTAGGTGACAAACCTCTCCTTGCGAAGAACTTACAGACATCGTTAATAATGCGAATAATAATATTAATAACTCATCTATCTCAATTATTGGTTTAATAATATATAAAATATCGATAATAATTGAATAAAAGCTGAATGACTTCTCACGTAAGCATCGATAATCAATACTGAGTGTGCTTCTTATGCAACCACGCGTATTCACTGGCATACTTTTAACAAGATTGTTTCAGCGAGTTAATGGTAAAACTTAAGCCGTTATTTTCATTAAAAATATTTTTGTCGTTTTTCTCAATCAAACAATAATTAGATTTAATGGGGTCCACTTAATGATTGTCTTGCTGTAAATGCGAATATTCCTTGTTTAAAAGCGAATATTCTCAAACCAATCGAATATGATATAACAACTTACGTACTTTTGCAAAATTTATAAATATTACCCACAATTTATAACATTATATCAAATTTATTCCAAAATGATAATTATAGAAAATTCATCTTTATTCATAAAAGTTGGGGTCTTCTGATCTCCCCTTCTTATGAAATTTGCCCTCGAAATTAGGGTGATGCGTACGGTATGTCGAAGAGGTAAGGATACCTTGATTTCATTTGATTCTAATTCGGTGTCATTTCCTCAACATCGTGGTTCCTCCATAAAACTTTGACTTGAGGTATAACCTTGGAGGCGTAGAATATGTTCCTTCTTATCAAAATTTGAGCAGGAACCTCTTTATCGTTAAATCTTCCGCATTATTTCTTAGGTTCTAACTTCAATAATGTGGTTCGGGTCTTTCACATATTTACGTAACATGGATATATAAAAAGCGTTATGAACACGAGACATACTTGGCGGTAAAAGCGAGTACATAGGCTACGATCCCTACTCGAACGAGGATTAAAAATGGGCCAATGAATCGAGGATTGAGCTTTCCTCTCTTTCCAAATCTCGTAACTCCTTTCCATGGAGCAACACGTAACAACACATGATCTCCAATATCGAATATCACGTCCTTTCGATGAAGATCAACATAACTCTTTTGTCGGTCTTGTGAGGTTTTTATACGTTGTCGGATCGTTTGAATCTTTTCCATAGTCATACGTACCAACTCCGGTCCCAACAACGTTGCTTCACCCACCTCATCCCATCATACTGGAGAATGACACTTTCTTCCATACAACGCATCGAATGGAGCCATGCCAATGCTTGCTTGATAACTATTGTTGTAGGAAAACTCCACCAATGGTAAGAAGTTGTCCCAACTTCCCTTGAAGTCAAGGACACAGAGTCTTAATAAATCTTCAAGAGTTTGAATAGACCTCTCTGATTGTCCGTCCAGTTTGAGGATGATATGTCGAACTAAATCGTAAATTCGTGCCCATAGCTTTTCTGAAACTAACCCAAAATCGTGAAGTGAATCTTGGGTCTCGATCGAAACTATGGATCTTTGGCGTACCATGCAATCTTACAACCTCGTTTATGTACATCTGAGCAAGGCGTTCAAGTGTATAAGTTTCTCGTATAGGTAAGAAATGATCAAACTTGGTCGATCTATCAACAATGACCCAAATTGCATCTATACCACGAGAAACCTTGGGAAGACCGATGTGAAATCCATGGTAATGTACTCCCACTTCCATTACGGAATTTTAAGTGGTTGCTGATGGACCTTTTGGTTTTGATGCTCGCCTTAACTTCGTTGACACGTTAGACACCTTGAGATAAAGCAATACTTCTCTCTCTTCATATTGCCCACCAAAATGTATGTCGAAGATCATGATACATTTTAATACTCGGGATGGATTGCAAAGCGGTGTGTTGTGTGCCTCCATCATGATTTTATACTTTAACTTCAAGGTCGTTAGGAACACAAAGTCTGGAGTTGACTCGAAGTATTCCTTCTTCATCGATTCTTTGCTTCCGCGATAAGACCTTCGTATACTTTCTTCGTAAATATGCATCATTTCTGGAGTGCAGTAGCTTGATCGACTTTTAACTTTATCGATTAAAGTCGGTTCCACTCGTATATTCGTTATCATAACTTAGGTCCCTGGAGTCTTTATCTCTATCTTCATCCTTTGTAAGTCATACAAAATAGGCCTTTGCGTTGACAATATCGCATTTTCGTGCCGCGTATGATTTTCTCACTCAATCGTCATTACCACATTCGCTTTCAAGCGATTCAAGCCAGCGTCGTTGTCGCGTGTTTAGTTCCTTTTGAGTGAAGAAATATTTGAGGCTTTTATGATCCGTAAAGATATACACTTTCTCCCCATACAAGTAATGCCTCCAAATTTTAAGTGCGAAGACAATAAATTTATGACTCTAGATCGTGAGTAGGGTAATTCCTCTCATATTCTTTGAGTTTTCGAGAGGCATAGGCTATGACTTTCTCATGTTGCATGAGAACACATCCCAACCCTTTGCTGAAGCATCTTTGTAGATGACAAATCCCCTCAAGAGCGGATGGTATTGCCGAGCAGGTCTTTGAAATGAGTCTTCTCTTGAGTTCTTGAAAACTCTTCTCACATTCTCACTCCAACTGAATTTTGTATCTTTTCGAGTCGGTGAGTTAATGGAGTAGCGATTCGAGAAACCCCTCTCTGAATCTCCTATAATAACCCAATTTAAGTAAAGAAAGCTACGTCCGGTCATCGATTAAGTTGTTCCCAAACTTTGAATGGCTTGATCTTTAGCCGAATTGACAGATATTCCATGACTTGATACCACCCTTGATGCACATTATCCACGATTATTGATCCGTGGAGACTCAAGCGGTCTCTTGTGCTCCATTGATATTCTCAACATTCTCGGATGTCATTTTCAAACATCGCCACAAAACAAGGGTTAAATAACATATAATATATTATCTCTATATACGAATGAGCCAATTAAATAAAAAAAAAACTTAGGTAAAATTAAATACTAGCGAAAAAGAATTCCCCGTCTCTCCCCTCCTAGTTCTTGTCTCACATCTTAGCCGGGGATCATATCCCTAAGCTTTGATACCAACTATGGCGCCCCCCAAAATAAGAATACATCACCTATTCGAATTAAATCAAATACATGGTGCAGAATACAAATACAATCTTAATTATACAACAGAGAGATGTGAGTTTTAATACAAATCATCTTCTGACAATATCCACTCTCGAATAAGTCCTCATTACATTTATTGTCACACTATTTAATGAGAATAGTGAGGACTACTAGCTAATCTTATCATCCAGGACCATCACTCCAGTTCCCAGGATTTGTCCCAACTACGTTACCATTTCTGAAGAAGAGATGATGAAAGAAAAAGGGTGAGCTCAATTAGCCCAAGAAGAAATATTATGACTAAGATAATGCGAATAAATTATCATTATTTTAAACATGTGTTAAAGCGATACAATATAACAAACATCAAGTTTAAGCTGCAGTGAACAAGCAATCCATTAAAAAGAGTCAAGTAGAGAATAAAGTCTACTATCTTTTATGATTTAAAGGTTTTTTTATCACTTTTATCGTTAGGACTCGATTTTAATAAATAATCCACATCATCCACTTTACTGACCGCCGAGAATATTCATTAGTATCCGACCACAAATTATCCAAGTGCACTCACGGGCGAGGATATTTGTGTATTCATTAATGGTCATGATCATGCCAACAAGCGTCCCATCAATACACTACGGGCCGATGAGGACTTTTACCACATCATTTGTAACATTACGGTCATGATTACCTAGAATAATCCATGGTCATAATCATACCAAGTCCATCTATGCCTTCTGAAGCCACGAGATAACTTTTAACAAAATATAAATATGAGGATGATGACAATGATATAACAATTCAATAAAACAAGTGCAAGAATTAATTTATCCAGGAACTAATAACGTCCAAATTGTCAACATGATACTTCTTTGTAGAGTAAGATTCAAGAATGCTCAGAAGAATATTTCCATGAAAAGATACTGGATGAAGCGTAAATATCAAGGATATTCTACTAATTTCATAGAGTATAAAAGTCAAAGCTTTAACTAACTGAGTATAATAAAGAATGGAATAACAAAAGAAATCACCATGCATGCGGTGCCCATTAGACGAGTTATTCCAGCGTAATAATAAATAATGGAACGGTCGAGCAAAAAATTTGCAAGCGAGGATATTCCAACGAGAATAATAAAAAGGCGGAACGAGTCGGTCCGTAAAAGCGCATGACGAGGATATTCAATGAGAATAATAAAGGCGGAATCGGTCCGGCGTTTAACGTCTGAGCAGGATATTCCAATGAGAATAATAAAGGCGGAATCGAATGCGGCGTAAAAAGCGCGCAGTGAGGATAATCAGCAAGAATAATAAAGGCGAGAATCGTCAGTCCGTGAAACGCATGGGCAGGATATTCCAGCAGAATAATAAAGAATGGAACAACAAAGAATTTCACCAAGTATAGGGTAGCAGCGTCTGCGAGTTATTCAACGAGAATAATAAAGAATGGAATAATGAAATTCTCTTCATGAATACAAAAGAAATAACACCCTTACAGTAAAAGAAAGCTGGATATAAGAGTAAGGAAGTAGCGAGAATACTTTTCTTCTTTCTCTCTATAATTTTCTCTCTACAGAGTTTCAATGAATTTGTAAGAAATAATGAAGGAATGAGCTTCATTTATAGGAGAATGGAAGAAATCACATTCATGGGCCGAAATTATTTTTTGCGAGAATCGATTTCAATCAACTAACAAATATAATATATATATATATATATATATATATATATATATATATATATATATAAACACATCTTATGTTAAAAAATCCTACCACCCGCATCATTTTTCAAGTTGTTGGCCAATTAAAAGAGAAGAAAAACAAACTAGCACATGACCACTTGAGGACACTAACCAATGAGAAAATAGCCTTACTCATCAATTTGGTAGCATTATGGGATTATCAATCAATAAAGTGAAAACTTTGAAAAACATTGCATGACCTGCCAAACTACCACCACCACTTAACTTTCCCACATGTTATATATATATATATATATATATATACCTATTAGTACCAAAATCACCCACCACCATCAATTCATTTCTCCCTTTTGAAACCTTTCTGATGTCACCTCCCCATAACTCAATTTTCTTCTAGTGGGCCCCACTTTTATAATATAAAATAATTTTCTACCGATTATTTTGAAAAATGGGTAAATGGGGGTCTATAAAATAAACAAAACTGAGTGACTTCTCACGTAAGCATCAATAATCAATATCGTGTGCTTTATTATGCAACCACGCCGTATTCATTATACTTTTACTACAAGAGTAGTTCAGCAAGATTAACTGGTAAAACTTTCGTGAATTATTTTCATAAAAATATTTTTGTCGTTTTCTCAATCGACAATAATTTTCGTTGTGGAGACCACAATGATTGTCTTAGTTATGCGGATATTCCACCGACAAAAGAATATTTCCCATCAATCGAATATAATATGACAACTTGCATACTTTACAAAATTTGTAAATATTACCCACAACTATAATATTATATCAAATTCATTCCATAATATTCAAAAATGATATTTATAGAAAATTCATTTTTATTCATAAAAGTTGAGGTCTTCTGATAGAAAGTCAAAACTTTAACCAATTTGAGTATAATAAAAAATGGAATAACAAAAGAAATCACCGTGCATGCGGTACTTATGATGTAGACAAGTTATTCCAACGAATAATAAATAACGGAACTAGGTCAAAGCGCGTGTCTGTAATGTGGATATTCAATGAGAATAATAAAGAATGGAATAACAATGAAATCACCGTGCATGCGGTGCTTGGCGTAGGCAGTTATTCAGCGGAATAATAAATAACAGGATCGGGTTCGTAAAAGCTTACGCAGACGGGATATTCAGCGAGAATAATAAAGCGGAACCCGGTCAAAGTAAGCGCATGCAGGATATTCCAGCGAGAATAATAAAAGCGGAACCGAGTTGGCGTAAAACGCATGAACAGGATATTCAGCGAGAATAATAAAAAGCGGAACCGAGTCCCGCCAAAAACGCATGCATGACGAGGATATTCCAACAGAATAATAAAAAGCGGAACTAGGTTAGGTGTATAGCATATGACAGAGATGTTCCAACGAATAATAACGAATGAAATAATAATGTGAAATCACCAAGTATAGGGTGAGCGGCATACACGAGTTATTCAGCAAGAATAATAAAGCATGGAATAATGAAGTTCTCTTCATGAATATGAAAAAAAAAAATACCCTTACCTTATAAAGAAGAGTACTCAAACGGTAGGCGGGGATATACTTGAAGAAAAACTTACCACTGCTTAAAGCTTTCTTAAGCGCCAAAAAAATATGCTCGAGATAGAAGAATAATTCTCTACGGTTTCTCTCTACAGAGTTTCAAAGTGAATTCGTAAGAAATAATGAAGGAATGAGCTTTATTTATAGAAGAATGGGTGAATAAGTAACCAATCCATGAGCGGTCAGGATCGATTTACTTTTAAGCAGACGGTCAGATTGGTTTACAATAAAATATAATATATTTATTTATAATCTAATAAAGCGAATAAATTTTAAAAAGATTTTACTATACAAACACTATGCGAGCACTATGCAAACACTATGCATAATAAAATATAATATATTCTAATTATTGTCTAATAAAGCGAATAACTTTATAAAAGTATTCTATTTTATATAAAAAAATTACTATTAGCCTAATAAAAGCGAATACCTTTATAAAAGTATTATGTTTTATATAAAAAACTTTTTTGTTTTATTACATTAATAATACTAATAAAATAAAATTTCATCATCATTATTATTATTCACCTTATTAATCGACCGAGGTCATTTCCGGAAAGAGGGCTTTCAATAAGGATTTTCTCCTATTAGTAGCCTTGATTAGATGACCAAACCTCTCTTGGCGAACTTACAGACATCGTTAATAATGCAAATAATAATATTAATAACTCTGTCATCTCAATTATTGATTTAAGAATATATAAAATATCGATAATAATTGAATAAAAGCTGAATGACTTCTGGCGTAAGCATCGATAATCGATAGCGTGTCTTCTTTATGCAACCGCAGCGTATTCTATACTTTTAACAAGGTGTTTCAACAATTAACAGTAAAACTTCCACCGTTATTTTCATAAAAATATTTTTGTCGTTTTCTCAATCCAAATAATAATTCGTTAATGGGGTCCACTGATGATTGTCTTTGTAAATGCGAATATTCCTTGTTTAAAGCGAATATTCTCAGGCCAATCGAATATGATATAACAACTTACGTACTTTTGCAAAATTTATAAATATTACCCACAACTATAACATTATATCAAATTTATTCCAAAAATGATAATTATAGAAAATTCATCTTTATTCAAAAAAGTTGGGTCTCTTACATACCATCCGATACCATCCCTGAAAAAATAAAGTGGTGGCTGGTGGCATTGAGTAGAAGATCATATGTGGAGATGAAAAGTGCGATATTGTCAATAAAGGCCCATTTTGTATGACTTGCAAAGGATGGAGATAGAGATAAAGACTCAGGGGACCCAGTGATGATGGCGAATATCTGAGTGGGCCGACTTTAATCGATAAAGTTAAAGGCTGCTTCAAGTATAGACACTGGAGGTGATACATATGAGGAAGAAAGTACAAGAAGGTCTTTATCTGGGAAACAAGAATCGATGAAGAAGGAATATTTGAAGTCAACTCAGGACTTTGTGTTCTCTAATGCATAGTGCATGTATAGTGTTTTGCATAGTAAAATCTTTTTTATATAAAGCAGAATACTTTTATAAAGTTATTCGTTTTATTATATTATAAATAGAATATATTATATTTTATTATAAACCACTACGATGAAATCAGTCTTTAAAAGTAAATCAATCTAGACGGTTCATGGATTAGTTCTTATTGATCCATTCTTACATAAATGAAACTTATTCCTTCATTATTTCTTGAATTCTTTGAAACTCTAGAGAGAGAATGTGGAGCGCCCCAAAATAGGTCCATTCCATCCAACCCATTACGAGTCGCCAAATACATGATACGAAATAACTACAACTTTATTAATACATTTGTCGTAAAATACGACAACATATATCTTGTGAGTTTAAAAACAATTATTGTCTTCAGACAATATACATACTCAAATAAATCCTCATCACAATTATTGTTACATTATTTTACAACAATGGTGAGGACTACTAAACAACTCTCCCTAGAACTTTCATTCCATACCCCTAGACTCGTCTTCGCTTATATTCTCGCCTCACGAGAAGAAAAAATGGAACAAAAAGGAAAAGGGTGAGCTCGACTAGCCCGAGTAAAGAATATTATGACTAAGATAATATACAACAAAATTATCGTTAGTCTTCAACGAGGAAGAATATAATAGAATACAATAGACAACAAGTTTTAAATCAATATTCGCAATGAAATAATAATTCATTAGAAGAGTTAAGTAGAAAATGCAAACTACTATCTTCATGTATGAATTTTAAAGTTCATAAATCTATTTTATCACCGTAACATCAATGATATATATCCGAGATCAAATATTCATCCTTGCACTACAGGCAAGGACATTCACTAGTTGGTCATGTTCATCTAAACACTGTTCATCTTTTTGCACTACGGGCCAAAGATATTCATAGAAATCAATCATCTTTTGCAAAGCTACTGAGCCAAAGATATTCATCGAAATCAATCATCTTTGCACTTCAGGCCAAAGATATTCATCGGAAATCAATCATCTTTGCACTACAAAAGCCAAAGATATTCCATAATATCATCATTTAAGGCGAGGATGATGAAAAATATTTTTAAAAAGCGAATCCGGTGAAACAAAATGACAAGGATTAAGGATTAAGGATTCGTACTTTGTTTTATCCACGTCCAAAATACCTCAAAAATAATCATAGTGGTGTAAAATTCTAAGAATGATCAAAACATGGATACAATCAAAGCTAATATCCATAATAGATATTTTGGACAAAAGAAGAAATTTCATTTTTAAATTGAATAGTGTAAATATTAATTCATGAATAAGTAATAGGTATCGTGAATAGTAACTCAGACACCAAAAGATAGAAATTTCACAAAAAACATCTTCACGCCGTGAATAGTACTAAATGAATAGTAACTCGTGAATAGTAACTCATGAATAGACTCATGAATAGTAACTTATGAATAAGTAACCAGAAGCATGAAAAAGTTCCAAATTTGATAAAAAGTTCAACCAATATTTCAAAGATAATGATATTGAAGAAATAATATCATTTGAGAAGAAAATAACATCCCTTACCTCGAAAAGAATGATCTTCTAGTTGAAAACAGGATATAGGCTATGACTTGAACTTGCACCGTATAGCAATACTCAAAGTATACTCAAAATACTCACAAGAATAAACTCGATAATATAGAGAGAAAACTTGATTTGGTTCACAAAATTAAATATCAAATGACGTATACAATACAACATACTTATCTAAAGTTCTCAATAAAATTATTTCCATACTATTTAGGAGAACCTCGGTGACTATAGATTCACCGCTTTTTATTCGTTACCCCATTTCGACCCGGTTACACTCTTGTTACACGAAAGGAATTGTGAAGCAAAAGGGTGAGCATAACTAGCTTGATAAAGAATATCATGACTAAGATAAATAATTTATCAATAGCCTTCATCAATAATGAATCGGAGATTTAGAACATATAGTAGATGATAAAACTTTTCAACCATAATTGGTAGTGAACGAAAGCAATCCATTAGAAGAGTCGAATAGACTATAAAGTCTATTATCTTCTCCACGTTAAAAGTCCACCCACAATGTTTTATCTACGTAACATCAATCAACAATTCCTTTTCACAATCATATGAATAACTCATAATCATAATTGTGATTCTAATTTCCTTCGCACCCGTGGGCGAAGATAATTTTCATCACCTCGCCTCTTTACCTCGAAACATCAAAGATCATGGTTATACTAAATCACAGTTCATTCATAATCATATTTATTAAATTCATCTTCGCACTACTGGGCCAAAGATATTCATTAACAGATTCATCTTTGCATTATAGGCCAAAGATATTCAACAACAAGTCATCTTTGCACTTCTGTAGACCAAAGATATTCAACAATGAGTCATCTTTGCATTACGGGCCAAAGATATTCATCAATAATTCATCTTTGCACTACAGGCCAAAGATATTCAACAACAGGTCATCTTTTCACTTCGGGCCAAAGATATTCATCAATAATTTATCTTTACATTACAGGCCAAAGATATTAATATCTCAAAGAAATACATAATCATTTCAGAATTTATATAAACCATAATTATAACCATGTTGATCAATTCACCTTTGCACTTAAGCTAAAAATATTCAATTGTAAATTCAATAGTCATGATCATACCAGTCAACAATTCAACTTTGCACTACTGGCCAAAAAGAACCTATAGTCACGATCATACCAATAATCTACCCATCTTTACACTCAAGTCAAAGGGAAATTTCTTCACCAAGATTATAAAATGTTATATATGATAATAAAAATAATATGATCAAAACATGGATTTAATTTCAAGAGTAAGATTCATAAATCAACGATAATTTGGTCAGAAAAAGAAACTAATTTTGTCGTGAATAGTACCCCGTGAATAGTAACTCGTGAATAGTAACTCCGACACGAAAAGATAAAGTTTCACAATAAAATCTATATCAATATTTATAACACCTTAATCCAAATGTTATAAATCACTTAATAATCTCATAATCTAATATTATTAATATTACAATAATATTTTAATCATTTCTTAAATTTATAAATAATTTATTTTAATTATTTACATTTTACTAATTAATACATTTAATCATCCGAAAATATCAAACTCATAAAATTTTATCACCAATAACCAAAACTCTCATAAAAAATCAAGCGTATACCTTATATAGGATTCTCAAGCCATAAAATCCTATTTTCCAATTTTCTTACTTCACATAACATATTTAATTCATTTACTTATAACTAGTCCATTTTCATGAAAAATACCAAATCAATACAAACAATTTTTTTTTGGAATTAGCGAGAATATAGTCCCATATTGAACATATATTTTTTTGAAATTTTTTAAAATTCATTTACTATTTTTTCACATAAAATAGGTCCATTCCATCCAACCCATTCTCGAAGTCGCCAAATACATGGTATGTAAATAACTACAACTTTATTAATACATTTGTCGTGCAAAATATATAATATATATATATGCGTGAGTTTAAAAACAATTATTGTCTTGCATAATATACATACCCAAATAAATCCTCATCATAATTATTTATACATTATTTTACAAAAATGGTGAGGACTACTAAACAACTCTTTCTAGTAACCTTTATTCCATACCCGACTAAGACTTCGCTACATTCTCGCCTCCCGAGAAGAAAAATGGAACAAAAAGGAAAAGGGTGAGCTCGACTAGCCCAAAGAAGAATATTATGACTAAGATAATATACAACAAAATTATCGTTAGTCTTCAACAGGAAAAAATATAATGTAATACAATAGACAACAAGTTTTAAATCAATATTCGCAATGAAAAAAATAATTCATTGTAAGAAGAGTTAAGTAGAGAATGCAAACTACTATCTTCTATGTATGAATTTTAAAGTTCATCGCCTATTTTTATCCCTCGTAACATCAATCAATATATATCCGAGATCAAATATTCATCCTCGCACTACATGTGCCAAGGACATTCACCACCACGCTTGGTCATGTTCATCTAAACACTGCTCATCTTTGCACCACTACGCCAAAGATATTCATCGAAATCATTCATCTTGCACCACGTGCCAAAGATATTCATCGAAATCATTCATTTGCACTACACAGCCAAAGATATTCATCATAAATCATTCATCTTTGCACTATGTGCCAAAGATATTCAATAATATCATCATTTAAGACCGAGGATGATGAAAAATATTTTTAAAGAAACGAATCCAAAGAAACAAAATGACAAGGATTAAGGATTAAGGATTCAGATTTTTTGTTTTATCCACGCCCAAAAAATACCTCAAAAATAATCATAGTGGTGTAAAATTCAAGAATGATCAAAACATGGATACAATCAAAGCTAAGATCCATAATAGATATTTGGAAAAAGAAGAAATTTCATTTTTATGAATAAGGTCAGATTCGTGAATAAGGTCAGATACGTGAATAAAGGCCGATACGTGAATAAGAATCTCGACACCAAAAGATAGAAATTTCACAAAAAACATCTTCACGCTTCGTGAATAAGTACTCGTGAATAAGAATCGTGAATAAGAACTCATGAATAAGAAATCGTGAATAAGAAATGAATAAGAACCTATATGAAAAAGTTCCAAATTTGATAAAAAGTTCCAACTAATATTTCAAAGATAATGATATGAAGAAATAATATCATTCGAGAAGAAAATAACATCCCTTACCTCGAAAAGACAAGATTTAAATAAAACACCTGATATAAAGCTATGACTGAACTCTTGCACCGATATAGCAATACTCAAAGTATACTCAAAATACTCACAAGAATACGCCGATAATATAGAGAGAGAAAACTTCAGCTTCGTGTGATTTTCAATTCTAACCCAAGACCTATTTATAGAAATCGCTAGTAACACCAAAGTTAGTAAAATTTAAATATTATTATAATATATATATATATATATTAAGTTTTCTACGCAACCTTTGAATCTGATTTCCAGCCAACTAACACATGTAAAATGAGGCTCACACAAAAAAAAAACGTTTTTCTATTATAAAATAATTTAAACTTCCAAAAATCAATTATTTTGAGCTTCTAACTTCAATAATTCACAATAAATAGCCCTTTTGCCGTAAAAATTCAAATCTCATGAAGTTTTTATAGGAAATTCAATTTCTACAACTTTACGTAAGAAAGTTTTTCCAAATTCCAAATGTAAATTGACCAAATCCACAAATGGGCGATTTTTATGTGCTATAATCAAATTTCACCAATAAATGGGGTCCACCGACATGTTTAATATGTTTTAAACATTTTTGGTAACAAAAATACTCCTCCTCCACATATACTCATATATCCCACATTCATCGTAAAATATCATCATTATAATATATTATTAAAATAATATATTTAAACGAATTATTTTATCGTAAAAAGATAAAATATTAATTTTCAACAATTGTCACTATAAAAATTTTCTCCATCTATATCCACATAAAATCAATATTTTCTCATCATATGAATCAATAATTAATTATTCACAAATAATATTACGTAATCACAATATCGACAACCAAAAGCAGCTCCTCAGAGAAAAGCAGGGCTTTCCAATAAAGATTTCTCCTCATCGCGCCAAGCAAATTAGTGACCAAACCTCTCCTTAGATGTAACTTTCTAGACATTGCCAATAATGTTATCTAATAATATTATTCAGATAATATGAATTATTGCTTCGATAATGAAAAATACCGCAGTAATGACAATTATCAAAACAACAAGAATATAAAATATCAACGCAAAGAATTATTAAATCAATAAAATAAAATATCGAATAAGAATTATCAGAACCATTATCGAGTAAAGGCCTTTCACGTAAGAATCAATAATGGGTGCAATACTGCGTGTGCCACGCGGCAATAACGCCAGACATCGTGTTTTAACCACCGGTATTCCAACAAAGGTAAATCCAGAATAACTACGCCATTATTTTTAAACAACTTATTTTTGTCGCTTTTCCTCCAATCGCTCACATGGGCCCACACATGGTCGCTACCGTCGCATTTAATATTCCCCGACAAAGCATTTAATATTCCACCACCAAACTAATATTCTCCCGACAATAATGAATATTATATCACCACTGCTTATTTAAAATATTTCATGATTTTACCCATAACTAACCACATTAATCAAATCCACCCTTACTATTTCAAAATAATAAATAAAGGAAATTCCTTTTATTTAAAAAAAATTTTGGTCTTACAACCTCCCTCCTTATGAAATTTCGTCTCTAAATCGACGACGATTCGGTGTGTTTCAAAAGATGAAAATACTCGCTTTCATTTTCGCTTCCAACTCCCTGTGTTATTTCCTCAATAAAGATGGTTTCTCCACAAAACTTTAACTTGTGGTATAACCCCCAGACATAGGACATGTTCTTTCCTATCCAAGATCTTCGACAGTACCTCCTCGACGTTAAGTCTTTCTGGCTATCTTGTCCTGCTTCTAACTCAATGACGTGGTTCGGTCGTCCACATATTTACGTAACATCGACACGTGAAAAACGTTATGAACACGCCGCCATACTTGGCAGTAAAACGAGTCTATAGCCACAGCTCCTATTCGATCGAGAATTTCAAATGGATTAATAAATCAAGGTTCGAGTTTTCCTCACCTCACCGATTCTCGCTTTTGAAATAACAACTTCGCACCTCCTTCTTCAAATTCATCACCCGTGTGTAGCTTCGAAACAAATTTTAACTTTATCGATTAAAGTCGATTATACTCAGATATCATCACGCGGGTACCTAGAGTTTTCATCTCCATCTCTATTATTTGTAAATTATAATTTAAATTAGTTTTTGACAATATCGACTCAGATTTGTATACGATCTTCTACTCAACACGCCACCTACCACGCTAGCTTTTTCCAGATGGTATGGTCGTAACACGTGTTAAATGAGTCTCCTCTCGAGTTCTTCAAGCTCTTCCCACATTCTTCGCTTCCATTCGAATTTTGTATCTCTACGAAGTCACCATAAGTAATGGAATAAAATGATTCGAGAATATCCTTCAACGAATCTCCGATAATAACCAACTAAGCTTCAGAAAGCTACATATTTCGATTACCGATTTAGGTTGTTCTCAATCGCGACTCATATCCCAATCTTGATAAGACGTTACAATGACACCTATCGCTTTACTATCGCACTAATATGGTGTCCCCTACGAGAGAGTCCCGGGCTTTTGCATTCCACAAAGGAAGTCACCAGACAGAGGCTCTGTATCAACTTCTACAATTGGGTTTTTAACTCCAAGTTCAATAGAGCCATTCGATATGAGATTTTAGAAATGGGTTTTGTACCGGATTTAAAGTCGATACAAATTCAATATCACGCCCGGGAGTAAGCCAAGAAATTCTTCAGAAATACGTCAGAAAAATCAATAACAAACAGAATATTATTCAAATCGACGTGTCTTTATTCAAATCCATAACATGGACTAAGAAAGCTCGACATTCGCTTTTCAATAAACAAATGGCTTTATAATTTAATATGAAAGAGTTTGACTTCAATGGTTTGGTTGTTTGAATTCAATAAAAAAGTGCTTAAGAATATGAAAACTAACAACCTTATTTAAAGCAATCAATTTTGGCATGATGAGTAGTTAACCTTAAAATCACATCAAAAACAAATATCTCTATGTAAATAAGGTTACTGTGTAATGTGATAGTGCCAACCCGAATCAAGCAAGATTTCTAAACAACTGATGTAATAAAAGTTTCTCTTAACTGAGTCTCCACAGACAGTCAAAGTCTAATTTCTCCGTAGTCAAATTCAAACGCTGAGCAAAAGCAAGAGAGATAAAAGAATGGGTAGAACCCAGATTCAGTAAGGTATAAACTTCGCAAGAATTTATAATTAACTAACCCTGCTAACTTCGCTCGTTCCTCGATTTTGAGAAGTCACGAAAACGCTTCTTCCAAGAACCGCCGATTTCGACTTTTATCCGGACATCCTTTCGAGTCACCATCCTCACCGGACTTGGTTTTCGCTATCAGACACTCTCGAGCTATATGTCCTTCCTTTCCACAATTATAGCATACCGAATCGTCTAGGCGCTTTGACCGATATGTCCCTCTTTCCCAAGATTTATAAAGATACGACCGGTGGTCGTTTCTCCTCCTCGAACCAGCTTGTCATCACGGGCGCCGACGCCTTCACATGGTTATTGTTGAACCTTCTTCTTGAAATGTCCACTGAGTCACCTCTCCTATTATCATGGCCACGATTACCACCCGAGTGGTTACCGCTTTGTCAGATTCTTTCCTCCCACCCGTTATCATCGCTTTTGATGATCATTGCCACCGATATGACCTCGTCAGGGTCCCCATTGAACATACTCAAGTATCACGCCTAATAATTGAGCCCTCGCTTACAACATCCAATATAAAGAAAATTTATGAGAGATAAGATATTGTCAATCTCGGTTTTAGACCCTCGTAAACATACGCGCTATTCGCTCCTCATTTTCCACCAAATGAGGTGCAAACCGACAACTCCGCAAACTTCGCTTCATATCGAGACACCGCCATGTTGTTGTTCGCTTCCGCCTAATAAACTCCACTTCCTTCATACGATTTAACACTTTCGTGAAAGTATTTGTCATTAAATAGTTTCAAACGCCTCCCAAGACACGCCGAAAAGCAAATGGATGGGTACGCTTCACGTGACTCCCACCAAGAATCCGCTTCGCCATTTTAACATAAAGGTGGCGAATGGAACCTTCGTTCTCTCCGCATCCCAAGACATCGAATATCTTCGTAATTTGTTTTGACCCATGTTTCCGCCATGATCGGATCCGCTTTCCTTAAATTTCGTGGTCCCAACTTCGAATCGTCATTGGTCGTGATAACCCGTGAATTGCTATCATTTCTCCTATGTTTTGAACACGAAGTCTCCTCGTCTCGATTTTGCATGAATCGCAAAAAGCTTCTAAACATCCCGCTGCTTATCGCTCCGCTTCTGGTGGTGTTGTTTACAGGAGGTACATTGCCACTGTCAGACGCTCTCCTCGCTGGTAAAAAGACAGCATCTCCACTGGCCTCATTCACTCCATCATAATATTCTCAACGACATTCTCAACATCGCCATAAAACAAGGGTTAATTAAGGAAATCAATATATCACATAATATCCCTATATACTAACCAACTAACAAATAAGTTTTAGTAGACACACTAACAAGGATTTACTCTGCCTCTCCCTCCTAGTTCTATTCCCCGATCTCCGCCAGAGATCATATCCCTAAGCTCGATATTAAACCGCGACGCCCCCAAAATAGGTCCATTCCATCCAACCCATTTTCGAGTCGCCAAATACATGGTATGTAAATAACTACAACTTTATTAATACATTTGTCGTGGCAAAATATTACAAATATATATATCGTGAGTTAAAAACAATTATCATTTTCTTAGATAAATATACATACCCAAATAAATCCTCATCACAATTATTTATACATTATTTTACAAAATGGTGAGGACTACTAAACAACTCTCTCTCTGTAACTTTATTCCATACCTCGACTAAGAGATTCGCCTACATTCTCGCCTCCCGAGAAGAAAAATGGAACAAAAAGGAAAAGGGTGAGCTCGACTAGCCCAAAGAAGAATATTACGACTAAGATAATATACAACAAAATTATCGTTAGTCTTCAACAGGAAAATATAATGTAATACAATAGACAACAAGTTTTAAATCAATATTCGCAATGAAATAATAATTCATTGTAAGAGTTAAGTAGAGAATGCAAACTACTATCTTCTATGTATGAATTTTAAAGTTCATCGCCTATTTTTATCCCTCAGAACATCAATCAATATATATCCGAGATCAAATATTCATCCTCAGACTACATGTGCCAAGGACATTCACCACTGGGTCATGTTCATCTAAACACTGCTCATCTTTGCACACTACGCCAAAGATATTCATCGAAATCATTCATCTTTGCACTACGTGCCAAAGATATTCATCAAAAATCATTCATCTTTGCACTATGTGCCAAAGATATTCATCATAAATCATTCATCTTTGCACTACAGCCAAAGATATTCAATAATATCATCATTTAAGACCGAGGATGATGAAAATATTTTTTTTTAAAGAAACGAATCCAAAGGAAACAAAATGATGACAAGGATTAAGGATTAAGGATCAGATTTTTGTTTTATCCACGCCCAAAAATACCTCAAAAATAATCATAGTGGTGTAAAATTCAAGAATGATCAAAAACATGGATACAATCAAAGCTAGTATCCATAATAGATATTTTGGACAAAAAGAAGAAATTTCATTTTCTATGTGAATAAGTCGATTCGTGAATAAAGGTCAGATACGTGAATAAAGGCCAGATACGTGAATAAGAATCGACACCAAAAGATAGAAATTTCACAAAAACATCTTCACGCTTCGTGAATAAGACTCGTGAATAAGAATCGTGAATAAGAATCATGAATAAGAACTCGTGAATAAGAACTCATGAATAAGAACCCGATATGAAAAAGTTCCAAATTTGATAAAAAGTTCCAACTAATATTTCAAAGATAATGATATCAAGAAATAATATCATTCGAGAAGAAAATAACATCCCTTACCTCGAAAAGACAAGATTTAAATAAACACCTGATATAAAGCTATGACTTGAAACTTTCACCAGATAGCAATACTCAAAGTATACTCAAAATACTCACAAGAATACGCCGATAATATAGAGAGAGAAAACTTCAGCTTCGTGTGATTTTCAATTCTAACCCAAGACCTATTTATAGAAATCGCTGTAACACCAAAAAAGTAAAATTTAATATAATATTAATATATATATATAAAATTTCTACTTAACCTTTGAATCTGATTTCCAGCCAACTAACACATGTAAAATGAGGCTCACACATCAAAAAAACGTTTTTCTATTATAAAATAATTTAAACTTCCAAAAATCAATTATTTTGAGTTTCTAACTTCAATAATTCACAATAAATAGCCCTTTTGCCGTAAAAATTCAAATCTCATGAAGTTTTTATAGGAAATTCAATTTTCTACAACTTTACGTAAGAAAGTTTTTCCAAATTCCAAACAAAATTGACCAAATCCACAAATGGGCGATTTTATGTGCTATAATCAAATTTTCAATAATAAATGGGGTCCACCGACATGTTTAATATGTTTTAAACATTTTTGGTAACAAAAATACTCCTCCTCCACATATACTCATATATCCCACATTCATCGTAAAAATATCATCGTTAATATATTATTAAAATAATATATTTAAACGAATTATTTTATCGTAAAAAGATAAAATATTAATTTTCAACAATTGTCACTATAAAAATTTTCTCCATCTATATCCACATAAAATCAATATTTTTCTCATCATATGAATCAATAATTAATTATTCACAAATAATATTATGTAATCACAATATCGACAACCAGCAGCTCCTGTGAAAGCAGGGGCTTTCCAATAAGAATTTCTCCTCATCTGGCAAGCAATTAGTGACCAAACCTCTCCTAGATGTAACTTTCTAGACATTGCCAATAATGTTATCTAATAATATTATTCAGATAATATGAATTATTGTTCGATAATGAAAAATATCGCGTAATGACAATTATCAAACAACAAGAATATAAAATATCAACGCAAAGAATTATTGAATCAATAAAATAAAATATCGAATAAGAATTATCAGAACCATTATCGAAAAAGGCCTTCACGTAAGAATCAATAATGGTGCAATACTGCGTGCTATCAGGCAATAACGCCAGACATCGTGTTTTAACCACCGGTATTCCAACAAAGGTAAACCAGAATAACTACGCCATTATTTTTAAACAACTTATTTTTGTCGCTTTTTTCCTCCAATCGCTTCGCATGGGCCCACACATGGTCGCTACCGTCGCATTTAATATATTCCCGACAAAGATTTAATATTCCACCACCAAACTAATATTCTCCACAATAATGAATATTATATCACCACTGCTTATTTAAAATATTCACAAGATTTTACCCATAACTAACCACATTAATCAAATCCACCCTTACTATTTCAAAATAATAAATAAAGGAAATTCCTTTTATTTAAAAAAATTTTTGGTCTAATCTAATTTCTAAACTAAATTTTTAACAAGCAACATGGGTATAATAATAAGTAACATGGGTATAATAATAAAAATTTTGCAACGAATTTCTAACGAAATTTTTTAGCCCAAATTAAATTCACCCTACACTATAATAATAAGCAACATGGGTCACCCTTTTAACATTAACGACCTTTTCCTATTTTTTGGGTATTGCAGTTGTGAGCCCCCAAAAAAGGTATACATCACCTATTCTGAGTCGCCAAAAATATGTACAGACTATAAATACAATCTTTAATAAACAACAAGAGAGCTGTGAGTTTTAATACAAATATTGTCTTTTAGACAATATCCACTCTCAGAATAAGTCCTCATTATATTTATTGTCACACTATTTAACAGAATAGTGAGGACTACTAATACTATCATCTGGACCGCCACTCCGCTCCCCGACTAGTCCATTTACGTTCTCATTTCTTCAAGAGAATAAAGGAAAGAAAGGGTGAGCTCAACTAGCCTAAGAAGAAATATTATGACTAAGATAATGCGTAATAAATTATCATTAGTCTTCAACAATGTTAAACCGATAAAATATAATAGACATCAAGTTTAATCTGCAATGGAACAAGCAATCCATTAAAAGAGTCAAGAGAGAATAAAATCTACTATCTTTTATGATTTAAAAGGTTTTTCATCACTTTTATCGCCGGGACTCAATTTTAATAAATAAACCACATCATCCCCGCCTACTACCAATGATGATATTCATTAAGATCACAACCACAAATTATCCATGCACTACGGGCCAAGGATATTTGTGTATTCATCAATGGTCATGATCATGCCAAAGAAGAATCATCCATCAATGTACTACGAGCCAATGAGGACTTTTACCACATCATTTGTAACATTACGGTCATGATTACAACCGAATAATCCTCGGTCATAATCATACCAAGTCCATCTATGCACTACAAAAGCCATGTATGACTTTCAAACAAAATATAAACATGAGGATGATGACAATGATATAAGAATTCAATAAAACAAGTTCAAGAATTAATTTATCCAGAACAAATAACGCCCAAATTGTCAACATGATACTTCTTTGTAGAGTAAAATTTAAGAATGCTCGTAAGAATATTTTCATGAAAGATATGGATGAAGTACAAATATCAAGGATATTCCACTAATTTCATGGAGTATATAAGTCAAAACTTTAACCAACCGAGTATAATAAAGAATGGAATAACAAAAGAAATCACCATGCATGCAGCACTGTGAGCACATAAAAGTTATTCCAATGTAACAATAAATAACAGAACGGATCAAAGGTAATACGTTAACCAAAATGTGATATTCCAATGTAATAATAAAGAATGGAATAACAATGTAAATCACTATGCATGCTAGATTGTGATATGGAAAAGTTGTTCAAATAGAATAATAAATAATAGAATAATGTAAGAATTTCACCAAGATAGGGTATTTCACAGATACAAAGTTATTCCAATGTAATAATAAAGACCTGGAATAATGAAGTTCTCTTCATGAATATAAAAAAAATACCTCTTACCTTATAAAGAAGAGTACTCGACTGGTAGGGTGGGGATATACTTGAAGAAACTTGCACTACGCCAAAGCTTTCTTAAACGCTAAAGAAAGACGCTCAAGATTATAGAAGAAGAATTCTCTCTACGCTCTGAAGACCCCAAATTATTAATAAATGAAATTTATTTTCCTCTATTTATTATTTTGAAATAGTAAGGTGGATTTGATTAATGTGGTTAGTTATGGGTAAAATGCTAAATATTTTAAATAAGCAAGTGGTGATATAATATTCATTATCATTTGAGAATATTCGTTTGGTCGTGGAATATTAGATCATCGAGAATATTCGTATACGACACAGCACCATGTGGGCCCCATAACGGAAAGCGATTGGAGGAAGAAAACGACAAGAATAAGTTGTTTATAAATAATCTACAGAAGTTGTTACTGCTAATCATTGTTGAAATACCCGGTGGTTAAAAACACACTAATACGTTGTTGAACAAGAAGACACTCAGTATTGCACCAATTATTGATTCTTACGTGAAGAGGCACTACTCAATAATTGTTACAAAGAATTACTATTCAATATTTTATTTTATTGATTTAATAATCACGATTGATATTTTATATTGTTGTTGCTTCAATAATTGTCATTACATGATTTTTCATTATCGAAGCTAATAATTCATATTATCCTAATAATATTATTAGAAAACATTATTGGCAATGTCTAGAAAGTTTCGCTCTAAGGAGAGGTTTGGTCACCTAATCATGCTACCAAAGAAGTGAGAAATCTTTATCGAAAGCCCCTCTTCCTGAACCGCCTCGTCATCAATATTGTGATTCGTAATATTATTTGTGAATAATTAATTATTAATTCATATGATGAGGAAAATATTGATTTTATGTGGATATAGATGGAGAAAATTTTTATAGTGACAATTGTTGAAAATTAATATTTTATCTTTTTTCGATAAAATAATTCATTTAAATATATTATTTTAATAATATATTAACGATGATATTTTTACGATGAATGTGGGATATATGAGTATATGTGGAGGAGGAGTATTTTGTTACCAAAATGTTTAAAACATGTTAAACATGTCATGGACCCCATTTATCGATCGAAATTTGATTATAAATGTAAAATCGCCTATTTGTGGATTTCTTGGCCAATTTCTTGCTTTGGAATTTGGAAAAACTTTCTTCGTAGAAGTTGTAGAGAATTGAATTTCCTATAAAAACTCGCAAGATTTGAATTTTCCGCAAAAGGGCTATTTATTGTGAATTATTGAAGTTCAAGCTCAAATAATTGATTTTTAGAAGTTTTAATTATTTTATAATAGAAAAACGTTTTTTGATGTGTGAGCCTCATTTTACATGTGTTAGTTGGCTGGAAATCAGATTCAAAGGTTGCAGAGAAAACTTAATATATATATTAATATTATAATAAATTTTTCGCTTTGGTGTTCTAAGCAATTTCTATAAATAAAGTGCTTAGTTAGAATTGAAAATCACACCGTAAACTCAAGTTTTCTCTATATTATCGAGTTTATTCTTGTGAGTATTTTGAGTATACTTTGAGTATTGCTATACGGTGCAAGTTCAAGTCATAGCCTATATCCTGTTTCAACTGTAAGATCGCCTTTTCGAGGTAAGTGGATGTTATTTTCTTCTCAAATGATATTATTTCTTCAATATCATTATGTCAAATATTGGTTGAACTTTTTATCAAATTCGAACTTTTTCATGCCTAAGTTATTATTCACGAGTTACTATATCGTGAGTTACTATTCACGAAGTTACTATTCACGAAAGTACTATTCATAAGCGTGAAGATGTTTTTTTTTGTGAAATTTCTATCTTTTGGTGTCTGAGTTACTATTCACGATACCAAGACTATTCACGATATACCAGACTATTCATGAATAATACACTATTCATTTAAAAATGAAATTTCTTCTTTTGTCCAAAATATCTATTATGGATATTAGCTTTGATCAGATCCATGTTTTGATCATTCTGAATTTTACACCACTATGATTATTTTTGAGGTATTTTGGACGTGGATAAAACAAAGTACTAATCCTTAATCCTTAATCCTTGTCATTTTGTTTCAATTCGATTCGCTTTTAAAAAATATTTTCATCATCCTCGGTCTTAAATGATGATATTATGGAATATCTTTGGGCCCGTAGCAAAAGATGATTGATTTTCGATGAATATCTTTGGCCGTCAGAAAGGCAAAGATGATTGATTTCGATGAATATCTTTATTCTGTAGTGCAAAAGATGATTGATTTCGATGAATATCTTTGGCCCGTGAAAGTCAAAAGATGAACAGTGTTTAGATGAACATGACCAATCGGGTGAATGTCCTCGGCCTCAGTAGTGCAAAGGATGAATATTTGATCTCGATATATATTGATTGATGTTATGTGGATAAAAATAGACGATGAACTTTAAAATTCATACATGTAAGATAGTAGTTTGCATTCTCTACTTAACTCTTCTAATGAATTATTATTTCACCATGTAATATTGATTTAAAACTTGTTGTTCATTGTATTCTATTATATTCTCCCTCGTTGAAGACTAACGATAATTTTGTTGTATATTATCTTAGTCATAATATTCTTTATCAAGCTAATCGAGCTCACCCTTTTCCTTTTGTTCCATTTTTCTTCTCGTGAGGCTAGAATATAAAGAAAGTATTTAGCTCTGGGTATGGAATGAAAGTTCTAGGGAGAGTTGTTTAGTAGTCCTCACCATTGTTGTAAAATAATGTATCAATAATTGTGATGAGGATTTATTTGAGTATGTATATTGTCTAGAAGACAATAATTGTTTTTTAAACTCACAAGATATATGTTGTCGATTTTGCACGCACAAATGTATTAATAAAGTTGTAGTTATTTCGTATCATGTATTTGGCGACTCAGAATGGGTTGGATGGAATGGACCTATTATGGGGGCGCCACGATTGGTATCGTAGCTTAGGATATGATATCCCATGAGATCGGGGAATAGAACTAGAGGGGAGAGACGAGTAAATCCTTCGCTAAGTGTGTCCTACCTAAGCTTATTTGTTAGTTGGTTAAGATATAGGGATATTATGATATATTGATTTCCTTAATTAACCCTTGTTTTATGACAAGATTTGAGAATGTCGATCGAGAATATTAACAAAGGAGTGAATGAGACCGTGGAGATGCCCAGACTTACCAACGAGGAGAACGCAACAGTCGACAATGTACCTCCCGTAAACAATACCACCGAAAGAAGACGATAAAACGACGGATGTTTAGAAGCTTTTGCGATTCATGCAAAATCGCATTTGAGGAGACTCGTGTTCAAAACATGGGGAGAAATGATAAGAATTCACGGGTTGTCACAACAGCGATTCAACAAAGAGTCAGACCACTGCAATTTAAGGGAAAGCCGATCCGATCATGGCAGGTAAACATGGGTCAAGCAAATTACCAAGATATTCGATGTTTTGGGATGCACAGGAGAACAGAAGGTTCCATTCGCCACCTTTATGTTCCGTGGCGAAGTGCATCATCGTGGGAGTCTCGTGAAGCGTCAGATTCATCCATGCTTAGGCCAAAGATGTCTTCGGGAGACGCTTTCAGAATTATTTAATGACAAATACTTTCCGAAAGTGTTCATTATATGAAGGAAGTGGAGTTTATTAGATCGAGCAGTAACAACATGACATTTGTCTCAAAGATGAGGCTAAGTTTCATGGAGTTGTCGTGTTCGCACCTCATTTGGTGGAAAATGAGGAACGAATGACGCGTATGTTTCGAGAGGGTCTAAAACCCGAGATTCGACAATATCTTATCTCTCATAAATTTTCTTTATATTCAGATGTTGTAAACAGGCTCAATTATTAGAGCGTGATAACGAATATGTTCAACCGAGGGACCACAACCTGTGGTCATATTTGCGATAAGTAGCCATCAAAACGATGATAACCGGACGGGAGGAAAGAATACTTGACAAAGGCAGTAACCACTTTCGGATGGTAATCGTGGCCATGATAATAGGAGAGGTGACTCAGTGGACATTTCAAGAAGAGAAGGTTCAACAATAACCGTGAAGAAGACGCCGGCCAAAGAAGAATCGGTTCCAAGGAGGAGAACGACCACCCATTATATGCTATAAATGCGGAAAGAGGACATATCAAATTCAAACGCCCACAACAGCTTGTGTATGCTATAATTGTGGAAAGGAAGGACATATAGGCTCGAGAGTGTATGAAGAAATAAACCATGTCCAGTAGCGATGGTGACTCAAAAGGATGTCCGGATAAGTCGAAATCAATGGTTTTTGGAAGAAGCGTTTGCGTGACTTCTCAAAATGCGAGGAACCCGAACGGTTAGACAGGTTAGTTAATTATAAATTCTTGTAAGTTTATACCTTAATAGATACCGGTTCTACCCATTCTTTATCTCTTGCTTCATGGCCAACGCTTGAATTTGACTACGGAGAAATTAGACTTTGAATTCTATCTGTGGAGACTCGTTAAGAGAAACTTTTATTACATCCGTTGTTTAGAAATCTTGCTTGATTCAAAGTTAGCACTATCACATTACCTGTTAACCTTATTTCTATAGAGATATTTGTTTTTGATGTGATTTTAAGGTTAACTACTCATCATGCCAAAATTTATTGCTTTCGTAAGGTTGTTAGTTTTCATATTCTCAAGCAACCTGTTATTCGAATTCAAGCAACCAAACCATTGAAGTCAAACTCTTTCATATTAAATTATAAAGCCATTTGTTTATTGAAAAACGAATGTCAAGCTTTCTTAGTCCATGTTATGGATTTGAATAAAGACACGTCGATTTGAATAATATTCGTTGTTATTGATTTTTCCCGACGTATTTCAAGAATTTCGCCTACTCCTCAGAGCGTGATATTTAATTTGTATCGACTTTAAATCCCAGATAAAACCCATTTCTAAAATCTCATATCGAATGGCTCCTATTGAACTTCGTGGAGTTAAAAACCCAACCGTAGAAGTTGATACCCGAGCCTCTATCCGGTGACTTTTTGTGGAATGCACCGCCGCACTCTCCGTAGGGACACCATATTCGCATGCGATAAGAAATCGATAGGTTTCATTGTAACGTCTTATCCAAGATTGGTATACGAGTCACAATTGAGAACAACCTAAGTCGGTAATCAAAATACGTAGCTTTCTAGGCTTAGTTGGTTATTATCGGAGATTCGTTGAAGGATATTCTCGAATCGCTATTCCATTAACGCAGCTAACTCGTAGAGATACAAAATTCGAATGGAGCAAAGAATGTGGGAAGAGTTTCGAAGAACTCAAGAGGAGACTCATTTCGGCACATGTTCTGACCATACCGTCCTGGAAAAGCGAACGTGGTAGCTGACGTGTTGAGTAGAAGATCGTATACAAGTACGAGTACGATATTGTCAAAGACTCATTTCGTATAATTTACAAATAATAGAGATGGAGATGAAAACTCTAGGTACCCACGTGATGATATACGAGTATAATCGACTTTAATCGATAAAGTTAAAAGTCGTTCAAGCCACACATCGGAAGATGATGAATTTGAAGAAGGAGGGCAAGAAGTTGTTATTTCAAAAGCGAGAATCGGTGAGGTGAGGAAAACTCAAACCTCGATTTATTAATCCATTTGAAATTCTCGATCGAATAGGAATCGTGGCCTATAGACTCGCTTTTACCGCCAAGTATGACGCGTGTTCATAACGCGATTTTTCACGATCGATGTTACGACCCAACCACGCTATCGAAGTTAGAACCGACAAGATAACAAGACTTAACGTGACGAGGAGGTACACCACAAGATCTTGGATAGGAAAGAACATGTCCTATGTACCGAGGTTATACCACAAGTTAAAGTTTTGTGGAGAAACCATGTTATTGAGGAAATAACCTGGGAGTTGGAAACGAAAATGAAAGCGAGGTATTTTCATCTTTTCGAAACACCAGGTACGTACGTCAATTTCGAGGACGAAATTTCATAAGGAGGGGAGGTCGTAAGACCCCGAAATTTTTTTAAATAAAAAGGAATTTCCTTTATTTATTATTTTGAAATAGTAAGGGTGGATTTGATTAATGTGGTTAGTTATGGGTAAAATGCGCAAATATTTTAAATAAGCAAGTGGTGATATAATATTCATTATCATTTTGAGAATATTCGTTTGGTCGTGGAATATTCGCATCATTTGTGAATATTCAGACGACGCCAGCAGCGACCATGTGTGGGCCCCATAACGGAAAGCGATTGGAGGAAGAAAACGACAAGAATAAGTTGTTTATAAATAACGGCGTAGTTGTTACCGTTAATACTGTTGGAATACCCGGTGGTTAAAACACATGTAATGGCGCTATTGCACAAGAAGATTACATTTGTATTGCACCCATTATTGATTCTTACGTAAAGAAAGGCATTACTCAATAATGGTTACGTGAATTACTATTCAAAGATTTTATTTTATTGATTTAATAATTCTTTGATTGATATTTTATATTGTTGTTGTTTCAATAATTGTCATTACACAAGATTTTTTCATTATCGGCAATAATTCATATTATCCTGAATAATATTATTAGAAAACATTATTGGCAATGTCTAGAAAGTTCTCGCTCTAAGGAGAGGTTTGGTCACCTAATCATGCCAAGAAGAGGAGAAATCTTTATTCGAAAGCCCCTCTTTCCTAGAACCGCCCGTTGTCAATATTGTGATTCTCGTAATATTATTTGTGAATAATTAATTATTGATTCATATGATGAGGAAAATATTGATTTTATGTGGATATAGATGGAGAAAATTTTATAGTGACAATTGTTGAAAATTAATATTTTATCTTTTTCTCGATAAACTAATTCATTTAAATATATTATTTTAATAATATATTAACGATGATATTTTTACGATGAATGTGGGATATATGAGTATATGTGGAGGAGGAGTATTTTGTTACCTAAAATGTTTAAAACATGTTAAACATGTCTGTGGACCCCATTTATCGATCGAAATTTGATTATAAATTTCAGAAATCGCCCATTTGTGGATTTCGGTCAATTTCTGTTTGGAATTTGGAAAACTTTTTCTTCAGTAAAGTTGTAGAGAATTGAATTTCCTATAAAAACTCGCGAGATTTGAATTTTCTGGCAAAAGGGCTATTTATTGTGAATTATTGAAGTTCAAGTCTCAAATAATTGATTTTAGAAGTTTTAATTATTTTATAATAGAAAAACGTTTTTTTTGATGTGTGAGCCTCATTTTACATGTGTTAGTTGGCTGGAAATCAGATTCAAAGGTTATGTGAGAAAACTTAATATATATATTAATATTATAATAAATTTTTCTGCTTTTGGTGTTCTAAGCAATTTCCTATAAATAGTCTTTAGGTTAGAATTGAAAATCACACCGTAAACCCAAGTTTTCTCTCTATATTATTGAGCGATTCTTGTGAGTATTTTGAGTATACTTTGAGTATTGCTATACGGGTGCAAGTTCAAGTCATAGCCTATATCCTGTTTCAACTGTAAGCACCGCCTTTCGAGGTAAGGGATGTTATTTTCTTCTCAAATGATATTATTTCTTCAATATCATTATGTCAAATATTGGTTGGAACTTTTATCAAATTCGTAACTTTTCATGCTTCTGGGGTTACTATTCACGAAGTTACTATTCGTGAGTTACTATTCACGAAAGTTACTATTCAAAAGTACTATTCATAAGCGTGAAGATGTTTTTTTGTGAAATTTCTATCTTTTGGTGTTTGAGTTATTTATTCACGATACTCAAGACTATTCACGATACTCGACATTATTCCGAATCACTAAGACTATTCATCTAAAAAATGAAATTTCTTCTTTTTGTCCAAAATATCTATTATGGATACTAGCTTTGATTCAGATCCATGTTTTGATCATTCTTGAATTTTACACCACTATGATTATTTTTGAGGTATTTTTGGACGTGGATAAAATAAAGTACTAATCCTTAATCCTTAATCCTTGTCATTTTGATTCACCGGATTCGCTTTTTTTTTAAAATATATTTTCATCATCCTCAGGTCTTAAATGATGATATTATTGAATATCTTTGGCCCAGTAGTGCAAAGATGAATGATTTTCTGATGAATATCTTTGGCCCAGTAGTGCAAAGATGAATGATTTGATGAATATCTTTGGCCCGAGTGCAAAAGATGAATGTGTGTTTAGATGAACATGACCAACTGGTGAATGTCCTCGGCATTGTAGAAGCAAGGATGAATATTTGATCCCGTATATATATCGATTGATGTTACAGGATAAAAATAGACGATGAACTTTAAAATTCATACATGTAAGATAAGTAGTTTGCATTCTCTACTTAACTCTTCTAATGAATTATTATTTCAACATGTAATATTGATTTAAAACTTGTTGCCTATTGTATTCTATTATATTCTTCCCCGTCAAGACTAACGATAATTTTGTTGTATGTTATCTTAGTCATAATATTCTTTATCGGGCTAATCGAGCTCACCCTTTTATTTTTTGTTCCATTTTTTTCTTCTCGTGAGGCGAGAATATAGAAAGTATGCAGCCTGGTATGGAATGAAAGTTCTAGGGAGAGTTGTTTAGTAGTCCTCACCATTGTTGTAAAATAATGTATCAATAATTGTGATGAGGATTTATTTGAGTATGTATATTGTCTAGAAGACAATAATTGTTTTTTTAAACTCACAGTATATATGTTGTCGTATTTTGCACGACAAATGTATTAATAAAGTTGTAGTTATTTCTGTACCATGTATTTGGCGACTCAGAATGGGTTGGATGGAATGGACCTATTTTGGGGGCGTCACATGTTACGCATATATAAGTTGAGTATATGTCCACAAATTTTGAACCGTTAAAATTAACGTATGATTTGTTATGAATTTTAAGAGGTGTTGAAAATCATCCGTTTATGGATTTCAGATATTTTCTGTCTGGAATTTGGAAAAACTTAAAGCTACAAAGTTGTAGAGAATTCGATTTCGTGTGAAATGGACTTAAAATTCGTATTTTTGTGATAAAAGAGCTATTTATTATAAATTATTGAAGTTTCAGAAAATAAAATAATTTTTATTAAAATTGGGTGGGACCCATTTTTTGTTGATGTAGAAAATATGTGCTACTTTTGGGTGGGCCCTACTGTGGTGGCTGATGATTTTTCAAAGGTGGATTGCGTAGAAGAAGAAAATGAAATAATATTATTTTATTAGTTTAGTCTCCTTTGGAGTTCTAGCATTTTCCTATAAATAGGTGCTTAAGTTAGAATTAAAAATCACACTAGAAACATAAGTTTTTTCTCTATATATTATCGAGCATATTTTTATGAGTATTTAGATACTTTGAGAGTTGCTATTCAGTGCAAGTTTTCTTCGGCTTTACATCCGATATTCTAGTCAAAAATACTACTCTTTTGAGGTAAGGGACGGTAAAGGTTATTATGTTTTTCAGTTTCGTAATTTTTCGACCTTCAAAAATTCTGGAAAAATTTGAAATGATAATTTGATGAGTTTTCTAGATTGTGTCCAAAAATGGCGATTTTTTGGATGTATAGATCAGGAGTTATGAATTTTATGGGAAAAGACTATTTTAAAAGTATACCCTGTAAATTTCAGAAATTTTGGACAAAACTACAGTTTACGATAAATGTCTAAATATTTGGCGGTTTTGGCCATGTGAAAAATAGTAAATGAATTTTAAAAATTTCGAAAAAAATATATGTTCAATATGGGACTATATTCTGCTAAATTCCAAAAAAAAAAATTGTTTGTATTGATTTGGTATTTTTCATGAAAATGGACTAGTTATAAGTAAATGAATTAAATATGTTATGTGAAGTAAGAAAATTGGAAAATAGGATTTTATGGCTTGAGAATCCTATATAAGGTATATGCAGATTTTTTATGAGAGTTTTGGTTATTGGTGATAAAATTTTATGAGTTTGATATTTTCGGATGATTAAATGTATTAATTAGTAAAATGTAAATAATTAAAATAAATTATTTATAAATTTAAGAAATGATTAAAATATTATTGTAATATTAATAATATTAGATTATGAGATTATTAAGTGATTTATAACATTTGGATTAAGGTGTTATAAATATTGATATAGATTTTATTGTGAAACTTTATCTTTTAAATTTGAAAGTTACTTATTCACGAAAGTTATTATTCACGGTACTATTCATTTACATAAAATTAGTTTCTTTTTCCCACCAAATTATCGTTGATTTATGAATCTTACTCTTGAAATTAAATCCATGTTTTGATCATATTATTTTTATTATCATATATAACATTTTATAATCTTGGTGAAGAAATTTCCTTTGACTTGAGTGTAAAGATGGGTAGATTATTGGTATGATCGTGACTATAGGTTCTCTTTGGCCAAGAAGGCAAAGTTGAATTGTTGGTTGGTATGATCATGACTATCAATTTACAATTGAATATTTTTAGCTTAAGTAAAGGTGAATTGATCAACATGGTTATAATTATGGTTTATATAAATTCTGAAATGATTATGTATTTCTTTGAGATATTAATATCTTTGGCCTGTAATGTAAAGATAAATTATTGATGAATATCTTTGGCCCGAAGTGAAAAGATGACCTGTTGTTGAATATCTTTGGCCTGTAGTGCAAAGATGAATTATTGATGAATATCTTTGGCCCGTAATGCAAAGATGACCTGTTGTTGAATATCTTTGGTCTGTAGTGCAAAGATGACTTGTTGTTGAATATCTTTGGCCTATAATGCAAAGATGAACTGTTAATGAATATCTTTGGCCCGTAGTGCAAAGATGAATTTAATAGTATGATTATGAACAGGAACTGTGATTTAGTATAACCATGATCTTTGATGTTTCAGGTAAAGACAGGTGATGAAAATTATCTTCGTCCTGGGTGCGAAGAGGAAATTAGAATCACAATTATGATTATGAGTTATTCATATGATTGTGAAAAGGAATTGTTGATTGATGTTACAGAGATAAAACATTGTGGGTGGACTTTTAACGTGGAGAAGATAATAGACTTTATAGTCTATTTGACTCTTCTAATGGATTTCTCGTTCCGCTGCAACTATGGTTGAAAAGTTTTATCATCTACTATATGTTCTAAATCTCTGATTCATTACTGATGAAGGCTATTGATAAATTATTTATCTTAGTCATGATATTCTTTATGGGTTAGTTACAGGCTCACCCTTTTGCTTCACAATTCCTTTCGTGTAACAAGAGTGTAAAATTTGGGTGAAGCAAATGGGTATGAGGGAATAAAAGCAGTAGTCTATATAGTCACGAGGTTCTCCCTAAATAGTATGGAAATAATTTTATTGAGAACTTTAGATAAGTATGTTGTATTGTATACGTCATTTGATATTTAATTTTGGTGAACCGAATAGGGTGAGGTGAACACAACGTTGGAAGGGTGTTTTGCCACTATCATACAAGATATATGTATATATAACCTCGTGTTATCATAAGACAGGGTTGTGCACATCCACTTGTTGAGTATATCTACGAGCACTACCTATATAATCTTAGAGTTTGGTTGAAATATAATTTTCAATTGCAGACAGTGGAGATAGTTATATGTCAAGAGAAGACTCACCATTGGAAAGAACATGATAGTAATCTTCTCATTTTTCTTTGGGGTCTATTGGGTCAACCAAGGATAATTCTCTTGTCATATGATATCTATTATAACTTAGATGCATGGCCTCCCATGTACGAAGGTTTTCTTGAGCACTTCCCAAAGATTTTAATTTCTAAAATAGTTATTGACTGTACCTTTATGTAAGGTGCCTTTGTGACGTGCTATCCAAGTTGGTGTCCAGAGTCACAGTTGGTA
Source organism: Panax ginseng (assembly GCA_020205605.1). NCBI lineage: Eukaryota > Viridiplantae > Streptophyta > Magnoliopsida > Apiales > Araliaceae > Panax > Panax ginseng. Next base: position 9,709,004 of record CM035139.1, read on the forward strand.
TATATTTGTATCAAACTCACAACATATGTGTTTTTGTATTTTGAACGATAATTGTAGTAATAAAGTTATAGTTGTTTTTTGTATCATGTATTTGACGACTAAGAATAGGTTGGATGAATTGGACCTATTTTGGGGGCGTCACACATTAATATATGGAATCATTAAAAATAATTAATGACACTCACATTAATTTAAGCTCAAAGTCTAACATATATATATATATATATATATATATATATATATATATGGTGTGACGCCCCCAAAATAGGTATACATCACCCATTCTGAGTTGTCAATACATGGTACATGTAAACAACTATAACTTTATTATTACAACAAGAAAACTGTTAGTTTGAATACAAATATTATCTTTCAGACAATATCAATACTCAAATAAATCCTCATCACATTTATTGATACATTATTTTACAAAAATGGTGAGGACTACTAAACAACTCTCTCTCTAACCTTCATTCCATACCCCGACTGCATCGCTATATTTTCGCCTCCCCGAGAAGAAAAAATGGAACAAAAGGAAAAGGGTGAGCTCAACTAGCCCAAGAAGAATATTATGACTAAGATAATATACAATAAATTATCGTTAGTCTTCAACAGGAAAAATCTAATAGAATACAATAGACAACAAGTTTTAAATCAATATTCACAATGAAATAATAATTCATTAGAAGAGTTAAGTAGAGAATGCAAACTACTATCTTCTATGTATGAATTTAAAAGTTCATCGCCTATCTTTTATCCTCAGTAACATCAATCAATATATATCCGAATCAAATATTCATCTTGCACTACAGCCAAAGATATTCATCGATTGGTCATGTTCATCTAAACGCATGTTCATCTTTGCACTACGGCCAAAGATATTCATCGAAATCATTCATCTTGCACTACAAAGCCAAAGATATTCCATAATATCATCATTTAAGACCGAGGATGATGAAAATATTTTTAAAGAAACGAATCCAAAGGAAACAAAATGACAAGGATTAAGGGATTTTGTATTTGTTTTATCCATGTCCAAAATACCTCAAAATAATCATAGTGGTGTAAAATTCAAGAATGATCAAAACATGGATACAATCAAAGCTAGTATCCACAATAGATATTTTAGATTTAAAAGAGAAAATTTTCATTTTCCGATGAATAGGTCAGATTCGTGAATAAGGCCAGATAACGTGAATAAGAATCTCGACACCAAAAGTTCCAAATTTGATAAAACTTCAGATCAATATTTCAAAGATAATGATATTAAAGAAATAATATCATTACGAAAAAATAATATCCCTTACCTCGAAAAGACAAGATTTTAGTTGAAACACAGATATAAAGCTATGACTTGCAGACCAGATAAAGAACACTCAAAAGTATACCCACAAGAATACGCCAATATATCGAGAGAGAGAAGAGAGAGAAGTTTTCGCTTCGTGTGATTTTCAATTCTAACCTTAACACCCTATTTATAGAAAATGCTTAAAACACCAAAAGTAGAAAATTTAATAAAATATTAATATATATTATAAATTTCCTTAGCCCACCTTTTGATGATCTGAATTCAACACATTGATAACACATGTGAGCCCACTAATTGTACAAAAAACGTTTTTTCTCAAAATAATTAACTAAAACTCCCCAAAATTAATTATTTCGTAACTTTGGAACTTCAATAATTCATAATAAATAGCTCTTTTATCAAAAAAATTCAATCTCGCGTGTTTTTATAGGAAATTCAATTCTCTACAACTTTACGTAAGAAAGTTTTTCCAAATTCCAAACAAAAATTGACCAAATCCATAAACGGACGATTTTACAAAGCTATAATCAAATTTTATTCAATAATTGTGTACAAAACATGTGTTAAACATTTAATGCCACAAAATACTCTTCCTCCTCATATACTCATATATCCCACATTCATTGTAAAAATATCATCGTTAATATATTATTAAAATAATATATTTAAATGAATTATTTTATCGTAAAAGATTAATTTTCAACAATTGTCACATTAAAAATTTTCTCCATCTATATCCTCATAAAATCAATATTTTCCTCATCATATAAATCAATAATTAATTATTCATAAATAATATTACGTAATCACATTATTGACAAACCGTGTAGTTCCCAAGATAGTAGGGGCTTTTCAATAAGGATCTCTCCTCATGGCGCCGCAATTAGATGACCAAACCTCTCCCAGATGTAACTTTCTAGACATCGACAATAATGTTATCTAATAATATTATTCAGATAATATGAATTATTGTCTGATAATGTAAAAAATACCAAAGTGATAATTATTAAAACAACAATAATATCAACGTAGCAATTATCGAATCAATAAAATATAATATTGAATAAAGAATTACTATAACAATTATCGAGTAGTGCCTTTTCACGTAAGAATCAATAATTGGTGCAATACCGTAAGTGCCATCTTTGGTTTTAACCACGGGTATTCCCACAAGATTAATCTCAGAAATTCACGCCTGCTATTTATAACCAACTTATTCTCGCTGCTTTTTCCTCCAATCGCTCGTTATGGGGCCCACACACGGTCATTACTTCGTCGCATTTAATATTCCCGACAAAGATTTAATATTCCACGACCAAACTAATATTCCCTCAAAATAATGAATATTTTATAACCACTTACTTATTTTGAAATATTTCATGATTTTACCCATAACTATCCACATTAATCAAATCAACCATTACTATTTTAAAATAATAAAAGAGAAAATTAAATTTCATTAATAATAAGTTGAGGTCTTACAACTTCCCTCCTTATGAATTTTCATCCCTGAAATCGACGACGCACTGTGTGTGTTTCAAAAGGTGAGGATACCTCGCTTTCATTTTGTTTCCAATTCCTGTGTCATTTCCTCTATAAGATGATTCCTCCACAAAACTTTAACTTGTGGTATGACCTTTCAGGCGTAGGACATGCTCCTTCCTATCCAAGATCTTGACAGTACCTCTTCGACGTTAAGTCTTCTGGCTATCTCATCCGGGTTCTAACTCTATAACGTGGTTCGGTCTTTCACATATTTATGAAGCAAGATATGTGAAACATAATATGAACACGAGACATACTCGAGGTAACGCGAGTCTATAGGCTACATTTCCTACTCCTGGTCAAGAATTTGAAATGGACCAATAAATCGTGGATTGAGCTTTCTCTTCCCCTAATCTTGTAACTCCTTTCCATGGTGTAACACGTAATAATACACGATCTCCGATATCAAATTCCACGCCCTTTCATGAAGATCCGCGATAACTCTTTTGTTTGGCCCCTGTGCTATTTGTATACGCTTGTCGAATCATTTGGATCTTTTCCGTAGTCATACGCATTCAAATTGGGTCCCAACAATGTTGCTTCCCCAACCTCATCCCAATATATCAAGAGCGACACTTTTCGTCCATATAATGCTTCAATGGAGCCACCCCTATACTTTCCTCGATAATCGTTGTTGTAGGAGAATTCCACCAATGGTAAATACTTATCCCCGGCCCCCTTTGAAGTTTAGGACACGTAGTCTTAATAGATCTTCAAGAGTTTGGATAGTCCTCTCTCGATTGTCCGTCTGCTTGAGGATGGTATGCTTCAACTAAATCAGAACTGCGCCCATAGCTTTTTGCAAGCTAACCCAAAATCTTAAAGTGAATCTTGGGTCACAATCCAAAACTATGGATACCGGCATGCCATGCAACCTCACAATCTCATTCACATACATACTAGCAAGACGCTCAAGGAATAAGTCTCCGCACGGCAAGAAATGAGCAGACTTGGTTAATCTATCAACAATAACCCAAATAAGCATTTACGCCTCGAGAAACCTGTGGGAAGACCCGTAACTAAATCCATGGTAATATGTTCCCACTTCCATTTCGAATCTCAAGTGGTTGCAATGGACCCTTTGGCACTTAATGCTCCGCCTTTTACACGCTGACAAGTTAAACACCTCGAGATAAACTCTGCGATCTCTCTCTTCATATTGTTCCACCAAAATGTATGTCAAGATCACGATACATTTGGTACTTCCGTGATGGATCGCAAAATGGTGTATTGTGTGCTTCCATCATAATCTTGTACTTCAAATCGAGTCATTAGGAACACAAAGTCCTGAATGGACTCAAGTATTCCTATTTCATCGATTCTCGCTCCTAATAACACCTTCAGTACTTTCTTCTTCATACGCATCCTCCGGCCTATGGCTTGAGCAACCTTAACTTTTTCTATTAAAGTTGGCTCTATGCGATACTTGACATCATCGTACTCGCTCCTCAAGATATGTTCTTCTACTCAACGTGTCGCCTACCACGCTCGCTTTTCCGTGATGGTATTGAATAAGGTGGTCATAATCTTTCAACAACTCGAGCCAACGTCGTTGCCGCGTGTTGAGTTCCTTTTGAGTGAAGAAATATTTGAGGCTTTTTATGGTCTCCGAATATATCTCCACTTTCTCCCCATATAGATAGTGCCTCCAAATCTTTAATGCGAAAACAATCGCCGCTAACTCTAGATCACGAGTAGGATAATTCCTCTCATATTCTTTAAGTTATGTCGAGGCATAAAGCTATGACTTTCCCACGTTGTATGAGAACACATCCTAACCCTTTGCCCCAAGCATCGCCAGAGATAACAAATCCATCCAAACCAGATGGTATTGTTAGAACAGTGCCAAATAAGTCTTCTTCTAAGCTCTTGGAAACTCTCTCGCGTTCCTCACTCCAAACGAATTTTGTATCCTTCCGAGTTAGCCGAAGTTAATGGAGTAGCGATTCGAGAAAACCCTTCCACTAATCTCCGATAATAACCAAACTAGGCCCGTAAAGCTACGATTTTCGGCCACCGACTTCTGTTGTTCCCCAACTTTGTATTGCTTCAATCTTCACGACATGATACTCCATGTTTAGACACCGCGTGCCCAAGGAACGCTACTTCCTCAAGCCGTAATTCGCATTTCTTCAACTGGCATATAACTTGTTTTCACGAAGCCTTTGGAGTACCAATTTTCAAATGGTGCTCATGATCTTCACTGGCTTTTGGAATATACGAGAATGTCATCAATAAAGACAACAACGAACCGATCTAAATAGTCCTTGAATACTCGGTTCATCATATCCATGAAAGTCGCAGGAGCATTAAGAAATCCAAAAGACATGACTAAAAATTCATAATGCCCATACCGAAGTTCTCAAGGCAATCTTTGGAATATCCTCGGTTCTAATCTTCAAATGATGATATCCGTAATCTAAGATCGATCTTTGAAAAGAATGTGCTCCTTGCAATCTGGTCAAATAAGTCATCAATACGAGTAGAGGATACCTATTCTTGATGGTGACATGGTTCAATTCCGATAGTCGATATAAAGTCGCATACTCCCATCTTTCTTCTTTACTTAATAAAACAGAGCACCCCAAGGAGATGTACAGATCTAATGAAATCGATGTCCAACAATTCCTGTAGTTGGACCTTTAACTCCTCAAGTTCAATAGAGCCATTCGATATGGGGTTTTAGAAATGGGCTTGTACAAAGTTCAAGATCAATAAAGAATTCAACTTCACGCTCGGGGTAGACCAGAAGGAAGTTCTTCAGAAACACGCCGAAATCTAACAATGTGAATATTATTCAAATTTGACGGTCTTTATTCAAATCCATAACATGGGCTAAGAAAGCTTGACATCCGCTTTTTCAATAAACGAATAGCTTTATGATTAGATACGATAAGTTGATTGATTTTAATGGTTTAGTTACTTGAATTGCATAACAGGTTGTTTTAGGAATATAAAAGCTAACAACCTTAATTTAAAACAATCAATTTTGGTATGATGAGTAGTTAACCAATCAATCCCTAAAATCACATCAAAAAGCAAGTATCTTTAAAGAGATAAGGTCAACAGTGTAATGTGATGGTGCCAACTTGAATCAAACAAGATTTATAAACAAATGGATGTGATGAAAGTTTCTCCTAACTGAGTTTCCACAGATAGTCAAAGTCTAATTTCTCCTGAGTCAAGTTTAAACGTTGAAAGCACAAGCGTAGAGAGATAAATGAATGGGTAGACCGGTATCAAGTAAGGTATAAACTTCGCAAGAATTTATAAATAGCTTACCGTGATCACCTCGTTTGGGTTCCTCGCATTTTGAGCAACCACAACAAACGCTTCTTCCAGAACCGTTGACTTCAACTTTTCCGAGATGACCTTTTGAGTCACCGTCCCCCGGACTTGATTTCGCCATCGCATAACTCGAGCGATATGTCCTTCCTTTCCACAATTATAACATACCTTGAACTGCTAGGACAGCTTGACCGATATGTCCTCTTTCCGATTTGTAAAGATACGACCGATGGTCATTCCTCCTCGAACCGATTCTTTCTTTGGTGCTATCGTTTACATCATCGTTGTTGAATCTCCTCTTTTAAAATCTCCTCCCGATTCGCTTCTTCTATTCTTATGGCTATGATTACCACCTGAGTGGTTACCATTTTTGTCCATTTTTTTCTTTCTCCGCCGGGTTATCGTTATTCGTTGATCGCCATCTCCAAGATGATCCTCGGGTTATGATCCCTCAATTGACCGTAATAGTTATCTCGCCCAACAATTGAGCCTGCTGACAACATCCGAATAGAGAGAAAATTTATGAGAAATGAGATATCCGACGTATGTCGGGTTTCAAACCTCTCGTAAACATCCGCGTTATACGTTCCTCATTCTCCACCAAATGAGGTGCAAACTCGATAGCTCGCAAACTTTGCCTCGTCATCGACACCGCCATGTTATTTTGTTTCGCCTAATAAACTCCACTTCCTTCATATGATTTAATACTTTTAAGAAAGTACTTGTCGTTGAACAGCTTCAAACGTCTCCCAAGACACGCCGAGGCAATTGGATGAGTACGCTTCACGATTCCCACCAAGAATCCGCCTAATTACGGAACATAAAAGTAAATGAATGGAACCTTACGTTTCCGCGTACATCCCAAGACATCGAATATCTTGGTAATTTATTTGACCCACGCCTCGCCTTTAATCGGATCCCGCTTTCCCTGCACGGTGGTCCCAACTCTTTGAACTACTTGGCGCCATGACAAATCGTATGCGTTGTTATCATTTCCACCGTAGTTTGTGCACGTGTCTCCTCAAATTCGATTTTGCATGAACCGCAAAAGCTTCTAAACATCCCTGTCGCTCATCATCTTCTCAAATGGCGTTGTTCACAGGAGAAACATTGACTACCACAGACGCTCTCCTCATTGGTGAAAGACAAGTGCCTCCACGGCCTCATTTACTCCAATCGTTATCATTCTCAACGACATTCTCAAACACCATCATAGAACAAGGGTTAATTAAGGAAATCAACATATCACATAATATCCCTATATATTGACCAACTAACAAATTAAATAAGCTAGTAGTGTGACGCCCCAAAATAGGTCCATTCCATCCAACCCATTCGAGTCGCCAAATACATGGTACGTAAATAACTACAACTTTATTATTACAACATATAAAATGTGAGTTAAATACGAGATATTGCCGCTCAGACAATATCCACACGCAAATAAATCCCATCATAATTATTGATACATTATTTTACAAAATGGTGAGGACTACTAAACAACTCTCTCTAGAACCTTCATTCCATACCCCGACTGATCCTCGCCATGTTCTCACCTCCCGAGAAGAAAATGGAACAACAAGGAAAAAGAGTGAGCTCGACTAGCCCAAAGAAAGAATATTATGACTAAGATAATATACAACAAAATTATCGTTAGTCTTCAACAGGGAAAAATATAATAGAATACAATAGACAACAAGTTTTAAATCAATATTCGCAGCGGAAATAATAATTCATTAGAAGAGTTAAGTAGAGAATGCAAACTACTATCTTCTATATATGAATTTTAAAGTTCATCGTCTATTTTTATCCCTGTAACATCAACCAATATATATCTGAAATCATATATTCATCCTTGCACTACAGGCCAAGGACATTCACCAGATGGTCATGTTCATCTAAACACCTGTTCATCTTTGCACTACGGGCCAAAGATATTCATCAGAAATCATTCATCTTTGCACTACAGCCAAAGATATTCATCGAAATCATTCATCTTTGCACTACAGCCAAAGATATTCATCATAAATCATTCATCTTTGCACTACGTGCCAAAGATATTCAATAATATCATCATTTAAGATCGAGGATGATGACAAATATTTTTAAAGAAACGAATCCAATGAAACAAAATGACAAGGATTAAGGATTAAGGATTCAGACTTTGTTTTATCCACGCCCAAAAATACCTCAAAAAATAATCATAGGCGTAAAATTCAAGAATGATCAAAACATGGATACAATCAAAGCAAGTATCCATAATAGATATTTTGGACAAAAAAGAAGAAATTTGGTTTTTGGATGAATAGTGCAGTATACATGAATAGTAACTACACCAAAAGATAGAAATTTCATAAAAACATCTTCACGCTTTCGTGAATAAGACTTTAAATGAATAAGAACTCGTGAATAAGAACTCATGAATAAGAACTCGTGAATAGTAAACCCCGACATGAAAAAGTTCTAAATTTGATAAAAAGTTCCAACCAATATTTCAGCATAATGATATTGAAGAAATAATATCATTTGAGAAGAAAATAACATCCCTTACCTCGAAAGACAAGACTTTTAAATAAATAGGGTATAAAGGCTATGACTTGAACTTCAATCACCGTATAGCAATACTCAAAGTATACTCAAAATACTCACAAGAATACGCCGATAATATAGAGAGAGAAAACTTCAGCTTCGGTGTGATTTTCAATTCTAACCCAAGACCTATTTATAGAAATTGCTTAACACCAAAAGCAGTAAAATTTAATATAATAATAATATATATATATAAATTTTACGCCTACTCTTTGAATTCTGAAAATCTGAATTCAAACCACATGCTAGACCCACTAATAACAAAAAAAACGTTTTTCATATTTTAAATATTTTAAACTTCCAAAAATCAATCATTTTGAGCTTCTAACTTCAATAATTCACAATAAATAGCCCTTTTGCGTAGAAAATTCAAATCTCGAAGTTTTTATAGGAAATTCAATTCTCTACAACTTTGCAGAAGAAAGTTTTTCCAAATTCCAAACAAAATTGACCGAAATCCACAAACGGGTGATTTTAGAGGCTATAATCAAATTTCACTAATAAATGGGGTCCAATTTACATGTTTAATATGTTTTAAATATTTTTGGTAACAAAATACTCCTCCTCCACATATACTCATATATCCCACATTCATCGTAGAAAATATCATCGTTAATATATTATTAAAATAATATATTTAAACGAATTATTTTATCGTAAAAAGATAAAATATTAATTTTCAACAATTGTCACATTAAAAATTTGCTCCATCTATATCCTCATAAAATCAATATTTTCCTCATCGTATGAATCAATAATTAATTATTCACAAATAATATTACGTAATCACAATATCGACAACCGTGCAGCCCTCGGAAAGCAGGGCTTTCAATAAAGATTTCTCCTCATCTGCGCAAGCAATTAGGTGACCAAACCTCTCCTTAGACATGTAACTTTCTAGACATTACCAATAATGTTATCTAATAATATTATTCAGATAATATGAATTATTGCTTCGATAATGAAAATATCGTAATGACAATTATCAAACAACAACAATATAAAATATCAATGCAAAGAATTATTAAATCAATAAAATAAAATATTTAATAGTAATTATCAGAACCATTATTGAGTAAGTGCCTTCACGTAAGAATCAATAATGGGTGCAATACCGTGCGTGCTCATCGCGGCAATAACGCCAGACATCGTGGTTTTTAACCAACGGGTATTCCAACAAAGTTGTAAATCAAGAATAACTACGCCGTTATTTATAAACAACTTATTCTTGTCGTGCTCTTCCTCCAATCGCTTTCCGTTATGGGGCTCACACATGGTCGCTACTTCGTCAGCATTTAATATTCCTCGACAAAGCATTTAATATTCCACCACCAAACGAATATTCTCCTAACAATAATGAATATTATATCACCACTGCTTATTTAAAATATTTTATGATTTTACCCATAACTAACCACATTAATCAAATCCAATTTACTATTTCAAAATAATAAATAAAGGAAATTCCTTTTTATTTAAAAAAATTTTGGGGTCTTACAACCTCCCTCCTTATGAAATTTCGTCCTCGAAATCGACGACGTACTCTGTGTTTCAAAAGATGAAAATACCTCGCTTTCATTTTCGCTTTCCAACTCCTGTGTTATTTCCTCAATAGCATGGTTTCTCCACAAAACTTTAACTTGTGGTATAACCCTCAGACATAGGATATGTTCTTTCCTATCCAAGATCTTGACAGTACCTCCTCAGACGTTAAGTCTTCATGGCTATCTTGTCGGCTTCTAACTCAATGACGTGGTTCGGGGTCGTAACATCGACACGTGAAAAACATTATGAACACGCCACATACTTGGCGGTAAAACGAAGTCTATAGGCCACGCTCCTATTCGATCGAGAATTTCAAATGGATTAATAAATCAAGGTTTGAGTTTTCCTCACCTCACCGATTCTCGCTTTTGAAATAACAACTTCGCACCTCCTTCTTCAAATTCATCACTCCGTGCAGTAGCTTGAAAACTTTTAACTTTATCGATTAAAGTCGATTATACTCGATATCATCAATGTGGGTACCTAGAGTTTTCATCTCCATCTCTATTATTTGTAAATTATACGAAATGAGTCTTTGATAATATCGCACTTCAGATTTGTATACGATCTTCTACTCAACACGTCGCCTACCACGCTCGCTTTTCCAAGACTGGTATGGTCGTAACACGTGCTTAAATGAGTCTCCTCTCGAGTTCTTCAAGCTCTTCCCACATTCTTTGCTCCATTCGAATTTTGTATCTCTACTGAGTTAAATTAAGTTAATGGAATAGCGATTCGAGAATATCCTTCAACGAATCTCCGATAATAACCAACTAAGCCTAGAAAGCTACGATTTTGATTACCGACTTAGGTTGTTCTCAATCGTGACTCATATACCAATCTTGATAAGACGTTACAATGAAACCTATCAATTTACTATCGCACGAATATGGTGTCCCCTACGGAGAGTTCGGGTTTTTGCATTCCACAAAGGAAGTCACCAGATAGAGGTTCTCGTATCAACTTCTACAAATTGGGTTTTAACCTCAAGTTCAATAGAGCCATTCGATATGAGATTTTAGAAATGGGTTTTGTACCGGATTTAAAGTCGATACAAATTCAATATCACGCTCTGGGAGTAGGCCAAGAAATTCTTCAGAAAATACGTCAGGAAAAATCAATAACAACAGGAATATTATTCAAATCTGACGTGTCTTTATTCAAATCCATAACATGGACTAAGAAAGCTTGACATTCGTTTTTCAATAAATAAATGGCTTTATAATTTAATATGAAAGAGTTTGACTTCAATGGTTTGGTTGCTTGAATTCGAATAATAGGTTGCTTAAGAATATGAAAACTAACAACCTTATTTAAAGCAATCAATTTTGGCATGATGAGTAGTTAACCTTAAAATCACATCAAAACAAATATCTCTATAGAAATAAGGTTAATGTGTAATGTGATAGTGCCAACCTCAGATCAAGCAAGATTTCTAAACAACGGATGTAATAAAATTTTCTCTTAACTGAGTCTCCACAGACAGGTCAAAGTCTAATTTCTCCGTAGTCAAATTCAAACATTGAGCGCAAAGCAAGAGAGATAAAAGAATGGGTAGAATCCCAGATTCTAGTAAGGTATAAACTTCGCAAGAATTTATAATTAACTAACCCGTGCTAACTTCGTCGGTTACTCGCTTTTGAGAAGTCACGAAAACGCTTTTTAAGAATCGCCGACTTTGACTTTTCTCAGATCCGGCTCGTGCCAACGTCCTAAATCGGACTTGATTTTGCTATAGACAAAATCGAGCTATGTGACCGCTCTTTTCCACAACTAAAACATACCTTGGAAGACTTTGAACAGTTTGACCTTATATGTCCCTCCTCTCCGTGATCCGTAGATCTAATCGACGATTGTTTCTTCCCTAGAATTTGTTGTTGTGCCGATGTTACCGCCGACGCCTTCCCGCCATCGTTAAGTCTTCTTTAGATTGGACATCTCTTTCCATAATATCAACGCTGTCAGGCGGCTTTTATCCACGCATCACTCATTCTCACTGCTCGCTTATTTCTTCTTCACCGATTCCAAATTTTATCATCTTATACTCGCCAAAGAGTGCTTCGTTCAAGATCACATATCGGTAACACAAGTTTGAATCGTTGCATCCTTTTTTGCTCCACGAACGCACTGCAATTCTTCAAACCGCTTCTTCTAACTCATAAATACGATTTTGCAATTCTACATTTTGATCATAAAATACCTCTAATAAACTCTCCTCGTGTACCTCTTCTTCCTCTTCTTCACTCTCACCGTTACCTCTCGACGACTATCTAAAGTGCAACTATCAATTCTTCACTCACCACATGGATATCTCTAATTCCTTCTTCACCGACATCACATTATCCCGATCAAGATTAGAGGTGTTCCACGATTTCATTCACTCCATTGTTAACGCTTCTCAAGAGCCATTCTTAAAAACTATCATAAAATAAGGGTTAATTAAGGAAATCAATATATCACATAATATCCCTATATATCGACCAACTAACAAATAAGCTTAGTAGGACACACTAAATAAGGATTTACTCGCTCTCCCTCCTAGTTCTATTCCCCGATCTCCGCCAGAGATCATATCCCTAAGCTCGATACCAACCGTGACGCCCCAAAATAGGTCCATTCCATCCAACCCATTCTCGAGTCGCCAAATACATGGTATGTAAATAACTACAACTTTATTATTACAACATATAAATCGTGGAGTTAAATATGATATTGCCATCTAGATGCAATATCCACACGCAAATAAATCCCATCATAATTATTGATACATTATTTTACAAAATGGTGAGGACTACTAAACAACTCTCTCTAGAACCTTCATTCCATACCCCGACTCGATCCTCGCATATTCTCACCCCCCGAGAAAAAATGGAACAACAAGGAAAAGAGTGAGCTCGACTAGCCCAAGAAAAGAATATTATGACTAAGATAATATACAACAAAATTATCGTTAGTCTTCAACAGGAAAAATATAATAGTAATACAATAGACAACAAGTTTTAAATCAATATTCGCAGCTGAAATAATAATTCATTGTAAGAGTTAAGAGAGAATGCAAACTACTATCTTCTATATATGAATTTTAAAGTTCATCGCCTATTTTTATCCTCAGAACATCAACCAATATATATCCGAATCATATATTCATCTCTCAGACTACAAAGCCAAGGACATTCACCAGATGGTCATGTTCATCTAAACACTGCTCATCTTTGCACCACGGCCAAAGATATTCATCGAAATCATTCATCTTTGCACCAAGCCAAAGATATTCATCGAAATCATTCATCTTTGCACTACATGTGCCAAAGATATTCATCATAAATCATTCATCTTTGCACTACATGCAGCCAAAGATATTCAATAATATCATCATTTAAGATCGAGGATGATGACAAATATTTTTTAAAGAAACGAATCCAATGAAACAAAATGACAAGGATTAAGGATTAAGGATTCGTACTTTGTTTTATCCACGCCCAAAAATACCTCAAAAATAATCATAGTGGTGTAAAATTCAAGAATGATCAAAACATGGATACAATCAAAGCTAAGATCCATAATAGATATTTTGGACAAAAAGAAGAAATTTGGTTTTGGATGATGTCAGAATAAAGGTCGATACATGAATAGTAATCGACACCAAAAGATAGAAATTTCATAAAAACATCTTCACGCTTCGTGAATAAAGACTCTTGAATAAGAATCGTGAATAAGAACTCATGAATAAGAACTCGTGAATAAGAACTCCCATACATGAAAAAGTTCTAAATTTGATAAAAGTTCCAACTAATATTTCAACATAATGATATTGAAGAAATAATATCATTCGAGAAGAAAATAACATCCCTTACCTCGAAAGACAAGATTTAGTTGAAATAACCTGATATAAAGCATGACTTGAACTCTCAGCACCAGATAGCAATACTCAAAGTATACTCAAAATACTCACAAGAATACGCCGATAATATAGAGAGAAAACTTCAGCTTCGTGTGATTTTCAATTCTAACCCAAGACCTATTTATAGAAATCGCTTAGAACACCAAAAGCAGTAAAATTTAATATAATAATAATATATATATATAAATTTTACGCTTACTCTTTTGAATTCTGAAAATCTGAATTCAAACCACATGCTAGACCCACTAATAACAAAAAAACGCTTTTTATATTTTAAATATTTTAAACTTCCAAAAATCAATTATTTTGAGCTTCTAACTTCAATAATTCACAATAAATAGCCCTTTTGCCGTAAAAATTCAAATCTCATGAGTTTTTATAGGAAATTCAATTTCTACAACTTTGCGTAAGAAAGTTTTTCCAAATTCCAAACAAAATTGACCGAAATCCACAAACGGGTGATTTTTAGAGGCTATAATCAAATTTCAAATAATAAATGGGGTCCCACCGACATGTTTAATATGTTTTAAATATTTTTGTAACAAAAATACTCCTCCTCCACATATACTCATATATCCCACATTCATCGTAAAAATATCATCGTTAATATATTATTAAAATAATATATTTAAATGAATTATTTTATCGTAAAAGATAAAATATTAATTTTCAACAATTGTCACATTAAAAATTTGCTCCATCTATATCCTCATAAAATCAATATTTTCCTCATCGTATGAATCAATAATTAATTATTCACAAATAATATTATGTAATCACAATATCGACAACCGTGCAGCTCCTCAGAGCAGGGGCTTTCCAATAAGAATTTCTCCTTATCCTACAAGTAATTAGGTGACCAAACCTCTCCTTAGATGTAACTTTCTAGACATTGACAATAATGTTATCTAATAATATTATTCAGATAATATGAATTATTGCTCGATAATGAAAAAATACGTGTAATGACAATTATCAAACAACAAAGAATATAAAATATCAACGCAAAGAATTATTGAATCAATAAAATAAAATATCGAATAAAGAATTATCAACCATATTATCGAGTAGTGCCTTCTTACGTAAGAATCAATAATTGGTGCAATACCGGTGCTATCATCGTAATAACGCCAGACATCGTTTTAACCACCGGTATTCCAAATAAGGTAAATTCAGAATAACTACGCCAAGTTATTTTTAAACAACTTATTTTTGTCGCTTTCTTCCTCCAATCACTTTCCATTATGGGGCCCACACATGGTCGCTACGTCAGCATTTAATATTCTCGACAAAGCATTTAATATTCCACCACCAAACTAATATTCTCCTAATAATAATGAATATTATATCACCACTTGCTTATTTAAAATATTTCACAAGATTTTACCCATAACTAACCACATTAATCAAATCCACCCTTACTATTTCAAAATAATAAATAAAGGAAATTCCTTTTTATTTTAAAAAATTTTCGGTCTTACTGTGTAGGACACACTAATGTAAAAGATTTTACCTGCCTCTCCCTCCTAGTTCTATTCCCCGATCTCCGCCTGTAGATCATATCCCTAAGCTCGATACCAACCGCGACGCCCCAAAATAGGTATACATCACCCATTCCGAGTTGTCAATACATGGTACGTAAACAACTACAACTTTATTATTATAAACAAAGAAATCGTGAGTTTGAATACAAATATTATCTTTTAGACAATATCTATACTCAAATAAATCCTCATCAAATTTATTGATACATTATTTTACAAAAATGGTGAGGACTACTAAACAACTCTCTAGTAACCTTCATTCCATACCCGACTGCACTCGCTATATTCTCGCCTCCCGAGAAGAAAAATGGAACAAAAAGGAAAAAGGTGAGCTCAACTAGCCCAAAGAAAGAATATTATGACTAAGATAATATACAACAAATTATTGTTAGTCTTCAACAGGAAAAATCTAATGTAATACAATAGACAACAAGTTTTAAATCAATATTCGCAATTGAAATAATAATTCATTAGAAGAGTTAAGTAGAGAATACAAACTACTATCTTCTATGTATGAATTTAAAAGTTCATCGCTCTATCTTTTATCCCTCAGAACATCAATCAATATATATCTCGAATCAAATATTCATCTTTGCACTACATGTGCCAAAGATATTCATCATTGGTCATGTTCATCTAAACACATGTTCATCTTTGCACTACGGGCCAAAGATATTCATCGAAATCATTCATCTTTGCACTATGTGCCAAAGATATTCCATAATATCATCATTTAAGACCGAAGATGATGAAAAATATTTTTAAAGAAACGAATCCAAATGGAAACAAAATGACAAGGATTAAGGATTCGATTCAGATTGCTTTTTTTATCCATGTCCAAAAATACCTCAAAAAATAATCATAGTGGTGTAAAATTCAAGAATGATCAAAACATGGGTACAATCAAAGCTAAGATCCACAATAGATATTTTAGATTTAAAAGAGAAAATTTTTATTTTTCATGAATAGTCAGATTCGTGAATAAAGGTCAGACACGTGAATAAGAATCTCAGACACCAAAAGTTCCAAATTTGATAAAACTTCAGATCAATATTTCAAAGATAATGATATTGAAGAAATAATATCATTACGTAAAAAATAATATCCCTTACCTCGAAAGACAAGATTTAAATAAACACCAGATATAAGCTATGATCAGAACGATAAAGAACACTCAAAAGTATACCCACAAGAATACGCTTAAATATATCGAGAGAGAAAGAGAGAGAAGTTTTCAGCTTCGGTGTGATTTTCAATTCTAACTTAAACACCCTATTTATAGAAAATGCTTAGAACACCAAAGTAGAAAATTTAATAAAATATTAATATATATTATAAATTTCCTTAGCCCAATTTTTGATGATCTGAATTCAGCACATTGATAACACATGTGAGCCCACTAATTGTACAAAAAAACGTTTTTCTTAAAATAATTAACTAAAACTCCAAAAATTAATTATTTTTAACTTCTAACTTCAATAATTCACAATAAATAGCCTTTTATCAGAAAATTCAAATCTCGCGACTTTTTATAGGAAATTCAATTTCTACAACTTTGCAAAAGAAAGTTTTTCCAAATTCCAAATGTAAATTGACCAAATCCACAAACGGACGATTTTGCTGTGCTATAATCAAATTTCATCAATAATTGTGTACAAAACATGTGTTAAACATTTAATGCCACAAAAATACTCTTCCTCCTCATATACTCATATATCTCACATTCATCAAAAAATATCATCGTTAATATATTATTAAAATAATATATTTAAATGAATTATTTTATTAAAAAAGATTAATTTTCAACAATTGTCACATTAAAAATTTTCTCCATCTATATCCTCATAAAATCAATATTTTCATCATCATATAAATCAATAATTAATTATTCATAAATAATATTACGTAATCACATTATCGATAAACCGTGTAGTTCCCAGATAGTAGGGGCTTTCCAATAAGGATCTCTCCTTCACGCTGCAATTGAATTAGATGACCAAACCTCTCCTAGATGTAACTTTCTAGACATTAACAATAATGTTATCTAATAATATTATTCAGATAATATGAATTATTGTCGATAATAGAAAATACGCGCAAAGTTGACAATTATTAAAATAACAATAATATCAACGAAGAATTATCAATCAATAAAATATAATATTGAACAAGAATTACTATAACAATTATCGAGAAGAAGCCTTTTCACGTAAGAATCAATAATTGGTGCAATACCGTGCAAGCGCCATCGTGTTTTTAACCACCGGTATTCCCACAAAGATAATTCGTGAAGAACTACGCCGTTATTTATAACCAACTTATTCTTCGCTGCTTTCTTTCCTCCAATCGCCAAGCATGGGCCCCACACATGGTCGCTATTGCCGTCATTTAATATTCTCCCGACAGCATTTAATATTCCACCACCAAACTAATATTCTCCTAACAATAATGAATATTTTATAACCACTTACTTATTTTGAAATATTTACAAGATTTTACCCATAACTATCCATATTAATCAAATCAACCCTTACTATTTCAAAATAATAAATAGAGAAAATTAAATTTCATTAATAATAAGTTGGGGTCTTACATATGGAACCCATCCATGACAACCGGTTGCCATGGACACTGTGCAACAACCCCTTTTCGGACCGTTGATAAATTAATTTGAAGGCTGAGATTGGATTTTAAATTTGATAAGCCGGCACAGGTTGTTGTGCATAAATATATATATTTGTACCGACTTCTATTTTAATAAGAGAGGCCCACATATTAACATATTGTCAGTATAGTTAAACAAAATGAATATTTAATATTAAAATATTTCTAAAGATATCAACATGCGCTATCTTTTTTTTTTTTTTCTCTTCCATTTCTCCATTATATGTCATGACTCAAAGAAATATTTAATGTTAAATATTTTGACCTGCAGATACCAGACTTACTTTTTACCTTTTTTTTTTTTTTTTTCCATTTCTATTATATGTCATGACTCAAAGAAATTAAAATAGTAATAAAAAATAAATTGTGCTTCTATTTGACCAGTAAGTCATTACTATTGGGAATTAATTTTTTTAACAATATCCAACTATTTGTCGCTAAAATGATTCAAACTCATGACCTCAAGCTCCAAACCTCATTATATGACCACTCACCCGAAACCACTAGCCTAATCGCTTATTTCAACCAAGGATATATCTTTATATTAAAACTTCACCATCCCCAAAATTAATATATTATTATTATATTATGATTTATTTTATAGAAATATATATTATTAATTGGGTTTGTTAAAATGTAAATAAGTTAATTTTTATATTTATTATTATCCCTTTAATATTTTTTTTCTTATTTTTGTAATAATATCAATAAAAGGATTATTAATATAAAAATAAATACTATTATTAATATAAAATAAATATCATTCTTTAATAAAATATAAAGTGATCATTATAAATCTTGCATTATTATTAATAATAATTTTATTATTAAGCAATTTTATTATTATTATTTTATATATTATTAATATTATTGTTGTTTCGATGATAGGAAATGAATGTCATATCTATTTTTGAAAGTCGTAGTAAATTGGTTGAGTGAAATTTAATGGAGTTAGATTATAGTAATTTATTTTATTAGTACACATATATTTATTTTTATATTTATTTTAATTATTAAGTCATATTCTTTTATGAAGTCATGTTCCTTTATGAACTATGTCCATTGAATATTATGAAATCAATTTTCTCCAAGTTTTAACTTTAAAAATATATCAAGTTTAATTAGTCTAATAAGTAATGATGATAATTTTTCAAGACATTTCAGTGAAATTAATTTACTTATCGAATTTATAAAAATAATTAAGTATTATTATAATAATAATAATATGATTATCAATTTACAGCACTAGTATTAATATAATGTGTACTTCTAATATTGACAACTCTTAATAAAAAGTAATAATTTTACTTAAGAAAAATATCATCAATTTCTCAAATAAACATGAAAAGATGGGAGTAATATTTAATGTGGAAGTTAAATTAAGATTTCAATATTCATTATGGGAAAACGTGACAATGGAGTGCCAATGCCGCATGCAAACGTGTGATAATCCACCGCATTTGGTGGACCTTAATATCTGTAATCTAAATCCCATGTTTTTGGTGGACCTTAATTTATCCTTAAAATGAATCTTTAATGTTAAAATGAAAGGGATAATTAATTATTATTAATTAACAAGGGCTAAAGTCGTAAAGATTCCACTGTTTATGCAATTAAGAACTAGAAACCCTTAATTTATGATATTACTTGAAACAAGTGCGCGCAAAAGGTAGATTGGATGCAAGGACCGGAAGAGGAACAAACAAAGACCAATCCTTTTCACCAAATAAATTAAGTAGAATAAAATGCAAGTGCCTTATGCATGCATGCATGCATGATATATATAGGCTATTTTTAACGAACTGAAATAAGCGAATTAAAAATAAATTAATTATAGTAACTTTTTTTTTTGTTATTATAATATAAATATATATATATATATATTTAAAAAAATTTAATGTAAGGTATAGATATCACTTTTAAAATTGGATGCCTGAAATAATACGTACGTTACTCTATAATTAAAGATGAAGTGGTCGACAAATGACAACAACTGGATCACGTGAAATATTAAAAATAAAAGGAAAACGTAGTAATTAATTAAGCAAAACAAAATACGTTCCCATGTAGTATATAATATCCCACTCAATTAATGTCACTACTTATAAGTCGGTCGAATCAATTTATATGTAATTTTTATATCGTGATTTATTTTATAATTTATAAATTGACTTATATTTAAATAGTTTTATTAAAATAAGTAGATTTGATCAAATGTAATGATTCTTTTGCTCTTATTCTAATAATTTTTACAATTCATTTTAATTTATATTTTTGAATATAACTAAAATAACTTATAAATTATTTTAAATTTTAACTTATAAAGTATTTTAAATTAAGTCCTTGCTGAATAGGCCCTTAGTAATCAAGAATAGCCTAACTCAACAAAAGTATTTAAAAAAAAAAACCGGCACTGAAGAAAATTATGGAGTTGGAATAACTTGTTGTTTTGTACTTGTTGGGTCGTGATATTTCTTATCTATCGTAGGGTATATTGGGCCTTTATTTTTAATCCGTTAAAGTCACTTTTACTACCATCATATTATATCCGCTTTTAATCTTTAAGGTAAGATGGTCATCCAAATGGATCTAACCCATTAGATATTTTAATATCTCATTTTGATCTTGTGATGATGAAAAGCATGACGGTTGACCAAGGCTCCCGCCACGCATTAATGTGGATGGGATCATGGCCTTACCAGAGAGAAAACAAAGGGCCAAAAGCAAGAGATAAACCTTATACGCTTCAGCAGAGCCCATCGATCGTAGAGGGGTGTCGCAAGTAGTGGGTAAAGACAAGAATCCAAGCAAAGATAAGATAACCCAGCAAAGGAAGCCATCGCCTCAGGCACGCGCTCATACATATTGATTTTTATATTCTCCCACATACATACGAATCGAGAATTATTATCTCTTTCTGAACACTAGGCAAAGACATTCCTCCATTGTTAACCTTGTGAACACATACTAATTCTCACGCCGAAGCTATCCTCCGACGTGGAACCGGCCAAGCTTGGGTGGTGTTACTCGTGTTTATCGTGCGCAGGATCAAGACGCCTTACGTGATCGAGACGTAGCAGAAGATCCCTGGCGTTAACATTGGCGGCTTGAAGCGAGGGGCCTTTGAATTCTGAAGGTCATTAAAATTTTCAATCACAATCGCTTAACCTACTTCAAGATGATGAGGAGTAGGATGGTACGCCTGAAGGGCAAGCGATGGTCGTTGGCTCGTCAACGCCCTCGTTTTTGAGTGAAGGATCGCTTCAGGTCCTTCTAAAGTGCTCACGAGAAAGACGGCCTCTAAGATAATTCAGAGATCTCCGTCTCAAGATTCCATGTGGGCTAGACGAAGATTGGTTTTCGGTGCGGATAGGAGCGAGATCATGGTCGAGGGCAAGTCAAGGCTCACCGACTGTGACTTATCGTAGAAGTGGTCGAGGAAGATAGCCGCTTAAGTCACGAAGATGGCGGACGTAAGCGGATAAAGCCACGGAGGTCCTATTAAAGAAAAGGAAGATATAGCCAAACAGATGCTTGGGTATGGAATTACGGACGCAAGATCTAGCCATGATCACCTGAAGGTCGGAAGTGGGCACAAGGAGGTGCCATGGCTAGAGGGTGGTGAGCCAAGCATTCGCTGCAGCAGTTTCTAAGGATCGTTTCGCAGAGAGGAGATCGGGAGCAGAACTCCCGTGGTCTCTCAAGAAGACAATAATGGTCGTTACCTCTCAGCATCGAGATGACTATAGACGAAGGAGCATATCGAGCGAGATTATGCCCGAAGTCAGAGTAAGGGACTATCAACGTGATTATTCTCACCATAAAGACAGATTTATACACCGGAGTAGATCAAGAAGTCCCACCAGGGCGGTAGGATCGGCAGGAGGAGGTCGATCCTCTCAAAGACGGAATGTTGTTCGTGAGAAAGAGGTCTCCCCCCAGCCCGAAGGGGTTGATTTTCTAGTGAAGGAGCTCAGAAAGCAACCGGTGAAGTTCAAAGAAAGAAGGACGCCCGGAAAGAAGGCATCCCTTTTTCCTCGAGATATTCTCAAAGAGAAGCGTGACATCACCAAGAAACCGCCGCATGGAAAGTTACGATGGTACCGGGATCTCCATGACCATAGCAAAGCGCTCAATTCCATTAATGGACTATTACGACTTCACCGATGCCGCCAAGTGCCACACCTTTGTTACGATTATACGGAGAAAGGATGCGAGATGTTGGTTGGGAACTTTACCTTGATTCAATATTCTCTCGATAGAACTTTGTGATAAATTCCATGCCCGCTTCGGAGTAAATCAAGAAGAGGAAAGTTTACGGGTTCTCCGCACAGATCCTAGCTTTCACAATGTAATCTTTGGGCAAGATGTGTAAAGAGGTTCGGAGAAGTTAGCGGTTAGTGTCCGATCTTAATGATCTCCAGTCGTAGGTTTGTTCCGAATGGATTGGATCCGTAAAGTCCGAAAATTTGGTGAAGAAGTTGATGTTCAACCATCCGAAGAACTTGGTCAAGCCTTTGACAAGCGAAGGCTATATCGTTGTGGAAGAAGCTATGTAAACACCAAGCATCCTCCTTCGTCGGTGCAAGAGTCAAGTAGCTCCCTAAGGCGTCAAGTTGAACAGAGGAGAATCTGGGTATAATGATCGAACAGAGGAAGTTGAAAAATACAATAATTCCTCAAGCAAAAGAAGGGGCCATCCTCCGCTCCTACCAAGGTGAATAAGGTCTACACCAAACTAAACATCGATAGATCGATAATTCGGATCAAATCATAAATCAACCTTTCTTCGAGCCACCCCGTGATAACCACCGAATCCGGATGTGGTAACTCCTCGTAAGTATTGTGGGTTATCATCGTGTCACCGCCACTTACACTAACGAGTGTTGCAATTTGAAAGACTTTGTGGAGAGGAAGATTAAGGATGGCTTGTTGGCAAGATGTGGCCGTAGTGATCGTTGAGAATATTAACCGCATCGTTTCAGACGGTTCAAATGGACCCAAAGGTCACCGCCAAGGCATGTCATCGATATGATAACCGGTGGATCTGCAGGGAAGTTGACAGGGAGGAAGAGAAGGGCTTACCCGGATTTGGTCATGATCGTGACAGATGCTCTCCTCGAAGGTGGATAGACCATTCCCTGGATCGCTATATCATTTATCGACGCCGACTATCCTTCGGAACCCATCGAGCCACATGAGGAGGCCTTGGTGATCACAAATGCAAGTGGGCACGGTGGACGTAAGCGCATGATGATAGATAATGGATCTTCATTGGATATTCTCAGACGCCCACGCCTATCGTAGAGGATGCACCTTGATGGGCGTAAAATGGAGGTGGGCAGGAAGCTCCTTTATACGGCCAAAGAACGATCCGGTCAAAGTCAGCACTATTGAACTCCTGTTATCTTCTAAGACAAAGACCCCAAAGCAGTCGAAATAATATGTAAATTCTATGTCACAGACGTTGATTCACTTACAACGCTATACCGGGAAGACCTACCTTAATCGATCTCCAAGTCGTGACCTCCATCCCTCATTTCAAAGTCAAGTTCCCCACGGCTCATGGAGTAGGAGAGGTGGCGGGGACTTGGATCTAGCCCGACGATGCTACCTAAATGATGTTATTTCTCCGAGGAATGGGGTCGAAAAACAAAAGCAAAGCGATGGCAATTGAGATTGAGCCCTTTATCGAAAGTAGTTCGAACCGATGGTGATTCTCGCCGGAATTGGGACGGAGGAGGTCGAGTTGATCCTGGAAAGCCAGACAAGACCGTGAAGATGGGTTATCGGTCTACCGTAACCTCTTCTGACAAACCTTATAGAACTCTTACGCTACTATGCGGATATTTTGCATGGGAACCGAGGGACATGTCTGAGTTAGTCGAAGATAAATGAGCACTGAATGAATGTAGATCCTCGAAGAAGCCGTTTTCGGCGTAAAAAGCGGATCATACCAACGACGTAAAATCATCGATGAGGAAATAAAGCAAAGTCGTTGGTCGCCGACTTCATCTATGAAATTGATTATCCCGAGTGGATGGCGAATGTGGTGTTGGTGCAAAGCGTAATGGAAAATGGCGGGTTTGCATCGATTACACCGACCTCAATAAAGCTTGTCCGAAGGACTTTTATCCTCCGCCCCATATTGATCAAATTTCATCGATGCCACTTGGGTATGCATTACTAAGCTTTATGGATGCTTTTTCGTGTTATCATCAAATATCCATGCAAAGAGGACATTCCAAAGACGGCGTTCATTACACAATTCGCGATTGTACGCCTACAAGAAGATGACTTTTGGCCTTATAATCACGGAGCCACCTACCAAAGAATGATGAACTTCATCTTCGATAAAGCCAGGAAGGAATATGGAGGTATACGTCGATGACATGATCGTGAAAAATACGCAGTGTTCGAGTCATTTGGACGATCTGAGAGGAGTGCTTTTGCATCGTCCCGTCATCGCCAATCGAGACTCAATCCCGCCAAGTGCACTTTTGGCCCTCGGTGGAAGTTTTTGGGTTACTCGGTCACCAAAGGGGATCGAGGCCAATCCGGAGAAGATCCAGTGCCATTCTTGATATAAAGACTCCTCGATCGTTCAAAGACGCGTCTAACGTCTCGACCGACAGATCGACTTTGAGGAGGTTCGTCGCCAGATCGCAGAAGAGATGCCTTCCTTTCTTCGATACATCGAAAGGGCCAAAGAATGCGAAGACATTCCGGTGGACTTCAGAGTGTGAAGACGCCTTCCAAGGCATAAAGGCATATCTTTCTTGGCTCCTTTATTAGTGAAGCCCATTCCAACAGAGACCTTATACCGTATCTTCGCAAAGAAGTTCGTTAAGCGGTTGGAGCAAAGGTTGGTTCGGAGGTCGATGGAAAGCAAAGATCCTGGCCTATTATGTCACCACGTCTGCGAGAGATGTCAAAACCAGTATCCGAATATTGAGAAAACTTGCCTTTGCTTTAATAATTGCTAGTAGAAAAGCTTGGTAATATTTTTAAGGTTTCGGCTCTCATTGTCGTCTACCTGCGGATCGACCATTGAAGAAGGTGATGGGCAAGTTCGTAAGTTTCGTGAAGACTAAGCGGCACGGACTATGGAATTGTCCCCGCTTTTTCATCGAATACCATCCCCGAACCGCTATCAAAGGTCAAGCTTTGGCCGATTTCATGGTAGAATGTTCGTTCACCGAAGCAGATGTCGAGTTTTTAAGTCGAATCGATCGATCGAACATTTGCGTTCTTCAACAAGATCAGAATGTTTGGACTCTATATGCAGATGGTTCCTCTACCCTAAAGCCACTAGGCCCAGTCACCATATTGTATCCGTTTTAATCTTTAAAGTCGGCCTCGGTCCGGTGGATCGACCCATTAGATATTTTAATATCTCATTATTTTAATCTTGATGATGATGAAAAGCATGACGGTTGACGAAGCTCCGCCACGCATTAATGTGGATGGGATCATAGCCATTGGCCGGTAGAAAAAACAAAGTACAAAAGCAAGTAGATAAACCTTATACAATAAGCAGAGCCCATCGATCGTAGGGGTGTCGTAGTAGTGGTAAAAGACAAAGAATCCAAGCAAAGATAGTATAACCCAGCAAGGAAGCCATCGCCTGCAGAGGTAACGCTCTCATACATATTGATTTTTCATATTCTCCCACATACATATGATCGAGAATTATTATCTCTCCGCATAATTGACAAGACATTCCTCCATTGTTAACCTGTGAACACATACTAATTCTCACGCCGAAGCTATCCCCGATTTTAACCGTCGTCCAAGCTTTGGTGGTGTTATCATTGTTTATCGAGATCAAGACGCCTTTACGTGATTGGGACGTGGTGAGAAGATCCCTGGCGTTAATAAAGATTATTTCTTCATTTTCGGCTATGGATGATGCCTGGTGAGAATCTTAATTAAACAAACAAACAAACCCAAGACAAATTAAGGAAGACAAATTTAGTTAGCATTTTTTGGATACGAGGGTCCTATATTACTCTTGTATTGAAAAAAAAGTATTATTTATTTATTGGACAGATAATAGTGAGAGAACCAAAGTTATATTTAATACTTGGGGTAATATTGGAAAATAAGCAATTAAAATCAAAGACAAACCAAAGTTAATACTTCATACTTGGGATAGTGAGAGAACCAAAGTTATATTTAATACTTGGGATAATTGTCTATATTATCTATAACGATTAGAAGATAAATCGTTTTGGATCCATCGCTTAAAAAGGGTATTTAGTATGTAAGATCAAGAGATAAGCTCTTGATCCTTTCCGTCTTTCCATATATATATTATTGTTATTATAATAATTATTATTATTACTATAATTATAATAATAATAATTATTATTATTATTATTAGTACTATTATTATTATTGTTTTTATTACTATTATTATTATTATTATTATTATTGTTATTGTTGTTGTTGTTGTTATTATAATAATAATAATAATTATTATTATTATTATTATTATTATTATTATTATTATATTATTATATTATTATTTTGAATTAAAATTAGAATGAATCTAAACCGTCCTTCTGCTTTCTCGTCCAAATCAATTAGAATAAATCTGAACCGTTCTTGTGATTTTCCGTCCAAATTCAAAATAGATTCTATTTTATTATAAAGTTTTATTATATAGATTTATTGGTAAAACCAAACCTTATTATGATCGCCCTAAACTGTTGTGCGTGCATGGTGTTATGAATACTTTGATTCCAAGAAATACAACTATTCCATCCAAGAAAAAGCAGACATACAATATACGGATAATGAGTCGGGTCGGGTGTGTTGATATATGAAGGTGAGCGTGCGTGTAAGGACTAGAAATAATAAGGATCTTCTTGGATAATAACCAAAAGGAACGATATGAACTAACTGGTGCACCAAATTAAGTTCTTGTTAATAAAATAAAGTCCAGCCTCCAAGTCCAACCAAGAAATTGGTTTAGAAAATTGAACCATGGTATTTTGGGCTCAAATGATCTGTGACCAAACTCAGTTAAGCCCAAGCCTATTAATCCGTTTCATTTTACCCACTAGCTCAGCTCGCTATATTTTGCTGATGTTTTTTTCATCACTCATTTGAAATTTTGAACTCCGGACCTATTTGAATTTAAAGCGGGAGCAAGCAATCTCTTCCACTTTTCAGCCATAGCGTTGAGAGTTCATTTCGGAGATGTCGGGACTGAAAGGAAGCTCCAGGAAGAAGAGATCGTCGGAGTTCGAAGCTTCAAAACCAGAGATTCAGAAGCGAAAGATTGTTGAAGACGATTTCGATCCTGAATTCTCCAAGTGAGTCAATTCAGTCACTCAATTTTTATTGTCTTGTATACTAGTAATTAAACACTTCTGGTTCGAATTTGCTTGAAATTTCAGTGATATCAAAGGAATTATGACCGCACTGCAGCAGATCAAAGAGAAAGCGCAAAAGGACGGCCAAAAGAAGAACGAAGAAACAATTTCCAGGTTTAATTTTCATTCTCGCCTCTCATTTTCAACCGATTTTACATTTTAGTAACCTGACTTTTCTATATGTGTACGGTTTACGAGTTTGTATGTTTGTGGTTGTGGTGTTTTGTTCTCAGATTTATTAGCAGATTAGACATTCAACTTTTGTGACGTACTGTATATGAGTGTTTGTTTAGGCAAATAATTGACAACTTAATCGTTAAATGAAATTTGTGTGGTTATATATAGATTTCTGTTTCAGGAAGTCTTGAATTGATTTATTCGTCAAAGTTGTTTTGAAATTTAATCAGTGAGGAGTAGAGAGATTTATAGATTAACCAGATTGAGATGGATTAGATTTTGCTTCTGAATACTTGAACAATCTGTAATGCTTCGTTGCTGTTTATGTGCTTCTTTTATCGATACTTATAAATCTTAAGACAATTCAGTTGTCTTGTAATTTTGGTCACTCTGTCCATAGTTGATACATAAGTTTGATTTGTAATATATTTTAGTCATAACTTCAAATGCTAAAACTCCTATTGTATTTGCTAATAAGCATAACGTCAAATGCTGAATTCAATTTGTGTTTGTTTATAAGCATAACTTAGAGTGCTAAAACTCTTAAATGTTTAAGAATGTGTTTGCCTCTATCCATGTTGAGTATTCATTCTACTTCAATATATTCAAGTAAATGAAAATATGACAGGGTTCAAACAATGCCCAAATTATCTGCCAAATTTTGCAACCTAAAAACAAAACTTTTATAGGTTTGATTCAAGCAATTGTTGTTTTAAGTATTAATTAGTGCTTTGAGTTCAAGAAGTTGGCTTACATTCTATTATTAAGTGCCTGCGAATCATTTTGTGATTTAAGTTTATCCACTATATTCTATAATGAGGTTAGTTGAACAAATTCAACTAGAATTGACTTCTATAAGAATGTGTAGAAGTAATTTATTGTGGCAGTCTTTAATTGTGTGATTTTTGCACAATCTATCTGCTGAAGTTACTTACTAGCTATTAATTTTGGCTTGCCAACAGTGTGGCTTGGGATATCAAGTCTAAGATTGATGAATTGAGGGCAAAGGTCGAAAAGGAAAGGTGAGAAAGAGTCCCATGGATCACACACACTTTAAATGAGATTACCTATAGATTTATTAGTTTTGTTGTGGTGATTTTTCTCCATTGTTGCATGTGTTGTATCCTTAAAAGTTCTTGCATTTTTGTAATGCCAGACAAAGCTTTGCTAAGGCACTGTCAAAGAGCTCGAAAGAGGTCTGCAAAGAGAAACAGGATTTCAAATGCATAATGGTGATGAGATTTTTTTACCACTTGATATTTCAGTTTAAAATGTATATATTTTCCTATGCAGTGTGAGAACTTACTGAAGAGTGAGACTGCCAAGTTCCGAGCTCTCTATGATAAGTTCTGCAAGGAGAAAGCTACACATCTCCAGGTCCTAAAAGGTACTTTGTGGTTAGCTTGGAATTTTAATAAGATACACCATTCAACTAGCAGCAATATACATGTATGTTTAAGTGAGCAAATATTTTTTGTGGGATTATCATTCCACTGAAACAGTTGTGCTATTTTTCATATGCTTTGTTCGAGAAATCTAGCATTCATCAAGACTTAGCTTAGGCACATATTGAAGGAGAACAGGAGGAAACGTGGGAGGCACCCATCTTTGCTTTGAACAAATCGTCTTAGCTGCTATACTAGGAAGAGTCTATTTCTCTTTTAAGGCCAAATAGACTGAATTAGTGGAGTATGGCATCCTTGGATACCAATACTCTGATACCACGCTGATTGCTAAGCATTTGAAAGCTAATATGATCCGCAAGAACATAAAATAATGGAATAGATATCGTATTTAGAGCCCAGACACTGAGAGAAACCTTTATTCTGAGAGACTCTCTAAGTTGTGTTTATCGCTGACTATTATTGGTGTCTGGCAGATACCATTTCCAAATATGAAGAAGAGAAGGAAAGGCTATTCATACGATATGAACAACAGAGTGAGAAACTGGATTTGCTTGCTTCATTCATGTTACTGAAAATTAATGGCTGGAATTCTAACATACGGATTTCAGGGAAGAAGGAAAAGAGTATGATATCAGAACAAGAGAAAGTGTGCGCTAATAAGATTGCTGAACTAGAGGAGTCACTTAAAAAGAAGAAGCAGGTGACCTTTCTTAAGCAACTTATTATTGTGTTTCCCTCACTCCGTAACACAATTATAGCAAACCATATTCTCTGTTCTGCAGGATGACAAAACATTTAGCATTTTGAGAAAAACTCTAGGCTCGTTTCTGGAACCTCCATCAGATGAAGACTTCCCAGGTGATGACTGAAAATTGAAACAAAAGGCCGCTGCTGCAGATATACTATGGCTTTAAGAGTATTCAAAAGCAAATGCAACTTCTAAATGACCATTTTCTGGTTCTTTGTAATTCAAAACCAAAAATTTTGGGTTCTCTGCCTTGTTATAGCCATTAAGATTTTTTACAGTATTTCTTTCTACTGAACGAAGTTGGTAGGCTGATTTAATAAAATATCCTGGACAATTTCCGTCGTTGCTAGTACTACTACCTTATTACATTAAATTTTGGCTACACTTTTTACCGTAAATCTACTGCTACTATGTCTTGCATTGCATTATCCACTTGTTTTTTTTCTACTTGTTTTTGAGGCCCGCAATATGCATGTGTCAATGTAACCATTATGTGATTTTTTTTTATGTGATAGTAGTATTATTTATATATTAACCACCGTCACCCAATTGTATATGACACTCACTGAACTCTCAAAGGTTTTGCTGAGGATTTTACCCAAAAATAGTTGTATCTCTGTTCCAAAAAAGTAAAAATATATTTTTCTTTTTAATCCGCTCTTAAAATTAAAAATACATTTTTACTTTAGAACTCAGAATGTTCATAATTTGTAAATAATTTTTTACAATCATTTTCAATATCTCACCATCACAACGACAACTGAATTCCTAATTTATACCAAGGCTATATTATCTTTAAAAGACGATCGTTTTACAAATATATATTTCAAAATTTAACTAAGGGAGTATGTTTTAATTGAATAAATAACATGAGGGCAGTCGTTTAAGAAAAATGGAGAAAAAGGAGATTCTAATTACAAAGGGATAGCATAAACATAAAAGTAATCTTTTATAATTACAAATCAAATGGCAATAATTCAGACACAAGAATACAGTTAAGATGCTATTCAAATTCAAAATTCGCTAAAATTATATTGGAAATGGAAATGGAAATGGAAATGCTGCTCTTTCATCTTGATGAAGTAGATCCAAACACATCTTGCAGAGAACTACAAGCTGCCATGTATAAATGAACTAAAGAACTTCATGGATCTCTCAAATGCAATGCCGCAACTACGAGGGCTTACAGCATGCTAAATCTCTGCAAGTGACAATCTCCCGGGAAATGCCTCTATTATTGTACACAGCTAAATCTTATGCTTCTTACCCTCTGAACTTCATATTGACTTGAAAACATTAGCACCAACATCTATAGCCAATCGTACAACAATCTCCTGGGATAATAGAACATAGATCCAACTTCTTCTAAACATACTCGGAACCAAGCACTGCCCCAAGATTAAATCTTCTGCAATTAGTAGTGTTTAGCGTCTTGATGACAAGCATTTCAGGCTCCTTTCTTTTGGTTTTTGGCCATTTTTACTTCTTTAGTAAGCATTCTAGGTGCAATTGCCATTGACATTAGCTCTTGGAATAGCAGCTTACAGGCATAAGGAATGTGAACCTGCATTCAAATTATTCATCGACACCAAACAAATAGAAATGTAAAGTTCTATAATCAGTGACGAATATCAAACAAGAGCTGAAGGCTTGACAAAAGTTTAATAAATCACCTGAACAATATCAGTTTTGTTCTTGCATCCTCTGCACTCGAAGGAATTCTTCTTGAGGTTCGCAATCGCTATCAATCCACATTTCTCACACACATGAACCCTGTATGCATCACTTTGGTCAAAGAGTCTTTCTTTCAGAAAATGAGCAGCCCCGTGCGCGATCATGCAATCTCGCTCCATCTCTCCAAATCGAAGACCTCCATCTCGTGACCGTCCCTCTGCCGGCTGCCTTGTGAGAATCTGCACAGGGCCTCGTCCACGGGAATGGATCTTGTCATCAACCATATGCTTCAATCTTTGGTAGTAAGTAGGGCCAAGGAATATCATAGCTGTAAGGCGCCGCCCTGTGTGACCATTATACATAGTTTCGAACCCACGCATTTGGTACCCACATTTGTGAAGAGCTTTACTAATATTATCCACCTAGAGTATCATGTAATAAATCAATATAATTAGTTTAGACTATGATTGAAAGGAAATAAAGATCACACATATCAGCACAATCTATATAATATAATAAATAAGACAAAATCGCCGTTGGAGTGGTCCTTCAACCATAAAATTTAGCAATAAATCCTAACTATAAATAAAATTCTATTTAGCACTAACAAATATATCTATATCTACTCTAAACTCTTAAATTTAGGAATGATCCTTCAACAACTTAAATTTAAGAAAAGAAACTATTTTTCATCTATTATTTAATTTTAAAATCTTTTCATCTACATTTACTATCATAATTATCTATTGACCACTCTCTTATTATCATTCAGTTTTTAATTTAGTTAATATTCTTTAAAATTTGATTTTAAATAAAATCTGTCTATATATATAATAAATAGCACAAAATCATCTCTTAACCCTAAGATTCACGAATGATCCTTCAAACAATAAAATTTAGGGAAAAAAACTACTTTTCATCATTTGATTTCAAAATCTTTTCATATAAATTCTTGTTATCATAATTATCTACTTACCACCATCTCTTATTCTTATTTATATTTTTAATTAAGTCAATATTATTTAAAATTCATATTCTTGATAAAAATAATATTTAATTGTATAATAATTTTTATTATTAGATTATATATGTATAACTATTTGATTTTAAATAAAATTATATGAATATATAAACAAATAAATAATTAATTTAAAGATGAATACTATCATTTATATTATATAATTAGATGAACTATTATTATAGATTTTTAAATTTATTTAATTTTTTATTAACAATTAGTTATACATTATTAGTTAAATAATATATCTTAAAAGGAAATAAATTTTTTTATAAAAATTATTCTACTCAATAATAATCTAATATTCCCACAATTAACAAATTAGTTTACTATAATACAAAAAATATATATAATTTTATTATTATTAAAAAAAGTAACGAAAAAAACATGTTTCACACGGGATCATTTGCTAGTTGAAGATAAAAGGATAATTACTGTGTAGCATCATAACTAAAAGATGTAGCCCAGCTTGCATCAGAACTACAAAAAAATTAGTTGGATTTAAAGCTTTCGGTCCAAGAAAGGATAAGAAGAGTTGACACTACTTTGAAGGACATATAATTAACGTAAAAATTATAAACAGAGTAGTTTTTTGAGGGTTTAAGAAGCAAAAAATGGCTTTATCAATAAGCCAGGATATAAAGAGAGTTCAACTTACTGTAACATCAGTAAAGGGAGTCGCGTCTCCTTCCTTCCCCATGTGAGCTGCAACCTTACCCATGATGCACTCAATAAGCTGACCAATTGTCATGCGAGAAGGAATAGCATGCGGATTCACAATAATATCAGGGGTGATGCCTTCCACAGTCCATGGCATGTCTTCTTGCGTGTAAGTCATGCCAACAGTTCCTTTTTGGCCATGCCTACTGCTAAATTTGTCTCCAATCTGAGGTATTCGAACAGATCTCACCCTTACTTTCACAAACCTCAACCCATCGGCATTTGTTGTTAGGAGTACCTAAAGAAGCAGTATATGGTTAAGACTAGAACAGATCAAAAGAATTAATTTGAAAAAATAAACAAGTTTCAGCATTCAAAGAAGCAAAGAAAATTCAATTGAAGGTTTATTTTTTTTAATTTATAGATCATACATGATTCTAAAATTAAAATTTTCCAACCCACCAATCCTCTTAAATAGACAACAGTGGCTTTACTTTGAACTGAAGATAACAATTTAATCAGAGCTAACCTGATCCACCATCCCCGTTTCGCTGTGGCGTAAGCTTGTGCTGTGATCACGACGCGTGTACCTTGAAGCAGCTTGTCCCTGAGCATCATCCTGAGCAATGGGAGTGGTCTTCCCAATGATAACATCCTCACCAGAAACTCTAGTTCCCTAGTAAACAAAGAAGGATAAGTTTGCGAAAATTTAATCCAGCTAAGCAGGAAAGAAGATGATAGTGAAACTAAGACGCATATACTCACCGGAGGAGCAAGACCATCATCATCCAATTTATCGTACGAGCCATGGCGCATGCCCTGTAATGAATAGAGCCAGAAAACAGTCCAAAAGAAACTGAAAAGAGCATGCAAGTATAAATAGCAACTCACTTACCATAGTATTAGCTCTATCTGGACGGCCAAAATCCTCTTTAACAAGTGTTCCCATCTTCTTCTCCTCATCCCTATTTAAAGAAGAGGATTAGAATACAAGAGGCCTCAAACTTTAAACTTTAAAGGAAAAAGAAGACGAAAAAGAATTAACAGCCCAAAAATATTTACAAGAAAGATCATTGCCGAATATTTACCTGTATGATCGGAAGAATATTGATCGAAAGAATCCACGATCTATTGATGATTGGTTCATGATGACAGAATCTTCTTGGTTATATCCAGAATAGCAGGCAATGGCAACAATTGCATTCTACACAAAATAGAAATCACAACGTTGTGAAAACCACAATCATAGTGAAGAAATAAGTAACAGAAAAGGATTCAAGCGATTTACTATGCCGGCTGGAAGCTGCCTAAAGTGCAAATGCTCCATTGCTCGGGTAGTAACTAGAGGCTTCTGGGGATAGTATAGAACATAGGCTAATGTATCCTGAAAATACAAGTGCCGGATAGGTAATTTGGACAATGAAATCATATGCACATGAAAAGCATAAAGAAATACAGTAAAAAATGAACTACGTACCATACGAAATTGAAAATTGGTGACATAAATTCCCATCGCTTGCTTACCCATAGCTGACTGATAAGTATTACGTGGAGACTAATTGAAGAGAGATACAGAGAAAAAAGTTAATAAAAGCAGCAGAAAATTCACATAAAACACGAGCATTAAAATAAACAAGATAATACTTAATCAGGAGAAGCTAAACAGGAATCAGACCCAACGACCTTACCTGGTTGTGATCTGGAAATGGGATAATAGAAGCACAAACACCCAAAATTAATGATGGATGGATTTCACAGTGAGTATAATGATCAGAATATGCCTCCTCTCGGTTGACCCTTGCACTTAAAAGATCCTACATCAATCCAGAATAAATTTTACCATGTGTTTTATAAACATATATTTGAGAATTGAGATAGGTACTTTCTCCTCCACCCAAAAAAAAAACTGCGACTCTATCTTGGATAATTACATTGATGGTCATGGAAATCATAGTTGTCTCTTCTTCTTCTGTATCAATGTATTCTATGAATCCCTTGTTTACAAGATCATGCCAGCCACCATCTTCTGGGCTTTCCTGGGAAAATGAAAAAAGTAATATTAATGTAAGCTCCATTATTAAAGAGCCATAAGAAAATGAAACATACTCTTTGTTGCAATGCTTGAATGTCCTTCTTTCTAATGAGAAGCCTTTGATTCTCCACAATGAACAGCGGACGACTGCAACGACCATAATCAGTATAAATCCTCAGTTCTCTCAAACGGATATCTCGAACCACTCCAACTTCAGTATTGACATCAACCTGTTCATTTGAAGACAGTGTTGAAGAAGTTACACGCAACAATATTCACACAATGACATTTTACAAGTCAATATATATCTAAAGACTGACACTGTCAAAGATGATCTAGAGAACTAGGATGAAAAGGTAACCAAAGTAATATTGGATAGTGTACAGTTCAGGCAGTTATACTAAAAAAAATTCAAGGACCAAGCATTATAACTCTACCCTACCAACAAAAAAAATAAAAATCAGAATATGTACCCGTCTCCTCAGCCGTCTCAGTGTTCTCACCAACATGTCAGGATCACGGTGAATTCCCACCCAGCAACCATTGACAAAGATTTTTGTAGCTTGGGTAATCACGGCAGGAGAAATTTCCTACACGAGGAAAGATGTAAAATTGGAAATGAAGCACAGAAAAGCTCTCATCCACATAATTTTAAGGTATTCACCTCAAAATTCTCTGTACCCCATTCTTCCAAAAACTCCAGAATTGGATATGCTGCTGATCCAACCGTTACGTACACCATCAAAGCAAGATTCTTTACCAGTCCACAAGCCTAACATAAGAGCCAGATGACAATTGACAGCCTTTAGATTCAAGAAAAATGAACTTTTAACACATGATGTAATTGCTAATTTTCTCTATTATAGAGCATGCTTACTTGTCCTTCAGGTGTCTCTGCAGGACACATCATTCCCCATTGTGAATTATGCAACTGCCGAGGTTTTGCCAGCTTCCCTGGTAAAAGTAATTTATGATCAGCCTAAATTATAAAGATACACACAGAAAAATTGCCTATGAAAGAAAAGTAAATTTACCTTCACGTCCTATGGGAGAGTTCAATCTTCGCAAGTGCGATAAAGTTGATGCATAAGTTAGGCGATTTAACACCTACAACATATTTTTCAGATATTGATCATGGTATTAAGAAATCATTTTTTCTAAAAAAGGAAAAAATACAATCTCTCTCTCACACGTTCACACACTCACACAAAATGAACTGATCTAACTGAAATTCATCTAAACACTAACAAACAATTGACGGAACTAAAATGAAACCTGTGAAACACCAGCCCTTGTACCAGCTGCATTTGCCTGACCCCAGTTCCCAGTAGCAAGCGAGTATTTAAGGCCACTTGTAATTGTTTTCGCTTTGATTGCAAATTGCAGATTGACATCCTTCCCGTTATCGACACACTATACAAGTAAAGAAAACTTAGAAACCCAAGCCCCATGAATAAAGCATAAGATGTAAATTATATCGAAGTTTTAGTATTGAAATAACCTTCTGAACGTAACCTCTTACGTCCCTTGTTAACTTTCTGAATAACTGCATTACAAGAATAACCGCCAATTTAGAAACCTGAACCTAAAAATGATACTTTTTAAATAGTTCTATAAACTCAATAATATTAACGAACAACAAACCATTCGGAAAAGACCGCCAAGCAAAGGTCCAGCAAGATCCATCCTTTTATTGCCATAATGATCCCTATCATCCTCTGCTCTTCGGCCAAGGGCACATAATAGAAGCCGGTGAATAATATATCTGGTAGAGCAGCAATTAGTTTTCTCCTAAACATCATTAGAAGCCACCCGCAGATATACATACCCAGGGTAGCCAGAACATACCCAAAATAGTATGCTTTCTTTGTTTCACAATATTCTCCAACCCCAACATGAGGAAGCATTTCCTTTTGAAGGATTTCTTTTGCATACCTGTGAAGGGAGGTAAACAGGAGATTTTCTTTTAGTATCTGAACACATGAGACCCTAAGGCCCAGGTAAAGCTACAATTAATACATACTTAATTCGCTTTTCCTTTGTAACTCCAACAGTGGCTCCTCTTTTCCCAATGTAATCTAGTGCCACCTTCAATAATGGGAGATAGAAAACAAAAAACCATTTAGCAGCAATCCCTGACAGACATCAAAGCCACCAAGAAGGAAAAATGAAAAGGAAAGAACAAGGAGACAATTACACAGGAGCTGCGAATTTACATATTTCAAAGTAGTTTATATGATCCGTATATAAATCCCAAATTTGAGATTTCGATAACTGAAATCCTGAGAAAGTCCATCAAGCTACATAATCTAAAAGAATTTTTTAAACGTAAATGAATGTTCTCACATGAAGTATATATAAGTAACACCAGGTATCCTCAATGTTAGAATGAAACACGTACTTTAGAAGTTTACCATAAATCACCAACGGGAAAATCAAACATATATAATGTCTACAGCAAAGAACTGACAATTGAAGGTGGTGAAGAAATACCAATGATAACTACAACAATACCAATTTACATAAATAAATGATACAATAACCAGATAAATACTTGTTGATTTTGTATAACAAATGCTTCTTCCAAGGAAGGTCGCAGCAACTCCATCATTTGAGTATCAGTGAAATCATAGCAAATATGTTCAAGTATATCTTTATCAGCAACAAACCCTAACGCCCGAAATACAATTATAATAGGAATCTCAGTCCTAATGTATGGAAGTGTGGCACGAATATACTGGCCTGAGGAGCCCTGCAGTCAAAAATTACAGAAACAACATGTATTACATTAATGGAAAATACAAATCAATAATATAAACTTTTTTAGAAGGTAGAAATATGCTTCATAACCCAGAAACATAAACACCATATTAATGCCCATTACCCCTTTGGCACTAGTCCGGGAGAGCATCCGAACAAACATGGTACTAGGTGGCCTGTTTTGGGATTCTGCCATAGAGCGTACTTCCCCGACATATGCATACTTGTTTGGTTGCCTCTTCTTAAACACGTAGACATGATTGGTGCTCATCTTCTCCTGAGCAATTAAAACCTTTTCACTCCCATTGATAATGAAATACCCACCTTGATCATATGGACACTCACCCAGCTCTGTCAGATCCTTCTCCGAATTCTGATACAATGTACAGTAGCTTGACCGAAGCATTATGGGAACCTGACACACAGGAGAAGAAGTTATGGAGCCAGAATTCAGACTATCAATTCTCACTTGGACATTCAATAAGTGTATGGTGTACCTTTCCAATGAAGACTTTATCAAAATCCTGAGTTTCAGTGACTTCTTCACCATCATGTCCCTTTTTTATGACTCTCTTTTTGACATCAGCATACAAGGGAGCTGAGTATGTTAGATTCCTCAACCTTGCAGCCTTTGGAAACAGAGTTGCAGTTTCTCCATCAGACTCTGTCATCATTGGCTTACTCAGGAAAATCTGACCAAAACTGATCTTATAGATAGTCTGCAAGCAAAATTACACCCATTAGCAACATGGCAAATTGCTTAATTTCTGCATACAGTGATTTATAAAAATGATATATTCACACACTATTTGGCTCTTATGTCTGAAGAGAACAGTTTTCTTTTACATCTTGAAAAGTAACTTTGATTTTGGCTTCCAAAATCTGTAGTTTTACTTCTAAAACTTACTCAGCATGGTAGCTAACGAATAATTCCGCGTTATGACAATTGACAATGTATTAGAGATGCATTAAAATCTCAATCATATGAATTTACAATTTTTACCAACAATAAAAGTCAACTGTCTCACTTCAGAAGTTTACTATTAAAAATAATATTAACATCCCCATCTCTGAAAAATAAAATTTTGATCTTACCAAGACCTACCTAAAACCTCCTACTCCAACAGGGAATAACTTTGATAAAAAAATCGGCCTCCGGCATACTCCATGATAGTAGAGTTATTGTCTCGTTTCAATCGACGCGTCATATAATATTCACATCTAAGTTATCTAGCCTAACACGTTATTTCTATTTCCAAGTATCTAACTATCTAAGTAAGATACTACCAATGACCCTATAGCCTTAACCATCATTCTGCAAAAGACTATCCCCATGTGTTCAAATGCTTGTATTCATGTATCAAATATATAAATCCAAAAATCTTGAGTGAATCTTCAAAGAATTACCCAAAATTAATATTTTTAGTTTGCAACCAAACAATTAACTTTGAATCCTTCTAATCTTTACATGGTTCTAAAGCAATTAATCAGATGTCATCAAACATAACTAATTAATATAGTTGAACCTCCCTCAACGCTAGTAATTTGTAGACAATATTGAATTTTGACAGTTCAATCAATTTTTAGCAGCATACAATCACAAATTCTTTTAGTGCCATTCTTCTTTGGGCTTGTCTTGTAGCCTAGTGTACATATTTCACGTCACACGCACGCGATGGGAGATTTGAACCCAAGATCTTGCACACCCAGAGCTCTTATACCATGTTAATTTTATGAAATGACCCGAAGTCTGACATATAAAAACATCAAGCTCTCTAACTCAAAATCAATTGGTAAGGAGAAGGTTCACTCAAGCCATTATATACTAGATATATTTTCCTCAAGCTATTCGATGTAGGACAAGACATACTCTCTAACACTACAAGCTTTTTAGCAACTATCCAACAACCCTAAAAACAAACCAAGTGATAAAGATAAAAACCTTGGCCAAATCAAACCACTGACCATAACCATATCTTCTCGGTAATTAACCATAATAATTACTTTGACTCCTGTTTTTCCAGCAAACAAAAAATCCTTTTTAGTGCTCCTACTGCATTTTTCACAATTACTCAAAAAACCCAAAAAAAGTGACCAAGTGCTTAGCTCAAAAACTTCCGCAAAATCAAATCTTCGTGCTTCCATTTCCAGTACTACTTATTCTATTTATTTCCTTTTAACGGTTATACAAACCCTAAAATGCAAACCAGAACTATAAAACCCAGCCAGATCAATTCATCACAGTTATTAACCAAAAATGATCCTTAAT
The DNA here is from genome assembly GCA_020205605.1 of Panax ginseng. Lineage (NCBI taxonomy): Eukaryota > Viridiplantae > Streptophyta > Magnoliopsida > Apiales > Araliaceae > Panax > Panax ginseng. The sequence continues at coordinate 9,749,516 of CM035139.1, forward strand.
TCAAAATTTCAGTTCCCTTCACCGAGTTTCCATCAACTACAAAGAATTATAGAGAAGTAATATTGAAATAAACCTCTGCAAAATCAGATTGCTGGCCTGGATTATGCTGAGACTCGGGTCGAATCTCGATATCAGCGGACTCATCCACAATTTCTTGCATAGTATTCTGAATGAACTCATCGAAAGAATCAAGCTGCTGACGAACCAAACCCTTCTCTTCAAAGTAAGCACTGATCACAGACCAAGCATCTTCTTGAGTTATATCTTCTTCTTCATCGTCGTTGAATGACGGATCGTATTCTTCTTCCAAATCCATTTCTGGGGTTTACCGAACTGTTAATAATCTCGCGCGGAGTTTTGTTGTTTTTTCGGAGTGGTGGAGTCAAATAGAGGGAATTGGGTTTTGACAGAAGTGTGGTTATTTATTGAAGACGAACAGGAGGGTTTTGACTTTTGAAAGAGGGCGTGGACTAATTTTATTTGATAAGACGGTGTTTGATATATATATATATATATATATATATATATATATATGGAAAAGTTTTTAAAACATAATCTTTAAATAAGATAACGCTTTTAATAAGCGTAATTTTATCAAAGCGGCGTAGTTTTGATAACGCATGATATACAAAATAAAATCATGGCCTCCTCAAAAACTATGTCGTTTTGATAAAAGAGTCTTTATTTAAGGAGAAATCTTCTTGATCCATTTCAGATATATATATATATATATATATATAAGGTGGACTGGGGTTGATATTTTCGGCCTTTTATATCACAAAATAAAATGCGTTTTGAATCAAAATATATATATTTAGCAATTGTTTTTGCAAATAATAAATTGATAAAATTAAAATTGAAAAATACCGACTCATATTCCAGATAAGATATAATCCCAATTCCTTTGAACAATCAAATGATCTGTGTTATCCTTTCTAGGCCCACATACAAAAGAATTAAGTTATGCTTAGCAAGATAAAGACCCAAAATAAAACCAAACTCAACTCTAGGCCCACATACAAAAGAATTAAGTTATGCTTAGCAAGATAAAGACCCAAAATAAAACCCAACTCAACTCTAGGCCGACTTATTTTTAACCTTAATGCCGTCCCAACATCAAATCTCATTGACAACAAAAATTATAACTTCATTTCTATATTAAATTAATAAAGTAGATGTAATGTTTAAATATAATTACGTACCAAACAGTGCTTTCTAATTTAATTTTTCAGTAGGAAAATAAAAACAATTACCAGACAAACCCTAAATAACTAATAATCCTATAATAAATTATATGAAATATCCCAAGTAAATTATTGTTGATGGGAATAAATAAACTCATGATTTATACATTTGTTAATTAGGCTTATAAACTCATTAGCACTAGACTAACTTGTTGAGTGTAGAAAACATATGCTACTTAAATTAATCAAGATTTTTATTACTTGTGATCAAATCTATTTGTTTTATTAATTAGGTGACTTAGCTCAAGATATTGACATTACTTGTATCAATAAATTGACATACAACCACCCCTAACCCTCTTTCCTATACATTTGTCGGTGAATGTGCACAACTTTTCAACACTTGCAGATTAAAAATAAAAAGAAAAACTATGTAATAAACTTATGGCAGATTTGTATACCACTAATTGAATTCCAGTGAATTCTATTAAATTTCATTAGTTTAGAAATTAGAAATATGGCAGGCTTGTATAATTCGGATTCATGAAATTAATTTTATGGTAAGTTGGTTAATTGACCAATACAATACTGATTCCACACTATATTGATTAATTTACCAAAGTTAACTCCACTGCTTTATAATTCTATACTAAAACATGGCCCTAAAATCCTGTGCACTCATCATTAGGTTACCAAGAACATGACACCTACAAAATTGAAAAGAAGACTAGTTCCCCAATCTCGACCAACATAATTATCTGCCATTCCTAACTCATTACGCTCCTATTCTACCCATCTGTCCATACTATTTATACAAAATTATATGCATTTTTTCAAAAGTTCAACTGTTTTAATTCTCTCATCACCATTTTTCATTACAAAATCTATACTCTTGAGTAAGTAGAATTAATATTCTTACAATGATCAAGGCAAAGAACATACCCATTTTTGTTCTGAGGCTTCTAGCTTTTGGTGCAACTGTCTCTGCCGCCGTTGTCACCGTAACAAGCCATGACTCAACTCAAGTCTTGAACATCTCATTCAAAGCAAGTTATACCAATGCTCCAACACTCAAGTAAGTTTTTTCATATATCTTCACATTTTCTCCTCATTAGTAGTATATACATACATACATACATATATATTTGTCTATTTTCCAAAGGAAAAATTTAGAATGATGAATAACTGTCTTGTTGCAGGTACTTTGTGGTTGCTAATGCAATTGCAAGCGTATATAGCATTATAGTTCTCTTTCTTCCCTCCAAGAACTTGATATGGAGATTTATTTTGGTTTTGGATTTGGTAATGGAGCTTTCATTTCTTCCTGTTTTAGTTCTTTTGTATGTTTAAACCTCCTCAAGTTCAAAAATTATTGACTTTATTATACACATTTTAATTTTATTTTTTTGCGATAACATATTTTAGCCTTGTAACTTAACATTGACATTGACAAAAAAGCTCTCGATAAAATGAAAAGTCAAATAAATAAGACTCTGATTTTGTGTATAAGTGGGATTTAAAGTGAGCTAAACTGCTTGTAGGTTATAACAGCACTGTTGATATCAAGCATATCTGCAGCTTTGGGAGTAGCTCAAGTGGGGAAGAAAGGGAATGCTCATGCTGGTTGGCTTCCAATTTGTAACCAAAGTTCAAAAGTTTTGTGACTGTGTCACCGGAGCGCTTATTGCTGGTTTCATAGCTCCGATAATTTACTTTCTGCTTGTGCTATACTCCCTTCACAATGCAATCAATCTTCTTTCCGTTAAAGCTTAGACATGCATCTCTTGCTAGTCGAGATTTGCTCTTTTTCCCCCCCCTCTTTACTTTCTATAATAGTATTGTTTTCTTCAAATTTGGGAATTGGGAATGTACTATATATTTTGCTTACAGATTGATGATATATGAAAGTTTAATATTCTATGATGTTTCATGGGATTTCCACTTGATTCATTTTGCATCTAATTCATGCACTTTGCCTTGATACTAAAGTCAAATAAGGGGAGGAAAAAAGAAAGCTCATAATTGTGGAGAATGGACTGATGAGATATGCTCTTGATCTCTTTTCAGTTATCACTCTTCTTTCCAAATTGATACAATTTGTGATTAAATGAGCTCTTTCTCATATGCTATAATTGAGTTTAGCAATTTGAGTTACAGTCACTTTGGGATACCCAAAAGGCTCAATTTGGAGTTATCTCAAACAAAGTACTCCCTCCGTACACAATTATTAAGAAAATAATTGTATAGCATTAAATATAATATCAATTGTCTATATTGTCTTTCTATTATGAAAAGAGTGTTATTTATTGGGCAAAAAATAGTGAGAAAACCAAAGTTATATTTAATACTTGGGGTAATATTGAAAACTAAACAATCAATATTTGAAATTCTCAAACGACTTATATTAAGGGACAAAAACACTTCTTTAAAAGACTTATATTAAGGGACGGAGGGAGTATTTGATTATAAATAGTAAAATATCTATAATATCATTAATGAAAATGATTAAAAGTCAAAAATGTCATTAATGAATGAGTAGATCTACTGTGGCAAGCCGCATATTCCCTTTCCCTCTAATCTCTATGTTTAGTAAATAAAGTGAAGGGTCTACATGAAATGTTTCATTGAATTGTAGGCCTAAATATAATTTCAGAAACTTGATCATAAGGCCAACAGAGTGCCATGCTTCTTATGTGGGCTAACATCCAAGTTCTAAAACAACCAAACAGTGTCTTAATAAAACCAAAGAGATGAGAACTGAATATTCTATTTCCCTAATTAAAGTATATCCACATTCCACACAATAAAACAGCCCATCAATGTCCACCATACAATTAGAAAACTATATATGAGTATGACCATACCAATAAAGATTTTAAAACTGAAGCACCCAAAATCCCAGAATAATCTCAGATAGGCAAAGAATTCTTTATGTCAAACCAATCAGAAGAATACTTTATACTCCAATATCTTTAAAAAGAAAAATGAGTTGTAGAGTTGTTACCACAGCTCCTCTTTTGTCTTGGATTTCCACTTCTGATACAAAGAAACCTCCAAATATTCAATCTTTTTCATGCCCAGGAATTCGAATTCGATGTTCTTCTTCAATTCCTGATTTGCCACTCACAACTGGTAATGTCAGAGTTCAGCTTTCTTTAATTTTTTTTATTTTTTTTAAAAATGTTTTTGAGTACTTTGAAATTAAAGCATGATAAATTTGTATAAATTAAATGTCTGTATTGTGAACCCAGAATTGGAACTATATATAAAAAATAAGAAAAAGAATTACGGGTTCTGGGGAAGTCACTGGTTGAAATTTATATGTAAATGATCAAGTGCTGCTGAACTTTCATGAAGAAAGTGAATTTCAAAAGGGTTTATCTTGAATTCAGATCGGCTTATGTGGGAAGAGAAAATATTGCTGCTTTAAATGTATCTGGTGGAGTTAAACAAAATATTTGTATGCTAGCTGCTGGTGTATATCTTGTACAACATCGAAGTGAAACCAACAGGTTTTTTTTCACGAAATTCAAATGCTAATTTAGTTTCAAATTGTTGTATGATGGGGTAATTTGTTTTACTGTTGAAAAAGTTTAATTGTTTATCTAGGAGATGTGTAGGTAGATGATGTGCTTTCTGGTAGAATATAGAACATACTGCCTCTGTCTAGAAAAAAAGAATCATACTTTCTTTGCATTTGCATTAGAAATGGTACTCTTTTTCTTACTAGGTTGTTTGATACATATTTTACAGCCAAAAGTGAAAAACTATTAATACAACAAAGAAGAAGAAAAATATAACTCTGGGAATTGTGTTTTTTGACCTTCAGGTCGAAAGCAATAAGTACATCATAGGGTTGTTAACAGGAAAAGTGTAAAGTTTAAGTGAAGACCTAATTCTCGCAACTACATAGGATTGAGTCACTCCATCACTTGGGTTGGGCAGGTTATGAGCAGCGGGATGGCTATCCCCCCTATTATGTAACCAACAATTCCCGGGGTAGGTAAATAGAAGAAAGCTAGTTTTTAGAACATTTTTTTATTTTAATCTTAATCAATCCTTTGTCCTATTTTCTTATTAATTAATTTCTCTTTCGATGCACACTGCAACTCCTTACAATCAAAATTGCGCCATCTATAGCAGAGAAACTTGGCAACAATGCTTCCATGACTGGCGGTGCATATGATTTTGAAAGAGCAACAACTTCACTTACTCGAAAGTTACTATCTTCACCGAAGAAGGTAACTCTTGTAAGGCATGGCCTTAGCTCCTGGAATGAAGAAAGTAGAGTTCAGGTTTGTTTTCTCACATTCTTTCTTCAGTACCCCTTCCCAAACATGACAGCTATATGATATGTGAATCAGAAATATAATATATAAATGTTTCGACTTGTCTAAAAATTTGTTTCAGAAACAACTGAGCAACGTTATATCTTCCAGGGTGGAGCGAGTAATACTTTTGGGTAGATGAGGTTTCATGTTGGCATGCATTACTAGTGGCTATTTGTTTGATATCTTACATATATATAATCAATGTGTAAGCTATATAATTTGACTTGGATGGTTTTTACAACCAAAATGCTTACAAGCAAACTTCTTTCTGTCCCCCCTTCTTCTCTGTTCCTTCTATGTTCATTGTTATGTTCTCATAACTTCAAAAGCTTTTGCTGAAACTTAATTCCCATATCAAATTATGTCCTTGTGTCATAAAATTCATCATTTTTGCAGCTGCTAATTAAAAAATGCTCTACATTTAGGGAAGCTCAAACGTGTCCATCTTGACAGAATCTGGAATTAGGCAAGCAGAAAAGTGCAGGAAGGCCTTGGCTGATATACAATTTGATCAATGTTTCTCGAGTCCAATATCTCGTGCCAAGGTTTACATAACAAAACTAAGTTGATATAGTTAGCATACTTCGCTCTCGTCAATTTCTCAGTTTTTGAGTTTTTAATGCAGACAACTGCTGAAGTTATGTGGGAAGGAAGGGAAAAGCCCCTCGTCTTTCTAGATTCATTGAAGGAGGCCCAGCTATTTTAACTTGAAGGCATGAAAAATGGTCTGTGCCTGTGTATTTTACATTTTCATATTGCTCTATAACTCAAGCATTTTTCTTCACCAAGAAAGAATCGAGTTGATTTGAATTTTCTATCTGTATGACCATATATAATGTCAATTATAGCTGCAATGTAGTTTATCTATCTACATTTTCAAGCTGCCTTCTTCTTCTTGCAATTGTTACTAGTTTCAGTAATATGTACACTCTACTAAATCACATTCAGTATTTGGAGTCAGTGGATGCTAGGCAGATATATCCCAAGGAGTATACAACGTGGAGAGAAGATCCATCAAATTTTAGTGTAAATGGTATTTACCCAGTTCGGAAACTTTGGGAAACAGCAAGTGAGGCATGGAAGGAAATCTTGTTTACACCAGTAAGATCTTTCGATGCAATACATATTCTTACAGACTGAATGTGTTGGCATGTTAAAATGTTTTTTACTTGCATGAACACTGTTTTATTCATCAGGGAGAAAATTTCTTGGTTGTAACGCACAAATCAATATTGAGGGCATTGATTTGCACTGCTCTTGGACTAAGCCCAAAAAGGTATGTATTAGTTTGTGTTGCAGAGATTTCAGTTTGAGATCTTTGTAAACTGTTAGCTTGTATCATATGTGTTTGATCCTGTTTTAGTTAACGAAAAATTAGAAAATTCATGTAAGGGCTAGTTTTTGATCAACAATATGTAAAAACATACTCCCTACTCACTCTGTTCCACTTTGGGTGTCATGTTTCCCTTGTTTGCAGCACTGAGGGAGTAGTATAACCCTATAATGTGGATATCTCACTTTGAGCCTAGAGGTTTCCAAAATTTCAGGAAAGTTACAGAAAAGTTTCACTTATTTCCGTTGGTTTCATTTATTTTGGAAAATTTTGGTAGTTTTTGTCATTTCAAGAACCGAAACTTTTTGGCCATACCAAAGCCAAACTTGCCATCTTGTTGAAGACTAATTTGGATTATGACAAGCTGACAGTAAAGTAAAACAAATTTTCTTCTCACTTTTTAGCAAAAGCAGTATATCCTCGTATTTCTTTCTTTATCCGGTTTTGTTCCTATTACCTACAATTTCTTGGGTGGTTCAGGTTCCGCGCAATTGATGTGAATAATGGTGGAATATCCGTATTCAAGTTTAACAAACAAGGAGAAGCCATGCTTCAATCATTGAACATGACAGCCCACATGTACGATGATCACATCTACTTTTACTGAAATTCACATATGCATGCAGCGCCGCAGATGGTGAGAAAGAAGCAAACTTTGTTACACAGAAGGCACCACGATGAGCTTCAACTTCCTTCCCTTTCCTTGACTACCATCGTCGTGTAACACATTTTTTCCCCATATTTTTAGTTAAATAAAGGAATTAGTTCCATTAGCTGATAGATTTTTGTATGCGTATTTTGTTGATCCACTTTGAATTCAAAACAAGTTTCTACCAGAATGTGGTTCGGGGCTTAATGCATGTTTGATGTGAATTTTTAACTTGGTTATGAGAATACTGAATGATTGATAGGAACTAAACAAATCATGCATAATTCAGCCCTGATTCAAACATAAGAGCAAGCTCTTTGCTTGTCCCCATTGTCCAAACCTTATGAACGCCCCGCCCCACCCCGCCCCGCCCCTCCGCTCCCCTCCCCTCCCCTCATTATGGAGAAATATCCATACAAACCTTATCAAACTTTCTAGGTCCAAGAACGCCAGAGCTCTTGCTATACGGAACACAACAGAAAGATTATTTGTATCAATAAGTAAAAAAATTCAAAACTTAGTAGTAAAATATCATTGACACTAAAGTCAGTTTTAAGTAATTAATAAAATTTAGTTTTTTATGAACTAAAATATAATAAAGTTGAATTACAATATTACTAAAAGTGTTAATTTTAATATTAAAAAAAATGATACAAAAGAATATTAAAAAATCAGTTCATCGAGTCAACTTAATTAATTTTACCGGATTTTGATCAAAGTAGTTCAACCGGACCGAACATATAACCAGATCCTGGTTAAACCAATTGAACAGACCGATCTGGACCGGGTTTCACAAAAAAGTGAGTACAATAATTGAATTGGATAGTTGTAGGGGCTGTTTGTTTTCTACTGAATGGTTGATTGGCTGATCGATTCAGTCATTCAATGCTTTTGTTTTTAAAAAAAAATCGTTTGAATGGTTGAACCGGTCAACCATTCAGACGATTTGGGCTGAATGATTTTTTTTTTACAATATTAACTATTATATCAAGTAATATTAAATAAATTTACAATTATTTTTTGAATTTTTTTAGAGGTATAAAATAATAAAAATTTATTATTCAGATATTTCAAGCATGTCAATTATCAAACAACTTTTTCCATTCAAATTATTTAGATTCAAATTTATTCAGTTTTTATCCGACACAGCCGAATAGACAAAGGGATATTAATGAACTTCTAGATAATGGTTGTTGTCATGATTACAGTCTGTACCTTTCGGATCCGGTTAGCATGAAGTTTATTTTTTAGTAAGTTAATTGATTAAGCGATAGAATCTTTGACACACGTAGAGTCTCATTGCGTGTAAATGACTTTGATATCTTGATTAACCAACTTACCCAAAAATAAACTTCATGATAACCACTTCAGTATCCGTCTACTAGACAATAGTATTACTGTAAAAATGGATGTTAAAACATACGATATGATAATGTGTTTGTCCGTAATTAGTTGATAATTTTATTATTTATGTATAATAGTTATAATTAATTACATTTGGATATATTATTTTAGTATATATTCATTGTTAATATCTATTTTTAATCACCATAATACTGTTTAAAAAAAATTAAATTCATAATTATTGTTTGAATAATACTCCATTCGTTCCAAAATCAAATGACGACATATTAAACTTTAAAATTGGTTTGACTCATAAAAGTTCAGAATAAAATAATTTTTGTGTCTATACTATACAATTAAATATAAAAATTATATCAACTGAAATTAAATAAATTTACATCAATTTGAAGTTTAATATTGTGGCGCCCCCAAAATTCAGACACTCATATCTCGAATTTCGGTGCATCACGCTACTACTACGAATATCTTACAAAATCATTAACAACGGAAATAATAGAATAATTTACATTGATGTAATATAAATATTCACGTCCCAAGGTACCGTAACCATTACTACAACAATTCTGTGATTAGCTTAACATAGCTTAATCATTCTAGGATACATCATAATAACAATAACAATAATACTTCTAGTCTTAAGGACTAAGTTATTTTGTCGCCTTACCCTTTCCCTTGTCCTTTCTCAAGTACCGCTTGCACTTGCGCTTTTAAGCTGTAATATTTTAGGAAGCAAGAATGAGCAACAAGTTTGCCAAAGAAGCAATATAGCTAGAAAAACAAGCGAGTTATAGCATTTGAATCTTTCAAGGGTATAATAATAATTGATAGTTCAAGGATATCAAGAATACCAAGAGTATTCAATAGGTGTCACTATGGATGAAGGATATCAACAAAATTTCATGATTTATTCATTTCGAGGTTCAACATAATTGAGTCTTGGCGGTCACTAAGGACCAAGAACTCTTACTAGAATTAGCGATATTACATCAGTAATCCAACATCCACGAGTACATCGGTGATCACTAAAGTACCCTATGTTATGCATAACATTTAATCATACTTTCGTATGCACGTCGGTTCCCGACAATATATAATTTCCTCTATGAGGGTTGTTCATCTCGATAGATTTACGATAGTCCGCACCAAATCAATCGGTTTGGATAGCTCTTTAACTCATAAAAATAGTCTAAGCCGAATCGAGGGCTTAGGCAGCTTTTTCATCATGCATTTAGGAATGATAAGTCCAATGTTTACAACAACGTCCAGGTATACAAGTGATTTTCGAATAGAAGCAGATATTTGCTTGATCAAATATGATTGATAATGACAACAATTCAACGTATAAAGTGTGTGAATTTAAGGAACTTTGCAACATAATAATGATAGTGTTCGGATACTTGCTCGATGTAAATTTAAGTGAGGTTAGGAACTTGCCCAACAATAACAATAAGTTAGGGATAAAAACTTGTATGATCAAGATATGTTTTTTTTTTTTTTTTTTAAGGGATAGGAACTTGCATACTTGAAATCAAGGTAGAGTAAGAAACTTGCCTTTAGCGTTGATTACTACTTAATAGCGAAAATTACCTCAACGAACTATGTTTGTCTATTCATGTAAGTATAGGTATTCATTAGCCAAACACACTTGATATATATCAATAACATGTACACATAACACATTTTTTTCTATCTCTGCTGTACCCATCAAAACTCATGCGATCTTACCTTAACATGCTCATACTATTGACCCATTTCGCTAGCTTATTCATAATCTTTCTTCCTCGAAGTTCTAAGAGGTTCATTGCTTTAAGTAGACCATAACGTCTATTAATCCCACCGACCCTTCTTCTACGCATGTTTGCAAGTATTAGGTTATTTTCCGAAGTTGGTACAACTCTCACTTAGAACTTATTCGTGTACTAATAGTTTACATCGATTATAGGAGTATTTATTAATCCATCCTTATATCAAGTTATGATCTTTGTCTCAGAGTCCCGGGACATCTCGCCATGTCAGAAGATATTATGACTTGATCGAAGACAACATGCTTCGATCGAAGACATCGCGCTTCGTCAAAGACATCACGCTTTTGTCAAGACATCACGCTTTGTCCAGAAGATATCACGCTTTGTATACGAAGATATTACGCTCTGTCAAAGAAGACATTACGCTCTGTCCAAGAAGACATCACGCTTTGTCAAAAGCGCTCCTTCAGAGACTTTGCCTCACTACTTCGACAAAGTTTAAGTTCGTCGGGCTAATTTAAGACTTTCTATATCATACAACCTAAGGGAATTTCTTAATACAAGGTCTAATATGACCGAACCCACCGATTGGTTCTAAACGCAGTGCAATTTGCACCCCATGGATTCGAAGCGGTGAACATGCTACATTTTTGCGAGTAGCCACAATGGATTCGAGACAATTTTAACGTATTCATGCACGAAGGTAAACTTTTAAACACCCTTTATCATGCTAATTCATCATACTTCGACCTATTAATGAAAAAAAGCGAGAATCAACAAGACTCGAGTTAAGAAGCGGAGTAGAAATTATACCTTCTCGAGCTTTAACCTTGATATCTCACACAATCGATTTGGTAATGCTTAAGAACTAAGAATTCTTTACTCGATTTCTCCAACACTCTTTATCGCTAAAACAGTTGCCTGGTGGCTTGTATTTAAAAGAAAACATGGACCGGACACTTGCTTTTACCCAATGTTGGGATTCATGGTGCAATAGAAATGAACAATGGTTATTTAAGGAGTTGTTCAATCGCTCCATACCACCCACTTAGCTAGCCATACATGCCTAGGATTAGCGAATTTTAAAAATTTGCGTAAAGAGAGTTTAGCTCTTATTCTTTGTACTTGGTGACCCTAATTTGGGGACAAGAGCAGATTTGAGACATAGACAAGGGGCTACTCGGTCGGGCCCAATTGCCCACGCCATATTTTAATTTAATCAATAATTGCATTCTCGATTAACTCTTTTGTTGGATTAGATTGGATTCTAAATATCCCAAGTTTATTGGGTTAACTTAATGATCCATCAATTAACTTATTGGGCTAGACTCCCAATTTATTATTTGGACTTTAAACATACAAATACTTAATCATCCTTCACTAAGTCCATCATTGTGTCACACAAGACATTTCATGAACCTATATTATCGATCATCAACAGCTCAATTTTAATTCAATTGAGTTACTCTCCTCATGCCACGTAAGCATTTATAAAAATAAATAATTCATCGGCTCTATTTAATAATAAAATTAAATCATAAAATTTACGGGTATTACAAATATGCTATCGTTTGATCTAAAAAAATAAATTGTATTTCTAATTTTAAAACGAATAGAAGAGTTAATTAGATTAAACATTTAGTTTTGAAATGAAAGAATTTAATCTTATATGAAAAAATTTGTTGCTATAATCGATTCATTTTTAGTTCGCTATTTTCGGAGAAGGGTGCCGTAAATTAATCCATGTATTATGAAAGTTTGTTACCGAACTATAATAACAAAAGATATCAAAATATAGAATTGAATGACCCTTCTTTCTTCATCGTTTATCCCACACACACATTCATATATCTTTAAAAAGAGAGCAGATCCTCTGTCTCCAAATTTTCTGTCCCCTTGTGTAAGACCCCAACTTATTATAAATAAAATTGAATTTTTCTCTATTTATTATTCTAAATTAATTAGGGTTAATTTGATATAATGCTTTGATTATGGGTGAAATGTGCAAATTTTATAAAATAAGCAAGTGGTTATAAAATATTCATTTCTGTCGGGGAATATTCGTTTGGTCGTGAAATATTCTTTTTGTCGGGAATATCCGTACAACGGTGCAGTCAATTGTGGGCCCCATAACGGAATAACTGTCGGATGAAGAAAACGACAAAGTATGAGTTTTTATGAATAACGACATAATTGTTACCGTTAACACTGTTGGAATACCCGGTGGTTAAAATACGATGTCTGGCGTGGTTGCATGCGATTATTGTTGAATTATTGATTCTTACGTGAAGACACTACTCAATAATTATTACGATGAATTCTTATTCAATATTTTATTTTATTGATTCAATAATTGCTGCGTTGATAGTTTATATTATTGTTGTTTCAATAATTGTCATTGCACAGTATTTCCCATTATCAGATCAATAATTTATATTATTTGAATAATATTATTAGATAGTATTATTGACAATGTCTAGAAAGTTATGTCAAGGAGAGGTTTGGTCACCTAATTGCGCGCCAGTAAGGAGAAATCCTTATTGGAAAACCCCCTCTTTCTTGGTAACTGCCTGGTTGTCATAAGTGTGATTCTGTAATATTATTTGCGAATAATTAATTATTGATTTATATGATAAGAAAATATTTATTTGATATAATTGATGGATATATTTTTTTTATGTAGATATAATTGAAGGAATTAATGTTGAGGTATTTTATCAGTATTTTATCGGAAGGGAAGTATTAAAAATCACCCGTTTATGGATTTCGGATATTTTCTGTTTGGAATTTGAAAAAACTCAAAGCTACAAAGTTGTAGAGAATTCGATTTCATGCGAAATGGACATAAAATTCGTATTTTTATGATAAACGGGCTATTTTCTATGAATTGTTGAAGTTTCGAAAAATAAAATAATTTTTATTAAATTTATGGGTGGGACCCACTTTTGGTTGGTGTTAATAACATGTGAAATTGGTTTGAAATTTCAGAAATGAGGGGTGATGGCTTTTCAAAGCATGCGTAGAAAAATGAGAATAAATAATATTAATTTATTATTTTAGTCTCCTATGGCGTTCTAACATTTTCCTATAAATAAATGTTTAGGTTAGAATTGAAAATCACACCAGAAATAAGTTTTCTTTCTCTCTAGATTCTCGAGCGTATTTTTGTGAGTCTTTTGATACTTTGAAAGTTGATATTCGGTACAAGTTTCCTTCGGCTTTCTATCCGATATTCTGATCAGAAGTACCGTTATTTTGAGGTAAGGGATGTTATTTTCTTCATATATGATATTATTTCTTTCAATATCATTATGCCAAAGTATTGATCTGAACTTTTTAATCAAATTTAGAACTTTTGTGTCGGGATTACTATTCACGATATCAAGCCTTTATTCACGATATCTGTGACTATTCATAGAAAAATAAATTTTTTCTTTTTGTCCAAGATGTCTATTATGGTTCTTTATCTTTGATTGTATCCATGTTTTGATCTTTATTTTTGAATTCTGCTTCAAAATTGGTTATTATGGAGTATTATTGATTTTGGATAAACTGTTATACGAATCCCTAATATTTGTTCTTCTGTCTCACTGGATTCGTTTTCTTTAAAATATTTTTCATCATCATCAGTCCTAAATGATGATATTGTGAAATATCTTTGGCCTGTAGTGCAAAAATGAATGATTAACTGATGAATATCTTTGGTCCGTAGTGCAAAGATGAACAGGTGTTGAGATGAACATGACCAACGGGTGAAATAAATGAATATTTTTGGCCTGTGGTGCAAATATGAATATTTGATTAAAAGATGTATATTGATTGATGTTATAGGTGTGACGCCCCCAAAATAGGTCCATTCCATCCAACCCATTCTGAGTCGCCAAATACATGGTACAGAAATAACTACAACTTTATTATTACAACATATATACTGTGAGTTTAAATACAATTATTGTCTTCTAGACAATATACATACCCAAATAAATCCCCATCATAATTATTGATACATTATTTTACAAAATGGTGAAGACTACTAAACAACTCTCTCTAGAACCTTCATTCCATACCCCAACTAAGTCTTTCATTACATTCTCGCCTCCCGAGAAGAAAAATGGAACAACAAAGGAAAAGGGTGAGCTCAACTAGCCCGAGAAAAAATATTATGACTAAGATAATATACAACAAATTATCGTTAGTCTCCAACAGGAAAAATCTAATAGAATACAATAAACAACGGTTTTCAATTAACAAGCTGCGGTGAAACAACAATTCATTAGAAGAGTTAAGTAGAGAATGCAAACTACTATCTTTTATATATGAATTTAAAAGTTCATCGTCGATATTTTATCTCCGTAACATCAATCAATATATATCGAGAATCAAATATTCATCTTTGCACTACAAATTTAAAGATATTCATCGATTGATCATGTTCATCTAAACACTGCTCATCTTTGCAGTACTACTGGCCAAAGATATTAATCGATCGCCATGTTCATCTCAACACTGCATTCATCTTTACTACGGGCCAAAGATATTCATCAAGAAATCATTCATCTTTGCACTCTGGGGCCAAAGATATTCAAATAATATCATCATTTAAGATGACGATGATGAAAAAATATTTTAAAGGAAGCGAATCCCGGTGAAACAAAAGAACAATTATTAAGGATTCATATTTTAAACAATCCAAGTTCAAAAATACTTCATAAGTAATCAGTGGAGTAAAATTCAAGAATGATCAAAATATGGATACAATCAAAGCTAGTATCCATAGTAGATATTTTGGACAAAAAGAAGAAATTTCATTTATCGATTGAATAAGATCAGATATCGTGAATAGTCTTAGTATCGTGAATAGTAACTCCGACACCAAAAGATAGAAATTTTATAAAAAAACATCTTCACGCTTCATGAATAGTACTCATGAATAGTAACTCGTGAATAGTAACTCATAACTAGTAACTCGTGAATAGTAACTCGTGAATAGTAACTCATGAATAGTAACTCCGACATGAAAAAATTCTAAATTTGATAAAAATTTCCAACAAATATTTCGGCATAATGATATTGAAGAAATAATATCATTTTCGAATAAAATAACATCCCTTACCTCGAAAGATGAAGACTTCTAGTTGAAACACTGGGATAAAGGCTATGACTTGAACTTGCACCAGTATAGCAATACTCAAAGTATACTCAAAATACTCACAAGAATACACTCAATAATATAGAGAGAGAAAACTTTAGTTTCTGGTGTGATTTTTAATTCTAACCTAAGCACCCTATTTATAGGAAATTGCTTAGAACACCAAAGCAGAAAATTTAATATAATATATTATTAATAATAAATTCTCCTAAGCCTTTTGGAAATCAGCTCCTAACATTTTCCACATGCCAACCTTCTAGAAAAAGTAATAAAAAACGTTTTTCATAAAATAAATAATTAAAACTTCCAAAAATCAATTATTTGAACTTGAACTTCAATAATTCATAATAAATAGCCTTTTATCGGAAAATTGAATCTAGCGAATTTTTATAGGAAATTCAATTCTCTACAACTTTGCGGAAGAAAGTTTTTCCAAATTCCAAATGAAATTGGAATGAAATCCACAAACAGACGATTTTCAAATTTATAATCAAATTTTGATTCAATAATTGTGTCCACCAACACACAAAATATGTGTTAAACATTTAATGCCACAAAATACTCTTCCTCCTCATATACTCATATATCCCACATTCATTATTAAATATCACCATAGTTAATATATTATTAAAATAATATATTTAAATGAATTATTTTATCAAAAAAGATAAAATATTAATTTTTAACAATTGTCACATTAAAAATTTTCTCCATCTATATCCACATAAAATCAATATTTTCCTCATCATATAAATCAATAATTAATTATTCACAAATAATATTACAGAATCACAAGATCTTGCAACCGTGTAGTTCCTACGAAAGAGGGGCTTTTCAATAAGGATCTCTCCTTCTTGCTGTATGATTATGTGACCAAATCTCTCCTTAGGCGAACTTTCTAGACATTGCCAATAATGTTATCCAATAATATTATTAGGATAATATGAATTATTATTCAGATAATGAAAAAATTGTGTAATAACAATTTATTGAAAAACAAAGTAATATAAAATATCAATGCAAAGAATTATTGAATCAATAAAATAAAAAATCTTGATAAAGTAATTATTTGTAACAATTATTGAGTAGTGCCTTTGCTACGTAAGAATCAATAATTGGTGCAATACTGCAAAGCTGTCTGCTCAACAACGCGTATTAGTGTGTTTTAACCAATTTGGTATTCCAACAAGATTAGCAGAATAACTACTGCAGATTATTTATAAACAACTTATATTTGTTGTTTTTTTTTTTCATCCAATCGCTTTTCTGTTATGGGGCCCATAAAGATCAGATCAGTCAATACGAATATTCCCGAAACGACGAATATTCTACGACCAAACGAATATTTCCGACAATAATGAATATTTTATAACCACTTTGCTTATTCGAAATATTTGCGTATTTTACCCATAACTATCCACATTAATCAAATCAACCTTACTATTTCAAAATAATAAATAGAGGAAAATAAATTTCATTTATTAATAATTTGGGGTCTTCTGATAGGGATAAAATATTGATGATGGACTTCTTAAATCTTAGAAGATAGTAGAATTCATTTCTACATATGACTCTTCTAATGGATTGTTGTTTTCATTTGTATTTGTTGATCTAAAACTTGTTGTACATTATATTCTATTAGATTTTTTCTGTTGAAGACTAATGATAATTTGTTATATATTATCTTAGTCATAATATTCTTTTTCTTGGGCTAGTTGAGCTCATCCTTTTCTTTTTGCTCCATTTTTCTTCCTCGGGAGGTGAGAACATAGTAGGATCAGTCTGGGTGTGAAGTGATGGTTACAGAAAGATGTTTTAGCAAGTCCTCACTATTTTTACGTAAAATAGTGTATGAATAATTATAATGAAGACTTATTTGGGTGTGGATATTATCTGAAGACAATATTTATATTTAAACTCACGGTATGTGTTTTCAGTATTTTACTTGCGACAATTGTATTATTGAAGTTGTAGTTTTTTTTTTACCATAGTGTATTTGGCATGACTCAAAATGAGTGTTGTATACCTATTTTGGGGGCGTCACACCTTGTATCTCCCACTTAAATTTTGACATATGTCCTTCTTAATACTACATCCGTTCTTAAAAAATTGTCGTTTAAGGTTTTGACACATGAATTAAGAAAGTATCATTTATCAAGTAAAATTTGTTTGAAATTCCTTTATCATTCCTTTATGAGAAATTGAAAACTATTAATCCAAGGGAGATAATTTCTTAGGACAATGAGAGAAGGTAGGAGTAATATAGAAAAATAAATAATTTATTTTTTTTGAAAGTTGTAAACGACAAACTTTTTGGAATATTTTTTTTTTCTAAAACGACAATCTTTTAAGAACGGAGGGAGTACTAATTAATTTTAAAATTAAATAAAAAGACATGTGTCAAAATTTAAGTAAGAAGACATGAAATTTGAGAACATAAAATAAAATCTGCTCTCCTTTTAAAAAAAAAGAGCTTATTAATTAACTTTTGGTTGTGTCATATGTCAGAATAAATATAAAAATAAAATATATATATATAAAAAAAAAGAAGTACTACAATTAAGCTAGCGGTTTGCGAAAATACAGTGAACCTTTATCGCTCCAAACAAATAAACTAACGTGAATCACTAGAAAACGACACTACGGAAAACAACAATTGCCAGCGGCCCAGCAGTGATGACTGATGAATAAATAATACTCTCTCCGTTTTTAAAAGAAAAAATTATTCTAAAAAAATTGTCATTTACAACTTTTGAGAGAATAAATTATTTATTTTTTTATATTATTCTTACCTTTTCTCATTGTCCCAAGAAATTCACTTCTTTGTATTAATAATTTTTAACTTCTCATAAAAAAGTAATAATGAAATTTCAAACAAATTTTACTGTTCCTTGTATTTAAAAAATTAGCCATACACATTTTTTAAAATAATTTTATTGTTGAGAGCGACAAATATAGTTTAGTTAACCGGGGAAAATCTCTAATTACAAAATACAACAACTAATACTACCTTTTAGTATTTAGGACGGTTAGTACCCAAAAAAATGTAGTAATAATTTTCATTAATAGCGTTTATGATTTTTGAAACGCTTAACTTTAAATACATCAAATTATTACATTATTTTTAATAAAAAAATTACATTACATGAATCAAACAAACACTAAACCCGTTGGTTTGCATATATACATGGGATAAAAATCTCATTTTGACCAAATGGGTAGGGCTGTTCATTTTTTTTCATTTTTTTCAGTTTTTCGGTTTTTTAAACCGGTCCGAACCGGTCGGTTCTGTATAAAAAAGAGCCGATCCGATTCGGTATAAAAAAATCAGTATATACCGGTTTTTCGGTACCGGTTTCGGTTCGGTAATTTTATGGTTCGATAAAAACCGAATCGGACCGATTATACCGATTTTCTAATTTTTTATTAATAATAATAATAATAATAAAATAATAATAATAATAATAAAATAATGATTATAATAATAAAAATAATAATTATAATAATAAAAATAATAATTATATTAATTTTCGATAAAAATCGGTATCAAACCGATTTTGAACTGGTATCGTCAGTTCAATATACCGATCTAATCGATACCGGTATCGATATTAAAATTTGGACGATTTCAATTTTAATTCGGTTTAGTACGGATTCGGTCCGATAAAAATCGGGTGACCACCCTTATAGATTCGGGGAGTAAAATTGTATTTACAGGAGCCATAAATAATTCGCAAATGAGCTGTGCACGTGTAACATGGTTTAGTAGAATTAAGCAGTGGGGTGGGGTGGGGTTCACTATTATGAATGCAGTTTTACCTACGCGGTACCTTTGGCGCGTGTACACAAAATAGCAACAGTCTCCCGATATAACTCAAAAGTCTTAAATAGTGTTTTAGATATAAATTAGATACATATAAAAAACAGGGTTATACAGATTGTACAGATCTTATTTTTTGTATGTATCTAAATTATACTTAAAATATTGATTTTTACAAAAATTTCAATTGAAATAAATACTATACATTTTTTAAGAGGTACTAAAAAAAACACCAAAAAAAAAAAATGTTGCTAGAATGTCCCCAAAAAAATATCTCCCTAGAATTTCTGTTATTTACTAGTAATTGTCCGTGCCTAAAGGCACGACATAACGAAAAATAGTACATTACCTAACCTAAAATAACATACAATCAGATATAACAATTATCATAATTCACCAAACCTCCACAATAATTAATTTTTCTTTAAAAATAGATATCCAAAAAAATCTAAAGCTGTTTACAAAACTTAAAAATCATCAATAACAATTTTCATAATTCACCACACCACCATAATAACAATTATAATAACATAATAACAATTATTATTATTATTATTTTTATTATTATTATTATTATAATAAAAATAATTATATTATCTATATAATAAAACAGAACATATTTTGAATCTTTCATTTGACAAATCATAAAAACGGTTCAGATTTCATCTCAATTCTTCCATAAAAACGGTTCAGAATTATGAAAATATTATCTATATTCGTACTATTAATAATAATAATAATAATAATAATTATTATTATAATAGTACTAATAATAATAAATATTATTTATAATATTATTATTATAATTATAATAGTACTATTATAATTATTATTTGTACTATTATTATTATTTGTTTGTGTGTGTGAAGAAGAGAGGAGGGAGAAAGATTTTGTGTGTGAACATGAGAGAGAGTAGGGTGTAGGAGTGAATTTGATTTGGACGGAAAGAAATATGAGCCTTTAGGAAGAAGAGTTTGTGATTTGTCAAATGAAAAATTCAAAATGAGTTCTATTTTATTATATAGATATAAATAGGCTATAGCTGTACTTGTAACTAGTGGAGTAATAACTAGTAGTCCTAATATTACCATTTCTATCATTCGATTCCCTTTCGTTAAGTTCAGTTTCCACTCAAACTCTCCATAATTACAAGTTGCAGCAGAAGCTTATTATCCAGGTCGGAATAAGTGGATAAGATCCTTTTTTACGTCACCATGCGGCCACACGACGGGAGAGTTAAAAGTTCTTGAGAATCTGATTCCATGAATCTGAGACAGCGCCCACTTCCCACGCGCGGCCGTGGTCAACCACAGGCGCCGCACCCTCCTCCGAGGTATGAGGATCCGTTCAACATAATTCCCATCCACAGCCTGTTAGCTGACCACCCATCACTGCGGTACCCAGAGGTACGCGCCGCCGCAGCGGCGCTGCGAGCAGTCGGGGGAATCCGGAAACCGCCGTTCAGGCAGTGGAATGATGACATGGACCTGATGGACTTGCTGGGATCTTACTTTGGGTTCCAAAGAGACAACGTACGGAACCAGAGGGAGCACTTGGTACTCCACCTTGCAAACTCCCAAATGCGGCTCCAGCCGCCGCCGAATGCCGTTGACGTCCTTGACGCATCGGTCCTCCGCCGTTTCCGCAAGAAGCTCCTCCACAACTACACAAAATGGTGCTCCCTATCTCCGCCGGAAATCGGAAATTCGCCTTCATTCGTCTCGCCAAAACCCCGACATCCACCGCCGTGAACTACTCTATGTATGCCTCTATCTCTTAATTTGGGGAGAAGCAGCAAATCTTCGCTTCACCCCGGAATGTTTATGTTATTTATATCACCATATGGCTCGTGAGTTGAACCAAATTCTCGACGATGATTTTATTGATGAAAATACTGGTCGCCCTTTTATGCCTTCAATATCTGGTGAAAATGCATTCTTGCTCCAAGTAGTTACACCCATTTATAGAACAATTAAGGCCGAAGTTGGGAGGAGTCGAAACGGGACTGCCCCGCATTCAGCTTGGAGAAATTATGATGATATAAATGAGTTCTTTTGGAGTAGAAAGTGTTTTGAGAGGATCAAGTGGCCTCTTGATCTTGCAAGCAATTTTTTTGTAGATAGTGATGATAGGAGGGTGGGGGATAAGAGGGTGGGGGATAAGAGTGTGGGGAAGACGGGGTTCGTGGAGCAAAGGACGTTTTGGAATGTGTTTAGGAGTTTTGATAGGTTGTGGGTTTTATTAATTTTGGTTTTGCAAGCTGCCATGATTCTTGCTTGGCAAGAGACGGATTTACCATGGCAGTCATTGGACAATCGCGATGTGCAGGTGGAGTTGCTTACTGTTTTTATAACATGGGCAGGTCTTCGAGTTATTCAATCTGTTCTTGATGCTGGTATTCAGTATAGTTTGGTTAGGGAGAATAGGTGGCTTCTTGTGAGGATGGTGTTGAAAAGTATGGTTGCTGTGACTTGGACTACTTTGTTTGGGGTATTTTATGGGTTGATTTGGCTCCAGAAGAATTCTGATGGAAGGTGGTCAGATGCGGCAAATGAGAAAATTATTATGTTTCTTAAGGCTGGGCTAGTGTTTGTCACCCCAGAGTTGCTGGCTCTAATTCTTTTTATCATACCATGGCTTCGGAATTTTATTGAGGAATCAAATTGGCCAATTTTGTACATTTTCACGTGGTGGTTTCATACACGGATCTTTGTTGGTCGTGGACTAAGGGAAGGACTTGTTGATAACATCAAGTACACATTTTTCTGGGTCTTAGTATTGATTTCAAAGTTCTCGTTTAGTTACTTCCTTCAAATCAAGCCCCTGGTTGACCCGACAAGGGCACTTTTGAATATGAAAAATGTAAACTATAGGTGGCATGAGTTTTTCAGTAACACTAACAGGCTGGCAGTTGTTTTATTGTGGGCTCCTGTCATTTTAATTTATTTAGTGGATTTGCAAGTCTGGTATTCAATTTTTTCCTCTCTGTATGGGGCAGTAATTGGATTGTTCTCACACTTGGGTGAAATTAGGAATTTCCAGCAGCTAAGACTTAGATTCCAGTTCTTTGCAAGTGCATTACAATTTAATCTGATGCCAGAAGATCAGACCAGAAGTTTAAAGGACACCATTGTCCACAAGCTTCGGGACGCAATTGAGCGAGTGAAGCTACGATATGGACTTGGGCAGCCCTACAAGAAGATGGAATTGAGCCAGGTGGAAGCAACAAGGTTTGCCTTAATATGGAATGAGATAATTATAACTTTGAGGGAAGAAGATCTCATCAGTGATCGAGAACTTGAACTAATGGAACTGCCGCCTAACAGCTGGGATATTAAGGTTATTCGCTGGCCATGTTGCTTTTTGTGCAATGAGCTGCTTCTAGCACTCAACCAGGCAGGAGAACTAGTGGATGCACCTGATAGGTGGATCTGGTTTAAGATATGCAAAAATGAGTATAGGCGTTGTGCAGTCATTGAAGCTTATGATAGCATCAAGTTCTTGCTTCTTGAAATAGTTAAATATGGTACAGAAGAGTATTCTATTGTCACAAAAATATTCATGGAGATTGATCACTACGTTCAGATTGAAAAGTTTACAGGGGCCTACAAGACCACTGTTCTACCCCAAATACATGAACAGTTAATATCTCTTATTGAACTTCTGATGATGCCTAAGAAAGACATGAATAAGTTGGTGAATGTGCTGCAAGCATTGTATGAGCTTTCAGTTCGAGACTTTCCGAAAGTGAAGAAATCCATTATGCAATTGAGACAGGAAGGTTTGGCACCTCTAAATCCTGCCACTGATGCAGAGCTGCTGTTTGAGAATGCTGTTCATATTTCTGATGTGGAGGATGCTCTATTTATTAGGCAGCTGCGACGTTTGCATACAATTCTTACATCTAGAGATTGGATGCTCAATGTTCCGAAAAATATTGAGGCGAGAAGGCGTATTGCTTTTTTTAGCAATTCACTTTTTATGAACATGCCACGAGCTCCTCAGGTTGAGAAAATGATGGCTTTTAGTGTGTTGACACCTTACTATGATGAAGAAGTTTTGTATGGAAAAGAAATGCTTAGAAGTCCAAATGAAGATGGTATTTCCACCTTGTTTTATCTGCAGAAGATCTATGAAGATGAATGGATGCATTTTATGGAGAGAATGCGCAGAGAAGGTATGCAGGATGATGATGATATCTGGACAACCAAAGCGAGGGATCTCCGCCTTTGGGCATCATACAGAGGGCAGACTCTATCGCGTACTGTTAGGGGAATGATGTATTACTATAGGGCGCTAAAGATGCTTGCTTTTCTTGACTCTGCATCTGAGATGGATATTAGGCAGGGATCACAAGAAATTGCATCTATGGGTTCACTGAAGCAGACACGCAGTCTGGATGGTCTAGGAACTGGTATGCCACCAACTTCGCGAAATCTCGACAGGGCAACCAGTGGTGTAAGTCTTCTGCTTAAAGGGCATGAGTTTGGGTCTGCTCTAATGAAATACACGTATGTAATTGCGTGCCAGATGTATGGGGTTCATAAGGGGAAGGGAGACGCACGTGCTGAGGAAATTTTATACCTGATGAAAAACAACGAGGCCCTTCGAGTCGCTTATGTTGATGAGGTTTACTTGAGGAGAGATGAGGTGGAGTATTACTCTGTTCTTGTGAAGTATGATCAGCAACTGAAGAAAGAAGTGGAAATCTATCGCATTAGGTTGCCTGGTCCTTTGAAGCTTGGGGAAGGAAAGCCAGAGAATCAGAACCATGCCATTATCTTCACTCGGGGTGATGCAGTTCAGACCATTGACATGAACCAAGACAATTGTTTTGAGGAGGCACTCAAGATGCGGAACCTATTGGAGGAATTCAAAACTTGTTATGGTATTCGGAAACCAACAATCTTGGGAGTTCGAGAAAATATCTTCACAGGTTCTGTATCGTCACTTGCTTGGTTCATGTCTGCTCAGGAGATGAGTTTTGTGGCGTTGGGGCAGCGTGTTCTGGCAAACCCTCTCAAAGTGCGAATGCTATGGTCATCCAGATGTGTTTGATAGGTTCTGGTTCTTAAGTCGTGGTGGCATCAGCAAAGCTTCTAGAGTGATCAATATTAGTGAGGATATATTTGCTGGTTTCAATTGCACGTTGCGAGGTGGCAACGTGACACATCATGAGTACATACAAGTGGGTAAGGGAAGGGATGTTGGTTTAAATCAGATCTCCATGTTTGAGGCCAAGGTTGCTAGTGGGAATGGAGAGCAGATTTTGAGCAGAGATGTATATAGGTTGGGTCATAGACTCGACTTCTTTCGTATGCTCTCATTCTTCTACACTACTGTGGGATTCTTCTTCAACACAATGATGGTGGTCGTAATGGTCTATGCATTTCTGTGGGGTCGCCTATATCTTGCACTCAGTGGTGTCGAGACAGCAGCTATGAACAACACTAGGAACAATAGAGCCCTTGGTGTGATCCTAAATCAGCAATTCATTATCCAGATTGGTATATTCACTGCCCTTCCAATGATTGTGGAGAACTCTTTAGAGCGTGGGTTCCTTCCTGCAGTCTGGGATTTTGTAACAATGCAGTTGCAGCTTGCTCCATTCTTTTACACTTTCTCGATGGGAACTCGTTCACATTTCTTTGGTAGGACTGTTCTTCACGGGGGAGCCAAGTATCGAGCAACAGGACGTGGTTTTGTTGTACAACACAAGAGTTTTGCCGAGAACTATAGACTGTATGCTCGCAGCCATTTTGTAAAGGCAACTGAACTTGGGGTTATTCTGACAGTGTATGCTGCACATAGTCCTTTGGCTACAAATACCTTCGTTTACATAGTTTTGAATATCTCTAGTTGGTTTCTTGTTCTGTCATGGATAATGGCCCCCTTCGCCTTTAATCCATCTGGCTTTGATTGGTTAAAGACTGTCTACGATTTTGAAGATTTTATGAAATGGATATGGTGTAATCGAGGAGTTCTTACAAAAGCAGATCAGAGCTGGGAAACGTGGTGGTATGAGGAACAAGATCACTTGAGAACAACTGGTCTTTGGGGAAAATTGCTGGAGATAATTTTGGATCTTCGTTTCTTCTTTTTCCAGTATGGCATTGTATACCACTTGAAAATTACTGGTAGCAACACTAGTATTGCTGTTTATTTACTGTCTTGGATCTATGTGGTTGTGGCTGCTGTGATTTATATCATCTTAGCATATGCTCAAGACAAATATGCTGTGAAGGACCACATCTACTATCGTCTAATTCAATTCCTTGTCATTGCTGCATTAGCACTTGTGATTTTTTTATTGCTGGAGCTCACTCCCTTCGACTTTCTTGATTTTCTCAAAAGCTTGTTGGCGTTGCTCCCCACGGGATGGGGTATCATACTGATTGCCCAGGTGCTAAGGCCTTTTCTGCAGTCCACTGTGGCCTGGGATACGGTTGTGTCCTTGGCTCGTGTATATGATCTGCTGCTTGGGTTAATTGTTATGGCACCTCTAGCATTCCTTTCATGGATGCCGGGATTCCAGGAAATGCAGACAAGGATCTTATTTAATGAAGCTTTCAGCAGGGGCCTCCAGATATCTCGAATTCTTACTGGCAAAAAGTTGAACTTTGACATGTGATTTGAGGTAAAATTCTTTCTCAGGTTTCTCGAGATATTCTAACGGTCTACATTAATTAACATATATTGTGATTGCTCAGTATGTGAACTTATTTGTTAGAGATGTATGCATATCCTAAAACTTAACTTCATTAGATTTTATACACTCTTTGATATTCAACTTTTAAGCAGCAGGACATTTGATATAACTTTTGACGTAAATAATTATCTAATCAAGAAACTATGTCAACCTTAATTGCTTTCAAATCCTAAGCACTTGAGTTTACTTTTGGAATAAAAAATTTCAAATGAATAGATTTGGTTATTCATAGTTAAGATTTGAGCTATACAAGTTAATCATACATGTAATAGATAAAATATAGATTTTAAAGATTTCATAAGTGAAAGTGGAAGGATTTAATTTTAATCCATATCAGTGGGGATTTTACTTGCATAAAAATACTACCAAATTATGTGTCTTCCACTGCTCTCTCTTTGATCTATTGAATAACACCAATATATATTAGTCAAATCCATGATTTTACGCTAATGGAGCCTAACTGTAATTTCCACCAATATTGATGAGTTCTACATTATTTAAAGATTAAATAGAGGGTTGGAAATGATCAGTGAGATTTAAAGCTACTATTTCCCCAATATTTGTTTGGTCGAAATAACTTTTAAATTTATAATATCCCCACATGCATGTTCCAACCATATAATTTTGTTAGAAGAAAGTAAGAAACTATGACAAACACAAAAATCAATGAAGGGAGTTAAAGACACGAATTCAAGATTTATGTGGAAACCCCAAATCAGGAAAAAGCACTGGCGATAGATAGAAGATGTCACTATATCAAAGTGTGAAGAATATAATATATGAATCTCACTCTGAAGGTGGCTAAAACTAAGGAAAGAATACCAAAACCATAGCTGTTGGTCGTTTTACCGATCAATATATGTGTGCAAGTATACACGGTCAACAAGTAATAAAGAGTAAGTAAAGTATCGTTCCGTGAGAATTAACTAATAAAGTTTACCAAGCACTAACCCATAACCATTTCAGTCTTATTTAAACGAATGATTTAATATATAAATTTAAACTGTGAAATTAAATAAACTTAACTATTCCTAGAATAAGACTAGATAATAAAGACCTGAGATCACAATTTCATCTATTAACTCATTTAAATCAACACACTCCTTGTCAAGCCAAATTAATTGTACCAGATTGTTAGTCAAGAACACAAAAGTAAAGTATAACAATCTCTCAATGTACCATACCCATATAATCCACAGTTGATAGAATACACATAAACACCCACATTACCTAAACCACTATATGTCTATGTGATTTACAAATAATTAGGGTTTAAACCCAAGTTCTCAATTGACTACAAATGGTGCTTCGGTATATGTCTTTCCTAAGCACTAATCATACATCCTATCACAATGTAGAATATACAGTCATAAGCTAATAAGATCAGATCTAAACCCATACTTCGTCTCTCAAGTCCATATGGATTATCACAGTAATTGATGGCCAATCAACTAAGCAAATAGCATGAATCTAATTAGACAGTCCCATAGCAATCAACAAGGCTAGCAATGAAATATATCAGAATAAACTACTCCATAGAATCCATTGCAATCTCAGAATAGAGTTTAAATCATAAATGAATCAAATCTATCATCCACATATTGAATAAACATCATAAGATACAATTATGAATCAAAGAAAAAATAAAAGTAAAGAATTGTAGTGCAAATCTGTTCTCCTGATCCAAGATTGACTCTTTAATGCTTTCCAATTGCTTCAAGTGTTCGATCTAATCAGATCTAAAAATTAACTATACTAATCTAATCTATTATTGAAAGATAGAAACGATAGCTAATTGATCACCTCAGATGGAATACGTTTACATACCGATAATAAGTCTAATTAAATAGGAGTCTAAGTCGTAACATCCTTCTCCAAGTAGTAAGCCTATTCGACAACTCAATTAAAAGTCAACTGCAGAATTACGACTGGCGCAGCTGCGCCGTGATAAACCTTGGATAGGAGCAGCTGCGCTGTGCTGGATCTGGGCAAGCTGCTTGGCGCAACTGTGCTGTGTCACAGGCCAATATGGGCGCAGCTGCGCCATGCACCAGTTGGTCCTGACTTGTCTGTTGCAATCATCTGCTGCATGTAGGCTCAAGGCACTTGACTCCTTATCTTCATTCCATCAACTAGCAATATACTCAGCATCCATTTTGCTTCCCATCATCCATACATCATAACCATGAGCACAGTTTAGCTCCATTAACAGCAAACGAGTTCCCAGTACTGAAACTACAAAACAAAGCTCAAAAGCATAAAAAGCTATACAATAACATGAGTTTAAGCAACAAATAAAGTTAGTTAATATCTAAATAAGTTGTTATAAAACCACTTATCAATAGCTACAACAACATATATATAACCAGGCTACATAATGGACTCAAATAATATAACAGGTCCATTCCGCGGGGGCTTCGTTCCTGCAGCTCCTTAGAGTATTTGTGGTGGGCTTTGAACTTCAGTTGAAGCTCATCTTTCTTTTCCTTCGGGTCACTGCAAAAAAACAATAATAATTCGGTCGGGTCAAATGTCAAATCTCGAACTAGAATTCCAGACACGCATAACATTTTTTTACTATAAAATTTCAATCGACAAATATGTGTCTTCGTTGTCCCGACTTCTCGTCCATATTATTTAGCTGGGGGCCATATCTTGCTGCCCAAGCAAGATGGATCAAACCGTTGTTTGTTATATCTTATATTTTTAATTCTAAACCTTACGCAAGCTTGTGTTCTATTCCTGTGTTTAGGAGCTTGACAATAGTGAATGTTATGATCAAGTTTGGAGCCAAATCACGATTACAGGGTGCTTGGGTTTGTTAGCCAAAAGAAAAACAACAAAGTGGGATGCCTGTTAAGGCTGTTATAGTTACCATAGTCTGACCTCAAACAAGAGCAAAGAGGATACGAAACACTTCTGAGCAGATCTTGCCCCCACTTTTTCTTTAAGACAGATATATGTATTTTACAAATTGCAAATTCTGGTATTGTAGAGCCTGAATTCCAAACTTAAGGTCTTTTGGCTCAAAATTGTTCTTATGACTTGCTGTTCTGAAAAATTATTTCTAATTATTTGTTTATGGTGGTTGTCTCGTGCCTGGCTATTAGTCCAAGGGTGGTGTGGTGGCCTAATCTGGATTACAGCTCAGTTAGGCCCATTAATAGTGGCACCTTTAAATTGTTAATTAAAAGTTATTTTCATTACCAAGCCAAATTGTCCTTCATATACACACTTGTTCTTAGTAATTTTACCACAAGCTTGATGCATGCAATATCTATCATCTTCTTTTGCCCTTTCGTCCAACAGCTACCTGTGATAATTATGTACCAAGTGATTTCATATTCTTTTTAGTGAAAGGTTGCAATATGTTTTTCAGGTACTTTGGAGAGGCCATCATTGTAGAACATAAGACAATAGGATGGTGTAATGGCGTTTATGTTTTTCCAAGAATGATGCAGTGATGATAAAGAACTTGGTGAAGATTGAACCAGGGTTTTGGTTCTTTGTTTTAAGTTCAGTCCCGCTCTAGTTAAAATTTGTTAATTAAGCAACTAGCAGAGCAGTCTTGGTTATATGTGTTCATTTTTTTGACCATTATATTTTCTGTACATATTGTGCATATGGGATGTAGCTACTTCGTCATTAGTTAAACAGAAGAAATTCTATTTCCATTCATTTCCTTGGTTCATTATGGTTTGGTTCGTGGCTGCTCCTTTTGTATCTGTTTTGTTGGAGCACAATATATTATATTTTATTGTAGTATGATTTAATTGCACATATCAAATGGTATGTATAAATATTATTCCCTACTACAATTTTAAGTTGTTAACATAGTAGTAGTGGTGACAAAATAATGAAATTAAGACGACAAACTTGAAGAGTTAAAAGATGTAGAATGAGATTTTCTTCTTGTTGAATTCAGAATCCGGCATTAACACAAGGGATGTTAATTGATGATTTAAGTTGTAGATTTAGATGGTCCTACATTTTTATACTAGTAGTACTCTTCTCTCTTTTTCTTTCACTCACAGATTCTCTCTCCTTTTATCTTCTTTCCATTTTCCTTGCATTTTTTTAAAAAAAAAAACATTGTTGAGCTCCAATTTTTCTAATTATAAGATTTGATCACGAAATTATAATATTGAAAAGAATCACTAATTCTTGAATTATATTTAAATATCTTGTGAACCTTAATATTCATAAGAACAAAAAAATGGCAAAAAAGTAAGATTTTTTTCCCCCACCAAAGGAAGTATCTTTTACTAATCCGAATTTGTGTAATACTGTGAATAATGTTGAATGCTTCCTAATTCATAAAGAAAACAATTACATTGGTGCTGGGAAAATAATAATATAACAAGGACTATAATGCATAAAAACATCAAATTCCATCAAACTATTTATTTGTTTCACAATACAACAACTGCCTGAACATTATTTATTCTACAAGCCAGGCATTACTATAACATAAAAATGAACTACAAGCCCTATGAAATCTTCATTTTTGTTCTTCCCTTTTCACCCATCCCCAATCCTTTTGTACAAAAGCATATTTTACATTACACATGAAGAAAACATAAAAAAGTGCACACTAGAAGTAGGCAAACTTCCTTGATGTTTGTCTCAAATATGTAAGTATACATTACCTTTGTTACATTGCATTCATTTTCCAGGTTCAACATATGCTGCAAGTTATGCCGTTGTCGGAAAATGCTTCCACAAGCTTAGGGAGGAGTTTAGCAAGCATGATCTTGAATCCAGTAGAGCTTCCCTTTTGAGTTTCTTGCTCATCTTTTGTATGTCCAAAAGCACAACCAACTGGAATGCCTTCCATATATGCGTTGCAAGCCTGTAAAATATATTTGCCATGACGGCTGAAATGCTCCTCCACAAGTGCCTCAAAATGCTGCACCGGTGTAAACCAACCAAAGGTGCTTTGCAGGTCAGCAAAATAGCTTGCCATTTTATGGCCATCACAGTTCATATTAATTTTGAAAAGAAAATAACTAAATATTTATGTGTGTGAATGTGTTGTTTGTGCCGGGGGAGGTGGGGTCAGGATCCTGAACTGCCCATAGGAATAACTCTATTTCGCTTTCCAAAACCTTTAAGCAATAAGAAAAGCAACACGAGAATTGGAGCCCCAGACTCATCCAATGGCAAGATATCAAGATCATGGAATATCCTACTAAATCTCTGATGAGATAATAAAGATAGCTGATTAAGACGAGATTTACCTTTGGTGGCTTGCATAGTAGGTACATCATGGATTTGCAGCTAACAAGGAATGCATTTTCGTTGTAGCTAACTGAATTTTTCTCTCCTTCGGCTCGTCCAATCTGCTTATCATATCCAGCCTCATTGAAATAAGGTTTTTCATTAAGCACGAGGGCCTGGAGGGAGAGGAGAACTTGAAGAATGGTAGAGCTCCCCGGATTCCAAACTTCACTGCCGCTGCCCGTCCATGTATTGAGGAGACTGAGACAGACCTTTCCAGACTCGTACAAGTTGGGATTGACACGAAGCCCACAAGAGTGGTAGTGCACCAACTACATAATTAAGTTTCCCAGAAAACATGTATTAGCTTTGGTTAAAGAGAAAATGTAGTGTCTGCACATATAAATGTAAATGTAAGCAACATAAAACAAAAGGAAGAAAAAAACTGTCACTTGGAAATCCACATTTTGTAAAAAATATAGTACTTTTTGAAGTAACAGCTTCGTAATAGAAAGATGAGGTTGTGCAAATCCGCAACCACATATTCTAAATTATGCTTGTAAAAAGGTCAACGAAACAATCAATTAAGCAAGTAACAAATTATTAAGCATCACCAACGCAAAATTACTTACAGGTGGTTCATGCGGATATTCTGGAGGAAGAAAAATGTCAAAGAAAAAAAGATTATCATGATATGGAGTTCCAGGTGCACCTACAATGGCTGCACGTAGCAAATCCATTCTTTCCTCATAGCTCCGGACGTAGATTGTTTCTGTAGCAGATTTCAGATAAAGTCTTTCAGCAAGGATCTTAGAGAACATGGTTGTAAGAATCTTCCTTTTCAATAAGCAAATAATGGAACATAATAATAAAAAAAATTACCGGGGAGATCTTTCTCCAGAATGCTCCATTCTTGCTGTACCTTCTTCAGCCAGCCTCTTTTCATCTGTAAGGAAATTAAAAGAAAAAAAGGAAAGAAAGAAATTACTACACCCCTTTCAACATGCTTGCCAGTTAAATTAAGGTGACAAAGGGGAAAACTTATAGAGTTTACCTGGGAAGAGGTTAAGTTTTTGCCGGAACCATTTATAAAGTGGTGGTCCGAGCAATCACTGATCATGTCGAACTTCAAAAAAATTTCTGGAGACTTGCTGCCTGATGGTGATAGAAAGTCCTCTCTCTTCTGGATTGCTTCGACTTTCTGTTCCGAGTTTCTCTCTGCAAATGTCTCAAAATCACCTGCTTCCAGTGATTGCTCTGCAGTGCACAAATTGCAAAGTTCCAGCACTTCCATCTCACTGGGCATCTTAGATCTTGGTTGACAATATTGTACATGGCCAGATGTACTCAACACTGAAGTGGAACCCAGAGAACCAAATAGATTCGTAGCAATATTACTAAAAAATCCTATAGCCACACGAGGAAGAGAGAGGGAACTAGAATCCACAGACTTCTGAAGGCAGTCTTTGCCATCAATGTTTGAATCCACTAGATCCTGATCATACAATTCTCATTCAGTTTATTCTAAAACTAGGATATTTGGCACAATAAATCTACAAAGAACCAGATGTCTAAGTACTACCCTAGAATCTATTAGCTCTCAGAAAATAATTTAAGAACTGGAGTCATATACAAATTCAGGGACAATCATTGTTATAATACTACAAAATGGAACCTTCTTCTTAACAACTTCTGTCATCGTCTTCTTGAAAACTTCACAATAATTAAATGAAGCTCTTTACTCACTTCACTAAAACATGCCTGAGTAACATTGAAAGCGCAATGCAAAAAATGTATAGTCCACTATTATAGTGTACGCAAGAATAGAAGTTGCAGATATCTTGAAAGAACCCAAAATATTAACAAGGAACTCCCTGAGTTCCCAACAAAAGCTTCCCATTTGATTAACGCATAAATTCTCTTTGAAGTTATGAGTTTAAAATTTCTCTCTGAAGTTCATTAATACCAGAGTTACACGTGTTTTAGTAGTATCCTCACAATAGTATCTAGTTGACAACAGTTAACTGGACACTAAACACGTGTGTGTGTGTGTGAGAGAGAGAGATAGAGGGAGAGAGACGCAGACCTTTCCTTCGTTGACCATTGACTCACTGTTTTCATGCTCAGTTTCATTTAATTCCTCAACATTTTCGTCATGGAGCTCAGGAGTAACAGATGAGCCCTCGTATTTATCCACTCGAATGATCTCATTAGGTGCAACCTGTAATATATTTGAAGTATTGAGAAAGAACTTCACCTTCTAATGATAAACTTAATGAAACTCTTGCATGATTAATGGAAGGGTATAAATAATGTAAAGATTTCCGCAAACAAGGTTTGGTTTATATAATACTTCTAAAAGTTAGATAATTGCAGATTACCGTATGTTTGAGCCATCAACTAAGTGGCACTGTCCATTTTAAGGAAGAGCAAGAGGCATATCTGTCTTACACATGTCAAATGCAAGGACTGAAGTAATATTTTCCTAAAACTACTAATGGGAAGCTGATTTTATCACAAATGTCCACTACTAGAGAAAATGCATCACAAGGTCCCCAACTACTCTGAGGTCAGCAGCATATTCAAATAAATTAAAGAAACATAAATTTAAGACTCCTACCTTGGTTTTAAGACCAGTACCCCATTTCACTTCGACATTGCCATTATTGAATCCCGCTATAATGCCAATTTGAGATAAGTAACTGTTACTGAACGATCCATTCTGATCTTCTCTACCACAGGCCTCACCTTTCAGTACAGCCGCCTCATCCATGAAGCCTTTGCTGGTTGCATGGTCCTTGTAACTTTTCCCACCAGCTACATCCAAAAACTGGCTCTTATGCATCCCAAACACCACATCACCAAGACAGTATGTGTAGTCTGGGTGTTCAACCAGTTCATAAGCACTAACAATTTCCTCCATTCCCTCTCCTTCCAAATCAGTTGCTTGATTTATTGTAGAACTTTCCCATTTGACCCTCACAGTTCGTTCCTTTGAATCTACACTTTTCACAACACCCCATCTTTGAATGTCAGTAACATATGCATGTAGATCATCAGAACTTTTTTCCACAACAAACTGGCCGGCCCAAAAATCATGAGCATCAATAATATTTATGGGAAATAGAGAATGTGAATCCAAGCCTAATGACTGGCTGCCATCCTGCCAAATAACATCCACTTTTGTCATTGTCTTTACAATAACAAACATATCCTGAATTTTCGGAGCAAGACTCCTTTCAAATACTTTGCTTGACTGCATAAACCCAAGAGTAGATGCATTAATAGAAATATGCTCATTTCCACCCATATCATCAACAGGATCCGTACACCAATCACCAAGCTGCCAGTTTGCATGCGAGAAACATGACAACAAGGTTAAGTCTTTTGAACTTTGCAGCCTTGGTGGGGCAACCACCTTTTCACAATTTACTAGAGCACAGCCAAGCCAATCAACATACACCATTCCAGCCTCCACAGCATAAACAGTTCCTTCGTCTGGCTTTTCCTTCCGTGGACCACATAACCATCTGGCTGATTTGGCAATAGATGAGAGCTCAACCCGCACTCTCTGTCCAGGATAATAAGGGTATTGTGAATCTTCAAGCAAGTCTGGAGAAAGAGGTATGAGATTCTCTGGACCCATTGTGTTGTATTCACACTTTGTACCATCATCAAACAGAATGGTCACAAAGTCAACAATGTTCTCTACTTTCCCAAGCCATGGCCCACCCACTACATAATCCCCAACTGAAATAGAACGTATCTTTCCAAGCTTTTTCGAATCAACATGTTTCACTTTGGTTCCATGAACATTTTCTAAATCCACAAACATATCAACATTGCTCACTCTTCCCATCTGTCCAGAAGGATCTTTTATTGAGCACACGATGTCTCCATGCACAAATCCTCTCTCAAATGAGAGGAAATCGTCAATTTTTCCAATAGTTTCCTCAAGACTCGACAGAATACAACAGGCCTTTCCACCATACATAAGTTCACTGTCATCTTGATCTTCAAAGCTACTGCTCTCACTGAAACTATCGAAGTCACTAAGGAGCAAATCCATCACTTATAACTCAAAGCAAGTAGCTTAACCAAATTATATACCTGAACATGCATGGAGACAGATGTATCAGTAAAACAACCATTCGAAAGTTTAAGCAGAGAAATTATTTGAATGATTCATTTGACACAGAAAGACAAAGAAAAATCATACTTATATTCATTGAAGGAAAAATATTCTAACTTGATTCAATTAACATTGACCAAAAAATTGGCCAAAACTAATAAGGAGGGGTAGAGAGAGTTACCAGAGATTTACTCTTCAATGAGCAATTCAGAACATCCAGCTGGTCCAGTCTGAATGATAACTCGAAATGAATTAATTTGTCAAAAACACAAAAGATGGAATGCTATTATATATCACTATATACTTTAAAAGTAATTTTTTTGATCAATCTAATCTTTAAGATACAGAGATTGAGATAGAATCTCCAACAAGTGGAGATCTAATGCCAAAGGAGATTTGCCCAAAAAGGGGATGAAGGGAGTCTGAACAAGACACCCGAATGCCAAAGGAGATTTGCCCAGTAAATGGACTGAAGTTTCTACTTGAAGAAATTTCCAACTGAAGATTTCCCAGCAGCAGAGAGATAAACTCAACCAGATAGAACTGCTGAAGTAGTTCTTCCTGACTGGTTGAAGTGATACCCGCAGACAAAGAACTGTGTAGAGTCCAATTGGACCTGAAATTGCTGACAGTAGAAGAGCCCTCTTGAATGATCACTGCCAAAAGAACTTTTCCTACTAGAGCCACTTCGTGCCGCGAACTTGCCAAAGGAGATTTGCCCAAGAGAGCTGAGTCATAGATATAGGATATATATTGCTAAATGCTCTGAAAGAAATTTGTGTTCTTCCAGAAGGAAACTATATATTGCCAAAGGAGATTTGAATCCAAGGAAGCCAACTATTTGTCTGGTTTGTCCACACTGCCAAAGGGATAGATTTTCCTTTGCATAAAATTACAAGAGGAAATTTAACCAATAAATTTAGCAGCAAGATTCAGGCTACCATACAGCAACAGAACATCAGACAAATTTATCTTGCAGCTTGACCGATATTCCGCAATCTCACAAGCACCGCTATTCCCTGAAAATGAAAAAAGCTTCATAGGCCAATTTGAAGTCTTCATAAGAGCAACACCTGTTGGATATTGCTTAATGTTATCAATACGGTGATAAATTGAGAGCAAAGGATTACACAATAAACAAAAGAATCAAAACAGGATGGTTGATTGAACTGGTAGCATTAGAAAGCAACTCATAGCCCTAAGAAAAAGCCAATTTAAGATCATTGTCCAAGCCTTCTCTAATAGAACTATTGATACAAGGACAAAGGCTTTCTGAGAAGTTCTTGTGTCTTACTGCACTTATTTTCTTTTTTACTAGTCTGAGAGGGGGCACAAGTTCTTAAAGGATGCCCCTACGAGTAAGCTCACATACAGTTTGGCAGCCAAGTATATACAGACGGCCAGGTCTTAGGTCAATACTTATGTATTATCAAGTTATCACTTTGAAATGAGCAAAGATGGTTCACATAAACCTTTGACCAGCCAGTTATTGTGACCTGCCTTTTTTATTACAGAATTTCTCCTAACTTCGCTAAAGTATTTTTGAACCAAGGAAAAAAAATACAAAATAGGTGAATCTGATAACATAATAGGTGAATTAGTTATGCTAACATGTTATAAGCATGTTCAAGCAAGCATGTTCAAATATATATATTGTGCCTAATGCTTCTTTTATAGTCAAAATAATGCAAAGTTCCATTCCCAAAAGTAGTCAGAACTTCATGTCAACAAACCTAAATTTCAATATCCATTTCTTCTAACAAATTTAAACAAATGTATTTTTTAATTTATGGAGCAAGAAAGTAAGCCCCGATAAGTTGGAACAATAACATAACTTAACATAAAGCTAAAACTTCAAATAAATTCTAACAATTGTGAGTCTCTTGACAGAAAACTAAAACTTCAAAAAAATTCAAACAGTTGCGAGTCTTGTGATTCCAGAATAAATTTGAAAACCCATTTTTGTAAAACTCCAAAACAAATTCAGACCAATTCTCATAATTTTTTGACAAAAAGCAAACTTCTTACGGACACAGGAAAAATGAGCAAATGGTAGGATTCAAAGTTACGACAACAATTATAAAAATTATGAGAATTGATAAAAATTACGACAGCAGAACTTAACATGGAGCTCAAAGTTCATACCAATTCTCCTAATTTTTTTGACAAAAAGTAAACTTTTTCATACCAGTAGAATTCAGACCCTTTTGATTAAACTCAAATCTAATTTGTTTTTTAATCAAATTATGAACCCAAAAAAAAAAAAAAAACTTTAACTCAACAGCTTTTTAGTACTCACGAAAACTAGAAAAAACATGACTTGAAGAGTAAAGAAAATGTACCATTTTGCAGCTTGTGGTGATATGGCTCCCTATGAAATGCGATCAAATTTACCCAGAAAACCAGAAACTGAATATTTATATAGTAATCAGCAAATGAAACAACCCCAGAACACAAAATCGATCATATAGCCCTTTTCCCCTCACTTTCTTGGATTTTCTTGGTTTTCAAGTAAGTGCTAGGAGAAAGGAATTAGTTAAAGGAAAAGGGAAAAATTGGGAATTTAGAGAGGCTAAGTTCCTCCCCAAAACTCATCCATCAGGCCATAATCAAACCTCCCAAACATGGCAAAATTGCTGATAAAACCCCTCAACTCTCTCTCTCTCTCTCTCTTCCTTTTTTTTTCTCTCTCAATTGAACTGGTTTTTTCTCTCTCTTGCTCTGTCTCAATGTGTTAAACCTTGATAGTTTTGGTAGGTACTTTTTCATTTGGCACAGCCAATGGGATATAAGCATTACCTGTGGTCCGATACCACCAGAATATACCAACAGTATCTTTCACTTTTGCGGTATAATCGAACGGTCAGGTGCAAAATGACAAATATAACCTAACAATCTCATGCATTCACTCTAAATCTATTATCTATTATATATACTAAATCACAGTTTTTGACACAATATATTAACATCCGTCTTTCTACAAATTTGACATCTGTCTTCCTAAACATTCAAACAGTTGTCCATCATAATTAAAACTCTTTACTATCCTTTACAACAATAACTTTACAAAAATAACCTTCACAACAGAGCCCCTCTAAAACGAATAACCTTCGCAACAGTTGGCATCCATACAAAAAAAATCTGGAATCCCTAAATATCTGTAATCACTAGCTCATATCCTTCAATCAGCGCATTCGATGGACACGCTGCTACTAATCTTCGTCGTTCTTCCGTTTATTTGAAACCCACGCCGCCAGTGCCCCTCTAAAAAGAATAACCTTCGCAACAATTCGGATTCATACAAAAAATATTTGGAATCCCTAAATATCTGGAATCCCTAACTCATATCCTTCAATCGGCTCAATCAATGGACACGCTGCTAATATTCCGAAACCCACGCCGCTAGTCTCGTGTAGCGTATTGTGGTACTGGTAGACTGGCAGATTATTTCATGATTATTCTCAACCCTTCCGTGTATCGTGGCTTTTTTGTTGGTGATGGCTAATGATTTCATTCATCCGTTTACTTATTGGTTTCGTTTACTTATTTAGTTATAGTTGATATAAATTTAAACCGTGTTTAGATTTAATAATTTCTATTTTATAATTTATATTTTATAATTTTATAGTCAGTTAGTTGTATTGAGCTATACTCCTGATAATCCAAAACAGTGTTTATAACCTTTTCAATTTAAACAATGTTTAGATTTATATCATCTATTATAATATTATCCTTTTTATTTTAATTATGATAAATTTAAACACTATTTTTATATTATTTTTTGATATTATGGCTATAAATACCAATTCAATACAACAGCATCTCACGCCACAAACATTCAACTACTAAACATGATTGACTCAAAATACGACTTTGTTAATGACATCACCATACATCAAAGAGGCGTTGAAGATTAAAGTCGGGATAACTTCGACTGGAATATGCCAAGCTTCAACAAATCAGACTACATAAACAGTATCGAGATGATATTGTTGGATGAAAAAGTAAAATATATAAATCTATTATATATTAAAATATATACAAACACATACTTAACATTTGCATAATATACTTTTATAGGGCACCAAAATACAAGCGAGTATCAAAAGGTCTCTTTTTACAAAATTTCAAACATCGGTCAAGGAACAAAAAGTCTTTATAATCACCAATTTCGTGGTTAGTCAGAACGGTGGTTCTTTCAAAGCTACTCAACATCCATACAAAATTAATTTTTTGTATTCCACCTCACTGCGAGAGTTAGATGATGCTCCCATTCATACATATGGATTTCAATTCACTCCATACGATCAAATACTATCATCTTCGGTTGATGACTCATATTTAGTTGGTATGCTTAACCATAACCCTGTAGGTTTTTACATCCTGATATTTTTAATTACTTACATATTTTTTTTTAATATAAACAGATGTTATTGGACAAGTTACTGCGATGGGGAGTGTAGAAATCAGTACAAACAATGGTAAACAATGCAAGAGAGTTAATGTTGAATTAACTGATAATAGGTAAATTTTTATATTGTACACGTATTTTTTTTATTAACAACTATAATCATTTAAATTAAACTTACATTGTATTTTTCAAACAGTCATAATGTGTTGAGCTGCACCTTGTGGGATGACTTTGCAAACCAAATTTGTTCCTTTGTTGAGATAGAAAATCAAACAAACATTATAATTGTTTTACAATTTGCAAAAATCAAGATCTGAAAAGGTACTAATATGTGTTTGTATGAAAAATATCTAATACGTATTTATATGTTTATTAACTATGCAACATTTTCCATTACATAGGTACACCAGCTTTGTCCAACTCAATGTTCGGTTCGAGACTTCTTATAAATGCAGATATCCCTGAGGTTGTTAGTTTTAAAAATAGGTAAACTATTTTCTGTTTTGAACCCCTTCTTAAAATCTATTATTACTACAAATTAATTTTCCCTTTAACTACAATCACTGTTGTCTATCAGCATTTGTGATGCCAATTCTGGAAAATCTACAATATCTCATTTATCCAGCCACAACGCCTTATCTATTACCGATGAATTCCTTCAAATCTGTGATAGAAAAACTCTTGAAGATATACGGGATGCAACGGAGGTAAAACAGTTTTAAAAACACCTTACTTCTTGCACAACATTACCTATGTTTCATTTTGACACTCCAGGAATCATCATGTGTGGTACTTGCTACTATTCTATGTATAGAAACCGAATATAATTGGTTTTATAATTCCTGCAAAAAATCTGGAAAAAAAGTAAAACCAGATAAGCGGAAAATATTGGTGTGATAAATGTTTTGACCATGTTAATTCTGTAACACCGAGGTATTGTGATACAATATTTTGTTATACGTTACTTTATTCAATTTTGTAATATTATCAAATTTTGAAAATATAACTTTTAATTGTAGATTTAAAGTACAAGTTAAAGTAATGGATAATACGTCCAGTGCATCTTTTGTTCTATTTGATCGTGAAGCGCAACAAGTCATAGGAAAGTCGGCTTATGAATTGAGGGAATAATTGATTAAGGTAAAATTAAAAAACTCTGCACTTAACCTGTTTGTTAACCTTGTGCACTTAACTGTTGTTAATTCAATTATTTTAAATGCGTTAGGATGGAGACTCTGATTGTTTTCCGGATGCACTCAATATATTGTTGCAAAAGAGGTTCCTTTTCAAAATACAGATATCATCTTACAATTTGAAGGCAAATTATGCGACATACGATTCTTATGATGATTACTAATGAAAAAATAATTGAATCCTACACGAATATATGTGATGAGCCTCGGGTAATATCATTTGGTTGATGTTTATTCCCTCAATAAATTTGTTCATACATATGATAAAATGATTGATTACATTCTTACTGATCTATACTGGTGGTGAGTCAATGCTCGATGTTGTCAACTGTGTCACACTTATAAGCAAAAGGCCTATACATTCAATCAGCGATGATGATGTACAAGAATCTCAAACAAATGATGTTGAAATGTCAACCAACAAAATGCAAAAAAAGATCAAAATCGAGAAAGATGACAACTTCAGTGCTTCAAATTAATTTCATTCATTCATTATCTCATTTTAACTATTAGTAACTTCTAAATTTTGGATTTGGATTGTTTGGATTAAATTTCATTCATTAATTTTATTTGGATTATTTGGATTAAATTTTGGATTAACTCATGGAATTTCCTTATAAATGTTTTGTGTGACATGTATGTTATTTGTACAATACGTATTTAGTCTTGCTATGATAGAGGCAATAAAGGATGTTTGTGACAGAAATGAAAGTAAAAGTGAATAAGCATCAGGTATGTTGGAAAACTTTGGTGCAATAAGCAGGTGATATTCACAAAAATTATTGTTATTTTTTCATATGTTTTTTTTGATCAGTTTTCTCTTATTACTTCTAAAATTATATACTTTTTC
Source organism: Panax ginseng (assembly GCA_020205605.1). Taxonomy (NCBI): domain Eukaryota; kingdom Viridiplantae; phylum Streptophyta; class Magnoliopsida; order Apiales; family Araliaceae; genus Panax; species Panax ginseng. The sequence continues at coordinate 9,791,607 of CM035139.1, forward strand.
ATTTATTTGGCCTTAATGTGTTGATCAATTTTGCAGGATTCATAAGTCATTTGGCTTGACCGAAGGAAATCTTTGATAACCCTTCTAACGTTCAGGTTCCAACTGTTTAATCGTATTGTAGTTTTGCCTGTTATATGTGCTCCTTTCTTATCTGATAACCACTGTTCACTGGACATCAGTTGTTTGCTCAGGTGCTTGAAGATGGCGTCCTTGATTCGGAGACCACTGTGGTTTCCATATTCCCTTCTCCCATGCATTATGCTGGTCCAACTGATGTGTAATGGCATGCAAAGGCTTGAATTAATGCAAGAAGATCAAGTCGTTTGTTGGCAAGATAAAATTTTGAGCTTGCTTGTGACAGATGGTTCACTTTGTAAGCAGGATGAAAATGATGATAAAATGATGAAGAGAGCGAATGTGATGGGACCAAATTCCTGAAGATTTTGTCTTTGATGCAGCTGGGGGTCTGGTAAATGATAAATTTCTCTTTTTTGCACAATAAGCACAGAGACGCGTATGCTTCCAAAAGTTAGTTCTCTGTGCCCTCCGTCTCAGCATTAAATTTATTGAAAGAAAAGGAAATATATTCTCTGCTAACTGGGTGAAATTTTTTTTCCCTTAGTTGGAAGGTAGCATTGGAAAGTTAGTCCGAGGTCTCCTTTTGTTGTATGATGTATGGAGTAATGACTCTTTATTGTTTTTTTTCTTTTTTTTTGTAATTTTCCGGTCGACATGACTAAGGATCGGATGGTGGTAGATCTCGCCTTAGAACCAAAGTTCTCTTGTGGAGTGGAGTTGCTCTTGGTTCTCTAGCAATAGGTGTCTTTAGGCTATCTTCTTTGTAAGGTATCTGTGGAAGTGGATAAAAGTGTGCACTCTTATAAATTCTAGATATTGATTGTTATGCATTATATGTGTCTTCTTTGCATGTGTAGTTTTACTTATTACCAAAAAAAGAGAGTACCTTTTTTGTATGTGTAGTTTTAAATTATAACATCCTCCCAAGATATAAGGTATGAAGAACAAAATCACATTTGATAATTACAGTGTGAAACCATAATATCTTTCCTAATTGTTTCAGGAATTGGAGTAGATGGAAAGAGTGGAGGCAGCTGAGGCGAATCCAACAAGAAAACATTGCTATTAGTACTGAGGCGGACACCCAGGTTGCAGCAGATGAGGATACTGGGGATGTTCAAGATGGAGAGCTTTGTGTGATCTGCCTGATGAGTAGGCGAAGGTCTGCATTCATTCCGTGTGGGCATCTGGTTTGTTGCCAACGCTGTGCACTGTCAGTATAATGTGAGATAGCACCCAAGTGTCCTGTTTGTAGGCAGTCAATCCGGACCTCGGTGAGGATCTTTGATTCTTAAGAATAATCTCAAGTAGCAAACAGTAGGAAAATTGCAGTCTGTTATAGGAAATAGTACAGTAGCATAACATGGAAGCAACTCTGACGTATATCTACGGAGACCTATTTTTTAGTTGGGTTAAAGATTGAAAGGTGTGATAACAAGTTTTCTCGCTATGTTGAAGGAACAAGTTGAGATTTATTCTAACATGGAACTTTGGTGTATATTTGTGTAGTCTATTGGACATATCCAGGAAGACTAAGGGAAATAATTGCAAGTAGTCGTTATGATTTTACCTATGTATGGAAAATATCTATAAGAAATGTTTGTTACACTTTTTCCTTGAAAGATCACATTGCCAAACTTTATTTTTCAATTTATTATAGGTGCTTGCAATTAATTTTGCATTATTGACTTATTTGATTGGTGTGACAGGTGCATATGTGTATTTTCAATTAATTATTTTTTTGGCGCTTCAACTCTACAATGTTTTTTGAGTCTACAAATGTTTATTTCCTTGCGTAACCAAAATTATGGCTGAATCATGTCCTTTCAAGGGAAATTCTTGGAAAATCAATGTTCGAATTAGCTGTTTCGATGATGAAATGGTTGCCAATATGGCGTGTGGATAAAATACTAGGTATAGCAACGTTGGTTCTTGGAAATATAGAGAAGTATGGTCTGCAAAGGCCATCAATGGGACCTTTACGGCTTAAGGACACTGAAGGGAAGACCCCTATCTTGGACATTGACGCATTACAAAAAATTAGGTCCGGAGAGATTAAAATAGTCCCTTGAATCAAGATTTTTTCAAGTGGTAGAGTTGAACTTGTGAATGGCAAAAATCTCGAGATAGATTCTGTTATTTTGGCAACTGGGTATCGCAGCAATGTTCCTGAATGGTTAAAGGTGAGAGATTATTTTGTTTTTTGTTTGATTATGGTTTCAATCTTCTAGGTATTCTGAAATGGGCTAAAGTTGTTTGGAATTGCACCGACAGGAAAATGAATTTTTTTTCAAGTAAAGTGGATTCCGTACTCAATTTCCAAATGGATGGAAAGGAAAAGACGGGCTTTACGCAGTTGGTTTCACAAAGAAAGGTCTATCTGGTGCATCTTTAGATGCCATGAGAGTTGCACAAGACATTGGCAAAATCTGGAAAGAAGAAACAAATCATAAGAAGCATTCTGTAAAAGTGTACGCTTTCAGAGAAGTAAATCACAGTTCTAATGTCCTGGAGTGGAGGGAGGACTCAATCAATAGTGCTACCTAATAATAGTGCTAGCTTTCTCTCTAATTTTGGGGAGCAAGAATCCAAGCAAAATACTAATGAAAATTGGGGGGGTCTTTTGTTTTTTGTTTATTTCTTTCGATTTGTACTTGTGTTCTGGTATTGGCAGTTGCCAGTTGATAGGATAAGCCAGCCAATCAGCAATAAGTTTGTGTAGAAATATTACAAGAAAAGAGACATAAAACTAAGAGCAGCCCTCTCCAGATTAAGCCCCAAGTCTCAGATGATTTTGGGAAATTGAAGATGAGGCTTTCTATTTTTCTGCTTTAGGATTTTGTATATTCAATAATCAAAGGTTCTCTACTATATACATGTATACATACAAAAATATACAGACCACTTGTCTAATCGGCTGGATAATTATTATGATTTTCCCGCAAAGGTATATCATGTTCATGTTATATACATTTCATTAAATATGTATCATGTGTATATTTATTTTGGATACATATATTTTGATTATATCACCTTAGTCATTAATAGTTAATACATATATTTTCTCGATCTTCCCTTCTTCCAAGGACTGATACTGTAATTGAGCCCTATAATGCGACTTTGTCTGTTCATCAATTGGTTGAAAAATTATCCTTTTTTGTCTTGAAACGTATGGAACAATTAAAACTGAATACATAGAAATCACAAATAAATATTGCATTTATTTTTTTAAATAAAAATTAAAAAATACATATTACTAATGAAAACAAAAAATAGTTACTTTAATTAAAAATATATATTACTAATAAAAATACATATTACTAATTAAAAATTATATCTTCAATTTTAAAACAAAAAATTATTACTTTTGTAAGTTAAACAAATTATATTAAATAAGTTAAAAAATGAAAAATATTTTAAAGCTTTATTATTAATTTAAAAAATGCCAAGTCAACCAAATTGATATAGATCATTAGATTTAGAGATGAGTTTGAAAGGAGTTCTTCAATGCCCAGTCATCTAATACTACCGAAGTCCTCGAAGTCTTGGTCAGATTCTTCAATTTAGGTCTTACTTTCTCTTGTCGGTATAATTGCCCGCTTTACGAAGAAAAATGAGAGAAACGATGACCGTGTGTCGAGCTTCGATCTACTCATTATCGTCCGGCGTACTTTCATTATTTCTTCCCTGAGGTACTAACTTTTGATTTCTTTCTTTTGCATTTTTGTTGCTTTATTTTTATAGATTAATTTGGCATATTGTTTAGGAATTGGGGGAAAAGAGTTTCTATGCTTCGCATTGATTGGTTCTGAAATTTTTGATTTGTTTTAGTTTAAGTTAATTTGAATAACAGAGTTTGGGAAATATGTTTTGATTATCATAAATCTGCTATTTTGTTTTTTAACCGGATGGAGATTATTGATATAAATTTGATAAAATCGTTATTTGATTTTAAAATTGATTCTGATTTTGATTTCTCCCAAGGAAAACATACTCTCATTTTGGGATTTTGGAATTTTGTTTTCCATTTTGGGTTGTTCTTAGCTCTTGCTAGATTGGCGATGGTAATGATAATTATGGATTGAAGTTCTACGTAATTTTAGTGAAATTTGGTATTTCAATTTTGAAATTGATTATTATTCTGCAATGTCCCAATGAGAAGGTATACTCTCATTTTGGGACAATTTTTCCTGATATGACAATAAATGGAAATGTTTTAGCAGGTTCAAGGTGCATTATGTTAGCTCACTTAGTAACATGTTCTATGCAATTTAGTGCAGTTAAACATATAGTGATTTTTCTATAATTTTAGTAAGTCGAGCCTATGGGGAATTTACAAGTTTTTGGCTGGCATTAGATTGTACTTTATTGGTAAACATTCTGCTACATTTGTTGAATCACTAGCAAACAAATCCATGTTAAGTGAATAAAAGATGTATTCAAAACAGTCCCTGCGTAAGTTATTACTTTCATGGGTACAAATTAAAAAGCTTATACTGCTTCTTAAATGTGTTGATATGGTATATATATATGTGTGTGTCTGTGTGATCAACTTCTTCTTAATTGTGGCAATACATTATATATAAATATGTGTTTGTGTGTGTCTATGTCTAAGGTGTCAAATACTTCACATTTGATCAAGACATGGCTTCTAAGTTTGTGTTTCATCATTTTCATTTAAATTTTTTCATTCATTCTATCCTTTCCCTTTTATTAGTTCTTTTAATTATCTAAGTTTTAGTTTGTATTCTATGTGTTATCATTGAACTAATATATTTAGCAGTTCCATATTCTTGCCAGAAGCACATTATTTTATAATTTTTTATTAATTATTTGTTATACATGCTAATAAGTATGAATGACATATTATAAAAATTGCAAATCACATGATATCATTCGTGCTCCAAAATAAATAATGATATAGTTGTTGTTTGACGTTCAACCATTACGTACTTCAGCTTTGCGCAATTGAAATAGAGTGTTGCAATTCATTTGGATAGTATTAAGTGTGCGTTATAGTTATAGATTTAATAGATTTTAACCTACTCTAACTTATCATTATTTGACTGAAAAATTTCCTTTTGTATTTTTAGGAATTATTTGAATCCTCTATAGCACATATACGTTAAAGTTGACTTTATAAAACTATATAAAGATCAACATAACGCAATTTTGAAATATCCACAGTAATTAATTTTAATTATTTTGTACTTATAGCCAGCTGAATATGAGAAATATATGAATTAATCAAATTTTTATGATGCTTCGCCATCAAGCATGATGATGGAATTGCATTCTTATATAGTTGGATAACATGACCGATATGATTATTGTGATGTGAAATTTATTCTCTAGATATATTTGTTCTAATCTGATGATTATCGGTTATATATGATTGTCATCCTAGATTTTATATATTTTTCTTCCGTATCCATTCATGTTCATAGTGAGAGCCATCTCTCAAAAGTACATCTTTCAGTAACTCCATATTTCATATAATATGAATTATTATTTAATATTTAATATTAGATTTTTTTAAAATATGTTGTTCAATACTTACAGCTTTGCATCTATATTATTGTATGTAGATTACAAGATTGAAGAGCATATTTCAAAAAAATATTCCAAAAATTGGAGAAATCAACCTTAATACATACATGTCAGAAAGCAAGGAAAAACATGAATTTAATGTCAACCATTGGAGTGGAACTCAGTCAAGGATGCGTAGAAGGATGAAAATCTTGGAAAAAGCGGCAAAAAAAACTGCAACGTATACTTTCTAATTAGTTAATCTTTAATTAAGTGTATAAAAATATTTTTTTTACGGCCAAACTATCCTATGCATACTGATTGTGTTTCCTATTTCATGTTAGAATCCAACAACAAAATGAGCACAAGTACTACATCTGTGAGAGCAAGCAAAACTTCCAGAATGCATCTAAGTGACATTTCAAATGGTAATTATTTCATTAAATCTTTGTATTTATTTTACGTTCAATATAATTGCTTATCCTAATATCATATTAATTTTTTATGTAGTTTGTACAAATCTCAATTCAGCTTTCGATGAAGTTGCTGGTAGTCGTACTGATTCAATACCAAATATACATTTACAAACAACAAAGCATTGTCAACATATAATTCAACAAGATTGTGTTCATCCAGTAACTAATGATGGTATTTATATATTCAATTTCTTTATGTTTGAGCTTTGAAATTCAAATTAATTTCATGAAATCTAATTTTTTTTAATCATGACACACAAGTTATTCAAGGAAAGGAAAACACTCCGGTTAGCAAAGACAAATGCGTTCATCTTTCGGATAATGGTATTTAATTTTCACATTTTAATTTTCTTTGCTTTAATAAATTGAAAATGTTATAATAATTCAACAAATGTGGGATGTCAGATTTATATATGTTCGTGTATTTGTTATGATATTCTAGGTACCTATCCAATGAACCTTTTCTACTATTTCTACTTTATTGCTCAAATCATCCAATACACCCACTGGAAGAGATTTGCTTAATAGGAAACATAACAAGTCAATAATGTCGATGTCCGACATTTCAAACGGTAATAAACGTCTACTATTTTGCTTACTAGATGTGTTAAACTATGATTATTCATCATAACCATAAATTTTTTTATTTTGTACAGTTTGTACAGATCTTAGTACAACCTTTAATGAAGTAGATGTCAATCATACTAAATCATGTTCTACTGAATCGATGCAAACATCAAGGTTTAATCAACAATACCCTCCGCATTCCAACATACATGTTACTTGGAATATGAACAGAAAAGCATC